>OW052241.1:31782500-33175715 GCA_932526585.2 Philonthus cognatus
CTTAATAGTCTCTTGCATTCCCCAAAAGGAATGTCGGCGGAAAGTTCAGTAGATAGGTCTCTCATCCTTGCCCCCTTCCTTGCGAGGCCGTCGGCAATTGAGTTTCCCTTGATATCACTGTGACCTGGTACCCAGATGAGGCCCACATCACAGCTGTTAGCGAGCTTGTTAAGCACTTTTCTGCAGTCTCTGACCACCTTGGAGGTGCAGTAGGGACTATTTAATGTCCTAATGGCGGCCTGGCTATCGGTGACGAACCTGATATGGTTTACCTGAAGGTCGGTTTTACCTATCCAATCCACTGCCACTCGGATAGCCATGACTTCCGCCTGTAGGACGCTGCGGTGGTTTGGGAGTCGAAAACATTTTTTGAGGTTGAACTCATGTGAGAAAATTCCACCCCCTACTCTGTTTTCGGACTTGGAGCCATCCGTGAAGAGCCAGACTTCATTTCCCTGAACAATCTTGCCTTCTACCCATTCGGGTTTGTCCGGGATGGAAATGGAGAACTTGTTCCCAAAGGTAAGTTCTGGAAGACAGCTATCAGTTCTCAGTGGGATATCGACAAGCTCATTCAGGATCCTTCCATGGCCCTGTTTGCTACTATTCCAAATCCCGACCGAGTTGATCCTGATCGCTGTGGTAGCTGCAACATACCTGCAGTAAAGGTCAACAGGAGCTAGATTTAGTATTACATCTAGCGCTTTGGAGGGGGTAGATCTAACCGCGCCTGTTATGAGCAGTTCGGCTGATCTCTGTACCTTACCCAGTGCGGTGCGGTGAATTTTCTTATCAAGAGCAGTCCACCAGACTGCAGTTTCAGTCCCCAGTTCTTGCTCACAGCTCTTTTACCCTCTCCTGAATATTGGGCTTCCAACTTAACTTCCTATCAACTAAGGTGCCCAAATATTTGGCTTGCTCCTTTACTACCAGTCCCGTGCCAATTTTCGTGACAATTTATTTGACAAATTATAATTTATTTGTCACATTGATAATCATTTACCAACATCTCAAAATTTGATTTTTAAAATACCCTACTGTTAAAATAGGACTGCAACTGTTCGAAGTAAATACACCCTAAGTTAGGTCATATTAGAAAAAACAGAGTTTATATTTAAATTCCTTAAATTATAAAAATCAAACAACGA
This sequence comes from Philonthus cognatus, assembly GCA_932526585.2. NCBI lineage: Eukaryota > Metazoa > Arthropoda > Insecta > Coleoptera > Staphylinidae > Philonthus > Philonthus cognatus. The sequence goes on from OW052241.1 coordinate 31,783,649, forward strand.
TCTTTCATGTAAAATCAATCGATGTTTTGATTAGCTTTTAACCAAGGATAGCATATGTTTTGTTTTGTAACCCTCCCTGGTGAAAATTCTTGCTACGCCCATGTATGCACATATTTTATTTGTTAAGTAAAGTTATCAAAGTCATTTTTTGTTATCTAGTTTCCCAGTTCTTTATTTTCTCATCCTTGTATCTGTAACAAGGATACTCTACTGTTGAAACAGGTCTGCAGCTGTTTGTAGTAAATACACCCTAAGTTTGGTCATATAAAAAAAACAGAGTTTATATTTAAATGCCCTAAATTATAAAAATCAAACAACGATCTTTCATGTAAAATCAATCGACGTTTTGATTAGCTTTTAACCAAGGATGGCATATGTTTTGTCTTGTACCCCTCTCTGGTGAAAATCCTTGCTACGCCCATGTATGCACATATTTTATTTCTTAAGTTAAGTTATCAAAAAGTCATTTCTCCTTATCTAGTTTCCCAGTTCTTTATTTTCTCATCGCTATCGGTTTGTACGTATTGATCTGAACCTCTGTCGGTTTTAAAAATAATTGTGGAAACTCGAGTAAGTTTTAGCCAGAAAGAGAGAGAGAGATAGCAGTTCCGCTTATCGCGGTAGAAGTTTTCGGGTTTGTGTGTTGTTATACATAATCCCTTCGACGAAAATTGCACGCATTTCGGGCATAGTTAAAATCCCCGGCTGAATAAATAAGTTAACAAATATCATGATTCGCTCAAGTAAATTGGGAAAAGTTTTCGTCAGCTATAAAATCATTTTCTACGTAATAAGAAAAATGTTGATAATAATGCAAAACAAAAGAATAAAAGCTAGGAAAAATTTATTTTTTTTTATCATTGATTTGGAATAAAATTCTAACGACTGCAGTAGCGTAGGATAGCACTACTGCAGTTGCTAAAGTTTCATTTTAAATCAAGGACAAAAACAAGAAAATTTAAATTTGTCCCGGCGCATTCACCATTGCTTCATTGAATTAAATATCAGTTGGTATATATTTCTAAAAGTTTTGGAAATTGTTATTAAAAAAAATTGGAGGTGTTCTGCCCTACACTTTAGGAATTTTTGTTAGAAAACAAACAATCAGTAGTGTTTTGCCCTAAATTTTCTGGTACACAATGTACCTGATAATTAAGAAAATATCGCGGAAATAATATTAATTTTGTGGTTATCTTCAAAAATCAAAAATATTTATAAAAAATGTAAACATTTTCATTGGCTGTGAATTTTTTGAAAGGTTTTTTTAAATGATATCAATTTTTAGAAAAATATTTTGAGAAATTTGAAAATACTAAGAGTAAACTCTCACTTCCGGTTTCTGGACTTTAGCCGAAAGTTGATACAGATCTGTAATTTTTGCGTGAAACTAAATTTAAAATTCTGTATGTTCAACTCACCCTCACACCTAATGGTACAGAAGGCAAAATATTTGAAAAAAAGTTCAACTCGTTGCATTTTTAAGTTAACTGACAGACAGAGAGACCAACACACTTCTAAAAGCGCGTTTTCCGAACATCACTAAATGTAATAGTAATTTTTGAGTTATCATTTTAACTGACAGACAGAGAGACTAACACACTTCAAAAAGCGCGTTTTCCGAACATGAAGATTCGTCAAAATCTCGAAGTTATTTTTTTACTATTACATTTAGTGATGTTATTGATAATTTACGTCGGTAAGTACCACTGGTAATTGACCGTCAGTTATGGTGTATTACCTAGATCTTTTAATGTTTTAATTTATTTTTATTTAATTTAAGTCTCCAATCAGAGTGAAATTGAAAACATTTTAAAAAAGCATGTCTTCTAATCGGCAACATTTATTGCTGAGTTTCGAATCATACAGCTTTGTTATAATGTTAAAAAATTATGTCCTCTAATCGATAATATATAGGTCCAAAATTCCTTGAGCAACTGTTTAAATAAAGCATCCTTATACAGAATACATAATAAAAAACCCGGATTTCGCTTTCATTTATTTTTATTAAATCTATTGCTGAGTCTCAAATCAGACAGAAATTGTTAACATTTTCAAAAATAATATCTTCTAATCAGCAATATGAGTTTCCAAAATTCCTTTAGCAATTGTTTAAATAAAGCATCTGAATGCAGAATTTATAATAAACAACCTGGATTTTGCCTAAATTTATTTTTATTTAATTTATTGCTGTTTCGCATCAAACAGAAATTGTAAAAATTTAAAAAAATCATATTTACTAATCGGCAATATATGTTTCCAAAATTCCCTTAGCAACTGTTTAAATAAAGCATATGAATGCAAAATACATAATAAACAACCTGCATTTCGCTTTAATTCATTTTTATCTAACGTATTGCCGAGTCTCGAATCGGACAGAAATTGTAAACATTAATAAAAATCATGTTTTCTAATCGGCAATGTATTGTGGTATCGCCTGAACAAGAATAATCCGGACGGCGGGGAGAGATAGGAAGGTTGCCGTGGACACAAAAAATAATAAATATAATTTTAGAGAATAACGCGTGCTAACGTTCGTTTTTTGTACGTGACATAGTTAAGTATAAATAAAACTCCCCAAGTATCTGCATTTCTTGTGTTTTCCTGTGGTAAGATTCATAGTATAACGACGGAATCAAATGCACCTATAACTGCAACCAAATACACCTATGACCGCCGTTATAATATGTTTCTAAAATGTCTTAAGCAATTGGTTAAATAAAGCAACTGAATGCAGAATACATAATAAACAACCTGTATTTCGCTTTAATTTATTTTTATCTCATGTATTGCCGAGTCTCGAATCGGACAGAAGTTGTAAACATTAAAAAAAATCATGTTTTCTAATCGGCAATATATGTTTCTAAAATGTCTTAAACAATTGTTAAAATAAAGCGACTGAATGCAGAATACATAATAAACAACCTGCATTTCGCTTTAATTTATTTTTATCTAATGTATTGCCGAGTCTCGAATCGGACAGAAATTGTAAACACTAAAAAAAATCATGTTTTCTAATCGGCAATATATGTTTCTTAAATGTCTTAAGCAATTGTTCAAATAAAGCATCTGAATGCAGGATACATAATAAACAACCTGGATTTCGCTTCAGTTTTTTTTAAATTTATTGCTGAGCCTCGAATCAGACAGAAATTGCTAAATCTTTAAAAAATCAAATCCTTTAAAGCGAAATCCAGGTTGTTTATTATATATTCTTTATTCACATGCTTTATTTAAACAATTGATAGAGACATTTTAGAAATATATAATGCCGATAAGAGGATATAATTTTTAAAAGTTAAACAATGTCAGTCTAATTCGAGAATCAGCAATAAATTAAATAAAATTAATGTAAGCGAAATCCAGGTTGTTAATTATTGATTATGCATTCAGATGCTTTGTTCAAACATTTGGTGAAAGAATTTTTATTTTAATATATTTCGGGGTAGAATATATAATTTTTTTATCTGCACAATGTTTGTCTGAAATGGTGAATGCGCCGGGTACGCTGCTTAAAATATTGCCCATAACAAGTCTTCATAAAGAGAAACACTGCGTCTGCTAATCGCGTGTTAGACAGACACACGCGATTAACTAACATTAACTCATTGCATAAAGCCTAGTATAGCCTGGATTACAATGTAATATCGACACCCTTTTGTGAACAGAACATTGGAACAATGTTCCTTGTAAACTACAGACTATACATCATTACCCAAGTTTCAAAGATGTCCCCCAAAATGTATATTTTTTTTCTAGTCAAATTTCGAAATATTAATCATATAATTATTAATCATTTAACTGTCTTGTACGCATTAACTTTGTGGTATATTTTAATTACACTTGTTAATAAAACAGTTGTTAACTTTGTTTCACCACTGTATTTACAATTAACTTGTTGACTGTAGTACAATATAAAATTACGAGAAAATTCGTATAAACCACAAACAGTTTTAATTAATGAGACTACTGAGATAATATCCGAGTGGGTAGAGACCCTGCTCACAGAACTAGAGGTCGCGGGTTTGAATCCCGTCCGGTGGAATAAGTTATGAATAGTAAATTATTCCATCCGGGTCTATGGATGTAGTGTAAATAAGTTTGTATTGTTTCAGGAGTAAATGGTTATTTATCGATATCAGAATTGGTTAAAAACATTGGTGTTAATATACAGGGTGTCTCAGACCACCCGTACCAGCCTTTTATTTCGACAACGCTAGGTCGAATGTGACTGGGACAAAAAAATTGGTTATAAATGGTTATTTATCGATATCAGAATTGGTTAAAAACATTGGTGTTAATATACAGGGTGTCTCAGACCACCCGTACCAGCCTTTTATTTCGACAACGCTAGGTCGAATGTGACTGGGACAAAAAAATGAACCCAAGAAATCCACTGATGAATTTATTTTTTACCGGAATAATCCGGAAGTACCTGGAACCGGAAGTAACTTTAAAATTTCAAATGGCAATATAGGTAGAGTATAGTATTAATTGATAGGTCATTTAAAAACAATCAACTTTTATTAAAATGTTTTTTTAATATTTTTCATATTTACAAAAATTAACGAAAAAAACTAAATTGAAAATTAGTTATCCATTAAACACTTAATAATAAAATATAGATTTTTATATTTTTAAATTACTTTTTTATTTTTGCAATCTGCAAAAAATCTAGACTTTTATATTCTCAAAAAATTGAGCATACTATAAATAATTGAATAGTTGTTTTAATTATTATTTTCTTTACTTTCACACTCTTATTTGAACTGTTAAATAAAATACTTTCAAATAATTGGTATTTTTTAATTACCGTAAATATGCAAAATATTACAGTTGAGGAAACGGTTGGAAAAATTAACAATTACAATTATGTAAAAAACAACCACACAAATGCTAGATTTTCAAGAGTTTACAATCTAATATACGGAATTAAAAAAAATATTCATAAGATAAATTTTACAAAAAAAGATTATAAAAAATTAAAAAATTAAAATAAGGTATAAAAAACTATACTAATTCTCTTTTGAGAAATAATTTAAAAATATAAAAATCTATATTTTGCTATTAACTAATATAAAAAACTATATTAAGTTAAAATAAATATTGAGTGTTGAATGGATAACTAATTTTCAATTTAGTTTATTTCGTTTATTTGTGTAAATATGCAAAATATAAAAAAAAACATTTTTATAAAAGTTGTTTCTTTTGAAAAGACCTACCAATTAATACCATACTCGACCTATATTGCCATTTGAAATTTTAAAGTTACTTCCGGTTCCGGCTACTTCCGGATTATTCCGGTAAAAAATAAATTCATCGGTGGATTCCTTGGGTTCACTTTAGTAATAAAAAATTTTGTACCAGTCACATTCGACCAAGCGTTGTCGAAATAAAAGGCTGGTACGGGTGGTCTGAGACACCCTGTATATAAATAGATTGATGGTCTAGAAACCAAGGCCAATATACAGAGAGTTTTATGTAACACCGAACATTCGCATACAATACAATTTGACACCTTTAATTTTTAAGTTGCGTGTGAACTGAGTTGCCTATATGACCATTAAATATTGTAGCCCATCAATCGCATTTAATGCCTCAACTTGTACATACAGAGAGTTTTTCTTTTAAGTATACATGTCCCAGTTACAGCGTATATGCCGTAAATCTTTAGATACTCGTTGTTTTTTAACAGAGTTCAATTTGAAACTAAAAATGAGTGTGTTCCACTCCCAGACTAAGCATGAAGTAAAATTTCGAGTTTAGAAAAGCCTGAAAATTTGGTTTGGTCGCGTAGCGCGAAGCGCGGAGCGGCCAAACCAAATTTTCAGGCTTTTCTAAACTCGAAATTTTACTTCATGCGCCACCGGTACAAAACACTGACATACTACGAAGTTTAAAACACCGCTAAACTTTACATTGCATCAGTGTTTTGTACGGGTGGCGCATGAAGTAAAATTTCGAGTTTAGAAAAGCCTGAAAATTTGGTTTGGCCGCTCCGCGCTTCGCGCTACGCGACCAAACCAAATTTTCAGGCTTTTCTAAACTCGAAATTTTACTTCATGCTTAGCCTGGGAGTGGAAAACACCTGTTTAAAGCTTCAAATCTTTTAATAAACCGAGAGTCGGAGCATGCACAACGTATGCTTATGTATACTTAAAAAATTCTCGTTAGGAAAATGTTCGGTGTTACATAAAACTTTCTCTATAAAAAATGATGTATTAACATAATATTAACACAACATGTTTTACATAAGTCAACTTAATAGTGTATAATATACAAACAGAATAATAATATATAATTATGTAAAGTTAATTAAAGGAAAGGCACTTGGTATTGTTTCACAATTAAATCTTTATTCCGACTAGTTTCGGTTTGTTAGACCATTTTCAAAGGAATATTCCTTTGAAAATGGTCTAACAAACCGAAACTATTTGGAATAAAGATTTAATTGTGAAACAATACCAAGTGCCTTTCCTTTAATTAACTTTACATAGTGTAATATGTTTCACCAAGTGCCAGATAAGAAATTAATTCAAGAAATATATAATTAGTATAAAACATCAAAATATCGAAATAAATAAAAACTTATTTGTATAGAAATCACACAGAGATACGACGATTACAATTTAAAATCTGTTTTAAAATAAAAATCTAGGAATTCTTCCCAGCGGTAAAAAGTGTGATCCTCTAGTTATGTTCTCAGATTTACTTAAAATGTAACTGCTAGTCGCAGTAATTAAAATTAATAAGTTCAGTTGTAGGTATCCAAAATTGCATTCTCATATTTAATTCTATATATTTTCTCTTAAAACATTGATAATCGACATAATTTATTTCTACCAGAAACGCACTATATTTAAAACCTGTAGTTGGTTTTAAATATTATGCGTTTCTGGTAGAAATAAATTTGAGAAGTAGTTGTTTCAATGAATATTTGGAGAAGTCTCAACGAGACTAAATTTTTACAGAAAGTCGATATTAATTTTACTTCGTTTCAATATTTTCTAGGAATAATTCTCAATGATTAACTGATCGTCCATCTATTTAATCATGGACATACGTCGCTGTCGAACCGCTGTATAAAACCCAAATTCGTCTCTCTCCCTGGAAAACATTGAGAATTAATTTATCGTTCATTCAAGTCGAATTTAAAAATTACCCTACCGGAAATAGTTAAACGTGTCTGTGCGAGAACAACTCGATAAAAGTCCAGTTTAAATTAATTCATCGACGCGTATTAAGTTCTTTTTTTTTTGGTGTGCAGGCGTTTGATTGGTTATATTCGTGAAAGCGACTATTTCAGCTCGAAAGAGTGGATTTAATTGAACGACACTTTAAAACTGAAAAAAAAACGCTCGGAATGAAAATGTAATTATCAGGATTTCATTTTTATTAAAAAGGTTATGAATTCTTTCAGATAATACAAGGTGTCTACGCTAAACCGTTCGTTAAAAGTTTATGGGGTTGCCGTTGCACTAAAAATTTGAAAAAAATCCTTGTCATATGTTTGAATCAGTTCTCCTCGTGTGAAATATTTTCAACTTTATATCACTTCCGGTTCCACCGGAAGTAGCACCAAGTTTGTTATTTTAAATGGAACATCCTATATATTAGTAATTTTTTGGGTTCCTCGTTTAAATTGCAACATATTTTATACGAACATATGTACACTTATCTCTTATAGTTTTCAAGAAAAAAAAATATTTCTAAAATTCTGACCTCTAAAAGGCATCTTGAAATGTATCTGTAACTTTTCTTAAGAATAAGATAAAAATATGATTTGTATCTCTACTTGTACCTAGAGGATGCCTCTATGAGTGAATTAATTGGAAACTGTCAATTTTTACAATAAGTGTTCTTAAAATGTCAATATCTAAGTGCCCTTTTCAATATCCAGTAATTCATTTTTTTTTAATGGAATGACTCAATTTTTTTCACATGGTACGATTGGGGGGAAAATTTCCTACAAAAAGTATTATAAAACTATACTCCTAAAGCAAGTAGTTTAAGAATTATTTCGAAAATTCGTTTTTCGTCGCATTTGTGCAGGCAATAATGCGCGCATAAGTCGCAATTGAATTTTAGTAGGCCAGTAGTATGCTTTTGTTTTGTCGCGATTGTATTGCGAAATGTCAAATAATAAAAAGAATTAGTACAAAGTTTTACAGAACTCAACAAAATGAATAATTACACAAATCAACAAATTATCAATTTATTCTTTATACATGGCAACTGCCAATTGAACAAAATTTGATTCTCATCTTCAAAATCTTGTTTTATTCATCAGCGGCAAATGTGGATAAGTTTCATTAAATATTCTACATGTTCGAGTACCAATTCTATCGCAGTTGCCATGTATAAAGAATAAATTGATAATTTGTTGATGGGTGTATTTATTCATTTTGTTGATTTTTGTAAAACTTTGTACTAATTGTTTTTATTATTTGACATTTCGCATTACATAAGCGACAAAACAAAAGCATTACTACTTGCCTACTAAAATTCAGTTCCGACTTATGCGCGCATTATTCCCTGCATAAATGCGACGAAAAACGAATCTTCGAAATAATTCGAAAATAACCTGCTTTAGGAGTATAGTTGTTAATACGTTTTTGTAGGAAATCTTCCCCCCAATCGTATCACGTAATGAAAAATGGGTCATTCCATTTAAAAAAATTGAATTACGAGATATTGAAGAGGGTACCTCGATATTGACATTTTAAGAACACTTATTGTCAAAATTGACAGTTTCCAATTAATACACTCATAGAGGCATCCTCTAGGTACAAGTAGAGATATAAATCATGTTATTATCTTACACTTTAGAGAAGTTACAGATAGATTTCAAGATGCCTTTTAGAGGTCAAAATTTTTAAAATATTTTTTTTGCTTGAAAACTATAAGAGATAAGTATACATATGTTCGAATAAAACATGTTGGAATTTAAACGAGGAATCCAAAAAATTACTAATATATAGGGTGTTCCATTTAAAATAGTGCTAATCAAGTGCCAATCAGTTACTTGTAATCTCTCTCAAATAATCACTATTAACGTAAGTACCCAGTTCATAACCTATTTCATAGTGACAGACGAGTGAGTGTGCGCAACGTTCGCCCGCGAATTCGGTTGCTGATAACTTCCGTAACCTCCTTTGTTTTCTTATGTTCTATATCCATCGGCCTAGTGCAGTGTTTGTCTTTGTTAGTCACCGCGAAAGGCCTCGCTGGTGTGAAGTGTGTCCTTGTATTATCCTTATACTTCAAAATGTCCCTCAAATCCGATAAAAAGCAAATAAATACTAGAGCGAAATTACTGTGTGTAGCAGCTTGCGGTAACACAGTCACGAATAAAACTACTTGTCCTAAATGCAATAAATTCTGTCATCAAGCGTGTATAAATAATCACACATGCGACACTCTTACAAATGATCTTGCTATATCGGTACAAAACCTTCAAAAGTCAATTGAAATATTAACATTCAAGTGTGACAAATTGTCTGCCGAAAACGCTGAAATAAAATCACTCATCGATGAAATAGTTCACATCAAAGCCGATAATGCTAGATTAAATAACGAAGTTAAACAATTAACAAATAAACTGAACACTATTGAAAATAATGCGACAATCAATACGCCCGACCTTTCCAATTGTTTTCAAAATAACCTTGGTCAAATTGATACACACAAAATTGTCGAAGAAATCGAGGACCGTAAAAAGAGGGAAAACAATGTTATTGTTTATAATCTCGCAGAATCCAATGCCGCCAATACTCAAGACAAACAAGACGATGACCTTGCCCGTGTGTTGAATGAACTGCATAAAATAAATAATAACATTACTGTAAAGAAAATATTCCGTCTCGGAAAACTCGATGATAAACCTCGTCCACTAAAAGTTATTTTTGATAACAATTCGAGTGCTATCACTGTATTGCGCAACCAGTCAAAAATTAACTCTAATATTAAATTCAAATCAGATATGACCCTCATGCAACGTGAATATCTCAATAAAATAATTACGGAACTTAAATCAAGACAGGCAAATGGTGAAAATGATTTAAAGTTAAAATACTACAGTGGCATTCCAAAAATCATTAAAAGTTCTTCTTCGGAAAACTAGTAGACTCCCAACTGAATACTTCTAAATCAAATATTAACTAACTAGATATTTATTATCAGAATACACGAGGCTTAAATTTAAAATGTTATGATTTTTATACATCTATGGTTGGTGGCAGCTTTGATATTGTGGCAATTACTGAGACTTGGCTTAAAGATGGTTTTTTTTAATAGCGAATTGTTACCTGACAATTATAGTGTAATTCGCTGTGACAGATCTAGTAAAAAGGGAGGCGGCGTTTTACTTGCAATTAATAGCGATATTAAATTTATTGAAATTGTGCTAAACTTACCAACTAGTAACATTGATTCTGTCGCAGCTCGATTGTCATTTGATGGAAGGCATTTAGATGTTTTATGCATATATATACCTCCTGCCATAAGCATACACGAATACACCGACTTCTTCGAATATATTGAAACCAAACTAGATATTGAGCAGTCTTTGATCATTGGCGATATTAACTTTCCGGATTACTCAAATTTTGTTAATAATGGTGAATCATCAAGCAGCATCATACCCTTGAACAATTTTATCAGTTATACCGGCCTCATTCAACGGAATATTATATTCAATTCGAATGGTAGATTATTAGATCTAGTTATGACATCACCAGCCATTAATTGTAAGGTTGACCCAGCCGTAAGGGAAGACCCACATCACCCAGCTCTACTTATAACTATTGCACTACCCTGTAAGGTGAAAGTACCTAGATTTAAAGGGGACCTTACACGACAATACAATTTTAAAAAGGCGAATCTACATTCCCTCTATAGCGAACTATGCACCGCTGATTGGAATTCGATATTTAAACCAAATTCTAACGTAAATGATATTTGTGAAGAGTTCTACAAATTATTATATTCAATGTTTGATGCTCATGTTCCAAAATATAAAATTTGTAATAAATCGTATCCTCCGTGGTATAATCTGGAACTGATTCGACTTTTAAAGCATAAACAATTCCAAAGAAGACGTTGTAAGCGACATCCAACCAGCTATAATAAATTTTTATTAGCGGATGTACAAAAAAGATTTAAACAGAAATCCAAAATTGCTTATAATATATTTATTAAAAAGTCAGAAGATGAAATTAGTAACAAACCCGCGCGCTTTTGGTCATTCATTAATAAGAAGAGAAAGTGCACAAAAATTCCTGGTGAGATGACATATGATAACCAGTCACTATCGAATACAGAAGCTATTGTTTCATCATTTGCTGACCATTTTGCCAAGAGCTACGGGCCATCGAAAGATACCGAACCAGTATTTAGCAGATTTACTCATATGGGCGATTATAACATCTCAGAAGATATTGTGTTACAGGCCATGAAAAAAGTTAAACCAAATTTAACCATGGGAATGGACCAAATACCGGCCTTCTTAGTAAAGGACTGCGCGGGAATACTATGCGAACCGATTGAGCGAATTTTTAATCTAATTCTTAAGCAAGGTGTATTTCCAAGCTGTTGGAAAACCGTGCGCGTTGTTCCTATTTATAAGTCTGGAGGTAGGCAAAATGTAGTAAACTATAGGCCAATTTCACTTCTTAGTAATTTTTCAAAGGTCTTCGAATGTATACTATCTGACGAAATCTATAGCCGTGTACAGCAAAATATATCAACAAGTCAACATGGTTTTGTTAAGAAACGTAGTACAATGACGAACTTGCTTAATATGACTCATAAAATATCATCTGAATTAGATCAACAAAATCAGGTTGACGTCATTTACACAGATAATTCGAAGGCCTTTGATTGCATGCCTCACCACATTATAGTGAAATTTTTGAGTATGCACAACATCAATGATAATATTATTTCTGTCATAAAGTCTTATTTATATAATAGACAGCAAATCGTTGAAGTTGACGGCTATAAATCACAACCATATGTTGCTACTAGTGGTGTTCCACAGGGTTCCAATCTTGGGCCACTGTTGTTTATAATATTTATAAACTCGATAACTGAAGCACTGAACTGCGAATTTTTAATGTATGCAGACGATATTAAGCTGTTTAGAACAATTAATACAATTTCAGACTGTGTTGTACTCCAGAATAACGTTAATCATTTATATTCTTGGTGTGTAAAGCATGGCCTTAGTATTAATATAAAAAAATGTAACATCATATCATATTATCGTAAGTCAAATCCAGTAATGTTTAATTATACAATTAACGCCAATCTCATTAACAGAACAACCGAGATGTCTGATCTTGGTGTTATATTTGACCAACGTTTGAGCTTTGTGCCCCAGCTCACTAGTACGATTCAATCATCATTAAGAATGTTAGGCTTTATTATAATAAATTGTAGACAATTTAATAATGTGGAAAGTATTATTCTATTATTTAACTCATTCATTCTAAGCAAACTTAATTATTGTGCCCCTGTTTGGAGCCCTTACTATCGCTGTCATATTCATTCCTTGGAAAAAGTTCAGAGAAAATTCCTTAAGTATCTATATTATTTTAAACATGGTGCGTATCCTTTTGATACTGTCACTTATGACATGCTACTTAATGAATTTTCGATGCCATCAATGATACAGCGTCACAAATATATATTGCTACTAACTTTATACAAACATGTGCACTACCATTTGGACAATCCGTTTTTCCTCAACATACTTTGCGTTCATGCTCCTAGAGTTATCACACGCAATTCGTTAACGTTCTACAGCAAAAAACCTAATACTCTTCACTTTTCTCAATCACCTATGCATAATATGTTAAATTGTTACCATAGTGTTGAAGATTATGTCGATGTATTTATGTCAAGTCTTTTTGAATTTTCACATAATTGTAAACTGGCCATTAGCCGTTCGTAATTCTTTTTTTTTTGTTTTTAATTTTAATTTTTTTATAATTATCGTTATGTACGAGTATATATATATATATATATATATATATATATATATAAATATATTTTTAGATTAGTCTTTATATGTATATAATTTAGTTTAATTTTTCATATGTTATAATAGTTATATTTTAAAATTTTCCCTGTAATTGGATTATTTCTGTTGGGAATAAATAAATACATAAATAAAATAACAAATCTGGTGCTACTTCCGGTGGAACCAGAAGTGATATAAAGTTGAAAATATTTAACATGAGGAGAACTTATTCAACCGTATGACAAGGATTTTTTTCAAATTTTTAGTGCAACGGCAACCTTATAAACTTTTAACGAACGGTTTAGCGTAGACACCCTGTATACATAAGATAATATTATATACAGGGAGTTTTTCTGCAACAAAAAATTGCTGGGAATGAAAAGGTAATTATCAGGATTTCATTTTTATTAAAAAGGTTACAAATTCGTTCAGATAATATAGATAAGATAATTTTTTATACAGGAAGTTTTTTTTTAAAGTACACATATCCCACTTACAGGGATTATGCTGTAAATCTTCGGATATTCGTTGTTTTATTAAGGGTTCAATTTAAAACTTAAAACGAGTGTTTTCCACTCCGGTTAAATTGTATTCAACAAAAATGTTGTTTCAATCAGATCAAAAATGTTATTTGGTGTATCAAAAAATATTCTCCAAAGTTTTCCAACACAAATTTTCATGCTTTTATAGACTCGAAATATTTACTTCATGCATTCAAAACACGCCATTTCCATTTACTCGTATCATGACTTAAAAGATCTATTTTATTAGCAAGCTCTCCTGTCTAAAATTGTACGAATTTCATCACTCTACTTACTTTATTTGAAAAGTGTAGCATATACTTCAATAACACAAACAGAATAAATCATGACAATCCGAACATGTGCGCACACATTACGATCCGATCCTCAACGCAAACACGAAATCCACCCGGTTTTGCTCCGGCTAGAATAATCCTTCATCAAGGATAATAATCTCGCTTACCCATATAATATCCGAAGCACAAAAGACACGGTTATTTTATTGCGAGAATAGTTAATCAAACGTATGCATTCATATGACTACACAGACTAGTTACTATATACTAGTACATCAATTTAAAAGTAAAATATTTAGAGCACTAAACACATATTTTACTTTTTAAATGATCTATGTTAACTATCATTAAATATTTATGCTAACATCAGTTATTTACTACTGGTAATATACGAAATATTTATCGGTAACATAAATTATTTCAAACAAGATAAATTCAAATTCAAAACTATTTGAATTCGAGAAAATAAGCTTACGCTTCTTATAGTTTGCACACACATTCCAAGTTCTTTCACTTCTAATTTTTTTGTTATTCCTTCTTTCATTTCAAATGTGTATTTGTTAGTTGGTTTGAAGAGAATTTGACCTAAACGTTACATATACTTTAATAGAGCGTTGTAACAAATCAAATTAAATAAGATTTTTAAATATTTCATTGTATTTGCACGGGAAGTAGTTGTTTCAATGGATATCTATAGTCTTAAATTATCTTGTTAATTAAGACATTGTTTGCATTTTCATGAATAACATTTTCGTAATTTCATATATTATTAATTATTTGCTCATGCGCTATAAGTTAGAGCAACCAAGCGTTACTTAATTTATTTTCCGATATGCTAGATTTTGGAAAAAAATACCTATATTATTAACGCGAGATTAAACGTAAGAGTTCCCTACGAAATATAAACATAAATATACAGGGTGTCCACGCTAAACCGTTCATTAAAAGTTTATGGGGTTGCCGTTGCACTAAAAAATTGAAAGAAATCTTCGTCATACGGTTAAATCAGTGCTTCTTATGTGAAATATTTTCAACATTCTATCACTTTCAGTTCCACCGGAAGTAGCACCAAATTTGTTATTTTAGATGGAACACCCTGTATATTAGTAATTTTTTGGATTCCTCGTTTTAATTGCAACATATTTTATTCGAAAATATGTACACTTATCTCTTATAGTTTTCAAGAAAAAAAAAATATTTCTAAAATGTTGACCTCTAAAAGGCATCTTGAAATCTGTCTGTAACATCTCTTAAGAATAAGATAAAAATATGATTTATACCTCTACTTGTACCTAGAGGATGCCTCTACGAGTAAAATAATTGGAAATTGTCAATTTTAACAATAAGTGTTCTTAAAATGTCAATATCTAAGTGCCCTCTTTGATACCTCGTAATTTTAAATTAAAAATGAGCAAACCCTTCGTATAAATGAACTGTTAAAATTGTTCGGTATAGAGAAATATCACCCTGTATATTAACAATAATCTCGGCTTTGTGTAATTTCAGACAATGCGGAATAGAGCGAATTGTACATAAATGGCGCGAAGGTATTTCACTTGGCACGCTAAGGGCTGAAAGGGGGTAAAGGTGTGTGTGTGTACTTCTTAGTTATGAGATCCCTTAACTCTCGCAAAACTTTACGCGAACACTTCGCAATAAACTTCCAATTTACACCCGCGCAGATGTAGCAGTTCTTTAATAAAAAAATAATTGACAATATTAATATCACAATATTTAAGACTTTATTTTAAGTATACATATCCCGATGTATACGCCGTAAATATTCAGGTATTTATTGCTTTTTTAAAAGTGTACAATTTAAAGTTTCGTACGAGTGTTTCCACTTCCTGGTTGAGCATAAAATAAAATTTCGAGTTTAAAAAAGCCTGCTTCGCGGAGCGACCAAAACAAATTATCAGGCTTTTATAAACTCGAAATTATACTTGATGCGTATGCGTATTAAACACTGATTTAAAGTGGAGTTCAATCTATACCTCTTAATTTTGATCTCACGTTAATACATTTCACAAATTTGGGTTTCGTCTAACCAAATCTTGTGATTTCAATATGTAAGCAATTTTTTTTCAGATATGTTGTTAAGGTTAAATTTAAGCAGTATATTTTTAATTTCACTTTAAATCAGTGTTTTATACACGTGGCGCATGAAGTAAAATTGCAAGTTTAGAAAAGCCTGAAAATTTGTTTCACTGTAATAAATTATCAAGAAAATATTAGAGAAAAAAAAATGGAAAAACTTCTTGATTGTTTTGTAAGTAGTAACAGCTAATGGTTCATTATTTGTTTCTAAAAATATTAATAGCGCTAAAAAAAGCACTATTTTAGAAAAATAGTAACTATTTCTAACTAAGTGAGAAATTAGTTCAGCATACATGGATTTATTCTTTTCAGTATACTAAAATAAATTGCAGCAGGCGTTCGGATTTCGAAAACTCAAATTTCCGTTACGCGAAATACATTTTTTTAAACATATTGAGATCGGTATATATTGAACTTCACTTGAGGTCAGCTTGTATACGCTTGGCGCATGAAGTAAAATTTCGAGTTTAGAAAAACCTGAAAATTTGGTTTGGTCGCTCCGCTTCGCGGAGCGACCAAACCAAATTTTCAGGTTTTTCTAAACTCGAAATTTTACTTCATGCTCAATCTGGGATTGTAAACACTTGTTAGAAGCTATAAATAAATTCCCACGTTGATTCATTGAAATGTCATCTACATCTCTGAAATCGAGACAAAATCAGTCATATATAACTTTTAATTGAAAAACTATTAATAGAGTGTTTTTTACATACTTAAAAAAGCAGTGTTTGCTTAATATAGACACAAAACTTCATAAAGATATCTCAAGAAGTCCCCACGCTATGATTCATTGAAATGTTTATATCTCAGAAATGAAGACATAATTATTCATATTTCTCGTTTAATTATAGATAACTCAAAAACTATTAAAAGGAGTTTTTTCTTTTTCATATATTTTGAAAAGGCAGTGTTTGCTTAATATCCACAAAAAATGTCATAAAGATTTCTTAATGAGTTTGCACGTTATGATTTATTGAAATGTCTATATCTTTAAAATCAAGACACAATTACTCATATTTTACGTATAATTTAAAATAACTCAAAAACTATTAATGGGATATTTATAGATTTTCATATATTTTGAAAAAGCAATGTCTGCCTAATATCCACAAAAGATATCTCAAAGATTTCTTACGTTATGGTCCATTGAAATGTCTGTATCTCTGAAGTTAAGACAAAGTTACTCATATTTTGCGTTTAATTGAAAATAACTCAAAAAATATTAATAGGAATTTTTGTTTTTACTACATTTTTAAAATGCAATGTTTGCTTAAAATCCACACGCAATTTCATACAGATATCTCAAAGAATTCTCAAAATATAATTCATTGAAATGTCAAAGTCAATGACAAAATTACTCGTGGTTGACGTTTATTTGAAATCAACTCAAAAACTATAAATGGGGTATTTTTAGTTTTTACATATTTTGAAAAAGCAATATTTGGTTAATATCTACACAAAATTTCATAACGATATCTCAAAGAGTTCCCACGTTTTGATGCATTGAAATGTCTATATCAATGAAATCAACAGAAAATTACTTATATTTGACGTTTAATTGAAAATAACTCTAAAACAATTAATAATTTAATTTTTGATTTTCACTTATTTTAAAGAATATTGCTTGCTAAATTTTTATTCAAAATTTCATAAAGATATCTCAAAAAACTTGCACGCTATAATTTTTTTAATTTCATTTCCGCTAACACTGAATATGGAGAACGATCAATAAATATTCAAATGAAGAAAGTTTATTTACACTGCGCCGCAAAATTAACGCAAAATTCGAAATTTCGTTTAAAAATTAATTTTGTTGTTTTTTATTTTTTTTTTTTCTCCATTTTTTTCCCGAAGTGGTTCCTAATAGATACTTATTAAAACTAATTTGCTTATTTGTGAACAAAAAATGAGAAAATAAACAACAAACTGCAATAATACAAAAAAATAATGATTCTTCTGATCCGCAAAATAGCGTGTAACAGTCGTACAGTTGGTCTTAATAGCGAGTATTGCCTTCTCGAGCATTGATGACAGCTCGCATCCTTCGTGGCATACTGTCAATAAAACTTCTGACTTCTTGGTGCTCAATTTCTTCCCACACTTGCGTTAAGCTGAGTGTTAACTCTGGAAGGTTTGCAGGAGGTTGCTGCAAGTCTTTAATCTTCTGCCCTACAATGTCCCACAGATGCTCTATGGGATTGAGGTCGGGACTTCGTGCTGGCCAGTACATACGAACAATTTCCACATGGTCAAAGTACTGGTTCACAATTCCTGCGATATGCGGCCTGGCGTTATCTTGCATAAAAAGGAAATTATCCCCAATAAATGGGGCAAATGGTACAACATGATGCTCAAGCACCTCTTCGATGTATCGATGTGCATTTAACCGACCACCATTAATGTATACCAACGCTGTTGTTTCTTGCGACGTGATGCCTGCCCATACCATGACAGAGCCTCCACCATATTGCACCGTTCCTCGTATGCACGCCTGGCTGTATCTTTCACCATTACGTCGATATACTCTTCTACGGCGGTCGTCACTATACAGACAAAATCTGGACTCGTCACTAAACATTACTCTACCCCAATCAGCAGTGTTCCAATTAAGATGTTCCTGTGCAAACCTTAAGCGCTCTCGTCGGTGCTCTCTGGTTAACAAAGGACCTTTAGCGGCTTGATAGGGTCGAAGATCAACTTCAGCAAGTCTTCTTCTGACCGTATCCTGACTTAGTCGACGACCATAGGTTAGAACAAATTGTTGTTGCAGGTAAGTGCTCGTTAGGAATAGTTGCCTTAAACTTTGAAGTTGCATAAATCTGTGTCCTCTCGGCGTTGTCATTTTTTTTCGACCCTGGCCGCGTCTTCTTTCGTGACGTCCTGTTTCTCTGAAGCGGGAAAGAACTCGCGATATTGTGGAATTAGCAACATGCAAACGTTGGGCAATGTAAGTTGCAGTAAACCCTTCTTCTTGCAGCGCCACTACAACAGCGCATTCTTCATGTGTAAGATTTCTTGAAACTCGTCCAGGAGGATTCATTTTTGTTTGTTTTTACAATTTTCTAAATAAACTTCCAGAAATCAAAGAACTTACTTATCAAACGATACTCGCCTTTTTACTTTCCCCCGTATGTAATACAAAGGGAAAGTATTGTTTTTGTGAAAATTTTCGAATCAAAAATTTTAGCGGAAATATCCGTTTTGAGGTCCCCTGAGTCGAATAAGTCCATTTTTGAAAAATGTCTGTCTGTTTGTCTGTGTGTCTGTGTGTGTGTCTGTGTGCGCTGTACCGCAAAAACCGCTAAAGATATCGAGATGAAACTTGAAACTTAAGCTTTTTGTTATAATCGGAAGAACTGAAAAGCTTTTGGTGAAAATCGGAAAACCGGAAGTGGTACTTTACTCTTAGCGTTTTTCAGTTTATTCAGATTTATTCAATAAATGTTCATCAAACAAAAAATTCTTTCAAATAAAAGTTGTAGATAATACCAAAATAAAGATGTAATGTTCACTTACTTTTTGTCATAGCACTCTTAGTTTTTGAGATATTTCAAAAGTTGTGTTTTATCTAGTTATTGAGGACCACTTCGTAATATGTTATAAAAAGAAGAACGTTTTTCGGGAACTTTCAAACACAATTTTCTACAGGGTGATTCATTAGCCTCTTTACAAACTTTAAAAAGTGATTTAATACGCAATTTACGGAGGAAAGTACTATGATGGACACATCACCATTTTTACTTTCCCTCGTATGTAATACAAAGGGAAAAGTATTGTTTTCGTGAAAATTTTCGAATCAAAAATGTTAGCGGAAATATCCGTTTTGAGGTCCCCTGAGTCGAATAAGACCATTTTTGAAAAATGTCTGTCCGTCTGTCTGTCTGTCTGTCTGTCTGTGTGTGTGTCTGTGTGCGCTGTACCGCAAAAACCGCTAAAGATATCGAGATGAAACTTGAAACTTAAGCTTTTTGTTACAATCGGAAGAACTGAAAAGCTTTTGGTGAAAATCGGAAAACCGGAAGTGGTACTTTAATCTTAGCGTTTTTCAGTTTTTTCAGATTTTTTCAATAAATGTTCATCAAACAAAAAATTCTTTCAAATAAAAGTTGTAGATAATAACAAAATGAAGATGTATTGTTCATTTACTTTTTGTCATAGTACTCTTAGTTTTTGAGATATTTCAAAAGTTGTGTGTTTTATCTAGTTATTGAGGACCACTTCGTAATATGTTATAAAAAGAAGAACGTTTTTCGGGAACTTTCAAACACAATTTTCTACAACTTTAAAAAGTGATTTAATACGCAATTTACGGGGGAAAGTACTATGATGGACACATCACCATTTTTTAACAAGAAAATAAAGACCTGTTTGGCAGATAATAAGGTTTGTTTTTAGCCTACTAATACATATTTCCAGTTTTTGTGATAAACAGAAAAAGAGAAAAAGGCTCAATTCAGGAAAAACAATAAAATTAATTTTTTTAATCGAAATTTCAAATTTTGCGTTAATTTTGCGGCGCAGTGTATTTATTCAATTTGAAATTTTGTTTGTTAATAGTTTGTTGTCTTCTTAAGGTAAAATTCATTAAGCGTTATTGATTTCGTATAGCCATATTGATGTTACCTTTTAATAGTCGAATTTCTGGTGAATGCGCCGGACAAAGATTAATTGAGTATAATATAGACAACTTAAGATACTTGCATGTACATTTATTTCCTATATTAAAATATTATTTATTACAGAAAATTGCCATAAATCATATGAAGTTGGTTTCTTAGACACAGTACTAGACAATTAACTTTAATAAGTGAATTTCAAGTATTTGATAGTATTAAAATAGTAGTAATTGAATAATGAATATTATTTTATGTAATGATAATAAATACCTAAATTCTGTTTTTTTTAATATGACCAAACTTAGGGTTTATTTACTACGAACAGTTGCAGTCCTGCTTTAACAGTAGGGTATTTTAAACATCAAATTTTGAGATGTTGGTAAATGATTCATGTTCAGCATTCAACATGTTTGGATTTGTTTGTGATTTATGTTGGTATCTAATAAACGGTACTTCGATTGGTCTATTTTGTACGATTGCAAAAATCCCAAACACATTTACGATTAACAATCCGGTCATCAGAGAATTCCCCAACAGTTCGCAGTAAACTCCCAACTGTTGTCTCCGATAAACAGGCCTAATGTGACAAATAAATCATAATTTGTCAAATAAATTGTCACGATGCAGAGATTTTCAAAAAGAACGCTACAACTTGCAACTTCATAACACATGCAGGGATTTCTTCTGTTAAGTATACTTTCACATATTCCTTATAAACATTTCTAAAATTAATGAACATGTGATCAGAACTTTGTCAAAGTATACACTTTAAATCAGTGTTTTATACGCGTGGCGCATGAAGTAAAATTTCGAGTTTAGAAAAGCCTCATTTGGCTTGGTCGCTCCGCTGCGCTACGCGACCAAGCCAAATTTTCAGGCTTTTCTAAACTCGAAATTTTACTTCATGCTTAGTCTGGGAGTGGAAAACACTCGTTGGAGTTTTTAAATTAAAATTTTTAATAAGATCACGAATGTCTGAAAATTTACATTAAAAAATCGTAGCATGTATACCTAAAAGAAAAATTCATTGTATTAGAACATTTTTTAAAATTTGAACATATCAATTTGCAGATAATAAAAGAGACAGATATTCCTGAGCATGGAATATTACTTGATCCACCTATCCTACCTGATCCTCAGAGACACTTTATTAAATTGGTAATAGCACAGTTCATATATATCCAGTTAGCCAGTCCCCATATAAATTTTGGGTACACGCGAATGGGAGCAGAGCGCTGGATGCCAAATTGGTGTATATGGCTGCCTATATACACCAGTCTGGCTTCCTGCGGTCGGTCGGTTACGACTATTTTACTCCAGATGTCGCGAAATCAAGTCTCAGTCAGAGAGTGAGAGAGAGACAATTTCTTTCTCCCTCTATTCCGCGCTTCTCGTTGTATCATATTCCAGATGTTGATTTTTCAATCTTGAAAACACGTTTTTTTTTTCTTATAATGAGCTAAGGATGCGTGTTACATTCATTCATGCGTTTCCTTCTACAATTTTATTTTCTGCGTTATTAGAGAATAGATTTTATAAAATTATGTGAACGTTATAAAATTCATTAAGTATTATTTATTTTGTACAAGAAACTTAAAATATAAAACTATTTAACTTTTGATAAAAAGTAAAACATTAACTTATCATTTTATTAACTAATCAGATCAATCCTATTGATCAGATCAAATCTACTGATCGATAATGATTTCTTTTTTAATTAAAGGTCTCAGTGCAAAATGCAGTTAAGTAATTTTTTTTGAATTATTACCGTTTGAAGTTTTTAACCCATTAAGCGCCGTTGATGCATACACGCAACATTATTATTTTTTGATAATTAAGTTACTAAATAAGTTCATTTGATATATTATATTATTTGACCTGAATTGTAAATGTACCAAGAAAAATTTAAATATTTTGTTATTTAAAGTGTATTATAAATACTTCACAATATTACAATGTTTTATACGCGTGGCGCATGAAGTAAAATTTCGAGTTTAGAAAAGCCTAATTTGGCTCGGTCGCTCCGCTTCGCTACGCGCCCGAGCCAAATTTTCAGGCTTTTCTAAACTTGAAATTTTACTTCATGCTTAGCCTGGGAGTGGAAAACCCTTACTTCATACTTAGTCTGGGAGTGGAAGACACTCGTTCGAAACTTCAAATTGAATTCTCAAAAAAAAAAAAAACTTCGAATGATAAAAATGCATACACTGAATCCGGACAACGTGTGCATTTTTACCTTTCGATGTTTTTTTTTTTTTAAGAATTTAATTTGAAGTTTCGAACAAGTGTCTTCCACTCTCAGACTAAACATGAAGTAAAATTTCGAGTTTAGAAAAGCCTGAAAATTTGGTTTGGTCGCGTAGCGCGAAGCGCGGAGCGGCCAAACCAAATTTTCAGGCTTTTCTAAACTCGAAATTTTACTTCATGCGCCACCGATACAAAACACTGACATATTACGAAGTTTAAAACACAACGCTAAACTTTACATTGCATCAGTGCTGTGTACCGGTGGCGCATGAAGTAAAATTTCGAGTTTAGAAAAGCCTAATTTGGCTCGGTCGCTCCGCTTCGCTACGCGCCCGAGCCAAATTTTCAGGCTTTTCTAAACTCGAAATTTTACTTCATGCTTAGTCTGGGAGTGGATACACTCGTTCTTAACTTCATATTGCACGTTTTTATATAAAATCGACGAATGCCTGAACATTGACAGCATATACATTACATTGTTGAGGCACTAATTTATTTTTAATTAAAATTCGGTGCTTGTTTCGTATGTAAATATGGCATAATTATTACAAGCTTAAGAGCCTAGCTTACTTATTTTATTGTGGATTATGTGAAAATATGGATGAAGAAATTTATCGTAATTAATAATTAATAAAACATTTATTTAAAAAAATACATTGAGTAATTCGTTAAAACCTTAATCCAGATGCATGTAAGATTAGTTAATAGTTGTTGATAGTGAGTTGTTTACTATTAGCTAATAAATGCTGACTCTTGATGATTGGTATTTTTTTATTAATATTCGGTGTTTCTTTGGTATGTAAATGTGGCATAATTATCAAGCTTAGCCAACATTTTTTTTTTCACAATGTTCTCATTAGTCACTTGGTGAAACATTATTAAAATAAAATTTGAAATAAAAACACTTGGTTTGTTTCACTAACGTTTTACTTATTATTCCGACTAGTTTCGGCTTCTAGCCATTATCAAGGAATGTATTCTCTACCTTGATAATGGCTAGAAGCCGAAACTAGTCGGAATAATAAGTAAAACGTTAGTGAAACAAACCAAGTGTTTTTATTTCAAATTTTATGTTTTTTTTTTAGAAATATTGAATTGAGTAATGAAAATTACGTGTATCTCCGGAGCGGTATTAGATAATTAGTTGAGAGGCTGATTACACACTCAAGAGATTTTTGTTATTGGGTTAGACACACGGTTGTAAAAAAAAAAACGTTTTTTTTTTTCAAGATAATTAAAACAAACAGTTTTTTTCATTAGAACAGCGTTTAAAACATTAACAATTAAAAGCATCACTTAATTGGTCACCATTCATCTACTTGATGAAGCCACAGTGGGGTGAAACAATTGTTGTAGTACAATAAAAATAATTTTGAAACCAAAACCAATTAAGTGTTTTATTAAAGTGATATTATGGAGTTTCAACAACTATCAGCTTCAACTAACAGTAATTAAAAACATGTTTAAAACGTGTTTAAAACATGTTTAAAACACGTTCAAAATGTGTTAAAAACAGAACATACAGGGCATTTTTATTTTGAGGTTACATATCCCGATAATTAGTATGTTTTTAAATTTGCGGGAATTCATTGTTTCAAAGCGGATAATTTGCGGCTTTTAACGAGTGTTTTCCACTCCCAGACTAAGCATGAAGTAAAATTTCGAGTTTAGAAAAGCCTAAGAATTTGGATTGGCCGCGTAGCGAAGCGGAGCGGCCAATCCAAATTAGGCTTTTCTAAACTCGAAATTTTACTTCATGCGCCACGCTTAGAAACACTGATTTATAGTGAAGTTCAAAAAATACACACATACAACAACGATTATAGGCAACCTAATATACGTCAGAGTTATTGGGTTCTCTATAATCACTTCTTCAAACAATGTTTAGCGCAAAATTTGACTCATGATTTATTCACATCTACATGTTAGATTGCTAAACCCGTATATTTTAAACTTTACCATATTTCAGTGTTTTATACGCGTGGCGCATGAAGTAAAATTTCGAGTTTAGAAAAGCCTAATTTGGATTGGTCGCTCCGCTTCGCTACGCGGCCAATCCAAATTTTCAGGCTTTTCTAAACTCGAAATTTTACTTCATGCTCAGTCTGGGAGTAGATCACTTCGAAGAATTTGATATTTCATCCCTTCTATAAAGCTATCCCCACTAAAATAATGAATATTGTCCAAAAAGAAAATAGTCAAGAAAAAAACTTAATTCGATATTCATACACGTTATTCAGAGTGTAAATGGATGAAACGGAACGTAGCATTTTTAATGTTAATTTCTCAAAATTAAAATATTATCTTCCCTAATTATTTCAGGGAAATTATGATATTCATTTGATTAAAGTAAAAATATACACACCGAGCTTTGCTATTTATTGCATTTTTAAAAACCGGAGTGTCATGAAATTAAACAAGCAAATGATGAGGTGTTGATTTGTTGGCTTTTTATTTAAAATATATTCTGTTGATTTTGTGTTACACTTCGATCTATTCTGTATAATTATTACTGAATGAAAAAAAAACGAAAAAACTGCTTCTAAAATATCGTTAATAAATAAGAAAATAGTTATATGTATATTTAATATAGTTTTTTAATGTTTGTTAGTTTTTTGTATACAGTCTGTTTGATTTATTGTGACACAGCACATATGTCCGTTATTAGTACAGATAGAAAAAGAAGTTAAAGACAAAAGTTTTAGTATTTTTTATGATCTATTCAATCGTAATGTCAAAAAAACAGTTGAAAATCAAATAAACACGTGAAAGCTATTAGTTTCATTTTCATTAACGGAACACCCTGTATATTTTGTTTATTTCAAATAGGCATTAATATTAGCCTTATAATGATACCACATAAGTACCCCTTTATTATAGAAATAACACGACAATTGCCAATAAATGAAATTTATCAGTTGACATGAATAACTATTTAAAGTGTCTGTTCAAAGTGACGTCCGTTGTTTGCAATACATTCTTCACATCTCTTCATTAAATTTCGTCGTGCTTTTTGCAACATCCGTGGTGTTATTTGGCCACATGCCCTACGAATACGATTTTTCAGATCGTCTAGATTTTCTGGACGAGCAACAAACTTTTTGCTTTAAAAATCCCCAAATAAAAAAATCTAAAATAGACAGATCTGGCGATCTTGCTGGCCAGTTTATGGGGCCACCATTTGCAATCAATTTCAAACCAAACATTTGACATTTCTTGCGTTATGGGGAGGAGCTCCATCTTGTTGGAACCACATATCTCGACGTATTTCTAGGGGGATATCATCTAAATAATCTTCAATTTCTATCGTAAGAAAGTTGGCATATCGATCCGCATTCAACGTTCCTTGATAAAAAAATGGTCCTATTATGGTATCACCTAACACACCAAGCCACATATTAACTGCAAATCTTTGTTGGAATCTGCATTCTCGAATTTGACGTGGATTCTCAGTATTCCAGTAATGGTCGTTTTTTCGGTTGGAGATTCCGTTGTTGTTGAAATTTGATTCATCACTCCAAAGAATTAAATTTAATAAATGTTGATTGTTGCTAAGCCAATTACAGAATACTATCCTCCTGTCAGAATCACCATCTCTTAAACCTTGTACTAACTTAATTTTATATGGTCTCATTTTATGTTTTCTCAGAATAGAAAATATTTTATGCATACTTATTCCTAAGTCAGCCACTGCTTCGCGTATTGAATTACGTGGATGTGCTCTAAAATAGGCCAATATCAATACTTCATTATTATCTTCTCTTTCTTGTCTTCTCCTTCGTAATTTATTATTAAAACACCCATTTCTCCGTAAATTTTGTTCAAGTCTTGCAAAAGTGCAATAATGTGGTTGTCTTCTTTCTGGATACATGTTTCCATAAGTGATACTAGCTTCTCTAGAATTATCGTTGCATCTAACGAAGACCTTTAGCATATCCATTTTTTCATCATTAGAATAGTAATTATCACCCATCTCTAAAGATTTGAATCAACAACACGCAAGACTCGAAGTTACTACACCACTTTGACATTAAAGCGTTAACAAATTGTTTTATGTCAATTGTTATCCATGGCAACTGATAAATTTCATTTATTTGCAATTGTCGCGTTATTTGTGTAATGAAGGGGTACTTATGTGGTATCATTATAAAGCTAAGGTTATTACCTATTTAAAATAAACAAAATATACAGGGTGTTCCATTAAAGAAAATGAAGCTAATAGCTTCCACGTGTTTATTTGATTTTCAATTGTTTTTCTGACAATGCTACTGAATAGATCATGAAAAATACTAAAACTATTGTCTCTAACTTTCTTTTCTATCTGTACTAATAACGGACATATGTGCTGTGTCACAATAAATCAAACAGACTGTATATGAATGTTTATATGAATCTATATTTCTATGTTTTTAGTTTTGTGTATTCGTAAATAATTTATCTATTTTATTGAAATAATTTCTGTTTTTTTATTATCAATTCCAATTAAAATACCCATCAAACATTTTTCAAATTGATTTTTTCATTGTAAAAAGATTTTTGTATTTATCTAACTTTTAAATAAAAAATGTTTAATAACATAAATATATTAAAAATCTATTAATTTTTAAACACGTTTTTATTAAAAATATATACACTGGCGAAAGAAATTAACGCATCATTTGTGATTTTTTTGATATCTTGGAATCGAGTTTTCTTTGAACACAAACATATTTTTACAATAAGAAATCTTATCAAGCATGCTGTTTTACATGTTGTGTTTTGTCTTTTGTTCTCATGGTTTTCTGTCAATAAATAAAATGAAGCACTTTTCATTATTCTGACTGTAAGAAAGGTTCATATAAAATTTCTTTTTGAGTTTGTTTTCAAGTAATTGTTAAAATTAAGTGCTAAATAGTGAAGAATGAATATGGATAGATGTCCGAATCTTAATTTAAGCAGTGAAGAAGCTGTGATTGTGGTTACACTTGCAGAAGAAGGTAGGAGTCAGCGTTACATCAGTCAGCGTCTTGGTGTTAATCAATCAACCGTATCCCGTGTCTTGAAGAGACATCGGGAAACTCAGGCATACTCAAGAAGGCCAGGACAAGGGAGAAAAAGGGCCACAACTGCTGTTCAAGACCGTTTTTTAATGATGCAGACGTTACGCGAACGGTTTATTACGGCTCCTAGGCTACAAAATATGCTCGCAGAGATCCACAATGTTCATGTAAGTTCCGTTACCATCAGAAAACGAACACCTATGGGACGCGATGGGCAGACGCCTTAGAGCGTCCAAGCAATCAACAAGAGCTTGGACAAAGATTGCAGGAAATTTGGGAAGATATTAACCAGGATGAAATTGGATCATTAATTAACAGTATGAGCCGTCGCTGTCAGGCAGTTATTCGAGCAAGAGGAGGAAACACTAGATATTAAGTCTTATAATCACATGTTAACTTTTTTCCTCTTTTTATTTATGACATTATTTTAGTCATTAATGAAGGAAAATGTGTTGAAAATCATTATTATAGTTCATTTGGTTTTGTTGTTATTTTTTTTTTGTTTGTAAACATCAAAACTTTATTTTTAAATTAAAAAAATTAATGTGATGCGTTAATTTCTTTCGCCAGTGTATAATAACTAAAAATGTTGGAAATACATTTAACATTTTGTCATTGTTAAATGACTTTATTTATTTATACAAATTATGAATATTTGAAACAATAATCGATTAATCTAATAATTTTAACAATTTTTTTATTAAAAATATATTAAATAACTA
Source organism: Philonthus cognatus (assembly GCA_932526585.2). Classification (NCBI taxonomy): domain Eukaryota; kingdom Metazoa; phylum Arthropoda; class Insecta; order Coleoptera; family Staphylinidae; genus Philonthus; species Philonthus cognatus. The sequence continues at coordinate 31,812,208 of OW052241.1, forward strand.
AAAACGTTGAAAATACATTTTAGAATTGTTAATTTCATTGTAAATTTGTTTTCATAAAATATATTCCCGAATTTCATAATTTGGAACACGCTTGAAATCTCAAAATAAAAGAAATATTTTCGAATAGACTTTTTGTGGTGATAATAAATTTTATTATTCGTCTACCACAGTTCATATACAGGAAGTTTTCCTTTAAAGTATACATATTTCAAATTCACCTTATTTTCTTTAAATCTGTAGATATTCGTTGGGTTTTTAAAAGAGTTCAATTTGATGCTTTAAACGAGTGTTTTCCTCTCCCAGACTAAGCATGAAGTAAATTTTCGCGGGGCTTTTCTAAACTCGAAATTTTACTTCATGCGCCACGCGTATAAAACAATAAAATATTGTGAAATTTAGTATATTTGAACCTCACGTAAAATCAGTGTTTTGTGCGCGGGGCGCATGAAGTAAAATTTCGAGTTTAGAAAAGCCCATATTGAGTTATTTATACTTAAAAAACTCTCTGCATAACTAATCAATAATATAAATTATTTGCCAAATTTGGTACATACCAAAGTTTTAATTGAATTTATGAAGAAAAAAAACAATCAAGATAAAAATAATATCAAATGAATTCTTTAATGTAAACTCATTGAATTTAATTTTTTGATTTTTAGTTAAAGTTTAGGTTTATTTAGGAGCTTTTTAAATATATCTGATTCCCAAAGTCCATAATTTCGAATACGCTGGAAATCTGAAAATAAAAGAAATGTTTCGGAACAGTTTATTTTTTCTGAAGGTCATCAAATTTATCATCGTACAAGTGGTGTAGACGGGATCAAATTACAGGACGAAATAAGAGCGAGCGCGTTTGTGTGTGTGTGTGTAGACGCAACCGGAGCAGTTTTCTCTAGAATACTTCTACGTTTACTCTATTCATAAGTAGATGGACCCACTTCCCGACCACAGTCTCTCCTTTTCTATCCTCGAAAACTCGGAAACCAGTTCTCCCATAAACATTGTCTACCCTTGGTAATAGATACAAATAATTTGGAGCGGTGATATACATTTTTAAATACATTTGTAATCGTAATCTTTGTGAGTTAATTGAATTGTCATATTAGTGTCAGATTTCCCTTCCCATAACCTACAAATTAAAAGTTGATTTACAACACAACATGTGATTAATCTTGTCCTGACTTTCAACACACAACCTGCATCACACCACTAAATTCTTAAAATGCCAAATTTGATTGGTCATATTGAACAAAAAAACAAATACATGTTTCTTTATATCGAACTACTTCTGAAACCTTGTGATTTTAAAATTCAGAGGAGACACTAAACACTAGTAAATTATTATGTGCACTACATAATCATTCAGATTTTTTTTTTATGGTTTGTATAACTTCATGATTAAACAATTTTTAATATGTATTTTTAGTATATGGTAAATGAATATCTGAATTAGGAGCAATTTTTTTTTAAATCTGAACTTACGAGGTTTCGGAAGTAGTTGATCAATATAACCATAGCAAAAATTAATAGTTTGTTTTTGAAAAAAAAAAGATACTATTGAATCAACTTTTGCTTAATATGACAAAAAAAATTATTGTTATTAAACTTACCTCGAAACGTAAGGATTTTTTTTTCTAATTTGTAAATTTATTTCTCAACACCATAATAAAAATAAAATTTCGTTTTACAATAAACGATGAACTGATATGAACAAAACTTTCTGAGAAAAAGGTTCATTTCGCTAAGTGCTAAGGAACTTTTTTGTTTAAATTTCTCTCAGCTACAGTTTTTGTTTAAAACATTTTTTTTAAGTGCAGATTTGTAGGGGGCTAAGAGTGGTAAACTTTTTTCATCTTATTAGGAGTCCAGTACCTAACATGCACACGAATTTTCAGCTAATTTGGGCTGATTTTTAGAGGTTGGGTGCTATTTTTGTCTCAGACGACTAGACTATCTGAAAAACAAAATTCTATGGCTCACCACCTAATACATAAATAAAACAGAAACATAGTTACATAAACAATACTTTTTTAATTTTATTATTCAAGTATTTAATTTACTACAAATGTTTATAGCTTAGAAATATAATTCGCTTACACTCTAATATCCAAGAACAAAAATAAAACAATAATTCTCACCTAACATTAATTTTAAATAAGAGACTGTATTATTAGTAAATACAAAGTGTACGAAAAAGAGAGCCGTCAATCCAGGTATTCCCTCTCTTCTCGCATGAAAACGCCAAAAAAAAATACAAAACTTACTTCTCCTCGCACCACTCGTTCTCCTTCCGCACCTGCTCCTCCTCGGTAGCCGTGAAATCGTTCTTGATGTTGAACGTCTTCCTGATCTCCTCGGGAGTCTTCCCCTTGATCATGTTGGCGACGGTTTTGCAAGTGACGTCGAGCAAGCCTTTGATGTCTAAGTAATTAGCTGCCAGGATCAGCTCGAAGAGGGTACCCTGGTCGACTTTAAGGAAGTCGGCATCCCAGGAGGAGATGTCGTCGGTGCGCTTCTCTTTGTTCTCGTCGTCTTCGGGTGGTGGAGGATCATCCTTGTGGTAGGTCGCCCATTGGATAACCTTGCGGAGTATGGCGGAGTTCACGTTGGGCAAGGGGACGGGTTCCTCTTCGTCCTCGTCCATGCCGAGATCCTCGAGCATGGTTTTTATGGTGACGGAGCATTTGGCGATCTCGACATCCACCTCGAAGGTCTCCCCATCGGATGATTGGAGTTTTATATTAGGCATCTGTGAAAAAACAAATATTATATTTTACAAGATTGTTGAATTTCAATATCTATAAACATAAATTGATTGTGAGTTACGTAAAGATCAAATTAATTTGACGAATAAAGCACTAATAACATTTTTTCACACTTTCATTTGAATTACCAAATGTACATTTCGGACACAAAGTGACCATTATCAATAGATTAACACTGAGTGTTAATCCTTTGATAATGTTCACTTTGTGTCCGAAATGTACATTTGGTAATTCAAATAAAAGTATGAAGAAAGGTTATTAGTGCTTTATTCGTCAAATCTATAAACATCATGGAAAACTTTATTGACTGTATTATTGAATTGGATAATTAACACTAATTACTTTTTTGTATTCACATTTTTATTTTAAATTGAGTTTAGACTCGTCAGCGAGTCATTCTCAAACTAAAGTACTCTTGTTGACACATTTTTACTTGATAGATAATGGTCACAATTTAAAATAAAAAAGTGAATAAAAAGTAAATATGAAAAAATAATCAGTGTTAATTATTTAAATATATACAATGTATCACAAAGTAACCGCCTCCACTGCAAAATATTGGATTGGAACTTAACGTAACTTGAATCCTCAAATTTCAAGCCAACGATAATGCAATAGGTCTGTTGGTTACATGAACTAGTGCAGCATGTTGTACAATGGCGGCCGACGAAATGTGAACGATGTTTATTAGCTATGTGAATATGACTTTTAATCAGGAGCGTCGCGTTTGTGCGAAAACAAACATTTGATTGACAGATTTATAAAAGTCATCCAAAAATATGCCTAGACATCTATCTTTAGACGAGAAGAGCACGGCAATAGCTAAACTAGAAGAAAACTGGTCTCTTAGCCGAGTGGCTGCTGATTTGAATGTAAGCAAAACCTGCATACATAATTTGAAAAGGCGATTTGAAATAAGGCAAGATTTAAGAAGGCCACCCCGAATTGGAATAGGAAGGGTATCTAATGAAGAACAGGATGTTGCATTGGTGAATCATCTCAGAGAAAATCCATTTGATAGTGCCTTAGATGCTCGAGAAGTAACGGGTTTTGCGGGGTCTACTAGAACTGCTCGGAGACGTATTAAAGCTGCAGGTCTACAAAATTATCAAGCAGCCAAGAAAGTTTTTCTCTCAGAAAACAATAAACAACGAAGATTGGAGTTTGCCAGCGAATTTGTGTATCGTGGGGATGATTTTTGGAACTCGGTCGTCTTTTCTGACAAAAAAGTATTTCAATCATGTAGTAATGAGAGCCTACGAGTTTATAGACCAATAAACCAAAGGTATGAAGAAGGATTCACCCGTCCATAACAAATAGTGGTCGTTTTTCTGTTAATTCTTTGGCTTGGGTCAGTGTAAACGGACCCGGAATAATTTGGAAAATAGATGGCCATTTAAATGCTATTAAATACAGGGATATTTTAGAATATGTAATGTTGCCTTCAGTAACACAAACATTTCCGGAAAATTTTATATTTCAACAGGACAATAGTCCTATCCGTACAGCAAGAATTGTGACTCAGTGGCTAAATGACCACCGCATCCAAATATTGCCTTGGCCTGCGAAGAGCCCTGATCTCAATCCAATTGAGAATGTTTGGGGATACCTACAAAAAAAGATTTACTCAAGAGATATCAGACCTATGAATGCAGATGAACTTCACGAAATTGTTGAAAATGCATGGGAGGATTTGGCTGACAACTACAATATGAGGAATCTAGTTTCATCCATGAGTACACGTTTGGCAAAAGTTATCACAGCAAATGGTGGTCCTACAAAATATTAATTTCATAATTTCTACTTGTATTAAGAATAAATATGTTTAGCATTGTAATTAGCAATTGAATAATAGTCCTTTAAAACCTAAGTTACGCCACTGTTAAGAGTTCTGATAAATCTGTACAAAATTAGACAATTTTTCTATGACAACAAAATACCGTTCACATTTCGTCGGCCGCCATTGTACACATTTTGCACTAAATCTCTTTGTAACATAAGCTGGACACATGCGATTGTAAATGTAAAGCTACACTAACTTGAACTATGACATCATAAACTTAAACTTAGTTTAACTTAGTGCAGTACAAACGAACATTATAACTAAATGTCCAGACAAAGGACTTCAAGGATTAATGTCATTGTCGTAGAGGTTATGTTTTCTAAAGAAAAAGTCCCTAATACGGTAATTTAAGAAAAAAGGAGCTTACTAAGGTGAAAGTACAGTTAATTCCAGCCTCAATAAGTGGGTATTCCTAAACATAACCATCAAATTATCACAGCCAAAATAAAAACGAAAAACAGTCACCGTTTGTTGACATTGAACTAGCAAGAACGTATCGATTTTAAAAACGTTAGACGTTTACGCGAATCCACTTTAGAGAAACGGGGCAGACGTTCTAAAATTATTACAGTAGCGAAAGAGAAATTTCCCATTGTTGTAAAACTAGCGGAGCGAGGATTTGTTGTATTTTCTATTTTCGGCCTCGGAAATTTCCCATTTCATTTTTCGTCAGATAAACGTCTGGGAAATTGTTTAAATGCAACTGTACCGACTGTGTGAGGTTTTAAATGTTTGGCTTACCTTTTCTGGTGGAATTTAACGTGGAATATCGATTTAAATGCGTCTTTTTCTTCCGGGAATGACAAGCGAGACGAACGCAGGCGAAAACGCAATGGCCGCCTGATCGAAATGCGCCTGCGTGAGTTTTGTTTTGTTTGGGTGTTGGTAGTGATTGGTTTAAATATTTAGCGGGAATTCAATATTTATAAAATTCAATTTACTCATTAATTATTTTTTTTTTAATATAAAAACAAATTAAAATTAATATCGACGTTCTGCAAAAATGTAGTCTCATTCTAGTTTATCATTTTAATCGTTAAAAAACGTTAGAATCAGAAGAATTATGGATAGGTTTAAATTTGCAAAATAACAGCTGATTTGACTTTTGCGAAATAATGAATTATCCCATTGAACAAACTCATTTAAGTAATGTTTCATCAACATTAATACAACGTTTAATGTTGCTAAAATGTTGATACAACGTTATTTGTTGGTGTTTCGCTCAGTGGGATTATTGAGAAAATTTAGCAATTTAAACATAAATGAAAAATAACATATTAAATCAAAATCGAATTTGAACTTCACATTAAATCAGTGTATTATGCGCGTGGCGCATGAAGTAAAATTTCGAGTTTAGAAAAGCCTGAAAATTTGGTTTGGTCGCTCCGCTTCGCGGAGCGACCAAACTAAATTTTCAGGCTTTTCTAAACTCGAAATTTTACTTCATGCTTGATCTAGGATTGGAAACACTCGTTCGTAGCTTTATTTTCAACACTATTATAAACAAACAAATACAAATTTAACGGTTTTCTGAAATGCAGAATAAACAAATATTATTTCAAGTTCCAATTCTCGTTATAATTTAATTATTTCATCTCGTTAGAACCAACAACTCATTTACTAGTTAACTATAAATGAGTTGTTGTGTAAGCATTTGTATATTTAATCAATAATCCCAGATTTCAGTTTGTAATTCCAATGCGAGGAATATTCAGTTATTCCACTTCATGTGTTTTAATGCATTTACGTTAATTATGTTTATTCCTTACTTAAATTTTGCACATCTCATTTAACTCATTGTAAGAAAATTGAGTATTAATTTAACGCATCACTTAATCTAAAGTAGATTCAAATTTGTGCAAATTAATTTGATAAACTTGTTTGTCCTGTTTGGTTTTAATTTTAATGAAACATTGGATTACCTTTTGTGAGTTTTAACAGTTGTCTTGTATAGTTTTGAATGTAGAATTCATTAAGTGCTCTTGATTTTGTGCGTACGTAATGATTTTTATCTTTAAGGTTGCGGTTTACTAGAGTGGGGAAGACTCTATCCAGCAGTTAGTTAGAGTGAGAAAGACCTATATTACAATTTCCAGCATAAAAAGATAAACGTAAGGTATAATGATTTTTTTTCAGTGATTCATAAGATAATTGAATGCAGAATTTATGAACACCTTTGAATTTTACGTAGCAAAAGTTTTTGTTGCCTTAAAATGAGTAAATAAATCACCCTACAAGTTGCTACGAGGGTCATTTTTAAAATAAGAAGCATTTTGATTTAAAGTAAATTCAACCAACGTTTTTTCCAAACATTTTATTTCTACGATAACCATCCTTTTGCTATTTCTCGACGTAATCCCCGTTCCGTTCAAAGCATTTTTCCGAACAGGAGTTGAGTGTGACGATCTCCTCGTCGTAGATATCGACCGCCAGTCCATTTACCCAACCCAAGATATTAGTTTTCTATGAACCCTAGGGTAGACAATGCTTATGGGAGAACTGGATTCCGAGTTTTCGAGGATAGAAAAGGAGAGACGGTGGTCGGGAAGTGGGTCCATCTACTTATGAATAGAGTAAACGTAGAAGTATTCTAGAGAAAACTGCTCCGGTTGCGTCTACACACACACACACGCACACACACACACACACAAACGCGCTCGCTCTTATTTCGTCGTGTAATTTGATCCCGTCTACACCACTTGTACGATGATAAATTTGATGATCTTCAGAAAAAATAAACTGTTCCGAAACATTTCTTTTATTGTCAGATTTCCAGCGTGTTGAAAATTATGGACTTTGGGAATCAGATATATTTAAAAAGCTCCTAAATAAACCTAAAATTTAACTAAAAATCAAAAAATAAAATTCAATGAGTTTACAGTAAAGAATTCATTTGATATTATTTTTATCTTGATTGTTTTTTTTTCTTCATAAATTCAATTAAAACTTTGGTATGTACCAAATTTGGCAAATAATTTATATTATTGATTAGTTATACAGAGAGTTTTTTAAGTATAAATAACTCAATATACAGAATACACTGTACATTTTTCTGGGCTTTTCTAAACTCGAAATTTTACTTCATGCGCCCCGCGCACAAAACACTGATTTTACGTGAGGTTCAAATATACTTAAATTTCACAATATTTTAGTGTTTTATACGCGTGGCGCATGAAGTAAAATTTCGAGTTTAGAAAAGCCCCGAAAATTTGTCTCGGGTCAGTAGAGGGTTACAGCCGATTCTAGAACCTCCTCCTCATTTGAGAGGAAACTCCTCAAAATGATTAAAAGAGTTAAAACCTCCTGGTAGGGAGGAGGTGTCTTTTTAGAATCTCCAAAGAACCTTCTTTCCTCCTCCTCATAAAATGAAGAGGAGGAGGAGGAGGTTACTTTACGGTTTTATTGATTCTAAAGAGGCAATATACTCTTAATAATTTTAAGATAGTTTTCACCAAATAGAAGAGGTAGGGTTCATAGAATCGGCTAAAAATATCACCCTTGAGTGCTTACAGTCCACGGTCTAACGTATTGTCTAGCATCCATTAAAGACAAATAATGTGTCTAATCAAAATCCAAAGGGGCCCTTACCCCCTTAAGATTTTCACCCGATACATTACAGCTTTTATGCGCTGTATCGCTATAGGCGGACCATGCACAAGACAAGATGTGTTCATCTCGATGGTTCAAGGGCGACTGATGAATAATACATAAGATGTCATATATGAATCTATTAATAAATATTGTCAATGCGGTTAAAGTGTTGTTAGCAACATCGATGATTAAAGGTATTGAATGCCTTCAATTGGATTCTAATGAGTGGACAAACGACCTCCTTTAGGCGGGAAAAACATAAAGTAGTTAGTCCTTTTCAGAGGAGAAGTATGTGAGGTCGTTGTGATGTAAAAATATATACAGAACCTCCCCCCAACATAATATTATGGGACTATATAAGATCTGCCGGATGGGTGTAACTTATTACAGTACACGTGTTGTTGTCAAGAATACATCTGCCAGAACTGTGTCACTAATTAGTGTTGTTGTCAATAATAAATTGAATAATAAGTAAGTATTTGTAATTATTTTGAAAATAAATTAATTTATTGATTGAAGTGAAATTTTAGTGAAACGACAAAACCCGAGTAATAAACAAATTATTAGAGCACATATTCAAAATAATGGGCCAATTGATAATGCGAATTCAGCAAATGACTCGGGATTTTTTGAAGAGGGTGAAGAACCTTTTTCGAACATAAATCTACCGAATCATGGTGAGACTACTACTGTTGATGTTCCATGGAATATCAACGATACCAACGATGATGCCAACCACAACAATCAACTTGTAAAACAAAAGAAGAACGCTATGAAAAATTTACTGTCGTCGAATACGTATTTTTTAAATAAAAGTAATTCTAAATGGGTGTCGGTAGGTTTGGACATAGATCTTAATCTTGAACCAGTTATTAGAATATTGGGTAAGGGTGGGCAAGGAATTTCTTTGAATGAACAGATGTGGACAGTATTTTTAGAACAAAAAGTGAATATCAACCAAACATTTTTTTATGTAGATACGGATCAAACAATCAGCTTTAATGGAGTAAACATTTCATTTAGTTTAATGAATAATTGTCGTAAAGTTGCAAGAATTGATATCGGTGGAAATCACGTATTTTTATCGTATGAAGGTCTTCGTGAATTGTGGAAACTGGTTGATGTTGTTTCGTCTCGTTTGGAATATTTAAAAAATCTTAAGTTTAGTGAATATTACTATTCTTGCTTGGGTTTATTAAATGAACTGGATGGGGATATGAAAACTCGTTTTTCGAAAATAATGCAAGGCGAATGTAATGAATATGCTTGTATGATTGATGAATTGTTACTTTATGGTAATGATAAGTTATTGTTTGATTTTGATATGCAACATATAATGTTAGATTCTTATAATAATGGGAAGTAAAAAGAAAGTAGTAATGTGTGAAAGTAAAAATATTATTCATAATATGTATGTATGGAAATTTGCGTATAAAGAAGCTAGGAAAGGTGCATGGCATATATATTATTATGATTCTTTAAGATTCAAAGAAAAAATGAAAAGAATCGAATTAGCAATAAGTTTTTGTTTACAAAGTAGTTTTAGGGAGAATGTATATAACTCAAGGTTTAAGTAGAACATAGTTAGTATATGTGTTAGTATTAGGTGAAGTGGTAAATGTTTGTTCAAATTAAATTATAAAAATCAATAAACAGTTTTTAAGTTGCCACAGTTTATTTGTATACCTTATAATAAAATGTATGTCTATTATCCCGTCAGTCGTAAAAGAACTATCAAATGGATCGGTCGGGGGCTACTAAATAAATTAATAAACAAGCTGCCTTTTGAAATTCATTTACCTGGATATAATTATTGTGGGCCTGGAACAAAATTAGAAAAGAGATTAGCGCGAGGCGATAAAGGAATAAACGAACTCGACGAAGCTTGTAAAGAGCACGATATAGTGTACGATAATACAAATAATTTAAAAGAAAGGCATATAGCCGATCAGAGGTTACTCAAAACTGCAAAAAAAATAATTCAGAAGGTTGGTCCAAGTGCCGGAGAAAAGATTGCATCGGCAGGAGTTGCAGCTGCAATGAAAGGGAAAACTTCATTTGGAATGGGTCTAAAAAAGAGAAAAAGCAAGGGTAGAAACCGCAAAAGAATGAGTCGGGGTGGTACTTTAACGTTTAACAAGGCAGTTCGACTGGCCAGAAACGCTATCAGTAGAAGAAAACATAAAAGTGTATTTGATGCTACAAAAGCTGCATATAATGTTTTGAAAAAATATAAGAGAAAAATTAAATTTCCAAAACGTAGAGTCATTCCTATACCGAAACAAGGAGGATTTCTTCCGTTGATTCCATTATTTGCAGCTTTAGGTGCATTGGGTTCCCTTGGAGGAGGGGCAGCCGCTATAGCGAAAGCAGTAAACAGTGCAAAATCAGCTAAAGAACAACAAAAAGAAGCTGAGCGACACAATAGAGCTATGGAAGCCAAATCAGTGGGTTCTGGTTATTACATAAAACCATATAAAAGAGGATGTGGTTTATATTTTCCCGAATATTCAAAAAACTGAAAATAATGTTCCTTCATAAAAGACCTCTAAATAATTTGGAAATTTTAAAAATAGCAAAATTATTGAAAATACCATCGTTTAGAGGTGTCTATATGAGAAATGCATTACCGAAAAAAATTTAAAAAAATGAAAGTGCAGTTATCAATTTAGACAATAAAGAAAGTGAAGGAACGCATTGGGTAGCTTATAAAAAAAGTGGCAGTAGAGTAAAATACTTTGACAGTTTCGGTGATTTAAAACCTTCCATTGAAATTGAAAAATATTTAAGATCAGATGATAAGAATAATGTTATAAGTTATAACTATGAACGCTACCAGACAATCGATGATTTAAACTGTGGACAATTGTGTTTAATGTTTTTAATAAATAATTAAGAAAACAATTTAAACATCAGTCGAAGACTAAACGCAATGGTGAAAACTTCTCATTCACTTACGTTTACGTTGACCGGAATCAGTTCCGAGTTAAGTTGCAATTTTAATCCACCGATTTATTTGAGCAAAGATGAAGATGAAGAATATGAGTTGGCTTTACTCAATTTTGAGTCATTCAATTCAATTCCAAACGTTGACATATCAAATAATTTATTTCACTACAAAATAGGAAACAACAAAAAAATAGTAGAATTGCCCGTTGGAATTTACGGTTTAGATGATATTGCTGATTTTATAGAGACTAAAATAGAAGGGGACATTGACAATACGGCATTGGTCCGTATACGCGGTAATAATAATACTCAGAAGGTGCACATAAAAACCGATGTAGAAATCGATTTTACAGCTGAAAAAAGTATAGGAACCTTATTGGGATTTGATAAGAAAGTACTAATGGGCGGAAAGAGTTATGAAGCAGAAAATATTGTTAATATCCACACAGTCAATGCAATTCAAATTTATTGCAATTTAGTGAGCGGTTCTTATAATAACGGTGAACCGGTACACGTGCTTTATCATTTTTTTCCTAAAGTGCCGGCCGGATATAAGATGGTAGAATCGCCACATTTACCTATATATTTATCTGTTACTGGAGATATTATCAGTACAATTGTGGTAAGAGTGTTGGATCAATCAGGGAAATTGATCAATTTTAGAGGTGAAGAAGTAACGACACGATTACACTTGCGTAAGGTTGAATGAGATGAAGTTATATAACTCAAAAATGTCGAATCGAAAGAGGAACCATATTGTTAAGAAGAAGAAGAACACAGCAATCCGGTCAGCCTATAAATTGGGTAGCGATATGAAAAATGTGTGCAGTAGCCTAAAAAAGTGAAGAAGTTAACAACAGAAAATCGTATATTCTTAGAAGATTTGGGCTATAAACTACTAAAATAATGGACATTTTAAATGTTACCGACAAAGTTAAATCTAACAATGCAATAGTAAGTTACGAGTATCATTCATACCAACCTTATGGATCGGCAAGTTTTGATAATAATGATGAAATTAGGATAACGGTTCCTGAAACTGACAATTATACATTACCAGGAGAGAGTTATTTATATGTAGAGGGTACTCTACGGAAAGTTGGTGAGGATGGGAATGTTAAAAACGAGGCTAGTAAGAATTCAAAATTAGTCAACAACCCAGCAGGCTTTATGATTAGCGATCTTCGGTATTTAATGAATGGTGTTCAAGTGGATTCCGTTAGAAACGTGGGAGTGACATCATGTATGAAAGGATATTTTTCGTATAATAAAAATGAAATGATTAAATTACAAAATGCAGGGTGGGACATTGAGAAAAAAGGTTTCTGCGATATAGTCGATGACAATGGACATTTTGCAATTAGTGTACCGCTTAAAAGTATTTTAGGATTTGCGGAAGATTTTAAGAAAGTTGTATTAAACTGTAGACAAGAGTTGGTACTCATTCGGAATAACGATGATAACGATGTAATTGTTCAAAGTGAAGCTGAAAAAGAAAAAGTAAAATTGACAATAGATAAAATTATTTGGAGAATACCTCAAATTGCAGTCGGTCTACGAGAACAGTTAGCCTTGACAAAATTAACTGACAAAAATCAAAATATCAATTTATGGTTTAGAAGTTGGGAGATTCATGAGTATCCGTCATTGCCGCAAACAACAAGACATACATGGGCCGTAAAGACGGCGCCGCAACTCGAAACGCCCAGATATATTATTTTCGGTTTTCAAACCAATCGAAAAGGCCAGATGAAGTCTTCAATGGCTCTATTTGATAATATAAAGTTGACAAACCTAAGTGTATTTTTGAACGGTACAAGATTTCCGTATGATAATTTAAATATTGATTTTGATAACAATAAATATGCTATTGTGTACGATATGTATAGCAGATTCCAACAATCATACTACTATGTGCCAGAAAGTGAACCAATGTTTTCACCAGCAGAATTTAAAGAGAAAATTCCATTAGTAGGAATCGATTGTACGTATCAGGCAGACACTATTCACAAAAGTGGCGTTGAAATTAAAATTGAATTTACTTCAAAAGAACCAGTTCCGGCTAATACAACAGCATACTGTTTAATTTTGCACGATAAAGCGTTTTATTATGCACCACTAACAAAAGTGGTAAAAGAATTGTTGTAAAAGAGGTGTTACCCGTCCTGCTGCAATTCCCTGTTGCTATAAAACAAGGAGGGGCGATTGTCATTATAAAAGTAGTGTAATTTGCTTTACACATCAGTCAAGTACAAGAAGTGAATGAATTAAGAAGTACACAAACAAATTATGGATACATTGGACTATATCATAATCGACATTCAAGGTTTTTACGATAGTAATGATAAATTACTACCGAAAGAAGTGGCTATTTGTGATAGCGAACGTCGAATTAGCCATTATTTGTTTGAGGCTCCCCATTCTGTAAATTGTTTACCTGCTAAGCAACGTCGAACAGCACATTGGTTAACTTCGAATTTCCACCATTTGGAATGGACTAGTGGAAATGTACCACTCAATAAAATTGATAAAATTATTCGAGTGTTTAGTAAAAAAGCTAAAAACATTTATGTGAGAGGTGAGCAAAAATCACAATATCTACAGAAAATATTGGATCGGCCAATTGAGGACATTAAAAGATTGGATATAAAGTTGTCAGCGTCTCACCCAAAGTGTACGTATCACAAAGATACAGATTATACAATGTGTGCATTAACAAATGTGTATTATATCTACGATAAAATGTCAAATCCTATCAATTATTACATGCAAGATGATGAAGAAGAAGAAACAATTTTATAAAAGAGGTTGCGACGAAACAACCTTCAGCAAATGGAGTAGAACAGAAAAAAGAACAAATGTACAGCAAACTTGAATGCATATAATTGAGTCGGAAAGTGAAATAATATCAGACGGCATTGGTTCACAACTGTGTTAACATGGAAACAGTTCGACAGTATACTTGTAACTTAAAGTATTATGTTATTAATTATTTAAGAAGGATTAACAATGCATTATCAAAATATATCGGTAGAGACGGGACACCATTTCTAGAAGATCAACGTGCTACTAATTCTACATTAATTTATTTGCTAAAACGAATGACACCATTGGAACTCGCTACTTTATGGCCCATATTACCGGACCACATACGCACAATGAAATGTTTACAAGGAAGATTGCCATGCAATGAACATTTCAACACGGCTAATTGGATGACACATGTCGATGGACCACCACCAATGAAGAAGGATTGTTTCTTTTGCAAGAGTATCGTAAATTGTGATTGCTGTTATTGTTATTGTTCAATGTATATTGTTTAATAAATATTCAATGTATCCATGATTAAGAAATAAAAAATGTTTTTTATAATATAACTTGTTTTAATTGCGGCAACTAAAAAATAAACAAAAAAGAAAGAGAAAAGAAAGAGAAAAAAAGAAAGAGAAAAAAAGAAAGAGAAAAAAAAGAAAGAGAAAAAAAAGAAAGAGAAAAAAAAGAGAATGATGGTTAGAAGGAATCTCCTCCTAGTCTCCTCCTACTCTCCTCCTACTTTCCTCCCACAAAGAGAGAGGGAAGAGTGGGGGTAGGAGTGGGGAAAACGTCTAAAAATACGTTCGTCCCCCCCCCCCCCCCTTCGGCAGCGGGGAGGCGTCAAAATAAAATTACCCCCTCCAGTTACGCCCATTGCCACGCCCCCTCCTTGGCTCCTCCCACGCCACGCCCCCTTGGCCACTCCCCGCCCCGCCCCCTCCTTGGCTCCTCCCCCACGCCCCAGTTGGCTACTCCGCCCACCCCCCGAAAAAAAATTTAACCTCGATTCCCCCTCACTTGTTTTACTTTCGCTACCGTTTACTGACCTCAAAATTGGGTATAAAAGAAGTCAGAACAAACCAAGAAATCACATCCAGTGCAAGTTTTGGAACGAACAACATCTCCACTCTAAAATGGAAGGTAAGTGGTCTTTATTTATATTTTGGTGATTGAATATTTTTAACATATTTTGGATATTCTTATTTTGTGTGTTTGTTTTTGCTTTTAGGTAACAAGATCATTTGTATCGACGATTTTCTGAACTCCAGCATGGATGGGAATATGTTAGGTATTTTGTTTTTTTTTAATTCTATTTAATCAAATGTATCTTATTTATTGTCTATTGTTTTAAGGTGAAGTTGAGAAAACGAGCACCACCAATTCAGATGCACATCCTAACATAATTGGACCTGATGTAAAAAGTATTTAAAACACGTCTTATTTAAATGTTTCTAGATTATCTATTGTTATTGTTTTCAGTTTCATTTGATGAATCATGGGATGATTTTGATTTGTTTACAAATGACAAAAAGAAATCAGTGGCAGATGATTCATCAAATAAATTGCTTTCGAAGGAGAAAGGCGAACCGGCAACTGATCGATCGTTGAAAGCGAAAAAGGAACGAAAGACTAAAGGTTATTTCCGGGTTGATTAGATATTTTATTATGTATTATTTTCTATTCCTAATTATAATTTTAATGCATAATTATTGTGTACAGGGCGAACGAATCCTATGTGTTCAATGCCGTTACTTGTTGGATCGCCTTCTAACCACCAACCTTCGACATTATCCAAGCAGGGCCAAAAAAACAAATACAGCAGCAGCACACATCAACCACAACGCCCTCAGAGCATACACCTAGTCGAACCGCAAACAAAAAATCCTTCATTCCAAATCCAACAAAATATGCAAATCCAACCACCACAACAATCCTCATTCCAAATTATTGCACAACCTCAACCCTCAAACCAGTTTGTCATCGTGCAAAACGATTCCACGTATTACGCGATGCCGACTGGACAAAATTATGTCGCGGTACCGACTGGGCAAAATTATACATTTCCTCAGTCATTGGTAAACTTGGTGGTTTCCCAGCCAGGTTTTGATGCATCACTTGCAACCAATGACGTGAGAGGTAAGTCCTGTATTTTTTGTAATATTTAATGATATTTATTAATTGCAATGTTTTTTGTTTAATTGCAGGGACAAAATCGAGCACACCTGGGCCACAGCAATCAGCTCAGATGACTCAGTCTCCGTTGCGATTGTGGCCTGCAGGTGGGTGCCAAAGATCTTCCAGCCAAGTCGAGTCGGAAAATAATACTGATGGTCGATTTGCAGTTTCGGATATGGGAGACAGTGAGCTGGGTGGCTTGTTTAAATCAGTGCGGTTATCACAAGAAATTACACTTTCTCAAGATAACGGTGCTGTTCGATCTTCTGTCCGTGAATTGCAAATAACCAATACAGTTTTACCTGGAAGATCTTCATCAGCAGATGTAGTAAGAGCAACTAACCCCAATCTTAACGCTCCTCCACCGACAATTATACCACCCAGCCAGATTCCTCCCTTAACCACTACTACTAACAATTTCGAAGAGTTTATGCGAGCCATCATTTGTGATAAAGGAACAATTCGTTCTATGCAAGCTCGCAAAGACTCTTTCATGACATCCATTGATGATCGATTGGAAAGAATTGATAGTATAATCGATAATTTGAATAGTTTTTCAAAGCCTGATGTGGTTGAGTTCGTTGTGCAATCTACTAATTCTAACACTCCTGACGTTAGTAATTACTTAGCTGCAAAACGAAATCAGCTACGAGAGGAGCATTATTCATTGACAAGTTTAAAAAAACGTTTAAAAGAAATTTAATTGTGAAAGCACATTACATTTTTGTAACTATTTTTTAAATTTGTCAATTTGTTTCAAGTCTAATTCTTTTCAAACAATTGTAATGAGGTGTTTGATTGCTACATCTGCTTTTGTGGTCATTGTCTGTTGCTAGTCGTGTGTGGTTGATGTGTGTCGCTCCTAGTCATTTGGATGTGTGTTACCATCTGTCAGGGAATTATTTTATAGTTCTTATTTAGTATTAGTTTTTTTATAGTTTTTATTTAGTATTAGTTTTTATATTTAATTATTAATATTATTTGTAATATATAACTGTTGACAATTCAATTTCTTTTCATTCACCCTTCAAAAATTAAGTTGTACGCAGGGTTGGGTTTTTTATAGCATTATTATGTCGGAAAATGTTGAAAATCACTGCTTGTCATTACCAATAATAAATTTTGATCTTAACGAGTTTCGATATAAACGACATAGTGATCTATTTGGAGGAAATTGCAAAAGAGGTCTTATTATAGGCCCTTCTGGCTGCGGTAAAACAAATGCAATGCTATCATTATTACTTGCAACCAACGGTTTACGTTTTAAAAACATATACTTGTGTTCAAAATCATTATTTCAAAATAAATACGCGTATCTACGATCAATAGTAAAAGACGTGCCAGAATGTGGTTATTTTGAGTTTTCGGATGTTGAATCACTTGGACCGCCTGAAAATATTAAAGAATATTCCATTGTTATATTTGATGATATTCCACCGACCGGTCATAATGTAATTAAGGAATTTTTTTCATACGGTCGACACAAAAATGTTGATTGTTTTAAAATATGCCAAAGTTACAGTGCCATTCAAAAGCAATTGGTTCGAGACAATTGTAATTTATTGGTAATATTTAAGCAAGATGCAACAAATTTAAAGCATATTTTCAATGATCACGTAATAGGTGACATGACATTGAATACATTTCTAGAAACTTGCACAGAATGTTGTAAGCAACCTTATTCTCCATTCGTAATTGATTTAGATTGTCCTGTAACGAATGGTCGTTATCGAAAAGGTTTCGATAAATTTCTGACTATTTAAAAAGCGCTGTAACGATGCAGATGTTATCAGTGTTTACAGACACTTTGCGTTCTTAACATGGATAAAGACATTGCAAAGCAACTCGTGGAAGCACGTAGTGCTTTGCGTGATAAAATTCGATCGTTAAAAACAGATATTGCAGACTCAAAAGAACATCTTGCCGCAACGTTATTACCCTTGAGTGAACCACTGAAACAAATCGCTAGTAAATTCAATGAAGAATTTGTTCCTATTGATTCTAGTTATGTTAAAGAAAAAGAAACGGGATTTGGTTCAAGTAGAAAATCGCAAATACGCAGAAAAATATTTACTACACCGCAATCCAATGTAACCTCATCTGAGGAAACTATTAGAAAACGTCCGTTGAAAATTAAAGTACACAAACGAATATTTACACCCATTAAAACGTCATCATCAACACCCAGAAGACCGAGACAGCAATTGCATTTGAAAAAAGATATTATTACATCAACACCGATTGAGGATACTGCAACAGGATACACTGAAGAAGTTTATCAAACTTCACCGCCAAGAACAGGAAACGTCACACATGATGACGATGATGATGATGAGGATGATGATGATGATGAAGAGATCGTAGATTCTGATGATGACGCTACAGTCCTACGGACTGCTACCACACGTTTAGATGAAGCTCATGATAGACTGGTAGACGAACTTAATACTTCGTCAGTCCTACAACAAACCCTGAAACAATTTCATCATATACCTCGCGCATATTTGATTGACTTTAAATTAGATCGTGGAGATAAATTCGATACTCGTTATGGAGTTCGTCAAACATTTGATGGTGTTTTGTATATCGGAAACGCGGCACTTAAGTTTGATGGAGCAAATGTTGTTATTAACGATGTGCCATATAAGGGCACTACCGGTCTATACGAATTACTTTTCAAAAAGGACCCTTACACTTTTAAACCTGACGATGTTCGAAATTATAAACGTATTTTAGAGCAAACATCTGCGACGCGATTTAATTATGATCCAAGCGGAAAACGTATTGGTAGTAAAGCTTTGAAATATGTAAACATTATTAAGCCAATTTTAAATGGTCAACCTCCAAAAGTGTGGTGGACTAAAAAATGGAAAGTTGGACGCGGTTTGCAAAAAAAAATTATTCCCAATTCTTCCTTAGAATTGCAATATTGGGATAATCCGAATGAACTTGTAGATAGATTACGCTTATTATTAGCTTCACAAAGTGCTGGCAATAATGCGCATACAAATGAAATAATTTCAATAATTGAAGAATTGAAGGAAGCAAACATTATAAAGTAATATAAGTGTGGCTCCTGAAATAAACATATGTTATTATCTCATTAGACACCAGACGAGCAACCGGTGTATAAAATGAGTTTAGACAAATTTGGAAATTCTATTTTTGGTGCAATGACTGTTGACAAATTTGGAAAACATGTACATGGGCATAGTGTCTCGAGCTATATTAAAAAATCTAACAATTTAGACAAGATAATTCAGAGGTATTTTAAATTCGATGAAACAGATAAAGATAGAAGATATAGGTTAATTTTGACACTTGCCGGCAACGGAAACGTATCTTCCGATGGATTCTATACAATTGATAATAAGGGGGGTGATATATTATATAAAAACACATTATACGCTGGAAAAGTTCTTAAAACAAATTACCTGGGAAATGTAATTCTATTTATTAATGAAAAGTATGTATTGTCTGAATTAACAAACCTTAAATTGAATGATACAATACAAATTAAGCGCAGATTTGCAGCGACTCCAGAAGGTGTCGATAAGAAGTTTTGCATTGAGATATTAATCGAACAAAATACTAATGAAACCCAACATTAAACGCGATGTAATTGATGAAATTCACGCCCCAGTTCGGAAACATTTTCGTAGACGTCGAGTAATATTGAAGAGTTTAAATGATTTATACCAAGCGGATTTAGTTGAAATGATACCTTATGCCAAGGAAAATAAAGGATACAAATATATATTGATGGTTATAAATGCTTTTTCTAAATTTGGGTGGGCTTTACCGTTAAAAACAAAAACTGGAAAAGAAGTTGCCTTACAAATGGAAAAATTGTTGAAAAAGAGGCAGATACCTGCAAATATTCAAACAGACAATGGTACTGAGTTTTACAACAACAATTTTAAAAAACTATGTGAAAAATATGGAATTAATCATTACAGCACATTTTCATCTTTAAAAAGTTCAATTGTTGAACGGTACAATAGAACTATTAAAGAACTGATGTGGAAGGAATTTAGCATGCAAGGCAATTATAATTGGATTAGTATTCTACAAAATATAATTAATAAATATAATAATACAAAACATAGAACAATTGGTATGAAACCAAAACAAGTAAATAAAAATAAGGAAAAATTATTGTTAAATTCTGTGTACAGTAATTTAAAAGTTTTTGATGGATTTAGGAAGAAATTTAAAGTTAGTGACCACGTAAGGATTAGCAAACATCGTCAAGCATTTGATAAAAATTACACCCCAAATTGGTCCAACGAAATCTTCACAGTATCCAAAGTTCAAAACACGAACCCCAGAACATATCTACTACGAGATATAAAAAACCAGGACATAATTGGAGGATTCTATGAGGAAGAATTAAAAAAAGTTCAACATCAGGATGTATATCTCGTCGAAAAAGTTATTAAAAGAATGAAGAATAAAGTTTTAGTAAAATGGTTGGGTTTGGATGATTCACATAATTCATGGATATCAAATAAAAATGTTTTATAAATATTTAGTCTTTTATTAAATTATAATGTGTTATGGATCCGCAACCACACGAGCGCGTTATCCTCCGGGCAAATAATGGCCGTATACTCTGCCCTCTGGAGAATGATATTTGCCCGGGGTAGAGGAATTGGCGGTATCGAGTCATCCAGCTCGATTATGGTGACCTGTAAATTATTATAATCTCAATTTTCTCTTATTTACATGCACGTATTAACTTGTTTACTCGCTTGTTGTTGAATCGCCTGCAATATTCCTCTCTAATTTCGTTGTAGATTTGTGTGCGGTCTGTAATAAAAAAATATAAAACATAAAATATATGTAATACAAATGTAAATGTTTCTTTATAAATACAAAACATATTTTTTTAAATGTTGTTTTATTTAAAATAAATTACTCACCCATGATTCACTTTAACACTTTAAAACCGCTGTTCAGTTTGTTCCTCTCAACTTAGTGTGTTGGTGCTTAAATAGCTTGTAAACCGAGGAGGATGTATAAGGAGGAGGGGTTTAAAGTAAAACACCTCTTAAAAGATTTTGAGTTAACTTCTACTCA
The DNA here is from genome assembly GCA_932526585.2 of Philonthus cognatus. Lineage (NCBI taxonomy): Eukaryota > Metazoa > Arthropoda > Insecta > Coleoptera > Staphylinidae > Philonthus > Philonthus cognatus. The sequence goes on from OW052241.1 coordinate 31,833,427, forward strand.
TAAAGGTGTGGTAAAATTAAAAGGTGGGACTAAAATTACTTTTACTCATAAAGGTGTGGTTAAATTAAAAGGCGGGGCAAAAATTGCAACACTTTTTGAAAATTTATAAGGCGGAGCTAAATTGCAATACTTTTGACCGTTACAATAAGGTTACAATATTAATATAAAATAACCGGCTATTTTTCCATAGATCAAATCAATTTTTGCATTGTCAAATATAAGAACACAAATTAAAGTTTATCTACAATGAGTTTTGTTAATACTTTACAAGCAATCGCTCTAAAACAAGTGTGTTTAAATGTAATAGAAGATCGGTTAGATGTAAAAAAAATGGTACGCCTAGCAGAAATACCAAAATGTTTGGGTAAGACAATTTTTGACAACTGGTGTTTTTATGTTTGGACATTTGGACATTTACGACAAGCAAATATGTATTCGGTTCTTTGTAAATGCCGACCATTTACATGTCACAATCCATTACCTAAATATATAGTGGATTTTTTATTAAATCCTAATGGTAATATTTCCAAAATTATGAACATTCCACAAAATCCATTTTTAGTGTTAGTTAAAAAAAGATTTTGGATTGATACACAGGGAAAGAGATATTGCCGTTGGTGTAGAAAAAAAATTTACAATTTAGAACCTAATACAAAATTATTCAGGATAATATACGAAAAGAATATTTTATTTCGAAAAGACAAATTGCATACATGGATATTAGAACGAAAACGTTATTGTGAATTTTGTTTCTTCACACCGTTATTCGAGCTAACAAAACATACTGTAATACGTAAACGAACAGATAGTTCATCTTCATCATCTTCTACTTCATCAGTGTGGGACACATCGACTGACATGGATGAAGAAGAGGATTAAAATGATTGTAAAATGTTTTTTTCTCTGTGTGAGTGTGTGCATGTGTGAGTGAATGTGTTGTTCTTCGTCATATTAAATTTACCCCTCCTCATAGTTAAACCTCCTCCTTTTCTTTTCTTGATTAAGTTCACTATATAAAGGTAACGTATTGGCCCAAGCATCATATCGTGTGTTGACGTGTAAAGCAACTTACTCTTTTATTACATTTAAAGCATGTTTTTGTGCGAATATTGTGGTAAAAATTTTACAAGAAGAGACAACTTAAAACGACACGAAAAAAACTCGTGTGTTTCCAAGCAAAACTCATATGTAAGCAATAGAGGAGAAAAGCCAACAATCAAACTTATTCTACCCCGATCCGCACAACAGGGAGATATCAAAATGGTAAATCCACTTCCATCAACATCTTTGGAAAATCCATCCACATCGAAACAAGTTTGTGAAATTCCAAATAAACGACAAAAACTTGCATCAACATCAAAACACAGAATATGTGATGTATGTAACATAACAGTAGATAGCGCATGTTTTGCCGCCCATTTGAGAACTAATTTACACAAAAGTAATGCATTTATTATTGTTGATGATGGAGTAGAGGAAATATCTACAGCTTATGGGGGCAAAATAACAAGTTACCGAATCACCGAACCTGGACACTATGTTGATTTAGACAAGTTTTCCATTTCAGTGAGGGAGAAAATTATTACTCTCATTGAAAGTAAATTGGCGGTTATTGGAAATTTTAAATTAAACATGGAATCCTTTGCATTGTACTTTTTGACAGCAAAAGAAAATGTTGAAATAAAATCATTTAACACGTCGAACAAAATTATCACCACTGCAACGAATCTATATGAGACATACGCACACTTCCTCGACGAAATTAAAACCAAGATGTCAGAATTTCAGGAGAAAGATTCAGGTAAAGTTAGAAACTTGGTGATTTTTAATGTTATAATTATTATTTTTTTTTCTTTTTTTTTTAAGGTTGGACATTATTTCAAATTACAAGCATTGAACTTAATTTCAATGTATATAATCCAATGAGAGCATCTAGTTACATCGAGTTACCTGCTTCAATAAAGGCAAAACGTGCAGTAATCAATGTTTACAATACCGACAATGCATGCTTTGCTTGGGCTATAACTTCAGCACTTCGGGTTCCAACAGGACTGGCACAGAGACCATCTTCATATCCACATTACTCAACAGTATGTGACTTTTCAAATTTACAATTTCCAGTTACAATAAAAGATATCAATATATTTGAAGGTAAAAATAATATTTCAATAAACGTTTATGGCGCTAATGAATATTTTAACGAAAATAAAATGGACTATGAATTCGTTCCATTACGAATATCAAAGAATAAGAAAATAGTTCATATAAACTTGTTGTATATTTCAATAGACAATCAGAATCATTATTGCTGGATTAAAAATTTGTCGCGTTTAATTGGAACTCAAATATCATTACATGGTCATGAAAAATTTATATGCGAAGGTTGTTTAATTTACTTTTCTAAAAAAGATGAATTAAAAAGACATCAAGAAGAAGATTGTGGAAATGTAAAAGCTGTTCTTCCGAACTGTAGTAAAAAAATTAATAAATTGGGTGAAGAAGTTCTGGGAAATATATTAGAGTTTGAAAATTATCAAAAACAAATGAAAATTCCTTTTGTAGTTTATGCTGATTTTGAGGCATTGTTAGTAAATGTTAACAATAATACTACTTATACAGATTCGAGTAAACCGTACACAGTTAAATGTTTTCGTCATGAACCTTATGCTTTTGCATACCACATAAAATGTTCATATGATGATAGTCTTTCAAAGTTTAATATATATAATGGAGAAAATGCTGCACAAGAATTTGTAAACAAATTAGAAGACGATATTAAAATTATTTATAAAAATTATTTAGGAGTACGTAAAGAAATGTTACCATTAACACCGGAAGAAAAACTAATATATGAAAGAAATGTATGTCATATTTGCGAAAGGACATTGTCAGTAAATGATAAAGTATATGATCATGATCACTTAACAGGAAAGTTTCGTGGCCCAGCCCATTCCGTTTGCAATATTAATTATAAAATTCCAAAATATATTCCAATATTTTTTCATAATCTTTCAAATTATGACAGTCATATGTTTGTAAAAAATATTGCATTAAACAAGGAAGATGTTGATGTTATTGCACAAAACAAAGAAAAGTATATAACTTTTACAAAAAATGTGCACGTTGGTGAATATATTAATGGTAACGGAAAAAAGAGAAAAGTATTTATAAAACTAAGGTTTGTAGATTCATTTAAATTTTTATCACAATCATTAGAAACATTGGGATCACTTTTGGACAATGATCAGTGTGTTGAAATAAGAAAAAGGTTTCAGGAGGATGAACAATTTAATCTAATACGGCAGAAAGGCGTTTTTCCTTATAGTTTTATGAATTCATTTGAAAAATTAAATTACAATCATTTGCCAAGTGAGGATGAGTTTTATGATCATTTAACGGATGAAAAAATATCCAGAAAAAACTATGAGAGAGCTTGTAAAGTGTGGGACGTATTTAATTGTAATTCATTACGTGATTACGTAAACACTTATTTGACATCTGATGTGTTGTTGCTTGTTGACGTATTTGAAAATTTTCGAAAAATGTCATTAGATTTCTACAAACTCGACCCTGCACACTATTTCACAGCGCCAGGATTTGCTTGGGACGCTTTGTTAAGGATGACAAATGTAAAATTGGAATTATTGACAGACATTGACATGTTACATTTTTTTAAAAAGGGTATCAGAGGTGGATTAAGTATGTGCACTCAACGAAAAGCTGAAGCAAATAATAAGTTTTTACCAAATTTTAATGCTTCTGAACCAACTTCATATATTCTTTATTTAGATGCTACAAATTTGTATGGGTATGCTATGAGATGTAAGCTTCCTGTTGGAAAGTTTCGCTGGCTTGATCAAAATGAAATTCTCGAGTTTGATATCGCATCACTGGAAGATGATGGTGAGATGGGTTATGTGTTAGAAGTTGATTTAAAATATCCAGTAGCTTTACAGGATTATCATAATGATTTTCCTTTTTGCCCAGAATCGGCAATACCTCCAAATTCAAAATATTCTAAATTAATTCCTACCTTATATGACAAAGAAAAATATATTATTCATTATAAAAATCTAAAACAATGTTTAACACAAGGCTTAAAATTGCGACGGATACATAGAATTTTAGAATTTAAACAAGATAATTGGATGCAAAAATATATTGATTTCAATACTAGTAAGAGAGAACAATCTAAAAATGAATTTGAACGCAATCATTACAAAAGTATGAATAATGTTGTATTTGGAAAAACGATGGAAAATGTTGAAAATCGCGTTGATATTAAATTATGTACGCATTGGGATTCTCATTTCAGGAAACCTGGTGCAGAATTTTATATATCGAAACCAAATTTTAAATCTTCAAAAATATTTTGTAATAATTTAGTGGCTGTGGAAATGGGTGTTCTCAAAGTGCAGTACACAAAACCACTGTATGTAGGATTTTCTATTTTAGAATTATCCAAAACTGTAATGTACGATTTTTTCTATAGTTTCCTTAAGAGAAAGTACGATAACAACGTAACATTATTGTACACAGATACAGATTCGTTAGTTCTTCAAGTTTTTACAGAAAATGTCTACGATGATATTAAAATTAATATTGATAAGTTTGATACATCCAACTATCCAGTTGACAATCAGCATTGCATCATTCCAAATAAATCTTACATCGGAAAAATGAAAGACGAATTTAAAGGTCAGATCATTGAATCATTTTATGGAACTGGTGCTAAGGCGTATTGTGTAAATTTACTCAATTCAAGCTCGATTAAAAAAGCTAAAGGTGTTAAAAAATATGTAATAAAAAAACATTTAACGGTAAATGATTACATTACTGTAGTGGAGAATGGGGGTGCAGTTTATAAAAAAATGTACAAATTTAGATCCAGTTATCATAATATGTTTACAGAACTTCAAAACAAAATTGCATTGAATTCAAAAGACGACAAAAGATACATTTTAAATGATAAATATCATACATTAGCATGGGGCCATTTACGTATAGCGGATTTAGAAAACGAAAAGGTGTTGGATAAAATGATTAACGATGCAATTCAAGAGCTTGATTAAACATTCAATTATATTTTTATTTTTTATAAACCTGGGTAAGAAACGCTTACTCTTTCGATACAATTACATTATAAGTATTATAAAGTTATTTGTATCTTTAATAAATGTATGTCTGAACAATTATAATTTTTATTCTTTTTATGTATATTTGTATTATTTTAAATATATTGCTTCAAATATTACTTTTGCCTACTTTATTATAAAACCACTATCCATTATAAATATTTCCCCAGGTAACTGCTTTTAAATATCTGATTTAATTAATGTAAAATATTTTTTTTTTATTTCATGAAACATTTCTACAATCTTACTTAAGTTGTTCAAACACACACCCTCATTGTAATTAAAAAAAAAATAAATAAATAAGCAAAAACTAAATACTAAAATAAATAATAAAAAGAAATAACAAAAAAAATATATAAAAAAAGTACTCCCTCTTCTTCCTTGTTAGCCCAAATTCAAAAACCTCCCCCCCATCGTCCTCCTCATCCTCCTCATCCTTCTCCTCCTCCTCCTCCTCCTCCCACGAGATAGCCGATTCTAGAACCTCCTCCTCCGCGAGGAGGAGGAGGTTCTAGAATCGGCTATCTCTCCCTACTCGGGTCGCTGCGCGACCCTCGACAAATTTTCACGGGGCTTTTCTAAACTCGAAATTTTACTTCATGCTTAGTCTGGGAGAGGAAAACACTCGTTTAAAGCATCAAATTGAACTCTTTTAAAAACACAACGAATATCTACAGATTGAAAGAAAATAAGGTGAATTTGAAATATGTATACTTTAACGGAAAACTTTCTGTATATGAACTGTGGTAGACGAATAATAAAATTTATTATCACCACAAAAAGTCTATTCGAAAATATTTCTTTTATTTTGAGATTTCAAGCGTGTTCCAAATTATGAAATTCGGGAATATATTTTATAAATACAAATTTACAATAAAATTAACAATTCTAAAATATATTTTCAACGTTTTTAGTTATTTTATATATTTTTAATAAAAAAATTGTTAATATTATTAGATTAATAGATTATTGTTTCAAATATTCATAATTTGTATAAATAAACAAAGTCATTTTACAATGAAAAAATGTAAAATATATTTCCAACATTTTTAGTTATTATATATATTTTTAATAAAAACGTGTTTAAAAATTAATAGATTTTTAATATATTTATGTTATTAAACATTTTTTATTTAAAAGTTAGATAAATACAAAAATTTTTTTACAATGAAAAAAATCAATTTGAAAAATGTTTGATGGTAATTTTAAGTGGAATTGATAATAAAAAAACAGAAATTATTTCAATAAAATGGATAAATAAATAAATTTACGAATACACAAAACTAAAAACATAGCAATATAGATTCATAAAAACAGTCATATATACAAAAAACTAACAAACATTAAAAAAACTATATTAAATATACATATAAATGTTTTCTTATTTAATAACGATATATTAGAAGCAGTTTTTTTGTTTTTTTTTTTTATTCAGTAATAATTATACAGAATTGATCGAAGTGTAACACAAAATCAACAGAATATATTTTAAATAAAAAGCCTACAAATCAACACCTCATCATTTGCTTGTTTAATTTCATGACACTCCGGTTTTTAAAAATGCAATAAATAGCAAAGCTCGGTGTGTATACACCATTCCATTTGTTTCTGGATCTCGCCTAGCTATGGAAAAGTGACAGTTTAAGTATTGTAAATGGGGCTGGTTGTTTTAAATCAGGGTTTTTAAATGTCACTGTCAGATGTTCGATTTTAAGGTTATAATTTCTGACTATTGTGATCTTACACTGTTGCCTGTTTTACAAATTTTCAGATATAAAAGGATAATAATATGCAGTTTTAAGATTAACAAAATTTACTACTTTGATACTGTAAAAATTTTCTAAAGAAAATAATTTTAGCTGCAACAACATGTTTTTGTTCACAGAGAATTTTGCGCCCATTAATTAATTTGAATTTATACCCCATACTTTTAACAACCCTATAAAGTGTTGTTCTACTCCCATGGAACTCATAATTTTCTTTCATATCATTCAAAAGATCTCTCAAAGTAAAATACTGATTTCTAGAGTTATATTGCCAAATTAGTTGTTGCAGATCTTTTCTAGCTAGGTGATTCCAAAAATGGCTGTTTTAGATCGTTTGCCAGAAGTAGTAGATTTCAATTCGTCAGGTCTTTGTCGTAAAATTAATTGTAATGAAGATCTCCCTACCTGAAACGTAATTATCTTTAATTAAATATATATGATAATTAAAATACTAGACATACCCCAAAAATATCTATTAAAATCGTAATAATATTGTGATGCTGTAGATTTGGATTACTTTGCCTAAAATGTTTGTAGGATTTCAGAATTTGTAACCTTTTTGATTCAGAGATAATCTTTGGCATGTTAATATTTAATATGTGCCTGAAATTATTTTTCACTTTGACATTGACACAGCATTGCAACACTAGATTAATTTGATTTTTAATAATAAAATGCTCGAAGAAGCGACCGCGTGGCGAAATAATTGTTGCAAGATTAACAATAAACCTCTTGAAAATTAAAAAGAGGATTACTTATGATATCATAAATTAGTGCAACACTGTTAAAATAAGGAACCAGGAGTGCCAATTAATAAAAAATGTAAATGTTGATACTGCAACATAACAACACGAAAGCATGGCTAGGCGAGATCCAGAAACAAATGGAATATATTATATATTTTTACTCTAACCAAATGAATATCATAATTTCCCTGAAATAATTAGGGAAGATAATATTTTAATTTTGAGAAATTAACATTAAAATTGCTACGTTCCGTTTCATCCATTTACACTTTGAATAACGTGTATGAATATCGAATTAACTCTTTTCCTTGACTATTTTCTTTTTGGACAATATTCATTATTTTAGTGGGGATAGCTTTATAGAAGGGATGAAAAATCAAATTCTTCGAAGTGATCTATCTGTTTTATACCCATTTGTAGGCATTTTTTCGACCACGTTTTTATTATGGTGTATACCCTCAAGTATTTCGCGACCAGAACAATACCACTGCAACTTACAGATAATCCACAACCTTCTAAAAACCATAAATATTTTGGGATTTAAAAAGATTATTTACTGTTGACACATTTAATCCGTATCCGCAGAATCTAATTCGGTAATTTCTTATCGTTTTTCACTAACCGATATTTTAGTTAGACACTTTTTGATCGGGTTTTCTTAAATCATTTTGAATTATTTTTACTTACCTATTTAGTCCGTAACATAATCCCATCGGTACCTTTTGTAAATGTAATCTGACTAAGAATAAATCCATTGAAACAATTAACCTGACATACAAAACGTAAACTGGAAATAGAGTATTCAATAATTTTTGCAATTACACTTCTCAGAGATAATCTATTATACTTATTCTATTAAAAGACATCTTGTTGTTTTCTAAATGTTTTTGATTATCATCACTTAACGAGACTTTTCAACATATTTCAATATTTGAGCCAATTATCTCAAATATTATCGCTAACACTTGTTTCTGATTCCTGGGACCCTAAAACGTATATTTCCGTACAAAAAAAGATAGCTATCAGGTCTGTAACAATTATTAAAATGTAAAATTTATAATGTTATTAATGTGACTAATTACTTGATTTAACAAGTTTGTTTGTTTCGCAGTTTTTGATAATATTCTCAATTATAAAGTTTCATGATTTTTATATAATTTGTACTTTCTCTATATAACATTTCGTGTATCTCGGGAAGTATTGAGAATATCGAAAAATATTTCTGCTTATTCTTTTTTAAATTATCCTCATGCAGCCGCACGACGGATGCCATAAATTTTAATCCAAAAAAATTAGGTAACATTTTAGTGCCCGCTGAGTGTTGTCGGTGTTGGTCAAATGGCACACAATAAGCGTTTATAAAATTTCAATCGGAAAAGTACAAGTTGATCATGTAACAATCGTTCAAAGTAAACGGATAATTAAAGTAGTCAGTGCAAAAACCACAAATATCTGAAACTGTTAATATTTATTAAAAGTATGGCTCATTTAATAAAATACGCATCGTGATTAAAATATAGACTGAGTCCATTTTGGGATGTGATTTTTTTCTTTTGCAGAATAAACACTCATGTTGACTTGAATTATTGCTCTGTGTTTTAATAAATTTGATGCCAAACACTGACTTTTCGTAGCAACTACTGTTTTGACGATTTTATTTTCGTATAATCGTTCACTATTTTCAAGCTATATTTCAAATGAAACTGAGGAGAACTCAAAAATAATACGTCGAAAATACTGCTAGTAGGTAAAGAAATGATTTTAATTTTATTGTAATCGTTTTGGTTCAATAAGCGATACAAACTCAAATTCGAATTACATTGGAAATCTTTACATGAAACATACAATGCGCCTTGAAACGGGACACATTGTATATTTAAAACTATTTTAACCCATTAACGGCCAAGCAATTTTAAGGGGATTATTGCAGTGTAACACGCCGATCGTGTTGGAAAGACCCACATAGTTTAGAGTAGCTCATCCGATGCCAAATTTACAGCACAAGTGGGGAGAATACAGCCAGAGAGAAAAGCGGCAGTTCGCTGTGCATTTGTGCATTGCTTCTTGGCATGAACGGATGGGGTCTCGCGTCGCGTGGAATAGACGAAAAAAACAAAGCGCATAAAAAAGACGGATCGAACGAAAGTGTCGATTCGTATTATTTAAACACGCTGATAATACATACAAGCTATGTATTGTTTTCAATTCGTTAGAAAGCGTTATCGGATCCTGTGTTATTTTTCGGTATTTACAAAACTGATGATTCTTATTCTTGTCATTATAACACATTATTTTTACTTTTAAGACTCCAGTTTCGACAGCCGAACAAACTATGTGTTTTATTTTATTAAATTATAGATTATTTCTTAAAAATATAATAATAAAATAATTCATGTTCATAAGCTCATTGTGAATATTTATATGCCGCACATATATGAAAAAAAACATAAGATTTTCAATCATATTTTTTAAATGGGAATATTATCTTCCCTAACTGCTATTGCCATGAAAATAATGTGTATTAATTTGGCCTCTGCCCAATTGGGTAAATACCCCCAATTTTGGGGAGAATTTCAATTTATATTCGGTCAAATATTCTAGTTTTTATGAATGCAACAAATAAATAATAGATTGAAAAAAATTAAATGGAAAGCTGCCCTGTTTTTTTTTATGTTTAGTACAGGGTTTACAAAATGATGATGTGTATAAATAGGCTCAGTCAACTTAGCCCCCCGAAGTTCGACTTTTTTGAAAAAAGCGATTGCGCTAGACCGGCCTTAGCTAGCGCCACAAAAATTAGAGCTAGCGCCATTTAGACAAGAAAACTACGGGGATTTGAACTTTCGGGGGGCTAGGTTGATGCTAGCCCCCCGAGTTTGGATTTTTTAAGTTTTTTTACACTATTCGGATTCCTCAGAGCTAGCGCTACCAATTTAAAAGCCAACCCCACTCCCACAGCCCCAAAAAATGATAAAACATTTTTAACCCTGGCCCCCTAAAATGAGATGTTTTTAATCAAATTGGGTGGAAAATATAACTTAGAGCTAGCGCCAACAGAATATGACAAAAATATTCTCTCAAAAATATCAGGTAAAAAAAAGTTCACGTCCAAATTTTAATGCAAGAGCTTTCAGATCCTGTATGCGTATTACCATTTACTTCCTGAATTTTAATACAAAATGATGTTTGGCATATAATATACCGCTTTCAACAAATAGTTCGGCGTTGTAATTACTTTATTTATGTTCATAGACACTGGCTATTAGAAACATGATGCCTAGTAGACAGTAGCGTAACTGACAATTGTGTTTTCACTCCTAGCTAATTTAAATCGTTATTACACAAGAACTTACCGTACGATTTAAGAAACTCTTTTGGCATTGTAATTACTATACTAATATTTATAAACACTGGCAACGAGATAGCTTGCACTAGTAAGACAGTGGCGTAACTGACGATTGTTTTTGATAATTAAAATCGTTATAACTCGGAAACTAACCGTACGATTTCAATTTTTTTTTTGGCATTGTAATTGCTATACTGAAGTCTATAAACACTAACAACGACATAGCTAGTGATATTAAAGGATAAATTAAAATCACTTGCTTTGTTTCACTATTTGTTTCTATTTACTCGACTAGTTTCGCTTTTTACGGCATTATCAAAGTTCACTCTTGATTCACTCTTGATAATGCCGTAAAAAGCGAAACTACTCAAGTAAATAGAAACAAATAGTGAAACAAACCAAGTGTTTTTAATTTATCCTTTATTATTATTTCAAAATGTTTCACCAAGTCATAAATGAGAAAGTTATTCAAGAGATAGCTAGTGCTAGCAAGACAGTGGCGTACCTCACGGTTGTTTTTTTATGATAACTTAAATCATTATTACTCGGTGGAAAACACTCGTTGGGAGTTTCAAACTGAACGCTTTTCAAAAACAATGAATGCCTGAAAATTTACCTAGTACACATCGGGTTATGTATGTACCTAATCAAAACATGGGTATCTTTTCGATGCTACAAAATTGTGATTAAGCTCCTTTCGTTGCTATTCAATTGACTTTATTTTCATTCTAACACAATCTATCTCAATATCCTGATTCTACGATATACAGGGAGTTTTTCTTTAAAGTAGACGTATTCCAGATTCACTTTATTTTGTTTAAATCTTTAGATATATGTTGTTTTTACAGGAATTCAATTTGAAGCTTTAAGCGAGTGTATTCCACTCCCAGACTAAGCATGAAGTAAAATTTCGAGTTTAGAAAAGCCCCGTGAAAATTTGTCGAGGGTCGCGCAGCGACCCGAGACAAATTTTCTGGGCTTTTCTAAACTCGAAATTTTACTTCATGCGCCACGCGTATAGAACACTAAAATTTTGTGAAATTTGTGTATATTTGAACCTTACTTGAAATCAGCGTTTTATACGCGTGGCGCATGAAGTAAAATTTCGAGTTTAGAAAAGCCCAGAAAATTTGTCTCGGGTCGCTGCGCGACCCTCGACAAATTTTCACGGGGCTTTTCTAAACTCGAAATTTTACTTCATGCTTAGTCTGGTAGTGGAGAACACTCGTTTAAAGCCTTGCATTGAACTTTTGCACCCAATTTGATTAAAAAAATCTCATTTCGGGGGGCTAGGGTTTAAAATGTTGTATAATCTTTTGGGGTTGTGGGGGTGGCGCTAGCTTTTAAATTGGTAGCGCTAGCTCTGAGGAATCCGAATACTGTAAGAAAACTTGAAACATCCAGCATCAACCTAGCCCCCCGAAAGTTCAAACCCCCGTAACTTTCTTGTCTAAACGGCGCTAGCTCTAATTTTTGTGGCGCTAGCTAGCGCTAGCTAAGGCCCGTCTAGCGCAACAGTTATTTTTTAAAAAGTCGAACTTCGGGGGGCTAAGTTGACTGAGCCGTATAAATAGAGAATTGCAATAACATTCAATTTCAATTCATTTATTCCTTATTTACTTACTATCAAAATATGACTCATCATAAATCAGCCAAATTTGAAAAAAATATATTGGGCTCGGTGCAATGTTGAGCAAGAAGCTTATTATTTGAAATGCATTATAATAACTACCTTATTATTATTATAGTTCTATTTTTTCTAAAATAATTAACAATGAATATGCACGCAGTTAAACCCTACATTTTTTTAAACATTCGTCAAACAAATATTACCAGTGCTCAGTAATAAATAGTTGATTTGTAACATTAATCTACGACAACGTCATATTGGTGACGTTATTCTCACTATTCTTATAGTTTTGATATCATTGATTCGTTGATGAAGTCGCAGTTGGTTCAAATAGGTCCGATTGCTAGAAACTTTACAATTTACTTTAATAGTTTTATTGCGAGAAGTTTAATGGCATTTAACAACTGTTTTAACAACGAAAGATTTAAGACGAAATAATGATTTGAACAAGACTGATTGTTATTCGATTGCTTCTGCTTATTAATCAGCTTAAAACACTTTAAAAATAATTTAATAATACCGACACTGTCAAATAATTAGGAAAGCCAATATTAAAGGTATATTACACATCTTTATTTAAATTAGTAAAACATTTCGTGTTTTCTATATTAGTGAACATGCAGTATAAAAAAATACTTATTCCATTAGTAGTCAGAAAGCATGAAAATAAAACACTAGTACAATAAAATATCGATTATAATTGCGAAATATTAATTTTACGAGAATAAATGCTAACGACGCGAGCCGTTTTTGTTAACTATGATTGAAAAAAGAAAAGAAAAACAAACGCGAAGCCGCACAGCGTTCACCGGCCCAGAGATAAACGCTGGCCGCATGCCGCTCGCCCCTCCAATAATTGTGCAGATGAGTGTACAACGCGTTCAACTAAGAGACGATCCGCAAGGCGGCGGTATTTTACGGTCTTATTTTTCAAGATTTTTATTTTAACCTGACTCGGGCATGAGCTATCGCATCCTTATGAAATGTTCACATTATATTCCTTATAGTATAAACTAGTAAGATATGGGAATATTTTTTTGAATTTTGAAAAATTTAACATTATTTTTTTCATACCTCTGAAAGCAAATTGTTTAAAAAAAAAGTACTTCGATATTTTACTAGATAATTGGGCTTAATATACGCTGTCAAAATTTCAACTTTCTAGGACCTTTAGTTTTTAAATAAACCTAACATTAAATTTCAGACCACTGTTATATTCCCCTTAAGTCTAAAAGTTAATTTTAATTAAAATTCTACACTTCTTCTTATGATTTCTATGAATGACTTATTGCATTACATACTGTGAATTTTGTCTTTAAATACACATAATGTATACGTGAATTTAATAAAAAGTTAAAAATCATAAATAGTTTATTATTATTATTATATTAAAGTGATAATGGATTTTCAAAAAATTAGTGCCTCAACAATGTAATGTATACGCTGTCAATGTTCAGGCATTCGTCGATTTTATATAAAAACGTGCAATATGAAGTTAAGAACGAGTGTATCCACTCCCAGACTAAGCATGAAGTAAAATTTCGAGTTTAGAAAAGCCTGAAAATTTGGCTCGGGCGCGTAGCGAAGCGGAGCGACCGAGCCAAATTAAGCTTTTCTAAACTCGAAATTTTACTTCATGCGCCACGCGTATAAAACATTGTAATATTGTGAAGTATTTATAATACACTTTAAATAAAAAAATATTTAAATTTTTCTTGGTACATTTATATATCAAAGAAACTTATTTAGTAACTTAATTATCAAAAAATAATAATGTTGCGTGTATGCATCAACGGCGCTTAATGGGTTAAAAACTTCAAACGGTAATAATTCAAAAACTAAAAAAAAATGACTTAACTGCATTTTGCACTGACCCCTCTAATTAAAAAAGAAACCCTCATTGATCAGTAGATTTGATCTGATCAATAGGATTGATCTGATTAGTTAATAAAATGATAAGTTGATGTATTTGTTTTACTTTTTATCAAAAGTTAAATAGTTTTGTATTTTAAGTTTCTTGTACAAAATAAATAATACTTAATGAATTTTACAACGTTCACATATAATTTCATAAAATCTATTCTCTAATAACGCAGAAAATAATATTGTAGAAGGAAACGCATGAATGAATGTAACACGCATCCTTAGCTCGTTAAAAAAAAAAAAACGTGTTTTCAAGATTGAAAAATCAACATCTGGAATATGATACAACAAGAAGCGCGGAATAGAGGGAGAAAGAAATTGTCTCTCTCTCACTCTCTCTCTGAGACTTGATTTCGCGACATCTGGAGTAAAATAGTCGTAACCGACCGACCGCAGGAAGCCAGACTGGTGTATATAGGCAGCCATATACACCAATTTGGCATCCAGCGCTCTGCTCCCATTCGCGTGTACCCAAAATTTATATGGGGACTGGCTAACTGGATATATATGAACTGTGCCCAACCGTGACCATGTCTTTGAAGTTAGCATTCTTGAAACCCACTAGTAGGTGGTTGTAAACAATGTCATAGAGAACAGATCGGCAAACATGTTGAAAATTATTCGTCGATAGTGAAGCGCCTGTTCTGACGAATGTCTGCATCGACGGTTGGTTTCAGTTCGTCCGTGATTACGGTTGAGCGGCCTGAACGTTCCTTACCATGAATGCTTGTTCTTCCGCCATTAAATAAACGTCCTTTAGGTTGTTATTTACACCACTTTCGAGTTAGAGTTCTACGAGCTGCCGATAGATTTCAGCAGGACGAATGTTTTTTGCATTTAAAAATCGAATCACAGCGAAAACTTCACCATCGACGGGATTTGTAGTGGACATAGTTGATATTAAATTGCTGCACAATATCTTCTACTTTCGCTAGCAACTTGAGACTGACAGTGTTGACAAATGACCAGAGAAGACGGAAATAGGTTAAGCGATCGCGGATAACGCTATGCGTGGAGAGAGGGCGCCAGCGGTTCTTACTTTATAAATGGCCCTCGTATTTTCAGAATTTTTTTACAGAAAAACTAAATATCTTGATTGTTTTAAATTTGTGACATTAAAATCCTACAAGTTTCAGCATTATTTTGATGTATGATGCAATGTTGTCCCGTAATTAAAACATCCATGGTGATGGAATTTTTTACAACCCAAAACGTTTAATTTTACCCTTTATAAATAACAACCTTAAACGCCCAATTAATTTTTAAAAGCGCCGGATAATAAAGGGTGATCATCAATGATTGTGGACAAGTTAAATTTCCCGCTGAAAAATCTGGGGAATTTGATCGCTCCAAGTTCATGCCAAGGAAAATTTAATAAACAGTAACTCGATTTGACATTAGCAGCGTCGTGCGTCGTATTTTGCCATTGTGTTAATTCATTCTTCGAATTAAGTTATTTTTCATTCTGTTTCATAGACATCAGTTCTTATCAGGACTACTTTGTACAAGTCTTTGTTTTGTGGTAAGTGATTTGCTGTTTTTAAGGTTAGAAAATTAGAAAATTTAAGTTTAATCCTAAATTTACAGATTTTAAGAGAATTCGCTTGTGTTTACCGTGATGTTTGCACCACAGCATGATGCTTTCATCCTGAAGGCTCATTATCGAAGTGGAACTATGAATGAAGGTGGCACATGGACTTACTCATTACAATCGTGTCTGAATCAATTTATTCAAGCCTTCCCCGATGTCCACATTCCTTACAAAACATTTTCCTCGCATAAAACCCGCATTGTTGACCGTTTTAAGAGAAAGAATTGTATCTGCAAGGGCAAGTCAGCTGGAAGACTGCCTATCTTAACAGAAGAGGTTGTTGGCGACATTCAACAACGACTTGAACAAAGCCCAACAAAATCTTTAAGAAAACTTTCAGCTCAAACGGGTATGTTCTTAATTTTAAGGTGCGCACAAATTTTAATGTTCAATCCTTTTACAGGAGTATCGTACGGGAGTTGCATAAAAGCCGCAAAAAAAATTCTGCATTTGCACCCGTATAAGGTATCGGTAGTTCAACAACTTCAGCCACTTGATTTCCAAAAAAGAATTGATTATTGCAATTGGTTTAATCAGAATTTAAATGATAATGGTATGTTGGACAAGACCTTTTTTACTGACGAGGCGTGGTTTAACTTGTCAGGATATGTGAACAGCCAAAACTATCGTACGTGGGCTACAGAAAATCCTCATACTTTTATTGAAACGGATTTACATCCACAAAAAATTGGTGTATGGGTAGCAATTTCGAGACATCGGATAATTGGCCCAATATTTTTCAACGAAATAATCAATGCGGAGCGCTACCGAACACTCATTCTAGATGAATTTTTGAATCAATTGCATAATGACGAACAGATAATGGGTTATTTTCAGCAAGATGTAAGTAAGTTAGGGTTTTGTGTATTTTTAATAAACGTAGAGTTAGCATCCCTAATTTTATAATAAATGTTGAAAATGATGGCCTTCATTTTCTAGACAAATGTTAACTCTACGTTTTTTATTTTGAAATACTCGTTGAAGCTCCTCTGGATTTATGTTCCTTATCTCTTCTTCAATTGCTGCTTTAAGCTCGTTTAGGGTATGCATTCGATTTTTAAAAACCTTATTTTTAAATGCCCGAATAAATAAAAATCGCACGGAGTGAGGTCTGGCGATCGTGGTGGCCATAATCCGTCGCTTACCAAGCGATCATCGTAAAATTCCCTCAAGTAATTTAATGTCGCCAACGCAGTATGAGGAGTGGCTCGAGTGCCATGAGAAAACAAAAGATTGGTAATTGTCAAAGTAAATTATTAGACGCCAGTAGCAGCCATAAGTCATTTTTGATAAACGTTCTAAAAATGTTCTGAACTCAAGAGGAAATGGTTGACATAATATTTATTCTTGGAGAATGTAACAAGAATTGTTTCTTGGCGTCACAAGTGTACGCTGCGAGATATCCGCACAGGGCACATCCAAATGAACGTGCGTTTCAAAAAGTGTTGGAGAGATTTACTACTACGGGAAGTGTGAAACGGCCAAGGGGAGTTAGAAAGAAGACAGTTTTTACCGAAAATAATGAACTGCAGGTTCTGGAGGCAGTTATTGAAGATCCTCATACCAGTATCCGTGATATTAGTAGGAATCACGATATTTCAACGCGATCCGTACATCGTGTTCTTCAAAAGTACAAATTCCGTCCATTTAAGATTCAACTGCACCAAGAATTGCAACCTCAAGATTTTTATGCGAGGCAAGATTTCTGCTTGTGGGCTATCAACAAAATTGAGCAGGAGGAATCATTTCTTATGCGCGTATTATTTTCTCATGAAGCGACGTTCCATAGAAATGGGCATGTCAATCGCCACAACTACCATTATTACGCCGATGAAAATCCACATGCCATGCGAATGATAAACCACCAGCAAAGATGGTCGCTGAATATTTGGGGAGGCATACTTGGAGAACACCTTTTGGGTCCTTATTTCATCAAGGGGCATCTGAACGGCAACAGTTATTTGATTTTCCTTCGCGACGACTTGGATGATCTCTTGGAAAATGTCCCTCTAGCCGCTCTACGACAGATAGTTTTCCAGCACGATGGAGCTCCTGCACATAATAGCCGTGTCGTTCGGGAATTTCTCGATGAAACTCTCCGGACTCCTGGATTGGTCGTGGGGGTCGATGTTGCGGTTATGCCTCCAGCAGGAAGGTCGTCATTTCGAACATTTAGTTTAAGTTGTTAAATTTTCTATATCTGCATTTTTCATATCATGTTGAATAAATAGGTACATACTATTATGTTGACCGTATTTGTGTTTTTGTTTTCTCATGGCACTCTTGGGAACGGAAAACGTTTCCCGACATTTGTGATGAAATTCCTTTTTTCTCCGAAATTTTGTTATGCAATGTGTAATTTTTTTTGTACCAATGAAAAATTTAGAGTTTTGGCTGTACAACGCCGTAATTTTTTTAGGGGGGTGCCATTTGAAATTTTCGAAAAAAATGACAACATGCGAAGTTCAATCAAAAATTATTTTTTTCTATAAATTACCCGAAAAAAAATTATGTGAAGATATACGAGGTCTTAACCTGTACCTCAATTCAAAATTTAGGCGCCGGCGTCAATTAGTTTCTCTACAAAACAATCTCAAAAATGGGGCGCAATTTTGAAAGAAGGGGTTATAACAGCGAAACCGCTAAAGTGAAAGGTATAACATGTTAGATAAAAAAATAAGTACTCTTCGAGCACTTTCCAAATCTGCAATAAAAAATAGGGCATTCCATTTAAAAAACATAAGTTTGGTACGCCACTGGAGTACGGCACGCCACTGATTAGAAATATTTTTAAAACATAGCGACGGTAATTATGCACCACTTTGCTCTTAGATTTTTTTCGATAGCTTTTATCGTAAAGGAGCTATGGTCCGAGGCGTCTTAAGTGCCACACCCGGTATAGTTATGATTAAATATTTAATTTATTTTGGGAAAAAATGTTTGCTACGCCAACGGAAATGCAGTCTAGGGGATTTTCTTTTCATATAATCAGTTGTACCAACATTTTTTGGCGGGAAATTTAACCTGTCTACAATCATTGTTGATCACACTTAGATAATTGTGGACTATAGGCAACTCAAATTACTGTATACTGAATTGCCTATATTATTATGTTATTTAATTTTTTTTAAAATCTTACGATTTTCTTGTCATATCTTTGGATAAATTAAGACCGCATTGTTTTTCATTTCTTCTGTGAAGGATAAATCATCGTTGATATTGTTTTGGGAAAACATGAATTATATAATAATAATAAAGGATAGATCAAAAATATGACTCGGTTTCAATTGCTATTTGATTTGTTTTTTAAATTAAAAATTGTACTTAACAAAGATTTTTCTAAATTAGAATAAATTGTTGTCTTTTACCAAGACATAACTAATGGTAAATTCGATTGTGCTATTGATTTTTCAGCATAAGGTTATTTTATTTATCTTTTAACCATATACTTATTTAACATAAAGAACAATTGAATTTGCCAATAGTTTAATAAATATTTACCAAATATAAAAACAAATTATTTAATTCATATACTTATTAGTCTAATTAGACTAATACATATTTGCTTTAACCATCTGATTTTCTGGTGAGTCCGCCGGGCGAAGAATCATTAGTTATATTATAGGCAACTTAAATTACGTGCATGTATATTAATTGCCTTTTTTAAAATTCTAGCTATTAAAGGAAATTGCCAAAAATTAGGTGCAAAAGAATTATGTGTTGGATTCTTGGCCCACAGAATTATTAAATAACCCTAATAAGTGATATTTTAAGTATTTACTAGTATGTAAATAGTCCTAATTAAACAATGAGTTATATTATGAGTATTTAACCATACAACAAAATTATTAGCCAGTTTTTGATAATAAAAGCAAATAGTACAAGGAAATAAATCAACGTTTCCTCAACCCATTAGCGGCAGAGAAATTATACAGTTAATTCTAAAAGTAGATTTTAGGTGAAATTCTACACTTCTTTTTATGATTTTTATAAATGACTGATTATATTACATACAGGGAATTATTTTTAAATATAATAATAATAATAATAATTTATTTCCCAACAGAAATACACATTTCAAATTACAGGGAAAAATATACAAAATTCTAGCAGAAAATTATTACATATACAATATTTAATTCAGTTAAACAATACTTAACGATATCTGACATAGTGACTGAATTAATACAGCGGACATTTGGTTAATAAATTGTTTACGACTACAACAAAAGATATCAGCAACGTTTTGAGAGTTATTATAATTGCGCATCATTGTATTGAGAGGGGAGTTGTAATATACATTACTTTGACTTCTATTACATACAAATTGTACGCTATTTCTACTACAAATCCTAGGTGTAAAAAAATTTAACTGAGCGAGTATACCGGGAGCATTTATATTGTTGTGAAGCAAATTGTAGAGAGTGGTTAATGAAGCGATCTTGCGTCGTGCAGATAAAGATTTTAAGTCAAACATAGCCAACAAGTCTTCATATCTAATAGATTCGTCCGGGTATACAGAATGTACTACAAATACAGATACCTTACATACATAATGTATGCACTATAAACGTTCACGCATTAGTCGATTTAATAAAAGCGTTCATTCAATGTTTAAAATGAGTGTTTCCACTCCCAGGTTAGCGATGAAGTAAAATTTCGAGTTTAGAAAAGCCTGAAAATTTGGATTTGCCGGGGCGCGCGAACGAAGCGAGTCGCGCCCCGGCAAATCCAAATTTTTAGGCTTTTCTAAACTCGAAATTTTACTTCATGCGCCAAGCGTGTAAAACACAGAACATTGTGATGCTAGAAATACACTGCCTACTGAGCAAATCGTTGCTACAATGTTAATATAACGTTATTTGTTTGTTTTTTGCTCAGTGGGTGAAAACATTTTTAAAAAAAGATGAGTAATAAACGAAATATTCAAATAACAAAATATTTACATTTTTCTTCGCACAGTTTATTTAGTAATTTAATAAAATGAAATAATAATATCAAGTAATTTAATGAATGGCGCTTAATGGGTTAATTTATTAGTCTACTTAGCAAAGATTTTTGTATAAGTTAGAGTACATTGTTTGTTGTATCTTTATAACACATTACTAATGGTAAAATCCATTAAGTGCTACCAAATTTTTATCACATGGTAAATTTATTTATCTTTTAACATGCGATTTTCCGGTGAATAGGCCGGGCAATAAATATTTTTTTAAATTATAGGCAACTTAAATTGCATGCATGTATATTAATTGCCCCTACTAAAATTATAGTTATTAAAAAAATTGCCATAAATAAGATGCAAAAGAATTATTTCTTGGTTTCTTAGCACACAGATCTGTATAATTTTTTTTTTAATGACTTGTGTAAAACTTCCTTATAGTTATGGCATCAATATATTATGTGAATATGAATATGAATTAACCTTAATAAATGGCATGTTAAGTATTTAACAGTATTTAATTTGTCCTAATTAAAAAATAAATGATATCCTTGTACACTTGTCTCTCTAAAATACACAAAAAATGTATAGCCAGTTCTTGATAAAATAAACAATTATTCTCCCCGATTTGGTACGTGAATGTTAAATTGAACATATTCGGTTACCCTCACAATCTAAGTTTACATATCAAGTACTAAACACGCTTAGACTGTGATGTTAACATGAACGTTAAATTTAACATTTCGTCTATGGAATAGCCCTGATTATTAGGAAACTGGTCCACTTTTTTTTAATCTGATAGAAAATAAAAGTGCGCTATTGATAAAATGAAGCAGTGTGTCTAGAAAAAGAATAAACTGTAGTTTGATTTTATTAAAAACAAAATTGAGCTACCAAAAACAAGAGCGGCGCTTCAGAGCTAACTAAAAATTTATAAAAAACAAAATTAAGCTACCAAAAACAAAAGTGTGGCGCTTCAAAGCTAACTAAAATAATGGAGAATAGATAAAATTTGTATTGTATTGTACCACTTTTAAAACATTATATAAATCTCAAATTTTAAACAAATGAGCAGAGACTGTTAAGAAATGAATAAAATTTTATTTGATTTTATACAGAAACAAAATGAAGCTATTAAATATAACATTTCTAAGCTTTAAGGATGATTTAAATTGTGAAGAATATGTGAGATTTGTTTATTACTCGTGAGAACTTAAAGTAACTTAAAACTTTAATAAAATTAACACAGACTGAAAAGAATAATCTATAGTTTTATTTCATTAAATTAAAAAAAACAAATGGAGCAAAAATAAGGTGCTTCAATGCTTACTAATATAATAAAGAATAGATACATTTTGTATTTTATTCTAGAAAATACAAATACAAAATACAAAACCAGCAACTTCGGTTTGATTTTATGTAATAAAAAACAAAAGCGAATAACTGCTAGTAAAATTTCAGAAGTACAAATTTACCTAAAATAATTCTAATAATTGAAAACAACCTTCTATATTATAAAAGTTACTTAATATCATGAAGAATAGATGAAATTTGTGTTTTATCAAATTAAAGAAACCTAAAACTTTTATAAAATTAGTAAAGCCTGTTAGGAAATGAATTAACTTCGGGTTGATTATACAGAGTGTTTTATGTAACACCGAACATTTTCATAACGAGAATTTTTCTTTGAAGTATTCATATGCATACGTTGCACATTTTTCGATGCTTGGTTTATTAGAAGAATTTAATTTGAAGCTTTAAGCGAGTGTTTTCCACTCCCAGGCTAAGCATGAAGTAAAATTTCGAGTTTAGAAAAGCCTGCAAATTTTCAGGCTTTTCTAAACTCGAAATTTTACTTAATGCGCCACCGGTACAAAACACTGACATATTACGAAGTTTAAAACATACCGCTACACTTTACATTGAATCAGTGTTTTGTACCGGTGGCGCATGAAATAAAATTTCGAGTTTAGAAAAGCCTGAAAATTTGGTTTGGCCGCTCCGCGCTTCGCGCTACGCGACCAAACCAAATTTTCAGGCTCTCCTAAACTCGAAATTTTACTTCATGCTTAGCTTAGGAGTGGAAAACACTCGCTTAAAGCTTCAAATTGGATTCTTTTAATAAACCGAGCATCGGATAATGTGGAACGTATGCATATGGATACTTCAAAGAAAAATTCTCGTTATGAAAATGTTCGGTGTTACATAAAACTCTCTGTATATATAGTATATATACAGGGTGTCTACGCTAAACCGTTCGTTAAAAATTTATGGGGCTGCCGTTGCATTAAAAATTTGAAAAAAATTATTGTCATACGGTTGAATCAGTTCTCCTCATGTGAATTATTTTCAACTTTATATCACTTCCGGTTCCACCGGAAATAGCACCAAATTTGTTATTTTAAATAGAACACCCTATATATTAGTAATTTTTTGGATTACTCGTTTAAATTGAAACATATTTTATTCAAACATATGTACACTTATCTCTTATAGTTTTCAAAAAAAAAAATATTTTTAAAATGTTGACCTTTAAAAGGCATCTTGAAATCTGTCTGTAACTTTTCTTAAGACTAAGATTTAAATATAATTTATATCTCTACTTGTACCTAGAGGATGCCTCTATGAGTAAATTAATTGGAAACTGTCAATTTTGACAGTAAGTGTTCTTAAAATGTCAATATCGATGTACCCTCTTCAATATCTCGTAATTCAATTTTTTTAAATGGAATGACCCATTTTTTATCACGTGGTACGATTGGGGGGAAGATTTCCTACAAAAAAGTAATAACAACTATACTCTTAAAGCAAGTGGTTTTCGAATTATTTTGAAGATTCGTTTTTCGTCGCATTTATGCAGGGAATACTGCGCGCATAAGTCGCAACTGAATTTTAGTAGGCAAGTAGTAATGCTTTTGTTTTGTCGCGTATGTAATGCGAAATTTCAAATAATAAAAACAATTAGTACAAAGTTATACAGAAATCAACAAAATGAATAATGACACAAATCAACAAATTATCAATTTATTCTTTATACAGGGCAACGGCAATACAATTTTTGCTCGAACATGTAGAGTATTAAATAAAACTCATCCATATTTGCCGCCGATGAATAAAACAAGATTTAAAAGATTGGAATTAAATTTTGTTCAATTGGCAGTTGTATAAAGAATAAATTGATAATTTGTTGATGGGTGTATTTATTCATTTTGTTGATTTCTGTAAAACTTTATACTAATTCTTTTTATTATTTGACATTTCGCAATACAATCGCGACAAAACAAGAGCATACTACTGGCCAGAGCTGGGCAGGATTCGAATCAATCAGTATTCGATTCCCAGATTCGAATCCCTTTAGAGGATTCAAAAGAGGTATTCGAATACTTTAGTGAAAACGGATTCGTGATCCAGATTCGTTACATTTTTTTAAAAGGATTCGTATTCGAATCCAGATGTTGATGATTCGAATCCATATAAAAGGATTCGAATTCTTATAAAATGATTCGAATCCTTATAAAAGGAATCGAATCCTTATAAAAGGATTCGAATCCTCATACACGGATTCAAATCCTCCTAAATAATTCGAATCATCGCTATTAAGGCTGGGATTCGAATTCGATTAATTCAAATAGTTAAATATTCTAATATGAATATTTAAATCACTAAATTATTCATATTTGAATTTTTAAATTTTCGAATAATTCAAATATTTGTGAATGCATATTTGGTTACTTAACCATGAAAAATATCCAACGTTAATAGTATATTTTTAACTTCACTTGAAATCAGTGTTTTATACGCGTGGCGCATGAAGTAAAATTTCGAGTTTAGAAAAGCCCCGTGAAAATTTGTCTCGGGTCGCTGCGCGACCCTAGACAAATTTTCTACGCGGGGCTTTTCTAAACTCGAAATTTTACTTCATGCTTAGTCTGGGAGTGGACAACACTCGTTCTTAGAAGTTTCAAATTGAAGGATTACTCTAGATTACTAAGTTTATTACCATTTTACAAAGGCTACAGCTCGAAGGACCAACTATGGTCCTCGGAGACCGAAGAACTACAGGGAATCGAAATTTTTTTTACAAGAAAACAACGAATATCTGAAGGTTTACAGCATGGATAGGAAATAAAACATCTAATTTTGAAAAAATATCGAAGTGGGGTTGGTTTTCAGTGCATTTTTAACTTCACTTTAAATCAGTGTTTTATACGCGTGGCACATGAAGTAAAATTTCAAGTTTAGAAAAGCCCGGGGGTGGACAGCACTCGTTTGAATTTTAAATTTAACTCTTTTAAAAAATCGACGTACGTAATTGTTACGCCCCTGTTTAGATTTGTATTAGTTTCTAGTGTAGCCACACGCGCCGTGTGGCGCAAGCGCCCCTAAAAGGCGAGGAGTTGAATGTTAACCTGTACACAGAGCGGACGTGCCAATAAATCATCAAAACAAACAAGTGAATTTATTATTGAATTCGACAAGCTAAAGTATGTTACGTGTATGACGCGATTCCATTCAGCGTAACGCACATTTTGGTCCTTCGAAACCGCATCATAAGCCATAAGAGTAATTAAAATTGGCAATTACTCGAATCAGCATCGAAAAAACCTCGCCGAAAATCCACGCCATGAGGTCCGCACGAAAACAGTTCGCTCCATATCACTCGCACTAGGCACGGACAGGTACGCTCTATCTCGCTCGCCCGCTCGCTCCAGCCGGCGGACACAAGAAGATTCCCGCTCGCTCGCTCAAGCATCGTCCTCGCTCGTCTCGCTCTCGCTACCAGATCTGCATAAGGTCGTCTCGCTCGCTCGGAAGCCGTGGACACACAGCCGGTGCACCGCTTCACAACACACAACACGGAAGGTAGTAGGTAAGATCAATCCATTCTTTCCTATTCACGAAATCTATAATCAGCCATGCCTCTCCTCGACTGTCCTGTCGATGAGGAGGGCACACTCGAGTCAATAAGGGAGTGTTTAAAAACACTAAAAAACAAGCGTGCATATTTTAAACGTAGTTTAACAATTTTACAACAATATCTCGGCGGTCCCAAAAACGCGCCGGACTATTTAGGGAAAATTGTAGGGCAATTCACAGTGTGTCAAAGGTCAATGCACACCTGCGATGAATACCTCGAAGGCATTTACGATATAGAACACGAAAATAGATTTGATGACGCGTTCAATGAAAAAGCAATTACTGACTCAACATTTTTTAACTTAAAAACGCAAGTCGAGTTGTTAAGTGCGCCAACAACAGTCGCGCCTACCATCCGCCAACCTCAAACAAGTCAAACCGCGGTCAAGCTGCCCAGGGCAGATTTACCTATTTTTTCGGGCAATTTCATCGACTGGCTTTCTTTCCGCGAGAGATTTAATTCATTAATTGACTCTAATAACTCTCTAGCCAATATAGAAAAAATGCAATATTTAGTATCAGCTCTTAAAGGCGAAGCTGCCGATGCAATTAAACATTTACAAATTACGAATGATAATTACGAAAAGGCCCGAGAATTATTAAAGGCAAGGTTCGAAAACAAACGCGTGATTGTCAATAATCATATCAGAGCGCTATTTGAGTTGGCCCCAGCCACGAAAGAGTCCTACAACGGTTTTAGGACTATTCTGAACGCTGTAACGCAGCACACGCACTCGCTAAAGATCATGGGTCGAAATGTTGATCATGACGATTTATTAGTTTATCTAGTCATCTCGAAACTTCCCTTTCACACGCGAAAGGAGTGGGAAGAAAAGCTTCCCAGCACGCAGTTACCTACATATGAAGATATCATAGATTTTTTAACGCAAAAATGTCACACGTTGGAGGCTTTAAACCTAAATGAATGTCAAAAAATTACAAAACCTAATAAACAAGTCTCACTTCATGCCAATACTGGCAAATCGTTAATCACATGTAAGATTTGTGACAGTAATTCACATTTCACAAATCAATGTCCCGATCTATTAGATCTCTCGATAAACGCACGCATAGAACGAGCGCGTTCGAAACGTTTGTGCCTCAACTGCTTACGTAGTGGGCATCTTGCCAAAGATTGCAAATCTTCGCGCTGTAAAAAATGTAATCGGTCTCATAATACAATTTTGCACCTCGAAAACGCTATACAACACGATTCCATTGCCGCTAGTAACGATCGACGCCCCCCAGCTACAGCAATGCAAGTGTTTGACCATTATCAAGGGCCTTCGAATGTTATTCTATCCACTTGCATTGTGGAAATCCGCGACGCGCAGGGCAACTATCGAGACGCTCGCGCAATGTTAGATTCAGGTTCGCAAATAAATGTCATAAGTAAAGAGCTTTCACAATCGCTCAAATTGAGTAGCAAAAGGACTAATTTACCAATAGTCGGTATTGATAGCAATTATACTAAATCGGACGCGGTGATAAACGCAAACATACGTTCAAAATTCCTTAAGTTCAGTGTCGACTTGGATTTTTATATTCTCGATAGCATTGCTACTAATATTCCTTCGAAATCCATTAACACGAGCGCCATTAATGTTCCTCGAAACGTTCAGTTAGCAGATCCACACTATTACCAATCACGACGAATTGACCTCCTTATAGGAGCGCAAGTGTTTTTCCAATTATTATGCATTGGACAAATTCGAACCAATCAGCCTGGCTTGGTCTTTCAGAAATCAGTCTTGGGTTGGTTAATTTCAGGCACGATTACAAATAACACGATACCAAGAAATACACCCGTTTCTTGTCAATTGAACACGCTGCAAACATTGAATGATAACATCGCGAAATTTTGGGAGATTGAAAATACATCAGAATCCATTCCGCGTTCTACCGAAGAGGCGGAATGCGAAGATCACTTCGCGCGCACGATCAGACGCGACTCGACTGGTCGATTTATTGCATCTCTCCCATGGAAGTTTGATCCTAAATTGTTAGGCAACTCGTTAGAAATTGCCAAAAAACGTTTTTTCGCATTAGAACGAAAGTTGCTGAAAAATCCCCATACGAAGGTTGAATATGACGCTTTCATACAAGAGTATTTACATCTCGGTCATATGACGCAAGTAAGCCCGGTTGACAAAGTAGACGAAGTGGGTTACTTCCTTCCCCACCATGCGGTATATAAGCCCGAGAGTTCCACGACAAAAACTCGCGTAGTTTTCGACGCATCTTCCAAAACCACAACAAATCAATCCCTTAACGATGCCCTTATGGTAGGACCGGTCATTCAAGATGACCTTTTCAGCATTCTAATTAGATTTCGGTTACACAAATATGTATTAAGCGCCGACATTAGTAAAATGTACCGACAGATTCTGATTGACTCAAATGACACATCCTATCAGAAAATCCTATATAGATTTTCGATAGAAGAACCCTTAATGATATACGAGTTAAAGACTTTAACTTACGGTACCCGCCCCGCGTCATTTATCGCTACGCGTTGCCTGAAAGAACTTGCGATTCAAATCGGCGATAAGAATCGTTCGCTATCCGAGACTATCACGCGAGATTTCTACATGGATGATTGGATAACAGGTGGCAACGATATAAACGAGCTAATTTCGTTACGAAACGAGGTTATTAAACTATTGGAAGGAGCCGGGTTCCCTTTAAGAAAATGGGTATCCAACAATAAACAGCTTTTGAACGATTTAGAATCACGGGAAACTCATTTATTCCTAAATTGCAAGGAGTCAGAGAGTTTTAAGACACTAGGAATTTCCTGGTCTCCAATTTCGGATACGCTCGAATACAGGAGTCACTTAGTGGAATCGTCACGAATAACTAAAAGAGGTATTTTAAGCAGTATAGCGCAAATATTTGACCCTTTGGGTCTTCTCGGTCCGGTCATAGTTCTAGCTAAAACTCTCATGCAAGAGCTTTGGAAGCTCAAGTTGCCCTGGGACGCGTCGGTCCCTCTCGAAATTCATACTCGGTGGAAGCAATTCACGCATGAATTACTCGGTATATCGCATATGTCCATACCGAGGCAATTAATTTGTGAGGTAAGCTCTAGACTCGAAATTCACGGTTTCGCGGACGCTAGCGAGCGTGCTTACGGCGCCTGCGTGTATTTACGAGAAATCCATTTTAACAAACCGGTAATATGTAAATTGATATGCGCCAAATCCAGAATTGCACCGCTTCAAACTCAAAGTATACCACGACTCGAATTATGTGCAGCATTGTTGCTGGTTGACTTGGTGCACAAGGTGTTAAGCGCTATGAACGGTGATACACGGTATGAAATCACGAACGTAACTTATTATTCCGATTCAACCATTGCTCTCTGCTGGATTAATGCCTGTCCAAGCCGCTGGAAGACGTTCGTGGCTACTCGAGTGGCTAAAATTCGACGAGAATCCAGTACAGAGGCATGGTGCCATGTGGCCACACACGAGAATCCAGCAGACGTATTATCACGTGGATGCTTTCCCGAACTTTTGTCTGCGAACCGCTTGTGGTGGAACGGCCCCGAATTTTTAATCTATCGAGACTTTGAACCGAAGCCATTTAGGCCAAATCCGAAGCACCTTGCTCCGGAAGCAAGGGTACTAAGCGCCCAACCCCACAAAACTGATGAAGCGGAAGAATTCGCGAATCACATATTTTCTAGGTATTCCAGTCTTTCTAAATTAATTAGAATTATCGCTTGGTGCCGACGTTTTGTAGCGTATTGTAAGGACCGACGCTCGGAACGGTCCCGCGTATTAACGGCACAAGAATTAAAGGATGCTGAAATAGGGTGCATCAAACTCGTGCAAAACATTTCGTTCCGCTCGGAGATTAAATTATTATCTCAGTCACAGCAATTGCCCAAGGGCTCTAAGGTTCTCGCACTAAGTCCTTTCTTGGACGACACTCAAGTCTTGCGCGTAGGCGGACGCTTGCGTAACTCGGAATTGGATTACAATTCAAAACACCCAATTTTGTTACCTAAAGGCAAATTCTGCGACTTGATAATCCAAGACGTTCACGCTAAAAGTCTGCATAGCGGAATGCAAGGCACGTTAGCCGCGACCCGTTTACGATACTGGCCCTTGGCTGGTAGGAACGCTACGCGAAAAATAATTCGAAATTGTCTAATATGCTTTAAACATAATCCCCGGCTTGGTGAACCGAAAATGGCGGATTTGCCAACGTCACGATTAAAGGTTGCGCGCACCTTCTCAAAGGTGGGTATCGATTATTTTGGCCCCTTTTTGGTGAAGGAAGGCTCGCGAAAAACTCGTAGGACCACGAAGGCTTACGGGTGCATTTTTGTATGTATGCTTACTAAAGCAGTTCACTGCGAACTGGTGGAGGATCTGACCACCGAAGCCTTTTTGGCGGCACTAAAACGTTTCGTCTCACGCAGAGGTTTGCCTAAAGAAATATTCTCCGACAACGCAACAAATTTCGTAGGTGCGGCCAACCAAATGCGCGAAATATCTCGTTTTTTAAATGAACCCAAAAATCGAACCCTGATAATGCGGGAGATGGCCAGTCGCGGCATTGCCTGGAATTTCAACATCCCACGCGCTCCGCACATGGGTGGTCTATGGGAGGCGGCCGTCAAGTCATTCAAACGTCATTTTTATAAAATTGTTGGAAATGCACAGCTTACGTTTGGTGAAATGTATACCTTATTTACTGAAATCGAGTGCGTCCTCAATTCTCGACCCTTAACACCTATGTCTCCCGATCCCAATGATCTTGCTTACCTAACGCCAGGTCATTTCTTGGTTGGTGACTATTTGAAAGCGTTACCCGAGATCGATTTGCGAATCGAGAAAATGAATCGACTTTCCCGATGGCAGTACATCCAACGACTCCAGCAGGAATTCTGGCAGAGATGGAGCAAGGATTATCTGCAACAGCTACAGTTACGACAGAAGTGGAGGAGATCTGAGGGACCTGTCCTTCAAAGGGGCGATTTGGTTCTAATCTACGAGGATGACACCCCGTCGCGTCATTGGCAGTTAGGACGAGTCCTGGAAACCCACGCAGCGGCCGATGGAGTCATTCGATCTGCTACTGTCAAAGGTGTGCGTGGAGTGTATAAAAGGCCCGCAGTGCGATTGAGTGTTTTGCCTAGTGAGGCATAGTGCTAGCGCTAATTGCTTGAACTTAATGATTTTTACATTTTATCGTTGTCTCAAATTAAATTGTTTGAAATGAATCATTTCAAGGGAGGCGGCATGTTACGCCCCTGTTTAGATTTGTATTAGTTTCTAGTGTAGCCACACGCGCCGTGTGGCGCAAGCGCCCCTAAAAGGCGAGGAGTTGAATGTTAACCTGTACACAGAGCGGACGTGCCAATAAATCATCAAAACAAACAAGTGAATTTATTATTGAATTCGACAAGCTAAAGTATGTTACGTGTATGACGCGATTCCATTCAGCGTAACGCACAGTAATATAATAAATCATTCATTGAAATCATAGAAAAAGATGCAACATTTTACCTAAAATTAACTTTTTGAGGTAACTTTATAATTTGCTCGGCTCTTAAAGGGTGAATATTCTATTACTGAAAAAAAACCGTTTTTATTCAATACTAGCATTTAGCCCGATTTACCAACTGCGGAGCCGAGGGCCGAATCAAGGAAATGTAGAAATGTAAAGAGAATTGCATAATTAAAAAAAAAATAAATGATGTTGAAGAAAAATATATGTATAATAGTAGCAAGGGTAAAGGGAGGGGGAGAGGCGTTGGTGCATGAGCCGAATGGTGGTGACTGCAAGGTAAATCGTTGTTTTGTAGTGGTTATGGAGTGGATGGATGTAAAGGTCCGTGAAAAGGTTGGAAGAGATGGTCGCTTCGCTCCAGCTGCTCGCTTCGCTCGCTTGCCTTGCTCGCTTCGCTCGCTAGGGTGCTCGCTTCGCTCGCACATAGAGAGGGTACTTGCTCCTTTATCCCCGCGAAAACAAATTTTCTCTAGCGCAATTTTTGGACTGAAAATTTGCTGAAACACTCTGAAGGCGGCCATTTGTTGGCTCGAAAATAATTTGCTGAGCACCGCGAGGTCAAACCATACCACCCTACGTTTAAACAAATCGTTTTGGAGCATTTTAAGTCGGTTAAAAAAAATAATCAAGAAAATCACGGTTTTAGACAACCCTGTATATACACGTTAAACTTGAAAATTAATTAATTTTAATTGTTTTGTTTCGTCTTGTTTCATCTTGTTGGTTGCGGATAATTATTCGAAATCGAAATGTGAAAACCAAATTCCTCTATCGCAATTTTTCGACCGAAAATGTGCTGACAGCCCGTGAAGGCGGCCAATAAAAAAAACATGTCCCAACACCGCTAAATTTAATCCTAGCGATCTGCGTTTAAACAAAACATTTTGGAGAAAAAAAAAACCATCGATTAAATGCGAGATTTAGACACCCGGTATATATTTTTTTGAAATTTCAATTGCAAAAAAAAATACTTTTCCTCGATAGAAAAAATTCTCGATAGATAAGTCGTGTTTCTAATGATATTCTGAACACGATAGACGCAAAATTTTGAAAATCAATTTTTTTTTTTTGCAAATTCGATTAAATGCAATATTTTTTTGATCGGGCGATTTGAGCGCTCGGAAGTGTCGCGTTGGAAAGGCCAGGTCATATTTCATCGAAATTGTGCTATGCGCGACCTGAAAAAGTTCCGTGTGAAGCAAGACCAGCGTGTAAAGTATTGAGGTTAGGAAATCTTCCGCCTGGCGTAAAATTAAAAAAATGATTTAAAACAGAAAACGCGGCCGGATTTGAACGCCGCTTAGCCTAAGACACGCGGATTTTTTTTTCGGTCCTGTGAAAATTTGAACTTTCTAAAATGAATTCTATGATTTGTCCACTCCCGGTGACAGTCGTCTCCCATAAGAGCAATGTAAAAGTGGTTGCCATGGTGACCGAATCGCAGCCTTCTCGGATCCCCGCTGCTTTAACGTTCTTATTATGGGAGATTAAAGTTGCATTTAATACAATAACAAACTGTAAATAAATCGACATAAATCTAGAAATATCGAAAATCTCGACATTTAGAAAATCTTGACGGTCCACTCCCAGACTAAGCATGAAGTAAAATTTCGAGTTTAGAAAAGCCCCGCGTAGAAAATTTGTCGAGGGTCGTGCAGCGACCCGAGACAAATTTTCACGGGGCTTTTCTAAACTCGAAATTTTACTTCATGCGCCACGCGTATAAAACACTGATTTAAAGTGAAGTTAAAAACGCACTGAAAACCAGCCCAACTTCGATATTTTTTCAAAATTGGATGTTTTCTTTCCTATCTATGCTGTAAACCTTCAGATATTCGTTGTTTTCTTGTAAATAAACTTCGATTCCCTGTAGTCCTTCGGTCTCCGAAGACCATGATTGGTCCTTCGAGCTGTAGCCTTTGTAAAATGGTAATAAACTTAGTAATCTAGAGTGATCGTTTAATTTGAAACTTCTAAGAACGAGTGTTGTCCACTCCCAGACTAAGCATGAAGTAAAATTTCGAGTTTAGAAAAGCCCCGCGTAGAAAATTTGTCGAGGGTCGCGCAGCGACCCGAGACAAATTTTCACGGGGCTTTTCTAAACTCGAAATTTTACTTCATGCGCCACGCGTATAAAACACAGATTTAAAATGAAGTTCAATAACACATATATCATCATTAATTAAAATCATTATATAATCAGATATTTAGCCGGTAAATGAACATTTTGGTTAATAGAAACTGATGGAATAAAATATTACTGGTTACAAATAATAGATTCAAATTTATTTTTAAAGGATTTGTATCCGTGATTCAAAAATGAGGATTCGAATCTTTGATTCGAATCATATTTATCTCTTACGAATCCTTTATTCGAGTATTCGTGATTCGAATCATATTAGGTGATTCGGATTCGTGATTCGAATCCTGTTTTTGAGGATTCATCCCAGCTCTGCTACTGGCCTACTGAAATTCAATTGCGATTTATGCCCACATTATACCCTGCATAAATGCGACAAAAACGAATTTTCGAAATAATTCGAAAACTACTTGCTTTAGGAGTATAGTTGTATAATATTTTTTTGTAGGAAATTGTCCCCACAATCGTACTATCTGATAAAAATTGGGTCATTCCATTTAAAAAAATTGAATTACTAGATATCTAAGAGGGCACTTTGATATTGACATTTTAAGAACACTTCTTGTCAAAATTGACAGTTTCCAATTATTTTACTCATAGATTCATCCTCTGGGTATAAGTGGAGATATAAATCATATTTTTAACATATTCTTAAGAGAAGTTACAGACAGATTTCAAGATGCCTTTTACAGATCAAAATTTTAGAAATATTTTTTCTTTCTTGAAAACTATAAGAGATAAGTATACATATGTTTGAATAAAATATGTTGCAAATCAAACGAGGAATCCAAAAAATTACTAATATATAGGGTGTTCTATTTAAAATAACAAATTTGGTGCTACTTCCGGTAGAACCGGAAGTGATATAAAGTTGAAAATATTTCACATGAAGAGAACTGATTCAACTGTATGTCAAGAATTTTTTTCAAATTTTTAGTGCAACGGCAACCCCATAAATAATAATAATAATAATTTATTTATTTGTAAGTAGACATAAAAATATGTATTACAATAGTCAACATGGTTATATATATAATTTTCTTAAAATCTAATATAAAAAGTATTATCAAATTAAACAGAAACACACACAAAACATTAAAACAATTTCAAACATCAATCATTTAAATATTCTGGTATTGAATAGTATGCTTTCTCTATTAGCAGTAATTTAAGCTGATATTTAAAGTCCTTAAGTGATGATAAATGTTTTATATTTTTTGGCAAATTATTAAATAAAGTTACACACATATAATAAGGACTTTTTTTAAATAGTGTCGTGGAATGAGAAGGCAAAGCAAGTTCATTCCAATTACGATTTACTGCAACTTTGTTGAATTTAGAATTTGTACAAAATTTATTTTTGTTACAAAAAACATATAAACAGGACTTATATATGTACAATGAATAAAATGTCATTATCTGCAGATCTCTAAAAAAGTCACGACAGCTATTACGATAATTAGCATGCATAATTCTTCGAATAATCATTTTTTGCAGTATAAACAATCTGTGTGATTGACTTGCATAGTAGTAAGCTAAGAGTGAAGAGCGACTGACCGAGTCTCTTATTGACAAAATAGCAAAGGAACTGGAACGGAGCTTCTGGCATACGTTATCAATATGCATTCCCCAATCTAATGTAGGTGTCAAGATTACTCTTAAGAATTTCTCCGATGTTACATGCTCTATTGATTGCTCATTGTGTTTCAGACCAGCAACTGTTGGTAAATTTTTATTTCTGGTATTTTTAAATTGAATATAGCCAGTTTTAGATAAATTTGGCACTAATTTGTTGCAAGTGCACCACGAGAAAAATTTTTTAATCGCATCATTTGCTAGCTCTTCGACAATTTGCGGTGATGAGTTGCTGATGGTTAAGGATGTATCATCCGCATATTTACTTAGAGTAAGTTTCGGGATGTCCTCAAACATCATATCCACATCATTCATAAATATAATGAATAGAAATGGAGCTACAGTTGATCCCTGAGGAGTTCCTCTTTCTAACTTTATTTTATGTGACCTATATTTGTGGTTAATTATTGTATCTTTTTTGTCTTTTAATACAACGGACTAAACTTTTAACGAACGGAATGTAGTAAAATCTAAAAGTACAAATACAACTAAAATAATTGTAATTTTGTAAAAATATTATGATTTTTCGAAAGTTGAATAAAAAGCAAAAAATTTTTCTTGTAACTATGATCACAGGATGACGTTAATTACACTTAAGTGCACTGTTAAATGAGTGTAATGAACTCTCACCTCTTGCATCGCATTCTCTCCTTGAGTCGATTACTCAAAGACGCCTTAATCTTATTCTGATAGCGACTTTCTATTTCGTTCAACATTTGCATAATTACCGTTTTACTTTATAAAGTTCACAATATTTCTCTAAGAAATTACAAAATAATTCAATTCTGATTTTCCATATTCTAAACATTTTTTTTTAAACTTCGTTTAAAGGTAAAAGTGATAAGAGATATTAATTTTCCACGCACTCAATGAATTTTACTTTAAAGGGACGACATTATTTTAAATTAATAACATAATCAATCTTTTTCGTAGTTACGTGATTATAATAATTTATCCTTTTTCATGAAATACACAATATTTGTTTTATATAATATAATTTAACGTAAAATTTATTATTTTTATTATTTCCACTGAAAAAACAAACAAATAACGTTATATCAACTTGTAGCAACATTAAACGTTGTTTTAATGTTGATGAAACATTACTTAAATGGATTTGCTCAGTGGGTTTATAATTTTATTTAAGTGATTGATGTTTTTTATAGGTTTTGAATAAAGAAATATATTTAATTTCTCAATTTAAAAGTCTCTACCGAGTGTCTGGGATAAGGGGCGAGCATAGGAATTTAACATGTAAAATTAAATATGCGTAATTATTAGCTCCCCTATTAGTTTTAGAGAAAAATCGTAAAGGAATATTTTTTAGAGTATTAAAAACTGTATTAAATGTATCCATTTAATTTAAGTTTGTACCAGAATCCACCTGAAAAATAATAAAAATAAGTTGAACAATGTACCATTTAATAAATACCCTTGCCATAATTCCCGCATTATAATTGTTATGAATAATAATCTGAATTATTCCAATGAAGAGAGGGTATTCAATATAAAAACATTTTACAGTGGCGTCAGTTTACGCAGAGTTCGTGACTTATTTTCGGTTAAATTTAACAATCGACCAATTCCGTCTGTATCAACAATTACCAAGTTTGTGAAAAAGTTTGAAAATACAGCAAGTATAGCGGCAGATGATTCAAAAGGTATTTTAATAGTCCAATTTCAACAAATATTTATTCAAAAACTTTAACCTTACAGGAAAACGGAACAGAAAATGCAACAATGAATTGGAAGAATGAGTTTTGGGTTTGAAAAATGTTGAACTAACAACTAGCATACGATGTATTGCTCGTGAGTGCAACGTGTCTAAATTCTCCGTACATAAGATTCTGAAGAAACAGGGATATCATCCCTACAAACATCAATGTCATGGAGATACACCTAGTGGATGAAGAAAGCACTTGTGTATTCTGTGAAATAATGCAGGATCATGTTTTACTGATGAATACTGGACCCAGGAAAATCCACGGATACGCTTACAAACTAGAACACAGTTCCCGCAAAAAATAAATATTTGGGCTGGTATTTTTAAGAATAATATTATTGGGCCATTTGAAATTTATGGAAATTTAAATTCTAATTCTTATTTAGACCTTTTAATTGATCAGGTTGGCCCTGCGTTAGAAGAAGTTGCACGTGAAAATCAGGAGATATGGTATCAGCATAATGGATGTCCGGCCCATAATGGTTTAAAGGGTGAGGGAATATTTAAATGCTAATTTTCCCAATTGTTGGATTGGTCGCGGTGGCACTATCAACTGGCCACCAAGATCTCCTGATTTAACACCATGCGATTTCTTTTTATGGGGTCACCTGAAAAACAAAATTTATAAAAAACTCCATCCAAATATTGAATCTTTGCGGGAAGCATTTTTTGTGGATTGCAGATTAATTACAGATAAGCAGTTGGCTAATGTAAGGCAGGCATATTATAACAGATTGGGTTATTGTTTACACCAGAATGGAGAACTTTTTGATTACTTGCTCTAACATTTCCCATTGGGCGTAGATACAGTAAAATAAAAATGTAAACAAAAATAAATCACGAACTGTTTGTAATCTGACACCACTATAATTTATCTTGATAATGAATGAATTATCTTTCTTCCACTAATTACGTGTTACTATTATGATTTATGCCAAACGAAAAGCATGCATTAATTATTTTTCATCATTTAAATTTCTTTGGTAGCATTTCGATAATAATGTCAGTAAGTGTAAACACATGAGATTCTCTAGAAGGATTGCGGAAATTAATTTCTCATATGTCTTAAATAATTCTGTGTTAGACAAAGTTGATGTAGTAAAAGATTTAGGTGTTACATTCGACTCTAAATTAAATTTCAACCAGCATATCGAGTTAATTTCACGCAAGGCAATGAGAAATCTTGGATTTTTTTTTAGAAACACTTCAATGTTTAATATATTTCGACGTTAAGATTGCTTTACTGTTCCCTAGTACGATCGAAGCTAGAATACGGTAGTATAATATGGTCTCCATTTTATTCTACTCATATAGAAAAATTGGAAAGAGTACAAAACAAATTTTTAAAATTTATGTCATATAAACTTGGGATCTCATCTATGGAATTTAATATCAGCATTACATTGAACATATTAAACCTGAAATCATTGCAGTCTAGGAGAGTTGGATTGGACTTCTGCTTTTTTCATAAATTGATGTCAGGTGAAAATCAATGTTCGGAATTATTAAGTTTGTTTAATTTCAATGTTAATCCCTATTTATTGAAATCTAGAAGCAAGGCGATTTTCAATGTTCGTACTTGTAAGCAAAATTATTCATTCAACAGTCCATTTAATAGAATAATAAGATGCATAAATGTGCTCAATTGTGACGCTAAATTTGATGTATTTGGGAGTTCGTTCGTTACATTCAAGCGGCAACTTAAGAGATTACTTTAAATCTCTATTTGTGTGTTAAATCCCTATTTGAAAATAATTATTAACCTGTTTGTCAAATTTCGGTCAATGATAATCAATCTAATTGTCAAAATATCTGTCATTCGCAATTGTATTGTTTATAATCTATCTTGCTTCCTCCTATTGTTTGTGCATTTATTACTCTCCAACACATAATAAACGCTATGCTGCGTCAATTTATTGTCGATCGGTATATACACACAACTCTTAATTTATTTATTTATTTATTTATTTGGTAATAACCCAACAGATTGTAAAGTCCAATAACAGGGCTATATCATTATTACAAATTAAATACAATATAACTTATATAAATATACAGGGTGTTCATTTGAAAACTTCACAACGCGGATTTATGGAAAACCACTGATTAAAAGAAAAAACGCCGAGACACGTCCAAAGATTTCCCAAGGGGGACAACTTTTTAATCAAAAACGACTTCACCCCCTTTTACCCTCTGCCCCCCGGGGTCACCCCCTTAAAAATTTTAAATGACAAGGGGTATCAAGTAATAGCTTGTTTGAAAGGTTTTTCAAAGTGCTTTATTTTGACGTTTGAATTTTTAAAATCGGTCGATTTGTTTACGGAAAAATTAGAAAAATCTTTATTTATCTTAATTTGTTCAGATAGAAAAAAAAACACACGAAAATATCACTTTTTATTTTATTAATAAGTGTTCAAAAACCAACAAAACTTGGCAGCAACCAAATAAAAACCCTAATTTTTTTCGCCTTCTTTTCATCAATACGGAGATAACATTTATTCTTATACCTGTTTAGTTTGGGTTAGTTGCTATGGAAAAGAAACAATTCCATTTGTTGTCAGTTACCTTTGTGACAATCTTGGGATAGTGAAAATAAATTTATTGATTCATATTTTACTTCCAAAATGGTTTACACACTAGCCGAAAGAGTGGAGATTGTTCTAATTTATGGTGCCCAAAATCAATGTGCTCGGCAAACTGCCGTCACATTTAACGCCAGACATCCGGACAAGATAACTTCGCAAGGGTATGTTTTGGACCTTGTTACTAAATTTACTCAAACTGGATCTGTTGCAAATAAAAAACGTAATCATCGTAGAGTTTTAAATGAAGCCGCTCAAATTGAAGTTTTGGGTCATTTTGGCATAAATCCTAATACTTCGTTACGCAAAATTGGTGATGCGACTGGTATTTCATTAGGCTCTGTACACACAGTTACTAAATTACATAAATTTCATCCATTCAAAATGCAAATATTGCAAGAGTTAACCGAGGGTGATTTCGATAGGCGAGTTGAGTTTTGTGAACAAATGACTGCAGCGATTAATGATAATACCATTCATGTAAAGAATATCTGCTTCACTGATGAATGCACATTTTATCTAAATGGATTTGCTAATAAGCATAACTGCAGGTATTGGAGCAATGAAAATCCTCATGCTTTTGTAGAAGGGCATACTCAGTACCCCCAAAAAATTAATGTATGGGCAGACATTTTAGGAAACAAAGTGATTGGGCCATTGTTTATTAATGGGAATTTAAATGGAGGCATTTATTTAGATATGTTGGAAAATACCATCAATCCGTTTATCACTGAAACCATTGAAAACCAAATCGGAGACGATGGAAACCCTATACTTGATGAGGCTGAAATATATTTCTAGCAAGACGGCGCTCCTCCTCACTATATTCTTCCGGTTCGGCAATGGCTAGACAACGAATTTTCAGATAAATGGATTGGGCGAAGAGGGCCTATAGAATGGCCTGCTAGATCTCCTGACTTGTTGCCATTAGACTTTTTTCTATGGGGCCATTTAAAATCTATTGTGTTCACTCCCCAACCTGAAAGTTTAGATGAACTTCGTCAACGCATCACCGAAAGCTGCCATGATCTCCCACAACATGTTTTTGAAAATGTCCGGCAGGAATTTGAACATCGCCTATATCATTGTTTGGCCAATAACGGGCAACATTTTGAACACTTAATAAAATAAAAAATGATATTTTCGTGTGTTTTTTTTTCTATCTGAACAAATTATGATAAATAAAGATTTTTCTAATTTTTCCGTAAACAAATCGACCGATTTTAAAAATTCAAACGTCAAAATAAAGCACTTTGAAAAACCTTTCAAACAAGCTATTACTTGATACCCCTTGTCATAAAATTTTTGAGGGGATGACCCGGGTGGGCAGAGGGTAAAAGGGGGACAAGTCGTTTTTGGTTAAAAAGTTGTCCCCCTTGGGAAATCTTTGGACGTGTCTCGGCGTTTTTTCGTTTAATCAGTGGTTTTCCATAAATCCGCGTTGGGAAGTTTTCAAATGAACACCCTGTATAACAAAAGATGCATGCAGAACAGAAATACATAAAACCATAAAGAAATAAACAATATTAAAAATTAACTCATAAACTAAGGTAACATAAATAATAATTTTATAGAATCACTAACATTATGCTTAAACACTTTGAATGTTGAAGTGAATATATCGAGATTGTATGCGTAATGATTATAAAGTCGAGATAATCTTATAATAGGTGAGTTTGCATAATAATTATTAGTTGGAGTAGCATACACAAAAGTTTTACAAAATCTAGAACACACTCTAGGAATGTTAAATTTAAAACGATTCAAAAACTGTATGTCGTCAATCATATTATTCATGAGTTTATAAAGAAAACAAATATTTATAAGTAAAATTCTGTTGTGGATAGAAATTAAATCAAATTCAGCAAGTAGGTCAGCAAGTAGGTATGTCAAATCTGTACTGACGATATTTTACATAATATAGATACCTAAGAAATTTTTTTTGATCATTTTCAAGCATACCAAAATATTTCAAATACATTGGTGACCAAATCAATACACAATACGATACTTTGCTTAATACAAAGGTGTTAAATAACAAAAGTAGGAGTTTTATATTTGTAAATTCTCTACAATTGCGAATTATAAAACCCAATATCCGATAACAACTCTTAGTTAACATTTCGATATGAGTATTAAATGTCAATCTAGTATCAAAAATTACTCCAAGATCCCTTGTTTCCGTTAATCTACATAAATCTATACTATCAATTTTATATGGGTACGCAATTAAATTTATTTTTCTGGTGTAAGTTACTATGGAGCACTTTGATGTATTAAGTGATAATTTATTGGCATAACACCAATCTGTAAAAACGTCTATATAATTTTGTAATTGCATACAATCATCAATTTTACTAACAACACTGTAAAGTTTAATATCATCCGCATATAGCACCATATTACATTTCAGAGTTGCACACACATCATCCATAAACAATAAAAACAGCAGAGGTCCCAAATTCGATCCTTGGGGGATCCCGCTGGATGCTACGTACCATTTGGATTTGTGACCGTATATCTCAACAAGTTGCCTGCGATTATGTAGATATGAAGTGATAGTATTCAAAATATTATTATTTAGGCCAAATGATATCAACTTATGAAACATAATCTTGTGGTCCAGTTTATCGAAGGCTTTCGTTAGGTCACCATAAAAAACATCAACTTGGTGTCCGTCATTCATAGCATCGAGTATGTCCTGCGTTATTCCCATAAGATTTGTTGTCGTTGATCGAGATTTTACAAAGCCATGTTGTCGAGTGGAAATATAGGGATTAACTTTACTGTAGATATAATCGGCTAATAGCGATTCGAAAACCTTAGATAAATTACTCAGGATGGCGATAGGTCTATAATTCTCGATGGCCTTGTTTGAACCACATTTAAATACAGGGCATATTCGAACTTGTTCCCATTTAGTAGGAAAAACACCTGTCTTCAGAATTAGTTGATATAGATGTGTTACTGGATTACATAAAATTGTTGATGTATCTTTTAATAGAAGCGCTGGTATCAAATCTAACCCCATGGTAAAATTAGGTTTCAAACTTTTTAACTTTTGCAGAACATCAGCAGAATCTATCAAGTAATCGCCCAAATGAGTTTTATTTAGTATCTCATTAGATCCGTTATCGTGAATATAAGAATTACTGTATGACTTCATAAAATGGTCAGCAAATCCATTAGCAATATCATGCGGATTATTGAGCGATGTATTATCCAGTGTCATAACGTCAGGAAGACGAGAGCTTTTTCTTTTATTGTTTATGTAGCTCCATACCAAATTTGGATCATGTGACAGCCGTTGCTGTATTTTATCAATATATTTTAAGTGCGCAGTGGTAATATCATGTTTACAAGACCGACGAAGCTCCCTAAATTTATCACGATCACCACTTCTATGCCATTTTAAATATTTCTTGCGATACTTATTTTTTAATTTGATTTTTTTTTTGATAGCCGAGTTAATCCATGGGAAGCATCCATTCACAAATATTTGTTTAGATCGAGGAACACATTTCTCAAAATTTTTATAAATGATCGAATAAAACATATCACGTATTAACATCAGTGCATTTATAAAGTTCATGCCAATCTGTTTTACATAGGCAGTCATACAAAAGTGGAAAATTCGCCTTACGAAAATTGTACTTAAATGCAATGGGCTTAGTGGTCAATGTTGGTTTAGTATTAATTACAGCGGAAAACGTTATGGCAGGATGATGAGAACCAACGGAGGGATGCATTTCTCCATGTTAACAATAGTACCAATGGACGATATAACTAAGTCAAGAATTCGGTTGTTATCATTCTTAATAACGTTATACTGTTTATATCCACTATAGTCTAGAAAATTATTTAGTGCATTTAATTTAAGAGAATTGGTTTCAGTTAGATAGTTAGGTATATTAAAATCTCCAGTAATAATTATGTTTTGGCCTGAGAAAAGCGTTTCAATTCGTTCAAATAGGATGGTATATTCGTGTACAAGAGTAGAGGGTTTAATGTAAACACACAATAAAATCATTAGTATCTCATTAATTTTCGCTTTCACTGCGATTAGTTCCATTGACTGTAGTTGATCCATATTAAAAGTGATGACTTCAGAGCTAAATGCGGA
Source organism: Philonthus cognatus (assembly GCA_932526585.2). Lineage (NCBI taxonomy): Eukaryota > Metazoa > Arthropoda > Insecta > Coleoptera > Staphylinidae > Philonthus > Philonthus cognatus. The sequence goes on from OW052241.1 coordinate 31,877,152, forward strand.
GTTAACTGCAATCAATGCACCGCCCCCTCTTCCAACTGAACGATCTGCTCTGAAAACATTATAATTGGGCGGAATAAATTCTGAATTAATAACATTAAAGTTAAGCCATGTTTCTGTTATGAAAAATACATCATAATTATTACTTTGAACAGAATCATAAAATTCATTAATTTTTGATTTCAGACTGCGTACATTCTGGTATACAAAATCCAATCCTGTATTATGAGTATGTTGGGTTAAATTTAGTTTTTTCTGTTATTACCATTCATTTTCACTAGTCGGGGTATATTATTGAGATACTTTATCATAAGGTGTTCACCTCTAGCTTTCCGTTCATTCATCTCATTAAGCAAATTTGCCAATTCTTTACGTTGTAACACGGTGCGATCACGCTTGATAAGCAAGTCATTATCTAATTTATTTTTATTTTTTAATATTGACAAGACCATACCAGCATCCCCTAATATAATCTTAACTGGACGATGTCGATCATCCTTTTTACCCAACCGTATGCATTTCTTTAATACAATATTTCTATCAATAGTTTGGAGAATGCTATCAATTTTCACATCATTCATCTGTTATTGGTAAGATTTAATTTTAGTTTTAGTTTATATTATTTCTTATTTTTGGTTTAATTTATTTGCATATGTTATGATTTATTTTATTGTAACACTGATATATATTTGTTTGTATTATTTTGTTAAAAAGGTGATTCCGTAATAAATTATTATTATTATTATTATTAATATGGATTCTGGTACAAACGTAAAATAATACAGTTTTTAATTCTCTAAAAAAATATTCCTTTACGATTTTTCTCTAAAATTAATAGGGGGGCTAATAATTACACATATTTAATTTTAAATATTAAATTCCTATGTTCGCCCCTTATCCCAGACACTCGGTATAAAAAAAAAATAAACAGGTATATAAAAATAAATCAATCACTTTAATAGTGAGGTGAGTTTCTTCATCCTCCGTGAACTTTTCACAGTTGTGTAAACGACCTCAATTGCTAAAGAAAAGCATGCGTTGCGTTAATGAACTGAAGACCTTTCTGCTTTTGAAATGTTCACCTTTTTTTTTTAAATCCCCCTTTACTAGAAAAAGATTAAATAAATATTATTTTACTCTTATTATTAAAACAAATTGATAAATCATATAATTTTTAACATTAGAACTTTATTTTATTTAATTGAAGCTATTCGACTTTTCAATCTAAATCTTAACTAACTGAGCAAACACAATTAAATAATGTTTCATCAACATTAAACAACGTTAAATGTTGCAACAATGTTGATGTAACGTTATTTGTTAATTTTTTGCTCAGTGGGAAGTAATTAACATATACTAAAGTGGGGTATTTTTCGCAATCTATAACTATTTTTTCTTACAAGGATGAAAACACAAAGTCTCGCAATTTTATCATACAATCAAGTATTCGTAATTTCTTAATATTTTATGTTAACAAATATTTAATTTTGCAAAGAACTCCTAAAACTCCACTCAATCAGTGTCACAAAAGAAAAACAATTTAATGTTCCTTGACGCTAGCAAAAGATAATATTTTTATTAGCATTCAAACACAGAGTTTATTCGCTATATCTTAGTAAATATCTATCACATCTTAGCAGTATTTATTTTCAGCTTTACTTTAAATTCGTGTTATATACGCGTGGCGCATGAAGTAAAATTTCGAGTTTAGAAAAGCCCCGTGAAAATTTGTCTCGGGTCGCTGCGCGACCCTCGACAAATTTTCTACGCGGGGCTTTTCTAAACTCGAAATTTTACTTCATGCTTAGTCTGGGAGTGGAAGACACTCGTTAGTTTAAAATATGTCACAACTATCAAAGTGTGTGTCGCAAGTGTCAGTGTCACAAAGAAAAACAATTTAAAGTTCCTTGACGCTAGCAAAATATAATATTTTTATTAACATTCAAACACAGAGATTGTTCGCTATATTTTAGTAAATATCTATCACATCTTACCAGTATATATTTTCAGCTTTACTTTAAATTAGTATTTTATACGCGTGGCGCATAAAGTAAAATTTCGAGTTTAGAAAAGCTCCGCGAAAATTTGTCTCGGGTGGCTGCGCGACCCTCGCCAAATTTCTACGCGGGGCTTTTCTAAACTTGAAATTTTACTTCATGCTTAGTCTGGGAGTGGAAGACACTCGTTAGTTTAAAATATGTCACAACTATCAAAGTGTATGTCGCAAGTGTCAGTGTCACAAAGAAAAACTATTTAAAGTTCCTTGATATAATATTTTTATTAGCATTCAAACACAGAGATTGTTCGCTATATTTTAGTAAATATCTATCACATCTTACCAGTATATATTTTCAGCTTTACTTTAAATTAGTGTTTTATACGCGTGGCGCATGAAGTAAAATTTCAAGTTTAGAAAAGCCCCGCGAAAATTTGTCTCGGGTCGCTGCGCGACCCTCGCCAAAGTTTCTACGCGGGGCTTTTCTAAACTCGAAATTTTACTTTATGCTTAGTCTGGGAGTGGAAGACACTCGTTTAAAACTGCAAATTGAACTCTTTAAAAAAAGCGTATGCATATGTAAACTTAAAAGAAAAATTCCTTGTAGATATTATTTTAAAGCCTATTAAAAATCCCAGAAGAAATTGATCACTACTTATTAATAAATATATTTCTTGCTCACTATTTATTATATGCTTAATTTAAATTGTCAATAATTTACTAAATTACAAACTGTTATCACTTTTTATTCGATACATCGTAATAAACTAAAAGCAAAAAGCGGTCACGACAGAACGCGTATTCTAATTTATTAATGTTAAAATATATTTTTAAGTTATATAATTTGTTCTAATTAATCCAAATAATTTCACATTTGAATGAAATGTCGCATCGTTCAATGATTTAAATCTAAAATCGTTTTGGTTTATCGACAAGGCTAAATGCAAACAAAAACACTTTTTTAGGTAATGTGGGTATTTAAAAAAAAAATTAAATAACCTTCTGCCTCTTAATTCCACTTTCAAAATGTTCATGTTTGCAAGCATAAGGCTGTTGTCTTTAATTAATTCAAATTATGGACATTACACGAGTCGACATTTCCGGGTTACTTAAAAATAAATGAAGGCGAAGATATAGAGAATTTTTCTTTTAGAGATACGTATCACAATTTTTTCGATGTAAATTTTCAGACATTCTTTGTTTTTAAGTGTGTTAGGTGTTTTCCACTCCCAGGCTAAGCATGAAGTACAATTTCGAGTTTAGAAAAGCCTGAAAATTTGGATTGGTCGCGTAGCGCGAAGCGCGGAGCGGCCAAACCAAATTTTCAGGCTTTTCTAAACTCGAAATTTTACTTCATGCGCCACTGTTACAAAACACTGATTCAATGTAAAGTTTAGCGGTGTGTTTTAAACTCCGTAATATGTCAGTGTTTTGTACCGGTGGCGCATGAAGTAAAATTTCGAGTTTAGAAAAGCCTGAAAATTTGGTTTGGCCGCTCCGCGCTTCGCGCTACGCGACCAAACCAAATTTTCAGGCTTTTCTAAACTCGAAATTTTACTTCATGCTTAGCCTGGGAGTGGAAAACAATCTAAGCTAAAAGCTTCAAATTAAATTCTTTTAATAAACCAAGCATCGGAAAATGTGCAACGTATGCATATGGATACTTTAATGAAAAATTCTCGTTATAAAAATGTTCGGTGTTACATAAAACTCTCTGTATTCTAATATGTACGTTCAAAATTTTAAATTTTTTTGAAGCTACAACAAAAAATTGCATTGTTGAGCACTCTAAAGTTGATTGGACTATTTTAGCAAAATATTTTTTTATATCTCCCTTTTCAGATTAATACCCGCTCGTTTTTTAGTTATTAGATGGTGAAAAATTAAGTATTTAATATCAACAGTTCAACAATTAAGTCATCAGATATTGTGCTGTTCATCCGTTCGTTCGTTTGAGAGGGAGGCCATTTTATGCATGGGTGCCATAAAATGTAATATCCTCGTAACATTTTATTGCCACTTCTGCTTCTAACGAGTGTTTCCAATCCCAGATTAAGCATGAAGTAAAATTTCGAGTTTAGAAAAGCCTGAAAATTTGGTTTGGTCGCGTAGCGCGAAGCGCGGAGCGGCCAAACCAAATTTTCAGGCTTTTCTAAACTCGAAATTTTACTTCATGCGCCACCGGTACAAAACTCTGATTTAATGTAAAGTTTAGCGGTGTGTTTTAAACTCCGTAATATGTCAGTGTTTTGTATCGGTGGCGCATGAAGTAAAATTTCGAGTTTAGAAAAGCCTGAAAATTTGGTTTCGCCGCTCCGCGCTTCGCGCTACGCGACCAAACCAAATTTTCAGGCTTTTCTAAACTCAAAATTTTACTTTATGCTTGGCCTGGGAGTGGAAAACCATCGCTAAAAGCTTTAAATTAAATTCTTTTAATAAACCAAGCATCGGAAAATGTGCAACGTATGCATATGGATACTTTAAAGAAAAATTCTCGTTATAAAAATGTTCGGTGTTACATAAAACTCTCTGTATTCTAATATGTACGTTCAAATTTTTTAATTTTTTGAAGCTACAACAAAAAATTGCATTGTTGAGCACTCTAAAGTTGATTGGACTATTTTAGCAAAATATTTTTTTATATCTCCCTTTTCAGATTAATACCCGCTCGTTTTTTAGTTATTAAATGGTGAAAAATTAAGTATTTAATATCAACAGTTAAACAATGAAGTCATCAGATTTTGTGCTGTTCATCCGTTCGTTCGTTTGAGAGGGAGGCCATTTTATGCATGGCTGCCATAAAATGTAATATCCTCCTAACATTTTATTGCTACTTTTGCTTCTAACGAGTGTTTCCAATCCCAGATTAAGCATGAAGTAAAATTTCGAGTTTAGAAAAGCCTGAAAATTTGGATTGGTCACGTAGCGCGAAGCGCGGAGCGGCCAAACCAAATTTTCAGGCTTTTCTAAACTCGAAATTTTACTTCATGCGCCACCGGTACAATACACTGATTCAATGTAAAGTTTAGCGGTGTGTTTTAAACTCCGTAATATGTCAGTGTTTTGTACCGGTGGCGCATGAAGTAAAATTTCGAGTTTAGAAAAGCCTGAAAATTTGGTTTGGCCGCTCCGCGCTTCGCGCTACGCGACCAAACCAAATTTTCAGGCTTTTCTAAACTCGAAATTTTACTTCATGCTTGGCCTGGGAGTGGAAAACAATCGCTAAAAGCTTCAAATTAAATTCTTTTAATAAACCAAGCATAGGAAAATGTGCAACGTATGCATATGGATACTTTAAAGAAAAATTCTCGTTATAAAAATGTTCGGTGTTACATAAAACTCTCTGTATGCTAATATGTACGTTCAAAATTTTTCTTTTTTTTAAGCTATAACAAAAAATTGCATTGTTGAGCACTCTAAAGTTGATTGGACTATTTTAGCAAAATATTTTTTTATATATCCCTTTTCAGATTAATGCCCGCTCGTTTTTTAATTATTAAATGGTGAAAAATTAAGTATTTAATATCAACAGTTAAACAATGAAGTCATCAGATATTGTGCTGTTCATCCGTTCGTTCGTTTGAGAGGGAGGCCATTTTATGCATGGGTGCCATAAAATGTAATATCCTCGTAACATTTTATTGCTACTATTGCTTCTAACGAGTGTTTCCAATCCCAGATTAAGCATGAAGTAAAATTTCGAGTTTAGAAAAGCCTGAAAATTTGGTTTGGTCGCGTAGCGCGAAGCGCCGAGCGGCCAAACCAAATTTTCAGGTTTTTCTAAACTCGAAATTTTACTTCATGCGCCACCGGTACAAAACACTGATTCAATGTAAAGTTTAGCGGTGTGTTTTAAACTCCGTAATATGTCAGTGTTTTGTACCGGTGGCGCATGAAGTAAAATTTCGAGTTTAGAAAAGCCTGAAAATTTGGTTTGGCCGCTCCGCACTTCGCGCTACGCGACCAAATCAAATTTTCAGGCTTTTCTAAACTCGAAATTTTACTTCATGCTTAGCCTGGGAGTGGAAAACACTCGATTAATGCTTCAAATTAAATTCTTTTAATAAAGCAAACATCGGAAAATGTGCAGCGTATGCATATGGATACTTCAAAGAAAAATTCTGGTTATGAAAATTTGCGGTATTACATAAAACTCTCTGTATACTAATATGTACGTTCAAAATGTTAAATTTTGTTGAAGCTTCGCGCTACGCGACCAATCCAAATTTTCAGGCTTTTCTAAACTCGAAATTTTACTTCATGCGCCACCGGTACAAAACACTGATTCAATGTAAAGTTTAGCGGTGTGTTTTAAACTCCGTAATATGTCAGTGTTTTGTAGTAAAATTTTGAGTTTAGAAAAGCCTGAAAATTTGGTTTGGCCGCTCCGCGCTTCGCGCTACGCGACCAAACCAAATTTTCAGGCTTTTCTAAACTCGAAATTTTACTTCATGCTTAGCCTGGGAGTGGAATACACTCGCTGAAAGCTTCAAATTAAATTCGTTTAATAAAGCAAACATCGGAAAATGTGCAGCGTATGCATATGGATACTTCAAAGAAAAATTCTCGTTATGAAAATATTCGGTGTTACATAAAACTCTCTGTATACTAATATGTACGTTCAAAATTTTAAATTTTGTTGAAGCTACAACAAAAAATTGCATTGTTGAGCACTCTAAAGTTGATTGGACTATTTTAGCAAAATATTTTTTTATATCTCCTTTTTCAGATTAATGCCCGCTCGTTTTTTAGTTATTAGATGGTGAAAAATTATGTATTTAATATCAACAGTTAAACAATGAAGTCATCAGATATTGTGCTGTTCATCCGTTCGTTCGTTTGAGAGGGAGGCCATTTTATGCATGGGCGCCATAAAATGTAATATCCTCGTAACATTTTATTGCTACTTCTGCTTCTAACGAGTGTTTCCAATCCCAGATTAAGCATGAAGTAAAATTTCGAGTTTAAACTCGAAATTTTACTTCATGCGCCACCGGTACAAAACACTGATTCAATGTAAAGTTTAGCGGTGTGTTTTAAACTCCGTAATATGTCAGTGTTTTGTACCAGTGGCGCATGAAGTAAAATTTCGAGTTTAAAAAAGCCTGAAAATTTGGTTTCGCCGCTCAGCGCTTCGCGCTACGCGACCAAACCAAAAATTCAGGATTTTCTAAATTTGAAATTTTACTTCATGCTTGGCCTGGTAGTGGAAAACAATCGCTAAAAGCTTCAAATTAAATTCTTTTAATAAACCAAGCATCGGAAAATGTGCAACGTATGCATATGGATACTTTAAAGAAAATTTCTCGTTATAAAAATGTTCGGTGTTACATAAAACTCTCTGTATACTAATATGTACGTTCAAAATTTTTAATTTTTTTGAAGCTACAACAAAAAATTGCATTGTTGAGCACTCTAAAGTTGATTGGACTATTTTAGCAAAATATTTTTTTATATCTCTCTTTTCAGATTAATGCCCGCTCGTTTTTTAGTTATTAGATCAGTGATAGGGAAACTACGGCCCGCGGGCCAAGTCCGGCCCGCGGAAAGGTTTAATCCGGCCCGTTTAAGAGTGCCGTCGTGAGAATGTTTGAACGCGTTCTTACTTCGTAATGTGACGACCCGCATAAAAACTACCTGCGGCGATATTCAAAACACAATAGTATTCTGGACAAATCCATCCGACCTAAACAGATGACTCATCTTCGCTCGAAACTTGTTTTCTCGAAAGAACCGGAAAAATCCAATTCCCGAACAATCCTTGCAGGTAGGTATAAATACAAGATCAGTTAGTTAGCGACTTAGTCAGTCATCTGCAACGACCCGCTGTGACTCGAGTAATTGTTTGTGTAATCCCCGAAACTCCCACTGCCTCAACAAACACCCGCGCAAGAGCATTAGTTAGCAGTAAGCTTTCGTCAATTGCGTTTCTGTGTGTTGTTCTCCGTAGTAGGTAACGTCTAAAATGGATGTTAAAAAAAGAAAAGTGGATTCAGAATGTCGAGTTTTTGAAGAAGAATGGACGTGGAAATATTTCTTTACTTTATTTAAAGAAAAACCTGTGTGCTTACTTTGCAATACAAGTGTTGCAGTTTTAAAAGAATATAACATTCAACGCCATTTCAAGAGCAAACATGAAAACCACTCCTACTCATCGTTAAGTGAAGAGGTGAAAAAAATTAAATCGAAAGATTTAATAAAAAAATTATCAAGTCAACAACAATTATTTCAGAGAGCTAATCATTCTCAAAGATGCGCCACGAAAGCCAGTTATGTGTTGGCTTATAATATTGCTAAATCTAATAAAGCATTTTCAGATGGTGAATTTATAAAGCAGTGCATGATAGATGTGTGCGATATTATGTGCCCTGAAAAGAAAAATGATTGTCAGTCACTGTCTCTCTCAAGAAGAACAATCACCGAGAGAATTGAAAATATTGATAAAAATCTAATTTCACAACTGACTACAAAAACTCAAAAATTTATTTTTTATTCAATTACCATGGATGAAAGTACAAATATCAGCGATACTGCGCAGTTACTCATATTTGTAAGAGGAATCAACGCCCACTGAAATTACAGAAGAACTTGCAGGGCTGCAGTCAATGAAAGGAACAACGACTGGTGCCGATATATTTTGTGAATTTGAAAAGTGCATCGATAAACTTCGTTTACCTATTGATAAGTTATGTATGTAATATGGTTGGAATCAATCAAGGATTTGTTGGGAAATTTAATTCTAAGTATCCGGAAAATGATGTTGTTTTTTTGCATTGCCTTATACATCAGGATGCTCTCTGTAAATCGGCTTTAGATATTGACCATATACTTAATATTGTTGTAAAACTAGTAAATATGATTCGTTCCAGAGGATTATTACATCGCCAGTTTCAACAGTTTTTGGAGTCCGTACATGCTGAGCATTCCGATATCCTGTATTATTCAAAAGTTCGTTGGTTAAGTGCTGGAAAAGTATTTGAATTATTGAAATTTATTTGAATTTGGGATTTAAAAGACGATATTGTGAATTTTCTTCTTGATAAAGACATTTATATTCAATTTGACGTCTTAGAAAACGAAACGTGGCTTTCTGATTTCGCTTTTTTCACAGACCTCCTCGTACACATGAATAAACTTAATCTCAAATTGCAAGGGAAAAATCAGTTTCTTCACGATATTTGGCAATACCTGAAAAGTTTTAAATTACAGTTATTATTATTTGCTAATCAGATCTCTAAATCTGATTTTTCTCATTTTCCAAGAATACAATCTTTAAACTTCACTATATCAAACAATAAGATTAAAAAATACGAAATTAATTTGAGAAAACTATCTTCAGAATTTGAAAGGAGATTTCAGGACTTTAGAAAAATGGAACCAGAGTTTAGTATTTTTGCGACCCCATTCAATGTTAATTACGAAGAAGTTGATGCAAAATTTCAACTTGAGTTAATAGAACTGAACTGTAATACTCTCCTGAAACAAACTTTTCATACAGTACCATTACTAGAATTTTATAAAAATTTAAGTCCAGATAATTTCCCAAATCTAATTACTCATGCAATGAAGATAATGACAATGTTCGGCTCATCTTATATATGCGAACAAATCTTTTCAACAATGAAGCTAAGGAAAACTTCTTTAAGAAACAGAATTACAGATGAGCACCTTTCATCAGTTTTAAGAATTTCTACTTCGCAAATGGAACCAGACTATAATGAAATTTTGATGAAACAGTCTCAATTTCATTTTTCTCATGCACCATCAACCAGTAATGACACCAGAAAATAAAGTGATAATACTTCACATCAAGAACTACACTAAATTCATTTTATATTTTGTGCTTATAATTTTCTTACCTTTTGCTTGTTTACTATTAAAATAATAAGTGTATGTAATAATATATGTATATGTTTATAGAACACATAAATTTTTTAACGATTAAGCATTATTCTTTGGCCCGCTACGATTGTCTGGTTATTACAAATGGCCCGTCCGTACAGTGGTGGGGAAAAAAAGTTTTCCCACCACTGTATTAGATGGTGAAAAATTAAGTATTTAATATCAACAGTTAAACAATGAAGTCATCAGATATTGTGCTGTTCATCCGTTCGTTCGTTTGAGAGGGAGGCCATTTTATGCATGGGTGCCATAAAATGTAATATCCTCGTAACATTTTATTGCTACTTCTGCTTCTAACGAGTGTTTCCAATCCCAGATTAAGCATGAAGTAAAATTTCGAGTTTAGAAAAGCCTGAAAAAAAACCAAATTAAACAATGAAGTCATCAGATATTGTGCTGTTCATCCGTTCGTTCGTTTGAGAGGGAGGCCATTTTATGCATGGGTGCCATAAAATGTAATATCCTCGTAACATTTTATTGCTACTTCTGCTTCTAACGAGTGTTTCCATCCCAGATTAAGCATGAAGTAAAATTTCGAGTTTAGAAAAGCCTGAAAATTTGGTTTGGTCGCGTAGCGCGTAGCGCTACGCGACCAAACCAAATTTTCAGGCTTTTCTAAACTCGAAATTTTACTTCATGCGCCACGCGTATAAAACACTGATTTAAAGTGAAGTTTAAAATATACTGCTTAGGTTTGATCACATGTTAATTAGTTTTATAAATGTTTGTATGGATTATGTAAAAGTATACTAATTCCTGTATAGTTTCGTACTTACAAAAATTTATTCGAAAAATAAATATTTATTTACACTAATAAATTACATTTTCTCGTTACAAAAACATCACTTTACAAACTAATCTAACCAAAAAAAACCTAACTAACTCACAGATAAAACCTAGGGCACATTCACAGAGAAAAACCTTTTAGGATCACCTATAGTAGGTTGAAACCTCAAATTCACCCTCTTCCCATTTTGGTCATCAATATCGAAAAACGTGTTCCAATCAATCAAATAATAAAACCCTGACTTCCTTGGAGGTTCAGCTGTTGTCGTGATAGCATCAACCACACTCGAAGAACCTCCAAAAGAATCCTCCAGAGCCTCAAGCGAGGGATTCCTGCTTTCATTTGTTTTTTCTGTAGTTGAAGTCGTTGTTGTTGTAGAAGTCGAAGCTTGCTGGCGTTTTACTTCGTTTTTATCCAGCCCTTTGTCGAAACCAAAATCGAACGGGTTGAATTGGGTTTGTTGGTCTAATGGCACGTTCAGGCTGGTTACAAGTTCCTTAAGACCTTCAAGATCAATATGCTTCAAATCTTCGTCTGTTGCGCTTCCGTTTAGCTTTTTTAATTGTTTAATAATGGTTGCTAGTTTGTTGAGTTTTTTGATTTCGCTTATTGTGGCCAATTGCGTTTCTTCTGATGGGTTGAAGACGTGCTGTTTTTTCTTTCCTTCCTCGGAAGATTGATTCGAATCTCCACCAACAATTGTGAATGTCGCGTCTTTTTTATTGAGATGTGAAGATGATGATTTTGTTTGATCAAATTGTGAAGTTGGCAACTTAGTTTTATTAGATTGTGATGCTGATTTCGTTTGATCATTCTGTGAGGATGGTTGTTCTACTGATTTTGTTTGATCATTCTGTGAGGATGATTGTGATGCTGATTTTGTTTGATCTTTCTGTAAGGCTGATATTTTTGCTTGATCAAATTGTGAAGATGCAGATTTTAGCTCGGAATCTTTATTATCCAGGTCTTTGATATCCTTGTAAGTGATTCCAATATCCTTCAAGACGTTTTTAAGCTCAACTGGGAAAGCATCCAGTTTATTCACCTGATTTTGTGTGTTTGTGGAAATAGCCTTTTCCCTTCTTGACGATTTCCTCCCCAAACCGAACTTAGCCAGAAAATCATCCATGCCCTCATCATTACTACTCGAAAAAGTATTGGGAAGAGGCTTAAAGCTCGAATAAGAATCCGCATTAATTTCCACACTAGGCTCCATCAAAGCGGGCTTTTCCTCCTTAACAACTTTATTCGGGTCCTCAATCAACCCGAAGTTCATCAACAACTCCTTCATATCCGGCGTTAATTCATTCGCGATTTTTTGAAAACCAGGCGTTGTTTTTTCGACAGCCGGAGACGCAGTCGTTGATGTTTTCCTTTCTGAATTGATAATATCAAGAACGGAATCGTGCTGAGTGTAAGTCGGGTCTTGTTTGAGAAGCACGTCTAAATTTTTTAGGACGTCTTTAAAATCATCTGGGAGTTGCATGTTGCTCGGGATCACAGAAGGAGTCGGTAGGTTTTGGGTTTTTAAATTAGGAGGGAGTTGGAAGTTGGTCAAACCTCCCGGTGATTTCGAGTTTGTAAGTCCGAAATTTGATCCTTGTGGAAGTTGGAATTTTGTGGATCCTACGGGTATTTTAGAATCTTGTTGAAGTTGTAGTTTTGTTAATCCTTCGATTATTTTAGAAGAATCTTGCGGAAGCTGGAATTTTGTTAATCCTTCAACTATTTTAGAATCTTGTGGAAGTTGGAATTTAGGTAACCCCTCAGGTAATTTCGTAAATCCAACTGGAGTGTGTTTTGTGTTGAACTTTTGATTAGATCCTGATTGAACCGGTTCTTTCAAGCTGAAATGCTGCTGAGATTCTTTCGCGTTAAATTTATCCTGAGAATCTTTTACATTAAATTTATCTTTTATGTCGAAATTTTCCTGCGCACCATTTGTATTTATGAAAGGTTTCAATTTCGCGGCGACTTCCTGCAGTTGCTTCAAATTACCCTCGAAATCACCGCCTTGATTAAATTTAGGCGGATCAATTATATTAATCCCTTGATTCGCCAAAGGCCTAAACGGCCTTGTTGTTTGTATCATAGGAGTAACAACTTCATCAACTTGCGTAGGTTTAGGCCTAACAACCCTAAAAGGCTTCGCAGTTTGGATTTTCGGGGTGACAACCTCTGCTCCCGCACTAACCGCCTTTTGGCTCATAAAAGTCATCATTTGCACTTTTGGAGTCACCACCTCATCATCATCAGGATATTTATGATTCGAAAACTTTGCTGCTGTCGTAGTCCTCCTTCTGTAACTCCTCGGAGTTGTGCTTCTCTGCGTGGAAAAAGCTGGTGTTTGTGTGACAATCTCAGGCCTTCTCGTCCTTTGCCTTAAAGGAGTTTCTTCTATTTTAGGCCTATCAGAAATTATTCTGTTTGGAGGCTTAGTCGTTGTCCTCAATCTCCTCTTTTCTGTAGGTTCGATTTGATTCTGCTTTTGAGGTTTTCTGCGCGAGGCAAGCTCTTCATTAAATTTCGCTTTGAAGGCCTCGACCTGATCTTGCCCCGGTTTCCTCTGGTTTTGAATTTTTGTAGCTGAAGTTTGCTGCTCTTCGAAAATGTATTCTTGCGAAGTATCATCAGCGAACTGTATTTGCGATGAAACACTTACAGAATTTGATCCTTGATTTTTATTAGGCGGAAATCCTTGAGTTTTATAAGATGAGTCTCCAACAGTATGAATCCCTTGATTATTTTGAGTTGATTGTTCCTGATTTTTTTGTTGATATTTATAGATTGATTGTTGGCCTTGATTTCTCTGATTTGATTGTTTGTTCCTCTGCACTTGATTTTGATTTTTTGTAGCAGACGTTTCCTGCTCTCCAACCAAATAATTCTCCTCATTCTTCTTTTTCGAATCACCTCCTTCTTTCAACTTATTCTGCTCAACCTCCTGGTCTCCAACTAAGTGAGTAACCGGTGGTTTCGTGTACAAGGCCTGAACATCGCCGTTTTGAGCGCTGTCCGGTGAATACGGCATCACGTACATCACGGCTTTCTGATCTCTGTGACTCTCCTTTTCGCCGGCATCGGTTTTTGTCAAATTTTCGATTATGTCCAAAATCTCTCCTCTGGTCAATCGCGGAAGTTTCGGGTCGGATTTGATTAAATCCTCGACTTCTTTGACGGTCTCCTCGACGTTGAGGTCTTCGCTAATCGTTTCTGGTAATTCAATGTTTCTGCAGTTGCATGCCTGGCATACGCATGCGATGAGGAAGAACTCGATCAGTTTCTGGAAAAATGAAAGGTGCAGTTAGATTTTTAGAATTTCTTAGGATTGAATGGATGTTGCGTGAAAACGACAACAAAAAATGCCGTTAATTGTATCTTAAAATCGTCGGTTTAAAAGTGAGTCATTAGGTGCTAGCAATTTTATCTGTAATTCAGGTCGATGGCTGTTTTTCACAATATTTATTTTATTTTATTTATACAGAGCTGCGCGGTACTCGAGTACAAGTACTCAAAAATTTGTACCCTGAGTACTTTTCGTGAATTTAGTACTCAGTCCACGGCTACATTACTTTTAATGTACTTGTACTTGTACTCGACGCATTTTTAGTTCGTAAAATGCACTTGAGTACATTTGGATCTACCTACTCAAGTTAATTTTCTAATCAGTTTTAACGTTTAACATCAAAATGTTAACATAAATAAAACCAATGAATTTAATAGAATATTTTATTTAGGTATTTTTTAAAAACCAAGGGAACACTCAGTTAACTAACTAAATATACTTAGAATTAAATGAAAGGTGCAGTTGGATTTTTAGAATTTCTGAGGATTAAATGAATGTTGCGTGAAAACGACAACAAAAAATGCCGTTAATTGTATCTTAAAATCGTCGGTTTATAAGTGAGTCATTAAGTGCTAGCAATTTTATCTGTAATTCAGGTCGATAGCCGTTTTTCACAATAATTATTTTATTTTATTTATACAGAGCCTCGCGATACTCGAGTACAAGTACTCAAAAATTTGTACTCTGAGTACTTTTGTGAATTTAGTATTCAGTTCACGGGTACATTACTTTTAATGTACTTGTACTTGTACTCGACGCGTTTTTAGTTCGCAAAGTGCACTTGAGTACATTTGGATCTACCTATTCAAGTTTATTTTCTGATCAATTTTAACGTTTAACGTCAAAATGTTAACATAAATAAAACCAATGAATTTAATAGAATATTTTATTTAGGTATTTTTGAAAAACCAAGGGAACACTCAGTTAAACTACAGTTGACTAAATATACTTAGAATTAAGTGTATTTTAACCTTGGCTAAATAAAATTAAAAGATCTTGCCTTTTTTTCAAAATTTTGACCCAAAGTTGAAAGTTTGTAATAAAATGAATGAATTATGAAGAATATTTTGTTTGAAAAATTATAAAAAATTAAAGGATTACTCAATCAGCCTACAGCAACCTAAATTTACTTGTAATTGAATGCATTTTAACCTGGATTAAATAAAATTAAAATGTCTCGACTGTTTTTTCAAAATTATGGAGCTTAAGTTAAAAGTTCGTAATTAAATCGATGAATTGAGGGAAATATTTTGTTTGCAAAATTGTAAAAAATTAAAGGATTACTCATCAACCTACAACTGACAAAATTTATTTAAAACTGAATGTATTTTAACCCGAGCTAAATAAAATTGAAATAACTTAACTCGTTTTTCAAAATTATTGAGACAAAGCTGAAAGTTTGTAATGAAATCCATGAATATAGGGAAATATTTTGTTTGAAAAATTATACAAAACTGAAGGATTACTCAATCAACGTACAACTTATTAAATTTACTTAGAACTGAATGTATTTAAGCATTGGCTAAATAAAATTAAAATATCCCTACTTGTTTTTCGAAATAATTGAGCCAAAATTCAAAGTTTGTAATGAAATCAATGAATTTAGCCGAATGTTTTATTTATTTCGAAAACGGAAAATCTCCAATTTTATACAACGATTACAAAATATAACATAGCTATAAATTCTATTTACTTAAAAATGCGTACATTATGCACAATAATGAGGAACACAAAATATTGAGGTGATGGAGTTAAGCAAGAATACTTTCTTTTTGTAAAAAAAATTGTAAGAAACTGAAGGATTACAGAATCAACCTAAAACTTACTGAATTTATTTAAAATTCATTATATTTTAAACTGTGTTAAATAAAATTAAAATACGTCAAGTTGTTTTTGAAAATAATTGAGCCAAAGTCGAAAGTTAGTAATAAAATCCATGAATTTAAGGGAATATTTTGTTTGAATAATTGTAAAAAATTGAAAGATTACTTAATCAACCTAGAACTTACTAAGTTTACCTAGAATTACTGTATTTTAACCTGGGCTGAATTAGGTTAAAATATGTTAAGTATTTTTTCAAAACGAAAAAATAAACCTCTTTTGCGTAAACACTTTTCACCTCAGCTCTTTTGTTTTTGAATTAGAAACTAAATAATCTAGTGGAGATCAACAACTCACCGATTATGGCTTTGGACGTCTAAGTCAAAAAATGTTTGAAACAAAAGTTGTAGCCAACGAAAAAATAAACCTCTTTTACTTAAACACTTTTCACCTCAGCTCTTTTGTTTTTGAATTAGAAACTAAAAAATCTAGTGGAGATCAACAACTCACCGATTATGGCTTTCGACGTCTAAGTCAAAAAATGTTTCAAACAAAAGTTGTAGCCAACGAAAAAATAAACCACTTTTACCTAAACACTTTTCACCTCAGCTCTTTTGTTTGAGAAAGATTTTTTTGAAAATAAATACACAACTTTATGACAACTTTATGATAATTCGAAAATTTACGAACGAGTGTCTTCCAGTCCCAGACTAAGCATGAAGTAAAATTTCGAGTTTATAAAAGCCCCGCGACCCTCGACAAATTTTCAGGGGGCTTTTCTAAACTCGAAATTTTACTTCATGCGCCACGCGTATTAAACACTGATTTCAAGTAAAGTTATGAATATAAAAACATATTAAAACTTTTTTCAGTTTTAAAAGTTATCAAAATATGTGAAAATTATTTAAAATTGCCAAAAACATCAAAATGACCAAAATGTCATCTCGTAAATATAAAAAATATCAAAAACGTCAAAAATTCGGCGTATTGATAAAATCGAATTACGTCAAAATTATTATTTTATGTCAGTAAGTGACAGTTTGACAAAAACGTTCTTACAGAAACGAAAATGTCTGTCAAAATCAGTAATAATGTCAAAAAAGTTATCTAATAATATAAAACTTGTTATCTAATGTAAAACAAGTAAATATGTAATATCAAGAATATGAAATGTCAAAACTGTCGTCTAATGTCAAAAAGTAAAAAAATATAAAATGTCAGAACTGCCATCTAATGTCAAATGCGTCAATTAATGTCAACATCAGAAAAAAAAGTTAAAAATTTCATTGTTTATCAAAAGTAACATCTAATGTGAAACATGTGATCTAATGTCAAGAAACGTAGTCTAATATCAAGAATATAATCTATCGTCAAAAAGGTCATCTCAAAAGGTAAAAAATATCAAAAATGTCATTCAATGTCACAAATGATTGAATATGTCTTGAAGAAAAAATAAATCTCAAATTTGTGTGTTCAAATAATGATTTAATAATTATTGAAAATCGTTACGCATCTGAATAAAAATATTGAAAATCTTACATATAAACATTTTATATAATTTGAGAAGAAAATCTCTAAATATCGAAAAAATTTTAAAAATTTTATAAATCGATAAAAATGACAAAATATCAAAAATCAAGATGTGTTTAAAATCTGATGAACATTTTTATAAATTAATTAAAAATCTCGAAATATTGAAAATTTCATAAACAATAGATAAATTAAGGAAATATTACAAAATGTGATGAAAATTTGATGAATCGACGAAAATCTCGAAATGATGATAATTTTATGAAAATATCGATTTGATGAAAATCTTATAAAAATGTTATAAATCGAAATGTTAAGCGTAAACATTTGATTGGGAATGTCAAATCATATGAAAATGGTCAAAATATAAATTGAAACGTCATAAATGTAAATCCGTGAGAAAATTGTCAAAATATGATGATTGCTAAAACTTCCTTGTAGTTATGGCATCAATAAATTATATGAATATGAATATGAATAATAAACGTCAGAAGACGATTGAATACGTCGAACAATAAAAATATCAAATTTACCAGAAATTATTGAAATTTATTAAATTGTCAGAGTTGTAAGAAATCATCGAAATTCAATGATATATTTGACGAAATTATCGAAAAACAATTAAAAATCTCAAATCTGACAAAAATCATCAAAATTTATCCAAATGTCAAATTTGACACAAATCATTAATTTACTTGATTTTTGATTTTATCACTTCGTGCGTCGTCCACTCCCAGACTAAGCATGAAGTAAAATTTCGAGTTTAGAAAAGCCCCGCGTAGAAAATTTGTCGAGGGTCGCGAAGCGACCCGAGACAAATTTTCACGGGGCTTTTCTAAACTCGAAATTTTACTTCATGCGCCACGCGTATAAATCAGTGATTTAACGAGTAATTTAAAAACATATAAAACAAATTTTTCATGTTAATCCTCACGATTAATTCGAATTATTTTTGACGATTCGAATCCTTTTGAACCTATTTCAATCCTTTTGTAAGTATTCGAATCGTTTTATAAATATTCGAATCATTTTATGAGGATTGGAATCCGTTTACGAGGATTCGAATCCTTTTATGAGGATTGGAATCCTTTTACGAGGATTCGAATCCTTTTATGAGGATTCGAATCCTTTTATAAGGATTCGAATCCTTTTATGAGGATTCGAATCCTTTTATGAGGATTCGAATCACCCGCATTTGGATTCGAATACGAATCCTTTTAATGAAGTGTAACGAATCCGGATCACGAATCCAGTTTAACTAAAGTATTCGAATACCTCTTTTGAATCCTCTAAAAGGATTCGAATCCTGAATGATTCGAATCCTGCCCAGCTCTGATAGATATAGACAAATTATATCGAAATTTGAATAGAAACAGTCAATTTACAACAAAATTTGAAAAGAAATAGTTAAATTATATCAAAATTTTAATATAAATAGTCAATTTGTATTAAAACTCGACTTTAAATAGTCAAATTATATCAAAATTTGGATCGACATAGTCAATTTATGTCAAAATTTGATTATAGTCAAATTATAGATTAATCTAAATGGAAATGGTCAGATTATATCAAAAATAAACAAAAATAGTCAATTTAAATCAAAGCTTAAATAAAAATATTTAAATTATATCAAAATTTAAATGGAAATAGTCAATTTATATCAAAATTTAAATATAAATAATTAAATTGTATTAATATTTAAATGGCAATTATCCATTTATATGTATTTGTTAATGAAAATCGCATCGTATTATATCAACGGATCATCCCGAAGAGCCGATTGAACTCCCACCAATTAGTCATGCGCCGAAAGATTCAAGGAAGACAAGCGCGCGCAAACCGAAGGAAAATTTGAATGCTATTGCGTCCGCTCGACCTCTAAGCGATACTGTCCTCACTCCAATGCAAACAAATTCAACGATTAACAGCAACTCAACACAGAACCGAGACAAAAACCCTGAGGAGTGGGAAATTGTAACAAATAACAAAAGGAAGCGCCATTATATAAATGGAACTAAAACAGGAAATCACAACCTCTGTGCAGCTAAAAAAATATTGTGGCTGTATATACGAAATTGCAATGGAAATGTTAATATAGACTCGATTAAAAAATATATGCGAGATAATCATTCTGATATAAAAATTACAGAAATTCACTCAAGGGAAATAAAAAAGCATTTAAAATGGGAACCGACTTCGAATACAAAGATAAACTAATGAACGCTGATGCATGGCCTTCTGGCATTCGTGTTAGAAGATTTTCTTTCCCAATAAAAGAATCATCTGGGCGGACAAATTTTCAACAGCGCGATCTACCAGAGAATGCAAGCTAGTGAGGAATCAAACTAATAATTATGTTCGTGCGGACAAAGAGTTCAATTGTTATTTCTTAAATATTCAGTCTATTAAAAGCAAATTAAATCAGCTAGAAGCATTTCTCATTGATTATAGATGTATTTTTGATACTCTTTGTCTTAGCGAGCATTGGTTAAATGCCAGTGAAGTGAACATTATACGTATGCCAGATTATCGAATCGCATCTCATTTTGCACGCAGCCAATATATTCATGGCGGGGTATTACAATTGATTAAAAATAATATAGCGAATAAATAAATTCAAGTTTTAAATGATCTTTCTAGTGAACTCAATTGTGAAATATGTGCCTCTTATATTATAGACTATAACACTATTTTGATAAACATTTATAGATCACCATCCGGAATTTTTAACGAATTTTTAAATATTATGTCATTATTATTACAAAAAGTAGATGTACGCAAAAACGTCATTATAGGGGGAGACTTTAATGTTCAATTTAGGCGTCCAAACGACCCTATGGCTAATGCAGTGTACGACTTACTAAAATCTTATAATCTTTACTCCAAAGTAGGCTTTAATACAAGGGCTAAAAATACAATTGACAACGTATTTACAAATATACCAGATGTAATGGTTCAGCCAATAGACGCTTGCCTCTCAGACCACATTGGTATACATTTAAAACTAAACGTCAACTTGACTAAAAAAAATTGTTCTAAACATAAAATTAGGCCTATTACAAAGTATGGTCAGTTCAGACTATATTCATCACTCAGCCTTGTGACATGAGATTTTATTAATAACACACAAAATAATATAGATAATAAGTTTGAACATTTTATTGACATAATAAAAAACTTAATTAACAAATTCTTTCCCGAAAGAGAAGTGGGAATACCCCAGAAGGGATCTAAAATGTTGTAGTATAATAACGGCCTAAAAAATATGCGGGAAACCTTATCTTTTATCAGGGATGCCAGTACTAGAGCTCCTGACTTACTGCCTTACTATAAAAGATATAAATCATATTATGAATCAGAACTTAAGCGTGCTAAGATAAATGCTCATGATAAATATATTAGTGAATCCTGCAATAAACCGAAAGCCATTTGATCATTGGTCAATACAGGCAATAATAAAGTTAAAACAAATTCAACAAATATTGACTGTAATGAGTTCAATACGTTATTTCACAGAAATAGTTAATGACTTGACCAACAAAATACCAGCCACAGACACCTCGCCAATTTTCTTAATAAATACAGTCGAGATGTCCAAAGGTAATGGTTACTTCCAATTTAAATCTGTAAGTCCCATTGTTGTGTGAAGTGTTATTGGATCATTAAAACAGTCAAAAAGTCGAGATATATACGGTATGAATTCACACTTGTTGTTGGGTATGCTGGATGTCTTTCTTCTTCCATTAACAAAATTACTAAATCTCTGTATTGATTCTTCTGTTTTCCCTAAATGTTTACAACGTGCATCAGTGATCCCAGTTTTCAAGAAAGGTGATAAATCAATATGCAACAACTGCAGACCCATCTCCATTTTGCCAGTACTATCTAAAGTGTTCCAAAAGATTTTATTTCAACAGATAATTAGTTTTATTGATGAAAATTCAATTCTCCATATCAATCAGTATGGCTTTCGCAAGGGTAGATCCGTGGGAGGTGCAATCACGGCTCTAGTAGAGCAAATATATAATGACTTTGAAAATCGTTCTTCCTCTATCGCAACCTTTTTAGACCTAAGCAAGGCATTTGATTGCATTTCCCACGAGATCCTCTTGCGTAAGCTTTACTATTACAATTTCCACCCAAATAGTTGCCGTCTAATTAATTCTTATTTAAGTTATCGACACCAACAAGTAATCATTAATAATAAAAGATCGACTGAATTGAAAGTAAACCATGGTGTACCACAGGGCTCCATACTAGGTCCATTAATATTCTTATTATATATTAATGATTTAGCATTCCAACTTAAAAAATCAGAAATAATATTATTTGCGGACGACACCACTATTAAAAGTTCAGCTTCCAACGATTACGATGTTAATCGAATTAACAACGAGTCTAAATGGTTTGCTGCCAATGCTTTAAGCATGAACTCAGATAAGACCGCAAAGATATCATTTTCACTAAAGAACAATATTCCCACTAGTAGCGTTAAATTTCTTGGGCTGCACATCGATAATAAACTAAATTTTTCCGAACACGAAAACGCAACAGCTGCAAAACTATGCAAGGTATTATTTTTGCTAAGGCAGCTGGCAAGTCAAATTCCTGTATATGCATTAGTCCAGGTATATTATGCACTTTTCCACAGTCATCTTAAATATGGATTGATAACATGGGGGCACGCGGGAATTACAGTACGCCTTTTTCGTCTACAACGCAAAGCGATTAGAATCATTAGTAGATTGTCCTTCCAGGAAGATTGTACAGAAACTTTTAAAGCATTAAATATTCTTACCTTGCCATCATTGTTTATCTTAGAATGCTTAATGCACGTAAGAACACATCTGCATTCTTATGGAACTCGTAGAGAGATCAGTGGGCGAAATACTAGATCCGGCATATTATTAGATATACCAAAGCTGAGATTAACTAAGTCGCGCACTGGGATTTCCTTTCCTATTTTGGACCTAAGCTCTATAATGCCTTACCAGAAGTATTAAAGTCTCTGCCACCTATTCAATTTAAAAACAGAATAAAACATTTTCTTGCACGAACCTGCGTTTATAGAATTGACGAGTTTTTAAATAGTGACATGTCAACCATCTGACTTATTTATCTGTTAACAAGTTTGTGAGATGTGTATTCAATTTATGTATGACTTAATTTATTTTGTCAACTTTGATTTTACTTGGAACTTTATATTTAATGTATGTATATTTCATGTTTTTGTCAATTTATAGCTTAAGCTATTTATTATATTATGTATTTTGACTCGTGTAAAACCTTTATGTTATAGCACAAATATATATATTACTAATAGTGAAAATAGTCAAATTATATCAAAATTTAAATATAAATAATCAAATTGGATCAAAGGTTAAATAAAAGTAGTCAAAGTAGTCAGATGTAGTTCATTTACATCAAAATTTGAATATAAATTGTCAAATTATATCAAAAAATTTTAATAGAAATAGTCAATTTATATCAAAATTTGAATAGAAATAGTCAATTTATATTAAAACTCAAAACTTTTGAACTTGATGGGTTACACAGTAAATTAAGATTGGTCAATTATTTGTGATTTTGTGACCTTTTAAGATATTTTCGGTGGTTGCCCACTGAGCAAACACATTGTAATAATGTTTCATCAACATTAAAATAACGTTTAATGTTATCACAATGTTTATAAAACATTATTTGTTTGATTTTTGTTTAGTAGGTGGTGCACAGTATTATTTAAAAAATACCTTACTTCACTGTCCTGTATTTTTCAAATTTGAAACTGATGGTTCATTTTCATTGCGTAACAGTGTTATTAATTCTGTACGTACAATTTGTCATAGAATGCAATACCGTAACCTTTTGTTTGCTCACTTTACAATGCGAATTATGCCAGGAAGTTGCGGCAAAAGACACACTGGATTTGTTTCTAGACTTAACCCAAATTGAACGGTTAGAAAGCACACTCTATTGGAAACGTAGCGTATTTTTTGCAATTCGTATTCGCTCATAAATTAATTATTACGCATGGAATTCATAAAGGATTTGTGAAGAGTCAAACCTTCAATAATTCAAATTTAGAATTTAAAAAAACGAAATAGAAGAAATTGTATTTTGTAATAAATTGTTCCATTTGATTTAATGATAGTTTTAGTTTTTTAGAAAATGTTAAACTGTTATCAAAAACAGCGATATTAAAATAGATTAAAAAATAAGAGAGAGTGACAGAATTTTTACTATCATACAGATTGTCATGCGATATACAGGATGTCCCATGAGTGCGTTCTCGGAGGATATCTCGGCTCGTATTAAAGATAGAAAAAAAGTTTATTTTAAGAAATTTGCTTGTTTTTAAAAGCTGCATAACCTAAAAATATTAGCATGTATACAGGGTGTGTTATAAAGGCAGTAGCAGATGCAACTTGCTTATATTAAATGGATCACCCTGTCTATTATTTGGTTCTTAAATTGCTCCTAAAAACTGCGTATCATTTTATTAAAAACATTTGGTCTAAATTGTTCCGTTTCGGAATCAATTGACATTTATATATAAAAATCACGTTTGCGGCAGTTTTGTAAACCTAAAATATCTCTGAAAGTAAATAAGATAGAGAGTTGCGGTTTTCGCCACTCTCTTGAGAATAGAAGGCGCTATCGAATGCACTATAAAGTTATCGCGATCAAGTTATTTGACTACAAAACAAAAATAGTCGAATTTATAAATTTTCAAACAAAGGTAACTTGATTTTTTAGAATGGAACCATATAATTTGTTAACGTCAATTGATTCAAAATTCAATTCTCTTTTCATTTGATTCATAATTTTTATCCGTAAGTTTAAAATTTTTAAGATAATTATATTACATCTACAGATACAAAATTATTATCAAATTAGAAATAGAATTTCATTTTGAGTTGATTGACATAAAAAAGTTACATGGTTCTATTTAAAAAAACGAAGTTACCCTTAATTTAAAATTTATAAATTTAACAACTTTTGTTTTATAGCCAAATAACTTAAACGCAACAACTATATAGTGCAGGTGATAGCGCCCCCAATTCTCAAGAGAATAGTGAAATCTGCAGCTCTTTATCTCATTTAGTTTCAGAGATATTTTAGCTTTATAAAACCACTGCAAATATCATTTTCGTCCATAAATGTCAAATAACTCCGAAACGATATGACTAAGACGAAATGTTTTCAATAAAATGATAGGCAATGTTATGATAAATTCAAAAACAAAATAATATACAGGGTGATCCATTTAAAATAAGCAAATTGCATCCGCTACTGTCTTAATGGCACACTCTGTATATAAACAAATATTTTTAGGTGATGCAGCTCTAAAAATCAAATAACTTTGGTAAAGGAACAATTGTTCTAACTTTAACATGAGCTGAGATATTCTCCGAGAACGCACTAATGGGACACCCTGTATATAAATAAAGAACAACAACATTGATACTCTAACAATAAAGTTTCAAAACGTCAAAGTTGAGACTTAAAAAAGGCTTTCCGCTGCCTAATTGACCAAGAAATAAAATTTTGAGTTTAGAAAAGCCTTAAAATTTTGTTTAACCTATTAACGGCCGAGCAATTATAGAGTTAACACTAAATGTAGATTTTAGGTATAATCCTACACTTTTTTTATGATTTCTACGAATGACTTATTGTCTTGTCGTTTAACAGTAAAGTTGAGCAATAATAAATTTATAATTTTAAGGATTTATTGAACCATTTTGGGACGTGAAGTAACATGTTTAAATTTAACGCACCAATTATGATATGTTTTTACTATTAGTATTTGTTCGGTGCAAATCGGGTTGCGGGCTCTCCAACCCAATCATCCCGTTTTATCGCCACCATATCTTTCGGTTTTACCCCCTCCTAAATAACCATATAGTGTAACTCTTGCATCGGGCGAGAGAAGACGGCCTCCGCGCCTCAACAGTTTTAAATAGTTTTGCCTCCGGCTTTTGTACCTGCCTCCGGCTTTTGTAACTGCCCCCGGCTATAGACTTGCCTCCGGCTTTATTAGTGCAACCCCAAAGGAAGTAGAAGACCAGAAGAGAGCCGCCAGTCCTCTTCAAGACCGTACCAGGCTTAAGGTTAGTTCCTTTTTTCCACAATTAATCCTCCCGGATTGGAGAGGCCCCCCCCCCCCCCCCCCTGGTACGCTATTACAAAGCTACCAAACCGTATTACTATTCTTTGTAAATGAAAATAGAGATTGTAAAATGGAGATTCCGTAAATAAATTAAAAACATACTGTGAATTATTCTTTTAAATATACAAAATGTATACGCTATAAATGTAAGGCCGTTGTCGATTAATAAAACGTGCAATATGAAGTTTAGAACGAATATTTCCACTCCCAGACTAAGCATGAAGTAAAATATCGAGAAAATTTGTCAAGGGTCGCGCCAGCGACCCGAGACAAATTTTCACGGGGCTTTACTAAACTCCAAATTTTACTTCATGCGCCACGCGTAAGAAACACTGAAATATTCTGAAGTTAGAAATTCACTGAAAACATTTTTTTTTTAAATGAGTAATAATCGAGACATTCAAAGAACAAAATATTTACGTTATTCTTTATACCTTTTTAAGTCAAGTCAAATAATATAATATATGAAATTAACTTATTTATTATTTTAATTAACACAAAATTAATAATGTTGCGTATGTGCATCAATAGCGCCTAATGGGTTAATAGCGAACAAACCAAATTTTCAGGATTTTCTAAACTCGAAACTTTACTTTATGCGCCACGCGTATGAAACACTGTTTTAAAGGTAACTTTGAAACCACATACAACAACGATTATAGACTACCCAATATACATTCATGGTATTGGGTAGCCTGTAATCAATGTTTAAATAATTGGTTCAATGCATTTGACTCGCGTAAACATCGAGGATAAAGAATTCTTTGTATATCGATTAAATAGCTTCACTAATTTACCGAAATACCGGTGAAAACATGATAAATTAGCAGTAAATTCATAAACTGGTTTACCTGTATTACAATCGCAAGTTGAACATATAATAAAAAACGAGTTTTTGTATTTATAATTAAATAAAAGTCACTTGGTTTGTCAGAGCTGGGATGAATCGTCAAATACAGGATTCGAATCACGAATCCTAATCACCTAATATGATTCGAATCACGAATACTCGAATAAAGGATTCGTAAGTGATAAATATGATTCTAATCAAAGATTCGAATCCTCATTTTTTAATCACGGATACAAATCCTTAAAAAATAAATTTGAATCTATTATTTGCAACCAGTAACATTTTATTCCATGAGCTTCTATTAACAAAAATGTTAATTTACCGACTAAATATCTGATTAAATAATGATTTTAATTAATGATGATATCTGTGTTATTGAACTTCATTTTAAATCAGTGTTTAAACGTGTGGCGCATGAAGTAAAATTTCGAGTTTAAAAAAGCCCCGTGAAAATTTGTCTCGGGTCGCTGCGCGACCCTCGACAAATTTTCTACGCGGGGCTTTTCTAAACTCGAAATTTTACTTCATGCTTAGTCTGGGAGTGGACAACACTCGTTCTTAGAAGTTCCAAATTAAAGGATCACTCTAGATTACTAAGTTTATTACCACTTTACAAAGGTTACAGCTCGAAGGACCAATCATGGTCTTCGGAGACGGGAGGACTACAGGAAATCGAAGTTTCTTTACAAGTAAACAACGAATATCTGAATGTTTACAGCATGGATAGGAAAGAAAACATCCAATTTTTAAAAAAATATCGGTTGGGTTGGTTTTCAGTGCGTTTTGAACTTCACTTTAAATCAATGTTTTATACCCGTGGCGCATGAAGTAAAATTTCGAGTTTAGAAAAGCCCCGTGAAAATTTGTCTCGGGTCGCTGCGCGACCCTCAACAAATTTTCTACGCGGTGCTTTTCTAAACTCGAAATTTTACTTCATGCTTAGTCTGGGAGTGGACCGTCAACATTTTCTACATGTCGAGATTTTCGATATTTCTAGATTTTTGTCGATTTATTGACAGTTTGTTATTATATTAAATGCACCTTTAATACTAAATAAATACGGTTTTTCTTAGGAATAGAATATTTACCCATCAAGAGCCGAGCAAATTATAAAGTCAACTCTAAAAGTTAATTTTAGGTAAAATTTTGCATCTTTTTCTATGATTTCAATGAATGATTTATTATATTACATATGTCGATTTTATAAAAGAGCTAAATTTAAAATTAAAACGAGTGTTGTCCACTCCCAGACTAAGCATGAAGTAAAATTTCGAGTTTAGAAAAGCCCCGCGTAGAAAATTTGTCAAGGGTCGCGCAGCGACCCGAGACAAATTTTCACGGGGCTTTTCTAAACTCGAAATTTTACTTCATGCGCCACGCGTATAAAACACTGATTTCAAGTGAAGTTAAAAATATACTATTGAGGTTGGAAATGTTTCATGGGTAAGTAACCAAATATGCATTTACAAATATTTAAATTATTCGAAAATATAAATATTTATATTCAAATATGAATAATTTAGTGATTTCAATATTCATATTAAAATATTTAACTATTTGAATTAATAGAATTATTTGGGAGGATTTGAATCCGTGTATGAGGATTCGAATCCTTTTATAAGGATTTGAATCCTTTTATAAGGATTCGAATCCTCTTATAAGGATTCGAATCCTTTTCATATATATATATATATATATATATATATATATATATATATATATATATATATATTTATTTATTTCCTTTGACTGTTGATCATATACAAAAAATATACAATTACAATTTTGGAAGTGTCAAACAATCAAATAAAAAATTAAAGAGAGCAAACAAAATTACATCAAAACATAATTATCATACACATACATTATAACATATCACTCAAAGTGTAATATAATTTATCAAGCAAAAATTCTTTTAATTTAATTTTAAATAATTGGGTGGATATTGCATTTTTAATAAGGATTAGAATTATCGTCGTCTGGATTCGAATACGAATCCTTTAAAAAAAATCCAACGAACCCGGATCACGAATCCGTTTTTACTAAAGTATTCGAATACCTCTTTTGAATCCTTTAAAAGTATTCGAATCCGGGAATCGAATCCTGAATGATTCGAATCCTGCCCAGCTCTATGTTTATGTTTCACTACTATTTTTTTATTCTCTCCGACTAGTTTCGACTTATCATCAGTCTCAAGGAGTAATAAGAATGACGATAAGTCGAAACTATATTGTAAACATGTTTCATCAAGTGATTAATGAGAACCAAATTGAAGAGTTTTTGTAATGTTTTTCAAATATGTATTATAAGGTATTGAATATAAAATGTCTACAATATTTATACGAGCAAATGATTAAATCATTCAAATTAAATTTAATGATACGCCATCATCATCATATCATCATCAGTAAGTAAGGTCGCAAATTATATGGATTGGAAAGTGCAACACTAAAAACACTGTCGCCATCGCGACCATCAATTTCATTATTAATAAACATATGTAAACGACGAACAAACTGCTTTTAATCACCGCTCAGTCCGTACTTTCACCACCGATACTTTCTCCTCCTTACGTGTCACGGCGAATTTCCCAAAATTTCGTCCTAAAAGTCGCCGTTTTTCGCCCGGCGGAATGTGAAAGATCAAACGCGTTGTGTAACCGAGGTAGCGCATTTGATGCAAATTCCACGCGAATTATTTTTTTTAAAATGGGTATACGAAAATGTAAAGTCGATTGACACACTTTCGGTTTGTTTACAAGAAAAGAGTCTTAATTGGCTGGGTAATATAGGTAATTGGTTGTGTTAAGTGTTTGGAGTTAGCTTAGCGGTTTCGCGTGGTGGAAAACTGTGCTTTCTTTCCGTTCCACGCGTTTTACTTGTTACGTCAGTTTAATAGGAAATTACGTTTTCGTACAAGGCAAAAGTGCAGTTCAGTCCCCAATGAGATAACAAAATAAAACAATATATTTTCCATCTCTTTAACAACTTTTACTGTTTAATCATCGACATTGGGATTTGCCAGTAAATTATCCGGTAAATACAGTTTACAGATAAATCACAATGTCGAAGTTTTAAGGGTAAAAGTCTTTAAAGAGATATAATATATATATATTGTTTTCATTCTTTTAATGAGATAACAAAACAAAACAATATATTTTCCATCTGTTTAACAACTTTTATCCTTTA
The DNA here is from genome assembly GCA_932526585.2 of Philonthus cognatus. NCBI lineage: Eukaryota > Metazoa > Arthropoda > Insecta > Coleoptera > Staphylinidae > Philonthus > Philonthus cognatus. Next base: position 31,906,739 of record OW052241.1, read on the forward strand.
ATCATCAACATTGTGATTTACCTGTAAATTATCCGGTAAATACAATTTACAGATAAATCACAATGTCGAAGTTTTAAGGGTAAAAGTCTTTAAAGAGATATAACAATGAGATAACAAAATAAAACAATATATTTTCCGTCTGTTTAACAACTTTTACCCTTTAATCATCGACATTGTGATTTACCTGTAAATTATCCGGTAAATACAGTTTACAGTTTTAAGGGTAAACGTCTTTAAAGAGACATAAAATACAGTTTTTGTTATTCTTTCAATGAGAAAACAAAATATAACAATATATTTTCCATCTGTTTAACAACTTTTACCGTTTAATCATCGACGTTGTAATTTACCAGTAAGTTATCCGGTAAATTCAGTTTACAGATAAATCATAATGTCGAAGTTTTAAGGGTAAAAGTCTTTAAAGAGGTATAAAATATAGTTTTTTTTTTTTCATTCTTTCAATGAGATAACAAAATATAACAATATATTTTCCATGTTTAACCACTTTTACCCTTAAATCATCGACATTATGATTTACCAGTAAATTATCCGGTAAATACAGTTTACAGTTAAATCACAATGTCGAAGTTTTTAGGGTAAAAGTCTTTAAAGAGGTATGAAATATATTTTTTTTCAAATTTTCATCGATGGTAGTAAGATGGCTGGAGCAAACAACGTGACATTATTTTTGTCTTTATTACTTCAAATTCGAGACGAACTGAAATCCGAGTTTTATGTTGAAATAAATGATCAAGAATAGGATTGTGTATACATTTACTTTAATCATTTTAATCAATCTTTGGTAATACACATACGGAAATTTCTTGTAATAAATTACCTTGTCTGTGTTGAGAGAAAAAAAAAAGAGAAAAATGTGCGCGAAAGTAAAAGGTAATCCGATCGCATGAATAAAATTGCTCTTGAAGGTTACATTAGAGCAGTTTCATAATAAAATATATTTTTTTTGAATAATGAATGCTTTTGAAAGTTACATGCTTGTTTGTTCTTAGAATGATAATGAGTATATAATGAATTAAAATTAGAGACAATATTTTCTTAACAAGTATGGGTAAATAATATACAGGATCTACAAAAAGTAATATAACGAGGCGTTATATTTAGGACTTTCTATTTAAACAGGGCAAATTTGTTTTGTATCTTAAAAAGAAATCACCCTGTGTATTAACAATTGTTATTTATTAGTAGCTTAAATTAGTAGGTACAAGATCTATTTAAGCGTTGATGCATTGCACGACGTACGTTCGCGGTGCTCCTGCTATACAACTGTACCCGAAATCCGGCGAAGTGCCGTATATTTTTCATTTACAATTTAAAACATATTTTTGCGTTTGTTCCACACATTAAATAATGCATTATATTTAGTAAACCAGAGCAAGTGAAGTCTTAAATATGTAAAACTACGGTTCAGTAAGCCTCCAAACATAACCTAATTTATTCTCGCCCTTGTGTACATTGTCAATGCTGCCAATATTTTGATAGTGTTTTCGAAGTACGACTCACGTTTGAATAATTCACTCATTTTTGACGTCATCAATTTTCGACCCTATTAACATTCTACCGCCTACTCTAAATCATGATTTAAACCAGGTATGGGCAACCTTTGACATGTTGAGGGCCAAACTTTAGCGTGCAAATACGTTCGCGGGCCGCGTTTAAAAGTACTTAGTGCATTTTAGAGTAGTGATAATATTTTTTGCGATAGATATTAGACATGAAATAATACGACAATGTTATTATAGTACAATTTATTAAAATAACAAAATGAAATTTAAAAAATGGTACATTATAATTAAATCGTTAAATTTGCAATTAATACAAACTGCGAAAGTTAAATACACCGAAATCAATGAGACACTTGAGCTTGAATTTGGGAAACTAATCCATCGATATTTGGATTCCACTGACACAAAGACGTAAAGAATTTTCCAAATTATCGTCAGTCAGTCTTGTACGATGTGTTGATTTATTAACTTTCATCAATGAAAAGAACTGTTCGCATTTATAAGTACTGCCAAACGCACATATCAATCTTCTTGCGAATTTTCTAAGCTGCGGAAAATTGTCTTTTTCTAGGTATTTTTTGTAGAAATCGCACAACTCTACGTCTTCAAATTTGGATTTTAGGAGTGAGTTTTCTTGAATCTCGATCAACTCCATTTGTAAGTGTATTGGAGCATTTTGTACAATATATATTGTAGGAGTAGTAAATAAACTGAAACAGTCTTCCATGTTTTTGAAGTCGCAAAATCTGTTCGAAAATTGTTCCGACAGTAACTTGAGTTCTTCAGCATATTGAGCATAAGCAATATTTTCATACGCAGAGAGCGTGTTGAAATGGTAACTGTTACCAGACAGCATCTGTGACCCCCACAAGCGTAGTTTGATCTGAAACTCTTATAAATGGCTGTACAAATCATTTACTAACTGTCCTTGATTTTGACGTTTCAAATTAAAATCATTCAAATAGCCTGTAAAATCGACCAGAAATGCTAAGTCACATGTCTATTTTGGGTCACTTAATTCAGATAGTGGTTTATCTTTTATTTTCATAAAGTCTGCTATCTCATTTCTAAGCTCGTAAAACCGTTTCAACATTTTTCCTTTGCTCAGCCATCTGACTTCACAATAATATGTTACGTCGTTATATTTAGCTGATATTTCATCCAAAAACGCCTTGAACTGACGATGGTTAAGCCCTCGGGATCGAATAAAGTTGATGGTTTTTACTACCACATTCATAACATTCTGGAGTCGAATGGACTTAGAACACAAGTTCTGTTGGTGGATAATGCAATGGAGGACTATCAAATCATCTTTTTGCACATTTAATTCTGTTGCTTTTTCATTCAAAATTCCGATGAAACCTTTACGTATGCCGACCATAGAAGGTGCACCATCAGTGCATACTCCAATTAGTTTTGACCATGGCAAGCCAAAACTTGTGAATACCTTTTGAATTTCAATAAAAATATCCTCTCCTGTAGTGGTTCCTTTTAGCGGCTGTAAAGCAAGCAATTCCTCAGTAACAGTGAACTCCTTATCAAGACCTCGAATAAATATAGCCAGTCGTCTAATGCTATGGAAAATGATTCAAAACCAGCCATACGGTCAGTCAATGTTGTTTTTATATCATTAGCCATCATTTCTATACGTCGAACAACAGTTCGTCTTGACAAACTAATTTTTTCAAATTCTTTTTTCTTTTCAGGACACATAATACCGCAAATTTCATACACTCCTTGATAAATTCTCCTTCGGCAAATGGTTTTAATGCCTTTGCCAATTTTGAGCTAACTATAAAACTAGCTTTCACAACATTATCAAGTTGTGTTCTTTGTTTATGAAACATTTGTTGCTGTTTTTCCAAATTTGCGGTAAGCTTCTGGATTTTGTCTGTTCTTAATTGTCCTGTTAGTGAGTGCAGCGTAGCATGCTTAGTTGAGTAATGCCTCTTTATATTGAATTCTTTCATTACTGAAATGGATTCATTACACAGCAAACAAATAGGCTTACCATTGTGCAAGATAAAAAAGAATTCTTCAGTCCATTTCTTTTGAAAATGGCGACCCTCTGTATCTACTTTTCGTTTCTTTCTACCAGACATCATTTTTGTTTACTTTTCGTTCAATAAACTTAGTAAAAAACTATAGTTAGTAACCACTCAAAATGCACACAAAGTCACAAAGCAAGTTGACGGCTCGAGCAGTTCGCTAGGATATCGCTTGTCCAAGTTATCACCTCGGTAGCTCAAATAGAACTGAACTAACGTTCGGGCCATCCACCCGCTTATATAGGCAAAATGAACGAATAATCTGGAATAAACTAGTTTAGAATAATTGAGAAGCAATAAATCTTTTGATGTGTCGCCCGTGAGGCGGCAAACCTCAAAGAATTTGATGTTTGCCGCCTCACTGTCACTCCCGTGAGTATAAGTACCTAATGTAATATTTTTTTAATGGGTTTTTTCAAAATGTCTCGCGGGCCGCATCATATCTTACAGCGGGCCGGGGGTTGTCCATATGTGATTTAAACTATCGCACGGTATTATTATCTATATATTTCTTCTTCTATATGTTAGCTTGTTGAAATTTTGCCGTTTTCTATTTCGTGTTTATATCAAAAATAACTTTCTTCTGAAAATCTTTAAAATAACGGTATCTCGCCGTCAATAAATTATTATAAATTATCCGTACCGTTAGAAATATTTCAAGAAATCGTGTATCTAACAGCATTTAATTCAGTATGTATCACATGTTCCAAATTCCTAAAATAAAACCGCCTGATTAACAAATTTCAAAAGCCAATATTCAGTGGCGTTTTACGATTTTGCCGCCGGTAGGCTGAAATATTTTGCCGCCTATTCTCAGTGGGAGGCATTAGATGACATTTTAGATAATAGATTATATTCTTTATATTAGGCTACGTTTCTTGACATTAGATAACAGTTTTCACATTAGATGTTACTTTTGATGAACAATGACCCTTTTTAATTGATAAATAAAGTATTAATAACCTTTTTTCACACTTTTATTTGAATTACCAAATATACATTTCACGTAACTTCATCAATCAATTTAATGACCTTTTTTACTTTTAAAAAAATGTTTATATTGACATTAAATGACATTTTGACATTAGATGACAGTTACCGCATTTGATATTTTTTACTTTTTTGACATTAGACGACATTTTTGACATTTGATATTTTTGATATTAAATATTTACTTTTTTAACATTAGATGGCAGTTTTTATGTTATCAGATAACATTTTTGACATTATTACTGATATCAACAGAAATATTCGTTTTTGTAAGAAAATGTTAAACTGTCACTTACTGACATAAAATGATCATTTTGACATGCATCGATTTGATCAACACGACGAATTTTTTAAGTTTTTTAATTTTTTTTATATTTACGAGTTTATACATTTTTTGATATTTCTGACATTTTGATGTTTTTGACAATTTTGAATAATTTCATAATTTTGACATATTTTGATAATTTTTTAAACTGAACATAGGACATTTTAGATGCTCTGAATTTGTATGTTCAAAGATTAAAGAAAAACGCATTGTATATTGACTTTCAATATCTTGACAATTTTTAGTGCAATACTGTCATTTAACTGCACTGAAAATTCAAATCGCATATTGACTGTACAAGAATCAATAAAATGTCAAAAGTAAATCGATAATGAAGCTACAGCTGGTGAAAAAATCTGAAAAAAGCGTTCTCGGTTTATTGAACAAAAACAAAAAAGCTAAGGTGAAAAGTGTTTAGATAAAAGTTGTTTGTTTTTCCATTATCTACAACTTTTGTTTCAAATTTTTCGATTCGGTAGATAATAACCCTGCAGTTGGTGAGTGATTACTACAGGAATAAATTTGATCTAGACTTTCTCGTTTCTTAATCAAAAACAAAATAGCTAAGGTGAATATTGTTTATACAAAAGTTGTGCTTTTTTTGTTGGCTACAACTTTTATTTGACATATTTTAATTAAGTTAATATGATTTTATATGTTTAACTTCACTTGAAATCAGTATTTAACACGCGTGGCGCATGAAGTAAAATTTCGAGTTTAGAAAAGCCCGCAAAATTTGGCTCGGTCGCTGCGCGACCGAGCCAAATTTTGCTCAGGGCTTTTCTAAACTCGAAATTTTACTTCATGCTTAGTCTGGGAAGACACTCGTTCGTGAATTTTCGAATTATCATAAAGTTGTGAATTTTTTCGTTGGCTGCAACTTTTGTTTGAAGCTTTGTTTGATTGGATAATACAGCTGAAGTTGATGAGTGACTAGTAAAATATATTAAAAAAAATCTTTCTCGGTTTATTGAACAAAAACAAAAGAGCTGAGGTGAAAAATGTTTAGGTAAAAGTGGTTTATTTTTTTGTTGGCTACTTTTGTTAAAAACATTTTTTGATTGAGACGTCGAAAGCTATAGTCGGTGAGTTGTTGATCTCCTAGATTTTTTAGTTTCTAGTTCATAAACAATAGAACTGAGGTGGAAAGTGATTATACAAAAGTTTGTGTTGTGTTTTTTTATTATCTTTTGTTTGAAACTTTTTTTGATTAAGTTAATAATAAAGCAGCAATTTGTGAGTGATTATCAAATAAATATCTCCCCTAGGCTTTTTCACATACTGATCATAAACAAATGAGTTAAGGTGAAAAGTTTTTATGTAAAAGTTATGTTTTTTCATTATCTACAACTTTTGTTTAAAATATATTTTTTTAAAAACTCTAAAATAATGTAATATATTGAGGAATAAGTAAGCATTATATTTATAAAATTTTAAGAAGATATTGCTAAAAAATGTTTATAAAAAAGTTTTAAACTACCAAATACCACATGTATTGTCGTTATCCACATGTATTGTCGTTTATTAATTTGCAATCGCTCGAGCGACGACGCTTAAATGCAGATGTTATTTTTCTTCAAAAATTAATATCAGGTGTGATAATCTGTCCAGAACTGTTAAGTTTAGTAAACGTCCATGCTCCAAGTCGCCTATTACGGAGCAGTAAGTCATTTTATGAACACATGTACAGAACCAATTACTGCAATAATTTTGGTATTAATAGGATTTGTGCTAATTGCAATAATATGAATTTTGACATTTTTAGTGGGACATTGAAACAGCTACGCGCATTCCTAATAAAGGAATAGGTTATTGTGTACATGGTTAGTTTGCCACCTATATATTATATTATCATTGTATTCGTAGCTTAGGAGATATATATATTTATTTTTTTGTCTTGTACTTTAGTCTTGTATGTACTTTTGTTAGTTTTAGAATCACGAACTGTTGTCTCCTTGTATATGGATCCCGTTGAATAAATAAATAAATAAATATATGTCAAAAAAGAAAATAGTATCAAAATCTTTCTGAAAATTCTTCAGTCTCACAAAGTTCTTAATTATTTCAGAGTTTTTTTAAAAATAATGGAAATTCATTTAATAATAAACCGAAAAATCTAATGATTTCTGGTGATTTTTAATAAAAGACTTTTAGACATTTGATGGCTGATAGTACCCCTAGGGGTATTTAGCCGAGAGAAATAAAGTGACCCGTCTAAATAAAAATTCATAAAAGCCTCAAAGTCGAAACTAGGTATCCGTCAAAAATTTGCCGCCGTGAAAAATGTACCGCCGTAGGCTTCATTCAGCCTACTTAGCCTAATAGGAAATCCGCCACTACCAGTATTAATAAACCATTAATGTATATGTAGCTTGCTTGGTAAAGTAAATACAACAAAGAGTGTTTTTTAAATATTCTGTATAGTCCGATTACTACATCCAGTCACTTACGCGGTAGGCTAACATTTTGCGAAGGGCACTAAGCCAGTCTCAAGAATAATAACATAATAAATAAAATTTTAATATGTAAATGTTCATACAAACTGCAAACAATAAGCCTTAATTAATAAGACTACTAAGACAATAAATATATAATACATATAATATTGAATCAACTAATTCCCGTGCAAATACATAGTCGGATATTGAATTTTACAATGAAATATTTAAAATCTTATTTGATTTGTTACAACGCTATATGATTATTATATATGTAACATTTACGTTAAATTCTCTTTAAACCAACTAACAAACAAAATTAAAATGTGTAAAAAGTAATTATAAGAAAAATAAAAATTAAAGGAACTTAGGTTAAAAGTTATAATATATTACAGACATATGTACACATAGTATATTTTTATGATTGGTTGAGTTTATAGTTCATATATTGTATTATGATATCTATTAAATTAATTAAAATTAAATAACAATAATAAATGAGAGCCCAACGTCATCAGTTTCCACATGTTAAAATGTTTGTTATTTAATTTGTTAGTTTGAGTATTCTATTTAATCACTTGTTTATTGTTTCTTTTTTTTTCTCCCTTTTCATTTTGCAAATATTACACATATTAATATTTTTATGTAAGACTGTTTGTCTGTTGGGAATAAATTTTATTAATTTGACCAATATTATTAACTGAATGACACACTTGACTTTTTATTTTCTTTCAAATAATTTCAACTTACTGTCAGCTTCAAAACTGTACTTTAAGTTCTATAATCTCTAGTTTATTTACTCTTAGACTTAACACAATACACAAACTACGCAAATTTTAATTTATTAATGCTGGATTGCAATACATTTTAAGTCTTCCTTAACTTCTAGGAAATCAAGAGTGGAAGTTATGCTACTTATCATTAATATTTTGGTCAAGGAAACTAAATAGGACACAAACTTACATTTTACAATTGCTTTCTGAAGACAAACTATGCTTTCTCATATAATTCGCTAAATTAAGGGATCCTTAAATTGCGGTGCAATCCACCATAAGTTAATAAAAAAATGTAATAGGTGAGGCTGTTACTTGGTGGAATTCCATATCAACACTTTTAGTAAATAACACACTTGGTTAAGATTTCACTGTTTATTAGTTGACACTGTAACAATTGTTTCGCCACACAGTGGCTTCATCAAACAGATGACGCCACTGATGAAGCCACTGTGTGGCGAAACAATTGTTGCAGTGTCAACTAATAAACAGTGAAATCTTAACCAAGTTTGTTATTCAATATCAACACTATTAGTAGATAAGTTAATTAGTTTTATTTATAATTACCATATTGATTTAAATCTCCTTGATGCACAAACACTCTAATTAAAAATAACTCTGCGAATTAAACAACAAATCCTTGCTCTCACGAAAACCGACAACAACAACTTTCCAATGCCATCTCGCATTAATTTCGTTTCACCTCAATCGCACATGTTATTCCGTATTTAATTTTTACTGAAATTACGTTCAAAATTCCGAGCAAAATTCAAATCAAGTAAAGCGCACTCGATTAATACACGCGCCACTTCTTTGCAGACTGATGATGTTTTACTAATGCACCTGCGCTGGTCGTACTAATGGTATTCTTGAAGGTACGTCGTGTAATGGTGAGGTGAGAAAGTGGAGGGGATTCGAGGAGGAGAAGAAGAAGTAAAGGAAGACCTTCAGCGGTCAAGATTAATCGGTTTTGGGGTTTTTGATTTAGCAGCAGATTTGATCTTGATCTACTTATTCGTTTTGACTAAAAATAAGCAAACAAAACAGTATTTTGATTAAATTCAAAATTTTAGTGACGCACTGTGTTATAAAAACTGAAATATTTGTAAAACTGATGAGTATCAATATTGTTCAGATTACAATAATTTTTTTTATAGGAGGGTAAGCAATATTTTATGCTTACCCTTCTATAAAAAATATTGTAATCTGAACAATATTTAAATTTATCAGTTTTGGATATATTTCAGTTTTTATAACACAGTGCGTCACTAAAACTGAATTGAAATTTGAAATCAAAAATGATAAAATTGTGTGAAAGAAAAAAAAAATACATATAACTGTTTTTTTGCGATATTAAGTCATTTAGGGATCGAGGTCGGAAGTAAGTTCAATTATCGTATGTTTAATTAAAAAAACCTCTAGAGTGCCATGATGTAATCTTTTCTTTAAATTTAGGTTGGCTACAAGCCTTAAGTACTGACATATAAAACGTCAGACATAATAACTATAATTTTGGAGTTGCCAACCTACAATATTTTCCATGGCACTTTAGAGGTTTTTTTTATTGAACATATGATACCAAAGTAGGTATATTCTGATCCCAAAAAATGTATCGATATAGAATATCGATTATATCGTATAGCAAAGTATCGATACTGTAAAATATCGTAGTGAAAAGTATCGATATTCAAAATACAGATGATTTTCAATTCCAGATATTTAAGATTTATATTTATTATATACTGCAAATTGCATTTTTGTAACTGTCATTAAAATTTTCGTAGCAATGTTATCTATCTTGAGGCAAAATAGATAATATTGCCACGAAAATGTTAATGACAGTTACAAAACTAATTATAATCAGCTGTTTTATAAAAAATAATAATACATCAATTTGAGTTTCACATTAAATCAATGTTTTATACGCGTGGCGCATGAAGTAAAATTTCGAGTTTAGAAAAGCCTGAAAATTTGGATTTGCCGGGGCGCGACTCGCTTCGCTCGCGCGCCCCGGCAAATCCAAATTTTCAGGCTTTTCTAAACTCGAAATTTTACTTCATGCTTAGCCTGGGAGTGGAACACACTTGTTGGAAGCTTCAAATTAAACGAAACTCAGCAAACAACTTTTTACAAAAAAAAAATCAATACTTCCTAATATTAATGACGGTTTTTTTAAAACTTTTTTCATCTAAAATTGAAAAACTAATTGAATTCAAATGATTTTACTTCTTGTACCTAACATTACGTGTCTTATTGCAAATCTGATCTTTATTTAGGCCATTTTAGGTGATCCAATTTTCTAAACTTCAGGCCTTGATAAAATCCTTAAATGACCTAATATCGCAAACAAAAAAAACAGTTAGATGTATTTTTTTCTTTCACACAATTTTTTCATTTTTGTTTTCATTAATGTTTAATAACTTGATATATTGTACGTGAAAATGATCAATAAAAAATATTTTTACCGGTTTACTGGAAAATCGTAAATGATGCTTTCCAAAACGTACTGGTAATCTGCCGTTTATTTTTCTGCCGGTATTTCGGTAAATTAGTATAACCATTTGATCAGTCTGCTTCATATTAATCCAATTGTTTAAAACAATCATCATAGGCAACACAATACTATTAATGTATATTGGATTGCCTATAAACGTTGTTGTATGTGCTTTTAAACTTCACTCTAACCCAGTAACGGCCGAGTAGTGATAGAGTTAACTCTAAAAGTTGAATTTAGGTCTAATTCTGCACCTTTTTATGAAAAAATGTCAGTGCATTCGAACTTCACAATATTTCAGTGTTTTATACGCGTGGCGCATGAAGTAAAATTTCGAGTTTAGAAAAGCCCCGTGAAAATTTGTTTCGGGTCGCTGCGCGACCCGAGACAAATTTTCTACGCGGGGCTTTTCTAAACTCGAAATCTTACTTCATGCTTAGTCTGGGAGTGGAAACACTGCTTCTAAACTTCATATTGCACGTTTTTATATAAAATCGACGAATGCCTGAAATTTTATAGCGTATACATTATGTATATTGAAAAGAAAAATTCACAGTGTATTCCATACTGTAGCTTTTTCTTTTAATATGCATGTAATGCACTGTGAATTTTTCTTTTAAATATACATAATGCATACGCTGTAAACTTTCAGGCATTCGTCGATTTTATATGAAAACGTGCAATATGAAGTTTAGAACCAGTGTTTCCACTCCCAGACTAAGCATGAAGTAAAATTTCGAGTTTAGAAAAGCCCCGCGTAGAAAATTTGTCGAGGGTCGCGCAGCGACCCGAGACAAATTTTCACGGGGCTTTTCTAAACTCGAAATTTTACTTCATGCGCCACGCGTATAAAACACCGAAATATCGTGAAGTTAGAAACACACTGACATTTTTTTTTTCGTTTAAATGAGTAATAAGCGAAATATTTACCTTTTTCTTCATACATTTTCAAGCCAGGTGAAATAATATAACATATGCAATTAACTTATTTACTAATTTAATTAACAAAAAAATAATAATGTTGCGTGTATACATCAATGGCGCTTAATGGGTTAAATCAGTATTTTATACGAGTAGCGCATGAAGTAAGATTTCTAGTTTAGAAAAGCCTCAAAATGTACTTCATGCTTAATAAAGGAGTAGAAACACTCAGTCAGTGAATGCTGTTTATTTATATTTGTGTGTAAATTTGTGAATCCAGCCCGGTTTACCAATAATTTCCCGGCAAATCAAATATTTTCGTTTTAAGGAGTAAAAGTAATTTAATATTTTACCCCTTAAAACTTATATTTGATTTACCAGGTAATTATTGATAAACCGGCTTGGATTCACAAATGTACTTAACTTGTTACAGATTTACATGTTATAATGGCCAATTAAAAAAATCATACATGTAAATTATCAAGGAAAAGTCGCTGATGATTGAAATTTATCAATTATAGGTAAATTTGCACATTCTTTAATGACAATAATTCACTGATTTGTATACAATTCAACTTAAACTTTAAATATTTTAAAATTATCGAAAAAGGAAAAAATTACCCACTGAGCAAAAAACAAACATAACGTTATATCAACATTGTAACAACATTAAAGGTTGTATTAATGTGTTTGCTTAACATTTTTAACATACAGAAATTACTTCAATCTTTTGTTGTTAAAAAGAAATGAATAGGTACTTATTAGATTACGTATCAATTAAATTTTGGTTAAGAAAGTGTTGTGAAATTGAGTGTAGTTGAAGTAATGACAAAGGTTTCGTTTTTTTTAATGTCAAGTATTAAAGCTTTGATTAATTTTCAAGTACTGTGCACAAATATTGTTTTGATACAGTTGGCATTTATCGACTACACAAAATCGAAACGAATTATTTTTTTCAGATTTCTATTTGAGGAAAATGTTTGCAAATCTGTGTAATTCAGAACAACATTATTTACTAACACAAATAAGACACAAATTGATTGATTGTGTTACGTGAAGATCAAATTAATTTGACGAATAACTATTGACTAATTTGACTATTTGATTAATAACCTTTCTTCACATGTTTATTTGAATTACCAAATATACATGCATTTCGGACAAAGTAACCATTATCAATGGATTAATTAACACACCAGTAATCCATTGATAATGGTCACTTTGTGTCCGAAATGTATGTACAATTGTATTACAAAATATAAAAACGAATTAAAATTAATATCGACTTTCTGCAAAATGTTTGTCCAAATATTCATTGAAACAACTACTTCTCGAGCTAATACCCCGACAGATATTGAATTATACAATGAATAATTGAGTTACACGACAGCACTGCTGTTCTATGCATAATTTATATGCAAAATGCAACATCAGGTCAAATTATTCTCTAACCAAACTAAATGTAACAAAAGGAAATTGAAATAAATTGAAAAAATTACAGGGAATGAATTTTAATTATCTTAAGCCATCTATAGACGCGTTTCGAGATTTATGGCTTAAAACAATTAAAATTGATTCCCTGTAATTTTTTCAATTTATTTCAATTTCCTTTTGTTTCATTTAGTTTGATTAAAGAATAATTTGACCTGATGTTGCATTTTGCATATAAATTATGCATAGAACAGCAGTGCTGTCGTGTAACTCAAATATTCATTGTATAATTTAATATCTGTCGGGGTATTAGCTCGAGAAGTAGTTATTTCAATGAATATTTGGACAAACATTTTGCAGAAAGTCGATATTAATTTTAATTCGTTTTTATATTTTGTAAATATTCTGCAAACTAATTGACAAACTCAATTTTTCTTTATGATAAATTGTCTTTATGTACAATTGTATTGATGATATGTGATATTTTAAATTATATCACCCTAATATTCAATGAATTGTATAGTACATGCAAGGTTGTAATTTTCAGTTTGCATCTTCTTACAAGATAAATTCAAATTTAAAACTATTTGAATTCGAGAAAATAAGCTTACGCTTCTTATAGTTTGCACACTTTAAACATAATATATAAAATTACGAAAAAACTATTCGTGAAAATGCACAGTGTCTTAATTAATAAGACAATTTAAGACGATAAATATCCATTGAAACAACTACTTCCCGTGCAAATACACCTCCGGATATTGAATTATACAATGAAATATTTAAAATCTTATTTAATTTGATTTGTTACAACGCTCTATTAAAGTATATGTAACGTTTAGGTCAAATTCTCTTCAAACCAACTAAAAATACAATTTAAAATGAAAGGAGAGATAGCAACAAATTAGAAGTTTTAATCCAAGTCCTTTCACTTCTAATTTGTTGCTATCTCTCCTTTCATTTTAAATTGTGTTTTTAGTTGGTTTGAAGAGAATTTGACCTAAACGTTACATATACTTTAATAGAGCGTTGTAACAAATCAAATTAAATAAGATTTTAAATATTTTATTATATAATTCAATATCCGGAGGTGTATTTGCACGGGAAGTAGTTGTTTCAATGGATATTTATCGTCTTAAATTGTCTTATTAATTAAGACACTGTTTGCATTTTCACGAATAGTTTTTTCGTAATTTTATATATTATTGCATCTTCTTTGTTATTATATTTAAATATTATATAATAATATATTATTAAATAAAAATGTAGAAAAAAAAGTACTTTTATATAATTTGAATCAAAATCCTAGACGTTGAACTTTTGTATTTATTTAAAAGTTGATGATTTTCGACAGTTTTAGTTATTTTGCAATGTTCAAAATCAAATTCAAATTAATCTTTATTCAAAAATAATGCATAAATACATACAAATACATATACCGGGTGTTGACTTGGCGGACGCAACATAGGAAATCCCATGTACATTTTGAAATGTTCAAATTTTGGCTCCCCTATTTATTTTAGAAACAAAACGTATTTACCTTTTTTGTAGAGGGAAAAATTCTGAATTTATTCGTGTTAACGTTTGTCACTTTACGTTTCTCTAAGTTAAAATAATTAAGAAAAAATAATGTGATTTTATAAAAATAATAACATGCCATGGAATTGAAACAACAACTGCGGATGTCAAAATGGCAAAAGATATCGTAGTCACTTGATTAAAGTAAGTGTTTTCGAAATGATTTACACTATACAAGAAAAATGTCATTATTTTTATAAAATCACATTACTTTTTCTTAATTATTTTAGCTGTCAATTTTCTGAAATTCGTTGATTTTTAAAAGAGTTCAGTTTGAAGCTTTAAACGAGTGTTTTCTACTCCCAGACTAAGCATGAAGTAAAATTTCGAGTTTAGAAAAGCCCCGTGAAAATTTGTCGAGGGTCGCGCAGCGACCCGAGACAAATTTTCTGGGCTTTTCTAAACTCGAAATTTTACTTCATGCGCCACGCGTATAAAACACAGATTTTAAGTGAAGTTCGAATATAGATAAGTTTGAAAATATTATAGTGTTTTATACGCGTGGCGCATGAAGTAAAATTTCGAGTTTAGAAAAGCCCTGAAAATTTTTCACGGGGCTTTTCTAAACTCGAAATTTTACTTCATGCTTAGTCTGGGAGTGGAAAACACTTGTTTAAAGCATTAAATTGAACTTAAAAATAAACAGAGAATATCCGCAATTGTATCAATTCCATGGTATGTCATTATTTTTATAAAATCACATTACTTTTTCCTAATTATTTTAACTTAGAGAAACGTAAAATGTTAAGTGTGAACATTTATAAACTTAGAATGTTTCCCTCTACAGAAAAGTGAAATACATTTTGTCTCTAAAATAAATAGGAAAGCCAATATTTGAACACTTTAAAATTAACATGCGATTTCCTATGTTGCATCGGCCAAGTCAACACCCGGTATGTAAACTAAAACAGAGTCAAATTCACGACTGGCCCCCATTTTTACCACTCCATTTTTACCACCGTCCCTTTTTTACCACCAATTCTTTTTACCACCAACGTATTTAACACCGTATTCTTTTTACCACCAATATTTTACCGCTATTTAAAATCGAATTAGAATAACAACTGACAACTTCAATTCGTAACCTGTCAATGTCATTATCGGTTTGTCATTCGCCTAAATCGTTGGTCACTCGTCAAAATTTGCATCGTTCTGTAAATCATGGCAAGTTATCAAACTGTTGAGTTATTACAAGGCGTAAAAAATCCATTCCTCCATATCGATGGATATATGTATCACAAAACGGAAGAAAAAAAAGGAAGAATATTTTGGAGATGCAAGCAGTATCCGGAATGTAGAGCCAGGGCTGTGACGCGGTCACAGCGAACGCACGGACAGGTTGTGGAAGTAATTAGAGGTCCTGTGCAATCGCCGCACGAAACTCACGCCCCGAATCTAGAAGCTGTCGAAGCGGTAAGAATAAAAAATCGATTAAAAAGACGGGCGGAAGAACATCCGGAAGCTCCACCGGCTCAGCTGTTGAGGACTGAACTTCACCAGGTTCCGTGACGACTTGTTTTTGTTTAAAATAAAGTTACACAAAATTTTATTACATTTTAATTCACCAGGTTCCGTCAGGCGTTTTGTCCCAACTCCAGGAACGACAAAATTTAACTAAATCGATTCAGCGGAGCCGATTAAAAGATACGCCGACAAACCCAACAACCCTTGAGCAGTTGGGCGACCTGCTTTAAAAGTTTAAACAAACTCTAGGTGGAGAAGAGTTCCTCATTTATGATTCTCGCAATGACGACGCGATTGAGTCGGTTGGACGACTTTCTTTGCCACAAAAGAGAACTTGCGACGAACGGCAAGCAGCACAATCTGGTTCGTTGACGGGACTTTTAAAGTCGTCCCGACAATATTTTTTCAACTTTTTGCTGTGATGGCTGGATTTCATCAAGTTATACGTGGAATATCAGCCTTTGCTGATATTGCCGACTACTTCGAGAACATTTACGTACGAGGCAAACCAGCAAGAGGAAGACGACGTGCCACATCCCCGCGATATCCGCCAATGCTGTGGAACATGTATCAGGCAGTTCTGCAGAATACGGCACGCACGAACAACATGTCTGAAGGATGGCATAACCGTTTTTCTGTAGTCGTCGGCCGGGATCATCCTAGCCTATATGCTTTTGTCGTCGAGCTTCAAAAAGAACAGGGAGACACCGAGGCAATGTTCCGGGAGTTGGACCTTGGGCGAAAAATTAAACTTACGGAAAACCTTGCCAGAATTAAAACTGAGGATAGGATTACAAATATAGTCAGAGATTACGATGTCAGAAAAGAAGAAGGGGAAATTGCAGAATACTTAAGGGCGATCGGTCACAACATACAATTTTGAATAAAACTGATTTTATTTGTAAAAAAGTGTTTTATTGTATAATTATTGGTACAAATATTAGTGGTAAAACTGTATAGCGGTAAAAAAGTATGGTGGTAAAAATGCGGTGGTAAAAATGGATTGGTAAATTTGTAGTGGTAAAACTGTACCCCTACTCAAATTCACTGATAGAAGAAAACACAATACTATTCATAAATAATGTGACAACAAACATGATAGTCAACATCTATAAAAGACACTAATTGGTAACACACACTACAGCTATTTTTACGATATTTATGATTTTCATGTTTTATCTTGATTTTCATTCAATTTAATGGTCTAAAACTGATTTTCAATTAGTCATGTTCATAGTTTTTGCCAATTAACACAGTACTCGATATTTTTGATTTTTATCAATTCACTGAATATTGATTGTTTTGCGTCAGGTTTCGTGATTTTTATCAATTTACGTACATTGTGGTGTTTTTTTTTTTTTATTGACTTAGGCTTTCGGCATACAGTCACGATTTATTTTTTTTATAACTTATACTACTATGAAGTAACTAGACAGAGATACAAGAAGGATAAATGTGGTCAATGAGGGCCGTCATGACATTTAGGTATTACATTATGGTGATTTTCGTCAATTTTACAAATAATTTGACTTTTCAATATTTAGAGATTTGTCAATTTTTAAGATTTTCTTCAAAATTGTCAAAGTTAATTATTAATTTTCATAATTTTTCATCAAAATTCAATGAAATTAATAATTGATTCATTATCCCATTTACATACAATGGCGTATTAGGGACATAAATTATATTATGAATGTTGGAGGCTTCTACTTCGTTATACATGTTAATTCAATAAAATAAAACACTTTAACTTTAAAAAAGTTAAAGTGTTTTATTTTATTGACTTAAATTATATTAATATGTAAAAATCGATTTTAATGTGTCGCAGACATCCCAAATATTTCTCAAGATTTGTGTAATCCAAAAATCAAGTTTTTGAAATAAAATCCCATGGCTTTTCAAAATAGAACAGTTAATTAAAATTAACTTTCATTTATACATATCCCAGTTTTTCATTGTACATTTTTAAACATTCGTTATTTTCATAAAAGCTTTCAATTTAGAAAAAAAATCCATATTTTTAAACAATTTTAAAATTTATTCAGCAATGAACACATTTTACAACAATTTAAATAAAATATACCTATACAGGCGTTTACTTACATACATTAATAAACAATAACAAACTAATCATTTTAAAAATTAAAATCATAAGTGCTATTAATATATCCCGTGGATATATAGTACCTCATACTCATTAAATGCATGGGATAGACATTTAATGACTTTTACTTTTAAATCAACTATTTAGCGCAACAATTAAAATCGCTTGAGTGAAATAGTGTTTGATTTAATAAATTTGCTGCAATTTTAATTTACTTAAATTATTATAAAAATATTTGTGTGCCTACTTCTTGTCTACGTTTTTTTTTTTTTCATTCGGTGAAAAATTTATTGCCTATTTTGTTTTTGACAATGTTAACATGTCTTTGTATACTTATTGTTTTTTTTTTCTTTCAAAAATACGTTTTATGCATTTATTTATCCAACGTAAACGGTATCGTTGACTTTGACAGCTCCGCATTTATTGACTTCCAAGTGAATGCCCAACACAGGAGATTTTCCCTCATAATCGATGTCCTTTATGTCCTTTAATTGTCTGTAACTGGAAAAATATAATATTTAAAATAGTTATAGTTTAAGTTTAGAGAATATTATACATAGTCGTCTTTTAACAAGTAATATTAGTGGATAATAAAATGGAGATTCCGTTAATAAATAAATAAATAAATAAATATCGCTTTGGACATCTATCTTTCCATAATTACGTTCGGCTCTAACTTATATTGTTAATTAATTAAATCAAAACTGATCTTAACAATGAAATGGTTCACACAGCGACATCTACTACTAATTTCTTGCTCAAAGACCACACCGTTAATGACCGGTAGATGTCGCTGTGTATATTTCTTCACAGCTGAGTCAGATTCAGTACTTTAAGATTGTTAAGTTCGATTACACTGGACAAGAGCAAAAAAGTATCTGAGATAAATAACAACTATTACATATTAATTTGATCTGCTGAACACAAAAATAATTGTTAAAATTGTTTATTAGTTTACGTTTTGAAGTTGTACAGACTAGCACTTATCCGCACACTAATGAAATAATCCCGATATATTTTTATATTTTTAGTATGTGTGGATATGTATATATATATATTATGTGTGTATGTCTATATGTATATATATAATTGCATATTATTATTATATAGCAAAAATGCTAAATAAAGATTATTATTATTATTATTATGAACGCATCTTCCTAATGTTTGCCCTCGAAGGGTACCACAATCAGCACATAGGTATTGCATAGTACTTCTTTAAGCCTGCATGATAGGGTACTAATTTCTGAGACTAACATTCTTAATTTCTTGTCTCAGAAATTGAATTGTCTCTGTAATACACGATGCAAGATTGAAACAAAGCAAGCGCTGTAAGTAAACAACTGACTAAATGGAGTTCTTTCATGCTTGCTGAATATTGTTGGACACTCGTTAGAGATGCTCCAGATGTAGTGTATCACCGGGTAGCAAAACAAATACGAATTTAGTTTTAGAGAAGCATTTTCAAATAATTTTTTTAAATATGCTTAAAAAAATTTAGCACTACAATTTTCATATAAATACATATTTTATATCAAGGATACCAACAAAAAGTACAAATTTGTTGTCTAGTGTTGTAGATTAGAAAAATATGAATCTGTCGGGGTATTAGCGGGGGAAGTATTTCTTTCAATGAATATTTAAAAAAGTCTTAATGAGACAAAATGTTTGCAGAAAGTCGACATTAATTTTAATATTTTCAAAATATTTACGTTTTTAATGTTGTTAACGGTTCCATGTCATCATTTTTGACTCCAGTTTCCGGATTGATCGTCGTCATGACGCATCTGGTGCACGGTTTGACGCTGCGCATAATCGTGTCGCCGATTTTGATCCAATCCCAGTTGTCTTCGGAATATGCCGGTGCGTCTTCGATAATGATTGTAGGCCGGAAGTGTTCTGACGTGATGACTGTTTCAGTCTTTATTTTCGAATTCAAATCGTCGACGGACGCTTGATTCACCAATAAGAACGCTGTTAAGTCTGAATACAGACCCTACCAAAAAGTCAGAAACATTAAAAATCATATTGCAGGAACAGAATAAAAAATATTTATATATTTTTTTTTATACATTTATTGGATATTGGTTTCAAACTATTCCACACGATTTCACCTTTGAATTTTACTATATTTAGACATCACAAACACATTCATAAACATTCCATGGACCCAGGTGAAATCATTTTGTACTTTAAGATATCCCCACCCGCCGGACTCGAACCCACGACCCTTGGGTGGGTCATCGTTGTGTGAATTTATCACTTTACACAAAATAGTTCATAATTACCCGCTTACATAGTTTATGCGTTGTACGTAATCTAGCATTTACTATAGTGGTAGCAGATAAAGTAAATTTCATTACCGCTGATTGATCTCCTAAATGTATGTGCGCCTTCGTCATTTGCTTGTTGTTGGCAGCTAAGTTTCGGATGTGATTCGCTTTGCCATCGTGATATCCAATTCTGGCACCATCGTTTTTCCCATAGATGTATCTGGATATCCAAGAAGCGGCCTCATCTCCACAATCCAGGGTGAAAATACCTTCTCCATGATGAATTCTAAAATAACAATACTTGTTAAACATGATCAAAGTTGAAACTTAAAAATTTAACACTTAAAGTTGGAATTATAAATTCTTAACCCTCACATTGTAATATGTACACAGAGAATTTTATGTAACACCGAACATGCCAGAAAATGTTCGATGTAAATTTTCCTATGTTCGATGTTCGATCGCAATTTCATTGGCTACGATTTTAGTAGTTCTAATACAACTTACATTTAAGATGAAAATGAAGTGTGTCATTAATTAATCGCTTACATTACTAATAGAATGTTAATATTAAACAGCAAAGAAGAATAGGAAAGAGGAGAACAGATTTTGCTTAAACACAAAAATAATAGAATAATAGACTCCTGTTACTTCCGTTTGA
The DNA here is from genome assembly GCA_932526585.2 of Philonthus cognatus. Classification (NCBI taxonomy): domain Eukaryota; kingdom Metazoa; phylum Arthropoda; class Insecta; order Coleoptera; family Staphylinidae; genus Philonthus; species Philonthus cognatus. The sequence goes on from OW052241.1 coordinate 31,927,762, forward strand.
TAATATTTTAAGATAAGTTTATACATTGCATCAATTTCACTTGAGATTATTAAAAATTTCATTTGAACGTATTGTGTAAACCATTTGATCAGGACCACCCCAAGGTACGTTGCTCGGGTGTATCAGCAAAAATGCCGTCCCAAAACTGTCTTCCGGCAAATTTAAATATAAATATTCCAAATGGGAAGTGCTTGGCGAGGCAGGTTAAAATTTTTGCAAGTACCGCCCCAAGGTCTGCTGCCAGCACAACAATACTGGAGTGTTAGGTGTGCTGCTTAATTTGACTAATATCTCAATTTTCTTTTATTTGTTTACATAATACTCAATAAAGATAATGTAGGTGTATTAATTACATTATTGACTGTACTTACAATGAATTAAAGATATGTTTCACGACAGTATTAATCTTGTTGTCTTAAAATGCCGATGCCTTGATTTTGGACAAAAAAGTATGTTCTGTATTCCCACACACTGTACTTACTATAAACGCACAAGATTTAATAACTGACATATTTTATTTTGACGTTACATGTACCTTATTTATATTAATCGTAATTTGCATTAGAACTACTAAACAATCGTAACCAATGAAATCGCACTCAGAAGAGTGTAAATTGGGTTGACTATATTACAATTGGAAATCGTAGCTAATCACACTCAATGCTTTGATGCGTCCCAAAACAAATCAAGCATAGGAAAATTTACATTGAAAATGTTCTCGCATGTTCGGTGTTACATAAAACTCTCTGTATAGGTTTAGAAAATATATATAATATAAATAAACAGTGAGTTTTCTGTAACACCGAACATTTTCATCCAATACAATTTAACACCTTTCATTTTTAAGTTATGGGTAAACTGGATTGCCTATATGCGGTCTAGGACGTTTCATCGCCGCCGATTCATCGCCGCCGATTCATCGCCGCCGTTTCATCGCCGGGCCAGTTCATCGCCGGCCGTTTCATCGCCGGGCCAGTTCATCGCCAATATTTTTATAAAATAAAATATTGACGATCATTTGGATGCTTTAGCAGCAGAAATTCCTCCAGAGTTACAACCACTGTTAAATTGGTTTGAAGATATATATATTGGACGTCAAAATAGACGCACTAAAGGAAGACAGCCTGCAATGTTTCCACTTGAAATATGGAATCTTTATGAGCGTGTATTGCACGAAGAAGACCGAACAAATAATCATGCTGAAGCTGCGCATCGGCGACCGCAAGTTGAATTAGGAGTTCATCATCCTACAATTTGGAAATTTATTTTGACGCATTACGGAAAATACAAAAAGGTCGAGACACCTACTACGAACAATTAGTTGCAGGGAATGATCCACCTGTTAAACTCCGCAAATATCGTCAGGCTGATGAAAAAATAAAAAAAATTGTGTCGGATTATGATAATAGGGAGCGTATAGAATATCTTCGTGGAATAGCACACAATTACCAATTTTAATTAAATAAATGTTTTCTAGTTGTTGTATTTAATGGAAATATGTAGATTCTAAGTTTCTAAGTTCATATTAATCATAAATAATTTAAATGTCATATTTCCTAACCTATCCTAACCTATCATAACCTATCCTAACCTATCCTAACCTATCCTAACCTATCCTAACCTATCCTAACCTATTCTAACCTATCCTAACCTATCCTAATCTATCCTAACGTATCATAACCTATCCTGACCCATCCAAACCTATCCTGACATATCCTATCGCAATTGGCCTGGCGATGAACTGGCCTGGCGATGAACTGGCCTGGCGATGAACTGGCCTGGCGATGAAACGGCCGGCGATGAACTGGCCCGGCGATGTACTGGCCCGGCGATGAACTGGCCCGGCGATGAAACGTCCCATCCCCGCCTATATGACCATTCAAAATTGTTGCCAATCAATCGTAATTAATGCCGTAATTTATACGTACAGGAAGTTTTTCTATCAAGTCTACATGTAACAATTACAGCGTATATGCCGTAAATCTTTAGATACTCGTTGTTTTTTTTAACAGAGTTCAATTTGAAACTTGAAATGAGTGTGTTCCACTCCCAGACTAAGCATGAAGTAAAATTTCGAGTTTAGAAAAGCCTGAAAATTTGGTTTGGTTGCGTAGCGCGAAGCGCGGAGCGGCCAAACCAAATTTTCAGGCTTTTCTAAACTCGAAATTTTACTTCATGCGCCACCGGTACAAAACACTGACATATTACGAAGTTTAAAACACACCGCTAAACTTTACATTGCATCAGTGTTTTGTACCGGTGGCGCATGAAGTAAAATTTCGAGTTTAGAAAAGCCTGAACATTTGGTTTGGCCGCTCCGCGCTTCGCGCTACGCGACCAAACCAAATGTTCAGGCTTTTCTAAACTCGAAATTTTACTTCATGCTTAGCCTGGGAGTGGAAAACGCTCGTTTAAAGCTTCAAATCTATTAATAAACCGAGCGTCGGCAAATGCACAACGTATGCTTATGTATACTTAAAAAATCCTCGTTATGAAAATGTTCGTTGTTACATAAAACTCTCTGTATATATTATAAATAAAGACGATTCTTATTATATAAAAGTAATTTCAAAAGTGTCTGTGGGTATGAGGTGCCGGAAAACACAAATTCAATTTAGAAAAAGTTGATTGAAATGATAATTTCTTGTGAGAATAAATGTGTGTAAAGTTTGGATGGGGATTGTTTTTTTTTTCTAGATTCTTGCTTGAACTGATCATTTCTTGTGAAAACAAGTGTGCCTACAATTTTGACTTTGTCTGTGTGTGTGTAATTTGTTTGTTTTAGATTCGTCCTTGAGCATCAGTATCAGGAGCAGAATTTGATGGTCTAAATAATAATTTCTTCTAAAAATGGACGTTATCTGTGTTTTCATATTCTTTTTTCGAGATTATTAGGAGTAGATTTTGGTTACCAACTTGACAATTTTCTCTTCTGTCGTTTCCACGGTGGGTAATTTGACGTAAAGAGATCGCATTCCAGGAGCATCGAAAGCCACGTGATTTACATCGTGGACGGAAACTTCGATCAGGACCATTTTTGGAAAAGTCCTTGCCGTTTTGAACTCCATGTTTGCCCCATACACAATGAACGACCTTTTAAAAGTAAAAAGAATTTATTTTAATAACTGTTGCCACGGCCCACAGTGGCCGGAACGTAAAAAAAAGTGTTCATAAATCGATAATGTTGATATTATTGTTTGGTTATGTAAGAAAAAGGAATTTTTGGGTCTCTGACAACCCAAATATTGTCTCAATTGAACAAAAAAAATGTTTGAAATAACGCGATTTTTGCGTTTTTCGAGAGAAAAAATTATTTGTACTGAAGTTTTGTTTATGCTACTAAGGCCAATTATACAGAAAAATGTAGCCCTGTTTATAAGCTTTTAAGCAGCTTTATCAGATTGAAAATATCTTGCGTTGTTTTAAAGTTACAGTGAAAAAACTAAAAAAATTCTTTTTTTCTATCATAACCTCAAAAACGAAGTCTCAGAGGTTTGAAAGCTTTTTTCGTATTATTTTACAACCAAACAATGAAAACTTGTCGGTCTATGCATAAGGACAAAGAAAAAAATTAAATTTTTTCCGCTAGCGATATTTTTCTTCGTATTCAGAGGGCCATTTTTGATCCGGCATATCGAACCGGTACTTTAATTCAATTGAGACAATATTTGGGTTGTCAGAGACCCAAAAATTCCCTTTTCTTACATAACCAAACAATAATATCAACATTATCGATTTTTGAACACTTTTTTTTACGTTCCGGCCACTGTGCGGCTGTAGCCAGGGGGGGGAAATGGAGGTTCAAACCCCCCCCTCCCCCAAATTTTCAAAATGTTAAATTTTTGTATGTAAAACCGGCCCTGTAAAAGCAAAAACAATATTTTTACCATACATTTACTTGTAACAACAAACCTATAATTTAATATTTTTACCATTAAACCCCCTTCACCCCCCCCCCCCTGAAATGTTTATAACCTCTGAAATTTTTTTCTGGCTACGACCTTGACTGTTGCCAAGTGTCTCAATTCTCAAAATTTTGTTTCGACTCACCTATCTCGTAGTTGTAATGCCTTTTCATCGACATCAGTCTGTTGCAATCCGTATTTTGAAACTGAAGCTGAATTTATTTCGATTCTTCGTCCACTTTTCAGAGGGTACAAGTGAAGTTTGGTCACCTTTCCAACGGGTTTCCATATTGTTGGCGGTTTTTCAGCTTTTCTCTTCTTGTAGAAAACCACGCCAAAAATCAGTGTTGCTACAGCTATTAGTGCTGTAGTTGTCACCGCTATCACTGGAATTTGAACGTTCGTCATGTTTTCACTGTAATAAAGAAAATTATCAACCAAATATTAGAGAAAGAAATAGAAACATTTATTGAATGTTTTTTAAGTAGTATTAGCTAATGGTTCTTTATCTGTTTCTAAAAATATATATATCAACAACTAAAGAAAGAAAATAGAAAAACTTCTTGATTGTGTTTTTAGAACCGTGCGATCGTTTAAATTATTATTTAGAGTAGGCGGCATTTTTTTGTGCAGTTGCCCAGAATGCTAATTTAATGATAAAATAAATTTGAGGTTATAGTAAATTATGTAAACAGTCAGTAGTGCCAATCTAATTATAAATTCAAAGCCTACTTTAAATCATGTTTTAAATGATCACAAGGTGGTAATAACTAATGGTTCTTTATCTGTTTCTAAAAATAGTGGTTGCACTGAAAGAAGCACTATTTTAGAACAATAATAACTATTGCTAAGTGAGAAACTAGTTCAGTATAATTTTTTTTTTGGCTTTTGCCTGGCCTTGAGAACTTTGCCCATTAGGTAACATCATTTATGTATATATTTTTCAATATTAATTTTTACAATTTCAATATGCAACTTATTCTCATTCGGACAAACACACACATTCATACCACACCCAGGGTCACGGCGAGACTTTATTTTTCAAACAAAGTCTCTCCGTGCACGGGAATCGAACCCGAGTTGTGGCTCGCCGAGCGATACAGCCCGGCCACCACCTGCCCTTCAGCATACATGGATTTTATCTTTACAGTACACCAAAATAAACTGCAGCAAGGGTTCAGATTTTGAAAACGCAAGATTCGGTTAGACGAAATATATATTTTTTAAATGTATTAAGAGATCAGTATATTTTGAACTTCACTTGAAGTCAGTATTTTATACGCATGACGCATGAAGTAAAATTTCCAGTTTAGAAAAGCCTAAAAATTTGGTTTGACCGCTTCACTACGTGACCAAACCAAATTTTAAGGCTTTTTTAAACTCGAAATGTTACTTCATGCTAAACCTGGGAGTGAAAAATACTCTGTGATACTTGCGTACTTGCATACTTGCGTAATTGATATGCAACACGTCTCGCCAACGGATATATAAAATTGTGTATGCTATGATGTATTTTATAAAGTGTAGCATACATATACACTCTGGTTTTTTTAATATGACCAAACTTAGGGTGTATTTACTGCGAACAGTTGCAGTTCTGCTTTAACACTAGGGTATGTTAAACAACAAATTTTGAGATGTTGGTAAATGCTGATCAGTGTGACGAATAAATCATAATTTGTCGAATAAATTTTCACGATGCCGAGATTTTCAAAAAAGAGAACGCTACGACTTGCAACTTTACAACACATACAGGGATTTTTTCTTTTAATTATACTTTCATATATTCCATATAAACATTTGTAAAATTAATGAACATGTGATCAAAACTTATTCGAAGTATATTTTGGACTTTACTTTAAATCAGTGTTTTATATGCGTGGCGCATGAAGTAAAATTTCGAGTTTAGAAAAGCCTGATTTGGCTTGGTCGCTCCGCTGCGCTACGCGACCAAGCCAAATTTTCAGGCTTTTCTAAACTCGAAATTTTACTTCATGCTTAGTCAGGGAGTGGAAAACACTCGTTAGAGATTTTCTATTGAAAGTTTTTAATAAGATCACGAATGTCTGAAAATTTATATTGTAAAATCGTAACATGTATACGTAAAAGAAAAAATCGTTGTATTTATAAGTTTTTTAAAATTTGAACATATAAATGGGCAGATAATAAAGAAGACAGATATTCCTGAGCAAGGAATATTACCGGATCCTCCTATCCTACCTGATCCTCAGAGACATTTAATCAAATTGCTAATAGATTCAAATAATTTCAGGCGGTGACAGGTAAATACATTTGTAATCGTAATCTTTGTGAGTTAAATGAATTGTCATATTAAAGTCAGATTTCCTTTTACATAACCAACAAATTAAAAGTTGATTTACAACATACCATGTGATTAATCTTGGCCTAACGTAAAACACACAACCTGCATCACAGCACTAAATTATTGAAATGTCAAGTTTGATTGGTCATATTAAAAAAAACAGATACATACTTTTTCTACACCCTGTATGCTACTCAGTCCAGTAAAAGGTTAAGTGAATGTCACACCAGTCAGACTATTTAATTGAATCTTTTTCACACACGCACACACACCATCACTAGCACACCCATTGTAGATACTCGCAAAACAAAATGTTAACACTAAATCCAAGATTAATGAAATCTTAAACACATACACAAAACACACGCAGTTCCTCCGGTTTGAACTTTCTTTCGGCAAATGAATGAACTCTGGACAGAATTAGAAACGGCGTGGTGGGGGGTTAAGCAAGTGGAAGTGGTGGGAGAGGAATTCTTATCAGCGACGCAATTTTTGAGTAAATACACGTTTTTTATGTGTGAGGATATGCATACATACAATGCAAATAACGTGAATAAATAATGTTTAGTTGTAAAATTAGCAAAATTTCAGGTGTTCAAAATAAAATCGTGCTATTTAAAATGTTGAGATTCTTTTTTCAAGTAGTTAAATCATGAATAAATATGGTTTAAATTAAAGAACCTTGCGTGTTTTCATCATGAAAATTGCGACCGGGGCGGATACTATAAAATTGTATTTTATATAGTTTACCTACAGCTGACAATTTTGTGAATATTTTTTTAAGCAAAAAAAAATTCTTTAAGCTGTTTTAAGCGAAAAAAAATTGTTCAAGCTGCTTTTTACCGAAAAAAAAAAAAAAATAGTTTAAGCTGTTTTTAACCTTTATGTGAACATACAGGATTATTTTGATTAATTTCATTAAAAGTATTAAGAACCAATAAAATTGATAGAATTGGCACCACGTGACATGTTTTAATGAATGCGAACTTCATGGTCCCCACTTGTAGACCGTGAAAGTTTTAATAAATGATAAATAATTTTTATTTTACAAATAACAAGAATGATGAAATTAGGAATAAATTAAAGAAAATATTAATATTCTGTCCCACAAAACACTTAAACTTTGGAATTTTTGAAGCAGTTTACAGTTTTCTGCAATACCCATTAATACGAACGCTAATGCCGTGCGTTCGTATTAATGGGTATTCCAGAAAACTGTAAACTGCTTCAAAAATTCCAAAGTTTAAGTGTTTTGTGGGACAGAATATTAATATTTTTTAATAAAATATTACCTTATTTTACAATACCGTGCGATCGTTTAAATTATGATTTAGAGTAGGCAGCATTTTTATTGAGCGGTTGCCCAAAATGCTAATTGAATAATGAAATAAATTTGAGGTTATGGTAAATTATATGTTAACAGTCAGTGGTGCTAATCTAATTTAAAATTCAAAGCCTACTCTAAATCATGTTTTAAATGATCGCACGGTATTGTAAAATAAGGTAATATTTTATTATAACTTTAAATGAATTAAGTGCAAATGTGCTAGGAATGCGTTTTCGTAAAATTATCATGACGAAAACCTCTCAAGTTTTATTTTTAACACAGGCAAAATTTGAATATTTCACTCAAACTTTGTTGTTTTTAGCAAATTTAACTTGTACAGTCACCAAATCGCTCGACTTACGGTCTCGTGATTTAAGACATGACTTTGCTCTCGTTAAATAAATAAACAATGTTTTCGTGAAATATTTATTCACGTTTTACCTAAAAAAAAGAAAAAATCGGTAATGATTTTATTTATGAGAATTTTTAAAGAGCAAAAATTTTCATTGAAAATTTGGAAATATCGTAAGAGGTAGGGATATGGAAAAATCGGAATTTTGACACAGAATTTTCTGATTTTTTAAATACTCTTGAAAAAATCACAGACACTCTTACCAGTACCGATGTTATCTAATTATTTTCTCAAGAAAACAAATTATTTGCTTTAAATTTTATCAGTTTTTAAAACCACTTGAGATTATTTTTTTATTGTGTCTGTAATAATTAAAAAAAAAAACAATGTCTACACTTTAAACTAATCTTCTCTAAACACTTAATCGCGAACTTGTTGAATACATTATATAATTCTCACTTGATATTAATTTTTATTGTATGTACCTACCTTATATTTTTTTAATTTAAATCTGCATTATACTTTATTAGGCCTTAAATTTTCGCCCAGTCGCACGTGAAATTTGAAACTAAATGCGTTTTGGGATGGGAAATAGTGTGAAATGTGAAATGTTTACCAGTTTTCTAGGTCGCTTAGTAATAATAATAAAATAATTAGCATACGTCAATGGCATCAAGGCTGTTTACGTGTAATTCGTGGACAGTTCTTAAAAATATTTAAAAGACAGGGTGTCTACGCTAAACCGTTCGTTAAAAGTTTATGGGGTTGCCGTTGCACTAGAAATTTGAAAGAAATCCTTGTCATATGGTTGAATCAGTTCTCCTCATGTGAAATATTTTCAACTTTATATCACTTCCGGTTCCACCGGACGTAGCACCAAGTTTGTTATTTTAAATGGAACACCCTATATATTAGTAATTTTTTGGGCTCCTCGTTTAAATTGCAACATATTTTATTCGAACATATGTACACTTATCTCTTATAGTTTTCAAGAAAAAAACATATTTCTAAAATTCTGACCTCTAAAAGGCATCTTGAAATCTGTCTATAACTTTTCTTAAGAATAAGATAAAAATATAATTTATATCTTTACTTGTACTAGAGGATGCCTCTATGAGTGAATTAATTGGAAACAGTCAATTTTAACAATAAGTGTTCTTAAAATGTCAATAGGTAAGTGCCTTCTTCAATATCTAGTAATTCAATTTTTTTTAAATGGAATAATGACCCAATTTTTATCACATGGTACGATTGGGGGGAAAATTTCCTACAAAAAAGTATTATAAAACTATACTCCTATAGCAAGTAATTTTCGAATTATTTCGAAAATTCGCTTTTCGTCGCATTTATGCAGGTAATACTGCGCGCATAAGTCGCAATTGAATTTTAGTAGGCCAGTAGTATGCTTTTGTTTTGTCGTGATTGTATTGCGAAATGTCAAATAATAAAAAGAATTAGTACAAAGTTTTACAGAAATCAACAAAATGAATAATTACACAAATCAATAAATTATCAATTTATTCTTTATACATGGCAACTGCCAATTGAACAAAATTTGATTCCAATCTTCTAAATCTTGTTTTATTCATCGGCGGCAAATGTGGATAAGTTTCATTCAATATTCTACATGTTCGAGTAACAATTCTGTCGCAGTTGCCATGCATAAAGAATAAATTGATAATTTGTTGATGGGTGTATTTATTCATTTTGTTGATTTCTGTATAACTTTGTACTAATTGTTTTTATTATTTGACTTTTCGCATTACATAAGCGACAAAACAAAAGCATTACTACTTGCCTACTAAAATTCAGTTGCGAATTATGCGCGCATTATTCCCTGAATAAATGCGACGACAACCGAATCTTCGAAATAATTCGAAAACCACTTGATTTTGGAGTATAGTTGTTAATACTTTTTTGTAGGAAATCTTCCCCCCAATTGCACCACGAGATAAAAAATGGGTCCTTCCATTTAAAAAAATTGAATTACGAGATATTGAAGAGGGCACTTCGATATTGACATTTTAAGAACATTTATTGTCAAAATTTACAGTTTCCAATTAATACACTCATAGAGGCATCCTCTAGGTACAAGTAGAGATATAAATCATATTTTTATCTTACACTTAAGAGAAGTTACAGACAGATTTCAAGATGCCTTTTAGAGGTCAAAATTTTAGAAATATCTTGTTTGCTTGAAAACTATAAGAGATAAGTGTACATATGATCGAATAAAATATGTTGCAATTTAAACTAGGGATCCAAAAATTGACTAATATATAGGGTGTTCCATTTGAAATAACAAATTTGGTGCTATTTCCGGTGGAACCGGAAGTGATATAAAGTTGAAAATATTTGACATGAGGAGAACTGATTCAACCGTATGACAAGGATTTTTTTCAAATTTTTAGTGCAACGGCAACCCCATAAACTTTTAACGAACGGTTTAGCGTAGACACCCTGTATATTAAATGTAATATTTGAACTTTACGGAAACCATCAAGATTTTATAAAATTAACGAAAATTCAGGAAAGCCGTCAGAATTTTGAAATCGTTTATATTGCCATATCGAGAGCTTCATAACAAAGGGGCGTATAAACCAAAATTACTTAAATTGGGTTTTGAGGTGTATGAGCCGCAAATAAGACTTTCATATGCCACATTAATTTCAAACTTAGTTAGACATTTTTAAATACATTGCTTTTACCTAATGTCAATATGTATCATAAATCATAAAATTTTATAGGAAAAAATAAAAACGATTAAAAAAATCATATTGGTACTAGCAATATGATTTTTTTATTCGTTTTTATTTTTTCCTATAAAATTTCAAATTAGGTCTATATGCCCCTTTGTAATGAAGTCCTCGATATGATATATGATTTATGCCCGGCATTATAGAACATTTTATTCCCTAAATAAAATTTACTTTAGGAATAAATTAATTTATTCCAAAGATTTCGGTATTTTAAACACAAAATAACTTTATTTGGCTAATAAATCTCCTTGGTAAATTATTTGTTTCTAAGACATTCTAAGGAGTCGAAGACCTAGAGTTTTTCAAATCAGACATTTTTTTACTTTTGCATACGCTTTTTACAATTAGTTCCATTTAAAGTTTTAAACGAGTGTTTTCCACTCCCAGACTAAGCATGAAGTAAAATTTCGAGTTTAGAAAAGCCTGAAAATTTGGTTTGGTCGCGTAGCGCGAAGCGCGGAGCGACCAAACTAAATTTTCAGGCTTTTCTAAACTCGAAATTTTACTTCATGCGCCATGCGTATTTAACACTGAAAACACTGAAATATTGTGAACAAGTGAACTTCACTTGAAATCAGTGTCTTGTACGCGTGGCGCATGAAGTAAAATTTCGAGTTTAGAAAAGCCTGAAAATTTTGTTTGGCCGCTTCGCGCTAGGCGACCAAACCAAATTTTCAGGCTTTTCTAAACTCGAAATTTTACTTCATGCTTAGCCTGGGAGTGGAAAACACTCGTTTAAGTTTTTCATAATTTCTAATAAGCTTTATTTTTCTTGTTCTGTGTAATTCTGTCCTATTCCACGGTTATTCTCCATAATTATAAGAAATTATACTAAACTTCCAATTTGATTGACAATTTAATTTGAAATATTGAAAATTCAATTTAACAAATTGGTGGTTCCAGCTATGGCCACAATAAAAATGTATAATTTCGGTCTGTAATCTACTTATTAAATTATTTATTTCTAGAATTGCTATTTATTTGGTAGGTTTGCTTTATAATACGCAATTTTATTTGCCTATTAGTTTACTAGGTAAATAAATTTACTCCACAAATAGTTATCTAATGATTTATTAATCGTTTAATTATAAACGATTAATAATTATTAATTATATTAACCGGGCATTAGAGTTCAAATTTCCTGCTCTTTCTAATGATGTAACAGTAAAATATAGCTGCTATTAGAAAAATGTAACGTTGATGTCGTATCTTAAAAACGGGACATCCTGTATAAATATTATCAATTTTGTTGTACTTCTCGACTATTATTTTGGCTACAGTTCAAATTTCAGATTGTTATCTTTGTAATTAACAAAGTTATGACAAAAAGAACATTTGTTAGATTTTCACCCTTTTCGCCATATTTTAAAACAAATGACACTTGTTGAAATTTGTCAACGTAGTATCAAAAGTAGAATTTTTTGTCTAATCTAACCAAGGCCGTAGCCAGGGCGAGGATATGGGGGTTCAGACCCACCCCCCAAATTTTCAAAACGTGAAATTTTTGTATGTAAAAGCGACCCTGAGAGAGCGAAAACAATATTTTTACCAGTAAAACCCCCCAATAAATTTGTATAACCCCCTCCGACATTTTTTTCTTGCTACGGCCTTGAATTTAACCGTCTTCGTATGTCTAATAGTTTACGAAATCCCAATGGTGAGCACGATAATCCAAACGAGCGATATATTTAGATTTTCAGTTATAAAAAGTTTAGGTATAAAGTTTTATCTCAACATCTTTAGAGTTTTTTGATGTATGTACAGCGCTAATAGGTATATGAACACAGATAGATTTTTTCGAAAATGGTCGTAACCGACTCGGGGGATCTTAAAACGGATCCACTAAAAATTTTGTTTAGAAAAAAATGACGTAAATAATACTGTCCCTTTGTATTACATACGAGAAAAGTAAAAAATAAACTGTGTGAATCTTTATAAAACAACGATTTTAATATACCGGGTGGCCTACGCAATTACTCAGGCAATATAAATGGTAGACATTTGAGTTTTGGGATGTATCTATAATTTAACTTGGCATAGTATTAACTAGTAATACTACTTCCGGCTTTGCCGGAAGTGATATAATTTTTCATGAATTAAAACCCCAACCTTTTTCTAACCTGTCATATTCCCCTCTAAATTCCATTTCCAATAATGTATAACTAGTTGAAATTTACTTTAAAACTAACCTCAAAATTAATATTTTTCTAAATTGACTTAATAGGCCGAGGAATTGTAACTAGGATGAAACATCACAAAGTGGGCCGTGAAATGTCTATGACAGTCCATTTAACGCCTTTGTTTTATCTAAGAACAATCTACCATTCATTTTTTAGCTATTATTATTATAAAGCCTACTTGGTGCAAACTTTTAAAAACTCTAATACGGCCAAGTCTTGAACTTGCAATACATACTTGAATAGGGAATTTTAAACAGAAGTAGTATTCCTAGTTAATACTATGCCAAAACCTAGCTAAAGTTAATTTATATATACATTTCAAAACTCAAATGTCTACTATTTATATTGCTTGAGTAATTGCTTAGGCAATACTTTCATGGCCAAAAAAGTTTTAATTATATGCTCTAACATAGAGTTTCAACAGTAAAATGACATAATGAATGAACTTTTAAAGCTGTTGATTCGGATTTCTTAATATTTTACATTTCGTGTATTTTCTGCATTATTTTATTTTTGGGTGTTTCATTACTATATTTGGCCCCTTTTTTCATAAAAGCAGAAAGGGGCGCTTGTATTTACTTACCATTTTTTTTTATTACTCTTTGTGCTTGTGATTTCTAAAGCGAAACCTGAGAGCCAAATGTTTGGCGGGATTTCATTTATTTCGCTTTACGGCCGAAAGAACGATTAACCATTGTCAGGAAAACTTCTTCAATTTCTAAAGAGCGGGCCCAAAACGTGCCTAATTGGACCCATAAACGTTAATCCGCGTCCGAGCGAAGCGTCCGGACTTGTCCCTTTCACCATGCCCAAAAATTCCAGAAATTTTCAGCACCTGACCCTCTGTCCTTATTTTTCACACTGAAAAATCATCCCTCGCTTTCTCTTCTAGAATCCCTCTCCAATCAATCCTGACCAATCAGATTTTCCTATCCCAAACCGTTTCTTCTGTTAAGAAAACCAGAAAACAGTCTTATCTTGAACACCGTTTCAACAACATCGTTCTTTCGGTCGTACCGCGCTCTTAACTTTCTTTTAACTTGTATTTTTTAACTGATACTTTCTATTCACGTGTTTTTAACTTCACTTATTTTTTCCGTTATTATTTGTTAATTGTTTTGTATATATGTCAGTATTTAAATAAATCGTTTTTGTTTAACTTACTGGTTTAAGTAATTTTTATTAAAGTCGCGAGAACCGCGCAATTTACAAAAGCTTTAATACGCGACTTTTTGAAGTCTATTACTTATGTTATTTTAATCCTAAAACTGTAGAGGGAATAACATAATAAAATTGGCTCTTTTAAACCGGTTATCCATTTACGGTGTTGGTTTTTTCTGGTTTATTGAGGACAAAATTGAATATATGATACTAACCTTGTTGAAATTATAATTAATCTGTGTTAATGTTGCATCAACACTATATTCACTAAATATTATCTGATTCTTTATAATCTTAAAAACTGTGGATTTTCGTTGAGGTTAGGTATGTTTGTGTAATAATAAATAATCGTAGTTTTCTCTGGCCTTCAGGAAAGATTGCGATTCAAAGTCCATGCGCTAAAATTCAATCGATGAAATGCATATGCAAAGGCACATACATAAAATGGAAAGTAATTAGAGACTTCGACTTTTATTGTTTTTTTTTTATAATGAACGAATAAAAAATTAATAGAAGCATCACAAAAAATAAAATGCTCTTAATACGTTTAGATTTTTTTTACGCTTTATGTTGGTATCTGGTGCTACTCTGGCAATTTTACTTTCCATCTAACATAAAATTCCGAGTGACCTCTATCAAGCCCATGGCCTCGACAAATTAAGCGCTTAATTCAACACCAATCGGACTATTTTGTACGCTTGCAAATATGACGAGCTTGTTTGCTCATACGCGTAGCCAGAATCAATATCAGAAGGAGACAAAAGCAAAATATTGTGTCCCGGGCCTATATTCACAATGCCAATACAATTTATCATTGGTGAGAAGTGATGTTATTTTACTACGTACGATTTGGTAAATTCTTCCCAAAATTACGTCATTTTAGTGCGATTCTCACCGATGACAAATTGCATTGGTGCTGTGAATAGGGGCCCAGGTAAGAATTTTCATTGAAATGACGTCATTTTACTCCAAACGGTTGGGTAAATTCTTCCCTAAATGACGTCATTTCAGTGCAACTTCTCACCGATGACAAATTGCATCGGTGCTGTGAATACGGTACCAGGGGGTGGGCAAAAGTCAAAATATATGCGAAATTTAAGTGAACACTTTTATTATGCTATAACGGCGGTCCTAGGTGCATTTGGTTGCAGTTATAGGTGCATTTGATTCCGTCGTTATACTATGAATCTTACCACAGGAAAACACAAGAAATGCAGGTACTTGGGGAGTTTTATTTATACTTAACTATGTCACGTACAAAAACGAACGTTAGCACGCGTTATTCTCTAAAATTATTTATTATTTTTTGTGTCCACGGCAACCTTCCTATCTCTCCCCGCCGTCCGGATTATTCTTGTTCAGGCGACACCACATTACCCCCCACCTAGATTGAGGAGGAAAAGGAAACAGAGGAAGAGAAAGTTACACGTTTAAAATATTTAGAAGAATGATTTGGTCCAGAGTGTTTAAGGATTGATTTAAGAGATGTGGTGTATGGAATAGAAGAATTAGAGTGTAATTGTTTTGTAAAGGAAGTAACTGAAACTTGTGGTGTATAGCTAGGTTTAAGTCGATCGATAGAATTTCGACTGATAATTTCGAAAGGGCCATCGTAAGAATTTTGTAACAGCCGTTTTGCGTGATCCTTCCTTATAAAAACATGAGTGCATTTTTTTTTAGAAGCGTCTTCATCCTATCTCTCAGGCCGCCGAGAAAATTTGAGCCTGAAGGAATGAATTTAGAAACAGATTTCGGAAATAAAAACTCGCCTGGTAAACATATTGTTTTACCATAGACGTATTCCGCTGCGGTGGCTGAAAGCGAGGTTTTAAAAATTGTACGCAAACCTAATAAAATTAAGGGAAGTTGGGATACCCAGTTACTCGGATCGTTACTCATTCTGATCGAGTCTTTAATTTGGCGATTGAGCCGCTCTACCAAACCATTACATTGCGGATGGTAGGCGGTGGTGGACTTATGCATGATACCGAAAATGTTGCAAAATTCCTTCCAAATGTTGGATTGGAATTGCCGACCACGATCAGTAATAATCGTCGATGGAATTACAAAACGTGCAATCCAACAATTTAAAAATGCTTTGGAAACGGAATCTGCAGTAATTTCGACTAGTGGTTGGACTTCAGGCCAACGCGTAAAACGGTCGATGCAAACTAAAAGGTATCTGTAAGTGTTACAAATAGGCAAAGGGCCGATGATGTCGATGTGTATATCGGTGAAACGGTCGTCAGGGTCCGGAAAAGTAGCGATTGGTGATACAGTGTGTCGGTGAATTTTAATTTGTTGGCACTTCAAGCATGATTTGACAAATTGTGCAATGTCATGATTCATCCGTGGCCACACATAGCGAGATGTAACAAGACGTTTCATTGCACGGACGCCAGGGTGTGTAAGTCCGCGAAGAGACTATAAAATGTTAGTTCTTAGGACTGAAGGGATATAGGGTCGTCTTTGAGCAAGAGTTATGTCTGTGTATATAGGTGTGCTAGTGCCAGGCGGAGTGTATTGCTCGAGCTTAAGTGAAGTGGCGCCGTTATTCAAAAGGAATTTTAGTTCGCCGTCTTCGGATTGTAATTTTGCAAGGTTAGGTTTATCTAGAGAGTTAATTTCGACTCGCGATAATGTATCAGCAACGCTGTTTTCGGTACCTGAAACGAACCTGATGTCAGTGGTGAATTGCGCGATGAAGGTGATGTGTCTGTGCTCTCGTCCTGAAAAACGATCCGAGTTCGAATTTATAGCAGAGATCAAAGGTTTATGATCTGTAAAGATGATAAATTCGCGACCTTCAAGATAATATTTGAACTTTTTAATAGCCAAATAAACAGCAAGCAATTCACGGCCAAAAGTACTGTATTTGCGTTCTGTTGTTGAAAAAAATTTGGAAAAGAAAGCGAGCGGTCGAAGAACGCCAGAATTATCCTTCTGCTGCAAGACCGCGCCAGCAGCGGAGTCAGATGCGTCTACCATAATGCTTAACTCCGCAACAGGATCTGGTAAACCAAGCATAGCACAGTCGGCGAGTGCAGCCTTAACTATCGTAAATGCTTGAAGAGCGGGTTGGAACCAGACCAGTGGTTTGTTGCGTGGAGTTGTTGCAGCAAGCTAGTTGAGCGGTGCTAGGATACTCGAGCATGATTTTATGAACCGATGGTAAAAGTTCACCATGCCGAGAAAGCGTTGCAATGCTATTTGGTCAGTGGGTTGTGGGAAGGACAAACGCGCATCGACCTTGGACTGTAGAGGTTTGATTCCCGAATCACTAATGCTGTGACCTAAAAAGTCTAATTTTGTTTCACCGAAAACACATTTGTCAGAGTTAATTTTTATTCCAAAAGAAGTTAATCGCTCAAAAATTTGTTGCAAGTGACGAACGTGTTCATGTTCATCCTTGCTGAAAACGAGAATATCATCGATGTACGCGAAGCAAAATGGTAGTCCGCGTAATACCGAGTCCATAAACCTTTGAAACGTTTGAGCGGCGTTTCTTAAACCGAAACTCATCCTAGTGTATTCGTAAAGTCCAAAGGGTGTTGTGATTGCCGTTTTCGGAATGTCTGCAGGATGAATTGGAATTTGGTGATATGCCTTTACTAAATCGATTTTTGAAAATAACGTGCAACCACAACAATTGTACGTGAAATCGTGAAGAATAGGCAAAGGATATCGGTCTGGTATGGTAACTTTATTGAGTCCACGGTAATCGCCGCATGGGCGCCAAGAGCCATCTGATTTAGCTACCAGATGTAGCGGTGTCGCCCATGGGCTGGAAGAGGGTCTCACGAAACCGAGCTGTAACAATTTATCAAACTCGTTTTTTGCAATTTAAAATTTGTGAGGTGGTAATCGTCGCGGTTTGGCAAAAACTGGTGGTCCAGATGTTTCGATGTGATGTTGCACATCATGCTTGACGGGCTTAGCTAGGTCAAAAGGGGTTGTTAGATCAAGAAATTGTTGCAATAATTTCGAATAAGGTGAATTTTGGGTAGACAAGGAACAAATTTTGAGTTTTTCTGATGGGCCGAATACATTCCTTACGAGACGTTCGTGCGCAATGTCAACAATGATGTTGAAATGCCGAAGGAAGTCGGCGCCCAGAATGGAGTGGTTAACGTGTGCAAGCACGAAATTCCACGCAAGTTTTACGTCCAGACCGATGTGTACTGTTAATTTTGAAGAACCAAACGTGGGTATTAAACTACCGTTAACGGTGGTTAACGAAAATTTTGATTGGCGATGAGTGTTGGCGAAGAGTTGATCTACCGCCAAAATGCTAACCTGGGCTCCCGTATCTAAAAATTTTGTCCCAGAGTTAGTGTCACGCACTAAAAACAACGGGCCTGGAGAGACAGCGAAGGAATGGGCCGACATTAGCCCCGCTGTTCGTCGTTTCCCCACTGGCATGGTGGAGTGCACTTCCGTGCATCACCACGAAAATTGTGATGGTACCAGCACAGTTTGTGTTGCGGGTCATCGCCTAATTGCCTACTATGAATCTTACCACAGGAAAACACAAGAAAGGCAGGTACTTGGGGAGTGTTATTTATACTTAACTATTTCACGTACAAAAACGAACGTTAGCACGCGTTATTCTCTAAAATTATTTATTATTTTTTGTGTCCACGGCAACCTTCCTATCTCTCCCCGCCGTCCGGATTATTCTTGTTCAGGCGACACCACAATGCCAATTATTTTCACGTGAAACGTCAAAAATATACTATTTATTGGTATCCGGGAAGAGGATGGGGAGGTGGGCAAGTACCCCACTGGCCCCCTGCTACGCCTATGTGTTTGCTATTAACAGTGCTTTCACCAGAAAATAACATTTCCTAACTGTTGGCATCAAATGCCCAACAGTTTTATATAGCGTATGTGCCAAATTAAGGTGTTTTTGTCGTTTCATGTGAAAACAATTGATATCTTTTGATCTTTGACCTAACTATAACATATCACGTTCCCCTCCCTGGAAATAATCCGGGCACTCCCTTGTAATGTATATTCACTTATATTATAACGCTTTAATTTAAATCGCTTACTTTTAAATTGCAATTTGTTCGAATATTCAGATGTTTACTCTGAATTGCGTTATCTCACTCCTATTTACATAATGTAACCTTTCCACAAGGGTCATTAGTAGAGGATAAAATGTTTTTAACATAAGTGCCCTTATCTATTACGAAATTCACATGAATGCAGATTTTGTTCATAATAATTTAAATCCTACAATTAATATGTAATACATACACAGGCAATTTTTCTAATATAAAATTTCAGGGCTTGCAAAAAGTTTAAAATGAAGTTCCTAGAGACTGTTTCCACTCCTAGATTAAGCATGAAGTAAAATTTCGAGTTTAGAAAAGCCTGAAAATTTGGTTTGGTCGCGTAGCGCGAAGCGCGGAGCGGCCAAACCAAATTTTCAGGCTTTTCTAAACTCGAAATTTTACTTCATGCGCCACGCGTACAAGACACTGATTTCAAGTGAAGTTCACTTGTTCACAATATTTCAGTGTTTTCAGTGTTAAATACGCGTGACGCATGAAGTAAAATTTCGAGTTTAGAAAAGCCTGAAAATTTGGTTTGGTCGCGTAGCGATTAATCATATTGTTTAATAGTTAAACAAAATGCTTCCTAATTCTTTTCCTTGACTAAGGAATATTCTCATTTTAAATATTCTTTCTTCTTATTCTTCTGTAGTGAAATTAAGAGCCTAGGTTTCAAAAGCCCTGTCCACCATCATATTCTATCATCGGTGTGTTTTAAGTATCAAGTTATAGTGTAAATATATTTCTGTTTTATCTGTGTTTGAAGTGAATGGGCCCGTTCATAAAATGTTCTAAATTAAACATGTTTGGATTTGTTTGTGATGTATGTTGGTATCTAATAAACGGTACTCTGGTCTCTCTATTTCGTACGATTGCAAAAATCTCAAACATATTCACGATTAACAATCCGATCATCAGAGAATTCCCCAACAGTTGGCAGTAAACTCCCAACTGTGGTCTCTGATGAACGGGAACAATAATTGGTAGGTTATGATAAAAATAAAACAAATTATAAATTTTAATAAAACATGTGTGTATTTTATTTAATACCAAGAGCACGAGCAAGAAAACCTGGGCGATGACTCAAGAAGAGTAAGTTTATTGAGTTTTCAAGCTAGTTGATTATTATGGTTTTTTTCTTCAACTTTCATGTCTACATCAGGATGTCATCTAATAATCCAATCTGAAAAAAATAATTTATTATCATTTTTAACTTTTAGAACAAGTTATAATAAACACAAACTTAATTTAAGTTAAGCTACACTTAAAAATGACGTTGTCCGTTACTTTCAAGTAATTTTTTAACTCTCTCAAGAAACGAAGTTGATCTATTGAAATGCCAACTTCATATGCTCAGATTTAAATATCATTTGCTCAGAAGTTAACTTTGTTTGCTTAGAAGTATAGGCGTAGCTTAATGTTCTCAGAAGTTAACTTAATTTGCTCAGAAGCGAACTTAATTTGCTTTGAAATGAATTTAATTTTCTCAGAAGTATAGGCGTAGCTTAATGTTCTCAGAAGTAAACTTAATTTGCTCAGAAGCAAACTTAATTTGCTTTGAAATCAATTTAATTTTCTCAGAAGTATAGGCGTAGCTTAATGTTCTCAGAAGTTAACTTGATTTGCTCAGAAGCGAACTTAATTTGCTTTGAAATGAATTTAATTTTCTCAGAAGTATAGGCGTAGCTTAATGTTCTCAGAAGTTAACTTAATTTGCTCAGAAGCGAACTTAATTTGCTTTGAAATTAACTTAATTTTCTCAGAAGTATAGGCGTAGCTTAATGTTCTCAGAAGTTAACTTAATTTGCTCAGAAGCGAACTTAATTTGCTTTGAAATGAATTTAATTTTCTCAGAAGTATAGGCGTAGCTTAATGTTCTCAGAAGTTAACTTAATTTGCTCAGAAGCAAACTTAATTTGCTTTGAAATCAATTTAATTTTCTCAGAAGTATAGGCGTAGCTTAATGTTCTCAGAAGTTAACTTGATTTGCTCAGAAGCGAACTTAATTTGCTTTGAAATGAATTTAATTTTCTCAGAAGTATAGGCGTAGCTTAATGTTCTCAGAAGTTAACTTAATTTGCTCAGAAGCGAACTTAATTTGCTTTGAAATCAATTTAATTTTCTCAGAAGCATAGGCGTAGCTTAATGTTCTCAGAAGTTAACTTAATTTGCTCAGAAGCGAACTTAATTTGCTTTGAAATGAATTTAATTTTCTCAGAAGTATAGGCGTAGCTTAATGTTCTCAGAAGTTAACTTAATTTGCTCAGAAGCGAACTTAACCCATTAAGTGCCATTGATGCATACACGCAACATTATTAATTTTTTGTTAACTAAATTACTAAATAAGTTTATTTGATATATTTTATTATTTGAAAACTTGAAAATGTATGAAGAAAAAAGTAAATATTTTGTTATTTAAATATTTCGATTATAACTCATTTTAAAAAAAATGTCAGTGTATTTCTAACTTAACATTAATTCAGTGTTTTATACGCGTGGCGCATGAAGTAAAATTTCGAGTTTAGAAAAGCCCCGTGAAAATTTGTCTCGGGTCGCTACGCGACCCGAGACAAATTTTCTACGCGGGGCTTTTCTAAACTCGAAATTTTACTTCATGCTTAGTCTGGGACTGGAAACACTTGTTCTTAACTTAATATTCCACGTTTTTACATAAAATCGACGAATGCCTGAAAATTTACAACATATACATTAGGCATATTTAAAAGAAAAATCACTGAATGTAAAACAATAAGTCAATTATAGAAATCATAAAAAAATAAGTGCAGAATTTTACCTAAAATCAACTTTTAGAGTTAACTTTATAATTGCTCGGCCGTTAATGGGTTAATTTGCCTTGAAATGAATTTAATTTGCCCTAAAGTTAACCTAATTTGCCTTGAAAATTAAGTTCACCTCTGAGCAAATAAAATGCTCTTTTGAACGAATGAAGTTCATTTTAGGGCAAATTAAATTCACATTTGAGCATATTAAGCTGGGTTCTAAACAAATCAAGTTTACTTTTTAGCAAATTACGTTCACTTCTGAGTAAATTTGTTGAGAAGTGCATTTTATTTGCTCAGAAGTGAAATTAATTTTCTCAGAAGCAAACTTAATTTGCCCTGAAATGAATTTAATTTGCCCAAAAGTTAACCTAATTTGCCTTGAAATTAAGTTTAACCCTGAGCAAATAAAATGCTCTTTTGAACGAATGAAGTTCATTTCAGGGCAAATTAAGTTCACTTTTCAGAATATTAAGCTCGCTTCTGAACAAATCAAGTTCACGTTTGAGCAAACTAAGTTCACTTCTGAGTAAATTTGTTCAGAAGGAAAGCCAATTTATTCAGAAGAGAGTTAAGAGATGAACTCGTTTTGCTCGCTTCTACTTGATTTGCTTAGAATTGAAATTCATGCACTCAGAACCGAGTGAATTTAATTCAATTTATATCTCACATAATATACAAAAATTACGACTATTTGTGTAATTTATATTGCTTCAACTTACTCAAAATGTATTACAAATTAAGTTCACCTCTGAGCAAATAAAATGCTCTTTAGAACGAATGAAGTTCATTTCGTGGCAAATTAAGTTCAATTTTAAGCATATTAAGCTGGCTTCTGAACAAATCAAGTTCACTTTTGAGCAAATTACGTTTACTTCTGAGAATATTTGTTGAGAAGTGCATTTTATTTTCTCAGAAGTGAAATTAATTTTCTCAGAAGCGAACTTAATTTGCCTTGAAATGAATTTAATTTGTCTCAAAGTTAACCTAATTTACCTTGAAATTAAGTTCATCTCTGAGCAAATAAAATGCTCTTTTGAACGAATGAAGTTTATTTCAGGGCAAATTAAGTTCACTTTTTAGCATACTAGGCTCGCTTCTGAACAAATCAAGTTCACTTTTGAGAAAACTAAGTTCACTTTTGAGTACATTTGTTCAGAAGTTAAGCCAATTTATTCAGAAGAGAGTTAAGAAATGAACTCATTTTGCTCGCTTCTACTTGATTTGCTTAGAATTAAACTTTATGCACTCAGAACCGAGTCGAGAAGTGAATTTAATTCAATTTATATCTAAGATAATAGCCAAAAATTACGACTATTTGTGTAATTTATATTGCTTTAACTTTCTCCAAATGTATTACATCTTCTTCTGTCGCTGCACACTCCTTATGGAGTTTGGCCGCTCCTCTTGGAGCCCATCCAATCCATTTAGCTGGGTGGATCAGTCCCAATTTTCCTTCATTTGTTCTGCAATCTTTCTCCATTTCTTCCTGTCGTTCGCTGTGTCTTTCCACTTCTTAACGCCCAGTGAGCTCAGGTCCTTTTCTACTTCATTCTTCCATCTATTCCTTGGTCTTCCTCTTCTTCTGCTACCACTAGGTTCCCATTCTGTTATTATTCTTAGCCATCCTTCACGATTTGACCTCCATATATGCCCTAACCATCTAATTCTTGCCGCTTTTATGTTATTTATTACATCATCTCCAAGTATCTTATATATTTCTCTGTTTGTTCTTTTCCTTGGTTCTTCGTTCTTATCTTTAAGTGGTCCTAGTATACTTCTCATTATCTTCCTTTCTAGCACCCTTATCCTATGTTGTTCCTTTTGTGTGATTGTCATCGTTTCGGCTGCATAAGTAATAATCGGTCGTACCATTGTTTTATATACTTTTATTTTGTTTCTTTTATTTATACTTTTACTTTTGAAAATTTTACTGTTTGCATAGTATGCTCTGTTTGCGGCTTGTAATTTTTCATGTATCTCAATTCGTTTTTGATTGTTATTACTTATCACCGTGCCTAAGTACTTGAAGTTCTCCACTTCCTCAAATTCATAGGTACCTATAGTTGCTGTCCCTTTTTTGTATGTCGTACCAATTCTTAGTAGTTTCGTCTTTTCTACGTTTATTTGTAAGCCCATATTTTTCCCTTCTGTAGTTAATTCCATTAGTATTTCTTCTCATAGTTTCCTTTGTTTGCTTATTATTACGATGTCGTCCGCATATGCCACTATCTGTGTTCCGTGTGTTCTTATGGTTCCCGTTTTTTGTATGTTTCTTAGCGTGTAATGGAGTGCTAAGTTAAACAAGGTGGCAGATAGAGTATCGCCTTGTCGTACTCCTACATTTGTTTAGAATTTTCCGGATCTTCCATATTCGGATAATACTGTTGCTGTCGTGTTATTTATCGTCATAGCTATTAGGTTTCTTAGCTTTTTTGGGATTTTTAATTCAAATAATGCTTCCATCAGCTTATCTCTTTTAACTGAGTCAAAAGCTCTTTTTTAGTCTATAAATAGACATTCAACTTTCATGTTATACTCATAAGCTTTTTCGGTTATTTGCTTTACCATGTGTAACGCATATGTTGTCGATTTTTTTCCCACGAAGCCGCATTGGTATTCTCCTAATATTTTATTGGCATATTCCTGTAGTCTACTTTGAATTATTGTTGATAATATCTTATATTCGTTGTTTAGTATTGTAATTCATCTGTAGTTTTTACATTCTTTTGGGTCTCCTTTCTTATGTATTGTTATTATTGTTCCTGCATTCCACTCTTCTGGTATTATTTCAGTGTTCCATATTTGTTCGATTATTTTAAAAATCTCGTCGTGTCATTTGTCTCCTCCATACTTCAACATTTCCATATTGATATTATCTGTTCCTGGTGCTTTTCCATTTTTCCATTTTATAATTATATTTTGGACTTCTTTCAGAGTAGGTCTATCTATTTCGATGTTATCTTCCGCGTCTATCCATTTTTCTATTATCAGTTTGCAATAATCATCGTCAGTAAGGAGCTCCATAAAATACTCTTTCCAGGTGTTTCTTGCTTCATCGTCGTCTATCACCATAACTCCGTTTTTATTTTTAAGTCCTGTAGTTCTTTTTGCTTTCCCTTTTCTGTTTTCTTTAATTTTTTGATAGAATCTTTTAGCGTTTCTATTCTCTTTTTCAATCTCGTCCATTTTTGTTTGTAACCATTTCTGTTTTGAGCTTCTTATAATTTTATTACATATATATTTCTTCTTATTGTATTTCTCCTTTTTATCTTCTGTATTTGTTCTTAGCCCTTCCTTCCTTGCTTCAGTTTTCTCATCTACTTTCTTACTACATTCTTCATTCCACCAGTCGTTTCTGTATTGTTTTTTCGATATTCCGATATTCGCTTTTGCCGCTTGGTTTACTATTTCTTTTACATTTTCCCAGTTTCTATTTATGTTGTATTCTGTTTTCACACTATCGTTATTTGCGATTTGTTCTTCAATATCCATTGCGAAGTTGTGTCTTACGTTATCGCATTTTAGATTTTCCAAGTTCCATTTCTGTTGTTTGTCCCGTTTAGCATTCTTTTCTACTTTTTGTCTGATGACTGCTGTAACCATAAAATGGTCTGTAACCATAAAATGGTCTGTGTCTGCATTATGATCTAACATCCATTACTATTTTCTCCCTCTTCTTTTTGATCATTACATGATCTATCTGGTTTCCATATCTGTTCCCAGGTTCCATCCATGTAATTTTGTGTATCTTCTTGTGTTCAAATTTTGTGCTTGATATTATCATTTCCATTGAGCTTGCTGCATTACACAACCTATGTCCATTGTCATTAGTTTTTTCATGTATTGTATATTTCCCGGCAACTTCTTTGATATATTCTTCTTTCCCGATTTGTGCGTTCAGGTCTCCTACTATAATTATTGTGTCTTGTTTGGGTAATTTGCTGTAGCTCGTTTCTAGTAATTCGTAAAATTCGTCCTTTATGTTTTCTTCCGCTGCTTCAGTAGGGGCATATACGTTCATTGTCGTAATACAAAATGGTTTCGCTCTGATTCTTATGTATGCTATTCTTCCGTTGATTGGAGTGAACTCTATGCGATTTTCTTTCATTTTTTTTTGTTACCATGAAAGCGACTCCATTTTTCCCTTGTTTCCTTTCTCCCGAGTACCATAACGTATATTGGTCCTTGTTAATTTGCCCATGTTCCTTCCATCTTGTTTCTTGTAATGCCGCTATGTCTATTCCATATTTTCCTAGTTGCTTTGATATTTCTTCCATTTTTCCCTCTCTCAGCATGGATTTTATGTTCCATGTACTTAATTTTATATCTTTTTTCTTTCTCATTTCCTTATTTCTCGCTTTGTTCATCCTCTATTTGGTCGTGGTTTGTTTTAGTATTCCTAGTTTTTTGGTTTCTTGAGGTTCTCAATTTCTGGCCATCCGTACTTTTTGTTATCGATGATAATCTTTTGATAGCCTACTTTGACATTGTGCCCCTCATTTTTCTTTTCTTTTGCTGACTGTCTTATTTCTTTCTGTATTTCTCGTTCCGGAATTGTCATGTTATCTTCAATATATATATTTGTTTCTTTGATCTTGTTCTTGTTCTTCATAACATTCATTTTTTCTTGCCAGTTTTCCATTTTTACTAATATGAACTTTTCTCTAATCACATATGCTTCTTTTACCTTAGTGTTTATCTGTAGATCTACTTTTATAAACTCTTCCACCTTTTCTTTAATTTCATTGCCTTCTATATTTAAGTTTTTTATGATTATGTTATTTCTTTTTTTCTCCTTTTCTTGTTTCTCTATTCTGCTTTCTAATATTTGCATCTTATCGGTGATTTCTTTCTTTTCTTTCTTCCATTCCTCTTCCTTCATTTTGAATTCTTCTTTTATCTGTATTAATTCAAGGTTTGTTTTCTTTAGTTCTGTACTCAGATTCTCAGTTTGTTTTTGCGATTTCTCGAAACCTTCATTCATACTTCTTGTTAGGTCTTTAATTGCCTTTAGTATTTCCTCCATCTCTTGGGAAGTTTCGGTTTTCTTGGTCCTCTGGAATGTTCCTTCTTCTTCTCCGTTATTTTTTTCTAAGCTTGTGTCGTGTACTTTCCTTTTTTCCGTTTTCACACATTTGTTACTTGACTAAGTAAATATATTACATATTTGTTTTAAATTAAACAGATGAAGGTGTATCATTAATCGAAAGAGAGTTTAAAAATGATCTGTTTTGTTCGCTTCTACTTGATTTGCTTAAAATTAAACTTGATGTACTCAGAATCAAGTCGAGAAGTGAATTTAATTAAATTTATATCTAAGATAATATACAAAAATTACGACTATTCGTACAATTTATATTGCTTCAACTTACTCCAAATGTATTACATTCAGAGAGTTTTATGTAACACCGAACATTTTCATAACGAGAATTTTTCTTTTAATTATACATATGCATACGTTGTACATTTTCCGACGCTCGGGCTATTAAAAGAATTTATTTGAAGCTTTAAACCAGTGCTTTTCACTCCCAGGCTAAGCATGAAGTAAAATTTCGAGTTTAGAAAAGCCTGAAAATTTGGTTTGGTCGCGTAGCGCGAAGCGCGGAGCGGCCAAACCAAATTTTCAGGCTTTTCTAAACTCGAAATTTTACTTCATGCGCCACCGGTACCAAACACTTATTCAATGTAAAGTTCATCGGTGTTTTAAACTTTGTAATATGTCAGTGTTTTGTACCGGTGGCGCATGAAGTAAAATTTCGAGTTTAGAAAAGCCTGAAAATTTTGTTTGGCCGCTCCGCGCTTCGCGCTACGCGACCAATCCAAATTTTCAGGCTTTTCTAAACTCGAAATTTTACTTCATGCTTAGTCTGGGAGTGGAACACACTCATTTTAAGTTTCAAATTGAAGTCTTTTGAAAATACAACGATTATCTAAAGATTTACGGCATATACGCTGTAATTGGGACATGTATAGTTGAAGGAAAAACTCCCTGTATGTACAAGTTGAGACATTGATTGGCTACAATTTGTAATGGTCATAGAGGCAACCCAGTTAACACATAACTTAAAAATTAAAGATGTCAAATTGTATTGAATGAAAATGTTCGGTGTTACATAAAACTCTCTGTATGTGTTTAAAACTAAACAGATAAAGGTGTATCATTAATTATTGTGTATACAGCTTTATCTCTATGTCGTTGAGCAAATATTCTGATATGAGCTATTTATAGATGCAAGTGACAAATAAGAAATTCGTAAATTATTATTTTTTTTGAAATATACTCCCACAACATTATTTTCGAAATAACCGTCCTTGCTTGAGGTCGACTCATGCTAATTGCAATGAGTATTATTTTCCAGTATTCATTTGTATAAATGAATAATTGTCTTTACCTCTTCGCCGAATTTTTTCGCGCAAATTGCCATTTGAACAGCGTTCTCGCACCTATCACCAGTATCACCAACTAAAATAATAAAAACAAATATAAAATATATAATCTACAGGGTGTCCACAGATTCATTCTCAACATGGGGATTGCCGTTATTATAGAGATAGAGATTTGGTTAAATGGGATGAAATACTCCTTAGCTAAAATTGTACTAAACCCTATAAACAAATTTTGATATTTTACGTAGTTTTGGCGCTATAATAAAAAAGTAAATTTTTGATTTCTTTATTTTTTGTAATAGCTCATTTATTTTCAAAGGAAGTCTAGTTTAATTTACATGATCTTAACCCATTAAGTGCCATTGATGAATACATGCAACATTATCATTTTTTTTTTTTAATTAAATTACTATATAAGTTAATTTGATACATTATGTTATTTGACCTGACTTAAAAGTGTATAAGGAAAACTATATATATTTTGTTATTTAAATATTTTGATTTTTCCTCATAAAAAGAATAGCAGTGTATTTCTAACTTCAAAATATTTCAGCGTTTAATACGCGTGGCGCATGATGTAAAATTTGGAGTTTAGAAAAGCCCCGTGAAAATTTGTCTCGGGTCGCTGGCGCGACCCTCGACAAATTTTCTACGCGGGGCTTTTCTAAACTCGAAATTTTACTTCATGCTTAGCCTGGGAGTGGAGACACTCGGTCTAAACTTAATATTGCACGTTTTTATATAAAACCAACGACTGCCCGAAAATTTACATCGTATACATTATGTATATTTAAAAGAAAAATGCACAGTATGTCATACAATTAGTCATTCATATAAATCTTACAAAATAAATGCAACATTTTTACCTAAAACCAACTATTACAGTTGACTCTATAATTGCCCGGCCATTAATGGGTTAAGGTACTTTTTTAATAGGAATCTCGTAGTGTACTTAGATTTTTGTAAATTGTTATCAAATTTGAGTTAAAAGGGTTAACTTTGTTTCTTCTTATGGGGGTCATAGTTGGCTATGGTATCATTTAAATGAGATTGTTTTCGCTTTCTAGAAATGTATAATTTGCAGAGCTGGGATGAATCCTCAAAAACAGGATTCGAATCACGAATCCGAATCACCTAATATGATTCGAATCACGAATACTCGAATAAAGGATTCGTAAGTGAAAAATATGATTCGAATCAAAGATTCGAATCCTCCTTTTTGAATCACGGATACAAATGCTTTAAAAATAAATTTGAATCTATTATTTGCAACCAGTAATATTTTATCCCATCAGTTTCTATTAACAAAATTGTTAAAAACCTAATTATTTACCGACTAAATATCTGATTAAATAATTATTTTAATTAATGATGATATATGTGTTATTGAACTTAATTTTAAATCAGTGTTTCATACGCGTGGCGCATGAAGTAAAATTTCGAGTTTAGAAAAGCCTCGTGAAAATTTGTCTCGGGTCGCTGCGCGACCCGAGACAATTTTTCTACGCGGGGCTTTTCTAAACTCGAAATATTACTTCATGCTTAGTCTTGGAGTAAAATACACCAGTTGGTTTAATTAAAGAACTTCAATAAAAACCTAATAAATCATTTTACCCAATGTTATTAATAATTCATGATTGTTTTAACTGTTTCACCAGTATACAGGGTGTCTACGCTAAACCGTTCGTTAAAAGTTTATGAGGTTGCCGTTGCACTAAAAATTAAAAAAAATCCTTGTCATATGGTTGAATCAGTTCTCCTCATGTGAAATATTTTCAACTTTATATCACTTCCGGTTCCACCGGAAGTAGCACTAAATTTGTTATTTTAAATAGAACACCCTGTATATTAGTAATTTTTTAGATTCCTCGCTTAAGTTGCAACATATTTTATTCGAATATATGTATACTTATCTCTTATAGTTTTCAAGAAAAAAAAAATATTTCTAAAATTCCGACCTCTAAAAGGCATCTTGAAATCTGTCTGTAACTTCTCTTAAGAATAAGATTAAAATATGATTTATATCTCTACTTGTACCTAGAGGATGCCTCTATGAGTGAATTAATTGGAAACTGTCAATTTTGACAATAAGTGTTCTTAAAATGTCAATATCTAAGTGCCCTCTTCAATATGTAGTAATTCAATTTTTTTAAATGGAATGACCCAATTTTTATCACGTGGTACGATTGGGGGAGAAATTTCCTACAAAAACGTATTATACAACACAACTCCTAAAGCAAGTAGTTTTCGAATAATTTCGAAAATTCGTTTTTCGTCGCATTTATGCAGGGTATGAAGCGCGCATAAGTCGCAATTGAATTTTAGTAGGCTAAATTGTATGCTTTTGTTTTGTCGCGATTGCATTGGGAAATGTCAAATAATAAAAAGAATAAGTACACAGTTAAACAGAAATCAACAAAATGAATAATTACACAAATCAACAAATAATCAATTTATTCTTTATACATGGCAACTGCCAATTAAACAAAATTTTATTCCAATCTTCTAAATCTTGTTTTATTCATCGGCGGCAAATTTGGATAACTTTCATTGAATATTCTACATGTTCAAGTAACAATTCTATCGCAGTTGCCATGTATAAAGAATAAATTGATAATTTGTTGATGGGTGTATTTATTCATTTTGTTAATTTCTGTATAACTTTGTACTAATTGTTTTTATTATTTGACATTTCGCATTACATACGTGACAAAACAAAAGCATTACTACTTGCGTACTAAAATTCAGTTGCGACTAATGCGCGCATTATTCCCTGCATAAATGCGACGAAAAATGAATCTTCGAAATAATTCGAAAACCACTTGCTCTAGGAGTATAGTTGTTGATACTTTTTTGTAGGAAATCTTCCCCCCAATCGAACCACGTGATAAAAAATGGGTCATTCAATTTTTAAAAAATTATTGATATTGAAGAGGGCACTTCGATATTGACATTTTAAGAACACTTATTGTCAAAATTGACAGTTTCCAATTAATATACTCATAGAGGCATCCTCTAGGTACAAGTAGAGATATAAATTATATTTTTATCTTACTCTTAAGAGAAGAGACAGATAGATTTCAAGATGCCTTTTAGAGGTCATAATTTTAGAAATATTTTTTTTTGCTTGAAAACAATAAGCGATAAGTGTACATATGTTTGAATAAAATATGTTGCAATTCAAACGAGGAATCCAAAAAATGAAATAATATATAGGGTGTTCTATTTAAAATAACAAATTTGGTGCTACTTTCGGTGGAACCGGAAGTGATATAAAGTTAAAAATATTTCACATGAGGAGAACTGATTCAACCGTATGACAAGGATTTTTTTCAAATTTTTAATGCAACGGCAACCCTATAAACTTTTAACGAACAGTATAGCGTAGATACCCTGTATACTAATTTGTATAATTTGTTTTCCACGATTTTTTTTTATTTATTCGGCAATAGTTTAAATAATTTAAAATATTTAATTTGTTGTACATTTTATAAATAATACCAACTTTGTACTTATTCAAAATATGTTTTGTTAAAATAAATAAAACTAACAAACTAATTTGTGCAGGATTTAATAACGTTTTTACTAATTTCATAAAACTTAAACCTATTTAAATAGTTATACTGATTTTTGATATTTTTTTCTTTTACTTCACGCTTAATCAGAGGTTGGAATATATTTATATTTAATGCGGATTAACATTTATTACAAAATATATAAATATTTAAAAAAACATCTGCGTAATAGCACTACATTATTGTTATTACGATTACGAACAATTAAAAAAAAGTGCAATTAACGATAACAAGAAATTATGATAAAACTAATATAAAGTGTTATAGAGAATAATTTTATTCAAATATAAGAACCCCTGAAAGAAAGAAAACAAACCTAAGGCTTTATTTTTAGTTAATTGTTGATTTGATACAACTTTTATAGAACATTTTAAAAAAGGTGGTTATTTCACACACAATGATGTTCTATTAATTTCTAAATAATCTTTGATAATTTTATAAAAATCCGGTTTCTAGTAATTTTCATAGTTTTAATTAACTTTTAGATTTTCTAATTTCGTTTAGAATTTCTTAATGTTTATTATATAATGAGATTAATTTGGTGTAATTTTCTTGTAATTATAAAAAAATATATTATATTCTAAAAAAAAAATATTTTTTTAAGAATATAAGTCAGAAATTGAATATACCGGGGGCTCGATAAAAAACGCCCAACTCCATAACTCTGTTAGTTATGGACCCATTTGAATTAACTATAAAAAAAAGTCAATTGCTGTTTCATTACTGTAAATTGGCAGTAATTATATATTTTTTCAAAATTAACTTTTTTGCCAAATAGTAGTCAACTTTAAATTTTTACTTTCCTCATTTTATTATATTAGACATTGTTTTTCTGAATCCAATTATGCCCCTTATGTTGATATAAATTTAATATTTATGCCAGAAAAATAATAGAATAAATCTAGTTCACATGATTTTTGGACAATAAATGTAGTGTGCCATGAAAAAAATTCGCCTTTTTATACTGTTTAAATTGTTTACTGGTTTATATTTAATCCGTGTGTTCCGTTAACTAATTTATTATACATTTACAGTTTGTTATTGTTTTAAATACAACTTTAATATTTAATGAATACTTCTTTTTTGTTTTAAATATACACAATTTATACGCTGATAGTTTTCAAGCATCCGTCGATTTTATAAAGGAGTTCAATTTAAAGTTCGAGCGAGTGTTTCCACTCCCAGATTAAGCATGAAGTAAAATTTCGAGTTTAGAAAAGCCTTAAAATTTGGTTTGGTCGCGTAGCGCTACGCGCTACGCGACCAAACTAAATTTTTAGGCTTTTCTAAACTCGAAATTTTACTTCATGCGCCACGCGTATAAAACACTGATTTCAAGTGAAGTTAAAAATATACTATTAAGGGTGGACATTTTTCATGGTTTAGTAACCAAATATGCATTCATAAATATTTGATTTATTCGAAAATTTAGATATTTATATTTAAATATGGATAATTTTGTGATTTAAATATTCATATTAGAATATTTGATTATTTGAATTAATCGAATTCGAATCCCAGCCTAAATAGCGATTATTCGAATTATTTAGGAGGATTTGAATCCGTGTATGATAAATTCGAATCCTTTTATAAGGATTCGATTCATCTACGTCTCGATTTGAATACAAATCCTTTTAAAAAAATGTAACGAATCCGGATCACGAATCCGTTTTCACTTAAAGTATTCGAATACCTCTTTTGAATCCTCTAAATGGATTCAAATCCGGGAATCGAATCCTGAATGATTCGAATCCTGCCCAGCTCTGATAATTTGTTATGTCTAAAATGAAAACTAGTGGTAAAAACAACGAAATAGATAATTTTAACACTGACAGGTTGACAATTAAAGACTCTGAAAACAAAAGAATAAGGAACAATTATTTTATAATAATTATTTATTAAAATCAGAACGCTTTGAAACAAATGTAGACTTTACTTGAATCAAAGGTATAAAAAGGAGTTACATGTTCATGTTGAGAATGTTGTTGAGAATGAATCTATGGACACCCCGTATATAATATAATAATAACATACAGAGAGTTTTATGTACAACCGAACAATTTCATAACGAGAATTTTTTTTAGCATCCATATGCATACGTTGTACATTTTCCGACGCTCTGTTTATTAAAAGAATTCAATTTGAAGCTTTAAGCGAGTGTTTTCCACTCCCAGGCTAAGCATGAAGTAAAATTTCGAGTTTAGAAAAGCCTGAAAATTTGGTTTGGTCGCGTAGCGCGAAGCGCGGAGCGGCCAAACCAAATCTTCAGGCTTTTCTAAACTCGAAATTTTACTTCATGCGCCACCGATACAAAACACTGATTCAATATAAAGTTTAGCGGTGTGTTTTAAACTTCGTAATATGTCTTTGTTTTGTACCGGTGGCGCATGAAGTAAAATTTCGAGTTTAGAAAAGCCTGAAAATTTGGTTTGGCCGCTCCGCGCTTCGCGCTACGCGACCAAACCAAATTTTCAGGCTTTTCTAAACTCGAAATTTTACTTCATGCTTAGTCTGGGAGTGGAACACATTCATTTTAAGTTTCGAATTGAACATTTTTCAAAAAACAACGATTATCTAAAAATTTACAGCATGTAATTGGGACATGTATACTTGAAAAAAAAAACCCGCTGTATTTACAAGTCGAGGCATTAATTGCGATTGTTCGGCTATAATTTGTAATGGTCATATAGGCAACCCAATTTGCACATAACCTAAAAAATCAAAGGTGTTAAATCGTGCTTTGGTTTGATAAATAGAATATACGAAAATGAACATTGATAATGTTCGGTGTTACATAAAACTCTCTGTATATCTGTAACTTGTTTGTCATTGATAACTTAATGAAACATAATAAAATATTTAAAACATTTAATCAAAATAAAATCACTTGATATGTTTTAAATATTACACTCGTAAGTTAAACATATCAAGTGATTTAATTTTAATTATAGGTGTTTAATTGAATTCACTTGGTTTATTCTACTAAAAATATTTTATTTTAACTAGTTTCGGCTTAATGCCATTTTCAAGAATGATGTACAAAAGAAAAAAAGTGGTGAAAATGGCATTAAGGCGAAACTAGTTGAAACAAAATATTTTTAGTAAAACAAAGCAAGTGATTTTAATTAAACACTTATATTTAGTAGAAATGTTTTACCAAGTGAATAATGAGAAACAAGTTAATAATAATTTTAATTAAATTTTATAAATACAAAAATGAAAGTTACACATTCAGCCAAAAAATTAAATTTTAGAGTTAACCTTGTTTAGAATATTTTTAAGATTTAAGAAAACTTATCCGTACCTTCTGGGAAACATTTATCGATGACTTGAGTCATTTTTTCGTGGATTTGTTTGTCGGCGTCGATAAATGGCTCGATGCTTTTCTTAGCGCCTTCGACATTAAGTTTTCCATCTGCATCTTGCTACAAAATAAAAAAAATATATTCACTGACTATAGAGGCTTCTACTTCGTTATACATTGTTGAACATAAATAAAACACTGTTTATCACTTTGTTTGTATAACAATTGGTTTATTTGGTGACTATAGTTTCGATACTACACGTATCGAAACTATAGTCACAAAATAAACTAATTGTTATACAAACAAAGTGATAAACAGTGTTTTATTTATGTTAAAAAAATATATGCAATTTTTTTCGATTTAGTAGGTAGGTACATTCAAATTTAATAATAAAAAAATAAACGTTATTTAATCGAGCTATCTTCAAAAATATTCAATTGTTTCTTAAAAATACAAAAAATATTATATACCTCGCGATCGTTCAAATTATGATTTGGAGTAGGCGGCATTTTTTTGTGCGGTGGCCCAGAATGCTAATTGAACGATGGAATAAACTCGAGGTTATGGTAAACTATGTGTTAGCAGTTAGAGGTGCCAACCTAATTTAAAATTCAAAGCCTACTTTAAATCATATTTTAAATGATCGCACGGTACAAGGTGGCTGATTTTCCAATGTCCAGCTTTTATCTGCTAAAATATTAAAGATAAAAAAAAGTTTAAGATAAAACTTGATACGCGCAACGTGATTTACAAAATGAAACAAACCATATTTTTCTACGGATAGATTGATGATGGCTAATGGGCAAGTTCCCAAGGTCAGGCAAAAACTACAAAAAAAAAAAAATGGAATGTCCTGCAAAATCGTTTAAAAAAAATCAGATTCCCGATAAAATTCTTTTGACAATAATCCATCACAAGTACCATTAAATTCTTCCTAATACTTGATATGTTTTTTCTTCTAAATGAGCAATTAATTTTGGTAACCCTTTCATAGTTTTCAACTTATTAACGTTAAAAAACAAATGTGTCATACTATGACATGATTTTAACGAAAATTGAATTTTCAAACAATTATAACTCAAACAACTAGAATTAGATTTTCGTGAAATGTATGGTGAATGATAAGAAAACTAAGTCTTTCAAAATATATGAAAACTAAAGATTATCCCATCCGTAGTTTTTAAACTATTTTCGTATAAAGTTAAATTTGTCACACTATAACGTCATTTTTACGGAAATTTCAAAAGAATATAACTGAAAAAATGGCAAGCAGATTTTTAAGGAATTAACTGGTAATATTGAGCCTGAAGCCTTTGTTGCTATTCGGTCATTCCATAAATAAGTGCACACTTTTTGGGGGTACATCAGGGATTTTAGCGAATTTCACATATATTATAAAGGCTATCAAAACATGGTGTTTGGTTGTTACTAGAGGTTAAACAAATTATTGTGTCAAAAGTTATAACAATATAAACTTTTAGTACACTTTTATTTTAAACTCAAAAATATCGTAAACCGTTACCTATACAAAAAAGTTATTATGTACTTTTTTGTGCTTAAATGTTCAAAGTTTAAAATACATTTTTTTCCAAAACGAAAAAACTTTATTTATATAGATTTTTTTTAATAAATAAAACATATCTCAAAAAATAATCAAATACTCATGTTTTAATTTTCTTTAAAAAAATATATGTTATACCCTGATCCTTCCTAAGAATGTTTCCGTTTTCAAAAGTGTGGGCACTTTAAAACTTTTTGAGATATAATTTTTTTAACCGAGCGCTACATTGATATGAGGCGCTCCCACCAATGGTGTAATGGCCCGGATCGCGGTGAGCGCCTCGGGTCGATGCAGCATTCGGGTAATAAAATCATATCTCAAAAAGTTTCAAAGTGCCCATCTTTTTGAAACCGGAAATATTCTTAGGAAGGATTGAGGTATAACATATATTTCTTTCAAGAAAATTAAAACATAAGTATTTGATTATTTTGTGAGATTTGCTCCAGTAAAAAAATCATATCTCAAAAAGTTTTAAAGTGCCCATCTTTTTGAAAACGGAAATATTGTTAGAAAGGATTGGGGTATAATATATATTTTTTCCATAAAAATTAAAACATGAGTATTTGATTATTTTGTGAGATTTGTTTTATTTATTGGAAAAATTCTATCTAAATAAAGTTTCTTCGTTTTGGAAAAAAAATATTTTAAACTTTGAACATTTAAGCATAAAAAAGTCAAGTATAACTTTTTTTGTATCAGTAACGGTTTACGATATTTTTGAGTTCAAAATAATAGTGCACTAAAAGTTTATATTGTTATAATTTTTGAAACCTCTAGTAACAACAAAAACCATGTCTTGATAGCCTTTATAATATATGTGAAATTCGCTAAAATCCCTGATGTACCCCCAAAAAGTGTGCACTTATTTATGGAATGGCCGTACTATTTATTGTAACATTTCATTCTGTATAATAAAACATTATTAGTTACTTTGATTATGATTAAATGTTCTCACATATGCACCGCAAATAATAATTGCCATGTTTTTTGTTTTTAGTCATTATCTTGGAAAAATTACATGCAGTTTTAAACGATATCATAATTACGGGAAATTTAGTGCAATTACAGATCATCCTATGTACGAGTCACGTAATCAATCATTAACTTAAACTTAGAATTAAGAATTAATCATGCATATCAAAACTACGCGTTTGAAACTCATAAAAAAAGAAACTCTTACTAACTGCCTTAATAATTTTCAAATCATCCAAATATCTTTTAAAACCCAACAAAAAAAGAAAATCTTACTAACTGCCGTATTAATTTTCAAAACATCCAAACATCTTCTAAAATCCAACAAATTAAAATAGATTAATAACTGCCTAATTTAATAGACTTTAGAACAGTTTTAAAAACAGTTTAAAAATTGTCTTATTAACATACTTTAAAGTGTGGTTTTAGGATCTAAGTAATAATAAAATACTTTTCGCAGTAATAAAAGTTATATTTTTGATGGGAAACAAATATAAAGTAATAATTATTTTAATGTCATATAAAATCACTAACAATAATTCTTATTTAGCTAGATGTACATTTCGAGTACTATGTAACAGAGCTGGGCAGGATTCGAATCATTCAGGATTCAAAAGAGGCATTCGAATACTTTCATTCAACTGGATTCGTGATCCGGATTCGTTACATTTTTTTAAGAGGATTCGTATTCGAATCCAAATGTGGGATTCGAATATTTATAAAACGATTCGTACATTTATATAAGGATTCGAATACTTACAAAAGGATTTGAATTGTCAAAAATAATTCGAATTAATTGTGAGGATTAACATGAATAATGTCTTTTGTGTGTTTTTAAATTTATCGTTAGATCACTGTTTTATACGCGTGGCGCATGAAGTAAAATTTCGAGTTTAGAAAAGCCCAGAAAATTTGTCTCGGGTCGCTGCGCGACCCGAGACAAATTTTCACGGGGCTTTTCTAAACTCGAAATTTTACTTCATGCTTAGCCTGGGAGTGGAAACGCTCGTTCAAAACTTCCAAATAAATGCATTAATAAGAACAAAATGTTTTTGAAGATAATAATCTACTTTTTAAAATTTTGTTTAATATTATTTGTAGTAAAACTGACATGGTAGCCACAATCTGAAATATTAAATTTTTCCGACACTTCCCTGATTCAAGATTTGTTTCGCTGGCCTTTTCATATAACTTTCTTCTGTGGGAAACTCCCATTTTGTTAAATTGTTTTTGTCAATATTTAAGGTAATTTTATAAATTTTCCATGACTTTTCTCTGACTTTCCCGATTATAATGATATTCAGTGATTTTTTTATTTACGTCATTTTCAGGCATTCGACAATCTGAAATGTTGAATTTGAATGATTTAAAAAAGAAAACACTTGGTTAAATTTCACTAATATTAGTGAAATTTAACCAAGTGTTTTCGTTTTTAAATCATAGTTAAATATGTTTTACCACGTGAAAAATGAGAAACTTGTTCAAGTTCAATTTAAAGTTTTGAACGAGTGTTTCCACTCCCAGGCTAAGCATGAAGTAAAATTTCGAGTTTAGAAAAGCCCCGTGAAAATTTGTCGAGGGTCGCGCAGCGACCCGAGACAAATTTTCGGGCTTTTCTAAACTCGAAATTTTACTTCATGCGCCATGCGTACAAAACACTGATTTGAATTGAAGTTCAGAAACACATAAATACATCTTTTATCCGAGTAACAGGGAATCAGATATTCAGTCTGTTATCAA
This sequence comes from Philonthus cognatus, assembly GCA_932526585.2. NCBI lineage: Eukaryota > Metazoa > Arthropoda > Insecta > Coleoptera > Staphylinidae > Philonthus > Philonthus cognatus. Next base: position 31,967,152 of record OW052241.1, read on the forward strand.
CGATATTCAGTGTTAATAATAAATAACAAGTTTTGAATATTTTTCTTAAAACAACTGGTAACGATATTTATATATTAATGGTTGCAAAAAAATAATAAGATCAAATTTATTCCTAAAGGATTTGTATTCGTGATTCTAAAAAACAGGATTCGAATCTTTGATTCGAATCATATTTATCTCTTACGTATTCTTTATTCGAGTATTCGTGATTCGAATCATATTAAGTGATTCGGATTCGTGATTCGAATCCTTTTTACGAGGATTCGTCCCAGCTCTGCTATGTAATTACTTATTATCAATAGCTTACTGTAGATACAACTAGCAAAATGAAAATCACAATCAAATATACTAAAAAAAAAAATTAAAATTATTGTTTAAGTTGCCTAGATGCAAAACCAGCCATACATCTATTTTTTTTTTGATTTTGAGGTTTTGGTATCCCTGGATTCTACTCGTCTTAGGCTACAATTTTTAAAATAAATTGGCATTCAAAACCCATTATGAACATTTTAAAATTAGGTTTGAAAAATCCTCTCGAATGCAAAACCTGCTACATTTCTCGGTTGCAAAAGCTAACACATTTTTTTCATTTGCAAAACCAACGTTTTACTTGGTTTTACATAAATACTCTTGCCCTTATTTGATACAACGCTTATTTAACACTATTTTAATTTTTTTAAAAGACGCTACAAAATCAGTTTTCATCATTTTGCTTTGAGTTTGTCAAAACAGGTATGGCTGGTCTTGCATCTAGGCGTCTAATTTATTTTTCGACATTTAAATAATAAAACATTAAATCACTGAGTACGTGTAATAATTACTAAAAGCATGGGGTAATTATTACAGGTACTCAGTGTTTTAATGTTTTATTATTTAAATGTCAAAAAATAAATTAGACGCCTAGATGCAAGACCAGCCATACCTGTTTTGACAAACTCATAGCAAAATGATAAAAACTGATTTTGTAGCGTCTTTTATACTTTGTATAACACTTTTTTATTTTATGTGACTGCAGTTTTGACAAATTTAGCTTACCATTACCAAACATGTAGCACAAACTGCAGTCACGTAAAATAAAAAAGTGTTATACACACAAAGTTAAAAGTGTTTTATTGTTAAATTAACATTTATAACGAAGTACAAGCCTCCACAATACAAAATATTTATATACAAATTTGAGATAGAAGATGTTAACAGAGCAATACTTTAATGTTAACAATTTAAACTATTTTTTTGCACTTACCACTCCAAAATGTTCATTAAAGCAAGCCAAAACGCATTTTCCCTCTGTTCTAGTTGGCATATGTTTGTTCAGAAGTTCGCGAATGTCGTCTAAAAATTCAAAATGTTCGTTTGGCTAAATCCTTCCGAGTAATTCAATTCAACAAAAATAAAAAAATTCTTAGTGTTAACTATACAATCAAATTTAAAAGCGTTTTATTTTTATAAAAATATAACAAAAAAAAACCATACTCCTCCAAACGGAATGCGCAAAGATAGATATAAGCTTAATTTTTTGTCTAATTATATATACAGAGAGTTTTATGTAACACCGAACATTTCCATAAAGAGAATTTTTCTTTTAAGTATACTTATGCATACGTCGTACATTTTCCGACGCTTGGTTTATTAAAAGAATTTAATTTAAAGCTTTAAACGAGTGTTTTCCACTCCCAGGCGAAGCATGAAGTAAAATTTCGAGTTTAGAAAAGCCTGAAAATTTGGTTTGGTCGCGTAGCGCGAAGCGCGGAGCGGACAAACCAAATTTTCAGGCTTTTCTAAACTCGAAATTTTACTTCATGCGCCGGTACACAACACTGATTGAATGTAATGTTTAGCGGTGTGTTTTAAACTTCGTAATATGTCAGTGTTTTGTACCGGTGGCGCATGAAGTAAAATTTCGAGTTTATAAAAGCCTGAAAATTTGGTTTGTCCGCTCCGCGCTTCGCGCTACGCGACCAAACCAAATTTTCAGGCTTTTCTAAACTCGAAATTTTACTTCATGCTTAGTCTGGGAGTAGAAAACACTCGTTTATAGCTTTAAATTGAATCTTTTAATAAATATATACTTAAAAGAAAAATTATCTTTATTTAAATGTTCGGTGTTACTCTCGGTATAATCTTTCCTCTTTTGCCTTTCAGCGTAGGGGTATTTTGTTTATTTCACTTCTATTTTGTCTAATTATAGACAACTTTGCCCCAATTAACCGACTCTCTATCTCTTTAAATAACCAAGATCCCTATACATTCTGTCGAAATACGGACACCCTGTATATATAATTAATACTTAAACACAAAGAAAAGTTTGCAGATAGTATTTTGCTTTCTTCGTACAACCCAAGACATGGGCAGGAATATATTTTTCCTAAACATAGGTTCGCAAAATCTAAAAAGGAGTGCTACTATTCCATATTAAGAATTTATAATCAACTACCCATAGAAATTTAATAAATAAATAACTGCAAAGAAACTAAAATAGCATTGTACAATTATTTAGTTGATCTGGAGCCATATAGTCTCAATTAATCGGAACATTTTAATTAATAAGTTTAGTTTAGGAACTGTAATTTGTGTTGTCCTTAGTTACAAGCGTATGTCACAATGTAACGCTAGATCCACTATTGTTACTATTATTATTATATCCATGACAATTTGGCATGTACAGTCGGGGCAACCGAAATCTGAACGCCAAAATTTACACTTTGCATCATAGTCGTTCGTCGCAGTTCAATTTGACAGCTCTCAAAAATGATTGTTAAATAATTTTTCTAAAATGCCTCAGCATTTAACTGTAAAGGTTTTTGTAGTTTTATATTCTTTTAATTGTTATATTGCACATTTAATCCATTAACGGCCGAGCAATTATAGAGTTAACTTTAAAAGTTGATTTTTGGTAAAATTCTGCACTTCTCTTTCTGATTTCCATGAATAACTTATTATTAATTTTTTCGATTATTACTCATTAAAAAAATACATTAGTGTGTTTCTAACTTCACAATATTTCAGTGTTTTATACGCATGGCGCATGAAGTAAAATTTCGAGTTTAGAAAAGCCCCGTGAAAATTTTCTACGCGGGGCTTTTCTAAACTCGAAATTTTACTTCATGCTTAGTCTGGGAGTGGAAACACTCGTTCTAAACTTCATATTGTACGTTTTTATAAAAAATCGATTAATGACTTTTTGCATGTTTAACAGAAAAATTCACAGTATGTAGAATTTTTCTTTTAAATATGCAAAATGTTTACACTGTAAATTTTCAGGCATTAATCGATTTTTTATAAAAACGTGCAATATAAAGTTTAGAACGAGCGTTTCCACTCCCAGGCTAAGCATGAAGTAAAATTTCGAGTTTAGAAAAGCCCCGCGTAGAAAATTTGTCTCGGGTCGCGCAGCGACCCGAGACAAATTTTGCGGGGCTTTTCTAAACTCGAAATTTTACTTCATGCGCCACGCGTATAAAACGCTGAAATATTGTGAAGTTAGAAATACACTCATGTATATTTTATAATGAGTAATAATCGAAAAAATTAAATAACAAAATATTTACATTTTTCTTCATACATTTTCAAGTCTGGTCAAATAATATAATATATAAAATTATAAATGACTTAATTTTTTATATTATATTATTTGACCAGACTTGAAAATGTATGAAGAAAAATGTGAATATTTTGTTTTTAATTTAATTAACAAAAAATGTATAATGTTGCGTGTATGCACCAATGGCGCTTAATGGGTTAATGTAGATAAGACATATTCGAATAAACGGCAATAATAAAAGTAATATATTTCTTCTCTTAATATTCTCCCCTCTCTTTGTAATACCACTGGCCAAAGCCAGAATTACAGGAATGCATTTCAGTAACAAATACCATGACAACCAAAAAACGTTCACATTTGGGTTGCGTCGACTGTACTAGTTATATTATTTGTAACTCTGTCATTGTAAATAAAGCTTCTATCTATCTATCTATGGACAATAAATATTTTTGTTGTTATACAATAATTATGACTATTAAAATATGGGCATTATTATTTTGTTTGTTATAGACAATAAATATTTTTGTTATTATTATTATTATTAAAATACTTGCCACTATTAGCGCTTTCTTGGACGACACATTCAGCACCGACTTCTTGAATCTTTTCCATTACTTTCTCCTTAAATTCAGCATCTAACTAAGAAATAATTTAAAATGAATTTTTTAACAACTTCTGACTTAAAGAAAAATTGAGTTTGCCAATAGTTTGCAGAATGTTTACAAAATATAAAAACGAATTGAAATTAATATCGACTTTCTGCAAAAATTTAGTCTCATTGAGAAAAGTCTCCAAATTTTTTAAATCAATTCACACAGTTACGTTAATTTTTAAGAGAGTAGCAGTTTTATTAATAAAACTGCTACTCTCTTAAAAATTCACGTAACTGTATGAATTGATTTAAAAAATTTGGAGACTTTTCTCAATGAGACTAAATTTTTGCAGAAAGTCGATATTAATTTCAATTCGTTTTTATATTTTGTAAACATAAGACAGTTTTAAGAATAGCAAAAATATCTTATTGTAAAATTTATTAATGTGAGATCAAACATTAGTATATTTAGAACTTTCATTTAATTCGTATTTTATACGCGTGGCGCATGAAGTAAAATTTCGAGTTTAGAAAAGCCTGAAAATTTGGTTTGGTTGCTCTGCTTCGCTCGTTGCTCGAAATTTTACCTTATGCTTAACCAAGGACTGGAAACACTTGTTACAAGTTTCAAATTTAATTTTATAAAAACAGCGAATGTATAAAATATAATCGAATAAAGCTTCAATATATTATTAAATTTTTACACATTACTTAACAATTTTAATACTTTATGCATAATATTTATTCTTAATAGAGTCTTAAAACTGCAATACTCAGATATTAGCTTCCTTATTCCTAAACATTATATGATACTGTTGAAACATTTAAAATATCGCCTAGGAAAGCATTTACTACCTGTTACCATTTATTAATTTTTTTTAATATGTTTATATCTGTATGTGGGAGGTAAACTACACCAAGTCATATATTTGAAATTTAATAGTGCTATATACCTCTCGATAGAGTAAAAAAATCCTGATTCCAATAGTATAAGAAACTTATTCTGAAAAAAAATGTCACTTGGTGTAGTTTACCTTCCCTGTATGGGGACATATTAAACAGGAATATGTTTTTTTTGAGTTACGTGAAGATTTCAACTAACTTTAAATGAAAACGCTAATACTTTCTATACAGTATTTTTTTAAATTTTATTTTTGCTAAATGTAAATTTCGAGTACTAAAGGGATTTTTTATTTTATTTTTGCTAGATGTACATTTTAAGTACTATGTACTCATTATCAATAGCTTATTGACTAGTTTACAAAAGATTTCGGGAAATTACGTTTTACGATTTCGGGAAAAACCTAGATACGATTAACAAATATGTTAATCGGGGCTGATAAAAAAATCGGGGCTGATCAAAAAATCGGGGCTGATCAAAAAATCGGAGCTGATAAAAAAAATCGGAGCTGATCAAAAAATCGGGGCTGATCAAAAAATCGGGGCTGATCAAAAAATAAATTAAATATGTTGGAGGCAATAGAAATGAAAAAAAAAAACAGCGAACCAAACTTCTTAATTTTGATTTAAGCCCATTAAGTAATCCTTTGTTAGATTTAATATCCACAAAATCTAACAAAGGATTACTTAATGGGCTTAAATCAAAATTAAGAAGTTTGGTTCGCTGTTTTTTCATTTCTATTGCCTCCAACATATTTAATTTATTTTTTGATGAATATTTTAGAAGTTTTGTATTGTTAAAAGAAAGCTTATGACCTGTGGTTATATTATGGTGTGCTACCGCTGATTTTTCGGGATTCTGATTTTTGATGTGGTAAATATGTTCTTTAAATCTAGTCGCTAAATTTCTTTGTGTTTGTCCTATATAATGATTATCACATTGATTATAATCGATTGAATATACTCCTGATTTTAGCAAGTTATCTGTTTTAGTGAAAGTGTTTCCTAAGAGAGATTTTAGTTATCGGCCATTCCATAAATAAGTGCACACTTTTTGGGGGTACATCAGGGATTATAGCGAATTTCACATATTTTATAAAGGCTATCAAGACATGGCTTTTGATTGTTACTAAAGGTTAAACAAATTATTGTGTCAAAAGTTTTAACAATATTAACTTTTTGTACACTTTTATTTTGAACTCAAAAATATCGTAAACCGTTACTGATACAAAAAAAGTTATTGACATTTTGTTGCTTAAATGTTCAAAGTTTAAAATACATTTTTTCCAAAACGAAAAAACTTTAATTAGATAGATTTTTTTTAATAAATAAAACAAATCTCAAAAAATAATCAAATACTCATGTTTTAATTTTCTTGAAAGAAATATATGATATACCCCAATCCTTCCTAAGAATACTTCTGTTTTCAAAAAGATGGGCACTTTAAAACTTTTTGAGATATGATTTTTTTAACAGAGCGCTGCATTGACGCGAGGCGCTCCTGCTATTGCACAGTGCGAAATTTCGGCAATCTAGCAGGATTTAATTAAAAAATAAAATGTTATTAATTTAAATAAATAATGGACTAAACGTGTAAGAAATATTATAATATTGGGATCAAGTAGATTTTTTGCGTTGTTGTTTGTAAACATGTCAGCAAACAGCGACAAGTGACGGATTTAGTGCCTACGAAAAGTGTCTATAAATTACTTTATTAATTCATATTATTTAATCGTTAATGAGAAAGTAAATATAAAGTATAGTGAGAAGTTATTACTATCCACTTACATATGTGAGTAAACTTTTCAGTAGTCACCTTATTTTAGCCATTGTAGATTTTACATAAAACATTAGATATTTGTTCGAACAAAATACATTTATTTTACAAATAAATGGGCTTAGTTATGAATTTAGTATATTATTTCAGATTATTCCAATCTCTTGTATGATATTTTTGATAGAACTACTTATTGGCTATTTGTAACAAAAAAAAATTGCTGCGCATGTTTGCGCTTTTAAAAGTTATGTCCTTTTGTTTCAGAATGTATCCAAAGATATCGCATTAGAGCATTTTCGATATTTGGAGAGTTAAGGTGTCAGTGAAGTAGAAAATTATGTATTGCAAAAGTTTGGAAATATTTCAATAACTAGTAAAGAACTACCAGATTTGAAGAAATGTTTGAGGAACGTTTGCCAAAAATGTTCCCAAAAATGGGAGAAATGTAACAGACATTGATTTAAATTTTGTAAAGATAATTCGACATGGCTGGATGAATGTATTACATTTCCTATAACTGTAACTGCAATTGAAAAATACAGTATAGAGACCTTTGATGTATTTATAAAAAAAATATCCATGGTACTACATGCCAGTAAGTGTCCATAAGATATTGTTTCATGGTAGACACATAATAGCTTCTTGCATACTTCCTATTGGGCAAATGTCAGAGGAAGAAGTATACATATTTTAAATACAGTCTATTTTCTGTAAATCTTTAGATATTCCTTGTTTTTTAAATTTCCATTTGAATCTAAAAACGAATGTTTTCCACTCCCAGACTAAGCATGGAGTAAAATTTCGAGTTTAGAAAAGCCCCGTGAACATTTTCTGGGCTTTTCTAAACTCGAAATTTTACTTCATGCGCCACGCGTATAAAACACAGATTTCAAGTGAAGTTTGAATATACATAAACATGTTAATGTTTTATACGCGTGGCGCATGAAGTAAAATTTCGAGTTTAGAAAAGCCCAGAAAATTTGTCTCGGGTCGCTGCGCGACCCTCGACCAATTTTCACGGGGCTTTTCTAAACTCGAAATTTTACTTCATGCTTAGTCTGGGAGTGGAAAACACTCGTTTAAAGCTTCAAATTGAACTGTTTTAAAAAACAACGAATGTCGGAAAATTTACAGCTTATGCATACGTTTATCTAAAAGAAAAAATCTATAGTTTATGTTATTTTCTCGTGTAGAGTGAGAATTCTGTATTTTTATTGTTTACAAAATTTGAATTGTTTAATATAGAAAACTACAGTGACCGAAAATTATCAATTTACGCACCAAAACTTGCGAAGATATTTTTAATATACAAAAATACATAAACGAAATCAACACGCCAATAAGTTTTTTTTAATCGCTTGTTTTAAATCACTTGAATATTGGAAAATAAAATAGAAAAGGAGTGGGCGAGGGTAGAGGTAATGGTGGAACACTACAGGAAATACAAAGATAATTATATAAAAACGACAGAAAGGACCTTTGGAATTCCTCGATACCTGAAATGCTGATCGCGATTCGGGCCATTACACCATTGGCGGGAGCGCCTCATGTCAATGCAGCGCTCGGGTAAAAAAATCATATCTCAAAAAGTTTTAAAGTGCCCATATTTTTGAAAGCGGAAAAAGTATTTGATTATTTTTTGAGATATGGTTTATTTATTAAAAAAAAATCTATATAAATAAAGATTTTTCGTTTTGTAAAAAAATGTATTTTAAACTTTGAACATTTAAGCACAAAAAAGTATAGAGTAACTTTTTTGTATAGGTAACGGTTTACGATATTTTTGAGTTTAAAATAAAAGTACTAAAAATTTATATTGTTATAACTTTTGACACAATAATTTGTTTAATCTCTAGTAGCAACCAAAAGCCATGTCTTGATAGCCTTTATAATATATGTGAATTTCGCTAAAATCCCTGATGTACCCCCAGAAAGTGTGCACTTATTTATGGAATGGCCGTTATGTATTGTGTAAATAGCAGGGGAAAGGTTCAATTTTTAAAATCATTTATTAAATTTATTTTTTATTGTGGGTGTGTAAATATGCCTACTATATTTCGTTTGGGTTGTATTAAATATAATAAAATAAATAATTTGATAGATGGTATCAGATAGTAAATGCTTTATTTATTTATATTTTTTGTAAGTTCAAAAAGTAGATTCCGTAAATAAAGAATTAAATGAATAGACAGTAAACTTAGACAGTAAAGATTTTTCTAACTTACCTCTCCAATTGCAACAGCAAAACAAGCACTAACAAAAATCATTACAAATTTCATTTTCGCTTGATTATTTTAATTTCGTGTTATATTTGTTGAATATGATGTTATTTGGATGGTCGTTAGATTTCTGTCGACAGCAAAAATTTCGCGCAATGTTTTTATACCGCTCGGCGACCCGAGGACGAGCATGTTGAACATGGAGGCACTTGAATTTTTCATTTCCTCCATCCGGACTTTAAAAATTATTAAGAACAAGAAGGGGAACTGGAATCAAGTGCATCACCTAATTACACGTCGAGCACGGGAATTTCGCAATGTTCGTGAATAAATTATTACGTGCTGAATGGAAAATGAGTCGACTCCTAGGATTTTTGAATAGTAAAATCCATTTGTACAGGGTGGTGCATTTTGGAGGTGCCCCTTTTTATTCGAAGAGATATTGAAAAACCGTTTTTGCGAGCTAGGGTCACTTTTTCGGGTTTAAATCAATGGCGAAAAGAAAATTGAACTATTCTTAACCGTTTTTGCTCTACAACCGGAAGTTGATAAAATGTCGTTTTTCTAAAGTTACTGTAACTCATTTGTTTTTAAAGTTACAACCAAACTATAAAAAGTTTCTTATGGCAACTTTTTACGCCGATTAAAATGACGTATCTGTTTTATTTCAAGGATGTTTCGTTTTTGTTTTCTTATATCAAAATTACATTTTTCTTATAGGCGCATGTGGAGACATGCATATCATTGAACAGCATTTTTAACCCTGATTTCAAAGATGTGCCACATGCCAGAGCTGGGACGAATCTTATCAAAAAGGATTCGAATCACGAATCCGAATAATCTAATATGATTCGAATCACGAATACTCGAATAACGGATTCGTAAGAGATAAATATGATTCGAATCAAAGATTCGAATCCTGTTTTCTCGAATCACGAATACAAATCCTTTAAGAATAAATTTGATTTTATTATTTCTTTGCAACCATTTATATATAAATATCGTTACCAGTTGTTTTAACAAAAATATTTAAAACCTAATTATTTTAATTAACATTGAACATCGTTGCAACAGACTAAACTGTTACTCTGATTAAAGATGTATTTGTGTGTTTCTGAACTTCATTTCAAATCAGGGATTTGTACGCGTGGCGCATGAAGTAAAATTTCGAGTTTAGAAAAGCCCGAAAATTTGTCTCGGGTCGCTGCGCGACCCGAGACAAATTTTCACGGGGCTTTTCTAAACTCGAAATTTTACTGCATGCTTAGTCTGGGAGTGGAAAACAGTTTTGTATATAATATTGATAACTTTTGATAAACACTCGCCTTTTTGATTTAGAAAAAGAACAATAAACTTTTTCTTTTAGATACTTTATGGATCACCATGTATAAAAACAAATATGCTCATCTTGTAGATCGCAATAGGCTTGCAATAGCCTAAATGCATGTATTATACTTTTCTGTAGCTCGAATAGTTTTTCAGTTATAACGTTTTTTGTCAAAGTTGAAAAATGTCGAGAATTTACGCGAGCGCGCTTGCTTTTTTTATATTTCGCAAAAGTTGCGAATAACTTAATAACTAATGGGATTACAAAAAAATCGTTCAAACAATTTTTCTATCTTTAAGTTTTTTCGTAACTATCTTCTTTCTTAGAGAACAAGAACAGTTTGTTGAAAGATTCTTAAAAAATCATAATTTTTAAAAATCATGGAATAACTTGATTTTGCGCATTACTGAAAAAATATATTATTAGTAATTAGTAATATTTAATGTCGTTTTTATTGTGCGCGTTGATAGAGATGATAAAGTTTGTTAATAATCTAAGCATTATAACATAAAAACATTTTATATGTATAGAGAGTTTAAAGTTTAGTGACCACGATTTTTGCGTAACAACAACAATTTTTCAACACTTTTAGTAAATAACACACTTGGTTAAGATTTCACTGTTTATTAGTTGACACTGCAACACCTGTTTTGCTACACAGGCAGATAATTGATGACAATTTTTCAGTTGAAATAATTAAAAATGTTCGAAATGAAAATAAACACATTAATGCACGCTGTATAAGTTCCAATTGAAAAAAAAAACCAAATTGGCAAAAAAATAGTTGCAGTCCTCTCGATGAAGGTGCTATGACAATTGAAAATGTCAAAGTTAGTTTTAAAAATTTCGTCACAGAATAATTTTGAGTTTAGAAAAGCCTGAGTTTGGATTTGGACGTTCAGGCTTTTCTAAACTCGAAATTTTACTTCATGCTTTATCTGGGAGTGAATAACACTCGTTTAAGCTTCAAAATAAAGGCTTAATAATTTTTTTTAACTTATTGATTAATAACTAAATACGCTTTAACATGATTTGTATATTTTTATACAGGGTAATTATACGGGTAATTTACCCGGTATTCAATAAATTAATGAATATAAACAGGTTTACCGATATTTCACCGGAAAATCATAATATCGTTGTTTCAGGGGTAAAATTCATTAAGTACGTTACGTGGACCCGAAATTTTACTTTATGCGCCACGCGTATAAAACAGTGATTTAACGAGAAATTTAAAAACACACAAAAGACTTTTTTATGTTAATCCTCACAATTAATTCGAATTATTTTTGACGATTCAAATCCTTTTGTAAGTATTCGAATCCTTGTATAAATATTCGAATCCATTTATAAATATTCGAATCCTTTTATAAAGATTCGAATCCTTTCATTACGATTCGAATTCTTTTATATGGATTCGAATCACCCACCTTTGGATTCGAATACGAATCCTTTAAAAAAAAAAAAAAACTAATCCGGATCACGAATCCAGTTGAACTAAAGTATTCGAATGCCTCTTTTGAATCCTTTAAAAGGATTCGAATCCAGGATTCGAATCCTGAATGATTCGAATCCTGCCCAGCTCTGCCACATGCATACTTTTGTCAAAAAAGTCTTTGGCAAAGTTACCATGACAACCGGTGAATAATTTGGTTGCCAGGTGATTCTTGTTATGTTATGTTATGGGGTCGGTGGGTCGTATGGCCTCTGGGCCTTTCGAAGTTACCTCGACCTAAAAGATCTTTTGTAACTATCCCTGACCTACTTGAGTCCCTCAATGTCTAGGCTTCTTATGAAGTCTACTATAACTTGAGGGTTAATGTGTACCAATTCCTCGGTGTTTAAAGTGGCCGATGACAGGTAGTTCCCTCTTTGAAGGGACAAGGCAGGGCATTCACAAAGTAGGTGCTCTGCTGTTTCTTGTGCCTCGTTGCAGAACCTGCAGTTATCATCAGTTGTTTGACCCATCTTGGTGAGGTGGTACTTCAGAGGACAGTGTCCAGTTAGAAGGCCGGTTATGAGCCTTAGGCTGAGAAACTGTCCGGCTCTTACGGCAGAGAAGGCGATGAACCTTTTCGCCTACCGCAGACCAGATTTAGACTTGCATGTAGGCGATTTTATTGCCTTTAATGCAGCTTGACTGTCTGAGCAGATGCAAACCCTCTGTTTGTTGTATCCCCTGTCTAAACATATGTGGGCGCATGTGTTCAGGGCCTCGATTTCTGCCTGAAATATCGATGGGGATCGTCCCAAGGCCTTTGATAACTCGAATCGAGGGCCAGTGATACCGATTCCGACTCCGTTCTCAGTTTTGGATCCGTCAGTGAACCAAACTATCGAGGAGTCTTGTAACTGCTTGACCCTCGCTCCAACATCATGGCGGCCATGGATGGCCACTTCAATCGTTGTGTCGAAGTCGTAGTCAGTTGACATGTAGTCTTTGGGCATGTATATCGCTCTTTCACACACAGTGTTGAGGATTTTTATGTGCCCGTTAAGGTATCCATATTTTGTATGTCTGTCTGGATTATTCTTAATGCGTCTAGTGCTGCTTCCCTTTTCACGTGCAGATGCAAAGGTGTGAGATTTAGCATAGCCTCCATTGCTCCAGTGGGGCAGGTGTTCGGGGCTATGAACACCTGCCCTGTTCCTGTGATGCCCAAACATGCCAACCGTTGAACCTTGCTGAGCCTTGCTTGGGTTGTGATCTCCGTTGTCTTCGTCCACCAGACAACGGAACCATAGGTGATTATTGGTCTTATCACCGTAATGAAAAGCCAGTATATCATCTTGGGGTGTAAACCCCATCGTTTGCCAAATAGCCTGCGGCAAGCCCATATTGCCCTTACTGCTTTGGCAGTGATGTTATCTACATGGGTTTTCCAGTTTAGCCTCTGGTCAAAGGTGAGGCCGAGATATTTAACTGTGTTGGAAAGCCCAATGAGTGTCCCATTCATGGTTAGTGCCTTAAGATTTAATTTTCTACGACCTGTAAATGGGACAATTACAGTCTTGTTGGGATTGATAGTGAGCCCCTTCTGCACGCACCATGTACTTACTTTCCGAAGGGCTGACTGCATGCGGTTTGACACCGTATCGTCATGCTTTCCCCTAACTATGATGACGATGTCGTCAGCATAGCCTTGTACGTCAAAACCGTCGTTGGATAACACCGATATTAGCTCATCGACAACTAGTGACCACAGCAGGGGCGATAGAACCCCGCCTTGTGGGCACCCCTTTACTGCGAACACAGTTGCCGACTCATCGCCAATGGACAGTGTGATCCTACGACCTTTGAGCATAGCATGGATCCAATTGGATGTGGAGGCATCAATTCCTCTTGATTTGGTGGCCGTGTCTATGGATTCATAGGAGGTGTTGTCAAATGCACCTTCGATGTCCAAGAATGCACATAGAGCCACTTCTTTGCTTGCGATGCTCTTCTCTATTACACTTGTTAGTGTGTGAAGGGCATTTGTTGTTGATTTGCCTGCTTGATAGGCAAATTGGTGTTTGTGAAGGGGAAACGACTGAAGAGCTTTCCCTCTGATATTTCTATCAATGATTTTTTCCATTGATTTTAGGAGAAAGGAGGTGAGGCTTATGGGGCGATATGACTTGGGCTCGTCAGTTTGGCGTTTGCTAGCCTTTGGTATAAACACCACCGCCACCTCCCTCCACTGCTTGGGGATATACCCAAGAGAGTAGCTAGCTCTGAATATTTGCGTGAGACGTGGTAATAACTCCTCCCCTGCCCTTTGCAAAAGGGCTGGAAAGATGCCATCTGCCCCCGCGGATTTGAACGGCTTGAAGCCGTTGATCGCCCATGTTATTATGCTTGGAGTGAAGATCTTTGTTGCCAGTTTTTTGCTTTCTCTGGTAGGGCGTTCTTCTACCTCAAAGCCGATGGCAGGTAAGTCTTCACTGTTAATTGCCTGGGACCCAGGAAAGTGAGCTTCTAGGAGTACTCTTAGACTTTCTTCTAGGGTTCCAGTGTATTCACCTTTGGACTTTTTTAGTAGTCCAATACCGTTCGTGTGATCCTTTGCAAGGACTTTTTGGAGGCGTTGTGCGGGAGGTAGATCATCTATCCCCTCGCAGAAAGTCCTCCAAGTTTTCCTTTTGGATTTTCTCAGTTCTTTGTTGTACTCCGTAAGGGCCTTTCTGTGCCTAGTTTTGGCCTTTAGGCTCGCGAGTTCGCTGTTCCACCAGGGCACTTCTCTAACAACAGCTCTTTGCTTTAGTGGACAACTACTTTCGTAAGCGATGTTGATTACATCTTGTAATTGTGTCGATGCTGCTTCTAGTTGCTCGACTGTTTCAATAGGATTCAGTGGTCCCGCAAGTTCCGACGTAAGGCGCTCTTGGTAGGCCTCCCAGTCGGTATTTTTGGGATTTCTGAATCCATTGATGTGTTTATTACCACTATCGATGTCAAACCGTATATGCTGATGGTCTCATAGTGAGACGTAATCTGAGACGTGCCAGTTTTGTATGTACTGGCTTATGTAATTATCAGCTAGGGAGATGTCTAATACCTCCTTTCTAACTGATGTGATAATAGTAGGTTTATTACCCTTATTAACTATATCTAAGTTTTCACCTAAAACATAGTCTAGCAGGAACTCACCTCTTCTCTTGGTGTCCGTACTGCCCCATACAGTGTGGTGCGCGTTGGCGTCGCAGCCCAGGACCAGGTGTTTGTTTTCCTTCCTGCACCAGGTGATGAGGCGTTTGACTTCTTCTCTTGGAGGGGATGTGGAGTCACCCGGGAAGTAGGCCGAGGCTATAATAATTGTCCTCTTGCTCGTCCCCTTAGTGACTCTAATTTGTGCTGTGACCAGATCTCTCGTGATGAATTCTGGAACAGGAATGTAGTTAGTGCCGGCCTTAAATAACAAAGCGGCCCTAACGTTATTGTGTAAGGTACTATAGATCAACTTACAGTTTTTGGATTGGAGTCCCATAATTTGGCCTCTTCTGGTCCAGGGCTCTTGAATGAGCCCTATTTCTAACTGCTCCTTAATAAACCTCCTAGAAAGTACGCTCGAGGCTGCTTTAGCATGGTGGAGGTTTATTTGGACGCAAGTTAGTTTTTGAGGTGATCGGGTCAATATGGCTTTCCGGGGGCAGGACTCAGTGTTCCTTTTCCCCTGGGGCCAGTTTCTCCGATCCCCTCACCTGCTACGGATGAGGCTTTGAGGCTATTTTGGGCCTCTAAAAGCTGCAGTATCCTCTCATTGGAGTATCCTGCGCTCGATGGGAAGTAGCCAATTACTATATCCGTATGTGGAAAATCTTTTTCTTCCACATACTTCAGCATGGCGCCATCCCACGGTTTTAGTGCTGGCACGACGGACTTTAGCCAGTCTGCAGTGGCCTTATCCGCACATACCAACATAAGCCATCCTGGTCTATTGTTGGAGCTTAGGAATTTTGGGCGAATGTCCCCTTCCTTTAGCTCCACAATTTTATCCAGGATTGCTTCCTGAAGCATTGTTAGTTGATTCGCATCAGCTAACGCCTCAGGGAACTTACTAGGCATTATACCTACCCGTATGCTCCCTGCTGCCTGACTGAAGGAAGGCTTCGGACATTCGCCTTCAGTTGATTTACGGGGAGGCCTTGATTTGGTAGCCTCTGCCCGTTTTTTGCTGCTCCCGAGGAGGAAGCAGCAGAGGGAGAGGTGCGAGGTCTGGAGCCTCCAGCCTCAGCCTTTGCGGTCTGATTGCCGGAAGGTCTTTCCCCCGCCTTCACCCTCTTAGTTGGAGCTTTTTTCTCCGGGGTACTGCCATCGGACCTGGGCCTTTTGTTGTGGCCTGCTTCCTTGGAGTTGGAAGGATTAAGGGGAGTTACGGCTTGTGCTCGGGCCTCCTCCATGGTAGCCCCTTGTCGCAGGAGGAATCTATACCTCTTCTTTGCTGCACCACCTAACTTGGGATATTGAAATCCCTTAGTTGATTATTGATCCTCTGTGTTCTGGCCAGGCCTCTCAGCCTGCTCCAGATTTTTAGGGATGTCGGTGACATCCGTGGGGGGGGGGGACGTAGTATCCCCTTCTTTTTTGTTTTTTTTTATTTGTTCTCATATTTGGTCCCACGAGAAGCTAGGGAAGTAACAGGTCACCCGTAACAGAGCCCCGCATGCTACGAGAAGGCTAGTTGCAACCAGGGGGCGCCATCTCCCTGGAGGTTGGGACCGGTAAAGACTAGTCTTCTATCTAGCCACGCATCTTATCGGCCAAGTCCCCTACCTTAAGATTTAGGATTTTATTGAGGTGTCCTCCTCTTGGTCCAGGCGGTTAAGCCACGACCCCCCTCAATCTCTGCCCGCGAGACATGACCACGTCAGCAGAGATTGAATGGTATTACGAGGGCACACTGCCAGGCAGTATGTGGACCTCGGCATCGTTAACCTCAGTGCAATCCCTTAGCCACGATACGACAGCCGGGATGAGGGGAGTTGGTCCGCGGCGATAGCCTTCGGTACCACCACGCAGGATGTTAGGCCTGGAGTGATCCCTGTAGCTACCACTAGCCATTTCAACTGGGTCGATATGGCCGATCCCCTATCCGCCACCTGGGGACGCGCTTGATAGCTCTCCACGCCACAAGCAGGTGATGCTTGCAATTTGTATGAAAATATGATGTGGTGTATTTTGTTCATATTATGAGCTCACTTTAACTGAGCGAAGTGCGAGGTATCGATGCGTTAAATTTTTACCAATCAATATAAAAATAATAGATTCACTCAAGAAATATAAAGCAGCAATTTATGATTTTCTGTTGGAATTACATAGTTTAAACAAATACTTTGATATTAAAAGTAAATAAAAGAATTTCCTACTTTTTTTTAGTTTTAAGTTAATATTTTGTTATTTGACACAATTTCATTTATGTTCCAGAAGTTTGTAATACTTGAAATAAAGTTTGTTTGTTATTATTATTATTATAAATAAGCACTCTTGATTGACATAAACTGCTACTTTGCTTGTCGTATATAACAAAAAATATTTTTTTCCACAAAGATACACAAGTGGCACATCGTTAAAACCGGCATCAAAAATGCTGTTCAATGGTATGCATATCTCCATAAGCGCCCATAAAAAAAGTGAATTTGGTGTAGGTAAACGAAAACGAAACGTCCTTAAAATAATACACGTGAGTCATTCTAATGGGCGTAAAAAGTTGCCTTAACCCATTAAGCGCCATTGGTGCATACACGCAACATTATACATTTTTTGTTAACCAAATTACTAAATGAGTTAATTTTGTATATTATATTATTTGACCTGACTTGAAAATGTATGAAGAGAAATGTGAATATTTTGTTATTTAAATTTTTCGATTATTACTCATTAAAAAAATACATCAGTGTATTTCTAACTTCACAATATTTCAGTGTTCTGTACGCGTGGCGCATGAAGTAAAATTTCGAGTTTAGAAAAGCCCCGTGAAAATTTGTCTCGGGTCGCTGCGCGGCCCTCGAAAAATTTTCTACGCGGGGCTTTTCTAAACTCGAAATTTTACTTCATGCTTAGTCTGGGAGTGAAAACACACGTTCCAAACTTTATATCGCACGTTTTTAGAAAAAATCGATTAATGCCTGAAAATTGTATACATTTTGCATATTTAAAAGAAAAATTCTACATACTGTGATTTTTTCTTTTAAATATGCAAAATGTATACACTGTAAATTTTCAGTCAATAATCGATTCTTTATAAAAACGTGCAAAATGAAGTTTAAAACGAGTGTTTCCACTTCCAGACTAAGCATAAAGTCAAATTTCGAGTTTAGAAAAGCCCCGCGTAGAAAATTTGTCGAGGGTCGCGCCAGCGACCCGAGACAAATTTTCACGGGGCTTTTCTAAACTCGAAATTTTACTTCATGCGCCACGCGTATAAAACACTGAAATATTGTGAAGTTAGAAACACACTGATGTATTTTTTTTAATGAGTAATAATCGAAAAAAATAATAATAAGTTATTCATAGAAATCATAAAGAGAAGTGCAAAATTTTACAAAAAATCAACTTTTAAAGTTAACTCTATAATTGTTTGGCCGTTAATGGGTTAAGGAAGTGTTTACAGTTTGGTTATAACTATTAAAACAAATGGATTACAGTAACTCTATAAAAATAACATTTCAATGGAGTCAGTTACACTTCAATTTCTTGAAGTTTTAACCTATTAATGGCCAAGCAATTATAGAGTTAACTCTAAATGTTTGTTTTAGGTAAAATTTTGTACTCAATTTTATGATTTTTATACACGACTTATTAAATTACATACTGTAACTTTTTCTTTTGAATATACATATATACTCAATGACATTAGAAGCGTAACACCAAGAAGGAATGATTTTTTTGAATTCATATTTTAGTAACAGAGTGACTATATTCAAAGCATACATTGATAACAATTTCAACCTTGTGCCTTTTATATTTATTGTGAAAAAAAAAATTCACTTTTTCTTTTTTGATAAAACTATTTATATGAGCTGTTTAGTACAGATGTTTTTAGTTTTCGTGTTTTCGTTGAGTGTGTTAAGCTTAAATAAAATACCTCGAGTCCGAAGACGTCCACAATATCACCATTTGAGCGATTTTGACCGGGGTCGAGTTGTTGCTTATCGAGATGTCGGTATGTCCTATCGCGAAATTGCCCGCCGTATTGATTCCACTGCAGCCACTGTAATACGTGTGTATCAGGTATGGATAGAAGAAGGTAGAGGAGCAAGAAGAAGACCAATTGGTCAACCAAGGCGTACCACAGAACGTCAAGATCGGCGCTTAAGACAAATAGCCCTGCGAGACCGTTTCGCTACTACGCGTCAAATCGGTGATCAATGGATTGGAGAAGAAGGTAGGCCCGTTAGTATGTGAACCTTATATCGCCGCATTCAATCCTTTGGGCTTCTTTCGTACCGTCTAAGATTAGTGCTTCCTTTAACAGCGAGACACTGTCGCCAAGGGTTGGACTGGTGCAGAGAACGGCAGCATTGGGAGGCAGAATGGCACGATGTCGTATTCAGCGATGAATCACGATTTTGTCTAGGCACGCATGATGGCCGTAGAAGGGTACGACGCTACCGTGGAGAACGACCTGATCTTAGGTTTGCTATTGAGAGGCATGTACACAGGACTGCTGGAGTAATGGTTTGGGGGGCTATTGCTTATGGTAGTCGATCACCTCTTGTATTCATTCGAGGCAGTATAACAGCTGCGCGTTATGTTGAAGACGTCATACGACCGACTTTGTTGCCTTATTTAGATGGCCACCCAGGCGTACTTTTTCAACAAGATAACGCACGTCCCCATATTGCTCGTCGAACTATGAACTTTCTTAATGAAGCTGGTGTTAATGTTTTGGCGTGGCCGCCCCGTTCGCCGGATTTAAATCCCATTGAACATGTGTGGGATATCATGGGAAGAAGAATATTCTCTTTGCACCATCCTCCACAGACTCTAGCACAGTTGATCGATGAAATTCAAGTTGCTTGGAACGAGATACCTCAAGAAGACATCGACCATCTCATTTTGTCGATGCCCAGACGTCTACAGGAGTGTATACAGCAAAGGGGTCGCCAAACACATTATTAATTTTTTTTAGATTGTTTTTTAATAAAATTTCTTGAAAATGTAATCATTTTATTCTTGATGTAAGACTACCATACTGGCAAAAAATCAAGTTAAAATAATAACTCCTTCTGGGTGTTACGCTTCTAATATCATTGAGTATATTATGTATTCGCTGTAAATTTTCAGGCATTCGTCGATTTTATGTAGAAACGTGCATATGAAGTTTCGAACAAGTGTTTCCACTCCCAGACTAAGCATGAAGTAAAATTTCGAGTTTAGAAAAGCCCCGTGAAAATTTGTCGAGGGTCGCGCAGCGACCCGAGACAAATTTTCTGGGCTTTTCTAAACTCGAAATTTTACTTCATGCGTCACCCTTATTAAACACTGAAATATTGTAAAGTTGAAAATACACTGACATTTTTTTTTTAATGAGTAATAATCATGAGAAAATATTTAAAATTTTCTTCATACATTTTCAAGCCAGGTCAAATAATACAAAATATCAAATAAACTTATTTAGTAATTTAATTAACAAAAAATTAATAATGTTGCGTGTATGCATTAATGGCTCTTAATGGGTTAATGACATTATTTTAATGAAACAAATGTATAGTATTCAAATTTTATTAAATATATAACAACATATATAATAAAAGTATTTTAAGTACATATTTTTCCGTTTAGTTCCAGTCAATTTATCACATGAAGACTTCTTCGGTTATACCCAACTAAAAGATAATAAATAGAACGTGTGAATGACAGCATTCATTAGAATTAAATTCAAACAGTTTAAATATTCTAAGATTTAAAAAAACAATCTTAAGTTAAACACAATTATTAAGTATTTCAATCAAATAAAATGTTGTCTTTTTTTATTACCTCTGCGGACACTTTGGTCGCACATTCAGCCATCTTTACAGCGGTTTCACATCTATCTCCAGTATCTTTGACTATATTAAAAAATACATGTTAGTTAATTATTAAAGATTATACTCGTAATTAAATAGTTTAAAGTTAGAAGTTCAGAGTTTAATTTTGGAAATGTTAAACTCTTTAAGAGAAAAATAGCATATATAATTGCTATTTTTCTCTTACAAGAGTTTAACATTTCCAAAATTAAATTAGTTTTATTGTTTTGCTAAGAAATATATGTCATCACACTAAGCAAAAAACAAACAAATAACGTTATATCAAGATTGTAGCAACATTAAACATTGTTTAACCTTGATGAAACGTTACTTAACTGGGTTTGCTCAGTGGGATAATATATAAAATTACGACAATGTTCGTATAAAATGCAAACAATAAGTCTTAATTATTAAAACTACTTAAAATAATAAATACCCATTGAAACAACTACTTCCCGTACAAATACACCGCCGGATATTAAAATATACAATAAAATATTTAAAATCTTATTTGATTTGTTACAACGCTCTATCAAAGTATATGTAACATTTAGGTCAAATTCTCTTCAAACCAACTAACAAATAAAAATGAAAAATGAAAAGAAAAATTAAACATGAAAAGGACTTGGATTTAAACTAAGGACTTACATTAAAACCAATGTCTTAGGCCATTTTAAAATGTTTATATCTTGAATATGTTTCTCATCTTTTACGTGGTAAAACATTTTTAACTATGATTTTAAAATCAAACACTTGCTTAAATTACACTAATATATTCGTGTATTATCCCAACTAGTTTCGACTTTGAGTAATTTCTTGAGAATGACTCAAAGTCGAAACTAGGTGCAATA
Source organism: Philonthus cognatus (assembly GCA_932526585.2). Lineage (NCBI taxonomy): Eukaryota > Metazoa > Arthropoda > Insecta > Coleoptera > Staphylinidae > Philonthus > Philonthus cognatus. The sequence continues at coordinate 31,988,850 of OW052241.1, forward strand.
AAGTAGCAAAACATTAGTAAAATTTAACCAAGTATTTTTTTTAAACTCATAGGATATTTATGATTTTGCTAAGGAATAAAAAGTAATAATGATTAACCATTAATTAAATATGCTTGCTCCCTAGGGATGACGTACTATGTTTAGTCTCAAAACTGTCTATTAACAAAGCAATTGCGTTTTTTTAACAATAATCATACCTTCTGGCAGACATTTATCCCAAGCGGCTTTGAATTTTCCGTAGATTTCCTCGTCTTCCTTCTTGAACATCTCGATTGACTTTTCAACGCTTTCCTTCGTGAATTTTCCATCTGCAGTTTGCTGAATATTCGCAAATTATTATAATGAATAAAAGAGAGCACAGAATAAGATGACATTAAAAGTAAGACTATGAAAAGTAAATCAGAAAGTTAGTATATAAATATTTTATATCGTTTCAACAATGTTCCCACTGAGCAAAAAACAAACAAATAACGTTTTATCAACATTGTAATAACATTAAACGTTGTTTTAATGTTGATGAAACGTTACTTAGATGTGTTTGCTCAGTGGGTTAGTTCAAAAATATTTGGATTTTAAGAATTTTTGAAAAATCCACGTAAAATCTCAGCCGATTAAAACTGTGGTTACTAAAGGCTTAACATTATAAGAAAAATACTCACAGCTCCAACGTTTTGGTAGAAACACGAAATCAAGCATTTTCCCTCTTTCCTACTCGGCATTTGTTTTCCTAACAATTCACTGATATCATCTATAAAATGTTTAATAAATTTTACTAAACTAATGCCCATTTGCACCCAAAAAGTACTAATCAGTGATTAGTACTTTTTAAAAACACAACAATTGTATTTACAAATTGTTTACACAATTGCATATTGATGAAAGAGACATGTTTAGGATATCTTACAAATTTATAACATTTTTATGTTTTAGAAATTTAACTTAACTTTACTTAACCCATTAACGGTCGAGTAATTATAGAGTTAACTCTAAAAGTTGATTTTAGGTCAAATTCTGCACTTCTTTTTATGATTTCGATGAATGACTTATTATATTACATACTGGGAATTTTTCTTTAAAATATACATAATGTTTACGCTGTAAATGTTTAGGCATTAGTTGATTTTATACAAAAAAAAAAAACGTGCAATATGAAGTATCGAACGAGTTTTTTCACTCCAAGACTAAGCATGAAGTAAAATTTCGAGTTTAGAAAAGCCTGAAAATTTGGTTTTGGTTTTTCTAAACTCGAAATTTTACTTCATACGCCACGCGTATAAAACACTGAAATATTGTGAAGTTAGAGATACACCGACATTTTTTTTTCCAAATGAGGAGTAATGTAAATATTTAAATAACAAAATATTTACAGTTATCACTCATATTATAAATTGCTGCATTTTAGGCGGGGTATTTCCAGATTGCTGGAAGCTTGCCATAATAAAACCCATACCCAAAGTAAATAAACCTACTGAGATGAAGGACCTAAGACCTATCAGTATTTTGCCAGCTCTTTCTAAATTATTTGAAAAAATTATAAAACAGCAATTACTGGAGTACGTTGAAAAAAATACAATCTTGCCACAATCACTATCTGGGTTTAGAGTAGGCTATAGTTGTGAGATAGCATTATTAAAAATTACGGATGATATTTTATCAGCCACAGACAATGGACTTTTAACAATATTGGTACTTTTAGATAACAGTAAGGCCTTCGACACTGTCAGGTATGATACACTTAAGCTAATACTGCAGTACATAGGGGTAGAAAAATCTGCTGTTTCACTACTAACTAGCTACGTTAGTGGACGTAAACAATGTGTGCAACTGAATAAAAGCAAATCAAATTTCTTAGACATTAGGCAAGGGGTGCCGTAAGGTTCTGTGCTAGGCCATCTTTTATTTTCCATCTATACATTTAATATACTCTCACAATTGAAATTTTGCCATGGTCATATGTATGCAGATGATAGCCAACTATACCTTTCTTTTAAACCTGAATCTTTTCGCCAGGCTGAAATGTATGTGAATTCCGACTTGCAAAGGATTTACGAACATTCTTGCATGTTGGATCTAAGGCTAAATCCTACCAAATCTTCATTTCTGCTGTTTGGAAAGCATAAAACCTGTAACCTTATCCATTCTCAAATTAGTTTAACAATTAATGGTGCTGATATTCCTTATGTTACAGAAGCTAAAAATCTAGGCGTAATTATCGATAATTCTTTTAGATATAAAAAACATATCAATAGATATATTAGCACAGCCTATATTAACCTAAAAAGATTGTATCCTCACCGTTCATGCCTATCCATAGAAATGAAGATCATGCTATGTAATGCATTTGTCTTGTCGCAATTCACATACAGTTCACCAATATATAACTCTGCTATTGATAGAATAACTAATAATCGCATACAAAAAGTCCAAAACTCATGCCTGCGTTTTATATTTGGAATCAGAAAGTTTAACAGAATTTCATATAAACTTATTGAAACAGGGTGGCTAAATATGGCTGCTAGGCGAGAATGTCAGACGTTCTGTTTATTTCATAAAGTGATAATAAATAAATCACCACAATACCTCTATAATAAAATTACATTTCGAGATGATGTGCATACATTAAATACTCGATTTAAAGGGCGCCTATCTCCTCCTAAACACCGCACCTCTCTATATGAACGGTCATTTTCTTATCAAATATACAGGATGTATAATGAAATTCCAAATGAATTTAAAAATCTTAATTTGAGCAAGTTTAAGTTGGCAGTTAAAATACATTTACAGAAGTGCTAATAACAATCGTGATGGCTAGATTTTCAGTGTATGTAACACAAAATATATATGTATAGAGTATTTGTTCATGATTGTTTAATTTGTTGATACAAAGTGTATTCCACATATAAAGTAAATATTTAATTTAATTTAAGGTTTGGATGGTAGAACAGTTTGGGGATTACCCCAACACTGAATCCCGCCTTACGATGCGCATTTTGTTACATTCAATTTTTCCTAATTTTACACTAATATGTACCTTTGTATATTTTTTTGTTGAATGTTATTATTATGCAAATAAAGGATTATTATTATTATTATTGTTCTTCATATATTTTCAAGCCAGGTCAAATAATATAACATAGCAAATTAACTTATTTAGTAATTTAATTTACAAAAAAATAATAATGTTGCGTTTGTGTATCACTGGCGCTTAATGGGTTAATCAGAGGTTGAATTAATACAAATGGACCTACGATTTTAAACACTAACAATAAATTTTAGACACTACAGTAAATCCATTGTTTTGATGTATTTTAAATTTTGTTTTCCTACATTATCAATCTTGTATATTTTTCTATCAATTATTTTAGCATGCATGCGATATTGTTGATTGTTCATTCTATTATTATTCGTAAAAGAAGTGTTATAATTTTGTAAAATTGTAAAAGTTTATACGGTAAATAAGTAAATAGATCATACATTATGTTCCATTTTTTGTAAGTATGATCACACTTGCACTTAAATAAACAGATAGTAAAATTATACATATATAGATGGCGTTATCCTCCATTTTCATTAAATATATTTAAATTTAGGCTTAAAGAGACAGAAAGTTAAGTTATGCACAAATAGATGGCGCTATGTTTTACTTTCAATTAATATTATCAAACTTATCCTTAAATAAACATAGATTTAAGTTATACACAAATAGATGGCACTTTACTAAATTTTTAATAAATATGATTAAACTTAGGTTTAAATAGACAAAAAGTTAAGTCATACATAAATAATATTTGTATAGTATTGAGCGTTACTCGTCGTATTCCATATTAATTAATCAATATTGATACGTGTTTCAATGTTTTTACCACTTCATTTTAATAATTCTACGACTCGAGTTTCGACATATTTAGTGTCATTTTCAAGTTTGACAAATTTACAGTGTTTCTATGGCTGTTTAATACTTTTTAGCCATAGAAACATCGTAAATTTGTAAAAACTTGAAAATTTTGGCTTAAATGGTCGGAAAGTCGAGTCATTTTTCAACTAAAAACGTTGCTTTCGATCAAAATAATTTAGATTTTTTGACATACCACCACTAGCTTTCTCCTTTTCTGCACACTGAGCTCCGATTTCTTGGATCTTCTTCAGCGCCTTTTCTTTAAATTCAGGACTGAACTGAAATTTAAAAAAATATATATTGTTTTTCAACAGTCAAGTTTGACGCAGTTTAAGCAGTGAGGCAATTATGTATACATAGTAGATTGTTTGACGAGTTTTGAAAGCTTCGGTTTGCATGCGAATACCAATTTCCCAAGGTTTCAGTTTAGGCTTCTAATGGTTTTTTAACAGCGCTCAATTTTAGTTTCAAACGAGTGTTTCCACTCCCAGGTTAAGTAAAAAATTTCGAGTTTAGAAAAGCCTTAAAATTTGTCCTTGAATCTTGGAGGCGTTCACTTCGTGGTACATTTTCAATTTGGTATAGAGAAAACATTTACCTTTTTTATACCACTTTTGGTGCGACGAAACCAAATATTTAGGCTTTTCTGAATTTATAAATTTTTCTTCATGCGCCACGAGTATAAAAAAACTGACATAAAATTAAAAATATACTGCTAGGTCAGTATTAAAAATATAGAGCTAAAGCAGGATTACAAATACACTGCTAAACAAGAATTTTTTAAATATCATAATATATCAGTGTTTTATACGCGTGGCGCATGAAGTAAAATTTCGAGTTTAGAAAAGCATGAAAATTTGGTTTGGTCGCTCCGCGCTTCGCGCTACGCGACCAAACCAAATGTTCATGCTTTTCTAAACTCGAAATTTTACTTCATGCTTAATCAAGGAGTGGAAACACTTGTTAGAAACTTCAAATTGAACTCACTAAATAAAAAACAACAAATTGCTGAAAACCCTTAGGCATACATGGAATCCGTTGACTAAATAAATATGTATACTTGAAAAAACCAATCCCTGTATTAAAAAATGTTTTAAAGACCCATAAACATTCAGTTTTCAAAATGACAATGGAACAATAGTTCAAAGATGATCTACAATTCAAAATAAGACCAATAATGCATTAGGAGATAAACTCTAATACAAAATGTCACTAAAACAATAGAACCGTGGTTCAGAGATGAATTGTAGGTTTAAATAAGACTACAACTGTAATTCAGAGATGAACTGCATTTCGAAATAAAACTGCAACTGTAAATCAGAGATCAACTGCAGTACAATAATATTCCTGTAGTTAAAAGATTAACTGCAGTTCAAAATGATACTATTGGAATAAAAGTGTAGTTAATCTCTAAACTGCAGTTCAAAACGACGCTCTAATTGTAGTTTAAAGATAAAATACAGTTGAAATAAGACCAGAACTTTAGTTCGGAGATGAACTCTGGTACAAAATGTCACTAGAACAATGGAACCGTAGTTCGGAGATAAACTCCAATTTAAAATAAGACTATAACTGTAATTTAGAGCTGAACTGCAATTCAAAATAAGACTTCAACTGTAATTCAGAGATGAACTGCAGTACAAAATGTCACTATAACAATACGGGCCAGTTGCACCAAATACGCTGAACTGGTTCAACTCTCTAACTTTAACGCTACTTAAAACTGCAACTGTAATTTAGAGATGCAACTGTAATTCAGGGATGAACTGCAGTACAACAATAAGGCTGTAGTTTAAAGATTAACTGCAGTTTAAAATGATACTATAACCCACTGAGCAAAAAACAAACAAATAACGTCATTTCAACATTGTAGCAACATTAAACGTTACTTAAAACTGCAACTGTAATTTAGAGATGCAACTGTAATTCAGGGATGAACTGCAGTACAACAATAAGCCTGTAGTTTGAAGATTAACTGCAGTTTAAAATGATACTATAACCCACTGAGCAAGAAAAAAACAAATAACGTTTTATCTACATTGTAGCAACATTAAACGTTGTTTTAATGTTGATGAAACATTACTTAAATGTGTTTGCTCAGTGGGAAGAATAGAATTTTAGTTAATCTCTGAACTGCAGTTCAAAACGTAGATTAATTGCAGTTAAAAGATGAAATGCAGTTGAAATAAAACCAGAACTGTGGTTCTATGATGAACTCTAGTACAAAATGTCATTATAACAATGGAACCGTAGTTCAGAGATGAACTCCAACTCAAAATATCTCTGAACTGCAGTTCAAAACGTAGCCCTAATTGTAGTTAAAAGATGAAATGCTGTTGAAATAAAACCAGAACTGTAGTTCTATGATGAACTCTAGTACAAAATGTCATTATAACAATGGAACCGTAGTTCAGAGATGAACTCCAACTCAAAATATCTCTGAACTGCAGTTCAAAACGTAGCTCTAATTGTAGTTAAAAGCTGAAATGCAGTTGAAATAAAACCAGAACTGTAGTTCTATGATGAACTCTAGTACAAAATGTCATTATAACAATGGAATCGTAAATCAGAGATGAACTCTAACTCAAAATAAGACTACAACTGTCTCTGAACTGCAGTTCAAAACTTAGCTCTAATTGTAGTTAAAAGACGAAATGCAGTTGAAATAAAACCAGAACTGTAGTTCTAAGATGAACTCTAGTACAAAATGTCACTATAATAATGGAACCGTAGTTCAGAAATGAACTCCAATTCAAAATAAGACCACAAATGTAATTCAGAGATGAACTGGAGTTCAAAATAAGACTACAACTGTAATTTAGAGCTGAACTGCATTTCGAAATAAGACTACAACTGTAATTCAGAGATGAACTGTAGTATAAAATGTCACTAGAACAACAAGGGCCAGTTGCACTAAACATATTGAACTGGTTCAACTCCTTAACTTTAACTTTAGTTTATTCACGTATACCACTTATAAACATAAAATACTGTAAACACAAAGTACGACTACAACTCACAACTCTGAACTCGAGTTTAAAGCGACATTAGAATAATAGGAACTGTCATCTTAAACTCAAGTTCAGCTTGAACTCGAGTTCGACGTTTCTTTGTGCAACTGGACCTAAGACTGTAGTTCAGAGATTAACTGGAGATCAAAATGAGATTATAAGAATAGAATAGTGGTTCATTTCTGAAGTGCAGTTCCAAAAGACTGAAAAGGAGAGTAGAATAATAGAACTAAAGTTGAGAAATTAACTGCGGTTCAGAAATAAACTCGGTGAATTAAATGTTTATGCAATTGCGTTTTAAATTCTTGATCACTATTCTAAAAAGTTCAACGTTTTTGGTGCAACTGGGCCTGACTGTAGTTCAGGGATTAACTGCAGTTCAAAATAAGACTATAACAATAGAACTGTGATTAATTGGTGAACTGCAGTTCAAAAAGACGCTATAACTAAAAAGGACAGTAGAATAATAGAACTTTAGTTGAGAAATACACTGCGGTTCAGATATGAACTCGGAGAATTAAATGTGTATGCAACTGTGTTTTAAATTCTTGATCACTATTCTAAAAAGATCAACGTTTTTGGTGCAACTGGGCCTAAGACTGTAGTTCAGAGATTAACTGCAGTTCAAAATGAGACTATAACAATAGAACTGTGGTTAATTTCTGAACTGCAGTTCAAAAAGACGCTATAACTAAAAAGGACAGTAGAATAATAGAACTTTAGTTGAGAAATAAACTGCGGTTCAGATATGAACTCGTTGAATTTAATTAGTATGCAACTGGCCCTAACATATCAACATGTTTAATAGAGTTTAAAAAACTGCGTTTTAAATTCTTGAACACTAATATAAAAAATAATTATTTGTATACTCACTGCTGCTTTTGCGCAAACAATCATAGCGAAAACTAACACAATGCATTTCATTTTGATTGATAATAAAAATGCTGTGTGTATACAAAATTTATATTTTGAATTGTATCAATCGACTGATGCTCAACATTATCCCAACGAGAGTTTATATAGGAATAACGACGAGGCCGAACAAAAACCGATTTTTTTCTTAATTACCTTTGTTTCCTCAATTATTTCATCCAATTTTTTGATTTTCCTGATTGATACATCCCGAACGTGATTTGTTTAGAATCCCCTGTGCGTATCAACTTCTGATTGAATCTAGATAAACATCGAATGGATAATTTCGGAAATAAATTAGATCACATGCAATAATATTCACCTTCACATATAATAACATATAATTTGTACTAATTTTATGTTAGATTTTAAGAATATTTTATAGGAGTACTTACACTAAAAAAGACTGTTATTCCTTACTTCAATTTTTATTTGTATCGTTAGATGTACATTTCGAGACATAAAGTGCTCATTATCAGTAACAAACTGGTATTGTTTGTTATTGATAATGAGCACTTTGTGTCTCGAAATGTACATCTAACGATACAAATAAACAGTGAAGTAAGGAATAAGTCTTTTTTAGTGTAATAATCACTTTACGTAAACTCAAAAACATACAATTAGGTACTTAATTATAACAACTTAACCAAACTTTTGCAACTATTTATTAAGGTTTATTTTACATACTTTAAGCTTTTCCAATTTGTTCGTCGAAGTTTAGTAACAAATAATGCACGGACATTTATTTTACTTCTAAATTTGAAGTAAGTAAGAACATCAACTCTGTTTATTTTACGTTATAAATTTGACAATAAAGGAAATTGCAAACTAAGTTCCTTATTGATCGTCTAACGAAGGTTTCCACTCCCAGTTTAAGCATGAAGTAAAATTTCGAGTTTAGAAAAGCCTGAAAATTTGGATTTGCTGGGGCGCGCGAGCGAAGCGAGTCGCGCCCCAGCAAATCCAAATTTTCAGGCTTTTCTAAACTCGAAATTTTACTTCATGCGCCACGCGTATAAATCACTAACTTTAAATAAAATCTGGAACTAATTACTTAAAGGAAAATAAATTTAGTATGTCAATTATCAATTGTTTAAAGTACGGGGAAAACGCTATGAAGGACACATCACCATTTTTTTATTATATGCTTCTCTAAATCTTCAAAAAAACAAAATAAATTGAACAAGAGTTTTCATTTTAAAATTTACATAAGGAAAGATTTAAATTTGAATTAATACTCAAAACGAAAAATTCTTCGAATCCAAAAAAAAATCTCAAAAAAATCTACGACTTATACGAGTAAAAAAAAATATCTTCCTTTCTAACATACATAAATAAATATTATAAAATCCGTATAGCAATATAAATTTAGTATGTAATTATCAGTTGTTTAAATTACGGTGAAAGTAATTTTTTTATATGCTTCTCTAAATCTGCAAAAAAAACAAAATAAAGTCATCAGGGCTTTTTATTTCACAATTTACAAAGGAAAAGATTTAAATTTGAATTAAAACTCAAAACAAAACTTCTTCGAATCCAAAAAAAAATCTCTTTATTATTCACGACCTATACGAGTAAAAAAAATATCTTCATTTCTAACATAGTTTACATATATAAATAAATATTATAAAATCCGTATGTACACAAATATTCGTAATCCTTGCGTGATTAAAATATGTACAAACTTGGCAAGAATCAACACTAAAAGTCTTATAAATTTCATTATTCTAAAATTAAAATAAAAAATAATCACTGGTGTTTATTTTACAGATATAGCAAGTTCTTTTCACTTTGTTTTAACGACTTTTGTGAAAATGAAAAAGTCACTCGTGTTGTTTAATAAAATTAAACAACAATAACGTCCGTTTTAAATTAAATTTAAGTAAATTCATTCACTTGTGTTTATAAAAATAATAATTATCACGTTTTATTTGTTTTGTTCGTTTAAGTCACGTTTGTCTCTTTCTTATTTTGTTCGTTTAAGTCACATTTGTTATTTGGTTATTTTCTATGTTTAAGTTACATTTTAATTGTCCGAAATAAGTCACTAAAATAAACGTGTTTAATTGTTTAATTTAAAGTAAATTACGAAACGAATATAAACTTTTGTGTAAAAACAAAGAAGTGTTTAATTTAAAACAAATGATAAAATTTGGTTTTTACCAAATAAACAAACGCGCTTAAGTTACTTGTTATCAACATTAAATTCAATAACATTTTATGTCGTTGTAATGTTGAGAAAACGTTGTTCCTAATAATTTATTGTTTAAAATTGTGCCTTTATAGAATTTTTTATTTGGAACCTGTTTATAACTGCGTTATTAATAGACGTTAGAAAAGAGTTTTAATTATTTAGGAAGTGAATTCTTAAAAATGGTTACTTATGTTCATTAATATTATAAGCTGTACATTTTTGCGTATTGGTTTTTTTTAAGGTTTAATTTTAAACCTGTAACAAGTGTTTCCACTGCAAAATGTCAGTGCATTCATTGTTTTTTTTTAATTGTTTATTTTTAAAGTTTTAACGAGTGTTTCTACTCCCTAATTAAGCATGAAGCAAAATTTCGAGTCTAGAGAAGCCTGAAAGTTTTGTTTATCTCTAAGCTCAGCGGAGCGATCAAACCAAACTTTCAAGCATTTCTGAACTCGAAATTTTACTTCATGCGCCAGGCGTTTACAGCACTGAAATTTCGCGAAGTTTAAAACCATTGGCAAACTCAAAAAAACATTTATAAAAAGTCAATAAAAATAAAAAGCAAGGAGATTTGTGAAGAAATGAATAAAGTTTATTTTAAAGTTTCATCATCTCAAAATCGAGCAAATTACAAGCGCGCAATGTTGGCTAAAATTTAAATTATTTAAATATGCATAAAAAAGTTTTAATAATTATAAAAAAATACTAACAGAATGAATTGCGATAAAAACCACAGTAATTTCTTATAATGTTCTAAACTTTCTTTTATCACTAGAAAAATCAAAACCGAGCAATAATTAACAAAATTTCAGAAGCATAAAGTCTATCAAAATTATTCAAAGTGCATAACAATTCCATCGTGCATTTAAAAGCATTTTCAAAAACTAAATTTAAATTAAATTCACAGAGATTTGTGAAGAAATTAACAAACTTTGCTTTAAAGTTTCATCTCCAAGTTGAAAAAATTAAAATTGTTTAAACTGGCATTAAAAAACATGTTTTAAAAATTATCAAATTATTTAACCAAATTTGAGAGCTTATAACTTGAGCTTCTGTAATTTTGTTATAATAGTTACCTGATTTTGATTTTTCAACGTTAAAAGTTTGCTAAATTAAAAGAAGTGATTCAAATCAATTTTAGAAAGGCGATGAAAATCACAGTCACTTCTTTTAATTTAGCAAACTTTTAACGTTGCAAAAATCAAAATCTGGCAATTGTTAGCAAAATTGCAGAAGCTCAAATTACAAGCGCTCAAATTTAAAGTTAAAGTTGTTCAAATTTGCATGAAAAAGAGCCATGTTTCAATAATTACAAAAAATAATACCATCAGAAGAAAAGGCGATGAATACCGCAGTGGCTTTTTATAATTTAGCAAAGTTTGTTTTAAAGTATCATCTCAAAGTTAAAGAAAAAAATTAAAACCGAGCAAATTATAAGCGCTCAATGTTGGCTAAAATTTGAATTATTTAAATTTGCATAAAAAAGTTTTGATAATTATAAAAAAATACTAACAGAACGAATGGCGATAAAAACCACAGTGACTTCTTATGATGTAGTTAACTTTCTTTTATAGCTAGAAAAATCAAAACCGAGCAATAATTAACAAAATTACAGAAGCTTAAAGTTAAGCGATATGAGTCAAAGTCAAAGTCATTCCATCGTGTTATAAAAGCATTTACAAAAATTGAATTCAAATAAAAATTACAGGGATTTGTAAAGAAATAAACAAAGTTTGTTTTAAAGTTTCTTTTCAAAGTTGAAAAAATCAAAATCGAGCAAATTACATGCGCTCAAAATTAGCTAAAATTTTTTTTTTTAAAATTCGTATGAAAAGAGCCATGTTTGAATAATTGAGTTGCTCAGATGCAAAAGCAGCCATAAGTGATTCAATAAACTTGTAGTAAAATGACAAAAACTAATTTTCTAGCTTCTGGGCAAGATATCAGAATGCTCTTTCACAACAAAAATCAAATAAAAATGCTTTATTGGCCTACAAAAGAATTTGATATCAGGTTTAAAAAATAAATTAGATAATATGGTTTTAAATCTGGAGATGGCACGTTTTGCATAAAAATGCTTTATTGGCCTACAAAAGAATTTGATATCAGGCTTAAAAAATTAATTAGATAAAATGGTTTTGAATCTGGAGATGGCAGGTTTTGCTAACTGCAAATATGTCAGGTGTTGCAACTCTAGCAGTGGCCATCTTTTAAATATGTTCGGGTGCAAAACTGGACAACTTTTAGTTTTATCCAAAGAAATAATATTGGAGGCTTAAGTATTTTTAACAATATTACACAACAATATTTTTTATTTTGAATATTCTCCAAATGATAATAATACAAGGATTTGAAAAAGCGGTTAATTTTCATTTTTTATTTTCTCAAAGCTTTATATTATCATTTAGCTGATAAACAAGCAATAATGAAGGATAATAATAATGCAATGTTTCTTTTCCATTTTTGAGATTTTCTGGACTTTTAGGAGGTGGTTTCTACAATTCCTCGTTGTTGCTCGACCTACTGGTCTTCTAAAAACGGTTCTTCTGTTTCTAAAATAATATTATCACTATTTTCCTCCTCTATGTTCATAAGCTTTAAACACATAACGATACACGGAAAAAACTTGAAAGAATAATTGTGTACATCTTGATCAATTATTAGTTGTATCAATTGACAGTCTACATGGGTGCCATCATTACCAAACAATAAAAAACGTCTTTTAAATAAACTAAAACATTCTTGAATGAGCGTTGTATTGAATGGAAAGTAAAAAATTGTCTGGTTTTGCATCCGAATTGCTGATGTGACATTTCTAATAAGTAACAAGTTGGCAGGTTTTGAAACTGAAAAAATATGTCAGCTTTTGCAGCCTAACTCACTAGGTTTGCATCCTACTATGTTTTGGAAACCTAATTTTAAAAGATTTAGGATGAGTTTTGATTGTCAATTTATTTTTATAATTGTAGCCTAAGACGAGTAGAATCTAAGGATCTCAAAACCTCAAAATAAAAAAAAATAGGCGAATGGCTGGTTTTGCATCTTGGCGACTCAATTACAAAAAAAATACCGACAGAATAAATGGCGATAAAAATCACAGTTACTTTTTATAATTTAGCGAAATGTCTTTTAGGGTGATAAAATTCAAAACCGAGCCACAATTAACAACATTACCGAAGCTTAAAGTATACTGAAATGATTGAAAGTGCATAAAAACAAAGTTTTTATTAAAGCTTTAAAAACAAAATAAAATATAGTTCTCAAGAAACATACAAAATTACATTAAGTTGACTAAATCAAAGTTTACTGAAATGATTTAAAGCGCTTAAAAATTCCATCATGTTAAAAAAGAATTTTAAAAATTGCTCTTAGATAAAATTTACACAGATTTGTAAAAAATAAACAAAGGTTATTTTAAATCTGAAAAAAATCCCATATTTTTATTCAAGAGCAATTTCTAAAATTCTTCTCTAACATGATGGAATTTGTAGGCGCTTTAAGCTTAAAAATTCAATCATGTTAAAGAAGAATTTTAAAAATTGCTCTTAGATAAAAATCACAGAGATTTGTAAAAGATAAACAAAGGTTATTTTAAATTTGAAAAAATCCCATAGCTAAAGCTAAAGTTAACTGAATAAAAGTGCATACAATTCGCGACTTAATCCGAAATAATAAAAAAAAAAAACAATTGATGGTCGGATTTTGGTAAAAATCACAAAGATTGTTTAGAAAAGATCAAACTTTGTTATAAAAGTGAAACAAATTAAATGACAGAGATTTGTGAAAAATAGACAAAGTTTATTTTAAATCCGAAAATTCGTGCATACAATTCGCGACTCAATCCGAAATAATTAAAGAAAAACAATTGATGATCGGATTTTGGTAAAACTCATTAAGATTGTTTAGAAAGGATCAAACTTTGTTATAAAAGTAAAACACATTAAATCACAGAGATTTGTGAAAAATAAACAAAGGTAAGTCTAAAAAAAATCCCATAGCTAAAACTATCTTTTCTAACATGATGGAATTTTTAGGCGCTTTAAGCTTAAAAATTCCATCATGTTAAAAAAGAATTTTAAAAATTGCTCTTAAATAAAAATCACAGAGATTTGTAAGAGATAAACAAAGGTTATTTTAAATCTGAAAAAAATCCCATAGCTAAAGCTAAAGTTAACTGAATAAAAGTGCATACAATTCGCGAAATAATAAAAAAAAAACAATTGATGGTCGGATTTTGGTAAAAATCACAAAGATTGTTTAGAAAAGATCAAACTTTGTTATAAAAGTGAAACAAATTAAATGACAGAGATTTGTAAAAAATAGACAAAGTTTATTTTAAATCCGAAAATTCGTGCATACAATTCGCGACTCAATCCGAAATAATTAAAGAAAAACAATTGATGATCGGATTTTGGTAAAACTCATTAAGATTGTTTAGAAAGGATCAAACTTTGTTATAAAAGTAAAACACATTAAACACAGAGATTTGTGAAAAATAAACAAAGGTAAGTCTAAAAAAAATCCCATAGCTAAAACTAAAGTCGACTGAATAAAAGTGCATACAATTCGCGACCTAATCTGAAATAATAATAAAAAAAATAACAATTGATCGGATTTTGGTAAAAATCACAAAGATTGTATAGAAAAGATCAAACTTTGTTATAAAAGTGAAACAAATTAGATAGATAGAAAAAAGTCTAAAAACAAAATCCCATAGCTAAAGCTAAAGTTGACTGAATAAAAGTGTATACAATTCGCGACTTAATCTGAAATAATTAAAAAAAAAACAATTGATGATCGGATTTTGTTAAGAATCACAATGATTGTTTAGAAAAGATCAAACTTTGTTATAAAAGTGAAACAAATTAGATCTAACAATCGGCGACGAAATCACGAAAGCTCGAGATAGCAATACAATTTAGAAGAAGAATTTAGAAGAAGAAATTTAAAGAAAAATCACTTGTCTGTGTAGTGTTTTTTTTTTTCCAGATATAATTGCTTGTACTTTTATTTTGTAATGAGAAATATATCATTGCGAAACTATTTTATTCCAGCTCCACCTTAGCTTTAAAGCACCAGATGGCTTTAGCCATTTTCGTACTTTACATTTCGTTATGTTACACTATTCTGTTTATATTTGTGTAAAAATGTATTTTATTGCTGAATAATTTAATTGAAGTTTACTTTTAACGAGTGTTTCCACTCCCAGACAAAGCATGAAGTAAAATTTCGAGTTTAGAAAAGCCTGAAAATTTGGTTTGGTCGCGTAGCGCGAAGCGCGGAGCGACCAAACCAAATTTTCAGGCTTTTCTAAACTCGAAATTTTACTTCATGCGCCACGCGTATAAACACCAATTTCAAGTGAAGTTCAAAGTATTCATGTTTAGAAATATATTTTTGATGCTTTTGGTTAGCAGTATATTTTTAATACTAACTTAATATTATATATTTCAAATTTCAGAATATTTAAGCGTTTTATACGCGTGGCGCATGAAGTAAAATTTGGAGTTTAGAAAAGCCTGAAAATTCGGTTTGGTAGCTCCGCGCTTCGCGCTACGCGACCAAACCTAATGTTCAGGCATCTAAACTCGAAATTTTACTTCATACTTAATCTGGGAGTGGAAACACTCGTTCGAAACGTTTGGTATATTAATTGAGGGAAGTAAATGTGATACCTTACAGAATTTCAATCAAAGAAAAAAGTGAAATTAAAAATATTTGATGAATTAAACATTTTAGTAGATTAAAACATTTTAGTAGATTATTATTGTTAGTTTACAGTTTATACTTGAGTGGTCTAACTGCAAAAATCACATTTTCCACTTTTAAAAACTTTTGCCAAATTGCAAAAACACGTATACTTTAACATGGCGGACATAAATAAACCACCAACTCAATTTTTACAAAAAGTGGAGAATGTGATTTTGCAGTTGTGCCACTCACCTATCTAAAACTGTAAACTTATAATAATAACCTACTAAATTGTTTATTTCATACCAAAATCTTAATTTTATCCTTAGAACCATGTTAAAGCTGAATGCTAACCTACTAAAATGTATAATTAATACCAAAATCTTATTGTTATCCTTGGAACCATGTTAAATCTAAATGCTAACCTACTAAAATGTGTAATTAATACCAAAATCTAGGTGTTATCCTTGGAACCATGTTAAAGCTGAATGCTAACGTCTAATAATAAGGCTGTAATTATTTAAAATGCTTGGTGAATTCTTAATATTGTCTATTAATAAGGCAATTAACTATCAATCATCATTACGTATTATTTCGAGTTGTTTTAATAGTTTTTAAACTCCCTTTTTTATTCGCTACACCTTTTGTTTATCAGTCTTTTCTTGTACTTGTTGGAAACAAAAAACAATGCCGAAATTCCCAGTTTTGTTTTCATTGTTTATTCAGACGTAATTTTCCCCCTTCGGAAGAGCATCCCCTACGGCACTCTCGAGATTCTGCTGCTGCTGCTGCTGTTGATTCCTGGCCTCCTTGTTTTTCCCCTGCGGTTTTTTCCTGGGCGCCTGCGCGGCCGTCTCAGCAGGCTGTGACTGCGCCGCCGGCTGCGCGCTCTGCGACGGCGCCTGCGCACTGCTGTGGTTGTTGTTCTGTGACGACAAACACGACATTTCTATCATATTTTGACTCTGGAAAAAATCCGAGCTAGAATTTTCTCTTTCTGGAAATAAGACCAAATTTACCTAGTTTTAGTCGTGTGTGTTATAAAGTGCGTGTAAAAAATTAAAATTTAAATAATTTTTAACGATTAACGGTGTGGCGGATGCGACAAGAGAAGCCAGCGGCATGACAGACAGGAATTAGTTGTTAGTTTGAAGCGAAGAGGGTGTTTTTTTTTTGTATGTGTGTGTTGGTTTTGTTTTGTTTGCAGTTTTAGCGGTTGCGAACGAAGAATGAAGACTTGAAACGAAAAACGTATTTAGTACATTTTTTAAGAATCAATTCGATTCCCTGAATAAAACGATTCCGAAACAGTTGGATCCAAAAAGGTAAAGTTCATTAAGTACCCAGTATAATTGTAAGCCTTTAGTCATATACAGGGTGATTTTTTAATTTTTTAATCATAACAAATTTTAATGAACATTATTTGTTTGTAATAAATAAAAAAATCAATCATTATTTGAACAGTATATAAATTTAATTTGATTTTCATCCCACTGAGCAAATCCATTTAAGTAATGTTTCATCAACATTAAACCAACGTTTAATGTTGTTACAATGTTGATATAACGTTATTGTTGATCTGACTATCAGATCGACTGAACTTCGCCTATGTAATTTTGCTGGACATTCTACACCTTGTATCTTTTTTGTATAAATAAAGACGTTTATTATTATTATTTGTTTCTTTTTTGCTCAGTGGAATTAATCACTTGATGAAACATTTTACCTAATATTCAATTTGAATTAAAGGCACAACTATCTGATAATGTATACGGGGTGGCCATGAAAGTATTGCCTACGCAATTACTCAGGCAATATATATGGTAGACATTTGAGTTTTGGGATGTATCTATAATTTAACTATAGTTTTATTTTGGCGTAGTATTAACTCGCAATACTCCTTCCGGTTTAGCCGGAAGTGATATCATTTTTCTTATTTTGAATTACAACCCCAACCTTTTTCTAACCTGTCATATTCCTATCTAAATTCCCTTTCCAATGATGCATATAAAATTGATATTTTCGTTAAAACCAACCTCAAAATTAATATTTTTTGAAATTCACTTAGTAGACCGAAGAATTGTAACTAGGATGAAACACCAGAAAGTGGGCCAAAGTGTATCGAATATGTTTGACAGTATTTGACAGTACTGACTATATCGACAGTATCGATTATATTGACTATTTTGACAGTACTGACTGTATCACTTATGTTAAATATTTTGACATTGCTGATTATATTGAGAGATCGATTAAATTGACCATTTTGTCACTAATAACTATATTGACTGCATCGATTATGTTTATCATTTGGAAGTACTGACTGTATCGATTACATTGACTATGTTGGCTGTATTAAAGATCATTTAACAAAATTGACAACATCGACTGTTCTTTGACTATATTGACTACTATGACTAAATTACTTGTCACTCAACTTTGATTACTTTTGTTGTGTAATAAAAAATGACGTGTTTTTTTAAATAAAATTTTATGGATTGTAAAAATTAAAACGACCGTAATTTTTACAGTTTTTGCTAAAACTTCCTAAAATTGTGTGTGGATATTAAGGAGACATTGTTCTTTCAAAATATGTCAAAATTTAAATATACTCTATCGATGGTTTTTCAGTTACTTTCGTCTGATTGTTAAAAAATGCATTTTTAAAAATAAAATTTTATGGATTATAAAATTTAAAATCATCATAACTTCAACATTTTAAGTGAGATCTTTATAACATTTTATATGGAAGTTAAGAAAGCATTGCTTTATCAGAATATGACAAATTATTAAAATACTCCATCGATGGTTTCTGACTTATCAACAAAAAAAAAAAAAAAAACATTGTAAGGTGATTCTATTTTAGTATTAATGCAATTCCAGTCTAAGACATTCATAACTTTTGTAATTTTCAGGATATCGTTATGAAATTTTGTGTGGAAATCAACTAAACATTGGCCTTTTAGAATATATTAAAATATTGAAAGCCCCTGTAGACAGTTTTTGAGTTATTTACAAAAAAAGCGTCGCTACGACGAAAAGTATTATCGATAAAAAAATAAAGAAATTTTGAAATATGCATTTTTTGTTAAAAAGTAATGTATCATTTATTAAAATCTAAATTAAAACCCATGGACAGGTCGATTTTTATTTTTAATTGGGCGTTTGGTCAAATACTGAAATCATATACAGGGTGATTTATGTATGTTTCACATACAATAAACTATTTATGTATAGATAGAAAGACTGTTATTCCTTACTTCACTTTTTATTTTTATGTTAGATGTACATTTCGAGACACAAGGTGCTCATTATCAATAACAAACTAGGCATTTAAATCAGTTTGTTATTGATAATGAGCACCTTGTGTCTCGAAATATACATCTAACATAAAAATAAAAAGTGAAGTAAGGAATAACAGTCTTTCTATTTGTGATTAATCACTTCACGTAAACTCGAAACAATACAGTTATTTATGTATAGGTTGAATAAAAAATAATCGAGAAAAAGCATAAGTTGCCATTTTAAAATGGCAACTTATGCTAACAACATTTGAATTAAAACAAACTCGTTCAACTGTCAGCTTCGTGGGAAAACCCTTGGACAGGTCGATTTTTATTTTTAATTGCGCGCTTGGTTATATACTGAAATCGTATACAGGGTGATTCACGTAAGAGTTGTGACATCATCGACAATTTTTTTAAATGGAAGTTGAACATTTTTACTAGACATATTTGAAAAAGAATAATTTTCCACAAGGATAAGCAATTTACAGGTATAAGTTAAATAAACAAATAATCGAGAAAAATAACTTAAGATTTTTAAAATTTCAACTTATGCTAACGACATTTAAATAAAAATAAACTCGTTTAACTGTCAGTTTTATACTGTTTACGTCGTATAGACTTCTTTTACGAATTAAAAATGTATGTGCACAATGTAGGCATTTAAATAAGTTTTCTTTATCAAAATACCATTTTTAATAAATTTGCAAATAGCTTACTGTATGCGGAAAATTATCTTTTTCAAATATGTCTAGTAAAAATATTAGAATTCTATTTAAAAACCTTGTATGTGATTTCGTGCAATTAAAAACAAAAATCGAGATGTCTGAGGATTTTTATTTACACCTTATAATTTAGATTTTAATGAATTTATGCATTACTTTCTGAAAGCACTGTATCTATTATTTTATTTACTAAAATATAAAAAAAAACTAGATATTCAAATCAACATTTATTGTATTAACGCTTTATTTTATTTTTATTTTACTCTATCTTCTAATTTGACTTTAATTTTTAGTATGTAACTTTAATTTTAAATACCTCCAGTTTTTAAACGTTATCGTTTGTTTATATCGAATTTTTGTAAATTTGTCTTTTTACTATTTTTTGCTGTACTTTTGTGTAACTACTTTGACTAAACTAAAAACTAAAATTGACTTACCCTTAAACGTATCATTCTATTTATAAATAAAAAAATTGAATTGAATTAAATATAATCTAGATGTATTTTGTGTTTAACATTGTTACCTAACACAGCGTTATAAAAATCGTTTTTCCCTTGTTCTTTTTTGGTACTCGTCTCGGCTTTCATTTCAAGTCTTCAATAGATAAAATACATTGTTTACATACAGATTGTTTTATATTTTAAAAATGAAAATTGCAAATGGGTCTGTTTGAAAAAAAAAACAGTGTATCATAGTTCCATTTTAAGCTGTCAATTAACAAACATTGTGAACATTGTTTTTTTTTGTGGATTTTACCGTCAAATACCTACAGCGATTTTTTCTTTTTAAATGGACTTTTACATATCGTCGTTTAAGTTTCAACTTCGCATATCTCACTTTTCCCTACTTTACAGAAGAGCGAAAAAACTGTTTTGAGATATGTGAAGATTTGTGATTTGAAATATGTGAAGATAAGAACCTCGATTGTGGCGCTTTCAAGCATCAGCATAATGAACTATTGCTACCAACACAATAGGAAGAAAATATAAATCCAACAGTATGCATAACTCAATTTCGCATTTTTTTGAGATATGCTATGTTGAAACGTAAACGACGATATTCCATATAACCAGTTGTAAAATGAATCAACATGAGATCAAATCTAAGCAGTATATTTTAAACACCTTAAATCAGTGTTTTATACGCGTGGCGCATGAAGTAAAATTTCGAGTTTAGAAAAGCCTGAAAGTTTGGTTTGGTCGCGTAGCGCGTAGCGCTACGCGACCAAACCAAACTTTCAGGCTTTTCTAAACTCGAAATTTTACTTCATGCTTAATCTGGGATTGTAAACCCTCGTTTGAAGCTTCAAATTGAAAGCTTTTGTAAAAAAAATGTAAAGATGTACATTGAAAAATCGTGATATACTAGGTCTGAATCTAATTATATTAAACCTTTTAAATTAAAAATATACATCGAAAAATCGTGATATAGGTAATTCCCTCTATAATTGTTTACTAAGACTAAATCTAATTATATTAGGTCTTAAATTTAAAAAAAAAATTGAGAGAAAGAAAGATTGTTGACACTTCAATATTTTGGCGTATATCTCGTGCCAATTTCATACAATATTTAAACTATAATTGATCTCTGAAATGCTGACCTCTTCTCGTTCTTGTACAGACTGGTGTAAAAATTTAATTTCGAAATAATTTAGACTGTTCTCCAGTTCTGATATGAACCTTTTTTTTTCCTGTGGGGGCCGTCTACCTTTCGGATCCGGATGCACTGCAGCCTAGGTGGCTTATTGTACTGCCCCATTATTATTACACTCACGCAACTATTCTATATAGGAACCTTATTTATACAGTTTTCAGAAATGAACTTATTTATGCAACTGTTTTCGCATTGAATGAAGAGTATACAGATCTTGAATATTATTGCAATTTTATATAAAAATTCTTATACAATTTTTAGAAATAAACTTATTCATGCAACTGCTGCTTCCGCATTAAACCAAGAGTATAAAAATCTCAAAAACGATTGCAATTTTATATTTGTATAAAAATCCCATTTTCTTATTCATTGTTAATCTGTTAATTGTTAATCACTATGTAAACAATGTTTTCATCGTGAGAAAATAAATTTTACATGCAAGACATACTTGATTCGAAATTTTCTACAGTCCATCTCTCAACAACCATAAAAAATCTCATATTTTTTCGACTTCTTACATCACAAGTTTTTTTTTTACTAAAAAGAAGGAATACTTAAGCTACTTTCGATACATAAAAACAATCTACTGAAAATGAAAGAAGGCGGACGGCTCTTTTGACTTGATTAACTTACTTTTCTATATTTTATAAGAAATAAATCGCATAGTATAATAATTATAAAAATAATTTTTATTATAAATGAACGGCTTTTATTAAAGACCAATGTTACTTCTTACTGTGGTTTATTGAAGTTTCAATTTTTTTAAAACAGTCATTTCCACTTCCTGTTTAAGCATGAAGTAAATATTTTTAGTCTAGACATGCCTGAAAATTTTGATTTTTCGCGCAGCGAAGTGGAGCGACCAATCCAAATTTTCTAGGCTTTTCTAAACTTGAAATATCGACTTAATGCGGCAGGCGTATACAACACTGATTTAGTGTAAAGTTTAAAAACGTAAACGTCACTTTTAATTGCAAAAAATCGAAAAACGGATTGAAAAGTGTTTAAAGTTTTTTTATAATTATCATAAATAATAAACATGTTTGTCGATACTATTACGATCCCTAGTTATATTTTCAATGATTATAAAAAATAATGTAGATTAAATAAAACACCAGTGCCCACATGCGCCACTGCTGATTAACTTCAATCGGTGATTAGTTCTTCTTTAAAACACAAGAATTTGAATCGCAAATTGTTTACATAATTGCACATTGATTAAAGATCTCATTTATTAATAATTTATAACAATTGTACATTCTAAAACTTTGACTTAATCGCGTCTATAAATGACCTAAGACTTGTTCTCTAAGAAAGCCTAAAATTCTTTCAATTAATATTCATTCTCTATCTTTTTTTCAAAATGTTCAACTTTCTGTTTGTCGATTTGCTCTGGTAAGAGAATAATTTGCCCTGATGTTACATTTTGAATATAAATTATGCATACAAACAGTAAGTCTTCTTTGTGAAACTCAAATATTCACTGTATAATTCAATATCCGTCGGGGTATTAGTTTGGGAAGTCATTATTTTAATGAATACTTGGAAATGTCTTAGATAGACAAAATTTTGGCAAAAAGTCGATATTAATTCGTTTTTACATTTTGACTTAGGCTCAGTTGCACCAGAACACGTTGAAACCTATTAATGATTTCGACGCCATCTAATGCTTCATAGTGGCATCGTGACTATGAAGCATTAGATGGCGTTAGCTATCGAAATCATTAATAGTTTTCACATATTGGCTTGAAATAGTCAGAAATGTTCAGTATTCCTCAGCACTGGGTCGGGACCACACTGAAGAGGACCTTGAAGTCCGAAACGCGTCTGTGGGTATCTGGTGCCGGAATACTGAACACAAATTCAATTTTGATATTTGTTTTCTGCTCGCTCGTGGACGAAACAGTGACCTGTATATGCACTTTGTGCATTCGTGTCACTGACGATGCCACTATGAAGCATTAGATGGCGTTAGCTATCGAAATCATTAATAGTTTTCACATATTGGCTTGAAATAGTCAGAAATGTTCAGTATTCCTCAGCACTGGGTCGGGACCACACTGAAGAGGACCTTGAAGTCCGAAACGCGTCTGTGGGTATCTGGTGCCGGAATACTGAACACAAATTCAATTTTGATATTTGTTTTCTGCTCGCTCGTGGACGAAACAGTGACCTGTATATGCACTTTGTGCATTCGTGTCACTGACGATGCCACTATGAAGCATTAGATGGCGTTAGCTATCGAAATCATTAATAGTTTTCACATATTGGCTTGAAATAGTCAGAAATGTTCAGTATTCCTCAGCACTGGGTCGGGACCACACTGAAGAGGACCTCGAAGTCCGAAACGCGTCTGTGGGTATCTGGTGCCGGAATACTGAACACAAATTCAATTTAGAACACGTTGAACTGGTTTATTTTTGAACGTGAGTTCAAGATGACAGCTCTTATTGTTCTAATGTCACTTTGAATTCAAGTTCAGAGATGAACCAGTTTAACGTGTTTGGTGCAACTGGCCCTTAATCAGTGATCAGTAGATTATAGTATATCCGTCGGGGTATTAGTTTGGGAAGACATTGTTTCAATGAGTATTTGGAAATGTCTTGGATAGACAAAATGTTGGCAAAAAGTCGATATTAATTCGTTTTTACATTTTGACTTAGGCTCAGTTGAATCAGAACACGTTGAACTGGATTATCTTTGAACTTGAGTTCAAGATGACAGTTCCTATTGTTCTTATGTCACTTTGAATTCAAGTTTAGAGATGAACCAGTTCAACGTGTTTGGGCCCTTAATTAGTGATCAGTAGATTTTATTTAATCGGTCGTAGTGCAAGTGGGCCAAGATCTTAAGAATAACATTCCCAAGCACAGTTCCTATTGTTCTTATGTCACTTTGAATTCAAGTTTAGAGATGAACCAGTTCAACGTGTTTGGGCCCTTAATTAGTGATCAGTAAATTTTATTTAATCGGTCGTAGTGCAAGTGGGCCAAGATCTTGAGAATAACTTTCCCAAGCACATCCAAATAATTCAGAAAATGGTAATCTAATCAAGTCATAAAAGCATCCTGTTGTAAACTCTATCTTCTCATGTTTATAAAAATCTTACCTTATTATCAGCATCAGCCAAAGGATTCGCAGTGATCGTAATTCTACTCGAAGGTAAAGCACAACCATTATTTCTCGTCAACGTTTTTGGAGTGACAACATAGTCATTTCCTTCGGCTTGAATATGATGGTTAATACCATCATTTGGTTTATCTCTATCACCCCCATTGCTATCAGCATCCTTGTCCTTTTTCCATTTCGTGCAAATTATCAAGGAAACGACAACACTGACAATTAATGAAAGAACTGCAACTCCAACTCCAATAAAGATGTATAAACTGGAGT
The DNA here is from genome assembly GCA_932526585.2 of Philonthus cognatus. NCBI lineage: Eukaryota > Metazoa > Arthropoda > Insecta > Coleoptera > Staphylinidae > Philonthus > Philonthus cognatus. The sequence goes on from OW052241.1 coordinate 32,013,608, forward strand.
TGGGTTCCGTTAAATCTTTTGTTTTTGTTGTTGTCACGACTTTCGGAGCTTCTGTTGTTAGTTCTAGAAAAAAAATGAACATATAAATTTAATAATATTACTGTTTGAGTCGCCCAGATGCAAAACCAGCATTTTTTTTTTAATTTTGAGGTTTTGCTATTCCTACAAGGTTACAATTTTAAAAATAAATTGATCTCCAAAACTCATCCTAAACCATTTTAAAATTAAGTTTGAAAAATTTTGATCAAAGGAAATCCTGCTGCTTTTCTCCGTCGCAAAAGCTGCCATTTTTTTTTTCAGTTTAAAAATTATGTAAACTAAAAAAAATATATGTAAATTAAATAGTTTGAAAGTCTTCAAACTTTTCACTTAATTTACATAATTTTTCTTTTCCCGATTCAATACAACGCCCATTTAACACTATTTTAATTAATTTAAAAGACGGTGCAAAATCAGTTATTAACATTTTGACAAACTTGTGGCAAAATGTGTATGGCTGGTTTTCAATCTGGGCGACTCATTTGCTTTACACAATTGCTGGCTTCTTTTTTTAAATACAGAGAATATTAAACAGGGAATTTTTCTTTTTAGTATACACATCCCCATAATTATAGTGTTTGATAAATTTGCATGAATTCGTTATATTTTAAAAGCGTTCAATTTGAGGCTTAACGAATGTTTTCCACTCCCAGACTAAGCATGAAGTAAAATTTCGAGTTTAGAAAAGCCTGAAAATTTGGATTGGCCGCGTAGCGAAGCGGAGCGGCCAATCCAAATTAGGCTTTTCTAAACTCGAAATTTTACTTCATGCGCCACGCGTATAAAACACTGATTAACATTGAGTTAAAAAAATACACACACAATAACGATTATAGACAACCCAATATACATTACAGTTATTGGGTTGTCTATAATCACTGTTTTAAACAATTGGTTCAGCGAAAAATTTGACTCGCGTTTTATTCACGTCTACATATTAGACTGCCAAAGCCGTAAATTTTGAACTTAACAATTTTTCAGTGTATGTTTAGAAAAGCCTAATTTGAATTGACCGCTCTGTTGTCCAAACAATGCGAGTTCTGAACAGAAATGCTGTATGCAAATCTGTGCAAATAGTTCATAAGATTGGAACGACTTATGTGGCCAGATATTGAGGACATGGACTTGAACGATCTTTGGTTTCAGCAGGATGGCGTGACATACCAGAGCCTATCAAACAATCGATCCTTTCTGCACTAAGTGCGTTAACTGCGTAATTAATCGTTTTAGTGAAATCAATTAGCCTTCACGGAGCTGCGATTTGATGCCGTTGGACTATTTTTTATAGGGAGCTGTTAAATATCTATGTTATGCAGACAATCCACAAACGATTCAGGCGCTTAAGCACAATATTAGTCGAGCTATTCGTAAGATAGAGCCCTCAACAATCAAAAATGTACTAAAAAATTGGATTGACAAGACGGGTTGCTATCGTGCCAGCCGAAGCAGCCACATGAATGAAATTGTAATCAATTATTAATGGGAAGGATTGCTCTTGCCAACAAAGCACTAACATTTTCAAAAATATTGATCCGAGTTTATTTTATAGGTTTTTTAAAAAGAAACTGCTAGATGGTCCACCCTATACATATCCCGATAATTAAAGAGTTTGGTAAATTTGCAGGAATTCGTTATATTTCAGAAGCGTTCAATTTGAGGCTTCTAACGAGTGTTTTCCACTCCCAAACTAAGCATGAAGTAAAATTTCGAGTTTAGAAAAGCCTACAAATTTGGATTGGCCGCGTAGCGAAGCGGAGCGGCCAATCCAAATTAGGCTTATCTAAACTCGAAATTTTACTTCATGCGCCAAGCGTATAAAACACTGATAAACATTGAGTTAAAAAAATACACACACAATAACGATTATAGGCAACCCAATATACATTACAGTTATTGGGTGCTCTATAATCAATGTTTTAAACAATTAGTTCAGCGAAGAATTTGACTCGCGTTTTATTCACGTCTACATATTAGACTGCCAAAGCCGTAAATTTTGAACTTAACAATTTTTCAGTGTATGGGTGGCGCATGAAGTAAAATTTTTAGTTTAGAAAAGCCTAATTTGAATTGACTGCTCTGTTGTCCAAACAATGCGAGTTCTGAACAGAAATGCTGTATGCAAATCTGTGCAAATAGTTCATAAGATTGGAACGACTTATGTGGCCAGATATTGAGGACATGGACTTGAACGATCTTTGGTTTCAGCAGAATGGCGTGACATACCAGAGCCTATCAAACAATCGATCCTTTCTGCACTAAGTGCGTTAACTGCGTAATTAGTCGTTTTAGTGAAATCAATTAGCCTTCACGGAGCTGCGATTTGATGACGTTGGACTATTTTTTATAGGGAGCTGTTAAATATCTATGTTATGCAGACAATCCACAAACGATTCAGGCGCTTAAGCACAATATTAGTCGAGCTATTCGTAAGATAGAGTCCTAAACCATCAGAAATGTACTAAATAATTGGATTGATAAGACGGGTTGCTGTCGTGCCAGCCGAAGTAGCCACATGAATGAAATTGTATTCAATTATTAATGGGAAGGATTGCTCTTGCCAACAAAGCACTCACATTTTCAAAAATATTGATCCAAGTTTATTTTATAGGTTTTTTAAAAAGAAACTGCTAGATGGTCCACCCTATACATATCCCGATAATTAAAGAGTTTGGTAAATTTGCAGGAATTCGTTATATTTCAGAAGCGTTCAATTTGAGGCTTCTAACGAGTGTTTTCCACTCCCAGACTAAGCATGAAGTAAAATTTCGAGTTTAGAAAAGCCTGAAAATTTGGATTGGCCGCGTAGCGAAGCGGAGCGGCCAATCCAAATTAGGTTTTTCTAAACTCGAAATTTTACTTTATGCGCCACGCGTATAAAACACTGATTAACATTGAGTTAAAAAAATACACACACGATAACGATTATAGGCAACCCAATATACATTACAGTTATTGGGTTGTCTATAATCACTGTTTTAAACAATTGGTTCAGCGAAAAATTAGACTCGCGTTTTATTCACGTCTACATATTAGACTGCCAAAGCCGTAAATTTTGAACTTAACAATTTTTCAGTGTTTAGGTGGCGCATGAAGTAAAATTTTAAGTTTAGAAAAGCCTAATTTGAAAGGACCGCTCTGTTGTCCAAACAATGCGAGTTCTGAACAGAAATTTCGGTCGAAATGAAGCACCAACCGCGCCTGCTGTATGCAAATCTGTGCAAATAGTTCATAAGATTGGAACGACTTATGTGGCCAGATATTGAGGACATGGACTTGAACGATCTTTGGTTTCAGCAGGATGGCGTGACATACCAGAGCCTATCAAACAATCGATCCTTTCTGCACTAAGTGCGTTAACTGCGTATTTAGTCGTTTTGGTGAAATCAATTAGCCTTCACGGAGCTGCGATTTGATGCCGTTGGAATATTTTTTATAGGGAGCTGTTAAATATCTATGTTATGCAGACAATCCACAAACGATTCAGGCGCTTAAGCACAATATTAGTCGAGCTATTCGTAAGATAGAGCCCTCAACCATCAAAAATGTCCTAAAAAATTGGATTGACAAGACGGGTTGCTGTCGTGCCAGCCGAAGTAGCCACATGAATGAAATTGTATTCAATTATTAATGGGAAGGATTGCTCTTGCCAACAAAGCACTCACATTTTCAAAAATATTGATCCAAGTTTATTTTATAAGTTTTTTAAAAAGAAACTGCTAGATGGTCCACCCTATACATATCCCGATAATTAAAGAGTTTTGTAAATTTGTAGGAATTCGTTATATTTCAGAAGCGTTCAATTTGAGGCTTCTAACGAGTGTTTTCCACTCCTAGACTAAGCATGAAGTAAAATTTCGAGTTTAGAAAAGCCTAAAAATTTGGATTGGCCGCGTAGCGAAGCGGAGCGGCCAATCCAAATTAGGCTTTTCTAAACTCGAAATTTTACTTCATGCGCCACGCGTATAAACCACTGATTTAGCCTGAGTTAAAACAGATTAACGATTATAGGCAACCCAATATACATTAGAGTTATTGGGTTGTCTATAATCACTGGTTTAAACAATTGGTTCAGCGAAGAATTTGACTCGCGTTTTATTCACGTCTAGTGGCTAAAGACAAAGTTGCGACTATTACCGACTCAAGGAGTCACTGCTCCAGTCGGGACAGCCGCTGCTTAGCGGGAAAAATATTCACGCTCAGCAAAATGACTTGGGCCATAACCAGCTTCAAGCCATACGCGCTACTGCAGCGCGGCTTAGAAAGTATCGCTCCAGGACTCAGGGAGATATACAAAGCAAGCTATGCACTAGGGTACATACCCCGGTTGTGGAGGGAGGCAAAAGTGGTATCTATACCTAAAGTGGGCAATAGGCCATTAGAAGAACCTAAATCATATCGACCCATCAGCCTAACCTCTTTCCTCCTAAAGACTATAGAGAAAATAATAGACGAGCACATGAAGAGTGACTCACTTATAAAAGCATCCTTAGATGCCAAGCAGTTCGCATATCAGGCTGGAAAATCCACGGTCGATGTCTTACATCACCTCGTCAAAGAGGCAGAACGAGCCATCTTACATAAGGAAATAGCACTCGGAATATTTGTAGACATAGAGGGGGCATTTGATAACACCTCATTCTCTGCAATAAAACGAGCGGCTATAAATAAAGGAATATATCCTTCCACGATAAGGTGGGTGGAATCCATGCTTCAAAGTCGAACGGTTACGGCTTCCCTAGCAGGATCCACAGTATCTATGACTGTAGCAAAGGGGTGTCCTCAGGGTGGAGTTTTGTCCCCCACACTATGGTCAATAGTGGTGGACGGTCTCCTGGATGAACTGCGCGAAAGGGGTTTCACAACCCTAGGCTACGCAGATGACATCGCCGTAATAATCAGGGGCAAGCATGAAGGCATTCTTACAAACCTAATGCAAAAAGCACTGAATGTCATCAATAATTGGTGTGTTAGGGAAGAACTAAGTGTCAACCCGAACAAAACGACAATAGTCCCATTCACGCGTAGGAGGAAGCTGCATTTAAACGCTCCCTCGCTGAATGAAGTAGAAATAAACCTCTCCAACGAAGTGAAGTATCTGGGAGTAATTCTAGATGCCAAACTGACGTGGAATCAGCATGTCGACAAAACCATGGCCAAAGCAACGGCGTCGTTCTGGGCCTGTCGGCGGCTAATGGGGAAAACTTGGGGAATGAAGCCTAAAATCACATATTGGATGTATAGAACGGCGGTGGTACCCATTGTCACCTACGCCGCCCTTGTGTGGTGGCCAAAAACCCAAAAACTAGACACGCAAAAGAAGCTGGGTAGGCTTCAACGGCTAGCATGTCTAAGTATCACAGGGGCCATGCAAGCGACCCCTACCGCGGGAATGGAGGCAATCATAGGTCTCCCACCGCTCCATCTGGTGGTACAAAAGGAGGGACTCGTGGCGGCCCTCCGACTACACCAGAGGAGGAAAACTCTGCCGGGAGACTGGACAGGACACTTAGAAGTACTGCAGCAAATTGACCAGGTCCTCCTGTCCAAACCAACGGACATCATGACCAGAAGGCTCGAATTCGAAAAACCGTTTGAGGTGTTGATAGAACACCCCAAAACGGCTTCGTTAAAAGTCAACGAGCTTGGTCGAGACACATCAGCTTGGTACACGGATGGTGCCAAGAACAATAGAGGTACTAGAATAGGCATCTATGGGCCTAACCAAAACCACAGGAGCTTCATGGCTCTGGGTAAGACACCCACGATTCTGCAAGCGGAAGCAATTGCAATTGATATGTGCGCCAGGGAATGCCTGGGTAGGCACCTAAACGGCGCGCATATATATATTTGCTCAGACAGCCAGGCCGCACTAAAGGCCGTTCGGGCCTACAGCCACGGCTCACAGACTGTCTGGGAATGCTGACGATCCTTTTCGCAACTGGCTAAGAACAACTCGTTGACCCTCATGTGGGTCCCAGGGCATGGGGGTATCAAAGGCAACGAAGTGGCAGATGAACTCGCCAAAAGAGGAGCAAATGCCACTCCCATAGGACCAGAGCCGATTTGCGGACTCCCCATGGCGCACCGAAGAGAGGTGGTGCAAAAATGGGAAGAGGACAGAATACGTAAACACTGGAACAACGTCCCAGGCCTACGTCAATCAAAACGACTCATCAAGTTAGATCACAGCCATAAGGTGCTCGAACTCACAAGGAACGAGCTGAGAACATTCACGGGACTCATGACAGGGCACTGTGCCCTTCGGTACCATTTGTGGAAAATGGGAAAAGAGGAAAGTGGAAATTGCAGGTTATGTGATTCGGCAGATGAGACGACCGAGCACATACTCTGCACTTGTGACGCGATTGCCCACAAGCGTTTTTCATACTTCGGCAGGGACCGATTATCCCACGAAGAAGTGAGTAGCATCACTCCTAAGGAAGTTACCAAGTTCATAGAGGACGTGGGACTGCTTGGGAAGTGACTGGGTAAGGGCAGAACAATAGATCGGATAGGTCGCAGTTCACGAGAGGCTGACTCGCCTCACAATGGCCCTATATAACCTATAACCTACATATTCACGTCTACATATTAGACTGCTAAAGCCGTAAATTTTGAACTTAACAATATTTCAGTGTTTTACGCGCGTGGCGCATGAAGTAAAATTTCGAGTTTAGAAAAGCCTAATTTGGATTGGCCGCTCCGCTTCGCTACGCGGCCAATCCAAATTTTTAGGCTTTTCTAAACTCGAAATTTTACTTCATGCTTAATCTGGGATTGGAAACACTCGTTAAAAGCTTTAAAGTGAAATACTTTATAAAAACGTATATATATATATCATACAATCGTGACATGTATACCTAAAAGAAAAATTCCTTGTATATTATTATATGCTTACTTTCAGTTTTCTGCTTCATGATTTGGCTGAACTCTGAAGCGGTCTTCGTGTTGAAGCTCTGCATCTTGATGTCGTAGACTGTGTCTGGTTGGAGGTGGGTGATGACAAAAGATGACGTCTTTTCGCCATCAACTGTCGCCCTCATGTAGTCGCCTGCGCTGCTGGCTGGCATGTAATTTATGAAGTATCCATCGATAGTTATGTTCATATTTGGTAAACACTGAAAACAAAGATAAGAATATTTAATAAGTATAAATGATTATTATCATCTGTAGCTGATGTTCCTGTATAGATGCTAAATTTCCTTCATTTAATAAAAGAAAGTAATTACCAGCAACAGCTCGCAGCCTAACTTCAGGGTCGGCCACAGCACCAAGGTACACAAAATTTGAGGTTGGAATCGCGCTTTAGACATACAAGGAATAGCACAATAAAGTCACCTTTCAAAACCGGATACATATTACCTTGGGTCTCTGGCCTACCCTGAAGTTAGACTGCGAGCCGCCGCTGGTAATTACTTATGTTCCTTCTAAATTTCATACTTCAATGCAACTATAAATGGATAAATGGATTTAATAGCCAAATCATTGTCCATACTTTTTGAACTTGGTTGCTAAATTTATTTCTGAACGTAATTGCCAATTTTCCTTCCAAATTTCATACTTCAATGAAACTATAAATGCATAAATGGACTTAATAGTCAAATGTTCATCTATACTCCTTCATTTATGAAAGAGCTTGGTTGCTAAATTTATTTCTGAATTCTAGAATTTTCAAACTGGGCTTGGGATAAGTGAAGAAAATAATGAGTAAACAATAAACTCACCTCCCAAAAGATTTGTATAGAAGTAGCATTAATCGTCACCGTATGAGTTAGAGTAGGGGTGGGCAGAGGATTCTTCGAATGGAACTCCTCCTTCTCCAAATGGAACCTATCACTCTTCTGACTCAGCTTGTTATCATTATTGCTATAAACCGCAGCAATCCTAAACCTATAAATATGATCCGGCTTCAAGTTATTAACCTCGAAACTCCTGATATTAGGCGCTATATCCAAATTCGCAGTCTTCCACCTTGAAGATCTATCACTAACATTCCTATTCCAGTGCCCCAATTCTTTGTATTGAACTTTGAAGAACTGGATGGGTAAACCATCGTTTGTTGAAACGTTCCAACGAACGACGACGCTTTCATCATTCAAGCGTGAAATCGTGGGTTTTCTAGGTGGGATCATCTGAGAGGTTCCTTTATGCTTGTGTTGTTTTTTGTGTTTTCTTCCCTTGTGGACTTTAGGTTGCGCTTTGGAATGAGATAAATCCTCAACGACGTCAGTGCTTGAGATTTGTTTAGGTATTACGGTTAAATCAGCGCTTTTGTAAACCGTTCCTAGGGTATTTCTCGCGAAGCATTGTATAATCCCCGCATGCCGTTTCTCAATTGGAAGAAAAGTGATTTTCGCTCCCATAGCTTGAATCTCCTTATTACTCAGCACGCTCTTTCCATTCAATAACCAAGAGACTTGCGGTTCGGGGATTCCCCTTACTGTGCACTCCAATTCCAAACGTTCGCCTTCGTTGATGGTGGTGGGTTTGGGCCAATGGGATATGCTGGGTTGCTCGTTGTACATCAAGGTAATCGAATGGGAGATGGTGCCCACAGAGTTGGTAGAATTGCAGATGTAGACGCCCTCGTCTTTGGGCGTTATGTTGGAAATGATCAAACCTCCCGGCACCATTCTGGTCCTCTGCGTTTGGAGTTCGTCGTTGAATTTGATCCAGGTTACTTTCGGAACGGGGGTCCCTATTGCACCACATTCTAAAAATACTTGATCGCCTGAAATTGTAAAAAAAAATATGTGAAAGTACAAAGGGTAAATATAATGTGCTTGCTATTTTATCAGATTTTGTCTTAGTTCCGTTTTAAATTGATGCATCAATGCTCCCGTTCATCATAATGTTTAACATTCAACATGTTTGGATTTGTTTGTGATGTATGTTGGTATCTAATGAACTCCAGTTGGTCTATTTCGTAGAATTGCAAACATCCCAAACACGTTCACGATTAACAATCCGGTCATCAGAAAATTCCCCAACAGTTGGCAGTAAACTCCCAACTGTTGTCTCTGATGAACGAGCCCAATATCTGTAGTGTACATATAGTTGCATATACAGAGAGTTTCATGTAACACCGAACATATTCATAACGAGAATTTTTCTTTTAAGTATACATATGCAGACGTTGTACATTTGCTGAGGCTCGGTTTATTAAAAGAATACAATTCGAAGCTTTAAACGAGTGTTTTCCACTCCCAGGCAAAGCATGAAGTAAAATTTCGAGTTTAGAAAAGCCTGAAAATTTGGTTTGGTCGCGTAGCGCGAAGCGCGGAGCGGCCAAACCAAATGTTCAGGCTTTTCTAAACTCGAAATTTTACTTCATGCGTCATCGACACAAAACACTGATTCAATGTAAAGTTCAGCAGTGTGTTTAAATCTTCGTAATATGTCAGTGTTTTGTACCGGTGGCGCATGAAGTAAAATTTCGAGTTTAGAGAAGCCTGAAAATTTGGTTTGGCCGCTCCGCGCTTCGCGCTACGCGTCCAAACCAAATTTTCAGGCTTTTCTAAACTCGAAATTTTACTTCATGCTTAGTCTGGGAGTGGAACACACTCATTTTTAGTTTCAAATTGAACTCACTTAAAAAAAAAACCGATTATCTAAAGATTTACGGCATATACGCTGTAATTTGGACATTGAGGCATTAATTGCAACAATTTGCATTGATTAGCTACAATTTGTAACGGTCATATAGGCAACCCAATTTACACATAACCTAAAAATTAAAGGTGTCAAATAGTATTTTATGAAAATGTTCGGTGTTATATAAAACTCTCTGTATATATAAGTGAAATTGGCAGCTAGATATAAGCAATTAAATGTAAATAAACACATAGACACAGGAACGCATTCAGAAAGCAAGTTTAGGATGGGAGGGGGGGACTAAATTATCTTTCAATGACAATGAAATATAGTTGGCCGACTTTTTGCCATCATCCTTCATACTCATATTGTCTATGATGCTATTATGCTACTCTAAAGCATTAGATGGTGTAGATATCGAAATGTCTTAATAGTTTTTACATATCGGCTTGAAATCGTCAGAAATGTTCAGTATTTCTTAGCACTGACGAGGACCTTGAAGTCCGAAACGCGTGTGTGGGTATCCGGTGCCGGAATACTAAAGACAAATTCAATTTTCTTATTGTCCAGTATTTAAGTTTTTAGTTTTTAAGACAATAGTTGTTACGCATCGTTTTAATTATGCAATAAATCAAATTTGATGTATTTTGACTTACCTCGTTTAGCAGTGTATAAAGTACTGGGTTTCACGATAAACCTAGGCATTTCATACCCTCCAGATCCTACGACATTCAAATGCAAACTAGCCTTAGACTCTTCCTTCCTCTCCTGCAGCGTATTCGTCGCCTTGCACCTGTAAACCCCTGAATCCTTCCTCGTGACGTTCCCCAAAATCAAACTCTTGGTCAACCCGATTTCCCTCACCACATAATTCCCATCCTTAGAGTAATCTATATAAGCTGGGGGATTCGAAAAAGGCTCCTCGCACCTCCAAACGACGGTATTCCCGGCAGTAACCGTAATCCTGGCTGAATCTTGAACAGGGAATTCTTTTAATGTTGTTATGGTAATCCTGTCAGGGATTGAGGCAAGGATTGAGGCACCATAGTGAGCTAGGCATTGGTAGTCTCCAGCCATTGAGGTGTTGGATAGTTTCACGTTGAGGGTGGATTTTTTCTTTTCGCTCGTAGTCGTGGTTTGGTGGAGGTCGATGTAGTGCTTCCGGGTGAGATCCAATGGAGCGTCGGGGTCGGAGACTTGGGTTTTGTCCAACGGGTAGAAACGCCACTGGAATTTGTCCGGACTGATGTTCATCTCGCACGTCAGCTCGGTTTCATCTAACAGGGGTAACTGGATGTTCGCTGGTTCTGTTATTCTGTATACTCCTCGACCTAAATATAAAATACGTAATCAATCTTTGATCACATAAGTTACTATTCCTATTTTAAATTAATGGGTCTAATTATAACCTAGAATAGCGTGTATCTCGAAAAATACGCATTGTACAGAAAAAATAGCTAGATCCAAAGTATAATATTTTTGTGTAAGGAATCCGTTAAAGGAACCCGTTGCAAGATTAGCTTTACTGCCTCATTACATAAATTACCATTTGTTTAATTTAGTAATAAAACTTAAACAAGTTGATTGGTAAATATTAGTGCCTTGATAAATAAATTATATATTTTTTTATAATTTATTACTGGAAGATAGGATTCATTGTTGAAATGGAAGATTATCTTTATTGCCTTGTTACTTAAGTTACTATTTTTTTAGATTGTTTCTACTTACTTGTTGTTGTTCGTCCAATGAGACTCAAAGTCACCAGCAGTGCACAAAAACAAGTCTCGTGCGGCCGCCTCATCATCCTGCAGCATCCCTGGAAGTAAAGAAGAAACTGACTTTAGTTCACCCCTGCAGTTTCAATTTAAGCTCACCCCTTGCCCTTAATAATAAGCTCATAATAATAAGACCACCCGCACCGCTCACAATATAATAATATTCAAGAGGTGTCATTGATGTGGATTTATAAAGACCACCCGAGCTATAGGAAGTCACCTCTTGATAGATTAGTTAACAAAAATAGTGATGTGTGCATCATAGCACTTTCCCGCCATTTAAACAATTGACAATTGACATACTAAACTTATTTCACTCGTCATTTGGACAATTGACAATCATGACATTAGTCAATATCGCTTTCGATTAAAAATCATTCTCACACTAAAGCAGTGTTTTGTACGAGTGGCGCATAAAGTAAAATTTCTAGTTTAAAAAAGCCTGAATTTGAATTAAGTCGCTCTGCTTTGCTGCGCGACAAAATCCAAATTTTCAGCTTTTCTAAACTCGTAATATTTCTTGCTGAATCCGGAAGTGGAAAACACTCGATTTATCATTAAAACAACTGACATAATAGATGTATTGTTGTTCTATTGACGGATGGAAACTATATCAAATAACGCGTCGATTTTGTTTGAAACGTTTTTTTCTGCCTGTCAACATACGCAAGTTATCGCGATTTGACAGCTTCGTTTTCATGACAGTTTCATTTTACAAAAATGCCAAAAACTGCGGAATAAATGAAATTCTGACTATGAATATTCCTTTTGAATTCTGAAAAATATTCCACATATTCTTATTCCAATATTAAAGACTGCCTGCCTTTTTTAAAAATCACATGTAAATGTATCTTATTAAGTGTGATATCTGCAAATTTGGCAAAAGTATTTTTTATTATAGTTAGCAAATTATTCGTATTTGTCAAGAGCACGGTATTGATTTATTTATTTATTTGAAACATGTGTTTATATATACATATACTTGACACAAACCTACACAAAATCAGAAAACCAACGCAAAAAAATAAAATCCCATTCATTAGATCGTGGCCATTCATTCATGTAATTTTCTCAATGGAAATTGTAACAAGGTCGAAACTAGTAGCTTTCAGCGTAGGCTTAAATGTTAATGATTTACTTGAAAATGTGTGCAATATTTACAAAGAAACAGAAGGTAACAACAATATAAAAAAAAAACTACATATAGTATCAATATATTATATAGAAGGTAAACTCATTTTAATTTAAACGATTTATTTGTTAATCGGGGAAGTACAACTGAATGATAAATTTAGGTGACGCTAAAGCCATGCAATGTACAATTTCATTGGAATGTGTTTTTTTTTGAGTAACGTAAAGATTTCAACTAACTTAGAATGAAAACACTAACACAGGAATAAAATTAATACAGGTGGCGCTATTTTGCAGAAGGAAAACATGAAATTGTACTAACTTGGAATAAAAACACTAACACTTTCTTCACAATATTTTTTGTTTTAGCTAGATGTACATTTCGAGTACTATGTATAGTAAGCTATTGGTAATGAGTACATAGTACTCGAAATGTACATCTAGCAAAAATAAAAAATATTGCGAAGAAAGTGTTAGTGCTTTCATTCCAAGTTAGTACAATTTCATGTTTTCCCTTTACAAAATAGCGCCATCTGTATTAATTTTATTCCTGTATGTCAATGTTGTGCAGCAAGGACTGTCGAGTATACAGTAAGAAGGATCGACAGTATCGAAGATTTTAGAGTAGGGGTAGAGATCGCTACGTCACAAATGCGCGCTGAATTTAAATGTGGTTACTTCATGGCATTTTTAGGTAAACATGCATAAGCTGTACATTTTCTGACAATCGTTGATTTTTAAAAGAGTTCAATTTGAAGCTGTAAACGAGTGTTGTTCACTCCCAGACTAAGCATGAAGTAAAATTTCGAGTTTAGAAAAGCCCCGTGAAAATTTGTCGAGGGTCGCGCAGCGACCCGAGACAAATTTTCTGGGCTTTTCTAAACTCGAAATTTTACTTTATGCGCCACGCTTATAAAACACAGATTTTAAGTGAAGTTCGAATATACATATATTTCACAATATTTTAGTGATTTATACGCGTGGCGCATGAAGTAAAATTTCGAGTTTAGAAAAGCCCAGAAAATTTGTCTCGGGTCGCTGCGCGACCCGAGACAAATTTTCACGGGGCTTTTCTAAACTCGAAATTTTACTTCATGCTTAGTCTAGGAGTGGAAATCACTTGTTTAAAGTTTTAAAATAAACTTAAAAAAACAGGGAATATCTCAAGATTTACAGAAAATAAGCTGAATTTGGAATACGTATATTTTAAAGAAAAACTCTCTATATAATGTAAATACATATTTAAGGGTCTTTTCCACTTTTTGACCTTGACGAAATTGAGTTAGCTCTCCCTGTCGAATTATTTTGTGCATTATTTCGACTGAATTTTACATTTTAATTTGTACATCACTATATATTTCACTGAAACCGGTTTGTTTTCACTAAAACCGGTTTGTCGACACTTAACACTAACACAAAGTCTTATTTTTAACACAAAATATAAAAAATCTATCTATGAAAGTACAGCGAAACTGGAAAGAGAGGTTATGATAGACTCAAAAACGTAACCAAATCAACGTCATTGATCTCTCTCGCACAAACTAGAGCTTGAGGGGAAAGGGGTAGGGGAAAAGGTTGATTAAAGGCTATAAACTGCAACTGAACCGAAAACCGGAAAAAAACCGGTATTTTTTGTCTGAACCGAAAAAAAATCGAATTATTTCGCTTCAAACGCGCACGTGAGCACTTGTTTAATTCTACAACAGTTTTTACTTTTTTGCTATTTTTTAATCAAAACTGTGTGCGGAAATATTTGTTTCGAGGTTCCCTCACTCTGATTTTTTCTTGTTAGTGAATTTCAATTTCACCTCGGTTTTTTTTTGAGAATAAAAATTACAGAATTAACTAAATCTGACAAAAATAGTCACCATCAAAGAAGAAACTTACTTAAAAATTATTAGACGTTGACTAATTGCAATCGCAATTTAAATATCTCTCCTGGATTTTCCAAATTTTCAACAAAACAGTTAATTTTTGCTGAAAATCGTTGGAGAAAAAATAAACGACTTTGTCTTAAATCAGCAGATGCGGTTTTTTCGTAAATTTCAATGTTTTGGGTATAATGCCATTTTTTTCTGATGTAAATCGCGATTTTGACGCAAAATGTCGATTTCGTCGAAGTCAGATCAACATAAATATTGACGTAAAATGCCGACAATTGTCAATTAAGTTAATAAAGTTAGTCTTCGAATGACAGTCAATGAATAGTGGTCAACAATTAGCATGCATGTGGTAAACATAATCGATTAATAATTAAATTTTTCACATGAAAATTGATATTAAATAGTAGTCAACAATCAGCATGAAATGTAGTTATTTTTTACTTTAAATTAGTTTCATTTACGGACGAAGTGTCGGACTTATTTATTGTTATCATTATTTCAATAATTTATTTCAGTTACAGGTATAAATTAGTTTAAATATGCACCTAAGTAAGCAATAGTGATTGATTTATTTCAATTAGAGTTATAAATTAGTTTAAGTATGCACTTAAGTAAGCAATATTGATTGATTTACTCTTTTCTTAGTACATCTTTTCTTAGTAAAATATATACGTTTTGACGAAGCCCCATTATTTAAAAAATATGTGTTTTACCTTTTGCACATAAAACAAGAATATATTGTTTATTAATAACCTACTAGATTTTATATTATTTTTCTAGAGTGCGTGGTCTGGAATAGCCCTATTCTGTCAAATGTTCACTATATCTCCGGCTAGGATAAATATATCGGGATTCACTAGTTTGCACAGTAATGTTTACTTTAATTATCTAACGTAGCTAAAGTGTACCTTGTAATTTGAACATTTTAAGAAAATCGAAATATTACGGTGATTACCTCAATCGCGCTCTCTGGCGCTTCATACCAAAACGAAAGTGAATCAGAGTCAATAACGTTTTAAAGTGCAATCAATTATCAATAAAATGAGCCTAAGTTTATTAAATTCGGTTGAACCTAACTAAGGTTACAGCAATTTAAATGAGTAGACTTTTCCATTATACCCTGCGTCTTATGTGAAAGCAAAATAAACGAGAAGTTAGTTTAAATTAAGTAACATTTTGCGTAGATTAAGGTTTTCATTTTCAACGTAGCTTATTTTGGCATTTATTTGATAAAAACTTGTTTTTATTGTGTACGAAAGATATTGCGCTCTCTAGCGGCAAAGCTAGAAACTTAAAAAATATTTCCAGCAATTTTTCTTGGCCACTTTTATTTACTAAGAGATTTTTTACCGCAATAAGCTACGATGCCTAGTTTCTGAGATACAGCCGATGGCCACCCTTGACTATTGCAATATTGACTAAAAGTCTCAAGTATGATTTCGTCATTAAATCGCTCTGTTTACTGTATATTGAGATTTGTGACATTTTGATTGCCAGTTGGCTGACTTTAAGCTATCATAGGATTTTGTCATATTATATCTGTATCGACTGTATTTTGACTACTGTCATATTATGACTGCAAGTCACTTTATTGACTGACTTTTGACTGATTGAATTTTAACATTAAATCTATTGACTGTTTTTTTGTTATTGTGACATTATAACCGTAAGTCAGTCGGTTGGATGTCTTTTAACTTATTAGGATTTGGCTGTTCTTTGTCTACGCTAGGATTTTATCATAAAATATCGTGTTTTGACTAATGTGACATTATAACTGTAAGTCGCTTGGTTGACTGTCTTTTTACTATGCTAGGATTTTGTCATTTTATGTATCTATCGACTGTATTCCGACTATTGTGATATTATGAGTGTAAGTCAAAAGACTGTAAACCAAGTGACTTACAGTCATAATCGCAATAGTGAGAATAAAGTGAATTAATGACAAAATCCGAATACGTTAAAATACAGTCTTTTTGTCATTAATTCACTATATTTCACTATATTTTCACTATTGCGATATTATGACTGTAAGTCACTAGGTTTACAGTCTTTTGATTATGATATGATTTGTCATTTAATCACTGTATCGAGTGTATTTTACTATTGTGACTTTATGACTGTAAGTCGCTATATTGGCTGACATTAGTCTATCCAGTCAACTTGACTTAAGACGACGATAGTCGGCGTTTAGTCCATTGCGTCAACTTGACATGAGTCGCCGTCAGCCGACATTAGTCTATTCTGTCAACTTGAAATGACATTTAATCTAATGTATCAAACTTGACACAAATCAGAGTCAGCTGACATTGGGACTATTGTCAATTTGAGAGAACTATTATTTGAAATATATTATTAAATGGTCATGTTATATTGTTTTTCTTCATGACACGTGCGACACACATTTTGATAGTTGTGACATATTTTAAAGTAACGAGTGTCTTCCACTCCCAGACTAAGCATGAAGTAAAATTTCGAGTTTAGAAAAGCCCCGCGTAGAAAATTTGTCGAGGGTCGCGCAGCGGCCCGAGACAAATTTTCACGGGGATTTTCTAAACTCGAAATTTTACTTCATGCGCCACGCGTATAAAACACTGAACTGTTGTAAAATTTAAAATATACTGCTTTGATTATTTATAACTGATCTCACGTTAATAAATTTTACAACTTTTTACAATTGTTAAGTTCCTCTAGCCCTAAGGATTAGATATAAACTATCTTCATCAGCGTAGCTTTTTAGGCTTTTCTAAACTCGAAATTTTACTTCATGCTTAATCAAGGAGTGGAAACACTAGTTCGAGACACCTATCCGAGCTTTGCGTTTCCGTACATTTTAGTTTCTTGTGGTTAATGTAAGTAAGGTGTACATAATTAAATTTTCATTGATAATTTTCCATATCCAGCCATGACTGTTTATATAATATTCATTCACAAACGCTGACCATATTTGCGCATGCCTCTCTGTTAATGAATGCGCATATTTTTGCTCTCCGGTCTAAGCATTACACACCTTATAAGTCAAAAGTTCTTGATCATACGTCAGAAGGTCAGGTTTGTGTAAGTAAGCGAATGTGGACATTTCAAAAAATAATTTGTCTTGTGAAATTGAATTATAATAACATTTTATTAAAAAATGTGTGTATTCCATAACAAATTCATTTTCACTTCTAAATCGCTAATATTTAAATTACTGCGAGCTTTTTTGAACTGTATTTATGCAGAATATAGGTGATATAAGGTAATTGCCTGTGAAACAATTTATAGAAATTTAATACATTTCTTAGGCATTCGCTGTTTTCATTTTTCTTCATAACATAAAGTTATATTCACATATACAGGGTGTCCCATATTTACTGGACGCCATTCAACTTTGTTGTTTTAAATAGAACACCCTATTTTTTTTAGATTCGTTCTTAAAAATGAATGACAGTTTGTAAACATAATATTCGGTCTAAGTAGTTCCATTTCGAAGTTATTCGACATTTAAAAAAAATTGACGTTTATGGTTGTTTCATAAACCTAAAATATCTCTGAAATTAAATAAGATAGATTGTTTTTATTTCATAGCCACCTAACTCTATTGCAGCAACTTTATAGGGTTGGCGACAGCGCCTTCTATGCTCAAGAGCCAGGGTCTCCAAACTATCTTCTTCGCGGGCCACAAATACAATTCTACATAATAAAGTCGGCCAAGATCCGATTAATTTTATAAAATTATGAAAAATTTAAGGAACAATTGTTACAATATTTCAAAATATGACATTTCCAAAAAAAATTACAAACAATCGCGCTCCGGATTCATGCAAGTCGCGGGCCGAATTTGGCCCGCGGGCCGTAGTTTGGAGACCACTGCTCAAGAGGATGACCATAGAAGGCGCTGTCACCAACCCTATAAAGTTGCTGCAATAGAGTTAGATGACTATGAAATAAAAACAGTTTATACATTTTTAATTTTAGATATTTGTTAACATACAAAATTCTACATCAAAACTAAACATTATCGTAAAATTCTTGTTCTCAATCTGATTTCCTACTAAACATTAACATAAATTACCTGCACTCTTTTGTTTTGTTTTTAATCGTCTGAATACAAACATTATTTTTAATAAAGATACAAAATTATTCAAATCACGCTCTTTTGTGTGCCATAAAGTGTAAATCTTGGTTGTCATAACTTTTAAAAGATCGGCACGGTTGATTATCTGGCGTGTTGGTTTTGATAATTGCCTGAAATTCAAGATGAGCATCTGCTCGACTGAATTATGAGCACGATCTTTCGGAATTTACGGAGATACCATCGGCGTAATTGTTATTGGGTTTTCTGTGGGTTTTAGATAAAGCTAAATAAAAAAAAACAAGTCCGATTATTTTCTTATTAAATACTGAGATCACATTTGTTTCTCAATGAAATTGTTATCTATAAAATCAGAGTTTTCTTAGATTGTTATAGAGAGTTTTCAGAGTTTTCTTAGATTGTTATAGAATTGAATGAAGTTTGTTTTGAAATTGGCGCATTTTATTAAACTACAGATTAGAAGTTAGAACATCCCACTGAGCAAAGAAACGCATGACAAGTTGCATCAATGTTACCGCGTAACACGAAACGTTGCGTTTTAAGTTGCATGAATGTAGAAAAAACGTTGCATAAACGCTGAATGTCTGACTGCTGGAACGTTGCATGCTTACGTTCAAAGAAAAATGTTGCTGCACCGATTACTATTATTTGTATGCAATCCAACATACAAATATGAATGCATACAATCCGTATTGTATACAGCCCGATGTGCAGCAATTAGGTGAACGTTATAGGAATGTTTCTTTCGTAATCTTTATGCAATATTTATTTCTAGGTTTAAATGTGTCAGAAAATACAAATATATATTAGTATATTAGTTGTTCAAAGAAACATATTGCTGCATCGTTGACAAAGCAACGCCCACGCAACACTAGCGATTACTCTTATTTGTAGGCACTCCAACATACAAATATATGTATGTTAAGTTGCATACAATGAATGCATATACAACCCGATGTATAGCAATTAAGTGAACGTTATAGGAATATTTCTCTCGTAATCTTTATGCAATATTTATTTCTGGGTTTATATGAGTTAGAAAATCCAAATATATATTAGTAATAAGAAAACAACTACCTTACAAAAAGTAATGAATAGTCTAGGGGGCCAGTACATCAGTACCTAAGTACCCAGTGCCCTTAAACTCTGAAAACAGGAAAATATTGTTAACAAGTGAACTTCAATTGAAATTAGCGTCTTGTACGAGTGGCGCATGAAGTAAAATTTCAGTAACACATCCATTGGTGGTTGAACTGTTGTATGTTTACAAAATAAAAAAAAAACTCTAGAGTGCATTAGAAAATATTGTAGGTTGGCAAAATTATGTATTATAATTATTTTGTCTGACGTTTTATATGTCAATTTCTAAAGCGTGTAGCCAACTTAAATTTAAAAAAAAGATTAAATCATGGCTCTCTAGAGTTTCTTTTTTTTTATTGAACATACTATACTAAATGCAAATTAAATTTTATTCCAACTATTTTGAAATAATCATAAGGTATAGACACAATAATTTACTTTTTCTATGCTGCTAGGAATTTTATTCGCTCGTAGAATCGGTATCGAATTTCCCATGGATATAAACCTTGGGCCGTAACGTACCATCATTTATACATAGCGTACATGCTGTGCATGGAATTTGTATAGTAAAAGTACATAAAATCTTGTGTACCTGTTGTGCCCCGAACAAGTTTCGATGCCGGCGAAACATTAAGAACAGGTTTCGGCTGGTGTTATATTATAAATATAAAACTTTATACACGACCATCCACACACACATAATATGTAACGATTAATTTCTGTAAACGTCATTATATGGATCATTTATCAAGAACAAAAATTAATTGATATAATAAATTTAGTCTTTTTTAAGTTTACAAATTTTAACCATGTATTTGCTAAAATAGATACATCGAGAACTAATTTGATTTGAATTTCGCGCCATGCTCTGTAATAATTATGGCGCGTGATTTAAATCACCCTCAATAAAATAAAATACTTTAATTTTGTTTGTATAACACAATATTTTTATTTTCGTGACTGCAGTCACTCTGTTTGATAATGGTAAGTTGAGTTGCCGAAACTGCAGTCACGAAAATAAAAAATATTGTGTTATACAAACAAAGTTAAAGTGTTTTATTTTATTGAATTAACATGTATAACGAAGTAGAAGCCTCCACTCTTCATAATTTAAATCACGATCGTCTATTTCTCAATTTCTCATTTCTCAAACATCACACACTTTTATAAAAGAATTTTTTGTTTTAAAGTGTAGCTCCACAACCCAAAGCAAATTGGTATAAAATGTATTTGCTGAAATAAATATACTGAGGACAATTTAACAATATGAATTTCGCGCGATGAATTGTATTAATCAACATCGTCTCTTTTCTTAAATATAACTTACTTGTTTCAATTCACTTTTATATACTTGCAAAATTAGATCATATGGTAACTATTATTTATTTCAGGATCAAGAAATATATACATTTTATTTTACTTTTATTGAACTATAATGTACAGTTGCAAGAGAAAAAACTAGTACAGTTAAATATTTGGCTCTGTGAACTGGACTCATTTTGATTTTTCAAATTGACAAATCTGCGAAAATGTCAAACGCAATTTAAATAACGTATTGAATTAACATGTATAACGAAGTAACATAGAAGCCTCAACCCTTCATAATTTAAATCACGATCGTCTATTTCTCAATTTCTCATTACTCAAACATCACACATTTTCATATAAGAATTTTTTGTTTTAAAGTGTACCTCCACAACCCAAAGCAAATTGGTATAAAATGTATTTGCTGGAATAAATATACTGAGGGCAATCTAACAATATGAATTTCGCGCGATGAATTGTATTATTCAACATCGTCTCTTTTCTTAAATATAACTTACTTGTTTCAATTCACTTTTATATACTTGCAAAATTAGATCATATGGTAACTATTATTTATTTCAGGATCAAGAAATATATACATTTTATTTTACTTTTATTGAACTATAATGTACAGTTGCAAGAGAAAAAACTAGTACAGTTAAATATTTGGCTCTGTGAACTGGACTCATTTTGATTTTTCAAATTGACAAATCTGCGGAAATGTCAAACGCAATTTAAATAACGTCGACATGCCTTAACTGACTGAAACGCAAAAAAACGAAAATTAGGGCCCGTTTTGAGACGGCATAGCATTAGAGACATTGCTTAAGAAGTGCATGTCATCAAAAGCACCGTCTTGTTGGCAAAGAAAAAAATTGTTGTTAACCTATAAATGACAAGTTTGTTTTACATGAAAAAAAAAATACGATATTTTAGAAGCGGCTAAAGCTTCCTGCTGTACTAGTTTTTTCACTCGCAACTGTACAATTAATATAAAAAAAAGAAAATGGCGCTCATAGCAAATGAACGTGATTTGGTGCTCTCTGAGCTAAACAAGTTAAAAAAAACGATATAATTGAGTTAATAATTAACAAGTCATTTCCAACATCTATTACACCAAATGAAGTATTATCCAAATTAGTTTCCAGTGATACAAAGAACGAAAACGTTAAAAATAACACAACACACATAGTTAACGAAAAGATCACCATTAAAAATTATCTCTTAAAAGAAGAACTAGGGATTATAAAAGTGTTAGTGTAGCAGATATTGATTAACAAAATTGATTTAATCTAAATCAAGAAATATTGTAAATTGTATAACGAAAAATTAAAGTACTTTTCATCATAATATATGGTTTTCGTTTTTAAACAGCGTAGAAATTTAATTTTCTTGATTGATGATGCCTCAGTTCGGGAA
Source organism: Philonthus cognatus (assembly GCA_932526585.2). Classification (NCBI taxonomy): domain Eukaryota; kingdom Metazoa; phylum Arthropoda; class Insecta; order Coleoptera; family Staphylinidae; genus Philonthus; species Philonthus cognatus. The sequence goes on from OW052241.1 coordinate 32,035,906, forward strand.
TAATTGAGTTTAATGACGATCGTTATAAATGGATTTTAATAAACCCAAATCGTTTGGCGTGCAACGAATCGGATAAACAAAATTGGAACAAACGGTTCGTTTTCCAGAAGAAACTAATTAATCTACCTCCAATTAACATTGGTGAAATCATCAATAGTTTTTTCTTTCGATGTTAAATAATTATGGAAAGGTATTTCAAACACACAGAAAAAAAACAGAATAACAGGTGTTTCCACTCCTTGATTAAGCATTTCGTAAATTTTCAAGCTATTCTGAACTCGAAATTGTACTTCATGCACCAGGCATGTAAAACACTAAAATATTGTGATGTTTAAAATATTCAGTTTAAATAAATTAAAATTATCAAGAAAACATGTATAATTAACCAAATGTTCAGGCTTTTCTAAACTCGAAGCTTTAGTTCTTGCGTCAGGCGTGTAAAACACTAAAATATTGTAATGCCCAAAATATTTAGCTTTAATTTTAAGTTAAAATTATCAAGAAAAAATGTATTAATTTGTGAAACATAAATCATTGCTTTTGATATTTGTATTTTTGTTTTGATTTGAGAATGTACAGGGTGGCTGATTTTTTAGTGTCCAGCTTATATCTGCTAAAATATTGAAGATACAAAAAAGGTTAATATGACACTTTTCACATGTAACGTGATCTTAAGATGGAAATTTTTTTATGCCCAACCTATTTTACAGAAACAGTCAACATTTATTTTTTATTTAATGGGATGCTCTGAATATTTTTGAAAAATAGATTCTTACCGAAATTCTCTTTACAGTGATGTATAACAAGTACTATTTTACTTGATTATTAAAAAAAAAGAAAACCTGTTGATAGCACAGTACATCAAAGTTTTAAACATTATTTTTCTGAAATAAGTACTTACAATTGCACCAATAAAAATTTATAATTGTTAAATATGACAAGTATTTGCTAATATGATCAAATTTGACAAGCAATTACAATAAATGAAACAATATCACATGACTACAATAATTCCGTTAGAAGGCATAATTTAAAAGCCAAGTAGTACTTGTGATAAATCACTGTAAAGAGAATTTATCTAAGAATCTGATTCTCAAAACATATACAGGGCATTCCATATGAAAAAATAATTGCTGGCATTTTTCCAAAAAATGTGTAGGACATGGAAAAAAAGAATGTGTGCCATCTTGTAGATCACGTTGCATATAATAAGTTTAATATTAAAATGTTTTCTGTATCTTTGATATTTTAGCAGATATAAGCTGGACAATAAAAAATCACCCACTCTGTCTATCTTATGTGGGTGGTAAACTTTACCAAGTCACGTTTTTTTCTAAATGCGTTTTCTTATACTGTTGGAATCAGCATTTTTTTACTCTATCTAGAGGTAAAAAAAAAACACTCACAAATTTCAAAAATGTGACTTGGGGTAGTTTACCTCCCACATACAGATATGTATAAATTAATGTAATATTATTGTGTATATTATAGAGTTTTACTGTAAATTAATTACAATTATTGTTTTACAAAAATCTAAACTCATTTTAAAGTTCTTATTTTTTCATGGTAAAACACGTTGCACTAATAATCATAGACAAACCAATATTGTTGATGGGTATTGCCACCGCCGTTATGTCACTGTCGCATTATTTTTTCTTGAATTAATTTCTCATCTGGCACTTGGTGAAACATATTACACTATGTAAAGTTAATTACATTCCTTTGAAAATGGTCTAACAAACCGAAACTAGTCGGAATAAAGATTTAATTGTGAAACAATACCAAGTGCCTTTCCTTTAATTAACTTTACATAGTCGCATTATTAATATTAAATATTAGTATTCATCAGATTAATCAAAGCTCTTAAATAATCGTTTATGCAATATTGTCGTGAATTGTGAAATTTATATTACTAATTTTACAGTGGTAACCTGATACACAATAACGATATTGGGTTGCCTATGAACATTGTTTTAAACAATTGATACAATGCGTTTAACTCACGTCTCATTCAAGTATACATGGAGGGCATGTAAACAGATATAAAATGCTCTTTGTGTGTATTCTTATTCAGTACTAATTCTTATTAATGTTTGATGTTTATTTATACTAGAGAAATAATATTGAAATATTATTGAAATAAATTAATAAAATTCACATTCTTGACATACAAACTTTAATTGACTAAAGACGCTCAAATACTCGAAAGCACTCGAAGTAAGAATCAATATTTGACTTGATTTCGTGTTTAATGATCCCGAAAGCCACTCATGCGCGAATCAATTGTTTCCTTGCACACGTAATAGAGTCTTAATTCGAATTTGATTACACGGTTTAGTGATCCAAAAAGTTCATCAACAACTCGCGCGTTAATGTCAACTGCAACATATTTTCAAAATTGTTTGAATGTTTGATATAGTCAACACATTACCCTATTACCCTGGCGCCACAAAAAAAAACAAGACACAGCATCACAAACGCATGTCTACCTTTTTGTTTGATTTTATTATTCCCCCATCACCCACCGCTTTCGGGTGAGGCCCCCCCACCTATTTTTATCACTTTTCGGTAATTTGGAGGGATGAAAAGGATTATTTTAGCCTTTACATTTCTTCTGAGGGCCTAGAGAGGTGAAAAGTTCCAAAACATGAACATTTGTAGCAAGGGGGTAGATTTGGGGGGGATTTGCCCCCTTAAATTGTAAAAAAATCATTAAAGCATAAAATTGATCTCTTCTAAAAAACAACGCATGTTGGAAAATTAAAATCGTATGCATATGTATACTTAAAAGATAAATTTTCTATATATAGATAATATAGAAAATGTATCTTTTAAGTATACATATGCATACTGTAGTGTTTCGTTTTTGGCGCCCATTTATTTAAATATATTCTTAAATGTAGCGCCAGATGTTTTTTTTATGTTTTTCCGTTTCTGCACTTGCGGAATGCGCAATGCAGAAGACAGTGTGAATTTGACCATTGAACGGTACGGAATAAAGTTTACGTTATACCCCAAAACCCAGTGTTTAAATTACAAACCCCACACTAAGTAAGAACACAACATTGGCGACGAGGCAAGAAGAGAGACGCGTGGGTGAAAAGAGTGAGTTTTGTGATTCTGTCGGACAGAGTGTTAGTGAGCACGTGGCGCTGAAGGAAAATGGCGAACGCCGTTGAAATTTTGGTGGAATTTGATCCTCGAGTGCATGATTGGACAGAAAATTGTCAAGAATCGTTTATTGAAATAAAAAAACTATTAATGTCTAATAACGTGTTAGCCCATTACAATCAAAATCATCCATTAAATTTAACGGTGGATGCTTCCAATTTTGGGGTAGGAGCCATTTTATCACAAATGTCAAAAAGGGATATGAAAAACCAATCGCATTCGCCTCCAGAACGCTATCAGCGGCGGAAAAAAATTATTCACAAATCGAGAAAGAGGCTCTTGCAATTGTTTATGGCATTAGAAAATTCTACCAATACGTATATGGGCGAGAATTTAATTTGTATACGGATCACCAACCCTTAGTTACAATTTTTGGTTCTAAACGTGGCATTCCGACCTTAGCAGCTAATCGATTGCAACGATATGCATTGTTTCTTAGTGGATTCACATTTAATATAAAGTACGTCAAATCAAATAAAAATAATGCTGATTTTTTATCACGAATGCCTATTGAAAATGTTGTAGATGAAATTGACGATACCAATAATATAAATTATATTCGTTATATTCAAGATGCTAATATAATGATTGATTTAGACCAAATAAAAAGTGAATCACTTAAAGATCCAATCCTACTTGAGGTGAAGAAATATGTAACTAATGGTTGGCCGGATAAAAATAAAATAAACTCAAATTTAAAGCATTTTTATACTCGGAAAAATGAAATAACGATTGAAAATGATGTTCTATTGTGGGGATACAGAACTATCAGCAGCTTTATTTTTTGACCTCAGTAAGGCCTTTGACTGCGTTCCTCATGACGTCCTACTACGGAAGCTATATTTCTATAATTTCAGTCCTGAGAGTTGCCGTTTAATGTCTTCTTACCTCCAAAATAGAACACAGCAAGTCAAATTTAAGGAGCAAACATCAAGTTTTGCAACAGTATCATGTGGTGTGCCGCAGGGGTCGATATTAGGTCCACTCCTGTTTTTAATATACGTAAATGATTTTCCGGCCTACATCGAAGAAGGAAACATTTTAATGACCTCTATAAATAGAAGTACTGATTTGCAAAACACCCTGCAACAGAGAGAGCTGATAAACAATAAAACATTGGCGTGGTTTAATTCCAACAAACTCTCGATAAACACTTCAAAGACTGTTCACCTTATTTTCACACTTAAATCAGGCAATAACGAACATGGACATTGTAGATTTTTAGGCATCAACATCGACTCTAAATTGAGCTGGAGAGAGCATGAAAAAGTACTTAGTTTGGCACTTAGCAAGGTAACTTTCTTGCTTAGGACTTTAAGTAACACTCTTCCTAAACCCGCACTACTAACTGCCTATCATGCTCTCTTTCAGTCGAAAATTCAATATTGCATTCTTGTTTGGGGACACTCCAGTATAGCACCTCGGATATTCGGCCTACAACGTCGAGCAGTTCGATTAATAGCGGGCATAAGCTACAGAGATAATTGCGTCGACGTCTTTAGGAATCTTGGGATACTTACTTTACCCAGTTTGTTCTTATGCGAATGCTTGCTGCATGTTCATAAAAACGTTAATAATTATAAAAAAAAATGATCAAGTACATAAATACGGCACGAGAGGCTGTGAGCATATTTATCCAGATAGATTACGACTATCTAAGTCTAGGAGTGGAGAAAATTATTATGGGCCAAAATTATTCAATTATTTACCTCAGGCCATAAAATCTCTCCCCCATATAAAGTTCAAGAAACATGTTAAGTCTTATTTAGTATCCAAAGCATTTTTCAGCATTGATGAATGTATTAATCACCAATTCGCGGATTTTGGGCCAAGTAACTGATACAATTTTTTTAAATGTTTTTAATATGTTGTATCGTATATAGTATTTATTCTGTATTTTATCGTGTTTTACATTTTATGTTTGGCTTTTATATTTTACATTTGGATTTTATATTTTGATTTTATATTTGGATTTTATATTTGTATTTTATATTTGTAATTTATATTTATATTTTCCGTTTGTATTTTATATTTTATATTTGTATTTTTTATATTTTATATTTATATTTTTTCTACCACTCTTATTGAAGTTTGTAAACCTCTGGTCTTAAGCAAGAATAAATTTACTTACTTACTTACTTACTTACTTACTATTGTGCCTGAGAAATTACGTAAATTAATTTTATCAGAAATACATAACACTCATCAAGGGATTGTTAAGTCGAAATCTCTTGCCAGATCTTACGTCTGGTGGCCGTCGTTAAATGCAGAAATAGAGAAAATGTGCAAGCAATGTGAAGTTTGTCAAGAATTTCGTGCTAATCCTGACCGAATTCCATTGCAAAGCTGGCCTATTGCTAATAATGTATGGGAAAGAGTACATATCGACTTCTTAGGGCCATTTCAGGGTAAAAATGTACTAGTTGTGTGTGATGCATTCTCAAAATGGGTGGAAGTTTTCTTAATGAATGACATCAGTACACATAATACAATTGATAAATTAAGATAAACATTTGCCAGATTTGGAATACCAAAGGTACTTGTTTCTGATAACGGGCGGCAGTTCACATCGCACGAGTTTCGTACATTTTTGGAAATGAACAATGTTAAGTTTTTAACTTCACCGCCGTACCACGCTCAATCAAATGGATTTGCGGAAAGTAATGTAAAAGCTGTTAAACTATTTTTACTTAAAGAAGCCAAAAATCCAAGTAATAGAATAATAAGTAATTTTAAATGTTCAATCAACAAATTTTTGTTAACATATCGAAACACTGAACACTGTTCAACTGGAGAAACACCAGCTCGCATTATGTTTGGTCGACCAATGCGAACCAGACTTGATTTCGTAAAGCCAAATGAAAATTATCGACCTACCAAGAGTTTAGATAAAATCAGAGAAAATTAAAAAAAAATTCAAGTTCGTAATTGTCGAAATTTTAGGGGGCGAAGAGTGGTGTCTTTCCAGACTGGACAGGAAGTGCTAGTAAAAGACTATAGGCAAGGGAAACCAAAGTTTGTGAGTGGGGTGATCAAGAAGAAATTACCGATGTGAAGATAGCCACGGATTTTGGCGCCTCCACCATCACACGAATTATGGAACAGATTCCCCAGATTCACTCTTATTTGTTAATTATTTATATAATATATTGCTGTCCCGCGTATAGCACCGTTCATACCAAATATTAAAATACGCGGGACAGCAATATATTATATAAATAATTAACAAATAAGAGTGACAATATTTTGACCATCTATGCTCGGTCTAGATATATTGTTTAAACAATTAGTGAAGAAATTTGGAAAATAAAATAGGATTTTTAAGAGATATGATTTTTTTAATATTTGGTATGAACGGTGCTATACGCGGGACAGCAATATATTATTTAAATAATTAACAAATAGGAGTGACAACATTTTGACCATCTATGCTTAGTCTAGGTATATTGTTTAAATAATTAGTGAAGAAATTTGGACAATAAAATAGGAATTTTAAGAGATATGATTTATTTAATATTTGGTATGAACGGTGCTATACGCGGGACAGCAATATATTATATAAATAATTAACAAATAAGAGTGACAACATTTTGATCATCTATGCTCGGTCTAGATATATTGTTTAAACAATTAGTGAAGAAATTTGGAAAATAAAATAGGATTTTTAAGAGATATGATTTTTTTAATATTTGGTATGAACGGTTCTATACGCAGGACAGCAATATATTATTTAAATAATTAACAAATAAGAGTGACAACATTTTGACCATCTATGCTTAGTCTAGATATATTGTTTAAATAATTAGTGAAGAAATTTGTAAAATAAAATAGGATTTTTAAGAGATATGATTTTTTTAATATTTGGAATGAACGGTGCTATACGCGGGACAGCAATATATTATATAAATAATTAACAAATAAGAGTGACAACATTTTGACCATTTATGCTCGGTCTAGATATATTGTTTAAACAATTAGTGAAGAAATTTGTAAAATAAAATACGATTTTTAAGAGATATGATTTTTTTTAAATTTGCTATGAACGGTGCTATACGCGGGACAGCAATATATTATTTAAATAATTAACAAATAAGAGTGACAACATTTTGACCATCTATGCTCGGTCTAGATATATTGTTTAAACAATTAGTAAAGAAATTTGTAAAATAAAATACGATTTTTAAGAGATATGATTTTTTTAAAATTTGGTATGAACGGTGCTATACGCGGGACAGCAATATATTATTTAAATAATTAACAAATAAGAGTGACAACATGTTGACCATCTATGCTCGGTCTAGATATATTGTTTAAACAATTAGTGAAGAAATTTGTAAAATAAAATGGGATTTTTAAGAGATATGATTTTTTTAAAATTTGGTATGAGCGGTGCTATACGCGGGACAGCAATATATTATTTAAATAATTAACAAATAAGAGTGACAACATTTTGACCATCTATGCTCGGTCTAGATATATTGTTTAAACAATTAGTGAAGAAATTTGGAAAATAAAATAGGATTTTTAAGAGATATGATTTTTTTAATATTTAGTATGGACGGTGCTATACGAGGGGACAGCAATATATTATATAAATAATTAACAAATAAGAGTGACAACATTTTGACCATCTATGCTCGGTCTAGATATATTGTTTAAACAATTAGTGAAGAAATTTGGAAAATAAAATAGGATTTTTAAGAGATATGATTTTTTTAATATTTGGTATGAACGGTGCTATACGCGGGACAGCAATATATTATATAAATAATTAACAAATAAGAGTGACAACATTTTGACCATTTATGCTCGGTCTAGATATATTGTTTAAACAATTAGTGAAGAAATTTGGAAAATAAAATAGGATTTTTAAGAGATATGATTTTTTTAATATTTAGTATGGACGGTGCTATACGAGGGGACAGCAATATATTATATAAATAATTAACAAATAAGAGTGACAACATTTTGACCATCTATGCTCGGTCTAGATATATTGTTTAAACAATTAGTGAAGAAATTTGGAAAATAAAATAGGATTTTTAAGAGATATGATTTTTTTAATATTTGGTATGAACGGTGCTATACGCGGGACAGCAATATATTATATAAATAATTAACAAATAAGAGTGACAACATTTTGACCATTTATGCTCGGTCTAGATATATTGTTTAAACAATTAGTGAAGAAATTTGTAAAATAAAATAGGGTTTTTAAGAGATATGATTTTTTTAAAATTTGGTATGAACGGTGCTATACGCGGGACAGCAATATATTATTTAAATAATTAACAAATAAGAGTGACAACATTTTGACCATCTATGCTCGGTCTAGATATATTGTTTAAACAATTAGTGAAGAAATTTGTAAAATAAAATGGGATTTTTAAGAGATATGATTTTTTTAAAATTTGGTATGAACGGTGCTATACGCGGGACAGCAATATATTATTTAAATAATTAACAAATAAGAGTGACAACATTTTGACCATCTATGCTCGGTCTAGATATATTGTTTAAACAATTAGTGCAGATATTTGGAAAATAAAATAGGATTTTTAAGAGATATGATTTTTTTAATATTTGGTATGGACGGTGCCATACGAGGGGACAGCAATATATTATATAAATAATTAACAAATAAGAGTGACAACATTTTGACCATCTATGCTCGGTCTAGATATATTGTTTAAACAATTAGTGAAGAAATTTGGAAAATAAAATAGGAGTTTTTAGAGATATGATTTTTTTAATATTTGGTATGAAAGGTGACATACGCGGGACAGCAATATATTGTTTAAATAAAGAACAATTAAGAGTTACAACATTCTGGTTATTTATACTCGCTCTATGTATATTGTTTAATCTATTATTGAAGAAATTTTGAAAATAAAATATGTGGTTTGGGAGTTATGAAATTTTGAATATCTGGGGAATCTGTTCCATAATTCGTGTGATGGTGGAGGCGCCAAAATCCGTGGCTGGAAAATCCGTGGCTATCTTCACATCGGTGAAGAAATTAGGATCTGTTATTTACTACGTGGAAGTGCGTGATAGTGATTTATTATGGAAGCGCCATGTAAATCAACTGTTATCGGTGGAAAGTGATTTTTGCGAAACTAGCGCCAGTGAAAATAATTTAGAAAATGTAAAAACTGATGAGAAAGATAATGTTTTTGAATCGGATAAAGTGTCATTGCGTAATTCGGAGATAAAGGCGGCAACTTCAAATTCTGAAGATGTACTTGAATGTAAAAATCAAAATGAAGTTTCCGAGTCTATTCCCGATAATGATAAATCAGTATTGGAAAGTGCACCTATACGGCCTCAGCAAACTCGTAAGGCTCCGGAGAGATTGCAGGTCCAATTCTGATTAAATAAAATAAAATTATCTTTACGTTCTTTGTAAGTTTGAAAAATAATAGTTTAAAGTTAAGCCGGGAGGAATGTAGTGTTTCGTTTTTGGCGCCCATTTATTTAAATATATTCTTAAATGTAGCGCCAGATGTTTTTTTTTATGTTTTTCCGTTTCTGCACTTGCGGAATGCACAATGCAGAAGACAGTGTGAATTTGACCATTGAACGGTACGGAATAAAGTTTACGTTATACCCCAAAACCCAGTGTTTAAATTACAAACCCCACACTAAGTAAGAACACAACACATACGATTTTAATTTTCCAACATGCGTTGTTTTTTAGAAGAGATCAATTTTATGCTCTAAACGAGTGTTTTCCACTCCCAGGTTAAGCATGAAGTAAAATTTCGAGTTTAGAAAAGCCTCAAAATTTGGTTTGGTCGCTCCGCGAAGCGGAGCGACCAAACCAAATTTTTAGGCTTTTCTAAACTCGAAATTTTACTTCATGCGCCACGCGTATAAAACAATCATTCAAAGTGAAGTTCGTAATATACTGCTTAGGCTTGATCAGTATTTTATACGCGTGGCGCATGAAGTAAAATTTGGAGTTTAGAAAAGCCAGAAAATTTGGTTTGGTAGCTCCGCGCTTCGCGCTACGCGACCAAACCAAATTTTCTGGCTTTTCTAAACTCCAAATTTTACTTCATGCTTAACCTGGGAGTGGAAAACACTTGTTTAAAGCTTTAAATTTAACAGTAAAACAAGCAATATCTGCAAATTTAAAGCATAAAGACTGTAATTGGAATATGTATACTTAAAAGAAAGACTCCCCGTAGATGGAACGACAAACAAGAACGAACGGAAATTCCTAGAACACAAACCTCAGTTAAATTGGGCATTAGCACATTGGATTAGTAAGATTATTCAAGAAAATATGCGGTTTAAATGATAATAATTTCCTTTTGGTTCTGCGACAAATTGTAAGTGATCAATTTATATGGATCCTTATTATTTCTAACATTTCAATTATTCTTTTAACATAAACCTTTTGCCCACTATTAAAAATCCGATATGTTTCTTCCTCAAATAGTTTTGCCACAGTTCGAATGAGATGTTTAGCATATTTGTAAATTTGGCGCATCTAAAGTATTTTGACAGGCGTCATAATTGATCACAATGATAGAAACGCAAACTTAACATCCGACGTGCCAAACAATTGAAGATGTTCTGTTTTATAATATAATATATTTATTGCATCAGGACATGAAAACACTATTACAATAGTCAATATCTAGAAGTATACAAATACAAATATGGTGAATTAATATAAACAGATGGTTAAGACAAAAAGAAATCCATTGATTAAAAACAGATAGAAGTTAACGACGTCAGGGTAGAATGGTAATCTGTTGACTATACCTACTAGAATATTTTTGTTAAAATTGTTTTATACAATGCGTAAGAAATAAGCACCCAAAATTGTTTCACAAACGCTATATTTTCAACAAATGCCAAATGAGAATTTAATTCAAGAAATGGTTTCCAGATTCTTATAAAAACTAGATTATCTAATTTTTTTGTGTTAAAAACTCGGCTATCATTTTAATAAAAACACACTTTCAAACTTGTATAATAAATATGAAGAATGAAATAGACCGAAAAATGAGAATTTATTTCAAGAAATTGTTTTCTTAAAAAGTAGAAATGATCCAACAATTCTTTAGTGATAAAAGCGCAACTACCGTGCGATAATTTAAAAGATGATTTAGAGTAGGCTTCGGGTTTTAAATTAGTTTGGCACTACTGACTGTTAACACAGTTTACCATAACCTCAAATTTATTCCATCATTGAATTAGCATTCTGGGCAACCGCACGAAAAAAATGCCGGATACTCTAAATCATAATTTAAACGATCGCACGGTATTATCTCAATAAAACAGACTTTCAAAATTGTTTTATGATTATGAAGAAAAAAATGCACCTTTTTGTGTTTTTTATTCAAAAATTACCAACTATCTCAACAGACACATTTTAAAAACTGTTTAATCAACCTGAAAAATTCATATTTTTTTCGCTTTAAAAACTTGTCTTCAATTTTAACAATATTTTAAATTTATTTAAGGATTCTGAAGAACAAGTGGACATTTTTTAATTTCTTGTTAAAAACATGTTTATCAATCTCACCGAAAACGAATTTTCAGAATTGTTTCTGAATTATAAAAACAGGCCTTAATCTGTTTCTTGTTAAAAACTAGGTTTATCTTATTCGTAATAATGAGATTCATTAGCTGGCGCGTTTTCAAATTATAATTAATTCAAAATAAACGAGCTATTGACAACGTTATTAATCGCCCATTTTCGACATGTTCAGATATTCTCGAATCACTTTTACTTCATTAATTACAACTGCTGATCAATTTAAATTAGAAAAAAAAACTGGTTATTGATACCGACTATCCCATTCTACATTTCAGAATTTTAAGAAAAAATCAAGTTTAGTAGTATTTTCACAATAAAATACGCATATTAAATACTTTATTTAAAATCCTTCACAATCTGATTCTTTTGCCCTGATCTATTGTTTAAAATTAACTGTAATGGCCCTAGACTATCTAGTCGACATTGCACGTGCTTCTATAAATCTTTGAATCCTCTTCATTGCGACATATTTAACTGTAGTCTGAGATTTTAAGACATTCATTTCAAATGTGGAATTTAACTCATAAGGTTGCAGATTAGATAATATAATATTTAAATTGCGAATTATGTGACAATTGTATTCTGGTTTTTTTTATTTAATTATCCTGTTTGACATTTTTTATATTTTATATTTATTTATTTATATTTACTTACTAGGTGTTTTTAAGTTAATACTTGTTACTCTGTAGTTGGGTAATAAAGGTTATTGTTATTGAGTCAAAAGGTAGAACCCAAGTTAGATGGGAGAAAATAAAGAAAATTATTGATCGTGAATCGCTTTGTCATTGAGTTTAAATCTGTTTAACTTTGAGTTATTGATCATTAATTGTGTTGTTGATGCTGCAAAGTTATTGAACATTTGAGTTATTAATTAGTCTTGTTAATGCGTTAAATGTATTGAGCTTTTGAGTTACTGATGATGAATTGTGTTTTTGCTGTAAATTGATTGAGTTTTTTAGTTATTGATCAGAGTGGTTAATGCGTTAAAGTTTTTGAGTTACTAATCATAAATCGTGTTGTTAATTGATTGAGCTTTTAAGTTATTGATCAGTGTTGTTAATGCGTCAAATGTATTGAGTTTTTGCGTTAATGATTATGAGTCATCTTATTAATGCCGTTTACGCTATTGATTATAATTTTTTTTAATGTTTCAAATTTATTGATATTTTGAATCATTCGTCATTAACTGCGTAGTCGAAACTTAAAATGTATTGAACGATTAGTAAACGATTTTTGTAGTCAATTACAAAAATTGTCTCAATAAAATACTGGTCTATCTATTAAATTAATGAGGTTAATTTTTAGTTCTGTTGAGAAATTCTAAAAGCGCAGGTGAGCGTGGATGGCAGCAAAGGATTTTTAAGAGCTACTTAAATATGCGGCGGGCATAAAACGTGGGCATAAAAAGTCAATAAAAAGATGTCGGAATCACAATCGAATGGCGCCAATTAAGCATGTGCGTTTGTTAGGTTTGATGTCCCTGAATGTTCTTCACGTCATTTACAAACACTGAACGCTCAATAAGAAAGTTGTAAAAATTGTACGCCTAGTTGGTGAACATTTACAAGAGTTTAATTGAAGTCCTCAGAAAATGTTGTAAATTTTTGAGCTAACAAATTGGTAAAATTTACAATAATAATTTATTGGTGTTAAAATTGAGGAGTTTGGTGGGTAAATATCACTTCTGTGAAAACGTCATTTTGAAAAACGGTTATTTAAAGTTTTAGTTTACAAACACTGAACGCTCAATAAGAAAGTTTTAAAAATTCTACGCCTAGTTGGTGAACATTTACAAGACTTTAATTAAAGTCCTCAGAAAATGTTGTTGAGAATTTTTGAGCTAAAAAATTGGTAACATTTACAATAATAGTTTATTGGTGTTAAAATTGAGGAGTTTGGTGGGTAAATAGCACTTCTGTGAAAACGTCATTTTGAAAAACGGTTAGGTATTTAAAGTTTTAATCCTGGACTTTTTTCATATGTGATACATGTGAGAAAAAGTTAGCATATGACCCCATCTGGCAAATGGATTCAAACATACTTTTTTACGCCAAATTATAAAAGAAAACGAAGGGCAGGTTTCGAGAAGTGCCCTTTTCCACCTAGAATTAAATAGGTTATGTCTGAAGGCTTACTGTACCTAAGTTTTACATATTTAAGAATTCATTTATAAGATTAGCTTGCCGCCCCATCTGGCAAGTGGATTCAAACATACTTTTTACGCCAAATTATAAAAGAAAACGAAGGGCAGGTTTCAAGTAGTGCCCCTTTTCCACCTAGAATAAAATAATATAACCTATTTTATTCTAGGTAGAAAAAGGGCACTACTTGAAACCTGGAGGCTTAATTTGTTTTCAATTTCTATAGCATTATTGAATTTAAAGATAATGCTAGTTACTTAAGGTCGGAAATTTACTAGTTATTTATCCATAAGAACGAACAACAATTAGTTTTCCATAATAATCAAAATATAGCCTTGACTTATTCAAATTGTAGATAGAAACTCTACGGATACATTGACACTATCTTTTTTTTCTTAAAAAGCGTTTCTTAAATTAAATATAAATTAAATAATGGAATACTGCCAAATGATCTTATAAATAAATTCTTAAATATATAAAACTTAGGTGTAGTAAGCCTTAGGTATAGGCTTACTACACCTAAGTTTTATATATTTAAGAATTTATTTATAAGATCATTTGGCAGTATTCCATTATTTAATTCATATTTAATTTAAGAAACGCTTTTTAAGAAAAAAAAAAAGATAGTGTCAATGTATCCGTAGAGTTTCTATCTACAATCTGAATAAGTTTCAAGGCTATATTTTGATTATTATGGAAAACTAATTGTTGTTCGTTCTTATGGATAAATAACTAGTAAATTTCCGACCTTAAGTAACTAGCATTATCTTTAAATTCAATAATGCTATAGAAATTGAAAACAAATTGAAACTATTGTTATTAAAACATGTAATAACAATAGTTTCAATTTGTTTTTAAATTTTGTATAATTGAATAGTGTCATGAACATAAAATCATGCGGATAATAAATCTTCCAGCATCTTTTCAATACGGCAATTATATCGTCTGAGAATGCAAGCGACTGTCGTCTCGGAAAATATGCATTGATTGCGACTTGTTTCTTATTATTTTTTTTTACTCTTCGCCCTTATTCTTCTCCAGAGATTTTAAAAGAAATGCTTCGATTCATACTTGAATGAATTTCTTTTGTAATTCGTTTCCGTGGAATTGACGCTTCCACGAAGTCTCTCTTGTCGACGGGCCTTTTAATTATAGCAAATAAAGGTGGCATACAAGATTGCTTCAATGTAATAAGAACGAGCTAAGATTGCTTCAAAGTACGAATAAGAACGTGCTGGATGGATTTTATGGGAATTGAAAATTAATTGAGGATGGGGAATACTGCATTCAATAGAGCTGCTATGGAGCAGTTCTTGAATTTGTACATTGAGTTACATAAGTAACTCCTTAAAAGTAATGAGCTCACATTTTTCAAGACTATTGACAGTGACAGTCGAGAGTCAAGTGACAGCATTCTGGATAGCTTTATTGTGTATGCTAGGATAGGTTAGATGACAGTTGCTTAAGTTTGGTTTTGGTTTTAAAAATTCGTGTCATGAATTTTTAAAACCAAAACCAAATATAAGCAACTGTCATTTAACCCATTAAGCGCAATTGATGCGTACACGCAACATGATTAAGTTTTTGTTAATTAAATTACTAAATAAGTTAATTTGATATATTATATTATTTTACCTGACTTGAAAATGTATGAAGAAAAATTTAAATATTTTGTTAATTAAATATTTCGATTATTACTCATTTAAAAAAAAATGTGAGTGTATTTCAAACTTTACAATATTTCACTGTTTAATGCGCGTGGCGCATGAAGTAAAATTTCGAGTTTAGAAAAGCATTAAAATTTGGTTTGGCCGCTCCGCTTCGCGGAGCGACCAAACCAAATTTTAAGGCTTTTCTAAACTCGAAATTTTACTTCATGCTTAGTCTTGGAGTGGAATCACTCGTTCTAAACTTCATACTGCACGTTTTTCTATAAAATCGACGAATGCCTGAAATTTTACAGCATAAATATTATGTTTATTTAAAAGAAAAATTCACAGTATGTAATACAATAAGTCATTCATAGATATCATAAAAAGAAGTGCAGAATTTTTCTAAAATCAACTTTTAGAGTTATCTCTATAATTGCTCGGCCGTTAATGGGTTAACCTAACCTAACATGCACAATAGAGCTATCCAGAATGCTGTCACTTGACTACTAGTTTTAGTATTGACTACATTTAATAAGTCTCCTGCATTTTTAAAAATGTTCACGAACTTACATTTCAATTTTGGTAACAATAAACGCCATGTTAGTTATTTCATTAAGAACTTTAAATTCAAACTCTATGGACAATTAATTTCCATGTACCTAAATAATCTAAATAGTTTACACTAGCAGTAAATATAAATAAATAATTATGATCATTATATTTAACAACAGATGAAGAATGTAAACTTTTTTTTCCATCAATGGCCCAAATACCGTCTGTTACCGGCTCGGAGCGATTATTGCTTAATTTAATCTTTCAATCAGTCGAAATTAATTAACATTCCGATGCAACAATAAAATTATACGACGGCATTTTTATCGAGAGATTGTGTCACTCGTTGCGCTGAACTATAATTTAGATGAACATTAAACACAGTTGATTGTTGATACATTTAATTTTCTAAATCTTGAACAAATAAATAAAATTCCTAAAATTCCTAATAGTAGATCCGTTTTTCTTGATTTGTTCTTTTCTAATATTTTAGAGTGTGAAGTTGCATTATTGAATAACTTATTATCAAATACAAGTCAACATCATTATGCTTATGATATTTCGATTTCTGTGTGTTTGTCAACCGCTACAATCTGTACGAAAAATATTTTTATATATATGTTTAGTTGTTCTGATTGGAAATCTTTAGTAATCGATGCTGATATTAATATGTTAGTTGACTATTTCTATAATATTGTTAATAACGGTATAACTAATTTCATTCCTCAGAAATTATTTAAGGATAGCGATAGCTACTATCCTAAATGGATGACGCAAGATCTTAAGCTTCTCATAAGAAGAAAGAAATCTGCTCATATCAAATACAAACAAACAGGCAATCGTGATGACTATTTATTGTTTAATTCGTTACGAAGTCAATGCAAGAAATTAGCAAATTTATTACATTCAAATTTTTTATCAGACGTCGAAGCTAAAGTCAATGCAAACTCTAATTACTTCTGGAAATATGTCAAAGATTTAAAGAGCAACGATGGCATTCCTAATGTCATGGAATTTGATTCAAGAACGGGTTCAGACGGTAATCAGATTGCTGATGTTTGCCGAGTACTTCGCTACTGTTTATACCAATGACGCTAGTCCATATACTAACGCTTCGTTACAGAATAACTTCTCGGTCAATAATTATAAGTTCGTAATTTCCAAGGAAGGTGTTTTTAATGAAATAATGTCTCTAAACCCAAGTAAAAGCTCAGGCCCTGATGGCATCTCTCCCTATCTTTTAGTTAACTGTATTTATTCATTATGCGGTCCTATATCCGATATATTTTCTATGTCTTTGGCACAAGGTGAATTCCCATCAATCTGGAAACTAAGCTATATCAATCCTATCTTTAAATCTGGGGAACGGAAGCTTATATCAAATTATAGGGGCGTTTGTCTTCAATCTTGTATACCGAAAATACTTGACAAAATAGTTGCGAGACAAATGCATTGGGTTGTTAAAATGTTTTTGTCAGAGAATCAGCATGGTTTTGTACCGGGTCGGTCAACAAATACAAATCTTGTATGTTTTAATCAATATTTGTTGAAGGCTTTCGAAAATAATAGTCAAGTTGATTGCATATACCTAGATTTTTCGAAGGCCTTCGACAGAGTCGATCATAATATTCTATTACATAAAATAAGATCATTAGGTTTTAATGACATGGCCGTTCGTTGGCTATCTGACTTTTTAAGTAACAGGTTTCAAAGGGTAATAATACACAATTACATTTCTAAACCAACTTCTGTAACATCAGGGGTTCCGCAAGGAACTCACTCTGGGCCAATATTATTTTTACTATTTGTAAAAGACATTGAAGACATTATTACTAACAGCAAGGTTTTATTGTATGCTGACGACATCAAAATATATCGGATCGTCAAATCGTTTGAAGATTGTAAAAGCCTGCAGGATGACTTAAATAAGATTAATGACTGGTGCTACTCCAATAAATTACACCTTAATGTGAAAAATGCAATCTTATTTCATATTGTAGAAAACGCTCCGGTCTCAATTACGCATACGCTGATTGATGGAAATGATTTAGCTAAATCAGCAGAGCTGAAAGATTTAGGAGTGACATTCGATAATAGGCTTGCATTCAACTCACATATCAGTAACGTTTGCTCCAAAGCTTTAAAAATGTGGGGTTTTGTCTGGAGGGTGTGTAAAGATTTGGGTTCATCGTGTTTAAAACGATTATATTGTGCATTGGTTCGCTCCAACGTTGAATATGCTTCGGTAATATGGTCTCCATATCAATCAACACATATTAATAGATTGGAACAAATACAACATAAGTATTTACGTAGCATGGAGTTCAAATTGGGTAGATGTCATAGGCAAGGTTGTTACGAGGAGATAATGACCGATTTGAACATTAGACCTCTAGCTGATCGTCGCTTATCAGCAGATTTATGCATGATCTACAAAATAGTAAACAATTTAATTGATTGTCCTAATATTTTGGAGCAACTTCATTTTTATACTCCATCCAACTGCCGAAATCTGAGGAATACGCCCATTTTCCGCTTGCAGACATTCACTATAAACTACTCCCACTACAATCCACTAGCCAGAATGATGAGGACAGCAAATAGCTTGGCCGATAGGGAGTGGTTTAATTTATTTAATTCAAATTTTGATAGTTTTAAGTGTAAACTGAAGAGGATGCTTTAGATTTGTGATTTTTATTGTTATTATTTTGTGAATAGTTTTAATTTTTTGAATGGCTTGAATTAATAATATTAATAGTATTATTTAATGTAATGTAATTTTGATTGTTGTTTGAATTATTAGTGCTCTATTTTTGTTAAAAGGGGTTTTCCCGTATAAATAAATAAATAAAATAAAACTCAGGTAGGAAGAAAAAATAACCAACCTAGTCATAAATTTTCGATTTTTATGACTATGATAGGATTTATTAGTAGAAGATCTAATACAAAAACTAATGTTATCAGGCAGGTTTATTGTTTCGATTAAATCTTTTACGCAAAATTGATTTGGGGTCTGGAAACTTTTCTGGATGATCTTCTAAAAAACTTTGCACTTTCTTATCTTGATTTGAAAAAATATTGCACTTTCCCATCTTGACTATCCTATCTTGATTTGATTTTGGAATACGTTTCAAATTTAACTTTAAAAAAACAGGGAATTGTGGTTTATACGAATTTTATCTTAATTTTAGATTAAGTATCAAAAGAATTTATTTTCAATTGTATTAGAAATACCTAATTTACCTAAAGAGTCTAACAAAAGTACGTTGTACAGGGAATTTTTCTTTAAAGTATACGTATTCCAAATTCAGCCTATTTTCTGTAAATCTTTAAACATTTCCTGTTTTTTTTTAAAGTTCAATCCAAAGCTTCAAACAAGTGTTTTCCACTCCCAGACTAAGCATGAAGTAAAATTTCGAGTTTAGAAAAGCCCCGTGAAAATTTGTCGAGGGTCGCGCAGCGACCCGAGACAAATTTTTTGGGCTTTTCTAAACTCGAAATTTTACTTCATGCGCCACGCGTATAAAACACCAAAATATTGTAAAATTTATGTATATTCGAATTTCACTTAAAATCCGTGTTTTATACGCGTGGCGCATAAAGTAAAATTTCGAGTTTAGAATTATTTTTATAAAATCACATTACTTTTTCTTAATTGTTTTAGCTGTACATTTTTTGACATTCGTTGATTTTCAAAAGAGTTAAATTTGAAGCTTTAAACAAGGGTTTTCCACTCCCAGACTAAGCATGAAGTAAAATTTCGAGTTTAGAAAAACCCCGTGAAAATTTGTCGAGGGTCGCGCAGCGACCCGAGACAAATTTTCTGGGCTTTTCTAAACTCGAAATTTTATTTCATGCGCCACGCGTGTAAGACACTACAATATTGTCAAATTTATGTATATTCGAACTTCACTCAAAATCTGTGTTTTATACGCGTGGCGCATGAAGTAAAATTTCGAGTTTAGAAAAGCCCAGAAAATTTGTTTCGGGTCGCTGCGCGACCCTCGACGAATTTTCACGGGGCTTTTCTAAACTCGAAATTTTACTTCATGCTTAGTCTGGGAGTGAAAAACCCTTGTTTAAAGCTTCAAATTTAACTCTTTTAAAAATCAACGAATGTCAGAAAATTTACAGCTAAAACAATTAAGAAAAAGTAATGTGATTTTATAAAGATAATGACACACCATGGAATTGGTACAACAATTGCGGATATTCCCTGTTTTTTTTTAAGTTCAATTTAAAGCTTTAATCAAGTGTTTTCCACTCCTAGACTAAGCATGAAGTAAAATTTCGAGTTTAGAAAAGCCCCGTGAAAATTTGTCGAGGGTCGCACAGCGACCCGAGACAAATTTTTTGGGCTTTTCTAAACTCGAAATTTTACTTCATGCGCCACGCGTGTAAGACACTACAATATTGTCAAATTTATGTATATTCGAACTTCACTCAAAATCTGCGCGACCCTCGACAAATTTTCACGGGGCTTTTCTAAACTCGAAATTTTACTTCATGCTTAGTCTGGGAGTGGAAAACCCTTGTTTAAAGCTTTAAATTTAACTCTTTTAAAAATCAACGAATGTCAGAAAATTTACAGTTAAAACAATTAAGAAAAAGTAATGTGATTTTATAAAAATAATGACACACCATGGAATTGATACAACAGTTGCGGATATTCCCTGTTTTTTTTAAAGTTCAATTTAAAGCTTTAAAGAAGTGTCTTCCACTCCCAGACTAAGCATGAAGTAAAAAATTTCGAATTTTCTGGGCTTTTCTAAACTCGAAATTTTACTTCATGCGCCACGCGTATGAAACACTAAAATATTGTAAAATTTATGTATATTCGAATTTCACTTAAAATCCGTGTTTTATACGCGTGGCGCATAAAGTAAAATTTCGAGTTCAGAAAAGCCCAGAAAATTTGTCTCGGGTCGCTGCGCGACCCTCGACAAATTTTCACGGGCTTTTCTAAACTCGAAATTTTACTTCATGCTTAGTCTGGGAGTGGAAAACACTTGTTTAAAGCTTCAAATTGAACTTTAAAAAAACAGGGAATGTTTAACCTAACCTAACCACCTAATTCAATTACTTTTTTTTTATTTAACTTCCAATTTAATTGTTTGCAATACATGGGTTGGTCAAGTATATTTTAATTAGTAGTGTATTATACAATTTATATATTCCAATAGGTATATAATTTAAGCGCTCTCACAGAAACTTATGTATTCATTAACACTATAAAAACAATTCTCTTCGAATACTTGTTTTAGTTTATTGTTGAACAATTTTTAAGTTAACGGGAAGAGTATTAAACAATTTGATCCCTTGCACGACACAGAAGTTATGGTAGAACATATGCTGGTGCTTAGGGAGTTGTAGGTGTTTTGATCTCACATCGTGTTCATGCTGTGTTATGTGGATGTTAAATAATGATATGTTATGTCTAACAAACTTTAACGTTTTGTACACATACAGAGATATGTGGCATTATTTTTAGTTTCTTGAACAATGTGTGATAAGATGTCTTGGGCTTTTGATTGCAGATGGCGCGTACCAGACGTTTCTGCATGATAAATAACTTGTTGAGGTTCGTTTCTGTGGTACACCCCCAAAATATTGCACCATATGTAAATTGGGGTTGGCAGTACGACATATATACTGTCCTAGCCGTTTGTTGATGTATGTCATTGTAGGTGGCATAGATTAAGTAGGCATATTTTGCTATTTTTGAGCATACTAGTTGTATATGTCTGTTCCACTTAAGTCGCTTTGTATGATTATTCCTAGGAATTTTACATGGTCTGCTTCCAATATAGGTTCATTATTCATATTCACTCCTGTATGCCCAATTCTTTCTCGGAAATTAATTGTGTAGGTCTTCGACGTGTTTGCTACGAGATGATTTTTCTTCAGCCATTCGCCTAATTCATTCAGAGTTCGATTAGTAGCTGCCCTTAAGTTTTTCAGGTTTTGGTTTGGAATGCTTACCGTGGCGTCATCTGCAAACATGGTGATATGTGCATTTAATGATATTGGCAGGTCGTTAATGAATAGCAGGAAGAGCAGTGGACCTAGTATACTGCCTTGCGGTATCCCGGCTGATGGAGATGCTATATTGGAGTCATACTGGTTGTTGTTAATGTAAGCGGTTGTTATATGCTTACGTTGTGATAGGTATGATTTTATTAGTCGATTGCAGTTTCCTCTTATGCCGTATGTCGATAATTTGTGAAGTAATAAATTATGTGGTACAGTGTCGAAGGCTTTGGTGAGGTCCAAAAATATTGAGAACTCATGTACGTTATTATCTAAGTTACTGAGGATAAATTCAGTAAATTTATATATGGCATGATTTGTTGTAAAATTTTTTTCTAAAACCGAATTGTTCTCCACACAATATATTTTCCGATGTTACGTAGTTTAGCATTGGACCTTTAATAACTCCTTCAAATATTTTGGAAAACACTGCTAATATGGATATCGGCCTATAATTTCCCATTTCATGTTTGCAACCTTTTTTATAAATAGGATTTATTTTACCAATTTTAAGAACTGAAAGAAATGTTCCTTCTGTCATGGACATATTAATTGCTACAGATAAAGGTTCAATTATATGGTTCGCTGTTTGTTTTATGACAATATTTTATTTTTCTTCAAATACATCTCATCCCCTACCCCGATTTTCCATCCATCACCCTTCCTTAAAAAAAAAGAATCCAGATTTTCAGGCTATCCTAAATTACACTTTTTACCTCATGCTTAATCAAGTGTTTGTAACTCTCGTTAAAGGGGACAATTGCCATCCGTTACCCCCGATGGCTACACCTATGAATACAGGAGAAAATGCAATCCAATTAAATTAAATTTAACACAAAATACAACCCCTCTCGGAATATTTGGGTCGTTCCAAAATGCACATGCGGAAATGCGGAATCCCAAAACTTCCTTTCATACTCTTATGAGAAAACCTTGCACTTTTCCATTTTGATTTGAGGTAGACTATTTTTGACTTTCCTATTTTCATGTGAGGTTTAAAGACTTTTCTGGTTGAGGTTTTGAAAAAACCTCGCACTTTCCCATCTTGATTTAAGATAGCATTTTTTAAACTATCCCATCTTGTTCTGTGGTTTGAAGACTTTTCTGGATGATCTTTTGAAAAAAACCTTGCACTTTCCGATCTTGATTAGAGGTGAAGTACTTTTTTGGATAATCTTCTACGAAAAAATAAAAAACGTGTATTCTCCTATATTGATCTAACGTAGATTTTCTTTGGACTTTCCCATCTACATTTGATTTTTGAAGCCGTTTCTGGATGATCTACAAGTATATTTGACTTTCCCATCTTAATTTGAGGTAGACTTTTTTGGTAGATCCCATCTTGATTTAAAGTTTTTATGTTGTTTTTCTGGATGTTCTTCTGCAATTTCTTGTTTTAATATGAGCTGTCTACCTCAAATTTAAATGGGAAAGTGCAGAAGATCATCCAGATCTTTTTGGACCTTGCACATTTCCATTTTGATTTGAGGTAGACTATTTTTGACTTTCCTATTTTCATGTGAGGTTTAAATACTTTTCTGGTTGAGGTTTTGAAAAAACCTTGCACTTTCCCATCTTGATTTAAGATAGCATTTTTTGGACTATCCCATCTTGTTCTGTGATTTGAAGACTTTTCTGGATGATCTTCTGAAAAAAAAAACCTTGCACTTTCCCATCTTGATTAGAGGTTAAGTACTTTTTCGGATGATCTAGGAAAAAAAACCTTGTACTTTCCTATATTGATCTTACGTAGACTTTCTTTGGACTTTCCCATCTAAATTTGAGGTTTGAAGTCGTTTCTGGATGATCTACAAATATATTTTATTTTCCCATCTTAATTTGAGGTAGACTTTTTTGGTGGATCCCATCTTGAATTGAAGTTTTGATGTTGTTTTTGTGGATGTTCTTCTGCACTTTCCCATTTTAATATGAGGTGTCTACCTCAAATTTAAATGGGAAAGTGCAGAAGGTCATCCAGATCTTTTTGGACTTTCCTATCTTGATATGAGGTTTGAAGACTTTTCTTGCTGAGCTTCTGAAAAAGCTTTGCATTTTCCTATCTTGGTTTGAGATAGACTTTTTTTGGACTTTCCTATCTTGATATGAGGTTTGAAGACTTTTCTAGCTGAGCTTCCAAAAAAGCTTTGCATTTTTCTATCTTGGTTTGAGAAAGACTTTTTTTGGACTATCCAAGTTTGAAGTAACTTTTCTGCACTATCCCATCATTATTACCGAAAATTGATTTGAGGTTTGCAGACAGATTAAACGTATTCTTGGAATCCCGATTAATTCCCTTTTCCACACTTATTTTATTCGATCTGGGTGTTTAAGTGGACTCGCCTTATCTGTAATAAAGCCCGGCGCTAATGCATGGGAACATCGAGAACATCGGAAGATCGGAGTGCGCGCCTTTAATCTACTTTATGCGAGAGCCCAGGTACGAGTGCATCTCGCATTCCACATCGCTCACAAAACTCTCCTCCTCTTTATCAGATCCTTATTATGCGCACACATCCAGACCGCGTTCGGCCAGTTTTATAATCGCATGACCACGCATCTTTACAACTCTAATTTCCACCCTTCTCTAGTTTTCGTTTTATTTTGCTTCGAAACGAAGAAGAGATTTTATTATTATAGGGTGTGAAAGGTCGAGTTTCTGCAGTACTCAACAACTTATTTTAATGTACCACAAAGTTAACGCCTATAACACAAAACAGCTTATTTTATTGTTTGAAAACATAAAGAGCTTGCATCTCTACAAGAAATTTCACAGAAAGAGCCTCTAGGTGTCTATTTAGTTTCCTGTACTTCGTTATCTTTCGCATTTAATGCTCCTCGTGTATTTAGATGCCTAAATTGTATTTCTGTCTGGGGGTATACTTAGTTACCTATATTTGTTATCTACGATGTTAAGTGTTCTTGTTTAGCAGAATATTTTTAATTCTGCTTTATTATTTTTTGTATTTTTTCTAATACTGATGTACCAGTGTATTTTTAATTTGACAGTATGTCGGTGATTTATATGCGTGGCGCATGAAGTAAAATTTCGAGTTTAGAAAAGCCTGAAAATTTGGTCGCGTAGCGCTACGCCGTACGCGACCAAACCAATTTTTTAGGCTTTTCTAAACTCGAAATTTTACTTCATGCTTAATCTGGGATTGAAAACACTCATTGGAAGCTTCAAATTAAACGCTTTTATAAAAACAACGAATTCCTAAACATTTGCAGCGTATACATAGGAATATGTAAATTTAAAAAAATCCTTGATTTAGTTGCCTGTATTTTACCATATTTGTGTAGACTTAGTGGAATGTGTGGATTGGGTTGTCTATATTGTTCCCTCTTTGTGTATATTTAGTTGCTAATGCGTAGATGTCAATTTCACTCATATATGCAACTCAATGTACATTGGGAAAATCAGCATGATATATTTAAAACGGAGCTGAGAAGAAATCTGGTGTATAAGCGAACAAATTATACTACATACGAGGCACTTAAAAGCAAAGGAGTCTAAGTGTCTAGTACATGCAAGGGGAGCGGTTTTTTTCTGATAGTAAGCAAAGAGATGTAGATTCATTGATAGGTACTGATATAGATATAGATATACAGAGAGTTTCATGTAACACCGAACATGTTCATCCAATACAATTTGACACCTTTAATTTTAAAATAATGTGTAAATTGGGTTGCCTATGTGACCATTACATGTTGTAGCAAATCAATCGCAATTAATGCCTCAACTTGTACATACAGGGAGTTCTCCTTTCAAGTATACATGTCCCATTTACAGCGCATATGCCGTAAATCTTTAGATACTCGTTTTTTTTTTTTAAAGAGTTCAATTTTAAACTTAAAATGAGTGTGTTCCGCTCCCAGACTGAGCATGAAGTAAAATTTCGAGTTTAGAAAAGCCTGAAAATTTGGTTTGGCCGCGCAGGGCGAAGCGCGGAGCGGGCAAACCAAATTTTCAGGCTTTTCTAAACTTGAAATTTTACTTCATGCGCCACCGGTAAAAAAACACTGACACTACGAAGTTTAAAACACACCGCTAAACTTTACATTGCATCAGTATTTTGTACCGGCAATGACAATACTAAGTTTAAAACACACCGCTAAACTTTACATTGCATCAGTGTTTTGTACCGGTGGCGCATGAAGTAAAATTTCGAGTTTAGAAAAGCCTGAAAATTTGGTTTGGCCGCTCCGCGCTTCGCGCTACGCGACCAAACCAAATTTTCAGGCTTTTCTAAACTCGAAATTTTACTTCATGCTTAGTCTGGGAGTGGAAAACACTGGTTTAAAGCTTTAAATTATATTCTTTTAATAAGCCGAGCGTCGGCAAATGTACAACGTATGCTAATGTATACTTAAACGAAAAATTCTTATGTTCGGTGTTACATAAAACTCTCTGTAGATTCATTGATAGGTACTGCAAGCCAGTATATTTTCTGTAATTCCACTTAACTACTCTGCTATTTCGTTTCTTGGTTTTTATATAATTTGAACTTTAAAACTAGATTTCTCCCCTTTTTACACCGCTTTGCTTTTAGGTGATTAATATTATTTTTGCCTTCTGAACAGCACGTAAATATTTCCTTTACTATTCATTAAAAGAAATAGAATTGATCAGACAATCCTGTTTCATCAAATAAATGGTAAGCTTTAAAATTATAATTATTGTTTCCACATATGCAAGCCTTGTTGTAACTGTTGTTTTCTGCTTCTTCTTCAACAACCAGTTCTACTATTTTCTCATCTCTTTTTTTTACTTCTTCTTAATTTTTCTTCCTCGTTGCCACACCAAATGACCGACCTATCGAATTAAAAAATAAATAGTCGGGGAATTAAAAGGCAGGTACCCGAAAAGGTAGGAGTGAGTGATGAATTGTCGGATTCGAGAGGTGTTTGTGTATACAAAGCTCCTCTTTGTGGTCGATGATGGACTAACCTGCATCTTATTAAAAAAGTTAAAAAAAGAAGAAGAGCTGATGGTGGTTCAGGTACCCTCGTTGTTATCTTGATTCTTCTCGAATGAGTTGGCGATTTCGATCAACGTCGACAAATTGATATTGTAAGTTTATGTATCAGAATAATTTTCGGGCAAGAATTAATTCTCCCCGAAAAAAAAAAAAAATAATAATCAGTGGCAAATGGAGAGGAATTTTGGACGGACAATCAAAATTCTTCTATATTTGATAGCTTGAAAGTACCCTTCATTTTGTTTGGCAATTTAAGAATCATTAATATGTTGGCTACCGTATGCATCACGTACGGTTCACATTTAATGAAAATCGTGTTTCATTTGTGAACTATGATATATAACGAAGAAGAAGAGTCCACTATTAACACCTTATTAGAAATCTTCATTTTCATACAAATTACGACAGTCAACGTGTTAGATAATGTTTGTACATAATTTTTCTTAGAAAACACCTTCAAGATTGAAAAATATTGTATCTTTCTTAGTTAACTTGAACTTTTAAAATCGACATCAAAATTCTTCTTTATTTTGCTAGCCTGAGAGTGCCCTTTATTGATAATTCAAGAAAAATGTATGAATTTTGTATATACTTTTTCTTGGAAAACACCTTGAAGGGTCAGGGATGATAGAAGAATTTATGTTTCTTCGCCAACTTGAGCTATATTAAGAATAATTTTTGTACATACTTTTTCTTAGAAAACACCTTTTAGATTCAAAAATAATGTATCTTTCTTAGTTAACTTGATCCCAACAAGACTGTAATTGTCCCATTTACAGGTCGTAGAAAATTAAATCTTAAGGCACTAACCATGAATGGGACACTCATTGGGCTTTCCAACACAGTTAAATATCTCGGCCTCACCTTTGACCAGAGGCTAAACTGGAAAACTCATGTAGATAACATCACTGCCAAAGCAGTAAGGGCAATATGGGCTTGCCGCAGGCTATTTGGCAAACGATGGGGTTTACACCCCAAGATGATATACTGGCTTTTCATTACGGTGATAAGACCAATAATCACCTATGGTTCCGTTGTCTGGTGGACGAAGACAACGGAGATCACAACCCAAGCAAGGCTCAGCAAGGTTCAACGGCTGGCATGTTTGGGCATCACAGGGGCTATGAACACCTGCCCCACTGGAGCAATGGAGGCTATGCTAAATCTCACACATCTGCATCTGCACGTGAAAAGGGAAGCAGCACTAGACGCATTAAGAATAATCCAGACACACCAAAATATGGATACCTTAACGGGCACCTAAAAATCCTCAACACTGTGTGTGAAAGAGCGATATACATGCCCAAAGACTACATGTCAACTGACTACGACTTCGACACAACGATTGAAGTGGCCATCCATGGCCGCCATGATGTTGGAGCGAGGGTCAAGCAGTTACAAGGCTCCTCGATAGTTTGGTTCACTGACGGATCCAAAACTGAAAACGGAGTCGGAATCGGTATCACTGGCCCTCGATGCGAGTTATCAAGGGCCTTGGGACGATCCCCATCGATATTTCAGGCAGAAATCGAGGCCCTGAACACATGCGCCCACATATGTTTAGACAGGGGATACAACAAACAGAGGGTTTGCATCTGCTTAGACAGTCAAGCTGCATTAAAGGCAATAAAATCGCCTAAATGCAAGTCTAAATCTGTCTGGGAGTGCAAGCTATCCCTAAAGCAGCTGGCTAGGAACAACAGAGTCAAACTGGTCTGGGTTCCGGGACACGCAGCGATCAAAGGCAATGAAATTGCCGACAACCTTGCCAAGGAAGGGTCCAAGACTCCATTTGTCGGACCAGAACCTTACAGTGGAATAACTAAAGTCCGCATCAAGGGGATGATCCGGGAATGGGAAGATGCTGCCAAAAGTGCTCACCTGAGAAACACACCTAGTCTGCGGCAGGCGAAAAGGTTCATCGCCTTCTCTGCCGTAAGAGCCAGACAGTTTCTCAGGTTAAGCAAGGGCAACCTAAGGCTCATAACCGGCCTTCTAACTGGACACTGTCCTCTGAAGTACCACCTCACCAAGATGGGTCAGACAACTGATGCCAACTGCAGGTTCTGCAACGAGGCACAAGAAACAGCAGAGCACCTACTTTGTGAATGCCCTGCCTTATCCCTTCAAAGAGGGAACTACCTGTCATCGGCCACTTTAAACACCGAGTAACTGGTACACATTAACCCTCAAGTTATAGTAGATTTCATAAGAAGTCTAGACATTGAGGGACTAAAATAGGTCAGGTATAGTTACAAAAGATCTTTTGGGTCGAGGTAACTTCGAAAGGCCCAGAGGCCACACGACCCACCGACCCCATACCATACCATACCATAGTTAACTTGAGCTTTCAAGATCGACAACCAAAATTCTTCTTTATTATTTGGCTAGCCTGATAACGGCCTTGATTTTTTTTCAGGAATAAGAGAAAAATTGATGTTTCTTCTTCAACTTGAGCTATCAAGATCTACATCCAAAATTATTATTTTTCAAGAATTATTAATTGATGTTTGTACATACTTTTTCTTTGAAAACACCTTGAAAATTGAGGAGGGATTACAGAAGAATTTATGTTTCTTGGTCAACTTGAGCTTTTAAGACCTACACTAAAAATCTTCTTTGTTTGACTAATTCGGCAATGCCCTTAATAATTATTTTTAATAATTCAAGAATCATTTATGAATTTTTGTATATAGATTTCATTGAAAACACCCTGAAAATTCAGGAATAATAGAACAATTTATGTTTCTTCGTCAACTTGAGCTATCAAGATCTACATCCAAAATTCTTCCCCTTTATTTGGCTAGACTGATAATGGCCTTGATTTTTTAATAATTCAAGAATTAATAAATAATGTTTGTACATACTTTTTTTAAAACACCCTGAAGATTGAGGGATTACAGAAGAATTTGTTTCTTGGTCAACTTGAGCTTCCAAGATCTACATAAGAAATTTTCTTTGTTTGACTAACCTGACAATGCTCCTAAATATTTTTTTTGATATTTCAAAAATCATAAATGAATTTTGTATATCCTTTTCTTATAAAACACCTTAAAGATTTAGGAATAATAGAAGAATTTATTTCTTAGTCAACTTGAGCTTTCAAGATATTCTTTACTTGACTATAAAGGTTATTACAGTCAACAACATAAAACTTAAAGAAAAATTGAAAATAAACAGCTTATATATTCAATTTCTACACAATATTGTTACAATAATGAATAGCATTCATAGTTCAATATAATTATTCAACACATTTCAATATTGAATCAGTAATGAATAACATTGAATAACAATTGCTAAATGTATTAGCACTAGTAGAAATTAAAAGAGTTTCAGGATTTCAAGAATGATTTAGGTGTCTATTCTCAGGAAACACCTTGAAGATTCAAGAATAAGAAGAATTTGCGTTACTTAGTAATGAACTTCAACTTCAAGACTTTTTCTTTTCTTCTTACTTTAAAGAGTAAAACGATTTTTCGGCACCAAACAGAACCACAGAAGAATGTCTATAAATAACAAACAAAAAAAGGAAAAAAAAAACAAGATCACAAAACAAAACCGGTCGAGAGCAGCTCGTTTAATTGAGTTAAAAATGTCACCGGGCTTTTAGAAAAAGGCAAAAATGAATGTGGTAAATAAAATACGGGAGCGGTGGAACAAAAGAAGAAGGGTTCCGAGAAGAGACGAAAACCTTAACCGGACTGGATTGAATTGTCAATTGCAGAACGGAATAAGAATGAGAAGAAATGAAAAAAAAAAGAGAAGAGGAGGAAGGATATTGCGTGTGCACGTAAGGAATTGTTGGGGGAAGAGAGAGACGGGTGGGAGAAGAAAAGCTATCGGCCATGTTGTGTAGTGTAACATGCTGTTCAACAAGTTTAATATATTATACGTGTATTGGAGATGAAAGGAGAGGATCATTGTGGAATTTAAGTTTAAGGATCGGATCGTTTTTTATATCTTCTAAAAACAAAGTTATAAGATAACATGAAGAATTAGATTAGGGTCTAATTCAATTAATTAAAACACTCGAGTCCTTCTTCGCAAGAATTTGAAGTAAAGGCGCTTTAGTTAAGTTGATTTTAAACTTGTGAGTCAATTTATAAATTGCTAAGAAAGGAAAAGACCCGATCAAAACATCCACAGAATCTCTTTCCCAAAAATTAAATTTCTCGTAACAAATAGATTTTTTTTTAAACAAAATCAACACGATTGGTTTTAAATAAATATTTTCAATTTGCATAACATTAGGCCGACTATTTTTAATTTAAATTGTATTTTTCAATGTAGAAACTGATTTTTAAATTTGTAAAAGTTAGTACGTCTACTTTAATATTTTCAATTATCAAAATTGTGTTAAAACTGTGAATAGAAAGACAACATAACGGGTGGAAAAAGAAGCGTGAATGTTTTGACAAGGTCTCAGAAAGAAATATAACTAGTGGCAGCTCGTGCATAGGGGCTGCAGTATACTGCTAAATTAGTATTAACATTAAACTGCCAAAGCAGTATTAACAATATACTGACAATCAAGAATATTTTCTATTTCACAATATTTCAGTGTTATATATGTGTGGCGCATGAAGTAAAATTTCGAAAATTGACTTCATACTTAATCTGGGAGTGGGAATACTCGTTAGTAGCTTTAAATTAAACTAAACATTTGGAGCGACCAAACCAAATTTTCAGGCTTTTCTAAACTCGAAATTTTACTTCATGCTTAATCTGGGAGTGGATATACTCGTTAGTAGCTTTAAATTAAACTTAAATCAACGAATGCCTTAAAATGCATAAGCTGAATTTGGATATAATAATAATAATAATTTATTTCTCAAAAAGCGTAGCCCAATTATAGAGAAATATATATGAACTAAACTAAATATTGGTTTACAGTGTAAGTGAGTAGTGTACAAATATAATTGATATGTATAATTAAAAGAAAATTCTCTATATCTAGGTAAACAACTAAAATTTGTTTACAAACATTTTATTAGCAAAAATGTAAGTAAATTCCACTTAAAACCCAATTTATAGAAGAAATTGTTTCTCACCGTATTCTATTTCAATGGATTCAAGCGGAAGTGCAGTTTGGAAAACGCCAACATGGCGTACATTCCCGTCTTTTTGCACAAGCTTAGCTCGAGACCTTTTGTGTTTTCGGCCCACGTCACACAGGTGTGGGAAACCTTTTGAAATCATAACGCGAAATGATGCATAGGATCGAGCTAATGTTGAATATCGCCTTTCGCATCCGTGCACCTTTCACGCCTCATGCCGTAATCAACTATTATTTATGCGTGCGTTAAATAGGCGATTGTTTGGACAGAATTATATAAATTAAACAAATACGAACTTAAACTTTTTATTTATTTATTATTTTGATTTAAATATCAAAATACACGTGTATAGATATTTTATGCAGTTTTCTGTTTAAATCATAAATTCTAAGCCTCAAACGCCTCGTAACACGCATATTAGGTTGCCTAAGTGACTTGTCTATAACCTTAAACGACTGACAACAAGTATATTAGGTTGCTTAAGTGACTTGTCAACATTTCAAATGTATAGATATTAAAATACACATGTATAAATATCAAAACTGGGCAGGATTCGAATCCTGGATTCAAATCCTTTTAGAGGATTCAAACGAGGCATTCGAATACTTTAGTTCAACTAGATTCGTGATCCGGATTCGTTACATTTTTTAAAAGAATTCGTATTCGAATCCAAATGTGGGTGATTCGAATCATAAAACGATTCGAATATTTATTAAAGAATTTGAATACGTACAAAAGGTTTTAAATCGTCAAAAATAATTCGAATTAATTGTAAGGATTAACTACAAAAAATTCTTTTGTGTGTTTTTAAATTACTCGTTAAATTACTGTTTTAGATGCGTGGCGCATGAAGTAAAATTTCGAGTTTAGAAAAGCCCAGAAAATTTGTCTCGGGTCGCTGCGCGACCCTCGACAAATTTTCACGGGGCTTTTCTAAACTCTAAATTTTACTTCATGCTTAGTCTGGGAGTGGAAACGATCGTTCAAAACTTGAAACTGAATGCTTTGAAAAGAACATTAAATGACTGAATTTTTTTTGTACATAAAAATCTAATTTTCAAAATGTTGTTTTATATTATTTTATTTGGTCAATTTAAAAATAATTCCATAATTTTTCTCTGACTTTCCCGGTTTTAATGATATTCAGTGAATTTTTAATTTATGTAATTTGTAGGCAGTCGTTGATTTTATAATAGAGTTCAATTTAAAATTTTGAACGGGTGTTTCCACTCCCAGACTAAGTATGAAGTAAAATTTCGAGTTTAGAAAAGCCCCGTGAAAATTTGTCGAGGGTCGCGCAGCGACCCTCGACAAATTTTCGGGCTTTTCTAAACTCGAAATTTTACGTCATGCGCCACGCGTACAAAACACTGATTTGAGTGAAGTTCAAAAACACACAAATACATCTTCATTCAGAGTAACAGGGAATCAGATACTCAGTCTGTTATCAACGATGTTCAGTGTTAATAATAAATAATTAGGTTTTGAATTTTTTGTTAAAATAACTGGTAACGATATTTATTTAATGGTTGCAAAAAAATATTTAAATCAAACTTATTGTTAAAGGATTTGTATTCGTGATTCGAAATAACAGGATTCGAATCTTTGATTCGAATCATGTTTATCTCTTACGAATCCTCTATTCTAGTATTCGTGATTCGAATCATATTAGGTGATTCGGATTCGTGATTGCAATCCTTTTTTCCAGGATTCGTCTCAGCTCTGATAAATATATTATTCAGTTTTGTACATAAATCGTAATTTCTAAACCTAAAACGTCCCTTAATACGCATAATAGCTTTAAATAAAAACACTTTTTAACCTTTCTTCACAAATTTATTTTATACCAGATGTACATTTCAGTCACAAGATGACAATTATCAAAAGGTTGCCTAAGTAACTTGTCTATAACCTCAAACAGCTCGCAACACGTATACTAGGTTGCCTAAGTGGCTTGTCTAAAACCTCAAACGCCTCTCTACACGGACATTAGGTTGCCTAATTAACTGGCCTAAAACCTTAAAGCCACAAAACACGCAAACTACGTTGCAGAATAACTTTGTTTAAACTTCAGACGCCACACAATACTCACTTAAATAACAACCTGTCAAAATAAACTAAAGATTCAAAGAATTCTCGGTTGTTTCAAAGACGCTAACGTGAAATACACAATAGTACACATTTCTAAAATTTTCGAGAAATTGCAGGTGGTACGTTAATTTCTTGGATATTGTGTATTTCACGTTAGCGTTTTTGAAATAACGAAGAATACTTTAAATTTTTAGTTTATTTTGATAGATTATAGTTTAAGTGAGTATTGTGTGGCATCTGAAGTTTAAACCAAGTTATTCGGCAACGTAGTTTGCGTGTTTTGTGGTTTTAAGGTTTTAGACCAGTTAATTAGGCAGTCTAATATCCGTGTTGGGAGGCGTTTAATATTTCACGTTAGCGTTTTTGAAATAACGAAGAATT
This sequence comes from Philonthus cognatus, assembly GCA_932526585.2. Classification (NCBI taxonomy): domain Eukaryota; kingdom Metazoa; phylum Arthropoda; class Insecta; order Coleoptera; family Staphylinidae; genus Philonthus; species Philonthus cognatus. The sequence goes on from OW052241.1 coordinate 32,070,520, forward strand.
CTTCAAATCTTTAGTTTATTTTGACAGGTTATAGTTTAAGTGAGTATTGTGTGGCGTCTAAAGTTTAAACCAAGTTATTCGGCAACGTAGTTTGCGTATTTTGTGGCTTTAAGGTTTTAGATCAGTTAATTAGGCAACCTAATATCCATGTTGGGAGGCGTTTGAAGTTTTAGACAAGCCACTTAGGCAACCTAATATACGTGTTGCGAGTTGTTTGAGGTTATAAACAAGTTACTTAGGCAACGTTTTGATAATGGTCATCTTGTGACTGAAATGTACATCTGGTATAAAATAAATTTGTGAAGAAAGGTTAAAAAGTGTTTCTATTTAAAGCTATTATGCGTATTAAGGGACGTTTTAGGTTTAGAAATTACGATTTATGTACAAAACTGAATAATATATTTATCAGAGCTAAGACGAATCCTGGTAAAAAGGATTCGAATCACGAATCCGAATCACCTAATATGATTCGAATCACGAATACTAGAATAGAGGATTCGTAAGAGATAAACATGATTCGAATCAAAGATTCGAATCAAAGATTCGAATCCTGTTATTTCCTGTTATTTCGAATCCTGTTATTTCGAATCACGAATACAAATCCTTTAACAATAAGTTTGATTTTAATATTTTTTTGCAACCATTAAATAAATATCGTTACCAGTTATTTTAACAAAAAATTCAAAACCTAATTATTTATTATTAACACTGAACATCGTTGATAACAGACTGAGTATCTGATTCCCTGTTACTCTGAATGAAGATGTATTTGTGTGTTTTTGAACTTCACTCAAATCAGTGTTTTGTACGCGTGGCGCATGAAGTAAAATTTCGAGTTTAGAAAAGCCCGAAAATTTGTCTCGGGTCGCTGCGCGACCCTCGACAAATTTTCACGGGGCTTTTCTAAACTCGAAATTTTACTTCATGCTTAGTCTGGGAGTGGAAACACCCGTTCAAAACTTCAAATTGAACTCTATTATAAAATCAACGAATGCCTACAAATTACGTAAATAAAAAATTCACTGAATATTATTAAAACCGGGAGAGTCAGAAAAAATTATGGAATTATATTTAAATTGGCCAAATATAATAATATAAAGCAAAATTTTGAAAATTAGATTTTTATCTAGATCAGTTAATTAGGCAACCTAATATCCATGTTGGGAGGCGTTTGAAGTTTTAGACAAGCCACTTAGGCAACTTAATATACGTGTTGCGAGTTGTTTGAGGTTATAGACAAGTTACTTAGGCAACCAATTGAGCGTGTTAGGAGGCATTTTAGGTTTAAAATTTACGATTTGTGTAGAAAACGAATTAATATATTTATAGATGTGTATTTCAGCATCTATACATTTGACATGTTGACAAGTCACTTAAGCAACCTAATATACTTGTTGTGAGTCGTTTGAGGTTATAGACAAGTCACTTAGGTAACCTAACATGCGTGTTACTAGGCGTTTGAGGCTTAGAATTTACGATTTAAATATAAAACTGCATAAAATATCTATAAACATCTAAAAACACATAAAATTTAATAATATTGAGCTCTTATATTTTTAAGAATCTGTAAAGTGGCGCATTTAATATTTTAATTTAATTTTACAATTTCTTAAAATATTAGAGCTCAATATTATTAAATTTTATGTGGTTATAGATATTTACAGATATTTTATGCAGTTTTATATTTTATTTTTATATCTTGGAGTACTGTACTTATCTACAACCTCAAAACACATATTATAATTTTTATATATTTAATAAAACAAGAATGGTTTACCTTCCTCACTGTCTAAATATCTATCTCTGTACATATCTATAAAGGATCTGAATGTGGTTGATGTTGCATGTAGATGAAGTTAGAGATAAGCATGATATTTCGAGCTGGTCTCTTTTTCTTGTTCCTATTTTTTAATATACAATAAATAATATCTGCATTCCAATTAAAATATTCCCGATGCACTGATCGAAATTCAACGTCATCCTAACGAGCTCGCCGAGAAGACGTGAACCGAATACAATATGAAGAATGTGATTCATCATATTCTTTAGAATAAATGAATAAAATCTTAATTTTTTTCTTATAAGCATTTTATTGATAAATATAATTGAAATATGTTTAGGACAATAAAAAAACACATCTGTTTTCTAAGAAGGAAAAAAGTTAAAAATGTTGTTTTCCTCTTAGACAAAAGAAAATATCTGGAAGATGAGAACAGCCATCTTTGTGTTTTCTTTTCTTATATGCAGTATATTGATAAATATACTAGGCCAATCAAAATCACATTTGTTTTTTAAGAAGGAAAAAAGTTAAAAATGTTTTTCTTCTCTTAGACAAAGCAAATATCTGGAAGATGACATTTTTTTTCTTATAAGCATTATATTGATAAATATAATTGATATATGTTTAGGACAATCAAAAACACATCTGTTTTCTAAGAAGGAAAAAAGTTAAATATGTTATTTTCCTCTTAGACAAAAGAAAATATCTGGAACCATCTTCGTGTTCTTTTTTCTTATATGCAGTATATTGATAAATATACTGAGACAATTAAAAACACATTTGTTTTCTAAGAACGAAAAAAGTTAAAATATTGTTCCTCTCTTAGACAAAAAAAAATATCTGGAAGATGAGAACAAACAAGTTCGTGTTTTTTTTTTCTTGTATGCAATATATTGATAAATATCGTATGTTCAATAACAAAAACCTCTAGAGTGCCATGGAAAATATTGTAGGTTGGTAACTCTGAAATTATCATACCTGACGTTTTATATGTGTATACAGATAGTTTTATGTAACACCGAACATATTTATAACGAGAATATTTCATTTAAGTATACATATGCAGACATTGTACATTTTACCACGTTCGGTTTATTAAAAGAATACAATTTGAAGCCTAAGACGAGTGTTTTCCACTCCCAGGCTAAGCATGAAGTAAAATTTCGAGTTTAGAAAAGCCTGAAAATTTGGTTTGGTCGCGTAGCGCGAAGCGCGGAGCGGCCAAACCAAATTTTCAGGCTTTTCTAAACTCGAAATTTTACTTCATGCGCCACCGGTACAAAACACTGATTCAATGAAAAGTTCAGCGGTGTGATTTAAACTTCGTAATATGTCAGTGTTTTGTACCGGTGGAGCATGAAGTCAAATTTCAAGTTTAGAAAAGCCTGAAAATTTGGTTAAATAATCGTTGATTTTTAAAAGGAGTTAAATTTGAAACTTAAAATGAGTGTGTTCCACTCCCAGACTAAGCATGAAGTAAAATTTCGAGTTTAGAAAAGCCTGAAAATTTGGTTTGGACGCGTAGCGCGAAGCGGCCAAACCAAATTTTCAGGCTTTTCTAAACTCGAAATTTTACTTCATGCGCCACCGGTACAAAACACTGACATATTACGAAGTTTAAATCACACCGCTGAACTTTTCATTGAATCAGTGTTTTGTACCGGTGGCGCATGAAGTAAAATTTCGAGTTTAGACAAGCCTGAAAATTTGGTTTGGCCGCTCCGCGCTTCGCGCTACGCGTCCAAACCAAATTTTCAGGCTTTTCTAAACTCGAAATTTTACTTCATGCTTAGTCTGGGAGTGGAACACACTCATTTTAAGTTTCAAATTTAACTCATTTTAAAAATCAACGATTATTTAAAGATTTACGGCATATACGCTGTAATTGGGACATGTATACTTAAATGAAAAACTCCCTGTATGTACAAGTTGAGGCATTAATTGCAATTGATTACCTACAATTTGTAATGTTCATATAGGCATCTCACTTTACACATAACCTAAAAATTAAAGGTGTCAAATCGTATTTTATGAAAATGTTCGGTGTTATATAAAACTCTCTGTATGTTTATATGGTAACTCTGAATTATGTATTATAATTATCTTGTCTGACGTTTTATATGTCAATTTCTAAAGCGTGTAGCCATCTTAAATTTTTAAAAAAGATAAAATCATGGGACTCTAGAGGTTTGTGTTTATTGAACATAAGATATAATTGAACTATCTTTAGGACAATTAAAAGCACATCTGTTTTCACAAGAAAATCTTGTTAATCTTTCAGATAAAAGAAATATCTAGAAGATGAGAACAGCCATCTTCGTGTTTTATGAGATGGGATGTTAATTATCATTAAGATAATTAAACTTCTTCTCAGAAGAGAAATCTGCTGATTGCGTCGTGAGAACGGGCTAGCGAGGGAGCGCAATTTGCGAGGTATGCAAATTCCTCGACGTTTTTCCTGCTTATCATCTTCGCACAGACACCTGACAGACGCATTTTAATTTCGTCATCACAAAGTCAGTAAATAATCCCAACTTACACAATCATAACATATTTTAATTTAAACATCAACAATTCACCAGAAATGGGCCTCGGCGTGTCGACTTTAATTGTTGACGTGGCAGCACGTTGACAACTTTGACAATGTCGAGAACGTCAATAAAGTCGACAATGTCAACAGTACTATTTAAAGGTTATGTTATTATAATGTATATGTTGTGGGTATTTTAGATATAATCTGTTTATTTTAATATGACCAATCAAATGTGACATTTCAAGAATTTAGTGGTGTGATGCAAGTTGTGTTTTTTAGGTTAGGACAAGATTAATCACATGTTATGGTGTAAATAAACTTTTAGTTTGTAGGTTATGTGAAGGAAAATCTGACAGTTATATGGCAATTTAATTAACTCGCAAAGATTATGATTACAAATGTATTTACCTATCACCGCCTTAAAATATTTGTATCTACTACCAATTTAATAAAGTGTCTCTAAGGATCAGTTAGGAGAATCAGATATTATCTTGTTCAAAAATATCTCTCTTCTTTATTATCAGCGCATTTATATGTTGAAATTTTAAAAAAGTTCTAAATATAAGGAATTTTTCTTTTAGGTATACATGTTACGATTTTTCAATGTACATTTTTAGACATTCGAGATCTTATTAAAAAATTTCAATTTGAAAACTCTAACGAGTGTTTTCCACTCCCAGACTAAGCATGAAGTAAAATTTCGAGTTTAGAAAAGCCTGAAAATTTGGCTCGGTCGCGTAGCGCAGCGGAGCGACCAAGCGAAATCAGGCTTTTCTAAACTCGAAATTTTACTTCATGCGCCACGCGTATAAAACGCTGATTTAAAGTGAAGTTCAAAATATACTCCGACTAAGTTCTGATCACATGTAATGAACATTTGAAAAATGTTTATATGGAATATGTGAAAGTATACTTAAAAGAAAAAATCCCTGTATGTGTTGTAGAGTTGCAAGTTGTAGCGTTCTTTTTTTTGGAAATGTTTGCATCGTGACAATTTATTATTATGATTTATTTGTCACATTGATAATCATTTACCAACATCTTAAAATTTGATGTTCAAAATATCCTACTGTTAAAGTAGGACTGCAACTGTTCGCAGTAAATACACCCTAAGTTTGGTCATGTTAAAAAAAAAACAGGGTTTACTTTGAAAACTTTAAAACGTTTTGCTAATACTACATCGCATTATGCTGAATACTTTAACCTAAAACTGTTTACTAATATCTATAGATCTGCCTTGTTCATCATGAATATGTATTAGTAGACTAAGCACGTTATTGGAGCCTTAGATGATTCATGAAACTCTCTGCTTACTCCTGTAACTAAACGCGTTCGTATTTTATGATTTGATTTTTGTTTCTTATTTCATTCTAGCACAATCTTTTTAACCTGTCTCTTTTCCTTTTACACAAAGACACATAGAAGGCATATCTATAAATAGTAGTATCCACAAAACTAGTCTTAAAACTGTATCTAGTATCTGTAGATCTGCCTAGATATCGAAGTAGATTACAGATATTAGTAGATGCAAGACCAGAGACTTTAAATTGTCTACTAATATCTCAAGATCTGCCTTATTCATCATGATTATGTATTAGTAGACAAAGCACGTTATTGGAGCCTTAAATGATTCATGAAACTCTCAACTTTCTCCTATAACTAAACGCGTTCGAATTTTATAATTTTTGTTTCTTATTTCATTCTGGCATAAACTCTCTCATCTCAATCTCTTTTGCTCTTACACAGAGAAACATAGAAGGCAGATCTATAAATAGTAGTAAACACAAATCTAGTCTTAAAACTGTATCTAGTATCTATAGATCTGCTTAAAGATCGAAGTAGATTACAGATATTAGTAGATGTAACACCAGAGACTTAAAACTGTCTACTAATATCTAAAGATCTACCTTGTTCATCATGATTATGTATTAGTAGACTAAGCACGTTATAAGAGCCTTAGATGATTCATGAAACTTTTTGCTTACTCCGGTAACTTGACGCGTTCGAATTTTATTATTTTTGTTTCTTATTTCATTCTGGTCCAATCTTTCTAACCTCTGTCTTTTTTGCTCTTACACAGAGACACGAAGAAGACAGATCTATAGATAGTAGTAGACACAAAACTAGTATTAAAACTGTATCTAATATCTGTAGATCTACCTAGAGATCGAAGTAGATTACAGATATTAGTAGATGTAAGACCAGAGACTTAAAACTGTCTACTTATATCTAAAGATCTGCCTTGTTCATCATGATTATGTATTAGTAGACTAAGCACGTTATTAGAGCCTTAAATGATTCATGAAACTTTCTGCTTACTCCGGTAACTAAACGCGTTCGAATTTTATTATTTTTGTTTCTTATTTCATTCTGGCACAATCTTTCTCACCTCAGTGTCTTTTGCTCATACGCAAAGACACATAGAAGGCAGATCTATAAATAGTAGTAGACACAAAACTAGTCTTAAAACTGTATCTAGTATCTTTAGATCTGCCTAGAAACCGAAGTAGATTACAGATATTAGTAAATGAAAGACCAGAGGCTTAAAACTACTAATATCTCAAGGTCTGCCTTGTTCATCATGATTATGTATTAGTAGACTAAGCACGTTATTGGACCTTTAAATGATTCATGAAACTCTCTGGTTACTCCGTTAAGTAAACGCGTTCGAATTTTGTAATCTTTGTTTCTTATTTCATTCTGGCACTATCCTTTCTCACCTCAGTCTCTTTTGTTCTTACACAGAGACACATAGAAGGCAGATCTATAAATAGTAGTAGACACAAAACTAATCTTAAAACTGTATCTAGTATCTGTAGATCTGCCTAGAAATCGAAGTAGGTTACAGATATTAGTAGATGGAAGACCAGAGACTTAAAACAATCTACTAATATCTAAAGATCTGCCATGTTCATCATGATTATGTATTAGTAGACTAAGCACGTTATTGGAGCTCTCTGCTTAAGTGTAACTAAACGCGTTCGAATTTTATGATTTTTGTTTCTAATTTCATTCTGGCACAATCTTTCTTACCTCCGTCTCTTTTGCTCTTACACAGAGGCACATAGAAGGCAGATCTATATATAGCAGTAGACCCAAAACTAGTTTTAAAACTGTACCTAGTATCTGTAGATCTGCCTAGAGATCGAAGTAGATTACAGATATTAGTAGATGTAAGACGAGAGACTTAAAACTATCTACTAATATCTAAAGATCTGCCTTGTTCATCATGATTATGTATTAGTAGACTAAGCACGTTATAGGAGCCATGAAACTCTCTGCTTAAGTGTAACTAAACGCGTTCGAATTTTATGATTTTTGTTTCTTATTCCATTCTGGCACAATCCTTCTCACCTCAGTCTCTTTTGCTCTTACGCAGAGACACATAACCTGTAATTGTATGCATACCTCGTGTTATTAAAGACGATATATCCAGTTTTTGTTTATATTAACACCACCCGGCGCGGCACGTACTCGCCTCCATCGCCGCCATCATCATCATCATCTGCAACAACAAAAGAAACGAAAATTAGCCTCGTTGAGCGAAGAGAGACCGCAAATGGACGCAATTAGCCGTTCCAATTTCAGCCGCGAATCGTTTTGCTCTTTCCGACCGTAAATGCACGTGATTTAGATAGCGAGGGAAGTTCGAAAAATTTGATCACATAATTGTTTTTTTAGAGAAAAAAATAATATGTTTGAAAGGAAAAACAGTTATAATACATATAGTTTTTTTTTGTCCTTGGTATCTGGACCATTAGCCATCAAGCTGTTTATATATTTTAACATTTCAATGTATTTAACCAATTCCAATTTCGATAAATAACCATTTACACCCGGACCAATTCAAACTCATTCACACTACATCCATGGACCCGGATAGAATAATTTATTAATCATAAATTATTCCACCGGACGGGATTCGAACCCGCGACCTCTGGGTCTGTGGGCAGGGTCTCCACCCACGTAGCCACCGAGGCCCCGCATAGAGTTTCTGCGAGAATAAAAAAGACAAGGATAAGTATAAAATGAACTCTTGGGTCTCACACATCATCTACTTGTTTAATATTTAATATTTGTGGTACACTGACGATACCACGAGCGGGCGACACGTAACATTTTGCGCCCAGGCAGCAAATCCTATTTTTCCGAGCTTGACAATGGTCGCATTCAACAGAGCAACCCGCCCCTGACCGGTGGCCAAACGAATTAGTAAATATCTAATAAATATAAACATTTGGAAACTTATATAATTCATCGACTACTAAATTGTCTAATATAATTCATTTACTGTAGATTTATCCTGTGATTACCAAAATATATCAATTGTAACATTCCACCGGTAGCGATCGGATTTTCTGCTGAATGCGACCAATATTCCACAAGCGGTCGAAAACCGCTGAGTTCGTCATAAAACATAAATAAGTAGTCTTATATTTTGAATTTTACTCTAAATCAGTGGTTTGTACGCCTGGCGCATGAAATAAAATTTCGAGTTTAGAAAAGCCTGAAAATTTGGATTTGCCGGGCGCTTCGCTTTGCTCAGCGCCGGCAAATCCAAATTTTCAGGCTTTTCTAAACTCGAAATTTTATTTCATGCTCAATCAAGGAGTGGAAACCTAGGTTTAAAAATTAAATAAAATACAAAAATAACAGATTTGATAGCGTTAAACTATTATTGTGATAATTAATTTGAAATAAAACACCTTTTCTCCTTTCTTCACAAGTTTATTTTATACCAGATGTACATTTCGGTCACCATGTGACCATTATCAATGGTTTGATACAGTATCAAACCATTGATAATGGTCACATGGTGACCGAAATGTACATCTGGTATAAAATAAACTTGTGAAGAAAGGAGAAAAAGTGTTTTATTTCAAGTTATTATCATCTTCACGTAACTCACCCAAACTCATTTGTGATAATTAATGTGAAATATTGAAGAAAACTAAGAATTAAGAATTAATATATATTAATTAAGACACTGTTTGCATTTTCACGAATAGTTTTTTCGTAATTTTCTATATTATGTTTAAAGTGTGCAAACTATAAGAAGCGTAAGCTTATTTTCTCGAATTCAAATAGTTTTGAATTTGAATTTATCTTGTTGAAAACTAAGAAATTGTCTAATTGTAATTGACTTGATAGAATACATTTAGGTTTATTTAATTCAAGTTAGTATAATATAAGTAAAATAAATATGTATTTATCTAAATATTTGTAATCAGTTTTATAATATTAATATTTTGTACAAACGGTCTTATTCGTACATTAATAAACAAACAAATAAATAAATTTTACTTCATGCTTAATCTGGGAAAGGAAACACCCGTTTGAAGCTTTTAATTTAACACTATAAAAAACGATGAATGCCTGAAAATACTCGAAAGAAAAATTTCCTGTATATTCATTCAAAGATCATGCAATTTTGTTGAATGAATATTTTATTTTGAATAATGAATATTAAAAATTTTCTAATTAAAGATTTTCAATTTTATAACCGAGTGCACATTCGCTCTGATAAATTAATCTTTACGCATAATGTTTTAATTGCAGTTTAAGTTTATTATCATATAAATTACGAATACGCTGTAACCGATAATTACGTGAAATAATTGCTTTAATAACACCCAACATGGAATGAATATAATCGTTTTAATTTAAGAAAAATTAATCTTTAAAATAATTAAATTGATAAATGAACACAAGAAGATATAAATTTTTGTTAATGTAAATTAAAAATTACAATTTTGAATGGCAAATATCGATATACGAGGGCCATTTCATAAATAATGTATATTATTTGTTATTTCTTTGATATAATCTCTTCACAATCCTTTAACATAATCTCCCTGCTTTTCAATCACCGAGTCTCAACGTCTGGGAAGTTTAACAATACCTAATATGTCATTTTTCTTCATCTGACGAATGGCTCGGGTACCGGCGACAGAAAACTCTTTTAGAGATAAATAACGGTGTCCTTTGTCAGCAATCGCATTTCTATCAATCTTAACCTTTCGATTAATATGTTTATTTCACGATATTTAACAGGCACCGACTCCCATACACTATTAAGTTCAAAATATTCAGCGGGCCAAGTGAACATGATTCGGCTCATCAATAATATTTCTGGCAATTTCGTGTCTACTAAGCGTTCCATTTCATCATTCAATTCGAAAAATATTTTGCAATACTTTCAGAAGTTGAAAAACTGCTCTGTTACAACGATCAAGGTACTGTGCCGAACTTTGTTCATATATCGACATCAGCTTAATACAAACAGCTTTTGAAGAATCCCATGTCATTGTTAATTAAACATTTTCATGATTCAAACTATTTATTATAAGTAACTGGGCAGTCGTGTTGTTTTTCTGAAATGTTATATTGTCCTCGTCATACTTATTTCTTTCATCCTCCGGTGATGTTTCTGCAGGCTTCGTAAAGTCAATCCTATTAATAATTACCACATCCAAAACATGATGCTTTAATAGCAGGATCATTTGCCGCTTCTACTTCATCCAATTGACGACACCCTCCAGTTTAATTATCTAAGTTTTCAATAAGTCCATATCGTTCACGTTACTGGGCCCGTAACTTCTTGGATTTAATGAATTAAAGAAGCAATAGATACTCTTAAAGAACACAGATTAATGACAGCCACGTATGATACAATTATTTTTACTACTTTATTTTGAACATTACAACTACCTTAACAACATTACAGCACTTTTGATAATATTAATAATTCTTAATTAAGGAGTGGAAACCTAGGTTAAAAAATCAAATAAAATACTGCAATAACAGATTTGATAGCTTTAAACTATTATTGTGATAACTAATGTGAAATATTGAAGAAAACTGCACAATACTTTAAGAAATTTTTTATGAACTGTATCCCATACAATCTTCACAAAATGGGATATTTTTTGTGTGTTGGTAAATGGCTTAAAGCTTTTGGTTGGAAGACGCATTTGTTCTTTAAGTAACATAATCATATACCTGTTCTTGTTTTATTTTTATTCACTTGTGACACACATTTTAACACTTGTGACATATTTTAAAGTAACGAGTGTCTTCCACTTCCAGACTAAGTATGAAGTAAAATTTCGAGTTTAGAAAAGCCCCACGTAGAAAATTTGTCGAGGGTCCGAGACAAATTTTCACAGGGCTTTTCTAAACTCGAAATTTTACTTCATGCGCCACGCGTATAAACCACTGATTTACAGTAACGTTAAAAATATATAATGTTTAGATGTGATGGTGATCAATATTTACCGAGATGTAGCGAAAAAATGCAAGAATTACTTTTTGTGAATAGTTTTCGCATTTCCCCTAAAAGCTTAAGCTTATAGTGTCATCTTAACAGCTCAATCGGCTTAGACTTTATCGTGGCGACAGAAGGACAAGCATTTTTCAAAAATGATCTTAATTAACTCGGGGGACCTAACATTTTTGATTTAAAAATTTTCGCGAAAACAATACTGTCCCTTTGTTTTGCATATGAGGGAAAGTAAAACTCAAATAAAACACTAGAATAACCGATTTGATAGCCTTATGCCCGTTTGCACCCAAGTGGATTAACTTAATCAGTGATTAGTACTTTATAAAAACACAACAATTGTATTAACAAATTGTTTATACAATTGCATATTGTTGAAAGAGACATGTTTAGGATATCTTACAAATTTATAACATTCTTATGTTCTAGAAATTTGACTTAATCAGAGGTTTAATTAATGATTAGTGGATGATTAAAGCTAATCGCTCGGGGAGCAAATGGACCCTTATTGTGATAATTAATGTGAAATATTGAAGAAAACTACACAATATTTTAAGAAATTTTATATGAACTGCATTCTAAATTTCCACTAAATGGGATATTTTTAGTGTGTTGGTAAATTGCTTAAAGCCTTTGGTTGGGAGACGCTTTTGTTCTTAAAGTAACATCATCATATACCTGTTCTTATTTTATTCTGTGGAAATCCAGAGAATCCAGAGTAGCTGGATTTTAAGCGACTAAAGTCACGTTTGCGCCGGTTTTGTTGTGGCTATTGCCGTTTTTTATGCAGCCATGCGGCCAATTTACGACCTCGGCTCTCTTCTCGCGAGTAATATTTTGCACCGGCTCTTTTGCAAGCTTCGGAGGACTTGAGTTATGGCTTAATGAGGGGTCTCGCGGAGGTGATGATGGTTTCCAGTTGTAAAAATCGCATACTGAATATCGTATTTCTTCTCAAAATGATTTAAGAATGAGAATCGCATATTATAGTATGCGATTCAATATTGCAGAACTTTTATTGAAAGGGAATGTGAGAAAATTTTTACATAAATATTCATTTTACTTCATGCACCACGCATATAAAACACTGTTTTAGTGTAAAATTCAAAATACACTGCTTAGAAATAATGCGTAACATTTGGTTATTATATAAAGAAAACGGGACATTTTATACCACTTTTAAATAAAAGTGGTATACAAAAGTTAAGCGTTTTCTTTATATTAAAATGTACCACAAAGTGAACGCTTTAAAAATTTCAAAATTTTGTTTTTAATTATCATTAAAAAATCCAACTTTCATAACCAGGCAAAATTCACCGATTTATTTGGAAATATTTTATTATAAGAGACAAGAATTTTAATGAATTTATTTATTTAAGAATATTTAATAGTTGTTTTAATTATTGACTTTATTTTTATGTTGGTTGTATTTTATTGTAAGAGACAAGAATTTCAATAAATATATTTATTTAAATATATTTAATAGTTGTTTTAATTATTGACTTTATTTTTATGTTGATTGTATTTTAGTGTAAGAGACAAGAATTTTAATAATTTTTGTTGTTGTTGTTGTATTGCTATTGACAATGAACACCTATGCTCGTTTACACCCAAATCGATTAACTTAATCAGTGATTAATACTTCTTAATAACACAAACATTGTATTTACAAATCATTTACACAATTGCATATTGATAAAACAGAAATGTTTAGGATATCTCACAAATGTTCACCATTCTAATATTGTAGTGTTTAAAATGTACATTTAGTATAATAAAAATAAAGTGAAGAAAGAAATTACAACACTAATTAATATAAAACACGTTATCTAACTAAAAGAAGAATATTCAATAAATTTATTTATTTAAGAATATTTAATAGTTGTTTTAATTATTAAGTTTATTTTTATGTTGGTTGTATTTTATTGGAAGAGACAAGAATTTCAATAAATTTATTTATTTAAGAATATTTAATAGTCGTTTTAATTATTGACTTTATTTTAATGTTGGTTGTATTTTACTGCTAAGGACCTTAATTTAATGTAATTTATCTATTCAGGATGACAAATTTTGTCGTTGCATCACGTCTTAATCGGCGCAGTAGATTAATTCAAAATAGAAGTGTTTGTCTTTTGTTTGGCACTTCTCCAATTTCGACATCTGATGTCCTTCGGAGCCCTGTTTTCGGATGTCAAACTGCACATGTAACAAGTCTATTTGCTTGTATCGAAAAAAAAAACAACAAATCAAGATGAGTTTGGAAAAAAAAATATTTAAAATAAAGTTCATTTGGTTTTTATATTAATTATCAAATTGTTCTCAAGTTGGCAAAATAAAATATTTTAGAATAGGGATTTTAGTGAATGTTGGTGGTTAGTCCTAAATGTCATAGTAACATTATCATTGTGCTGTTAAAATCGATGCTCTTCATTCTCACCAAAATGTCTAAAAAGATCCAAAAATCGAAAACCTGGGGTAATTTTATCCCTTCGAGAAAGAGATTAAGACACGTTAAAGATCTCAAAACTCAAAATAAGAACGTAAATAAGAAAGAGCTTTGTGAAAGAGCTTGTCAGATTTTAGATGCAAGTTTTATGTATTTAAAAAAAATCGACATTAGCGATGAAGTTGAAGTTCAAAAAGTTGTGGCCGCTCTAACTTCACAATAATATATCAGAATCTAGTAACATATAAGGGTGATTCAATAATATACCTGGTGATTTATCACTAAAATTTTGACATTGACAACTAATATAAAAATCAAATGAACTATAGATTGTAATTACAAAGAATTTAATAATGATCACATCTAAATTCAATAATTAAATTAAATACAGAAAAATAGGACGCTTGAAAATGATTTTGTAAATAATTAATTTACTAATATTCAAAAAACCTAATTGTTTTAACATTTATGTGAAAATTTATGGGAAAAATTGCCCATCTTTGGCAATCATTTGAAAATTACTAAAACACTATTGATGAAGTATTTTTGATTTTATACAATTTTTAATAGAGCGTAGTTTTCTCAATTTCATGACAATATATCAATGATACTTGCGATGCAAAAACATAATAACTACAGTTGTTATTCATAAATGATTAAAATATATATGTAAATAATTTTTGTAAAAAGTAATAGAAAGGGAAATGACTTGGTTTGTTTCACTAATATTATTTATTTATTCCGACTGGTTTCGACCAACAGTGATTATCAAGGTATGTACAGATTTTACAAATTACAAAGTTTATATAACTTTTACAAATTAATTTACTTATATTTTAATCATGTTTCATCAAGTGATCAATGAGAACAAAATTAAAAAAAATATATCTATAAAAAATGGTGATGTGTCCATCATAGCACTTTACCCGTTAAAGCTATAATGATTTAAATATCAACAATATCGAAAAGTTGTTCAAACTAAATTTATTATTATTATTCCAAAACTATTCACAAAAAAGTAATTCTTGCATTTTTGCGCTACATCTCCGTAAATATTGATCACCATCACATCAAGAGTTATATATTTTTAACTTGACTGTAAATCAGTGGTTTATACGTTTGAAGTATAATTTCGAGTTTAGAAAAGCCCCGTGAAAATTTGTCTCGGGTCGCTGCGCGATCCTCCACAAATTTTCTACGCGGGGCTTTTCTAGACTCGAAATTTTACTTCATACTTAGTCTGGGAGTGAAAGACACTCGTTACTTTAAAATATGTCACAGGTGTTAAAATGTGTATCGTAACTGTCACAAAGAAGCTAAAATTGATATGTCTATCATAGCACTTTTCCCCATGTTAGATACCTGAGCTTTCACCTACCTTATTTTTCAACAAATGTTTCTTATTTCCCTTAAACTTTGTTCTGAAGCCTCACTTATGTTTCTAGTTTTCCACAAAATATTAATATGACAAGGTCAAAAATGATGTTTATAGCAATAGCTCACTTATTCAAAATAATTACGTCGTAAAATTCACATTTATAAAATAATATTCTTAAAATAACTAAAAGAGCTACGACATAAAGTGAATTTCTATTAAATGCTAATTTTTCGATTATCTACAACTTTTTTTACAAGATTTTAATTTTTTGATTTGAAAATTTTCGCGAAAACAATACTTTCTCTTTGTTTCGCATATGGGGGAAAGTAAATATCAGTTAAAACAATCAAATTGAATAGAAAACTTCCAAAACGAAAATAATGATTGTCTCCCTAAAGAATTTCAAGATCCTTAAACAAACCCTTCTTTTAATTGAAAGTAATTCAAAAACTATTGATGGAGTATTTTTACATTTCCGCATACCTGAAAGAGTATACTTTACTCAATATTCAAATAACATTTCTCTGAAATTTTAAATGCTATGAATTTAAAAAAAAATAATATCAAGCCAAATCGATAGCATTGTCTAATGCTATCGATTTATCTAGATATTAATTTTTCTACTTTCAAATGAATTTAACGCAAAAACTATTGATATGGTATTTTTAGATTTTTACATAACTTAGAAGAGCATTCTTGGTCTAATACCCTCACAAAATTTCATAACAATATTTCTAAGATTTTCAAAATTATGAATGTATGAAATTTTTATTAAAAAAAAAAACATTTATTGATGCTTCTTTGACGCTCAATTGAAAATACCTGGAAAACCACTAATGCGGTATTTCTGGATATTCATATATTTTATATATTTCGAAAGAGCATAGTTTTGTAAATAATAACAAAACATGTAATCATAATATCAAATTTATTTTGCTAAGGTTTTCTATAAAACGTTCTTTGTCAATCAATTGAAAAAAATCTTAAAAAACTCTTATTTATTTGTTTATTTATTAATTTATGGAAATCTCCTTTGTACATAATACATTTTAACAACAGTAATTTAAGATAAACTCAATATAGATTTAATAAAACATAAAATAGTGTGAAAAATATAACAAAAGCAATTATACTAATTAACAATATCAAGATTAACAAGGTATTTTTAGATTTTCAGATATTCTGAAAGAGCATGGTTTTCTCAATATTTAAATAAAATGTAATGTAATTATCTCAATAATTTTCTAAGGTATAATTTTTCGAAATTTTAACATCCAAAAAATCTATAAAATTGTCTTGTCGTTCAATTGAAAATACCTCGAAAACTATTAATTTAATATGATCCCATTACAGTGTATTCATTAGACGTCAATATACTTTTAATGGGCGGTTTCAGTGGAGCACCCTGTGTAAAAAAATAATTTCTGTAATATTCTTAAGTAGCTAATTAAATGTCAATTAGTCGTAATTATTCATACAGTTTTCTAAATCTGTATCTTCTATGAAACCTTAATATATTCTTCATTCTATTCTGTGGAGGGTAACTACTGCTTTTTTTTAGTTGGTATTGACTTTATAAAAATAAATGTGTTCTATTTTTAGATAAATTAAATAACTAAGACATTATTGACAATGCAAAAGAACCAACCTTCTTTATCTCTCTAAAATAACGCTTTACGTGAAAATGATCAAATATGTTTGATTATTTTCACAAAAATAGCGCAATTTTAGGGAGTAAAAATCAAATATGCTTACTATTTGCACGAAGAGCTTTATTCTAAAAAGGCAAAAAAACAAATTAAAAATGTTAAATTATTTCCATGTAGAGCTTTTTTTGAGAAGGAAACGATGGAATCAAACATTGAATTAATTTCTCACTTAACCCGTGGTGGAACATTTTTGAATCTAATTCTGAGGATTTAATTATAAAACTTGGTTTGCTTTTCAGATTCAGTGAAACAAACCAAGTGTTTTAATATAAAATAAATTCAAATTCAAAACTATTTGAATTCGAGAAAATAAGCTTACGCTTCTTATAATTTGCACACTTTAAATATAATATAAAATTACGAAAATGTTATTCGTGAAAATGCAAACAATGTCTTAATTAATAAGACAACTACTTCCCGTGCAATTATACAATGAAATATTTAAAATCTTATTTAATTTGATTTGTTACAACGCTCTATTAAAGACGGGTGTGAAGTTAGCAATAGATCCAGCAATAGATTTTCAAAAATTCATATCTCGGAAAAAACAAAAGCAAATTAAATAAAATTTGAAGATATACACTTCAAATAGCCTAAATTATTATCCCAAGAAATATAAAACCCTTAACATTTACCCTTCATATTTTTTCACCCCTTCCAAAAATATGTTATGATTTTTTTTTAATTTGG
Source organism: Philonthus cognatus (assembly GCA_932526585.2). Classification (NCBI taxonomy): domain Eukaryota; kingdom Metazoa; phylum Arthropoda; class Insecta; order Coleoptera; family Staphylinidae; genus Philonthus; species Philonthus cognatus. The sequence goes on from OW052241.1 coordinate 32,088,338, forward strand.
CAATATTTCATAAAGTTACTTTTTAACTCAAAACATCTCTATAATACCTTCTTTTGATAAGTGAAATCAAAAAAACGTTTCGACACCCCGTTCGCCACTAAACTATTGTTTTACCCTAAGATTTCAAAAATTATTATCTCAGAGAAAAAATACAAATCGAATAAAATTTGAAATACACGATAAGAGATGTCTAAGTTATCACCCAAAAAAAAAAAATTGACCTATAATTTTTACCTATAATATTTTTTCACCCCATCCGAAAATGTAATCAAATTTTTTCTACTTTGGCAATGTTCCATAAAATTCATTTTTATCTCAAAATATCTCTATTCTACCCTCTTTTAATACATCTAATCAAAAAAACGTTTCGTCACCCTGTTCGCCCCTAAAATATTTTTTTTACCCCGTAAATATGGAAATCAATATTTCCGAGAAAGCAAAATCAAATCAAACAAAATATTACTAAGGAATACATCTTAATTAATAGCACAAAGAAGTTCAACCCCTAAAATTACCCTTTCATTTTTTCTTGTCTTTAAATGTAATATATATATTTTTTTAAATTCACAATCTTCTTAAATGTTGATATGTATCATATATTATTTCTTTTTATCGTGAGTGTGTTTACTCTAATAAGCAAATGTAAAAAAAAAGTGTGAGGCACTTTACCCCCATATAATAAAATATTAATCTCCTGCTCGTCGTATGGATTTATATGCGTATGGAATTATGTGCAACGATTTAAACATTATTTTTTCTGAATTTGGCAAAGATCCATAGATAAATAAAAATTGTTATTCTTATCATTAATGTGTGTACTTTCATAATCAAAAGTCAAAAAAACGCTTGGAGCACTTTTTCACCCCCGAAAAAAAATAATCTCCCGCTCGTCACGTTTGGATTCATATGCAATAAATGAATCATTATTTTTTCCGAATTTGGCAAAACGCCATAGATAAATAAAAATTGTTATTCTTATCATTAATGTGTGTACTTTCATAATCAAAAGTCAAAAAAACGTTTGGAGCACTTTTTCATCCCCGAAAAAAAAAAAATAATCTCCCGCTCGACACGTATGGATTCATATGCAATAAATTAAACATTATTTTTTCCGAATTTGGCAAAGAGCCATAGATAAATAAAAATTGTTATTCTTATCAATAATGTGTGTACTTTCATAATCAAAAGTCAAAAAAACGTTTGGAGCACTTTTTCACCCCCGAAAAAAAAAATAATCTCCCGCTCGTCACGTTTGGATTCATATGCAATAAATGAATCATTATTTTTTCCGAATTTGGCAAAACGCCATAGATAAATAAAAATTGTTATTCTTATCATTAATGTGTGTACTTTCATAATCAAAAGTCAAAAAAACGTTTGGAGCACTTTTTCATCCCCGAAAAAAAAAAAATAATCTCCCGCTCGACACGTATGGATTCATATGCAATAAATTAAACATTATTTTTTCCGAATTTGGCAAAGAGCCATAGATAAATAAAAATTGTTATTCTTATCAATAATGTGTGTACTTTCATAATCAAAAGTCAAAAAAACGTTTAGAGCACTTTTTTATCCCCGAAAAAAAAAAATAATCTGCCGCTCGACACGTATGGATTCATATGCAATAAATTAAACATTATTTGTTATGAATTTGGCAAAGAGCCATAGATAAATAAAAATTGTTATTCTTATCAATAATGTATGTACTTTCATAATCAAAAGTCAAAAAAACGTTTGGAGCACTTTTTCACCCCCGAAAAAAAAAAAAATCTTCCGCTCGTAACGTATGGATCCATATGCAATTAATTAAACATTATTTTTTTCGAATTTGGCAAAGGGCCATAGATAAATAAAAATTGTTATTATTATTATTAATGTGTGTACTTTCATAATCAAAAGTTAAAAAAACGTTTGGAGCACTATTTCACCCCCGAAAAAAAAAAAAAATCTCCCGCTCGTAACGTATGGATCCATATGCAATAAATTAGACATTATTTTTTTCGAATTTGGCAAAGGGCCATAGATAAATAATAATTGTTATTCTTATCATTAATGTGTGTACTTTCATAATCAAAAGTCAAAAAAACGTTTGGAGCACATTTCCACTCCCGAAAAAAAAAATCTCCCGCTCGTCACGTATGGATCCATATGCAATAAATCAAACATTATTTTTTCCGAATTTGGCAAAGGGCAATAGATAAATAAAAATTGTCATTTTTATCATGTTTAATTTATTGCATATGAATCCATACGTGACGAGCGGGAGATTATTTTTTTCGGGGGTAAAAAAGTGCTCCAAACGTTTTTTTTTCTTTTGATTATGAAAGTACACACATTAATGATAATAATAACAATTTTTATTTATCTATGGCCCTTTGCCAAATTCAGAAAAAATAATGTTTAAATCGTTGCACATAATTCCATACGCATATAAATCCATACGACGAGCAGGAGATTAATATTTTATTATATGGGGGTAAAGTGCCCTACACTTTTTTTTTTACTTTTGCTCATTAGAGTAAACACACTCATGATAAAATGAAATAATATATGATACATATCAACATTTAAGAAGATTGTGAATTTAAAATAATATATATAAAGACAAGAAAAAATGAAAGGGTAATTTTAGGGGTTGATCTTCTTTGTGCTATTAATTAAGATGTATTCTTTAGTAATATTTTGTTTGATTTGACTTTGCTTTCTCGGAAATATTGATTTCCATATTCACAGGGTAAAAAAAAAATTTAGGGGTGAAAAGGGTGACGAAACGTTTTTTTGATTAGGTGTATTAAAAGAGGGTAGAATAGAGATATTTTGAGATAAAAATGAATTTTATGGAACATTGCCAAAGTAGAAAAAAATTGATTACGTTTTTGGAAGGGGTGAAAAAATATTATAGGTAAAAATTATGGGTCAATTTTTTATTTGGTGATAACTTAGACATCTCTTATCGTGTATTTTAAATTTTATTCGATTTGTATTTTTTTTCTCTGAAATATTAATTTTTGAAATCTTAGGGTAAAACAATAGTTTAGTGGCGAACGGGGTGTCGAAACGTTTTTTTGATTTCACTTATTAAAAGAAGGTATTATAGAGATGTTTTGAGCTAAAAAGTAACTTTATGAAATATTGCCAAATTAAAAAAAAATCATAACATATTTTTGGAAGGGGTGAAAAAATATGAAGGGTAAATGTTAAGGGTTTTATATTTCTTGGGGTAATAATTTAGGCTATTTGAAGTGTATATCTTCAAATTTCATTTAATTTGCTTTTGTTTTTTCCGAGATATGAATTTTTGAAAATCTATTGCTGGATCTATTGCTAACTTCACAACCGTCTATTAAAGAAAGTGTTTTAATGAAATATCAATATGTATTCTTAATTATTATTTTCATTAAGAGCTTTATTCTAGATAGGAAGAAAGAAATAATTTAAATATTCTTAATTATTTTTATGTAGAGCTTTAATCTAGAGCGCGAGAAAGAAAGGAATCAAACCTGATTAATTATTTTTATGAAAAACTTTATTCTAAAAAGAAAGAGAGGCAAATAATTATTTTTATGAAGAGCTTTTTTTCTAGAGGGAAAGAATTAAATCAAATATGGTCTATTATTGTCATCAAAGCAGTCGATCGTGTTAACTATAAATTATTACTGAACAAATTATCGTGGTTTAGCTTTAGCGAAATAGTAGTTCAATGGTTTAAAAGCTTCCTTTCATCTTGTAAGCAATATGGGCAAATTGACAACTTCTTATCTAATGTGATTTATATAACGTCAGGGGTAACTGAAGGTTCCCACTGCGGGCCCATTTTGTTTTTACTTTTTATTGATGATATCAGCCAGTGTATCAGCTTTTCTAAATTTCTTATGTTTGCTGATGATTTGAAATTGTTATAATAACACGGAGTGTTAATGATGGTATTGCACTTTAAAATAACATTAACAACATTACAACTTGGTGTAGTGTAAATAAACTTAATTTAAATATTAAAAAAATGTTTATCAATTTCGTTTAGTCGTTGCAAATTGTTTGAAATTTACCTACACCAATTTCTTGAATTAATTTCTCATCTGGCAATTGGTGAAACATATTAGAATATGTAAAGTTATTTAAATTAAAAACACTTGTTAGAGTTTGTTAGACTATTTTCATTCCTTTAAAAATGGTCTAACAAACCGAAACTAGCCAGAAGTGTTTTTAATTTAAATAACTTTACATTACCTACACCATTCATAACTCTAAACCTAGATGTGTTGATGAAGTTCGGGACTTAGGGATTCTTTTTGACTGTAGATTGACTTTTTCTTCTCATATCATTTCAATTTCTAACAGACAATTTCTGACATAATATATACTTAATTATCTTCATAAAGAGCTTTTTTTCTAGAGTGGGAAATAATGAAATCAAATATTCTTAATTATTTTCATGAAGAGTTTTGTTCTAGAGAGAGAAAGATAAATCAAATTTTGGAGAGGGAAGAATTAAATCAAATATGCTCAATTATTTTTATGAGAGCTTCATTCTAGAGAGAAAGAAAAAAATCAAAGATGCTTAATTATTTTCATAAAGAGCTCTATTCTAAAAAGAGTTAGAAATGAAATTAACTTAATGAAATTTCCAAAATAAAATCTTTTCTTGAAAAAAAATGGGAGTATCAACGTATGTAAAGAGGCATATTCTACAAAACATTTTTCTTTTAAGTATACACTGCGTATTTAAGTATGGCCACAGGAATTTACGTGGTAAAAAATGTACCCTATTTTAACTTTTCTTATCGTACACATTTAAAACACCTTTTTTGTTTTATTGATAAATCAACATTTTTTCTACGAAATGTACAATGCTAGAAGGACATAAACATGTTAGATTGAAATTAATAATACAAATAATTAAGCCAAAAAAATCAACTTGGCGACAATGGCATAATGCAAATATTTGTTTTGCTAAACTTGAAAGCTAAAAAAAAAGTTCTAGAATGTTTATGTCCTCCTAACAATAAACATTTCGTAGATAAGTGTTTGATTTATTAATAGAAAGTAAAAATTGTATCAAATTTAGACGACAACAAAAGTTAACATGAGGTACAATTTTTAGCATGTAAATCCTTATGGCTATACTTAAATAAAATGCACGGTTTATTGGCTGTAAATTTTCCAATATTCGTTGTTTTTTATAAGAGTTCAATTTGAAGCTATAAACGAGTGTTTTCCACTCCCAGATTAAGCATGAAGTAAAATTGCGAGTTTAGAAAAGCCTTAAAATTTGGTTTGGTCCAAACCAAATTTTTAGGCTTTTCTAAACTCGAAATTTTACTTCATGCGCCACGCGTTTACAACACTGATTTAATGTGAAGTTTTACGTGTACCGTCTAAGCATACTGATTTAAAAGTATAGCTTAAAATTCGCTTTAAATTAGTGTTTTAAACGCGTGGTGCATGAAGTAAAATTTCGAGTTTTGGAAAGTCTGAAAATTTAGTTTAGTAATTCTGAACATCTCCCTGAATTGATATGAATATAAAAAAATGGTGATGTGTCCATCATAGCACTTTTCCCATCACCTAAACAATTGAAGCACCCGATCAAAACATCCATCCAGTCTTTGAAGGATACCCAAGAATGAAATTTTGATGAGCGGAAATTTCTTGTACAATATATATTTTTTGGTATAAATGAAATTGCCAATTCTTGGTTGCAGAATACTTCAAACATTAAAAGTGCGATTCTTTTCGCAATCTACAACAAGTTAGTCTTACAAAGACTATATCAAACACTCATTGAAAGTTGTTTCAATGAGTGTTTGATATAGTCTTTGTAAGACTAACTTGTTGTAGATTGCGAAAAGAATCGCACTTTTAATGTTTGAATATATTTTTTGTTTTACAAAGTGGGCTTTGAAAACAAAACCAACACAATTGTTTTTAAAGAAAATACTTACAATTCGCATAACATTACCACATCATTTTTAATTTAAATTGCAAGACCCGATCAAAACATCCATCCAGTCTTTGAAGAATGCCCAAGAATGAAACCCAAATTACGGGTGGCAAAAATAGTGCGGATGTTTTGATAGGGTCCCAACAATTGATAATTGACATACTAAACTTATTTCACTTGTAAACAGGTTAAAGACCATTTCACATTAAATAAGCGTTTTATACGCGTGGCGCATGAAGTAAAATTTCGAGTTTAGAAAAGCCTAATTTGGCTCGGTCGCTCCGCTTCGCTACGCGCCCGAGCCAAATTTTTAGGCTTTTCTAAACTCGAAATTTTACTTCATGCTTAATCTGGGAGTGGATAACACTCGTTTAAACCTTTAAATTGAACTCTTAGAAAACAACAAACATCTGAACATTTACAGCATATACAAAAAGAGAGTTGTTGATACAATTTAATCCACACCTGTTTCTTTTAAATTAATTTTAGTAAAGAATACAAAGCTAGAAAAGCGCTTACCACTTGAAATATTCCTCAATAATACGTAACACGAAAACCATCTACAAAAACATTCCGAATATTTTGTAGACAAACACTAATTTAAATCAAAACCACCTGAAGGATGAAAATCCGCGGGAAGCTTTGATTTTTTGTTCAAATTTTTGTTTCACTCAAGATGATAAAGTCGCGCGAAGAACGAACGCTGTTCAAAAAATTCCGAACCGTTGCGTGTAAACTGGCCGACTGCCCGACCAAATGGTTGATGACCAACTGTTATGCCTCTACCTGCTCAGATAATCTTATTAGGAGTGGGAGGGGGAGAGGAGGAGATTAATGCGCTTCTAAAGCTGACTCAGTTAGATTCCAAGCATTACTTCAACTTCAGCACACATGCATTTCTCGAAAACATTCAATCAAAAATACGTAACTAGAAGAGTAAATTGTTACTTTTTGGGAAGTGTCTTTATTTGGTTCTCGAATTCCGATTCCGGTCGGACTAGTCCAAATTACTTACATCTGTAAACTACCTGTTTTTTTTTTTTTTTTTGGTGTGTGGGGCACTGGCCTTTTCTCGAGGGAGAAGAAATTTGGAGAAAGAGCGAGAGAGAGAGGAAAGGTATTCCTATTTTGAGTGCCTAATTATTGTGAAAGAAGGCCAACCGGGGATTCCTATTTTTATTTATTGTGCGCTTCGGATGTTTTGTTGTTGTTGCATTTGCCGGCTTTTTGGATGTGTTGAGAAATATTAACGACTTGTTTGAAGCTGGTATTCCTAAGGAATTTTATGCTCTATTGTTGGACGTTGTTCATTCAATTTTACGCTATTGTATATAAATTTGATGTAATAATTATGTCACTGAAATAATTTATAGATTCTCAACTTTTGGAGAAATAGTAAGGATATTATTTATAAAAAACCTTTTCTAGCGTTGTGAATAAATTAACCTAATTTCAAAGGTTCATTTATTTACAACGCTTTAATGTACAGTATGGCCCAAATTCGATGTTTTTATAAGGTACCTTGGTAACCAGATGAATTAGAAAAAAATTGATATACACGGCATGACCTATTTTTCTGAGAAAATAACAATACCTTTAACAGATCGTGACCAACTTGATTAGTTTGTAAGATATCAGTCGAATTTCAATTGTTGGCTATTTTAAAATATGTCTTTTTCTCAATGATGTACAAAAAAACAATTTAATAGTTATTTGTGTAGTTTTCATCGTAGAATTCAGTGGCGTACTTAATTTTTTAATTCGACTTTTAATGTCAGAGTTATGACACAAAATTGCATTTTTTAAATGGAACACTCTGTATATATGAATGTCATTAAAGAGCAATTTAAATTAGCTTTACATTGATGTAATATAGTTAATAAAAAAATTATTGAAAATTAGCCAAAAAATATAAGTTCACTATGGAGGCTTCTACTTCGTTATACATCATTATTTACACAAATAAGACAATTAACTTTGTTTGTATAACTGAGGTTTTTATTGTGACTATAGTTTCGACAACTTTAACTTGTTGTTTGATAATGACAAGTTAAAGTTGTCGAAACTATAGTCACAATAACATCCTCAGTTATACAAACAAAGTTAATTGTCTTATTTGTGTAAAAAATATAAGTATTTAAAACAAAGTTTAATCTAGCCATTAATTTTATACTAATAGTAAACTAAATCGAAAGTAGTTGTCCATTAAGTCGTTGGCTTGTAAACTACATGAGCCAATTCATAAATTGTATTTTGTTCTCAATTTTTGTATACAAGACTAATTAGATTTTGTAACGACAAAACCATTTAAAAACTAAGCCAATGATTTAAATTCAAGGATTAAATAAGAAGTAATTTTACTTTGACAGATTGTACACAAAACCTGTTACCATGGTAACTAAAACAAGTAAATACATTCGAATACTGAAAAAAATCCAGTGTGGTATAAAAAAATAGTTATTATTCAGTGAATACATTAATTAAAATAAAATAATATTTACACCATTTTATACTACTATATTTTATCGAATAACCTAGTATGTTCACGTATGTATTTTTTAAACGAATATGAACTGCTTTTTATATTGAAAAAAAAAATAGGGTTTCTTACGCGACCAGACCAAAAACTCTAAAATCTTCCGATTTCTATCTCTTTCCTAAAATGTTGGAGGGTAAGGGGAAAGAGACCGAGCACTCAAGGGGTAATCCATTATGAACACCAACCGCATTTTTTAGGTCTTAATGTCAACCCGATATTAGCAGGTAGTAAGAAGTCCATCTGTTTTCAGCCGGCGCGTGGCGTTATCTTTTGTCCGGTTTGGGGTGGTTTTGATAGGAAGATTTATTTGATATTTATGAAATTATTTAGAATGCAATTATGATTAATACGACATTTGTAAAATAAAGTCGAGAATTATGTCTACGTTTACAATTTTAGGCCAATAATATTTTTTAAAACGTATCTGACGTTTACATCTTGGTAAATATTGATCATCATGACATCTAAGCGTTATATATTTTTAACTTTACTGTAAATCAGTAGTTTTTACGCGTGGCGCATGAAGTAAAATTTCGAGTTTAGAAAAGCCCCGTGAAAATTTGTCTCGGGTCGCTGCGCGACCCTCGACAAATTTTCTACACGGGGCTTTTCTAAACTCGAAATTTTACTTCATGCTTAGTCTGGGAGTGGACAACATGCGTTCTTAGAAGTTTCAAATTAAAGAATCACTCTACTAAGTTTACTAAGTTTATTACAATTTTACAAAGGTTACAGCTCGAAGGACCAATCATGGTCTTCGGAAAACAACGAAAATCTGAAGGTTTACTGCATGGATAGGAAAAAACACATCTAATTTTGAAAAAAATATCGAAGTTTTGTTGGTTTTCAGTGCATTTTTAACTTCACTTTAAATCAGTGTTTTATACGCGTGGCGCATGAAGTAAAATTTCGAGTTTAGAAAAGCCCCGTGAAAATTTGTCTCAGGTCGCTGCGCGACCCTCGACAAATTTTCTACGCGGGGCTTTTCTAAACTCGAAATTTTACTCCATGCTTAGTCTGGGAGTGGAAAACACTCGTTATTTAAAATACATCACAATTGTTAAAATATATATCGTTGGATGCCCGTCTTCAGGGGTGATATGTAAGCAAATTATGGGTATTAGGAGTTCTCAAATAAGTGAGTTACTCAACTGTTTCCAAGGCAATCTTTACGAAAACAAAAGATTAACATTTTACATATAAAATGCACAAGGTGAGAAACTCGACGTCTCAGCTCTATTAAAAGGGAAGGAAAACCGATAGAAAAAATCTGAAAAGAGGTTCATAATTGGGATTGAGTAAGGTACATTTTAATCCAAAATTGCATATTTTTCTATATTTTGAAAGTGAAGTAATGACGTCATCGAATTTTTTTCCCCAGAAACATACCCATATTTTTGATTATTTCAATAGAGCTATTTTTTCTGAACTTTGTAGAGAAAAAAATTTGCTATCTTCTTTCGTTAAAAAATTAAAAGCAAACTTAAAAAAAAGTATTATCAAAAATTCCAAATTGTCACGACTTAAACAAGTAGCCTTTCGAAGCAAATAACAAAGCCGCACCTGTCAATAATTTAACTAATGGTTAACAAATATTGTTTTGTTGTCATTTGATTTTAGATTTCAGATATTTCTATCGTTTTTTCTATTTATATAATAGAGCTGAGACATCGAGTTTCGCTCACCCTGTATAATAAACTATAAGTGTGATATATCATTGAATTCAGAAAAAAATATTCTTAAAAAAAATATGAAAATCCAAAAGAAAATCCAGAAAACGTGAACGCCATCTACTCCCAATAGCATTGTCGATGGTATTTACAGAATTACCACTATAAATGTCAATTGATTGTGCATTTTGAAATCCAGAAGGAATTTTCATATATATTGACGATGTGAACGCCATCTGCTGCCAATTTTTGAGTAGTATCGTTACAGCTATTAACAGTAGATGGCGTTCACGTCGTTATTTTAAATGTAAATTACATATGAGACTATTAAAATGAATAAAGATTTTAATAGTCATATGTAGTTTACATTTAGGTTGACGACGTGAACGCCATCTACTGCCAATAGTCTTGTCTATTGTACTCACAAAATGACTATTATAAATGCCAATTGATTGTGAGTTTAAAATCCAGAAGAAAACTAAACATCTATAACCATTTTAGTAGTCATGTATAATTTACATATAAATTGACGATGTGAACGCCATCTGCTGTCAATTTTTGAGCAGTGCTATTGACAGTAGATAGTGTTCACGTCGTTGATACAAAAATAATATATATGTTCATTATAGCACTTTTTCCGTCATTTAAAGAATTGATGATTGTCGTACTAAACTTATTTCACTTGTTAATTGGTTGGTTATAGACCATTTCACATTAAATCAACGTTTTATACGAGACGCGCATGAAGTAAAATTTCGAGTTTAGAAAAGCCTAATTTGTCTCAGTCGCTCTGCTGCGCTATGCCCGAGCCAAATGTTCAGGCTTTTCTAAACTCATAATTTTACTTCATGCTTAATCTGGGATTAGAAACACTCGTTAGATGATCGATCATAACCAGGGTTGTTATGTTTAAAACACTATGTTTTAAAATAGTGTTTTAAACATGTTTAAAAACAGCCGTCGTGTTTTAAACGGTTTTGTTTTAAACATGTTTTAAATCTATAATTTGTTTAAAACATGTTTTAAACGTTGGATTTGTTTAAAACCGTTTTTTTATTATCTCAACTGCTAAAAATAAATATTTGCAAAATTATATTTTATATTACTTCATTAAAGTTTTTTGTTTGTTTTTTAATTCTAGCTAAATTGTTGAAGATATTTCAAATTACATTATCAAACATAACATTTTATTAAAATAAAACTGTGTGTGCATAGATGTGGTTTTTAAATACAGGGATTTTTTCTTTCAGGTATACATAAGCATACACTGTAAATTTTTCGACGTTCGTTGTTTTTTGTTCAAGATTTCAATTTGAATCCCTAAACGAGGGCTTTCCACTCCCAGACTAAGCATGAAGTAAAATTTCGAGTTTAGAAAAGCCTGAAAATTTGGATTGGCCGCGTAGCGAAGCGGAGCGGCCAATCCAAATTAGGATTTTCTAAACTCGAAATTTTACTTCATGCGCCACGCGTATAAAACACTGAAATATCGTAATATTTAAAATATACGGCTTTAGCAATCTAATATGTAAATGTGGATAAAACGTGAGTCAAATTCTGCGCTGAAAAAATTGTTTAAAGCAGTGATTATAGGCAACCCATAAACTCTAACGTATATTAGGTTGCCTATAACCGTTGTTGTAAGTGTGTGTTTTTTGAACTTCAATGTAAATCAGTGTTTTTAAGCGTGGCGCATGAAGTAAAATTTCGAGTTTAGAAAAGCCTAATTTGGATTGGCCGCTCCGCTTCGCTACGCGGCCAATCCAAATTTTTAGGCTTTTCTAAACTCGAAATTTTACTTCATGCTTAGTCTGGGAGTGGAAAACACTCGTTTAAAGTCTCAAATTAACCGCATTAAAACAACGATTTCCCACAATTTTTAAAACGCTGTACGTATCGGGGTATGTATACTTAAAAGAAAAACACCCTGTGTATTCTGTTTTAAACACGTTTTAAACGTGTTTTAAACATGTCTTGAACACGTTTTAAACCCAGATCATAACCTTATTTTGCATTTTTTTATTGCTAGATTAGCGTGCTCTATTAAATCGATTTGATTAAAACGTAACCAAATAATACCATTGAATGACATATTAATTAATGAGTTAAATTGTTGTAGTCATCAAATGAACACGAACGACCGTTTAAAACGCTTTAAAAAGGGCAAAAAGGGAACACACCATAAATTGTGGTTTCTTTTCTTCCATTATACTCCTGCGCTTGTAGAGGGTGTCTTTCTTCAAAATTTGCTGGTTTCGATATTTTGGAGAGGCCCTGTTTCTTACGACGAAGTAAGAGAAATATATTGGATAAAACACATGTTATTATTTCAAAAATATAGTTAAATTGTTATTTTTAAAACAAAATTCGTACTAGGAATTGCATTTAGTTTGCAGTTAGATTAAAATTAATTATTAAATTGAACTTAAGTTTTAATACAATTTTTTTCCTCTATTTTTTTAAATTTTTATTAACTTTGTTATATCAATGTAAATATAATTTAAAATACATGTTATTATTACAAAAATATAAAAAAAAGTTCAACTGTTATTTTTAAAATAAGGTTCATACTAGGAATTTCACTTAGTTTGCAGTTAGATTAAAATTAATAATTAAATTGAATTTAATTTTTAATACAATTTTTTCCTCTAGTTTCTTGAATTTTTATTAACTTTGTTATATCAATGTAAACCTAATTTAAAATACTTTTCAAAGATATAAAAATATACAGGGTGTTCCATTTAAAAAAAATGCAACCTTGTGTCATAACTCTGAAATTAAAAGTCGAAATAAAAAAATAAGTACGCCACTGAATTCTGCGATTAAAACTACATACATGACTTTTAAGCTGATTTTATGTATATCTTATATTTATTGAAATAAAGAAGAATTTTAAAATAGTCAACAATTGAAAATCAGCCGATATCTCTCAAACTAATCAAGATAGCCATGATTCGGTCATGTCATTGTTATTTTCTCAAAAAAAGTCATGACGTGTATATCAGATTTTTTAACTCTTCTGATACGAGATAAGTATAAAAAATTATCAAGGAAGATTAACCATTGTTCGATCTCTTATTAATAAAAACATAAAAGGTTCTAGCCTTAATAAGGACAATCTCACATAAAAACTTAGCTTGAAATGACTGATATAATCCATGGAAAACTTTGATTAGATGATTCTATTGATTTAATATTGAATCTTCAATATTTCTTAATCTATTTTTGTGTTACTATAAACATTGTTGAAATATGTGTTTTTGAACTTTAGAATGAATCAGTGTTATTCGTGCTTGGCGCATTAAGTAAATATTCTCAGTTTAGAAAAGCTTGAAAATTTGTATTGATTGCGAAATATTTACAAGGAGTGGAAATACACCTGTTCGAAAAAAATGGATTATTTGGTACCTTTTTTAACGTAGCTCGTACGACATTCGTACGTAGCTCGTACGACACTCGTGTCGTGCTCGTCCTGTCAATGTGTAGCCAGCCCTTAATTATTATTTATTAAAAAAAATAATAACGTTTAAAACCACACGAATCAAATTCCTTCCAACTTATTACAAATTCATCGGTCTTTTAACGTAGCTCGTACGACACTCGTGTCGTGCTCGTCTTGTCAATGTGTAGCTAGCTCTTAATTATTATTTATTAAAAAAAAATAATAACGTTTAAAACCACACGAATCAAATTCCTTCCAACTTATTACAAATTCATCTCTCTTTTAATGTAGCTCGTGCGACACTCGTACGTACCTCGTACGACACTCGTGTCGTGCTCGTCTTGTCAATGTGTAGCTAGCCCTTAATTATTATTTATTAAAAAAAATAATAACGTTTAAAACCACACGAATCAAATTCCTTCCAACTTATTACAAATTCATCGCTCTTTTAATTCACACCTACCTAATAAATCACAACTCATGTACCAGTGCATGCGTGTTTCTGTTTCACCGTCGGAAAAAAAGGTGTTATTAATTGATAGCGATCTCGATTAAATGAATCCCGGAGTGTAATTTATACGTTTAACCGCAAACACCGACACCCAGTCCTTATTAAAACATCACGCGGGAAAAATTACGAACCGCCTCAGTAATAATAATAAAAATAATCGGCGAATCGGAATCATCTGATAAGAGCACAAAGACCGATTTCACGAGCAGATCACAAAGATACTACTGTGCCTCGAGATTTTCTTTGATCTCCAACCGAACAACTGGTTTTGATGATAGCAAGAACAACCAGCCGAAGATACGAATTAAATAGAGATAGCGATTGATACGTACAAAAAAATATACTTTGTTTAAAAGAAAAAGTCATTAAGTATACAGGATATTAATAGCAATTGGATTGGATTGGATGGTTTTCAATGATTTATCTAGACCTAAACGAACTTTAAATGTTAGAAAATTGTTTTAGTATCATAGAAGCTTTAAAAAGTGAATACTTTAGTTTCATAATATTAACATATATTGTATTTTTTGGCAATCCAATGTATTTTAAGTTGTAAATGTATTAAAGTAAAGTAAAGTAAAGTATTTATTTACGGATATCTCCTTTGATATTACAAAAAAATACAATAATAAGAAAACATGTAATAAAAACGGACCTATACAAATCAGAATAAAATGAACGACAAGTATAGATGATTGCACAATTTAATATAGCTTCAAAACTTACATAAACCACTCATTGGCGATTTAGAAATTATTTCAGTAATATGCCCGCGTTTTAATTGAGACATAAAATGTGAATGTGAACTATGAAATAAATCAAAATATGGATTTAGAGATATTAAATTTGAATACCGCATAAATCGCGAAAGCGGGCTATTGTAGCCATAATTTGTTTTATGAATTTTAGCTGGAAATATTGGAATTTGCCTGATGGGACGATTTATTAAATTAGAGTAATTGATTAGTGAAATTTAACCTATATTTTAAAACTGTCTTTACAAGATAATTGAGGTAATCTTGAAATTGTAGATCCATCAATGGATTAAAAATAATTTGAGTGTAGTGCGAACTTGAAAGAAAATCATTGAGCATAATCATAACTCATGATGCATGCACGAGTGCGTGATTAAACTCCAAACATAATCCAATAACGGCTGACAACTGTGAAAATCAACGATCGCCACAGTCTGGAGGAGATAGTGCCCACATGCATACGCTAGCGCACTCACACAAAGCCGCTCCTGTCCTGGTATTTATTTGCGCCGAGGCCCACTTGAGTTTATTTTACCTGCGCAGACGGTTGGTGCGCATATAACGCTGAGGCGCCACTGCGCGCACCACCTTTTGCCGGCAATATCGGGGAATAAGTCGGCGTACGTGCCGAAGGTATACTTTATCGTCCGGTCGGAAGAATGCAGAATGCAGAATCGGTAGAATGCAGAATGTTGTCGGTTCGCTTGGTGCCCCAAGAGCGATCGACCTCGGGACTCTCTTCAGCCGTACTGGCTCAGTACGTTTTAATCAAAACCAAGAGACTATAAGTTTAACTAGATACTCTAAAATGACGAATTTCATTGATTGGTTTGTTGCTTTTAATGTTTGTATTTAAAATGTATGTTTTTTTTTTAACAATTTGACAATTATAATACAATTTCTAAAAATTGTCAGATAAACATAAATTTTAGCTTTTACTATTTCGATGCTTTAACTTTACAAATGCAGGGTGTCCCGTTAATGTTGGGGAAATGGCTTAGCCATAGATTCCTGGGATCAAAATATCCGGTTCAGCCGGAATTTGTCTTGAAAGTTTGAAAAAATATTATTAATTTTATTTAACCGATTGAGCGCTATATTCGATTTGACTGAAATTTATTATGGTTGATTATCATAACACATCATTCAAGTAATTATGGTCATCATTGATTGATAAGAAGTATAAAAAATAGTAGTACCCCAACATAAAAATTAAAATATGTTTTTACTGGCGCGCCTAATAAAAATTAAAATAATACTATTTCAAAGATTGGCTCATTTAAAAGCTTTTTTGTCTGTTAATAATGTATGATATCTTGTACGGTTTTGCCACAAAAATATAAAATATGAATATGGTATCCTCAATTTCCTTTTCACAATCCTAATAAAGGGTGTTTTTTTTTAGAGGTATAGAGCTTCAATCATAGATACTAGTTAAACCAATGTCAGAATGGGAAGCTGTTGGTAGCAATTTTGTTCAGTAAGCTTTGGCAAATTATCATGTCAAAGCAACGATGAGATATTAACATAAATGTAGTGTCAATCCTCTGCTGTAAGATATGAATCGTTTTAATCTGGAACAACGTTGGGAAATATAAGAAACATATTTTAAAAGTGTGCTGTGTCGCAGTGGGGTCCGCTACAGAGACACGTTAACTATTTTTTTGTGGCCTAAACTAGAAGATTTCGACTTGGACGAGCTTTGGTTCCAGCAAGATGGAGCAATATGCCACACCAGACGTAAAACACTGCACACTGGTAACCGTGTTATCAGTCGTTTTGGAGACATTAATTAGCCATCGCGCAGCTGCGATTTGTCGCCGTTGGACTATTTTTTGTGGGGGGTATGTTAAGGACTGATGCTACTTCAACAATCCACAAACAATTGACGCATTAAAGGAAAACATACGTGAAACTATTCGCCAAATAGAGCCAGAAACAATCGAAAATGTACAGCAAAATTCGGTGAAAAGGATGGACTACTGTCAAGCTAACCGCGGCGGCCATATAACTGAAATTGTTTTCCATAAATAATCATGCTTTCTTGAATACAGAAGCAATCATTTAAAAATATTATAGGTGTAGTTTTATTAGCAATTTCAAAAAGAAAGATGGCCCACCCTTTATATAAAATTATACGAGAAACATTTTCGTAATTTTATGTATTATGTTATAACGAGTGTTTTCAATCCCAGATTAGGCATGAAGTAAAATTTCAAGTTTAGAAAAGCCAAAAAATTTGGTTTGGTTGCTCCGCGAAGTTATCTAAGCATTATATATTTTTAACTTCACTGTAAATCAGTGTTTTATACGTGTGGCGCACGAAGTAAAATTTCGAGTTTAGAAAAGCCCCGTGAAAATTTGTCTCGGGTCGCTGCGCGACCGTCGACAAATTTTCTACGCGGGGCTTTTCTAAACTCGAAATTTTACTTCATGCTCAGTCTGGGAGTGGACGACACTCGTTTAAATTTCGTTAGATTTTCAACATATCGAGATTTTCACTAATTTTCATGAATTTTCCAGCATCGATTAATTAATTTAGACGTTATATTAATCGTTAACGATTAATAAACGTTTTAAAAGTTGCGAGACCAAAAATTAACGAAATTCTAGAAAAGTCATGAATACTGGAATTCTTTTTTAGTTTATCAAAAATCTACGAAGCACACGAAAGGTGTCAAAGTTTTAAAAAGTAACGAAAGGAGTCAAGAATTTGAAAATCAGCAATAATCTTCGAAAATCCATGATTTTTGTCAAAATTTTAAAAATTGTTATAAATCTTGGAAATTAAAAAAAACTGTTCACTGTGGAGGCTTCTACTTCGTTATACATCATTATTTATACAAATAAGACAATTAACTTTGTTTGTATAACTGAGGATTTTATTGTGACTATAGTTTCGACAACTTTAACTTGTCATTATCAAACATAAAAAAAGTTTGAAAATTAACAAACGTATTAAAAAATTCACGAGTCGTCAAAGTTTTGAAAATAATTAAAATCTTCAAAATTCACAAAAATTGACAAGATTTTAAAAATTGGACAAAAACTTAAAAACCGCTGAAGATTTTGTAAACTAATTACAATACTGTAAAAAGCCATTAATTCTTTTTTAACTCATCTATAGGTTTAATTAGGAGGAGTCTCGCGGATGGTGTGCACTAAATGTTATAACCCTATTGTGGTTTACGCAGATTAACATATGTGTCTTTGTGTATATTTGTGATTCATGTTTTGTGTCTTACATTTTAGTTATATGTTTTTGGCTCTACATTGTAAATGGCTTGTCCGTAATAAAGAATTATTATTATTATATTATTATTTAACGAATGTTTTCCACTCCCAGACTAAGCATGAAGTAAAATTTCGAGTTGAGAAAAGCCGAAAGAATTTGGATTTGGACGCGTAGCGTTCAAATCCAAATTCTTGCTTTTCTCAACTCGAAATTTTACTTCATGCGCCACGCGCATAAAAACACTGATTAATTGTTAAGTTTAAAATATTTAAAACATTATTTTATCATAGATTATCACTTTACACATACTTCAAAGTGTTGTCAAATTTCAATATTTATTCACATTTCATCACTTTTTGGTATTGTTCTCAAATTTAAACATTTCATCGATTTTCGACAGTTTTCGATTTCTTCAAAATTCTGGCAAATTTAAACATTTTTGCCACTTTTCCATGATTTTCGCACCACGGACAGAGCATAAAATTCTTGATAAGGACATTAAACTCTATTAAAATTATTATCATGTATACACATAAATAAATGTTTATATGTAATATATTTTTATAATGATTGTAATTCATAATTATATAATAAAAATAAGTATTGGAAATGAGACAAACAAAAACAGTTAAATATTTGTCGAGTGAAATTCAAATCGTGAATATTTGTTAATCCAGTTTACTTGTCTACTGAAATTTAATACCCATTCATTCGCCCGGCGATATCTAAACAAATGAACAACGCGCTTCTCACTCATAATTTTTATTATTCGTTGTGATAAAATTCGGCAGGCACTATGAGCCAATACATAGTCAAAACTACATTCAGCAATTTTGCTATCTCTGCGCCATCTCGTACCCCAGAAACACACTAACAGGAAAAATTGGCCCTCTTAAAAAAAAATTGGCTTAATCGCGTAGCGACCAAACCAAATTTCATATTTAATCGTCATTTCAATATCGAAGCAATAGTATTATAAATACATAACAATTTTTTTGTTTCTTTTGTTGTCGTCTGACTATTTGCTAAAGATATAGAGATGAAACTTTCAACTTAAGCGTTTTATTACAATCGTAGAATCTAAAAAGCTTTTGGTGAAAATAGGGAAACCGGAAGTATATCAATATTAGAAAAAAATTTAACTGCGTGTGCTCTCCAGAACAAACATGTTTGGACTAATTTTTTTTTTATTATTTCCAAAACACTTAGTTGTATTTTACTATAATTACAATCTGATCACAAATGGATCAATGAGTAATATTTAGCTAACTTAATTTACTAAAGGACTAATTTATTTCAATCATTAATCATTAAGTTACTTATTATTGAGATGGACACGAGAAATAAAATGTACTGTTTAAAACTTTAATAGCAGTTTACTACTTTGTATAATTTGATATTCAAGCTTTTAAAATAAACAGATTTATGAGCGCCTAATTAATCTCGAAATGTTACAATGTAACAATTTCGAGCTGTGGCCTGAGTGCGCGTTCTATTTTAACAGCTCTAGAATCTTGTTGGTATTTATGCACGAATGCAACGTTTTCATTTTTGGCATGCCTTCTGGTAACGCCTAACCGCTTTATTTCAAGACGGTGATGTACACTTTCCTAATTATTTTTAAGAACAGGACGGAATGCGGAAGTTTTTTTCGAATTTTTACCAGATTTGTGCTTTTACTCTGATTAGTCAAAGCCATAATCTAGGGGGCTATTCATAACACTAGTGCAATTTGACATTGGTGAGAAGTCGCACTGAAATGACGTAATTTTGGGAAAAATTGACAAAACCGTGTAGAGTAAAATGTCGTAATTTCGGCGAGACTTCTTGCATCGCTGATGTGAATAGCCCCCCCTGGGAGTATTCACAGCACCGATGCAATTTTTCATCGGTGAGAAGTCGCACTGAATTGACGTCATTTTGGGAAGAATTTGCCAAACCTTATGGAGTAAAATGACGTTCTTTTTGGTGCAAGTTCTCACCGATGACAAATTGCTTGGGTGCTGAGAAAACGGGCCCTGACCTTTTAAAAATCACCGAATGTTTGCTGTTTTTATGTTAAATATTAGATTAACATTTTAATAATAATAATAATAAACATTTTTATTTACTGATCATAAAACCATAATATAAAATACAAAATAACACAGCTATGATATGGAATACGTCAATTAAATAATTGATAATAGCAATAATAATAATTCCTCTGACACTTAACAATTTAACATTTTAACAGTACATATTTAATAATGATAGGTTATTTTCTACTACATGATAGTATCATTCAAATATTCATCAATTGAATAATAACATTTAACAATCAGCAGAGTTTTTAGTCTTTTTTTGAAAACATTTATATTTGTGGAACTTCTAAGATTATGGGGGAGTTTATTGTAAACTTCAGGCCCTTTAATTCTGGGAGAGAGTCTTCTTATTTTTAATCTGGCCTTATTTTTATATATAAGTGAATATATATTTCACCACCTCTCTCTTTTTGGATAGCACAGAAAAACAGATTTTTAAGGCGGAAATATTACCTATCATCAACATTATTTTACAGAATTAGTCTTACATATAGGATTTTTATTTGTTTCCTCTTAACAAAAGAAGTACATCTAAGAACCAAGTTTGTAGCAGCTTTTTTACCAAATTGATGCATTGGCGGATTTAATCAATTAAACAAAAAACAATAAAAAAAAACCGATACAGATGAACCATATTTGGAAATAAGTACAAAAAAAAAACAAGAATCTCGTGTTGTATTCAAACGTGAGTTCTTACAATTTTAAATGTCTGCAGCGGGAACTGGTATAAACAGGGAGCACGGCTTACACAAGCTGACAGCTGTCAGAACGGGAAAAATGGACGTAAATACGATCGGACGGGGCAAAAGAAAAGGTGGAGAAGAGAAGAAGAAGGCTGAACAATTCACTGTTTTTTTTTTCATATTTCTTCCGAATTCAAGAAGAAGCATGGACACGAGGCCGTAGTCAGAAAAAAAATGGTTTGAAATTTAAGAGATAAAGAAGGATATTACTAATTTTAGTTTAAACGTTGAATTTTAAAATAAAGAAGAACTAAATGAAAAACTACTTTTAGGGCCAGTTGTTGAATCGTGGCTTAAGCTGCAGTTTTCGCAAACTGTTGTTTTAGATGAGCTGGGCTTTATTTCGTAATGTGTTTCTGAATCACATATTAAGCCATGCTTATTTTAGCGTAGCTTGAGTTATGTTGGTAGTAACATGGTATACGTAATGAAATTTTATTTGTGACAAAAATGTGAAAAAACTTAAATCTGATTTGCTTCAAGTTGAAATTTTATTTTTAAAGATATTTTAAATGTGAAAAATGCTAACGGTAATGAACATTTTAATATATCGGTTGTTTTTTTATTTTCCAGCCATAAATTATAACATTGATAAATAAATATAATATATTTAGAACTTCACTTTAAGACAACGTTTTATACGCGTGGCGCATGAAGTAAAATTTCGAGTTTAGAAAAGCCCCGTGAAAATTTGTCTCGGGTCGCTGCGCGACCCTCGACAAATTTTCTGCGCGGGGCTTTTCTAAACTCGAAATTTTACTTCATGCTTAACCAAGGAGTGGAAGACACTCTTTAGAAGTTTAAAATTGAACGATTTTCAAAAACGACGAATACCTCAAAATTTACAGCGTTTATGCTTTAAATGAAGCATATAAATATATACATATTCATGTATGCATGCTTAAAAAAAATCCTTACATTAATTAATTTGTAACAAACATTTGATGCAATTAATTCAGAATAATATTCATAAAAGAGTTTAATTCTAAATTTTTTAATTTCACATTTAAAATATCATTAAAAATGAAATTTCAACTTGAAGCAAATCAGATTCACAGTTTTTCACATTTTTGCCACAAATAAAATGTTAACTTGAAGCAAATCAGATTCTTCAACTATTTTCACATTTTTTTCAAAAATAAAATTTTAACTTGAAGCAAATCATATTTTTCAACTTTTTTAACATGTTTGCTAGATTTAATAAAGAAAACACTTGGTTAAATTTCACTAATATTTTGGTTTTTTATTCCAACTAGTTTCGACTTTGAGTCATTCTCAAGGAGTACAGGAAATTACATTTTTACAAACTTTATATACAAGAGAGGTTAATTTAAATTTTATGGTTAGGCAATAAGGGCTGTCATGATGGGTTTCACCACGTAAAAAATGAGAAACTTGTTCAAGATATAGATGTTTGTTAGAATTACAATTTATTTATAAAATTCGTTATAACCTTCTTTTCTTCTAATATTTAAGTAAACCAAACAGGTATAAAAATCAACGTTATTCAAATTTTTGTTAGTTATAATTACAATTTATACAATTCGGTATAACCGTCTTTTAATATAATATTTAAATAAACCTAACAGGTATTAAAACTATAAATTTTAAAAATAATGTTAGGTATCTTTTTCGGTGCGATGTTCTAAGTGTTTTTACAAATATTTTTCAGGCATTAAACAAGGATTGCATTTTATCTTGGAGTAATAATTACACTAAATCACAAATTCTATCGTCTTAAGTTGTTTTATTAATTAAGATATTGTTTGCATGTTCACGAATAACATTTTCATAATTTTATATTACACAAATTCTATTTAAAATTGGGTTCTTTTTAATAATCAGTAAGGATGTTTTAAATAAATAATTATTTTTGTACTTCTAAGACTAATACTTAATGTAGGTTTTCAATTTAAATTCATTTGGTTTGTTTTACTAATATATTTATTTTTCGACTAGTTTTGGCTTGATGCCATTTTCAAGAATACTTAGGTTTGCCACGTACATTTTCTTCTTTGGAAAATGTGACACGACAGTAAAAAGATTGAGAAAGATTGATATGCGTAGATATAACATACACTGCAAATTTAGCGCCATTAGTTGTTATTTAAAAGCGTTCAATTTGAAGCTTCTAAAGAGTCTTTCCACTCCCAGACTAAGCATGAAGTAAAATTTCGAGTTTAGAAAAGCCTGAAAATTTGGTTTGATCGCTCCGCGAAGCGGAGCGATCAAACCAAATTTTCAGGCTTTTCTAAACTCGAAATTTTACTTCATGCGCCACGCGTATTAAAGACTGATTTAAAGTTAAGTTCAAAATTTATGGTCTTATACATTTTGAGTAGCTGTAACTCCACTTTTGGGTAAAGAATTAAATTTCTGTTGACTGGTAATTATTTTGAACTTACATTAATTTTATATAAATTTTTAAACAAAATTCCATTAAAATATTCAACATTTCACACACAACATTTCACACTCAATTGATTAGCTATAATTCCACGTTTGGGTGGAGAATTTAATTTCTGTTTATTGTATTTAGAACTTTGATTAATTCTGCATAAGTTAACATGTTTTTGATGCTTTAAAATAATATTTAAATTTTTGACAAATTTTTTAACAAAATCCCATTAAAATATTCAACATTTCACACACAACATTTCACACTAATGATTAGCAATAATTTGGGCGGAAAATCGAATTTCTGTTTATTGTATTTAGAACTCTGATTAATTCTGCATAAGTTAACATGTTTTTGATGCTTTAAACTAATATTTAAATTTTTGACAATTTTTTTTAACAAAATCCCATTAAAATATTCAATATTTCACACACAACATTTCACACTCTATTGATTAGCCATAATTCCACGTTTAGGCGGAAAATCGAATTTCTGTTTGTTGTCTTTAGAACTCTGATTAATTCTGCATAAGTTAACATTTTTTTGATGCTTTAATTAATTTTTAAATTTTTGACAATTTTTTTAACAATATCCCATTAAAATATTAAACATTTCACACTCTATTGATTAGCCATAATTCCACGTTTGGGCGGAAAATCGAATTGCTGTTTATTGTATTTAGAACTCTAATTAATTCTGCATAAGTTAACATGTTTTTGATGCTTTAAAATAATATTTACATTTTTGACAAATTTTTTAACAATATCCCATTAAAATATTCAACATTTCACACTCTATTGATTAGCTATAATTCCACGTTTGGGCGGAAAATCGAATTTCTGTTTATTGTATTTAGAACTCTGATTAATTCTGCATAAGTTACCATGTTTTTGATGCTTTAAAATAATATTTAAATTTTTGACAATTTTTTTAACAATATCCCATTAAAATATTCAGCATTTCACATACAACATTTCACACTCTATTGATTAGCTATAATTCCATATTTGGGCGGAAAATCGAATTTCTGTTTATTGTAATTAGAACTCTGATTAATTCTGCATAAATTACCAAGTTTTTGATGCTTTAAAATAATTTTTAAATTTTTGAGAAATTTTTTTAACAAAATCCCATTAAAATATTCAACATTTTAGACACAACATTTCACACTCAATTGATTAGCCATAATTCCACGTTTGGGCGGAAAATTTAAGTTTTTAATGTTTTAAAATAATATTTAAATTTTTTACAAAATTTGAAACAAGATTCCATTGAAATATTCAATATTTCAGACTTAACTCTCAATTGATTGGCCATAACTCCACGTCTGTGTGAATAATTTAATTCCTGTTGATTATATCTTGAACTTTGATTCATTCTGTATAAATGAGTTTTTAAAGCTTTACGGTAACATTTGATTTTTTACATTTTTTAAACAAAATTCTTCCAAACCAAATTTGTACGTAAACATTTAAATAACGTTTCTCTATACAGCACATGCTGAGACATACATTGGCAAAGTTGAGAATTCTGAAAGAATACAAAAAAAAATATTTAAAAGTGAATATTTGGGAATATTCATGAAGTGAATATTCTGGCCGATTGTGTATTAAAAACGTCAACTAATTTTGATGTTTCAGGTTATGAATTCGAGCTTTGGGCGTTAATCGGTGGTGGTCGGCTGCTTATACCACTGCAATAAGCTATGATTAAAAAAAAACGAAATGTATTTAAGCCGAGTTTAAGTCTAAACACGGCTTAAGCCCCTATTCAACAACTGGGCCTTAGAGTCTATTGATAGAATAATTTCATACAATTTTTTCTCCTGTTCATTGGATTTAATTCAACTAGATTTCAATACGCGTAAGCCGTGCTTATGATGATTGCACAATTTTCCGATTTCAAATTCCTTTCGATCATAAAAACCGCCCATGCCCGATTCAGCAATTTCCCAATACCAGATCTAGCAATCTCTTCAAATTGCCAGTTTCCTGTGTCCTCGAAAGCCAGCAACAATAACAACAAAAACAACGCCCAAAAAAACACCTTTTGCCATTTTAATGCGGGTCATCGGGAGTCGCGATCTCTTTGGCTCTTTGCCTGGGCTTATAATTAAGTTGTTCGAGCCGGCGATAAGAGCGCCTTATAAAGACAATACCGAGAGCGCGAGAGGCGAGGGTACGTTATTGTTGTTGCGAAAAGCGTAGGTGAGGGTGTGTGGGTGTCTGATGTAAGAAGGTGTATGGTGTTTTATGGCCTGGAGGGGTTTGCGGAATTTGTTTTGATGTGAATTTTGCACATATTGGTCAAACTTGCCTTCATTAAATCAGTCTGATTTAAAACAAGTTCATTTTGAATTAAGGTTTATTGGCCAAACAATCATAAAATGAGCACTTCAAAAAGGAACAAAAATGTTGATAAGGGATAAACTTACTCCAAGCTTATAATTTATTGGCCAAACAATCATAAAATGGGTACTTCAAAACGGAACAAAAATGTTGATAAGGCATAAACTTACTCCAAGCTTATAAGTTATTGGCAAACAATCATAAAATGGGCACTTCAAAAGGGAATAAAAATGTTGATAAGGCATAAACGTACTCCAAGCTTATAATTTATTGGCCAAACAATCATAAAATGGGAACTTCAAAAAAAAACAAAAATGTTGATAAGGCATAAACTTACTCCAAGCTTATAATTTATTGGCTAAACAATTATAAAATGGGCACGTCAAAAAAGAACAAAAATGTTGATAATACATAAACTTACTCCAAGTTTATAATTTATTAGCCAAACAATTATAAAATGGGCACTTCAAAAAGGAACAAAAATGTTGATAAGGCATAAACTTACTCCAAGCTTATAAGTTATTAGCAAACAATCATAAAATGGGCACTTCAAAAAAGAACAAAAATGTTGATAAGGCATAAACTTACTCCAAGCTTATAATTTATTGGCTAAACAATCATAAAATGGGCACTTCAAAAAGAAACAAAAATGTTGATAAGGCATAAACGTACTCCAAGCTTATAATTTATTAGCTAATAAATTATAAAATGGGAACTTCAAAAAGGAACAAAAATGTTGATAAGGCATAAACTTATTCCAAGCTTATAAGTTATTGGCAAACAATCATAAAATGGGCACTTCAAAGGGGAACAAAAATGTTGATAAGGCATAAACTTATATTCACTATTTGTTTTGAGTTATGTGAAGTAATAAATCTCTAATAAAACACGATTTAATTTCCTTTCTTCACTTATTTATTTTTGTTTGTTAAATGTACATTTCGAGTACCATGTACTCATTTTCAATAACTGAAATTCAGTTATTGAAAATGAGTACATGGTACTCGAAATGTACATTTAACAAACAAAAATAAATAAGTGAAGAAAGGAAATTAAATCGTGTTTTATTAGACATAAACTTATAGATGATTGAGTTACGTGAAGATTATAATAATAAAAAGAAGTATCAATAACCTTTCTTCACACACTTTATTTTAATACCAGATGTACATTTCTGTCACCAAGTGACCATTATCAATGGATTTTTAATACTAACTTATACAAACAAAAATAGGAGTATATATACAGAACAGTTTAACAAAATATAATGAGCGTTAGGCGGTGGGGTTTAATGTGGGGAAAAAACGTACATTAACGGGTCGGTTTATGGAAAGGGGGATGAGCGGTAGGTAAAGACAGGTATATTCGGGTTAAGTAAAAGGAGGTATTAAATCTAGTAATTTGTTATTGAGTGGACTTAAATCAAAATTCATTAAGTTGTTTGCGTGTTTTTTCATTGCAATCGCTTCTAACATGTTTAAGTGATGATTGGATGACTGTTTTATTAATTTCATATTATTGATTGATATCTTATGGCCAGTTTCTAGTGAATGATTTGCTACGGCTGATTTTTCATTATTAAAATTTCTTAAATGGTTCATGTGTTCTTTAAAACGTATTCTTAAGTTTCTTTGCGTTTGCCCGACATACACCTTATTACAATTGTTGCAGTTAATTGAATAAATACCTGATTTATCCAGATATTCTGGTTGAGAAAAAGTATTACCCAAGGTTTGTCCTAATTTAGTTTTGATATAATATGCGGGAGTTAAATTGTAAACTTACTCCAAGCTTATAATTTATTGGCTAAACAATCATAAAATGGGCACTTCAAAAAAGAACAAAAATGTTGATAAGGCATAAACTTACTCCAAGCTTTTAATTTATTGGCCAAACAATCATAAAATGGGCACTTAAAAAAAATTGATAAGGCATAAACTAACTCCAAGCTTATAATTTATTGGCTAAACAATCATAAAATGGGCACTTCAAAAAAGAACAAAAATGTTGATAAGGCATAAACTTACTCCATTGGCTAAAACAATCATAAAATGGCCACTTCAGAAACAAAAATGTTGATAAGGCATAACCTTACTCCAAGCTTATAATTAGCATCTTATTAAAGTGAAAAGCACTGATTTTATTTGAAAATGATTGAATATCAATACATCCTGAAGGAAAAACAAAAAAGCTCAATTGTTTTTCTCTGAATTTAGACATTATTCTCTTATATTCGCAGAAAAGTCATTGAAATAATTAGATCGTGGTTGGTCTAATAAGTTTTGAAATATTGGCCAAAAAGTCCATCAGAAGTTCAAGTTGCGTTTGGGCAAGAGTGTAATAATTTGCAAAAGAAGATCGCTGATTCTTATTCATTCATTTTAATAGCATGGCGTTTCTAGCAGTGACGTAACTAAGAGGGGGTGGATGGGGTGTCGTATGCACACCTATTTCAAGCATTACAAAGACCTCACAATAAAAAAAATATTCTCTGTTTCTTTGCCACTTTTAAAATCCTTCGATTCCTTTTTTTGAAGATTCGTCCCAGCTCTGCCACTGGTCTAAACTAAACTCTTGCTCTTTTGTAACACCTGGAATAACTTGCGTTGGAATGTGTAGCTATACTTAATAGAAATAAACTCACTGTATATACATGTCTATAGGGGGCCCCAAAATTCTAGCTGTGCCACAGGTTTTTAGCTATATTTTACTTTCTCTTTGTTTGAAAAACCACATTTTCTGAATTTGCTAAAGGATCTTGCTGGTAAATTTATCTTATTTGTATGCCTGGTATTATAAACGATTAATAAATCATTAGATAACTATTTGTGGAGTAAATTTATTTACCTAGTAAACTAATGGGCAAATAAAATTGCGTATTATAAAGCAAACCTACCAAATAAATAGCAATTCTAGAAATAAATAATTTAATTAGTAGACTACAGACCGAAATTAAACATATTCATTGTGGCCATAGCTGGAACCACTTATGGGGGGTGCCTCCTTTTTTTTTCGAAAAAATCGATTTTTTTTTTTATTGCAGTTTTGGATACTTTGATATGTGTAGTATCCACCCCTGGAACCGTATTACCGAATTCGAACCGGAAGTTGTTTTTTTTCTCAATTGAGCAAAGTAAAACATGCCCCTAAAATCGGCCGTTTTTCCATGTACGTATTTCTTGGGAATTTCTTTCTTTTGGCAACGGCAAATGCTTCAATATGACATGTGAAGTACTAGAACTTACTGGAAGAGTTACCAGATGTCACCAGATGTACAGATGTGAGAATCGCTTCTCACTTCAGTCTGCTTCATGCAACCGGCGGAAAAACACGTGTCAAAGTGTAAACAATGCCGCGTAAACCCGGGAAGCGTGGTCATGGCTTTGTGAAGAAAAAAGTTCTCCCAACAAATCGCCACAGCATGGAATATGAAACCACCTTTGCGAGCACGTCGGCGAAGAAGCTGAAGGACCACGACTACGATGACATCGAGATAAATCGCAGCCATTCGTACGTCATTCTGGACTTTTTGACTGTGTTCAATTTCCTCTCAGGTATACTTACTAAAATACAAGAATCGCGGACAATCATACGTCATTCTGGATTTCTTGACTGAATTCCACTTCCTTTCAGAAATACTGAAATGCAAGACTTGCAACGCTGACATCAGATTCTCCCAGACCGCTAACCGAGGCCTTGGCTTCAAGTTGACCGTGCATTGCGACTGCCCCGTACGTCACGTTAAATCCTCCCCGACGGTAAACAAACAAGCGTACGAAATCAATAGACGGCTGACGATGGTTATGCGTTTGCTGGGACTAGGCCTCCACGGCGTTAACCTGTTTTGTGGGCTGATGGATTTGTCAGTTGGCTTCTCGTCCAGGTTGTACGACGCTTGCCTGGAAAACTTGTTCACGGCTTCGAAGGCTGTATTCAAAGTTATTCGCACAAAAGCAGCCTCTGAGGAACAGGAACTAAATGAAGAAGCGGGCAACGAACGAACGCATTTATCTGTGTCAGGTGATGGATCGTGGATGACACGCGGATTCTCGTCGTTGTTCGGAGTAACTTCGCTAATCGGCAAATACTCGAAAAAGGTCATAGATTGTGAAGTCAAGTCGTCTTTCTGCCACTCTTGCAACATCCAAAAGTCAGTTATGGATTCTGGACAGTTTGAAGATTGGTACGAGTCTCACAAGGTCAATTGCAGCGCGAATCATAACGGGAGTGCAGGCAAAATGGAGGTCGACGCCGTAAAGGAAATGTTTTGTCGTTCTGAGGAATTGTTCGGGGTCAAGTACAAATATTACATTGGGGACGGCGACACAAAGACGTTTAAAGGGTTGCTGGACTTAGACCCGTATCCTGATGTGCTCGTGGAGAAGAAGGAATGCGTGGGACATGTGGAGAAGAGGATGGGTACGCGACTTCGCAAAGTGAAGAAAGAAACCAAAGGAATCGGCGGAAAGGGACACGGAAAGCTGACAGACAAGCTGATCAAGGATCTGACAAAGTACTACGGTTTGGCGATCCGACGTCATCCCGATTCGGTGGAAGAGATGAGAAAAGAGGTCTGGGCCACTTTTTACCACAAGTGTTCGACGAATGACAAGCCGCAACACCAGAACTGTCCCGCTGGCGCGCAGAGTTGGTGCAAATGGCGCGTCGCTGAGGCAACGGGACAACTGGACCAATTTCGACACGAACCGGCACTCACCAAGGAAGTCCAAAATGCGATTCTTCCCATTTACCAGTCGCTTTCGGACGACGAACTTCTGCACCGGTGCTTGGGAGGAAACACGCAGAATTGCAACGAGAGCCTGAACGCGTGTATTTGGAAGCTGGCCCCTAAGCACCTGTTTTGTGGCTCCAAGACCGTCAACGTCGCCATGTTCCTGGCTGTGGGCATCTTCAACGAGGGTTACTCAACTATCCTGAAGACGATGTGCACCATGGGAATTAAGGTGGGCGTTTTCTCTTTGCAATTCGCAACGAACAGCGACGAGAAACGAGTTGCAGCAGCTAAGAAGAGGCTGCATCCCGAAGTTCGACTCGCCATGGAGAAGAGGATAATGGCTCAAGAGCTCCAAAACGCCTTCTACGAGGAAGAGGAAGGTCTGATGTACGGTCCTGGGATTGCAGACTAACCGTGAGTTGCACAATATCGCTTTGAATTGTAGTCAAAACTTCAATCGCGTTTTTCTCGAATCACCTTTTTTAAAATCGCGCGCAGTGATAACTCGAGTACATTTCAACCGATTCGATTGAAATTTTGGGCGTTTGGTCGCAAATTAAATTCAACAGGGAGTGACGGAGCATTTTTTGAATCGGTACATATTATGTATTTTTTTAGCCCCCCTGAAGACCAAAAAAACACCTAAAAAATGACTGTTTTATTCACATGGCCGCCATTTTGTTATATCTTGACCGATCGACAATATCCTCCGGCATTCCCTGCGGAAACATGTCTACATTAATGTGTTTAACCGACAACCATTTCAGATCAACCGGGTGGCCGCTAGGACTGCGCGCGTGGAGGCCTGCAGCGGCGAGGTGCTCTGCGGCAACGGCGATATCGGGCGTATATTTTGACATTGGGGGGTCAAAAAATTGTGTTTTGAAGTTAAAATGTTAATAAACAAAATGGTCAAAACCGGGGTTCGATTGATTGTACCCAGCCCGAGAAAAAAATTATCAAAAAACATGCATTTTTAGGCCCAAAAAAGGAGGCACCCCCCTTATCTTTTAAATTGAATTGTCAATATTTCAAATAAAATTGTCAATCAAATTGGAAATTTAGTATAATTCCTCATAATTATAGAGAATAACCGTGGAATACGTTAATGTTCTCTTTTGCGACAAAAGAGGCAGCGATACTATATTGAAAACTCCAAGCCAACCAATGAATGCACAAAAAGACGCAGACAGCGGTAAGTGGGAAATTCAAAACAAACGAAGGAAGAATCGTTCAAAACAATTAATCATGGGAAAAAAGAAAATTGATGACTGTAATCTTACAGCAGTCCCGAAGATGTCGTGGTATTTTCTGGGCAAAGCAGATCCCAAAATAACTGTAGATGATGTAACCACATACATAAGAACAAACATATGTTCCACGGGAAATTTGGAAGTAAACGCATTAAAAATACGTAATCTCGGCGAGACTGCGTTCAAAATTGGGGTGGAAAAAATATACGATGAAAAATTTAAAGACGAGGATCTGTGGCCTGTTAACATTAAATTGCAGCCGTATTCTTTTTTTGCCGAGCGACAGAAAATAAAAAACCTGAAAGTATAAACAGTAAGACAAAAGGTGATCATATTAAAATAATTCACCTGAACGTACAAGGATTATATAATAAAATCGATGAAGTAAATGTCTTCACCATGTTGGAGGCTCCCACATTTTTGTGTTTATCCGAGCATTGGTACACAACGAATAATATGGAATTCATGTCCTTAAACAATTACACAGCAATCACATACTTCTGTAGATCAATGTTTTCTCTAAATCTGACATTAAATCATAATGTTGAAAAGCACATCGAATGTAGCGCTCTTACATTTAAACTAAACAATAAAAACGTTTGCCTCATAACAATTTACAGATCTCCATCTGGAGATTTCAAAATATTCGAAGAGAAAATCACGTGCATACTAAATGCTATCTCTGCTATTTGCGATAACATCATTTTGTGTGGAGACTTGAACATTAACGCACTTACTGAGTCTAACAATAAGAAAATCCTGATTGATATATTTCAGTCCTATGACCTGAATTATGTATGCTCAGACCCAACTCGAATATTTACCAATAAAAACAATCATACTACAAGCTCAGCCATTGATTATATGGTCTCCAATCTGCCACCAGAAAACTGGTCATGTGATGTGATCGAACCACATATATCAGACCACAAAGCACAATGTTTACGATATAATAGATCAACAGACAATAAAAATGAAACACGTATAACAGAAAATACATTTGTAAGACGACGTATAACTAAAAAAAGTACGATTCAAATTCAAAATAAACTACTAAACACTAATTGGAACATTCTGTATATGGCATCTGATATTATTATTATTATTCTTTATTTACGGAATTCACCTTTTTTACAATTGAAATTAACACAATTAGTTGTATATAGTAACACATCATACTCATTACGTTACTAAGTATAACCAAAATTAATGTATAAACAAAATAATATCAAAAAAAATATATATATATTAATACAGCATTCGACATATTTTTAGACATCGTGAGACAAAACATTGAATCTTAATCTGTAACTGTTACTAATAAAAACAAAAATATAAATAGTCCACCATGGATATCGAGCAAAATAAGAAAACTGAGAAATGAACTAAATGATTATTCTGGCTAAAAGAAACATTTAAATGTGATGATACCAGAACACTCTATGAGCAATCAAGACGTGACTACAAAATTTGAGTAGAGACAACGGAAAATGATTATTACAAGAAATTAATTGACGAAGCTTCTAATAAATCTGCACAAATTTGGAATATAGTGAACAACAAGTTAGGTAAACGAAAAATAAACAAAATTGAGAAAATTGTAGATAATGATGAAGTATTCGAAGAGATCTCGAATATCTTTGCAAAATATTTCTCGAGTGTAGTAGATGACAGTTTACGACAACATTTTGGGACCAACATATCAAGGAGCTGCACTACCTGCGCGGAGTTTTCAAAGTCATTTGTATTCCTGCCTGTAGATACTAGTGAAGTTTTATCATCAATTTATAAGCTAAAAAATAAAAAAAGCACAGGCCATGACGAGATTTCAACACAGTTGATCAAGTGTATAGCATATGAATTATTGGAACCGCTGACATACCTAATAAATACATCCATCGAAGAAGGCATCTTCCCAACAGCCCTGAAAACCGCCGTAGTGATTCCAATCTTCAAGAAAGAGGATCGAACGCGCAAGGAGAACTACAGGCCAATATGTTTATTAAGTGTGATATCAAAAATTGTAGAAAAAATTGTGAGTGAACGTCTGTGGTGTTATTTAAATAGATTTCGTCTCATATCAGCAACTGACACGGACACGGATTTCGGCACTCGCTTTCAACGGAAACAGCTTGCTATCAAATGGTAGAACATGTCAGCAAGGAATTAGACGCGAAATGTCACTGCTACGTGACATTTCGCGTCTATTTCGCTACTATTTGATTTATCGAAAGCTTTTGATACTGTTAATATAGAATTTGTTAAGGATAAATTAAATAAACTGGGAATACGGGGAAATATCTTAGATTTTCTAATTTCTTTCTTGAGCGGTAGAAAATATTATGTTAAATGTAATAATTTCGACTCAAATGTACATAGCATATCTACAGGTGTAGCGCAGGGCTCGGTGTTGGGATATTTTTGTTGTATATAAATGACATATCAAGTTATATTAGTAACGGAAAGCTAATTAATTTTGCCGATGATACATCAGTCATTGTTTCATCTACCGATTCTACTACACTAAAAACTTCCATCCAACAAACTATAGACGAAGTAAAATGTTGGTGTGACAAAAATATGCTGATTTTGAATCAGAGTAAAACCGAATGTATGTACTTCTACAATACTAAAATCCCAGAGTACATACTGCACGCCGATATAGTAAAATCAACGAAATTTTTGGGCATATACATTGATCCGCAACTATCATGGAATAAGCATATCGATCTCGTATGCAGTAAGCTCAACAAGGCATATTATGCAATTCTAAGCCTCAGAAGAACGGTGGCACTGCCTAATTTATTGGAAATATATTATGCGCTTGCTTATTCTCATCTGTCATATAATATCATCATTTGGGGAAAACCAGCTCTCCGAAATCGAATATTTGTATTACAAAAAAGAATATTAAGATTGATATATGTATAATATAGCTCCTAGAGAATCATGTAAACCAATATTTTCTAAATATAATATACTTACATTCCCTTGTATATATATTTTAAGATGTAGTTTATTTGTAAAAAAGCATCTATATTATTTCGAAAGAAATTCTAATTTTCACAGTTATGACACCCGTCATCAAAATAGTCTTTCGGTTACAAGTCATGGCACGACACAATATGAACGAGGGCCAAATCATAACTGTGTTAAAATTTATAAAAAAATACCACCGGACATAAAAAGTGCCACAGCATTCAAAGATTTTAAGAATAAATTAAAAATATACCTAATGGAGAACCTATATTATAACATAGATGATTTTTTACAATAATGTGTTCCTTTATTCTGTTATAATGTTTAGAAATAGATTTATATTATCTTTAACTTGACTTGTCCAATATCTCTAGATTAATATGGATTAATAAAGATTATTATTATTATTATTATTATTATTATTATACGACAGAATTATACAGAACAAGAAAAAGAAAGCTTATTAGAAATTATAAAAGACCTAAACAAGTGTTTTCCACTCCCAGGCTAAGCATGAAGTAAAATTTCGAGTTTAGAAAATCCTGAAAATTTGGTTTGGCCGCGTAGCGCGAAGCGCTGAGCGGCCAAACCAAATTTTCAGGCTTTTCTAAACTCGAAATTTTACTTCATGCGTCACGCGTACAATACACTGATTTCAAGTGAAGGTCTCTTGTTCACAAAATTTCAGTGTTTTCAGTGTTTAATACGCGTGGCGCATGAAGTAAAATTTCGAGTTTAGAAAAGCCTGAAATTTTACTTCATGCTTAGCTTGGGAGTGGAAAACACTCATTTAAAACTTTAAATGAAACTAATTTTAAAAAAAGCGTTTGCATAAGTATGAAAATTCCTGGTTATGCCTGACTTGAAAAACTCTAGGTCTTAGACTCCTTAGAATGTCTTGTGGTTTGAATTAATCACTGTCAGGGAAGATACTATGAGCGAACTTAAATGGAATCTAAAGTAATTATTATTTAATGAGTGTTTTCCACTCCCAGACTAAGCATGAAGTAAAATTTCGAGTTTAGAAAAGCCTGAAAATTTGGTTTGGTCGCTCCGCGCTTCGCGCTACGCGACCAAACCAAATTTTCAGGCTTTTCTAAACTCGAAATTTTACTTCATGCTTAGTCTGGGAGTGGAAAACACTCGTATAAAACTTTAAATGGAACTAATTTAAAAAAAGCGTCTGCATAAGTATGAAAATCCCTGGTTATGTCTGACTTGAAAAACTCTAGGTCTTCGACTCCTTAGAATGTCTTGTGGTTTGAATTAATCACTGTCAGGGAAGATACTATGAGCGTACTTAAATAGAATCTAAAGTAATTATTATTTAACGAGTGTTTTCCACTCCCAGACTAAGCATGAAGTAAAATTTCGAGTTTAGAAAAGCCTGAAAATTTGGTTTGGTCGCATAGCGCGAAGCGCGGAGCGGCCAAACCAAATTTTCAGGCTTTTCTAAACTCGAAATTTTACTTCATGCGCCACGCGTACAAGACACTGATTTTAAGTGAAGTTCACTTGTTCACAATATTTCAGTGTTTTCAGTGTTTAATACGCGTGGCGCATGAAGTAAAATTTCGAGTTTAGAAAAGCCTGAAAATTTGGTTTGGTCGCTCCGCGCTTCGCGCTACGCGACCAAACCAAATTTTCAGGCTTTTCTAAACTCGAAATTTTACTTCATGCTTAGTCTGGGAGTGGAAAACACTCGTTTAAAACTTTAAATGGAACTAATTTAAAAAAAGCGTCAGCATAAGTATGAAAATCCCTGGTTATGTCTGACTTGAAAAACTCTAGGTCTTCGACTCCTTAGAATGTCTTGTGGTTTGAATTAATCACTGTCAGGGAAGATACTATGAGCGAACTTAAATATAATCTAAAGTAATTATTATTTAACGAGTGTTTTCCACTCTCAGACTAAGCATGAAGTAAAATTTCGAGTTTAGAAAAGCCTGAAAATTTGGTTTGGTCGCATAGCGCGAAGCGCGGAGCGGCCAAACCAAATTTTCAGGCTTTTCTAAACTCGAAATTTTACTTCATGCGCCACGCGTACAAGACACTGATTTTAAGTGAAGTTCACTTGTTCAGAATATTTCAGTGTTTTCAGTGTTTAATACGCGTGGCGCATGAAGTAAAATTTCGAGTTTAGAAAAGCCTGAAAATTTGGTTTGGCCGCTCCGCGCTTCGCGCTACGCGACCAAACCAAATTTTCAGGCTTTTCTAAACTCGAAATTTTACTTCATGCGTCACGCGTACAATACACTGATTTCAAGTGAAGGTCTCTTGTTCACAAAATTTCAGTGTTTTCAGTGTTTAATACGCGTGGCGCATGAAGTAAAATTTCGAGTTTAGAAAAGCCTAAAATTTTACTTCATGCTTAGCTTGGGAGTGGAAAACACTCATTTAAAACTTTAAATGAAACTAATTTTAAAAAAAGCGTCTGCATAAGTATGAAAATTCCTGGTTATGCCTGACTTGAAAAACTCTAGGTCTTAGACTCCTTAGAATGTCTTGTGGTTTGAATTAATCACTGTCAGGGAAGATACTATGAGCGAACTTAAATGGAATCTAAAGTAATTATTATTTAATGAGTGTTTTCCACTCCCAGACTAAGCATGAAGTAAAATTTCGAGTTTAGAAAAGCCTGAAAATTTGGTTTGGTCGCGTAGCGCGAAGCGCGGAGCGGCCAAACCAAATTTTCAGGCTTTTCTAAACTCGAAATTTTACTTCATGCGCCACGCGTACAAGACGCTGATTTCAAGTGAAGTTCACTTGTTCACATTATTTCAGTGCTTTCAGTGTTTAATACGCGTGGCGCATGAAGTAAAATTTCGAGTTTAGAAAAGCCTGAAAATTTGGTTTGGTCGCTCCGCGCTTCGCGCTACGCGACCAAACCAAATTTTCAGGCTTTTCTAAACTCGAAATTTTACTTCATGCTTAGTCTGGGAGTGGAAAACACTCGCTTAAAACTTTAAATGGAACTAATTTAAAAAAAGCGTCAGGATAAGTATGAAAATCCCTGGTTATGTCTGACTTGAAAAACTCTAGGTCTTCGACTCCTTAGAATGTCTTGTGGTTTGAATTAATCACTGTCAGGGAAGATACTATGAGCGAACTTAAATATAATCTAAAGTAATTATTATTTAACGAGTGTTTTCCACTCTCAGACTAAGCATGAAGTAAAATTTCGAGTTTAGAAAAGCCTGAAAATTTGGTTTGGTCGCATAGCGCGAAGCGCGGAGCGGCCAAACCAAATTTTCAGGCTTTTCTAAACTCGAAATTTTACTTCATGCGCCACGCGTACAAGACACTGATTTTAAGTGAAGTTCACTTGTTCACAATATTTCAGTGTTTTCAGTGTTTAATACGCGTGGCGCATGAAGTAAAATTTCGAGTTTATAAAAGCCTGAAAATTTGGTTTGGTCGCTCCGCGCTTCGCGCTACGCGACCAAACCAAATTTTCAGGCTTTTCTAAACTCGAAATTTTACTTCATGCTTAGTTTGGGAGTGGAAAACACTCGTTTAAAACTTTAAATGGAACTAATTTAAAAAAGCGTATGCATAAGTATAAAAATCCCTGGTTATGTCTGACTTGAAAAACTCTAGGTCTTCGACTCCTTAGAATGTCTTGTGGTTCGAATTAATCACTGTCAGGGAAGATACTATGAGCGAACTTAAATAGAATCTAAAGAAATTATAATAATATCAATTCCTTCAGCGTGTAGCCAACTTAAATTTAAAAATAAATAAAATCATGGCACTCTAGAGGTTTTTTTTATTGAATATACTATATAATAGACTTTTGACTTTTAACTGTTAAATTATTTAGAGAATAAAATGTACTTGGTAGAAAAACAAACAAATAATTTACTGAGGAGATTTATCAGCCAAATAAAGTTATTTTTTTTTTTATTTTTTATTTTATTTATTTATTTTACGGAATCTCCTTTTACATAAATCTACAAAGATTAGTTACATATATAGATGTAGTAAAAATTGCAATAAATTATATAGAAATACAACAATAACAAAAAGTACCAATAACCTAACAGATAATAATACAGATATACTAACGTAATTCACACCATTTTAATTAATGCCTCAAATTCAAAACTATTTGAATTCAAGAAAACAATCTTACGCTACATATAGTTTCCAGAATTTAAACATAATGTATAATACACAGTATACGTACAGAAATATCGTTAAAAATGTACATGTATTTAAGTTAAGCATTGATGCAGCTGCCGCTTAAATAGACCGTACGGTACACCAACAAAATCGACAGTAGAGCATATATTATTGCACTGATTGGAGATACGCGACAAGGGACTATGCTGTCCATAAGTAGTTCTATGATATACGTTATGCATTAGTTGCTTGTTTCTTACGGTCCTTGCGGGAACATGGATATTAAGTAAACTAACCAGAATGTTTGACGAAATACAGCCATTTAAGATCTTATATAGCAAACACATGTCCATCCGCCTGCTACGTATCTCCAATGGCAATAGCCCCAAATATATTTCAATGCTATCGCTTGGTATTAGTAACCCACTGCAATGCAACCTAAATGATGCATACTTAATGAATTTTCTCTGTACCGATTCTAATCTGTTTATATGAACCGCATAAGATGGAGACCAAATTACCCGACAGTACTCCAGCTGTGATCTAACGAGTGAATTGTAGAGAATAGTGATGGACCGTGTATTAGTTAGATCAGCCGAAAATCGTTTCACAAAATAGAGAGTTTTATTTGCCTTATTAATAACACTATCGATGTGTGGGTTAAATGACAACTTTGAATCAAATAAAACTCCAAGATCGCGGATCAAATTGACTTTAGTTAATGATTTCTCGTTGAGACAATATTGAAATTCAATTGGTTTTTTGCACCTACTAAAACATATATATTGACATTTCTTCACATTCAGTGCCATGTCGTTTAATTCACACCATTTGGTTATGCTAGTTAGATCATCCTGTATGAGCAAGCAATCATGAATCGTCCGTACTTTAAAATAAATCTTCACATCATCAGCGAACAGCAAATGTGGACACTTAAGTGCATTACTAAGATCGTTAATAAATAATGAGAACAGGAGCGGCCCCAGATGGGACCCCTGAGGGGTGTTTATAATATCGAAATCTTTGGAATAAATTAATTTATTCCTAAAGTAAATTTTATTTAGGGAATAAAACGTTTTATAATACCGGGCATTATAGTAATTAAGGTACCGAGGGCGTTAGTAAGTAAATAATGCCTGCCGTCGACAGTGTACACCTAAAAAATCAAAAGTTTTGTCGCGGGAACAGGTAGTGTTATTTTTAAAAACTGCCCCTGTTGATGAATATCTTTTGGATATGGTAATTTTGGTAATAGGCATTTTCGGCGCAAACATTGAAATTACAATTCCATGTAGTAAAAATGGTCAACCAAGGAGCTTTGTAGTTATACAGGATAATGAAACTAATGCCGTTAGTCTCATAAGAAAGTACATGTTGCTGAGACCCAAGAATCGCAATATAGATAATTTTTTTCTTAATTACCAGAAGAAAAAATGTACACTACAGTCCGTTGGCCAAAATAAATTTGGTAGTATACCAGCAAAAATTGCAAAATATTTAGGTTTGCCAGAAGCGTCTAAATATACTGGGCAGTGCTTTAGGCGTACTGCTGCAACATTACACTCAGATGCTGGAGGCAGCATAGAAAATTTGCAACGTTTAGGAGGCTGGAAGAGCAGAAGTATTGCACAAAGCTATGTAGATGCTAATATGCAATCGAAAATCAATAATGCGACATTGATTGCTGGATCATCGAGAGATGAATTTCTTGCACCGACATCGACGATGTCCAATATACAAACTTATAAATCGGTTAATGTTTCAAGTTCAGTTGCCCCTCTTATTTCGGGTTCTTTTACGAATTGTACGTTTAATATTGGCTCTGATAAATAGTCATGTAGAATTTTTCGTTTAAATAAATTGAAGTTTCATTTTGTCTGATATTTCATTTTTTGTCATTTCGAACCATATTACCATGACAACGAAGAAGTAAATAAAATAATTATAAGTCCAGTAACGTTACAAAAAGGAGGTCTATGAATTGCAAATAATGCAGTGGTAGGTCATAAATGTAATTTTTTGTATATAATAATTTCAAAGTAGCTAAAATGTATCTAATAATAATGTTTGTATTTCTCCTCGGCTCACCCTATAAATCTAACTCGATCGGATCTAATAAAACTCTTAATGCGAACGGCATTCCAGCGATCGGCGCTCGCGAGCGGCCATCTGTTTCATCCGGCAGGTTCAATATCATCCAGGCGGCAATTAAATGAAATTTACTCTCTTGCCCGGGACGATCTGATACATCTCCGGCCGGAGCTAAACAAACATTTTAATGGGATTCGCGCACTCAGGCCGACCGCGACAGGTAAGCGCACTTTGCGCACCGCGGACGATTTCCGTTTCTCGGGCGCACCTAAAGCTTTGTGCGCGCGTTTTGCGCTTATATTTTTCGAACGGGGCTCTTAAGTCGACGTGTTAATTTTATGGCGTGGTTAACGATATGGAGTAATGAGAAAAAGCGGCGGAGTCATGGGAAGAAATTAAATTACACAGAACTGCAAAAAACTTGAGTAAACTTAAAAATTGTAAAAATAATGCTAAATATATTTGAGGATACTTAAAAACTATAAAGATATAGGTAAATATATTAAAGAAAACTTGAAAATTGTAAAGATAAAATTAGAAATATTTAACGAAACTTAAAAATTGCTAAGACAAAGTTAAAGATAATGGAGAAAACTTGAAAATTATAAAGATAAAGTTAAACATATTTGAAAAAACTTGAAAATTGTAAAGATCCATTAAAGATAATAGAAAAAACATGAAAACTGTAAAGATAGTTAAACATATTTGAAAAACCTTAAAAATTGTAAAAAGAAAGTTAAAGGTAATGGAGAAAACTTGAAAATTGTACAGATAAATGTAAACATATTTAAAAAAACCTGTAAATTGTAAAAACAAAGTCAAAGATAATGGAGAAAACTTTAAAACTCTAAGAAAGAGCTAAACATATTTGCAAAAACTTAAAAATTGTTAGGACAAAGTTAAAGATAAACAGAAAACTTGAAAATTATAAAGATAGAGTTAAACATATTTGAAAAAACTTGAAAATTGTAAAGACAAAGTTAAAGATAATGGATAAAACTTGAAAGTTGTAAAGATAGAGTATAATATATTTGAAAAAACTTGAAAATTGTAAAGACAAAGTTAAAGGTAATGGAGAAAACCTGAAAATTGTAAAGATAGAGTTGAACATATTTGAAAAACTTGTAAATTGTAAAGACAAAGGTAAAGATAATGAAGAAAACTTGAAAACTATAAAGATAGAGTTAAACATATTTGAAAAAACTTAAAAATTTTAAACGCAAAGTTAAAGGTAATGGATAAAACTTGAAAATTGTAAAGATAGAGTTAAACATATTTAAATAAACTTGAAAATTGTAAAGACAAAGTTAAAATTAATGGAGAAAACTTGAAAATTGTAAAGATAGAGTTAAATATATTTGAAAAACTTGTAAATTGTAAAGACAAAATTAAAGATAATGGAGAAAACTTGAAAACTATAAAGATAGAGTTAAACATATTTGGAAAAACCTAAAAATTGTAAAGGCAAAGTTAAAGGTAATGGATAAAACTTGAAAATTGTAAAGATAAAGTTTAACATATTTAAATAAACTTAAAAATTCTAAAGACAAAG
Source organism: Philonthus cognatus (assembly GCA_932526585.2). Taxonomy (NCBI): domain Eukaryota; kingdom Metazoa; phylum Arthropoda; class Insecta; order Coleoptera; family Staphylinidae; genus Philonthus; species Philonthus cognatus. The sequence continues at coordinate 32,130,739 of OW052241.1, forward strand.
TTAAAAATAATGGAGAAAACTTAAAAATTGTAAAGATTGAGATAAACATATTTGAAGAAACTTAAAAATTGCTAAGACAAAGTTGAATATAATGGAGAAAACTTGAAAATTGTAAAGATAAAGTTAAACATATTTAAAGAAACTTTAAAATTGCTAAGACAAAAGTTAAAGATAATATAGAAAACTTGATCATTGTATAGATAAACTTGACCTTGGATAATATTAAGCTTTATACAAAAAATATTTTCTGATAAGAATATTATTAATAAACCTAATGATTTCATCCTAACGTATTTATATTGATACTTGAGCTAAATTTAGTAAGCAAACAGCTAAAAGTGTACCTTTGTTATTCGAAAAATGCACGCGACTATTTCTAGGGACATTTTTTGCGTAACCGTAACAATTGCGTCTCAGCCAAAACGTCAGTGCCAATTTCCTAGTATTTATTTGGGACATGATAATCTAGGTGAATTAAAACCGCATCAATTTTCTCATTCAAACGTGTGAATCGATACAGAAATGCTCGCAAAATATGAACATAGTTTACTATTTTCTAGCTTAACACTGTTTGTATATATATATACTAGGAGTTTTTCTTTTGAGTATACATATCCCATTTATGTGCTGTTAATTATTAAATATTCGTTATTTTTTTTAAATAGTTCAATTTGAAGCTTTAAACGAGTGTTATCCACTCCTAGATAAAGCATGAAGTAAAATTTCGAGTTTAGAAAAGCCTGAAAATTTGGTTTGGTCGCGTAGCGCGAAGCGCGGAGCGACCAAACCAAATTTTCAGGCTTTTCTAAACTCGAAATTTTACTTCATGCGCCACGCGTATAAGACACTGATTTCAAGTGAAGTTCTCTCGTTCACAATATTTTAGTGTTTTCAGTGTTGGATACGCCTGGTGCATGAAGGAAAATTTCAGACAGTGGAACCTGGTTCCATATTTTTATTTTTCTCACCACTATCTCACCTGCCTACCCCCGTTCCAATACCTTCTCTATATTGGCTACAAACAGGTTAAATAGTAGTGGACATCCTTGTCTCAATCCACGTACTGACTCACATTCACCCACTGTTACCTTACACCACGTCTGACGTCTGCCTGTAGACCTCACTCGCCCAATCCACAATCTGCCTTGATACCCCCTTACCTTTGAAACACTCTCCTAACAACTTTGTCTTAACCGAATCATACGCCGTTTTCAAATTTACAAATAACAACTACACTTTTTCCTCCCTTGCCATTTCCCTCTCTTTTATCCAGTTCACATTAGCTATATGATCCACTGTTGACCTAGAGAAGAGCTAGAAGAAAATGGCAACAATCAAGAGAGCCGACTGACAAGACTGTTCTGAATAGCAAAACACAAAAACTAAAAATAGAAATACAAAAGCTTAACGATTAATCCATATTCTCGTACTTACAATCACTGACGGCAGACAGAGAAACTGACTTTTCTCTTTGGAAAGCTACTAAAAAATGGAAGCGTCCTAACTCACCAATACTCCCTATTAGAAAAAAACAGGGTCCCTAGGCAAGAGACAGTAATAAAAAGGCAAATTTGTTCGCTGAGCATCTAAAAAAAATGATCGTCGCCTTCAATTTGTATTTGCTCATTCGAGCTTTTTTAGCTCTCGGTAAAGTTATTCCCTTCCAGTGTGTGGATTGACTTTTAGTTTCTGGATCATAAGTAAAAAACCAAGATCCATCACATGTTTTCAAGAAGTTTGGGTCATTTTCATGACATTCAAAGTGTCAGTACAAACATTTTCACGAGCTTTTTATATAAGGTTGATAGAATAAAACACTTGGTTTTTGTTTCACAAATTCAATATTTTATTTCCACGACTAGTTTCGGTCAGACGACCATTATCAATGTGGTTTACAAGGATTACTATGATTTACAAAAGAGCGGACCGCGTTTTATACATTGGGGATTAAGGCTAATGGCTTAAGACTAAGTAGAGTGGGAGGAGACCTGATTACTGGAGCGTAATTTGACAAAGGTGTCGATCAGCGGGGTGTTAATTGCGTCTAAATTGTCGTTGGTTACATATAGGCCCTTTCTGATCGCGTCCTTAATGTAAAAAAATTCCCAGTAATTAAGTTTCCTCGATTTGTTTATGATTTTTATTGTCTTAAATTTCGAGGGAGTGAAAAAATGGCCATTATCAATACAATGCTTAGCAAACAAATCGAGGAAACTTAATTACTGGGAAATTTTTTACATTAAGGATGCGATCAGAAAGGGCCTATATGTAACCAACGACAATTTAGACGCAATTAACACCCCGCTGATCGACACCTTTGTCAAATTACGCTCCAGTAATCAGGTCTCCTCCCACCCTACTTAGTCTTAAGCCATTAGCCTTAATCCCCAATGTATAAAACGCGGTCCGCTCATTTGTAAATCATAGTAATCCTTGTAAACCACATTGATAATGGTCGTCTGACCGAAACTAGTCCTGGAAATAAAATATTGAATTTGTGAAACAAAAACCAAGTGTTTTATTCTATCAACCTTATATAAAAAGTGTAAAGATGTTTTACCAAGTGTAGATGAGTCAACAATCAAAAGTTTATTTTCACGAGCTTCTATTTGTTCGGTTTTGAGAATTTTAGGCACCATTTTCGCATACACGTTTTGCCTGTTAAAATTGTTATGTAAAATTTGCCTTACGCATTCCTTGTCAATTCCTACTGTTTCAGCAATCGCACGAATAGTTAATCGACGATCAGATTGGATCAGATTACCGATTTTGCAATATTTTCATCCGTTTTTGACGTGGAAGGGCTACTCGGGTGTGTCTCATCTTCTCGGCCTTCTTGGAAACGCTAAAGCCACTCAAAAACCCGCTAATAATAAGCATTCATTGCCATAAACTTCTTTCAATAAATGATAAGTTTCAGTAGCGGTTTTCCAAGTTTGATATAAAATTTCATGAAAATTCTTTGCTCTATTAAAAATTTTTTTTCAGCAAAACAAAAAAACTGGTCTCATACAAATGAAGGCTACGGCCAACTTAATATATCTACAGTCACGATAAGCGCGGCAATCAAAAGAGCTACACAACTGTTAGTCATACGACTTTGGCGCATGCGTAGTTCTTCTATAATAATAATAATAATAATGGTCTTTATTTACAATAACAATTACATAATATACAATTGTGTACGTAAATGCGTCAGACAATATGGAAGGATATTAAGAAAATATGTAATATAGATAAAATAAACAAATATAGAACAAATATATACAGGACATAAGTACAATTTAAAATTTATGTATATCTACTAAAATATTCCGACATACTATACGGCTCCATTTTTACTAGGTATTCATACAAGTGACTTGTGCGTTTCTTATATGTTTCAATATTTTTTATGCTTGCTGGCAAATGATTGTATAGTTTTATGGCTGAGTAGAAACATCCTTGCTCGTATTTTTTTAGACGATGGTGAGGCAAGTTGTAGATTTGACCATTTCTTTTAGGGTATGTAGAGTTTGTAAAAATTTGATCAAAATAGTTGTTATGTTTCCAAAGAAACTTCAGACACTCATATATGTAAATACCATATACGGTCAATACATTTGCATTTCTAAATTCCCCTCTACAGCTTTGACTGAATTTTAACTTATGGAGAATTCTTATTGCTTTTTTTTGTACCACAAATATTTTGTTTATATCGACAGATCCCCCCCAAAATATTATGCCATATTTTATGTGAGAATATATATTGGCGAAATAAAACAGTTTTGAAATATTGATTGATGCTAATTTTGTTAAAATACGCAAACCAAAACAAGCGCTACTTACTTTATTACATAGTTTGCATATATGTGCAGAGAAAGTAAGTGTATCGTCTATTGTAATCCCAAGGACTTTTACAGAATTTGTTAGATTGTATATATTATTATTTAATTTGATGCTATCAGGTGTTACTAATCCTTGATTGGTTTTGAATAGGACACAAGATGTTTTACTTGTGTTCAAAACTAATTTATTTCTTTGAAACCAATTTTCCACCATATTCATGTTTATGTTTCCATCACTAATTATATCTGGCAATGTAGATCCCTTTAATAAAAGGTTAGTATCGGCATAATTAATCAGTTTACAGTCTGGAGATGTTGTATAAGGAATGTCGTTAATACATATTATAAAAAGTAAAGGGCCAAGGATACTGCCCTGCGGTATGCCCTTTGTTGCTTTCAAAGGATCTGATAGTATAATTGTTCCGTCCTTAGTGTCCTTTAATCTTGTATAATGTATACGATTTGTTAGGTATGATTCAAAGTATTTGTAGGCAGTCCCTCTCACGCCGTACCTATATAATTTATTAAGTAATATTTCGTGATCTAGTGTATCGAAAGCCTTAGTCAAATCAATAAAGAGACCACATGCTAAATTATTTTGTTTAAGACTTTCTAAAATAAAGTTTTTAAGTTCGTAGACGGCAGTGTTTATACTTTTTCCTCTAAGAAAACCGTGTTGCATTGGATTTAGTAACTCATATTTCATGAAGAATAAACTTAGCCTTGAATACACTATTTTTTCAAAGATCTTAGAGAATGAATTTTGTATACTTATTGGTCTGTAATTTTGTATTTCATCGTGATTCCCTTTCTTGAATATAGGGGTAATAACAGACATTTTTAACTTTTCAGGATAAGTGCCAGTTACTAAAGAAAAATTAATAATGTCAGCTAATGGTTTTGCTATATACTCGATACACTTTTTTATAATATATATAGGTACTTCATCTATACCAGCACTGTAACTACTTTTTAAATTTTTTGTGATACTAATTATTTCCATAGAATCGGTAGGAGTCATAAACATGCTATGTTTGTTAAACGGAATATTAACTGGATTACTATTTGTCGAGTGTATTAGGAAGTTTTTGGTAGTGTTGTTAAAAAAATTATTAAAGTCATTTACAAGCTGTTGGATGTTATCTCTATTTGGTGTTGTATGTCTCGTTTGTTTTTTAATTACGTTTCTAATGATGGCCCACGAGTCTTTTGATTTGTTGTTTGAAAGTTGCAATTTATTTTCCATTTGTTTGTGTTTTTCTGATAGCAACTTATTTTTTGTTCATTTTTAAATATGTTTTTATATGATGGTGTATATTGCGATATCGTTTTATAAATCAAAAGCCGTTCTTTACTTTCTAAGATTTCTCTTGTTTGATAGTTAGGTTTTTCTTTTTTGTTTATTTTCGTTTTAATTGGAAAATTATTATTGAAAAGTTTCAAGAAAGTTTCCATGAAGCTGTCATACATGGCATTTACACAATGTGCGTTTTCCAATTCGGTGAAGGCTTCATTGGAAACACTAGCAACAAAGGAATTTACATTTGATTCCATAAAATTTCTGGTTTTTGTTCTAATTATTTTTGTTTCCATGACCACATTATAATTAAGGAACTGGGCATAATGGTCTGATATCACAGTATTAATAATTTCGGTATAAATTTCTTTATTACAGTTAGTGACAATATTGTCCAGACAACTTTTTGATGATCCACAAATTCTTGTTGGATCTGATATCAGATATTTTATATTAAAAGATCTCAAAATTCTTACAAAATCTAATACATTGTTATTTACCTTTAATACATCAATGTTGTAATCGCCTGCTATGAAAAAAGTCTTGTTTTGATGTGTAAGGTTTGTTAACTGTTCAAATCGATTGAAAAAATCATTTATATCACCGGTGGGAGGTCGGTATATACATATAACTATTATTATCTCACTACACACAGACACTTGGATTCCACAACACTCAAAGACATTTAATTTAGAAAACAGATTCATATCCATGGGCTGACTGCTATTTTTAGAATCATTAATCTCGGTATTATTTAGCCACACCTCGTATACCCCCTAATGGTTTGGTCGCGTAGCGCTATGCGACCAAACCAAATTTTCAGACTTTTCTAAACTAGAAACTTTACTTCATGCTTAATCAAGGAGTGGAAACGCTCGTTGAAAACTTTGAATTAAACTCATTAAAAAAAAATTATTGCCTCAGAATGCATATGTTGAATCGGGATATGTACACTTGAAAGAAAATATCCCTGTGTTTATGTGTGCAGCCTCACTAATAAAATTTCTCACGAGGCGCCACTGGACGCTAGAATTAGATTTATGTAAAAAGTTGTTTCATCGTAAATCATTCTTATTTTTTTTCATTGCCTGCAATTCCAAGAAAATGCCTGCATTCACACGAAAGTTAATTTATAATTTAATATTCACTATAAACTAACATATTCTTCTTATAGTTATGTAAAGTGTTTTTTTATTAATTATTGTAGTAATTTATTTCTTTACTGATTACTTGTATTATACTAAATGTACATTTCGTACACTTGGTGTTTATTTTCAATTCACATTACTACAATAAACTAACATATTTGTTTTTTTTCAGTATTTTCATTTTTTTTTTGTTACTATTGTATTATAACAAACAATAATTGAGAAAATAACATTTCGAGTTAACTTTTTTTTACAGGTGTTTATGGAGGCGAATCGTTTCCGTGAGAATTCCATATTTTATAAACAATAATTTCATCAAACAATGAATTGTGTTCAAAGTGGATTCGTGTGGGTTTACATGTTGTCACTTTCCTACGTTTGTAGGATGGCATATTGTGGCAATATTGCTTAGTTGCCTGCAAACTCTCTCCATATAAATTAAATAAATATTAAGATTTGTGAAGTTACCACTTTGAACGTACTAGCACCCCAGAAAATCGAAATTTTTCATAAAACGTAGTCATTCGTTAAGTTTCCTGTATTTATTTTAATTTAATTTCCAACACCGGTTAATTGAAACTGCTTCCAAAACTTAAAAAACAACTCAGTATTTAAAGAAAAATATAAGTATCTTTCACAATGTGCTCATTAATCACTTGGTGAAACATGATTAAATATATAAATATGAATATAATTTAAAACTAAGTGATTTTTATTTCAATTATATTCATACTTATACAGGGTGTCCCATTAGTGCGGTCTCGGAAGATATCTCAGCTCTCGTTAAAGATAGAAAAAAAATGTTTTCACCTAATTTGCTTGATTTTAAGAGCTGCATAACCTAAAATTATTTTCAAATATACAGGGTGTCCCATTATTCCATACTTAATACCAACTTTGTTATTTTAAATGGAACACCCTATATATTATTTTTTTATTTGATCCGCCTTTAAATAATCTACACAAAGATATATCATTATTGGCACTTTAGGTTATTTGTTACTTCAGAAAAAAATATTTTTTGAAAATTTTGGCAGTTTTAGTACTTTACTTAAAAATTCACTGTGTCCATATTTTTTTAAGATATCAGTCTGTAATTTTACACACATATGCAGTAAAGAATGCTCTATCCATTGACTATAACACATTATAATATTACTTATAAAACCTAATAAAAAACTACCTTCTAATATTTAATATTTAAAATGTACATAACTTCATTTTCTTAAATGGGACACCCTATATTTCTTTACTTTATCAGATCCGCAATGAAAAATGCTTTATTTTTTGTATAACATACCCTATATCTAGTTTTATTAGTTTTTGAGATATTAACATTTTCCTGTCATATATGGGAAATTAGGCCACAATCAGCATTTAATTAATCTCTAATGGACGTCTAACTTTAATGGTATTTAGATATTTCAGTTTTACTTCAAATCATTTATTTATGACATAATATAATTACATTTATAATATCAAAGTAAACAATATAAGGACAATGGAAACAAGTAAACCGTATTAATATTAACAGATTAGCATATAATGAATTTGATAATTATATTAAGTGTTCGATATGGCCTCCATTTTGGTTTTGGCACACTTGAAGCCTCCGTATGAAGCTTTGATTGACACTTACTAAGTTGTCTACAGTAATGGCACGCATAACATTACTAATTCTATTTTTCATATCCTCTTGTGTTGTTGCAGGTATTTTATAAACTTCTTCCTTCACAACACCCCATAAAAAAAAGTCCAGTTTTGTTAAATCGGGTGACCTCGCTGGCCATGGAATTGGTCCTCCTCTTCCAATCCATTTGTTAGGAAAAGTTTGGTCTAAATATTGTTTAACTTGTCGACTATAGTGTGGTGGTGCGCCATCTAATTGTAACCATGCATTTTGTAACGTTCTTAACGGCAATTCATCCAACCAGGTTTCCAACTGATTTTGAAGAAAATTTAAAAACGTATCACCAGTAACATTTCCATTAAAGAAATACGGACCAATAATCCTATTCCCAATAATTCCAGCCCAAACATTAAGAGACCATTTATGTTGATGGTCTATACAAACAATATGGTTCGGGTTATGGTCATCGTAATAATGATAATTATGTCTATTAACGAAACCATTTCTATGGAATATCGCTTCGTCGGTAAACAAAATATTGTTAAAAAAGTTCGGTTCAACTTGATGTTTTTGTAACGCCCAATTACAAAAATCCAATCTTTTTAAAAAATCATTCTCACCTAATTCCTGCACCAACTGAACGTGATAGGGATGAAATTTGAATCTCTTTGTTATTTTGTTTATTGTTGATTTGGGAATATCAAATTGTTTTTCTAACTGGCGGGAAGAAATTTGAGGGTTCTCAACAATGGACTGAATTACCAAATGTTCATTCTCTTCTTTCGTTGTCCTTTTCTTTCTCTTTCATTTTAGAGGGTACATGATACTTCCTGTGCTTTCAAATCGGTTCTTCAATCTCACAAACGCTGCTGCATTAGGATGCCGTTCCTCATTTGGATACTTTTGTGCATATATTCGACTTGCAAGAAAACAATTTTCTTCACTTGCACCCAAAACGTATGTCATTTTTATTAATTCTTCTTTTGAAAAATTCATTATTGCGTTATCAAAAATTCAATAATATTAATAATAGTGTTAACAGCACTTTATTTATCTGTATGTCAAATAAATACGTTTGTTTACTTTATCAATTGTTTTTCATGGCCTCCTTTATTGCATTCATGATATAATAAAAAATGACAAAATTTGTTTATATTGTTTACTTTGATATTATAAATGTAATTATAATATGTCATAAATAAATAAAGTAAAGTAAAACTGAAATATCTAAATACCATTAAAGTTAGACAACCTTTAAAGACTAATTTAATGCTGATTGTGACCTAATTTCCCATATTTGACAGAAAAATGTTAATATCTCCAAAACTAATGAAAATAGATATAGGATATGTTATACAAGAAATAAAGCATTTTTTATTGCGGATTTGATAAAATAAAAAAATATAGGATGTCCCATTTAAAAAAATGAAGTAATGTACATTTTAAATATTAAATATTCGAGGGTAGTTTTTTACTAGGTTTTATAAGTAATATTAAAATGTGTTATAGTCAATGGATAGAGCATTCTTTACTGCATATGTGTGTAAAATTTCAGACTGGTATCTTAAAAAATACGAACACAGTGAATTTTTAAGTAAAGTACTAAAACTGCCAAAATTTTCAAAAAATATTTTTTTTTTAAGTAACGAATTACCTAAAGTGCCGATAATGGTATATCTTTGTGTAGGTTATTTAAAGGCGGATCAAATAAAAAAATAATATATAGGGTATTCCATTTAAAATAACAAAGTTGGTATTAAGTATAGAATAATGGGACATCCTGTATATTTGAAAATAATTTTAGGTTATGCAGCTCTTAAAATCAAGCAAATTTTGTGAAAACATTTTTTTTCTATCTTTAACGAGAGCTGAGATATCTTCCGAGACCGCACTAATGGGACACCTTGTATATAAAGAATATAAGTTAATTATTGTACTATTATAAAACAAGCTGGAGTTTTCCTGATATTTGTGGATTTGCAAATGATCTATCTAAGCTTTTTGCGACGAAAATGAATCACCATAAAAATCTACTTTTTCCACACACAAAAAAAAGCACAATCTTCACACCTGTTTTCCAACAAAGCTTTTCATGCTTACCTTGTCGACACTATTCAATTCTATTGCTTTCAAGGAATGCCATTTTATGGCATTGAAAAGGACTTCATTTCAAAAACGACATGCCCTGTTAGCAATATAATCCATGCAATAAAATCTCTTTTGTTGCGCTGCAAATGCCTTCCATTCAAGTTTCTCTCTCACCAATGAAATCTAATCCAACAAGAAATAAATATAAAAAACGGAATTGTCTATTTTTTTTATAGAGGATTAGTTCCAAAATTGGCCTGAGATCTACTAAAAAAACTAAAATAACGTTTAATTAAAATTATTTTATACACAACTTCTTTATTCAGACATAACTTACACAAAGAGTTTTATGTAACACCGAACATATTCATCCAATACTATTTGAAACCTTTAATTTTTAGGTTATGTGTGAATTGTGTTGCCTATATGACCATTAAAAATTGTAGCCAATCAATCGCAATTATCCCTCAATTTGTACATACAGAGTTTTTCTTCAAGTATGGATGTCCCAATTACAGCGTATATGGCGTAAATCTTTAGATGATTGTTGTTTTTTTAAAAGAGTTCAATTTAAACATTAAAATGAGTGTGTTCCACTCCCAGACTAAACATGAAGTAAAATTTCGAGTTTAGAAAAGCCTGAAAAGTTGGTTTGGTCGCGTAGCGCGAAGCGCGGAGCGGCCAAACCAAATTTTCAGGCTTTTCTAAACTCGAAATTTTACTTCATGCGCCACCGGCACAAAACACTGACATATTACGAAGTTTAAAACACACCGCTAAACTTTATATTGAATCAGTGTTTTGTACCGATGGCGCATGAAGTAAAATTTCGAGTTTATAAAAGCCTGAAAATTTGGTTTAGCCGCTCCGCGCTTCGCGCTACGCAACCAAACCAAATTTTCAGGCTTTTCTAAACTCGAAATTTTACTTCATGCTTAGCCTGGGAGTTGAAAACACTCGTTTAAAGCTTTACACTGAATTATTTTAATAAACCGAGCGTCGGAAAATGTACAACGTATGCTTAAAAAAAATTCTTGTTATGAAAATGTTCGGTGCTACATAAAACTCTTTGTATATTGTACATAGTAATAAATGCCGCGCGATCGTTTAAATTATAATTTAGAGTAGGCGGATTTTTTTTGTGCGGTTGCCCAGAATGCTAATTGAATGATGGAATAAATTTGAGGTTATCCTAAACTATGCGTTCGAAGTATTCTGCAACCAAGAATTGATAATTTCATTTATACTTATGTTTGAACTGTAACGTGACTGATAGTCTAAGGTATCAAATTGTTTAGAGGGAATGGCAAAGCTATACCGATGAGAGATAAATCTCGAAACGCGTCTATAGATAGCCTGAATAATTTGACCCAAATTGTTACATGTGCAGTAGGTTACTGTATGTAACAGCAAACACTTGTTGTATAATTCAATGTCCGTCTGGGTATTAGCTTGGGAAGTAGTTGTTTCAATGAGTGTTTGATATAGTCTTTGTAAGACTAACTTGTTGTAGATTGCGAAAAGAATCACACTTTTAATGTATGTGTTCACTGTCAATAGTGCCAATCTAATTTAAAATTCAAAGCCTACTTTAAATCATGTTTTAAGTGATCGCACGGTATAATATATGTATTTGTTAGTGCGTCCTTGTTTAGCTATCAACCGTTAGTCTTTCTGCTCTAAATTATTTTATTTATTGCATTGTAGATTAAGTTCGTATTAATCTAATGGAATTGTTTAGTTTTAAAAGGCAAGCATTTTCACTTTTTTCTAAAATCTATTTCGATTAGGTAAAAGGAAAATGGCTTATGGTATAATTATGCAGAATCAAAATAATAGCGTCAAACATAGATTTCTCAACAATTTCCTTCAATAAGTTCGATATTTAGAATGTAAAATTTCAGAACTTATCACTAATAAAAATAAAACTTATATACAACATGTGTACTTGTTTTTCGTTATTTTATTAAAAATGTATCGTGATGTATCCATCACTGAATTGTGAGGTACCGCAGGGCACGAGTATTGGCCCCTCAATGTTCGTATTATTTATAAACAATTAATTTTGTAATTTCTCTTTTTTGCAATAAGTTTTAATGACGTTCTTTTTACTTACAGATTTTTTCCTCAAATCTGAATATTTCTAGTAAGTAATATTTGAATACGTGGAGCAAATTTTAATCAAATGTCCTTCTCCTCTCTTCTCCATTTTCGGAGATTAAAGATAAGGATACTTTATGGTTATTAAAAACAATTACCGTCGTCGAGAAATCCGGTTGAATTATTCATGAGAGGCGAGAATTCGGAATACTGGGCGCCGTATTTTTAATCCGTTTTTAACAAATTCAAATTCGATAAGCGTGCGATGTTCGCCGGATCCGGATTCGCAGGTGGTCGAAATAATTAAATTTCGCTGAAAACTATTCGCACATCTCGAAATAAAAATTGCGTGGCTAAGGCAGTGGCGTTTCTAAGAAAAGGGTTTTCAATTTGTTTTTTTTTTTTATTTGCAGTCATACAATTTATTTGAAATGTAATTTATGCTTATGCTTTCGCACATTTTCTAAATTCAAATTTCATTTTCTAACGCGTGTTTTCACTCACTGATTAAGCATGAAGTAAAATTTCGAGTTTAGAAAAGCCTGAAAATTTGGGTTTGGACGCGGAGCGAAGCGTAGCGCCTAAATCCAAATTTTCTAAACTCGAATTTTTTCTTCATGTGCCACGGGTATAAAACACTGATTTAATTTGAAGTTTAAAATATACTACTAAAGCAGTATGTCTATCTATTGTGTTTGAACTTCACAATATTTCAGTGTTTTATACGCCTGGCGCATGAAGTAAAATTTCAAGTTTAGAAAAGCCTGAACAGTTGGAACAATCCATTAAGTTTTGAACTTCACAATATTTCAGTGTTTTATGCGCCTGGCGCATGAAGTAAAATTTCGAGTTTAGAAAAGCCTGAAAATTTGGATTTGAAGGGGCGCGACTCGCTTCGCTCGCGCGCACCGGCAAATCCAAATGTTCAGGCTATTCTAAACTCGAAATTTTACTTCATGATTAATCAAGGAATGGAAATCACTGGCTCGACAATTTTCAGTCAAAGTATACTTAGCTTAATTTTTTTGTTTGATCTCATGTTAATAAATTTTCCAAATGTTCATCTAATTTATCGTCTAATATGATAGGTCCAGCTCCAGGACCTCGAATTAATAAACCAAAACATTTGAGCTCCTGGAGCAGTTTGCTCCAACTTCAACTCTGCAGATCTATTATTTGTATCAATTTATTGAGATTGTTCACTTTGTGTCTAAAATGTACATATAGAAGTCAAATATACGTGTGAAGAAAGGTTATTAGTGCTTTATTTATTAATTCAATAATTTGTAGTTCGAACTTCAAATTAGTTGATTGATTAAGTTACGTGAAGATCAAATTAATTTGACGAATAAAGCACTAATAACCTTTCTTCGTACGTTTATTTGAATTACCAAATGTACATACATTTCGGACACAAAGTGCCCATTTTCACTGGATTAACACTTTAACACTTTAAATTAGGATTCCCTTTTTTGCAAATCCATATTTTTTCCCAAGAACTCTATTTTAAGTCCAAGTACGAAATGCGTGTTTTTCTTCATCGTTATTTTCTATTATTTTTCTGTAGAAACAGACACGTTAAATGATGTGTAAATTTTGTTAGACGTTTATGCTAATAATGAGTGATGGTCATCTTCCAAAGCCGGCGCCAAAATTTTGTTTACGCGACCATTTTTTTTTCCTCTCGCGTTTGGAATTCCGAGTGGGCGTTGACATAAAAAAAAGTTGTTATTGTATTATTTGTGGTTTTTGAAAATGCATATTGAGATCATTATTCTGTTTCAATTTAATTTTTATTTATTTTACTTAATATTTTTATATTAGGAATATTTGAGTATTGTGAATTTTATAGAGACAAAATAACACCGATAGGATTTTTATTTTACGCATTTGTTTTAATATCGTATGCTTTATAAAAAAAAACTTCTAGAGTGTCATGTTTTTATCTTTTTTAATTTAAGTGTGAAAAAAGGTTATTAGTGCTTTATTCGTCAATGTGAATTATAAATAAAATGGTAGTAAAATGTTTTCAGCAAATATTAAATAAATTAAATTAATAAATACCCTCGAGGTATTGGTTCTTTTAATAAATAAGCATTCATTGAAAGAACTAGTCTGTGTACTATATAAAAATGCGCAAAGAATCGCATTTTTAATATTTTCTAAACATATGTAAAGGGTGTTAAATTATGAGTTTACAAGCACTATAAATATGCAACAAAATTGTTGTTTTTTGGAAATTATGGAAATTAAAGATGGAAATTCCAAGGTTTATTCTTAATTATTTTGAACTTCAATACTTAAAACTTATATCGACCAGGTGACCTCCGTTTCAATCGAAGTATATCTGCGCGCGGTGCAATTATCTTCCCATTACACGCTGACACATTTCAGCCGGAATCTCAGCAATAGCTTTTCTTATGTTATTTTTTAGGTCTTTCCGAGACACAAAAACTAATCTGGAGACGAGAAATCAGGAGATTGCGCAAGTCATGGCTGATCTCCACGCTGAGATAGCAGACAACCAGGACACATCTCTCGCGGTACTTCCATAGATAAATTTGACACATGAGGCCTTGCACCGTCTTGTTGAAACCATGCAACATCTAATGGTAAGCGGAGTTGCATCCACTAAAAACATTTGCAACATATCCATATATCGTTCACTGTTAACAACTACTGCATTTCCCAATTCGTCTTCGAAAACATATGGCCCCAAGATTCCAGCTGAGCAGATGTCGCACCAAACAGTAACTTTTTCACAATGCAGCTCTTTTTCGAAAAAAAAACGTTCGGACTTTCAGCAGACCAATAACGCAAATTCTGCTTATATATCTTGCCATGAATTGAATAATTGATCAATTCTTAAAACCTTCTCCACACGGAATATTCTTTAAGCAATCGGCCTGCGAGATATCTAACAAACGTTGGGATATGACAGTACATTTGACATTTATAATCATTACAACTAGATGTTTAAAATATGTGTACTTAATAATTCAAATGGGGTCACTTATAATTTGGCACCCTTTATTTATTTTTATTGAACTTCTCGAATTCCGGATGAAAATTGTTGTTTCTTTTGGAATTCCAGATGGGAATTGTTAGGACGTGACGAATCGTATTTAAAGAAACATTTCAGGAACTAATTGGGCTACAAAATAAAGAATCACGAAATATCGAAAAAGAGAAAAGAGCGAAACGTAATATTTTCTAAATTTAGACCGCGCGCTGGAGATTCACGCCGGCGCCTAAGTTACTTAAGAATTCGAGGCGCGCGAAAAATGCGGTCATCAGGAAGATGTTAATTAAGATAAAGAGACGCTCAGATTATACCACCAATTTTTAAAATATTTTACAATAAATTTTAAAAAAATACAAAAGAAGCAGAGTGCGTCCAATAATAACCAAACGTTTAAAAAATATGTTTTCCGCGGTCAATTTAAACAAGATTATTAAAAATATACACACTTGGTGATAATCAAACAAATTATTTTAATAAATTAGATAAGCTTAAAAATAAACAATGAAAGTGGCCTTGTTAAGGACGTGATATTAATCTCTGGAAATTAATCCATTTCGATCATGATTTGTTAATTGCTTATCCAAGTTATAGATAGTTTGACTGAACGCATTTATTGTTTATAGTACCGTGCGATCATTTAAATGATGATTTAGAGTAGGCGGCTTTTTTTGTGCGGTTGCCCAAAATGCGAATTGGATGATTGAATAGATTTGAGGTTATGTTACACTTTCTAACAGTCAGTAGTACCAATCTAATTGTAATGAAAATTATTAAAATTGTTAAAGTATTTGGAATGGATTAAAAGAATTCGTGTAAATTATTGAAAAATTCATATTTTACTATAATTAATACGACAGAAGCAATAATATTTTACTAAAGTCCTTAATATCATTCTAACGAGCGTTTTCCACTCCCAGACTAAGTATGAAGTAAAATTTCGAGTTTAGAAAAGCCCCGCGTAGAAAATTTTCACGGGGCTTTTCTAAACTCGAAATTTTACTTCATGCGCCACGCGTATTAAACACTGATCTAATATGAAGTTCAAAAGCCCATTTGATGTGTGAAAATTGAGAATATTTATATGAGAAAGAAGACTCATTTTTTTTAAATATCTGTTTTGAGTAACATTTTGAAAGGTCTCGAAAATATTAGTTGCCCGGGTACTGGTGGTTCTGGTTCTGGTGCAAAGGGGAGTGTGCAGTTTTGCACTGCACTTAGGCCCATTGTGCCACCTACCGTAGATCACCCATCCTCAGTTTAGCCAGCCCACCTTGTTTAGGTATTCTAGCATAGCTGAGGTGGGTAGATCTCTTATGTAGGCCATTGTAGGCCATCTATCACCCAATATGGATTCCCTGATTGACGATAGTGCCGGGCATTCACAAAGAAAATGCCATGCAGTCTCGTCTTCCATGCTGCAACCTCTACAGGATGGGGAGTCAACTATCCCCATCCTATAGAGGTGCCCGTTTAGTCCACAGTGACCAGTAAGGATGGCAGTTGGCGCCTGAGATTCCCTCTAGCCAGTTGCAGGTACCGTTTCGCTGATCTCTCATTGGGATGCACAAGTGTTTCCTTAAAGAGCTTGCAGCCCTTGATATCATCCCAACGCATCCTGAATTTCTCCAGGGCATTGGTTTGTAACATGTTACACAGGGAGAGAGGAGCTAACCGCACTAGCGGCTCCGGTGATAGTAGATTCATCCCAGCCGCAGCTCTTGCCAGCGCGTCAGCTCTCCCGTTACCTGTGTCTGTATCATGCCCTTTCACCCAGCAGACTTCAATGTTGTTGTGCATTGCTGCCTGTCTGAGTTTCCCGTGGCACTCTATTTCGGTCTCTGACGAAGCATAGGCTTTCTGCAGAGACAGAATCGCTTGCCTGCTATCCGTTAAGATAAGTATGGCTACATTTGTCACCTTGCGGTTTATGATGTACTCAGCCGCAAGTGTTATTCCCATCAGCTCCAGTTGCGTCATGGTTCCATGAATTCCCATCGAAACCTTTGCTTGGATTTTTAGGGTGTTAGAGAAAACTCCAAGGCCCGATCCTCCTCTCCTTTTAGATCCATCTGTGTAGATACTTATAGCAGACTCTCTCATCCGCTTAGTGGGTTGAACAGTAACGTTGTAGGGTGTGTTCCGTATTAGTGTTGGTACACAGCAGTCATTAACAGCCTCTAAAAGAGGTATATCTCTACAGACATTCCTCCAGAGGTGTCCTCTAACTTCCCCACAGCTGTTACTGTTCCAAATCCCACTGCACTGAAGGCGAAGTATAGTCACCATGGCCTCCTTCTCCACGTGGATATCAAGTGGTGGAAGGCATAGCATGACCATCGTCGGAGTAGTGTGCATGGCGCCTGTTACACTAAGACAGACTGTCCGCTGCACTTGCGAGAGTTGCTTCCTCGTGGTCTTCTGTTTGGTTCTGGGCCACCAAACTGAAGCTCCGTAAGTCAGCATGGGCCTTATGACAACTGTGTACAACCACAGAGTCGTGCGTGGTTTCAAACCCCAGGTTTTCCCCACTGCCCGACGACATTGCCAGAAGGCCCTTATAGCTTTGTCTGTTTTGATGTCGATGTGCGCTTTCCAGCTCAGTTTCCTGTCGAGAGTGATGCCCAGGTATTTCACCTCGTCGCTGTACTGCAACATCGTATTCAATAATTTTGGTGCTTTTTTCGACACCTTCCTTTTCTTGGTGAACAGAACCATCTCCGTTTTGGCAGGGTTTACCGATAGGGAGTGATCATTGCACCACCTAGAAACAATGTTTAGAGCTCCTTGCATCTGGTCGCATAGGGCGTCTTCAAACTTACCACATACTAATATGGCCAGATCATCAGCATAGGCTGTCACAAACAAGCCTAGTTGCTGAAATTCGTCTAGTAGGCTGTCCAGAACCATGTTCCATAATAGTGGTGATAAAACACCTCCCTGAGGACAGCCTCTGTCAATTTTACAGGTTATACGTTCCCTTCCCTGTTCCACTGTGACTATACGATTGGCCAGTGCATTGCCAATCCATTCACACATTTTAGATGGTACTCCCGCGCTTGCTTAGCGCGTTTCCTATCTTCGGTATGGTCGTTTTATCAAACGCACCTTCTATTTCAACAAAAACACCTAGGGTGCATTCTTTAACATCCAATGTTCTCTCGATTCTGCTCACTACACTATGCAGGGCTGAATCAATGGACCTCCCCTGTGTGTATGCACGTTGTGTCGCCATCAGCGGCTGTCTGACTAGAGCTGATGCTCTTATGTGCCATTCACAAATCCTTTCCTGTGTTTTAAGGAGAAACGAGGAAAGTGTAATTGGTCTGTATGCCTTGGGAGCAGTATAGTCTGCTCTACCGGGCTTCGGTATGAAAACAACCCTGGCTCGTTTCCAGAGGGGACATATCCCAGCCCGGGTACTTACATTTTCATTTGACATTCAAAAAATCAAGTTCTCAGTGTGTATCTGCCGTGCGATTATTTAAATTATGATTTAGTGTGGGCGGCAATTTTTGTGCGGTTGCCCAGAATGCTAATTGAATAAAGAAATAAATTTAAGGTTATGGTAAACTATGTGTTAACAGTCAGTAGTGCCAATCTAATTGTAATAAAGATTATTAAAATTGTTGCAGTATTTGGAATGAAATAAAAGAATTCATGTAAATTATTGAAATAGTTACGAAAAATCATATTTCAATATAATTAATAAGACAGAAGCAATATTATGTTACTAATGTCCTTAATATCATTCTAAACAGCGTTTTCCACTCCCAGACTAAGCATGAAGTAAAATTTCGAGTTTAGAAAAGCCCCGCGTAGAAAATTTGTCGAGGGTCGCGCAGCGACCCGAGACAAATTTTCACGGGGCTTTTCTAAACTCGAAATTTTACTTCATGCGCCACGCGTATAAAATACTGATCTGATATGAAGTTCAAAAATACCCATTTGATGTGTGAAATTAAAATTGAGGATATTGGTATGAGAAAGAAGACTCAATTATTTTTTTTTAAATATCTGTTTTTGAGTAACATTTTGAAAGGCCTCGAAAATATTAGTTGCCTTGGTACTTACATTTTCATTTGACATTCAAAAAATCAAGTTGACCAAACTTCTCAGTGTGTATCTACCGTGCGATCATTTAAATTATGATTTAGAGTAGGCGGCATATTTTAAGCGGTTGCCCATAATGCTAATTGAATGAAGAAATAAATGCAAGGTTATGGTAAACTATGTCTTAATAGTCAGTAATGCCAATCTAATTTAAAACTCAAAGCCTACTCTAAATCATGTTTCAAACGATCGCACGGTATATACGTTCAGTTTTTTGTCTAATTACACAATTCATAATTGGTTTATATATAGCCATTAATTTTTGTTGTCGAACAAATATTAAGAAACATATGTTAAACTTCAGCAGCCTTTTCTCAACTTTGATGACACCTTTAGGAATATATTGAAGCAAAAGTTAGAGAGACGGTTTTCTCTTGTGTTACCAAACAAAATACAATCATATATTTCTGCTCTTATTTGCTCTTATTTCTTCTGTATAATATTTCCAAACATCGAAACTCTAACTAATTGAAGAACGTTCGTAACATGAGAAGATATAAAATGAACATAAAAAATAGCATAAATTATAGCACAACCTAACCATTTGTTGCTCGAAAGTTCTTGATTATTTGCTTTCTTTTCCTGTTGTACAATAAATTATATTATTATTATTAGTGTTGCGTTAATGAAGAATTATAAAAAAATATGACTTTTCCTGGTGGTATTTTTAATCATTGAGATTAATTACTATCGTTTTGCACTTAAGAGAAAAATGTTGTTTGTAATTTATTGGGCTTTCGGCCGGTAATAAAATTATGAAAATATTACGCCGCAACTGGCAACTGTAAAGCTCGGATCGAGATAGTCGTAAAGCGCAGATACCTGCGGAATGCGCGCGCGATATCAGCGAATAAATAATTCTTAATTGCATGCCTTTAACCGTGGATGTTTAATTAAAAAGTGCATTAAACGCTTTTAGTTTAATTGCCATTATTTCTCTGCACCTGCTTGTAATAACTTCAAAATATTTATTTCTACAAAACCTTACAATCCTGTACTCGCCATTACTTAATGTGATTTAAAACTACTTACTAAATCATTTATATGAAAAATAAAGGGCTAATACTCGAGCCCTGTGGCACCACATAAATAATACAAAAAGTAAAAGCCAATACCCGAGCCCTGTGGTACCGCACAAGTAATATAAAAAGTAAGGGGACGATACTCGAGCCTTGTAGTGCCCCATAATTCTGTTTTGATTTAAATTGATAAACCTTAACCCAATAGAGAAAAAACTAACTATTCACGATTCTGTGCTTCATTTAAGTGGTTAGGCCACTCTAGCGACAGAAAAAATCGGCATTTTGAGTCAATCTTTTGCAGCGAAACAATGATATAAATCGAAGTAAGTAAAACTTTTAGATCATGTGCACAAGTAATATGAAAAGTAAGGGGCCGATACTCGAGCTTTGTAGTACCCCACAATTATGTTTTGATTTTAATTGATAATCCTTAACCTAATAGAAAAAAAAACTAGCTATTCACGATTCTGTGCTTGATTTAAGGAGTTAGGCCACTCTAGCGGCAGAAAAAATCGGTATTTTTAGTCATTTTTTGCAGCGAAACAATGATGTAAATCGAAGTAAGTAAAACTTTTAGATAATATGCACAAGTAATATGAAAAGTAAGGGGCCGATACTCAAGCCTTGTAGTACCCCACAATTCCGTTATGATTTAAATTGATAATCCTTAACTCAATAGAAAAAAACTAAGTATTCACGATTCTGTGCTTGATTTAAGGGGCTAGGCCACTCTAGCGACAGAAAAAATCGGCATTGTTAGTCAATTTTTTGCAGCGAAACAATGATATAAATCGAAATTTTAAAGGATACATGATCTAAAAGCTTTATCCTCTAAAAGGCTATGAAATTATTTCAAAAAAATAATTAAATTTTACGCCTCAGTTGCACTTCTATTTATTTTATTCGTCATTCAGCGCTTCTACTTTTTCTTTCTTTTCTAATAACACGTGCCCAGATGTAATAAAGTTACAAAATGAAAAAAAGCCCACGCCAGAATCGCCAAGTAACTTTCTTTTTCGACAACATCTGCACCTGGACTCCCACGTCCCGAAGGAACGAGCACTTCCTACCATTTACATACATATGTAATGGGATATAAATAAATTAATCAGCCTTAATCTCAACCGTAAAAAAAGAGTTGAGCGGATTCGAATTAATTTCGAGCAATCAGGAAAATTAAAAGAGTTTTAAAATATTCCAAAATGTATCGTTATTTAAATGACATGAGGTCTTTAAGTAATGGCTAATAATGTTTTCTTGATTAAACAATGTTCTTGCTTTTGATAATAATAATACATTAATTTTTCCACCAGACAATTGTTCAATTACAGAAAAAAATCTGGCTTGTGGGCGCACCCTTTGCTACTAACGTCCGGATACTTTGTGCCTCGAGCCGGCCCTTTACTTTTTGGACAATACATACCAAATTTAAGATTTTAGCTTTTGAGGTTTGTCTTTGATTGAACTCTTTCGATGTTAAAAAAAATTGCGGACCTACACCTGAAAAAATCATTGAGCTATCTAATTACCTATCATTAATCATTGTCCGTGAATAGAGAATTTTATCAAACACGGAGATCTGAGGAGAGGCGGATTCTACAGATGTCGCTTAAAGTTTCGGCCGTACAAATACATTTAGAAAAAACCAACGCTACCGTCCAGAATTTTCATTCTCGAGATTTACCTGCTTCTTTGAAACCTTCGAAAATAATTAATCAAAGGGAAAAAAGGAGAAACAAAAAAACGTTAACTTATATATTCAGGATATCAAACGCGCGAGTCGTCCCAAATAATAAAATATATTTTTTTTTTCTCAAAAGAGTAACAGAAAATAATGTGCTAATTATTACAAATTTCAATAGTTTTTGTATAAAACATTGTTTCAATAAATAAAACAATTATAAGTAGCACTAAAATTTCACATGTCAGTCGTTTAAAATAAAACCAGTGAAATGTGATATTTTAGTGCTGTATGCAAGGCCGTAGCCAGGGGGGAAGAAATGGGGGTTCAACAGACCCTCCCCCAAAAGAAATGTTCAGAATTTTAAATTTTTGTATGTAAACGCGACCTTGTAAAAGCAAAAATAATATTTTTACCATTAACATTCATTTCGGAATAATTTAAGTTTTTGCAATTTATTCCTGAAATGTTTGATTTTATTTCAACCCGCAATAAAGTAAGGTTTGTTCATTCTCTATCATTTGAATCAAGTTTTATATTTTAAATTGCTAGAGATTTTCAAGAGAAGGCTGAAAAATTGTAAACGATGAGTCTAAATAATGCACACAAATTATTGTTTGTTCTAAATTTGAAAAACCAAAAAAAAAAACATCAACGCTATTGATATTGTCATACATTTTACAATAAACGAAACTACAAAATAAGTTTCTGATTGATTGTCTAACGAGAGTTTCCACATCCAGGTTGAGCATACAGTAATATTTCGAGTTTAGAAAACGCTTTTCTAAACTCGAAATTTTAAATCATGGGCCACGCGTCTAAAACTCTGATTTCAAGTGAAATCTTCAACCAATTGGTTAGAGTGAATTTAATATAGTATTCTAAATTATCAAATGATTAAATGATGGGGAAAGTGCTATGATGGACACATCACAATTTTTTTTTTGTTAGCGTTGTGAATGAAACAGATGGTTGATATCTGGATTTAAAAACCTTGGAAAAGGTTAGACAAAACAGGATGCGAAGTGCACTTCCTGTGCAAGTAAATAAGCAAGCAATTAATAAAGCAGTTTTTTCCTTCATCTTTTTCCACTCTTGAGGGTAAATAAATTAAATTCTGGGACAAACATCAGGAAGTGCAGATTTTATATTTGGAGTTTAAGTCGGTCATACAGACTATAAATAATCTCTTGGAAGAGTAAAATAGACTTTATGCACTATTTACACGTTTATTTTTTGTGATAAATGTGTGTTTTTGAAGTAAATTAATTCTTAAATTAGTAATCATCGAGCTCGGTCCATTTAACTAGGATAGAAGAAATACAGATATATTTGTTTCTCTGTGAAGTTTATCTGTGCAACTAATTAAGTGATGTAAAATAATGCTATTTGGATATCATAATTGACTTTTGATAAGTTAAACAAGTTGCACCTTACGACTTTTGCTGTCATGAGCACAAATATGTCTTATTTCTCGCCTGGTCAAATATAACGAGCTATAAAACAACGTTAAGTGTTATAAAAGTATATAATGGCATCGTGATGTTATAAACTTCATTGTTTTGCAAGTTAAATCCACGTATTCTTTACTGTTCATTTTGTATTTGAAATAAAACAACACAATTGGGAGGGTTTCACTTTTATTGTTGAACACTGCAACATGTTTCACCACACATCTGCCTGATGAAGCCACTGTGTGATGAAACATGCTGCAGTGTTCAACAATAAAAGTGAAACCCTCCCAACTGTGCTGTTTTATTTCAAATAGTATTATGAAATCTCATCATGTATCCGCCTCACCAATTAAATATTTTTATTTTGTTCTGTTCTAGTCATTAATGAATAATGAAAGTCTAAGTCAGAAAAATCTGCTTTAGAGCAGCAATTAAAATAAAGCAACTGTTCTAATGTTGGTTAGAGAGACTATTTTGGAATTACGAATTAAAAATAAAAACAAAAAAATAAAATATTATGGATACTATGGATATTAGAACTGGCTTGTGATTATGATAATATTTTCTTATAAAATAAGTATTTCACTAACATTTTTGCAATTAAACCAACTTGAAATTTACCAATATAATTAAATGTTGACTTTGGCATCCACTATGAACCAAATTAACCTAACTGTTAAGCTGGTATTAGATGACACCATTTTCTTGCACAAAAAAATAGTATACTATTTTCTATCATGGTGTAATACACAAAACATGACCAAACGCAAATCGTGTACAGTTTTGTCTAATAAAAATAGGACATGTTCTATTTGGTACACCGTGATAGAAAAGTATACTATTTTCTTCTACAAGAAAATAGTGTCGTCTAATACAAGCTTTAAAAAGGTGTGTCGTATATTCAGTTGCCTATAATTAATTGCAATGTAGGCAACTAAATGCACATCAAACAATTCTAACTTCGTGTATTAATCAAACATTATTTAAGGCCAAATATAATAATTTCAAACAATCTTACGAGTTTAAAAATTACATATTTGAGTTATGAAATACTTTATTTATACTATCATCATCCATACTAAATCACTCACCATAAACCACCTTTGAAACGATCACAATTAAACCCTCACGCCGGGTAAAAAAATCACACTTAACGACTTAATTCATCGAAAAAGGCCGGCGTTTACAAACGACAGTAATTTATTGTTTACAATTTCGCATCCGAGACGGGCTTATTATACGCTTTATGTAAATAAAGGGACGATTATCTGGCGTGATCACAAAGGGCTGTCGCCTAGGGCTTATTTATGGTGATTTAACCGTAAAATAGGTTTCGTTCCTTTTTTTCTGATGGAGGAATCGTGCCCATACCTGCACCTAGATGCAGGTGATAAATTTCGGTGTGTGTGTCAGGAAATTATAGCTTCCAATTAAATTTTTAGTATTGGTCCGGAGGGTTTTTTGTTTTGGTTCAATAGATTGGGTTGATTAAATAGTTTTCAATAAAATTTAAAAAAAAATACTGTAGACAGTTTTAAATCTCTAAAAATGTTGAACAACTTTCAAGAAATGTTATTTTATATATTATTAACTTTACAATAAATAAGTGGTTAGTACGCCTTTGGCATGAAGTAAATATTTCGAGTTTAGAAAAGAATGAAAATTTGGCTTGGTCGCACATTGCAATAATTATAGGCAACTGAACATAAGACACACCTTTTTAACAGTTGGATCACTTTGGTTCATAGTGGATGCGAAAAATCAAAATTTTATTATATTGGTAGATTTCAAGTTGGTTTCATTGCCAAAATGTTATACTTATTTTATAAGAAAATATTATTATTATCTCAAGCCGGTTCTAACACCTAAGAGAATGTCTGTAATTTTTTAAATTTTATATGTTTTTATTTTATATTCGTAATTCCAAAATAGTCTCTCTAACCAACATTAGATAACTGTTGGTTTTTTTTCTCACTTAGGCTTTGACTATTCATTCATGACTAGAACAGAACAAAATTAAAAGTAACGAATAAGTTGATTTAACTTGCAAAACAACGAAATTTATAACATCACGATGCCATTATGTATAGTATGTTCAATAAAATAAAAACCTCTAGAGGGCCATGATTGTATCTTTTTTTAAATTTAAGTTGGCTACACGCTTTAGGAATTGACATATTAGACGTCAAACATAATAATATAATGTATAATTCCAGAGTTGCAAACTTACAATATTTTCCATGGCTCCAGAGGTTTTATTTTATTGAACATACGATACTTTTATAACACTTAACGTTGTTTTATATTATACATAGTGCATACGATATTGCAATGAGATGCAATTTATGTATTTATCAAAATTATTGTCAAATATCATATCATTGTAAAGTAATGTCAACCAAAAAAGAACATTTGTAAATTGTTCTTTTAATATTGTTTATTGGTTTATATTTAATCCGCTTGTTTCGTTAACTAATTTATTATACATTCACAGTTTGTTATTATTTTAATCGCAATTTCAATATTTAATAAATACTTCATTTCTTAGAAAGAAAATTAATTTAATACTTGCACTACCTATTTATTCGATGCATGAAGTATTCAAATAAACAAGATTCAACTAATCTAACCTCCAAATTTAATGTTATAAAACGATTTAAGAATCCTAACTCCCAAATTTCATGTAAACAAACAGGATTGAACTAACCTAACCACTAATTTGATGTAAACAAACAAGAATTAATTAACATAACCTACAAGCTTGGTATAAACAAACAAGATGTAACCAACCTAACCGACACATTTTATGTAAAGAAATAAGATTTGACAATCCTAAACTCTGTATTTGATCTAAACGAATAGGATTCAATAACCTCAAAGATTGATGTACACAAACAGAATTTTACAAACGTAACCTCCGAATTTAATTTAAACACTGGAGATTTTAACGGTGTAATCTCTAAAAATAATGTCTAATGATGAAAGAAGTGTTTTCCACTCCCAGACTAAGCGTAAAGTAAAATTTCGAGTTTAGAAAAGCCCCGCGTAGAAAATTTGTCGAGGGTCGCGCAGCGACCCGAGACAAATTTTCACGGGGCTTTTCTAAACTCGAAATTTTACTTCATGCGCCACGGGTGTGGAGCGACCAACCCAAATTTTCAGGCTTTTTCAAACTCGAAATATTTACTTCATGTTTAAACAAGGAGTGTAAAACCCTTGATAAAAAAAAACAAATAAAACAATAATAAGTTCTTAAATTTAGGGGATCCTCAAGGATCTATCCTGGGACCACTCCAGTGGAAAATACTGTATGATCTACAGTATTATCCACTGGAGTGGTCCCAGGATAGATCCTTGTGGATCCCCTAAATTTAAGAACTTATTATTGTTTTATTGTAGTGTTTTATTTGTTTTTTTTTTATCAAGGGTTTTACACTCCTTGTTTAAGCACGAAGTAAATATGTCGAGTTTGGAAAAGCCTCAAAATACAGACTATTGCGTATAAACATAAAATTGCCTCTAGTAATCAAAGAAATTCTTGAAATTTAATTATCTTAATAACTTTACGATTATGTTTATTTCTAGCGTATTTCACATAAATTAATATAAAGGTTTGTGCGTAAAAACCAATCCGCAAAACGTAAACCTGTCCGCATTAAATAATATTTATCACCGATTTATTGTTAATATCATCTGGAAATATTAAACATTACGTAAACTCTATTTTCTCTTACATGTGAACACGCTGACCTTACATTGTAAACACGGCTGAAAAAATGTTTTAATCGCGCCTTAATCAAAATGTAATTTATCACCGAACATGACACATTATTCAGTAATTAGCCGGTTCTATTTTCCATGTCCAGTTTCGCTCAAATTTATGCGACACACATTAATTCATAAGTAAATGTTGACAATTTATTTTATTTTTTTAGAGAAAGTTTATAAATTGCCAGATTAAAAATAAAAGGCATTTAATATTATTATAAACATTAATATAAAAAAAAACGCTTCCTTATGAATTATGAGATGTTAGCAAGAAAAAGTTGATGAATATTATTCCTAAATTAACTAATTACAAAATTAAAATGATTCTGTAATTAGTCAATTTAGGAATAAAATTCTGTCCATTTTTTTGCTAAAGTTATACTTTAACAACTCTCATGAAGTAACATTTCGAGTTTAAAAAAGCCTGAAAATTTGGTCTGGTCGCTCCGCGAAGCGGGGCGACCAAACCAAATTTTCAGGCTTTTCTAAACTTGAAATTTTACTTTGTGCGTCAGGCGTATAAAACACTGAAATATTGTACAGTCAAGATATACAGAGAGTTTTATATAACACCGAACATTTTCATAAACACGAGTTGACACCTTTAATTTTTAGGTTATGTGTAAATTGGGTTGCCTATATGACCATTACAAATTGTAGCTAATCAATTGCAATTAATGCCTCAACTTGTACATACAGGGAGTTCTTCTTTCAAGTATACATGTCCCAATTACAGCGTATATGCTGTAAATCTTAAGATGATCGTTTTTGTTTAAAAGGAGTTAAATTTGAAACTTATAATGAGTGTGTTCCACTCCCAGAGTAAGCATGAAGTAAAATTTCGAGTTTAGAAAAGCCTGAAAATTTGGTTTGGACGCGTAGCGCGAAGCGCGGAGCGGCCAAACCAAATTTTCAGGCTTTTCTAAACTCGAAATTTTACTTCATGCGCCACCGGTACAAAACACTGACGCATTACAAAGTTTAAAACACACCGCTGAACTTTTCATTGAATCAGTGTTTTGTACCGGTGGCGCATGAAGTAAAATTTCGAGTTTAGAAAAGCCTGGAAATTTGGTTTGGCCGCTCCGCGCTTCGCGCTACGCGACCAAACCAAATTTTCAGGCTTTTCTAAACTCGAAATTTTACTTCATGCTTAGCCTGGGTGTGGAAAACACTCGTTTAAAGCTTCAAATTATATTTTTTAAATAAACCGAACGTGGTAAAATGTACAACGTCTGCATATGTATACTTAAATGAAATATTCTTATATGAATATGTTCGGTGTTAGATAAAACTCTCTGTATATAATTAGCATGCTGCTTTAATAGTATATTTTGAACTTCATTTGAAATCAGTATTTTATACGCGTGGCGCTTGAAGTAAAATTTCGAGTTTAGAAAAGCCTAAAAAATTAGTTAGGTCGCCCCGCTTTGCGGAGCGACCAAACCAAATTTTCAGACTTTTCTAAACTCGAAATTTTACTTCAAGCTTAATCTGGGAGTGGAAAACACTCCTTTAAAGCTTCAATTTGAACTCATTTCAAATACAACGAATATCTAAAAATTAATAGTATATTGGGGTATGTATCCTTAAAAGAAGTACTCCCCGTATACTTAAGGAATTCACTTTAAGATATAATTCTATCAAAAAGAAAATATGGAAATAATTTTATTGTTCAATAAATTAAATCAAATTGTATCCATATTTTGGCAATTTAATTCCATTATTTTAAGAATCAAATTATATCATTTTATTTGCTAAGCAAATGTATTCGTTTTTAAATAAAATTTTTAATCGGTCAGTTTAAAAGTAAAAGACACCTAAGAGGAAGTTGACGGCTATCTAAAACTACGGCATTATTTTAGAATAAAATATTTTGCAAGAATAGATGTATTTTAGGGAAAGTACTGACTTTGTAAACATCTTATTACAATGTTTAATTAAAAAAATATAACACATCGCAAAATTAGCATAATAACGTCTTAAATTACATGTTTTTCTACAGTATCTACAACATATAATAAAAAACAAATTCAGTCATATTGTAAAATATTTGTTATTTTTTTCATTAGTATATTTACTTAAGTAATGTCGCGCGTAAT
This sequence comes from Philonthus cognatus, assembly GCA_932526585.2. NCBI lineage: Eukaryota > Metazoa > Arthropoda > Insecta > Coleoptera > Staphylinidae > Philonthus > Philonthus cognatus. Next base: position 32,159,991 of record OW052241.1, read on the forward strand.
AGTATATTACATAACCAGTTTCATAAGTAGCGTTTTACACCCGAGTGAAGTTTGGTCGTTATGCGAATGGCCGAAAACACGCCTAAAACGCTGTAATTATTTGATAAATAAGAAACAACTTTTTCCTGACCATACAGCTCAAATTTATGCGACGCGCATTAATTCACTTATAAATATAGAAAATTATCATTTCTGTAAAAACTAAACACCCCATAACTCATCAGTATAAAAAAGAAAATTCATTAAAAGTCATTAATTTCAATGTATTTAAAGAGTTTTACCACTATATTTAATTATAGTAGATAACTATTAGAGAAATATTTATTAATTCCAATACACTTACAGAGTATTACCTTTATGTATAATTAGATATTGAAAATTTATTATACTTATACATTTCTTTCTTTTTTTTAAAGGAAACATGTTTTATTTTATTTTAATTGGTGGGATTTATCTGTTTGTGATTCAGCGTTTAACAAGCGAAATATTTATCGGTTTTAATAAATGTTCGTCTGTGTGTGTGTATCTGTGTGAAGAGCTGGCTTCTTCTTTAGTGGATTTAAATTAAGTGGGGTATAAATTTAATTTAATTTTGGTTGAAAGTTCCGGAAATCTCAATTGGGTCTGTTTTGTCAATTTATTTTTATGGCCATCTCCAATTGTTTCAAATGCGCTTGATAATTTTAAGAGTGTTAAAATGATATATTTGAATTATATCATATATAAGTTAAATTTTTTGTTTATATTAAAGTAAAATATAAGAAAACTTACAAAAAATCATGTAATTTTTTTGACTTTTAGTACATAATAAACTTTCTTCAAATTTTGTAAAATATGTAAATTGATTAACTTTCGTCAAAATGACAGTTCATTTTGATGAAAGTTAATCAATTTACATATTTTACAAAATTTGAAGAAAGTTTATTATTTTTTTCTCTACAACCCCGTTGAATGTTATATGTTTGTTTTACACTGCAACTAAAAAATATTGTTAGCATTGATCCGTCTTATTAAAACGCCCTTTATTTCAGTCAAATTTTATAAATTATAACTTTGCTGATAGTCATTCAAATTTATTTATTGCAACGTTCGATCAAAGTTTATACACTTCTCTCTGCAATACCTGAGAATTTTAAAATATTCTAAGGTTTCATTGATTTTATTACATTAAAAAAAAAGATGTTCTGCAACTTCTCAACAATTCCTGTTAATTTTATAAAAATCAGACATTTCGCTGATTTTTTACAAGTTTTTTTTTTAAAGGACACCAAATTTTCTGCACTTTGAAAAGCATATTATAATTACTGCTATTTTTTAATATAATGTTAGGGTTAAATACAGAAATCAAAATTTATTAACTTCTCAACAATTTCTGTTAATTTTATAAAAATCAGACATGTCACTGATTTTTTCCAAGATTTTTTTAAAGAACACGCGAATTTTCTGCATTTTGAAAAGCATATTTTAATAACTACTATTTTTGATTTAATTGTAGGGTTAAATACAGTAATCAAAATTTATTAACTTCTCAACAATTCCTGTTTATTTTATAAAAATCAGACATTTCGCTGATTTTTTACAATTCCTGTTAATTTTATAAAAATCAGACAATTCGCCGATTTTTTACATTTTTTTTTAAATGACACTTTTCTGCACTTTAATAATAAAAATAATAATAATAATAATAATACCTAATGATAACAACTTAGTACGAAAAGAACAGGAAAAAATGGAGAAATATCAAGGTCTATGTATAGAAATTAAAGAACTTTGGCAACAGGCAAAAGTTGAAGTAATACCCATTGTGATCTCAGCGACTGGCATAACATCAAATACGCTTGTAAGGTATTTGGACGCCATAAACTTACCACCTTACATGCACACACAGATGCAAAAAGCAATAATCCTGAAAACCGCCTCGATAGTTCGGAAATTCCTACATTCAGATTAAGAAAAAAATCCACATACACACACAATACTTTAGTAGGTGACTTGGCAAATACCCGTCACAAACTAAAATACCCCGCAATAAAGCGTGAATCTCTAAATAATAATAATAATAATAATTCTTTATTCCATTGACTGAACAGATACATATAGTTACATATATCGTACAGTATTAGAAGCGTCAAAAAAGAGAAATGTTACATAATATAAATTAGTTTCTTATACTTATGTTATACAATAAATATTATTTGATAATATGATTTATATCGTAATATAATTTTTCTAAGAGAAAGGTTTTTAAGCTCTTTTTGAATTTGTGAATAGATTTAATTGATTTTATATCATTCGGAAAATTGAAAAGCATATTATAATAATTACTGCTAGTTTGTGATATAATTATTGGGTTAAATACAGTAATCAAATTTTATTTACTTCTCAACAATTCCTGTGAATTTTATAAAAATCTGTCAATTCGCTGATTTTTTATAATATTTTTTAAAAGACACACGAATGTTCTGCACTTTGTAAAACATATTACAATTACTATTATTTTATTAATATAATTGCACGATTAAATTCAGTTACTAGAACACATTTAATATAAACGATTAAATTTAGCGTTGAGTGAGTCAATGTTTTGACGGAACTGATTTAAAAATTTTGAGATGCATAAATACAACTCGCCTTATCAGACGCGACGTTTTCGAGAAGCTTATCTTAGTTGAAGATATTAATCATGTCCAAATACAGTATACAGATTGTATAAAATTTATTATTTACTATTGAAGTATGCAAAAGCAAAATACACGTTACCCACCAGTATGAATTAATTTTTTAACGAAATCACAAAAACATATTTTTTACATTTATTTCAAAAAGTGTTATATTAAATATATAGGCTTTTTAATTTAAATTCACTTGGTTTGTTTTACTGATTAAACATTTATTTAAAAAACAAACCAAGTGAATTTAAATTAAAAAAACTTATATATTAGTACAAATGTTTTACCAAGTGATCAATGAGGAACAAATTAACGTTATATTAAAAATTGAATAGTTATGACGCTGCTTTTCTAGTGGCAAACTAAAAAAAGAAATATTTTTTAAATAGAGCTATTTAATAAATACAGCTTTCAGAGACAAATAAAAATACGTTTAAAAAGTACGATCATTTGAAGTCTCTATCTTCAGACTTCAATATTTGAAACAAGACACTTTGTAAACTTTTGCAGGCACCTCCAGAAAAATTAACAAATATTACTTGTGCCATTATCAAAGCCAAGCAGCGATAATAATAAATACGTAATTAATTATTAACAAAAATCTACAGTTGAAACAAAATATATTACTACTTAACCCATTAACGGCCGAGCAATTATAGAGTTAACTCTAAAGGTTGATTTTAGATGAAATTCTGCACGTCTTTTGAAGATTTCTATGAATAATTATTGTATTACATACTGTGACTTTTTCTTTTAAATAAACATAATGTAAATTTTTTGACAATCGTCGATTTTATATAAAAACGTGCAATATGAAGTTTAGAACAAGTGTTTCCACTCCCAGACTAAGCATGAAGTAAAATTTCGAGTTGAGAAAAGCCCCGCGTAGAAAATTTGTCGAGGGTCGCGCAGCGACCCGAGACAAATTTTCACGGGGCTTTTCTAAACTCGAAATTTTACTTCATGCGCCACGCGTATAAATCACTGAAATATTGTGAAGTTAGAAATTCACTAATTGTTTTTTTGAAATAAGTAATGATCGAAATATTTTAATAACAAAATATTTACATTTTTCTTTATACATTTTAAAGTCAGGTCAAATAATATAATTTATCAAAGTAACTTATTTAGTAATTTATAAAAAAAAAAAAATAATAATGATGCGTGTATAATTCAATGGCGCTAAATGGGTTAAACAGAGTGAAATACCGTGCGATCATATAAATCAAGATTTAGAGTAGGCGGCATTGTTTTTGTGCGGTTGCCTAGAATGATGGAAGAAATTTGAGGTTAAATCATGTTTTAAACGATCGCACGGTAAGCAAAGCAAAGCAGCGACAATAATAAATACGTAATTAATTATTTACAAACATCTATTGTTGAAACAAAATTTATCACTACTTAAACAAAGTGAAATACCGTGCGATCCTTTAAAATATGATTTAGAGTAAGCGGCATTTTTTATTGTGCGGTTGCCCAGAACGCTAATTGAATAATAAGAGAAATTTGAGGTTATGATTAACTATGTGTTAACAGTCAGTAGTGCCAATCTAATTCAAAACTCAAAGCCTACTCTAAATTATGTTTTAAACGATCGCACGATGTATAATACACTCTTCCCGAAGAGAATCCGACTTTTGTAAACAAACTTTACAAAACCAACAAATATTCGATTTGTACGTCATCGCGCAAGTTGGTAGCACGCGTTCAAAATAAACTTCTTGGGAATTAAAGAGGAGGAAAAAATGGGGACATTGATTCCTAAAGTTTATTTATCCAGAAATTCGTGCGACAGTTTACATGTTTACAAATTTGTAAATAAACGAGGGAATCGAGAATGTGTCGCGGATTTATTTTCTTTTCGGGTTTTCTGAATAGAAAATTTGTCGCGTTTGGAACGGGTCCAAAAAATGCATGAATGAAATTATGAAAAAAAAATCAACTCACATTTTTTTTTGCGAAATTAATTAGTTATAAATTAAAATTAATTCACTGTGATTATTTTAATTGTAATTTCATACATTTAAGAAGTTTTAGGTATAAAATAATAAACATTAAGCAGTATATTTTGAAAGACATTTTTCTTTTTTTGCCTTCAAGTTGGCACAACACACAACTTAGAAAAAGATAATCCTATGATATTGCCTTTAATGGACGATAAAATGTGCTACATTCACTAAATGTAGGTTTTACAAAACGAAATAATAAGTTAAAAATAAACCTTTCTTTTTATAAACGCGTTTATTTTTTGAAGAATTATTTCGCTGTTATTATAAAAGTGATCAATTTGAAGCCTCTAACGAGTGTTTTCACTCCCAAACTAAGCATGAAGTAAAATTTCGAGTTTAGAAAAGCCTTAAAATTTGGTTTGGTCGCGTAGCGCGTAGCGCTACGCGACCAAACCAAATTTTCAGGCTTTTCTAAACTCGAAATTTTACTTCATGCGCCACCCGTATAAAACACTGATTTACAGTGAAGTACAAAATATACAATATTAATTAGGTTTTTGGTTTTAGCGGCGGAATTAGTTCAAAAAATAAAATGGAGACGGAGAATTTGTATGTAATTTATTTTTATTTTTTTTAAATTCTTCTATTTTAAATAGAATATGTATGTGCCTATATTTCGCCAAATAAATGAAAACATTTTTGGGGAATACATATTTAAAACAGACAAAATTGAAAAATTAAAAATAAATTACATACAAGTTCTCCGATTAATTCTTCGTCTCAATTTTATTTTTTGAATTAATTCCACCGCTAAAAGCAAAAGCCTAATTGATATTGTATATTTTGTCCTTTATTGTAAATCAGTGTTTTATACGGGTGGCGCATGAAGTAAAATTTCGAGTTTAGAAAAGCCTGAAAATTTGGTTTGGTCGCTCCGCGCTTCGCGCTACGCGACCAAACCAAATTTTCAGGCTTTTCTAAACTCGAAATTTTACTTCATGCTTAGTCCGGGAGTGGAAGCACTCGTTAAAAGCTTCAAATTGAATACTTTAATAAACACAGCGAAATAATTCTTCAAAAAATTAACGCATTTATGAAAAGAAAGGTTTATTTTCAACCTATTATTTCGTTTTGAAATACCTACATTTAGTGAATGTAGCACATTTTATCGTCCATTAAAGGCAATATCATAGGATTATCTTTTTCTAAGTTGTGTTATCTAAGGCAATACCTTTCTATTTCCCTCTCTGGATGTTGAACAGTAAAAGGCTAACGTGAATTATTTCAATATCTTTTGCACGACTCGTAATTGCAAAAACTTTATATTTATATCACCTAGATATTTTTTAGACAATCACAAAATATTCTTAAGCAACATTTATGCAATTAATAATGAAAATGAATAAAAGCAAAACTCGAGGCTGAAAAACCTGGCCATTTTATAAGTTTAGTTTTAATTTTTTTATATTATTTTATAACATTCTTATATTTTGCTATTGTAAAAGATTATATAAATAAAGACATTATATCATATGTTCAATAAAAAAAAACCTCTAGATTACTATGGAAAATATTGTAGGTTGGCAACTCTGGAATTATATATTATGATTATTATGTCTGACGTTTTATATGTCAATTCTTAAAGCGTGTAGCCAACTTAAATTTAAGAAAAAAAGATTATATAAATAAAGACTTTATATCATATGTTCAATAAAAAAAACCTCTAGATTACTATGGAAAATATTGTAGGTTGGCACATCTGGAATTATATATTATGATTATTATGTCTGACGTTTTATATGTCAATTCTTAAAGCGTGTAGCCAACTTAAATTTAAGAAAAGAATAAATCATGGCACTCTAGAGGTTTTTTGAATTGAAAATACGGTATATTTAAAACTCGATAAGTGTTCTTTCGGCATTTCATAAATTTTATTGAATTAACAAAAATATCTTACTATTTTTGAGATATTACAATACTTTTTTAAATAAGTTGTATTTTTTTACCAATATCTGTTAATTTGATCAAAATCTGTATTCCGCGATTATTGTTTTAAAAAATTTCTTCTGTAACTCTGAGCTTTTGTATAATAAAATTTTTAAGAAACGGTTAAGGAAAATTATATCTCAGTAATTAAAAAATAATTACTGAGATATAATAATTTTCCTCAACCGTTTCTTAAAAATGTTATAGTACATTACAAAAACTTATATTTCTGTAAATAAATTATTCAATTGGTTCCAATGTGTATTATTAAGACAATATTTTTTTTGTAGTATTCTAGAGGAAAAAAATTTTTTTTCTGAAAAAATAATTTTAGTCACTGCTGTTTATCACACTTGAAATAAAATAACCGAGGGGAGGGCTTCAATTTATTGTTGAACAACAGGAACATGTTTATAAATACAATTCCTAATTATTGGTTTATGCAGTAATATATTTAGCGATTTAAATTTCGCCAAAAATAATATGAGAAAAAAAGCAACTGTCTGTTGAACAATTAATCTCTTCAATATTTCCATTTCCACACTTGTAAGGATTACTGGGTCATGAGAATAGGAAGCTCTACATGCAGTTTTATTTTTTTGTCGGCATTTTGTTTCACAGCTGGCGGATATTTCCTTCCGCGCTTTTCTGAAACTCGATAAAATTTGCGTTGATTCAGATATATTTTCAATTATCACAAAGAAATTTAAATCTAATCTAATTTTAGTTTAAATATGGTCAATTTCAAAATATCCTAAATTAACACGAAGATAATATACAGAGAATTCTATATAATAAAATACGATTTGACACCTTTAATTTTTAGGTTATGTGTATATTGTGTTGCCTATATGACCATTACAAATTGTAGCTAATCAATTGCACTGAATGCCTCAACTTGTCCATATAGGGAGTTTTTTTTCAATTACAGCGAATATGCCGTAAATCTTTAGATAATCTTTGTTTTCTTTTAAGGAGTTCAATTTGAAGCTTAAAATGAGTGTGTTCCACTCCCAGACTAAGCATGAAGTAAAATTTCGAGTTTAGAAAAGCCTGAAAATTTGGTTTGGTCGCGTAGCGCGAAGCGCGGAGCGGCCAAACCAAATTTTCAGGCTTTTCTAAACTCGAAATTTTACTTCATGCGCCACCGGTACAAAACACTGACATATTACGAAGTTTAAAATACACCGCTGAACTTTACATTGAATCGGTGTTTAGTACCGATGGCGCATGAAGTAAAATTTCGAGTTTAGAAAAGCCTGAAAATTTGGTTTGGCCGCTCCGCGCTACGCGACCAAACCAAATTTTCAGGCTTTTCTAAACTCGAAATTTTACTTCATGCTTAGCCTGGGAGTTGAAAACACTCGTTTAAAGCTTCAAAGTGTATTCTATTAATAAACCGAGCGTGGTAAAATGTACACCGTCTGCATATATATACTTAAAGAAAAATTCTAGTTATGAAAATGTTCAGTGTTACATAAAACTCTCTGTATAAATACAGTTTGATTAATACCAGAAGGTAAAAAATTAATATTCGTGTTTGAGATTGGATTCTGAGTAAAAAAATTAGAAATAAATTTTGTTTAGATCGGCCTTTGTTTACGAGATATCGAGGTTCAAACTTTTAAAACATATATTAATTTCAAGTTTCACAAAAAAGTAATAGTAGGCAATATGAAAACTGTATTTAGTCACAGAAAGAAAAATCACTAGATCAACTTATAAAAGATGCACTGATTATATAGTATCGAAACTATAGTCACCAAATAAACCAATTGTTATACAAACAAAGTGATAAACAGTGTTTTATTTATTTATAAAAGATGCTTGAAATGTCCACTGCCAGCGATACAAGCCTGGCAACGTAAAACTACAGAATTATAAACTGCAGCAAAATCTTGTTCATTTTCAATTTCAAGTGCAGCATCCATAATTCTATCTTGTAATTGCTCTTTGTTCTGAATTTCCTCTGTATACGAATCTTCTTTGATATTCCTGACAGCTTTCTAAAGCATTGCTGTTGCAAAAGCCGTACACAAAAATAATTTCAGCATATTCTTCATTGCCAAACTGCATTATTAACAAAATTTGTATCTTTTTTTACACTTTCAATAACTAATAAAAAAAGTATTTTTTTTTTGTTTGGCCTTGGTATCTAGACCATTAGCCATCAATCTATTTTCATATTTAACATTTTAATGTATTTTAACCAATTCTATTTTCGATAAATAACCATTTACTCCTGAAACAACACAAACTCATTCATACTACATCCATGGACCCGGATGGAATAATTCATTATTCATAAATTATTCCACCGGACGGGATTCGAACCCGCGACCTCTTGGTCTGTGAGCAGGGTCTCTACCCACTCGGCCACCGAGGCCCATAAAAAAGTATTTTGTTTTAAAGCAATTTCCATAATCTACTATTTATTTTATGGACAAAAATTAAATAGGTTCCGAAAACTTCATGCCTCGTTATCTCTAAAAGAAAGGCTGATCGAAAAAAAAAGTTGTTTCAAATTTTTTGCTTAGAATCCAATTTCGAACACGAATATTAATTTTTCGCCTTCTGGTATAAATCACCCGTATAAGTGCAGTGTAATTTTCTAACAAGTCAACTCTTTTTCGTCAGTTCTGTTCTTGTCTTGTTGTTCTTGCTAAACTCGAAAATTTACTTTATGAGTAACCTAACCTAATTCAACCTACTATAGGTAGGTAGGTCTCAGAGTTGTGAGCTGATAACGACTTATTTAACGAATAGAAGGCAAAGGGTGTTTTTGAACAGCATATATTCTGAAGAGAAACACATTACACATGGGGTTCCTCAGGGATCTGTATTAGGATCTCTTCCATTCTTGATATACGTTAATGATATGCCTTTCCAACTACAGCATGGCTCTACACTACTATACGCCGATGATACGACGATCTCATTTAAAGGTAATACTAAAGGGTGTTTTTTAGACGTGTGGTTTTCAAGTCGGCACTACTTTTTTCGGAGATGGTCTTTTTGACACCTGTCACTTGATTTATGCTCAGTTTGGTTTGCCATTTCATAATGAATAGACTTACTCCTGAACAACGTTTGCAAATCGTGCAAATTTATTACCAAAATAATGGTTCGGTTCGCGCGACGCATCGCGCGCTGCGTCCAATATTCGGTCGACATAATCGCCCAGCAGAGTCGGTAATTCGAGCAACCATGGATCGGTTTCGCACCACGCTTACTCTAGTGGATAGTGCGCATCCTCAGAGACGCCGTACAGTGCGCACCGAAGACGCTATTGCTGCTGTGGAGCAGAGAAGACCCGAATGAGTCTATCCGCCATCGCGCGCAACAATTGGAGCTGTGTCCATCAACTTTATGTAAGATTTTGCAAAAGGATCTTGGTTTGCGTGCTTACAAAATCCAACTCGTGCAAGCATTGAAGCCAAACGACCATCAAGCGCGTCGCACTTTCGGTGATTGGGCCCAAAACGAGATGGCCACCGATCCCGAATTTCACAAGGAAATTTTGTTCAGCGATGAAGCTCACTTTTGGTTAAATGGGTATGTCAATAAGCAAAATTGTCGCTTCTGGAGTAAAGATAATCCACAAGTCATTGTTGAGACGCCGTTACATCCTCAAAAAATCACTGTTTGGTGTGCTCTATGGGCAGAGGGAATCAATGGTCCATATTTCTTCAAAAATGAAGGCCGGCCATAATGTTACAGTCAATGGGGAACGCTATAGAGCCATGATTAATGACTTTTTCGTGCCTGAATTGGAGGATGTTGATGTGGACGACCTATGGTTCCAACAAGACGGCGCTACATGCCATACAGCCAACGCAACAATCACTTTGTTGCAGGAAACTTTTGGTGAGCGCATTATCTCGCGTCGTGGACCTGTGGCATGGCCTCCAAGATCGTGCGATTTAACACCGCTGGACTATTTCTTGTGGGGTTATGTGAAGTCGCTTGTGTACGCAGATAAGCCCGAGACGATTGACGCCTTGGAAGAGAATATTCGGCGCGTTATTGCTGACATACGGCCCCAATTGCTGCAAAAAGTGGTCGGAAATTGGGCCTCTCGGCTGGAATTTATTCGAGCCAGCTGCGGCGCCCACTTGCCCGAAATCATTTTTAAAATATAATGGCAAACCCTTATCTTTATGATAAAGCTAAATTCTTGGCCATAACATTAAATTATATGCGTTTTATTTCTTCTTGAAAATCACACATCTGAAAAAAACACCTTATATAAGTGAAACTGAACTACAAGAGGACATAGATTCTTCTAACATCTGGTTTGATAGCAATAAGCTAAAAGTAAATAAAAATAAAAAGCAAACAATATATTTCTCCTTGAGGGCGAGTTGTGTATCTGAAAATAGACATATAAATTTCCTTGGTATGCATATTGATACAAAATTAATATGGTCGCAACATGGGAAACTGCTTGAATCTAAACTCTCCAAACAAGTATATGTTCTAAAAAATTTATCCAGATTATTAACAAAGCATTTGTTACGAAATATTTATTTTGCTTATTTTCACTCACACCTAGTCTATGGAATAATACTTTGGGGACATTCTAGTATTATGTCAGACATCTTCCGTCTGCAACGACGCGCTATTAGAGTATTGGCAGGAATAGAATACCGAGCAGAGTGTAAACAATGCTTTAAAGATCTGAAAATCTTAACAGTACCTAGTATCTTTATATTGGAGTGCATTTTATACGTAAAAAGTAATATCAAAAAATACAAGTGCAATAATGTTTATCATGATCATGACACAAGGAAAAGAAATGAGATAAGGGTTGACTCGTTTAGACTTTGCAAAGCGAAAACAGGCCCACGATATTATGGAGCAAAATTTATTAACATCCTTGCTCCAAATATCCAACGCATGAAAACCAAAGATCTGAAGATATGGTGTAAACAGCTATTAACGCAAAATGCCTTCTATTCCTTTGAATAGTTTTTTGATCATCAAAATTTATAATTTATAATCTATTCTAGTCGAGTTTACTACATATAATATTGCATTTAAAAAAATATTTTTATGTCTAGTTTTAAAGTGTTCTACTACATGTTATACACTTGACCCCAAAAAAAACGCGCCACTTGAAAATTCACGTTTTTTCGTGCCTCCTATTCCTTTGAAGAGTTTTTTGATCATCAAAATTTATAATTTATAATCTATTCTAGTCGAGTTTACTACATATAATATTGCATTTAAAAAATATTTTTATGTCTAGTTTTAAAGTGTTCTACTACATGTTATACACTCGACCCCAAAAAAACGCGCCACTTGAAAATTCACGTTTTTTCGGTCGATGTGGATGAAATTTGATGAATTTTTGAGTTTTTGGAACGCTAAAGTTTTCTCTTTAAGGACACATAAATGGATATAACGAAATTTAAGCACTTCTGCATTTAAAAGTCCTACCAACAAAATAATGTTCAGAATGTTAGAAATGATAAAAGTTGAGAAGTTATACTGTGCCCAAAAAAAATCGTAGCTCCACTTCAAAAAGAGCGCAACAAAATTCCATCATTTTCCTTTGAAATAAGCGAAAAATCATGTCGATCCAATGATTTGGCTCGAAGTTATGGCAGTTTTTTTAAAAAGTGTATTTTGGGGCATAACTTTGGCGGACAGGCATAACTCTGCTCGCAAACCTGTGACATTATGCGATTTAAAAAGATTGAAGTTTTCTCTTTAAGGGCATGTTAGTCAGATCTTCAAACATGCACATTTTACCCCCTTCTACCTCCTAAAGGCGATGAAACGTTTTTCACTTTAAAACTTTTAACTTTGTTAACTTGTACAATGCGCAAAAAAAATTGTGGCTTCGAGCAAGGGACATCCAGAATAAATTTAGTCTTTCTCCTTTAATATGCGCAAAAATTCAGATCGATAAATTGATTTGGAGTAAAGTTATGACAATTTGAGAAAAATTGATTTTTTCCCCAAACTCAATGAGCAGAAGTTAATTTTGGCCTGAAATAAGGCAAAAGCCTTACATAAACTTGCATTTCACCTCTACCGAAAAAACCTACTGCCAAATAAATGTTTTGGCAGAGTTATCCCTGTCCGCCAAAGTTATGCCCCAAAATACACTTTTTAAAAAAAACTGCCATAACTTCGAGCCAAATCATTGGATCGACATGATTTTTCGCTTATTTCAAAGGAAAATGATGAAATTTTGTTGCGCTTTTTTTGAAGTAGAGCTACAATTTTTGGGCACAGTATAACTTCTCAACTTTTATCATATTTAACATTCTGAACATTTTTTTGTTGGTAGGACTTTTAAATGCAGAAATGCTTAAATTTTGTTATATCCACTTATGTGTCCTCAAAGAGAAAACTTTAGCGTTCCAAAAACTCAAAAATTCATCAAATTTCATCCACATTGACCGAAGTTATGGCTGTTTGAATATTCACGAAAAAACGTGAATTTTCAAGTGGCGCGTTTTTTTGCGTATTGAGTGTATTATATTTTATTTCTGTTTACAGAGTTTTTAAAGTGTTTGTGCGTCATAGTTCTTATTTTTCTTTTATTTATCTACATATTATATTTTTAATTGTATTTATTTCTATTATATATCCGTAAGTTTTTTGTTATATTTTAAGATACTTTATATGAATATTTACGCATGTTTTATGATATGCAGATGCATTTATTTTAATATATTACGTTTGTCTATTGCTAGTATGTCTGCTGTAGACATTATTAGTTAGTACTTATACCTATTGTATGTTGACCTGTGTAAGCGAAAGTATTAACACCAATAAATATTATTATTATTATTATATTAAGTAAAACTTTGAGTTTAGAATAGATGATTCTGTAACCAATTATATTCCCTTAATAAAAAATTACAAAACCGTTAATCTCAAATATTTATGTTCTTCCACTCCTAATAAAATCAATTTAGAGACAGTTATTACACACGAAAAAATGTAGGTAAACTTGTCGATATCTTAAGAATGCGCGTTTAGGAATTCCGTTGGGTCCCAAATAGAAAATTTCGATCCGAAAATTGAAAGGTTTTTCGGTCCGACGACGTTTCGAAATTCCTGCGGGCCTTCGCCGGGCATGCGCGGCTTGATCGAGTGTCTCAGTAACAAAATCCGACCTTTAAAATCGATAACGACTTATTAAAACCGGCCGGCCGGCGATAAATCAAAAATTCTTCCCGATATGGACACGTTCCAATCGTTACACACCATCTCAATCAATGTCGGATGATTAAGAAGCAAACAGAATGATGTGTAATTTGAAATTAAGAAATGATTAGCGTGCGAGTTTTTTTCGGAATTTGTTGCATAAAATACATCATTTTTAGTTTTAGCTAAACACCTATCACAAACATAACCACAAATGCACAAAAACCACATGAATGATTGGGACATGATTTTACTATGTTAATAAATGAAAGTTTCTTTCACTAACTTGACGTTGTAAATTGCCATTATTGTTATTTAAAAATTTGCTTTGTCATTTATTCCTAAATAATCTTCAATGAATTAAAATTTAAAACATTTTGGTACGCTTCAAAAATATATATTTCATAATGTTAAGCTATACAGAGAGTTCTATGTAACACCGAACATTTTCATAACGAGAATTTTTCTTTTAAGTATACATAAGCATACGTTGTACATTTGCCGATGCTCGGTTTATTAAAAGAATTTAATTTGAAGCTTTAAACCAGTGTTTTCCACTCCCAGGCTAAGCATGAAGTAAAATTTCGAGTTTAGAAAAGCCTGAAAATTTGGTTTGGTCGCGTAGCGCGAAGCGCGGAGCGGCCAAACCAAATTTTCAGGCTTTTCTAAACTCGAAATTTTACTTCATGCGCCACCGGTACAAAACACTGATGCAATGTAAAGTTTAGCGCTGTGTTTTAATCTTCGTAATATTCTTTTAAATATACACAAGCATACGTTGTACATCTGCCGATGCTCGGTTTATTAAAATAATTTAATTTGAAGCTTTAAACGAGTGTTTTCCACTCCCAGGCTAAGCATGAAGTAAAATTTCGAGTTTAGAGATGCCTGAAAATTTGGTTTGGTCGCGTAGCGCGAAGCGCGGAGCGGCCAAACCAAATATTCAGGCTTTTCTAAACTCGAAATTTTACTTCATGCGCCAAGGGTACAAAACACTGATGCAATGTAAAGTTTAGCGGTGTGTTTTAATCTTCGTAATATGTCAGTGTTTTGTACCGGTGACGCATGAAGTAAAATTTCGAGTTTAGAAAAGCCTGAAAATTTGGTTTGGCCGCTCCGCGCTTCGCGCTACGCGACCAAACCAAATTTTCAGGCTTTTCTAAACTCGAAATTTTACTTCATGCTTAGTCTGGGAGTGGAAAACACTAATTTCAAGTTTCAAATTGAACTCTGAAAAAACAATGAGTATCTAAAGAATTACGGCATATACGCTGTAACTGGGACATACTTGAAAGAAAAACTCCCTGTATGTACAAGTTAAGGCATTAATTGCGATCGATTGGCAACCATTTTTAATGGTCATATAGGCTTCCCAATTTACACATAACTTAAAAATTATAGGTGTCAAATTGTATTGGATGGAAATGTTCGGTGTTATATAAAACTCTTTGTATATTTAAGCTTTACTAATTGTAATTTATATTTAACTTGTACTTTGCTGAGGATGGCTTCGCTTCAAAATTAGATATTTCATAATGTTAAGCTATACAGAGAATTTTATGTAACAACGAACATTTCCATTACGAGAATTTTTCTTTTAAGTATAAATAAGCATACGTTGTACATTTGCCGACGCTCAGTTTATTAAAAGAATTTAATTTGAAGCTTTAAACCAGTGTTTTCCACTCCCAGGCTAAGCATGAAGTAAAATTTCGAGTTTAGAAAAGCCTGAAAATTTGGTTTGGTCGCGTAGCGCGAAGCGCGGAGCGGCCAAACCAAATTTTCAGGCTTTTCTAAACTCGAAATTTTACTTCATGCGCCAAGGGTACAAAACGCTGATGCAATTTAAAGTTTAGCGGTGTGTTTTAATCTTCGTAATATGTCAGTGTTTTGTACCGGTGGCGCATGAAGTAAAATTTCGAGTTTAGAAAAGCCTGAAAATTTGGTTTGGCCGCTCCGCGCTTCGCGCTACGCGACCAAACCAAATTTTCAGGCTTTTCTAAACTCGAAATTTTACTTCATGCTGTACATTTGCCGATGCTCGGTTTATTAAAAGAATTTAATTTGAAGCTTTAAACCAGTGTTTTCCACTCCCAGGCTAAGCATGAAGTAAAATTTCGAGTTTAGAAAAGCCTGAAAATTTGGTTTGGTCGCGTAGCGCGAAGCGCGGAGCGGCCAAACCAAATTTTCAGGCTTTTCTAAACTCGAAATTTTACTTCATGCGCCAAGGGTACAAAACGCTGATGCAATTTAAAGTTTAGCGGTGTGTTTTAATCTTCGTAATATGTCAGTGTTTTGTACCGGTGGCGCATGAAGTAAAATTTCGAGTTTAGAAAAGCCTGAAAATTTGGTTTGGCCGCTCCGCGCTTCGCGCTACGCGACCAAACCAAATTTTCAGGCTTTTCTAAACTCGAAATTTTACTTCATGCTGTACATTTGCCGATGCTCGGTTTATTAAAAGAATTTAATTTGAAGCTTTAAACCAGTGTTTTCCACTCCCAGGCTAAGCATGAAGTAAAATTTCGAGTTTAGAAAAGCCTGAAAATTTGGTTTGGTCGCGTAGCGCGAAGCGCGGAGCGGCCAAACCAAATTTTCAGGCTTTTCTAAACTCGAAATTTTACTTCATGCGCCAAGGGTACAAAACGCTGATGCAATTTAAAGTTTAGCGGTGTGTTTTAATCTTCGTAATATGTCAGTGTTTTGTACCGGTGGCGCATGAAGTAAAATTTCGAGTTTAGAAAAGCCTGAAAATTTGGTTTGGCCGCTCCGCGCTTCGCGCTACGCGACCAAACCAAATTTTCAGGCTTTTCTAAACTCGAAATTTTACTTCATGCTTAGTCTGGGAATGGAAAACACTAATTTCAAGTTTCAAATTGAACTCTTAAAAAACAAAGAATTTGGGGATATACGCTGTAATTGGGACATACTTGAAAGAAAAACTCCCTGTATGTACAATGCTAAGGCATTAATTGCGATCGATTGGCAACCATTTTTAATGGTCATATAGGCTTCCCGATTTACACATAACTTAAAAATTAAAGATGTCAAATTGTATTGGATGAAAATGTTCGGTGTTATATAAAACGCTCCGTATATTTAAGCTTTACTAATTGAAATTTATATTTAACTTGTAGTTTACTGAGGATGGCTTCACAGCCGAAACTAGTTTAAAGAATATTCAAAAATAAATAACGAGAATTTTACATACGATTTCCTTTTTTAAATATCCACTCGTTATAAAATGTAAAGTTCATTTTATAACGATTTATACTTATTTTTAGTTTCGTTGCTTGAAATATTTCAAATTGGTTTTTTTCTTTTAAAAACTGTATTTTAAAAGAACATACATTCTAATTATTCGTTTAACTCCAGAACTAAATGATAGAGCTCACATAAGTTATTAACATAAGGGCTAGTTGCATAAAACTAGCGTTAGTCTAAACCAATTGTTCAAATATCTAAAAGTATAAAACTGACACTTGAACAAGCTTGTTATTATTTAAATGTCGTTAACATAAGTTGACATTTTAAAATTTCAAAGTTATTTTTCTGAATTCATTTTTTATTATATTGTTGTGACGCTTCACATCTATCATATACAATGTATTGTATCATTGCATTATGTAGCATACGTGAATAAAGCTATTATTATTATTATTATTATTATTCAACCTATACTTGTAAATAGCTTAATATATGTAGAAAATTATTATATGTGCTTAAATTAATATATATGCTTACATATAATGACTGCCCAAAAATATACATCGGGAAAACAGGACGAGCATTTAAAGAAAGGATTGCAGAACATAAAAGTGCATGGGAAAACAGAAAAATACCTCAACCTATGCGAATCACCTGCTCTCCGAAAACCACAGCTTCAACAAGGAATTCCATACAGAGAAAAAAGGAAGGAAATTAAATCTACTGGGAAACTTAGAAATTAACAGATTCGAAAAAACCGGCTTCCTACTCAACGAACAAACAGAACTGTCAAATTCCCCACTACTAAAAATATCCACCCCACCATAGTGTAAATAGTGTTAATGTATATATACAGGGTGTCCCAAAAGTTTGGAAACGGTTGAATATCTCGAGAACACCTCATCGGATCAAGATGGTATAAAATACGTCTTTCTTTATTTTTAAAGCTCTATTTAGGCATGCTGTGCGATAGCCACCCACACCCCTCTGGGGGGTGGTTCGAGGGGGTAGTTTAGAAAACTTAAATGGAAACTCCTATTTTTTAATTGTTTTGTCACTCCCTCCCCAATCCCGTTCGGTGGTGGAAAGGGTAGTTTTGAATTTTTCTGCGAAAAAAAATATTTTGCTTGCACTGTTGCATTTTGTATCAAAAACGGTTTATAAATTTTTCAAATTGCCACTCCCCCCCACACACACACACCCTTTAAAAGTAGAAAAAGTGGTATTTAAAAAAAAAGTACAACCATTTTTTTTTAGACAAAAATTATTTTTCTTGCAGAGTTTCATTGTCTATCAAAAACTCCTTATGGAGTTGCAAAATATCCACACCATAGCCCCTTTTTGGAGGGTGGAAAAAGGAAGTTTTCGCTCAGTTTATCGTCGAAATTTTTTTCCATTTTGTCATGTTTACAATTTTAAATGAAAGCACAGAAGTGTAGTTATTGAACATTTATTTCGGACTGTCAATGTTGACGTTCTCGACGACTCCGTGAAATTCTAAGAAATGGGTAATAGCTCAGAAACTTTAAAGCTAAATTAATTAAGCTGCTATCTGTCGTTTTGAGATGAAGTTATCGGAAAGTGAACGCATATCATTATTAATGATGCGTGGGTCCGGGGAGAATGTGAGATCTTACGAGGAGGTGGCAAGGATGTTTAATGCATCCAATCGGCATAGTGATCCAGTGTCAAAATCGACGGTTCAAAAAACAGTGAAACGATTTGAAGATACTGGAGCAGTGAAGGATCGCGAACGCAGTGGCAGGCCAAGAACGGCATCAAACGAAGATCAGAAGGTGGAAGTGTTGCAGCATTTCGTGGAAGACCCTCATATTTCTGTAAGGAGAGTGTCGCAAGCTCAAGGCATCAGCAAGACTTCAGTACATCGCATAATGCAGGAGGAAAAGTGGCACCCTTACAAAACTACCCAGAGGGGTGTGGGTGGCTATCGCACAGCATGCCTAAATAGAGCTTTAAAAATAAAGAAAGACGTATTTTATACCATCTTGATCCGATGAGGTGTTCTCGAGATATTCAACCGTTTCCAAACTTTTGGGACACCCTGTATATATAGTTCTAAGATTTCTAATTTCAATGTAAACTTTCATTCACCTGAAGAAGCAATAAATTTGCGAAACAATTGTTGTGAAAATAAACACACTTTTATAAAAATCAAAAAGTTATTCAGAATTTTACTTATACAAAGTGAAAATTATTCTCTTTCAAATATGTCTAGTACAAATATTCGACTTCCATTTTAATAAATGGTCGATGACATCACAACTCTTACATAAATCACCCTGTATATAATTTCGGTATTTGGCTAAACGCGCAATTAAAAATAAAAATCGGCCTGTCCGAGGGTTTTTCTTAAATGTTCATAATTTAAATTTTAATGAATTTATGCATTACTTTTCGAAAGCACTGTATATTTGCTCCAGACTATTATGTTACTGAATAATTATCAAAAAATTTAACTCATACCAAAAATAATCACCGTGTAATTAATTAATAAACAACTTATTATTCGTTTTTATCTTAAATGGAAGCAAAGCACGCTCCTCGTATCGCCCACACTTGGACTTCCTTCGACTTTTCCAAAAATGGCTTGTAATGGCTGTGACGTAGAGCAACATTCTCTATTACGTTAAAATTCTAGAATACTACGCTGTGAATAATAAAAATGTAAATGGTCAAAACGGCTACGTCACTGATTTTTCTTGTTTTTTCGCTTACACTTCACCTGATTTCGTATACTCGCTCACATTTACGGATGATACATGACTAAACGCATTCCTTTTATTTTATAGGTATGATAATTAAGAATCGAGAAATCGAAAGAGAAAAAAGCTATGACTGGAAAATTGATATGTAGATTTTATTAATTTATTTTCAAAGATCCAGAGCCTTCGATACTCAACAAAAAGCAGTTAGGCAATGCTTATAAAATAGTATCTATGTAGTTGCCTGCGAAAAACATTTAGAAAAAGTCAAATATTTATCAATTGCCACAATTGTTTTTGTAACAAAACGATCCAGAGCCTTCGATGATCAACAAAAAGCAGAAAGAAACACCCAAGAGCTTTTTTCAGATATTTGAATCAAAAACCTATATTAGGCAGTGCTTATAAAATAGTACCTTTAGTAGCAGTAGCCTGTGAAAAACATTTAAAAAAACCGAACTAGCTTCTAACAAAACAAAACCAACTCCACATACTCTAACCACCTCACAGAAGAAAAACACCACTTCGATGAAAACTTCAAAGTCCTACACCAAGAAAGAAAAGGCCGGAAACTCAACATCATGGAGTCAATGGAATATAATAAAAGAAAATACACGGGACATCTTCTCAATGACCAAATAGACTTAACAAATTCGCCCCTCTTAAATATTATTATTTTGATAAAACCCACCCCCCATAAACATTGTATATATACCTGACCCGACAAATTTTACTTATCATTTGTTCGCCTGAAGAAGCCACAGTGTCGCGAAACAATTGTAGCGAATGCACAATATATATTTAAAAGTGTTTAAATTGTTTTAGTTATATAAAAGTGAAGATGAACTTTCAACATTTATCAGCCTTATCAATCAATTTAAAAAATGTCAAATATGTATCAATTGTCACAATTGTTTTTGTAACAAAACGACGATATGGTAGTTTTCAACACCATATATTATCAATTATTTGTAAACACATAAAGACAATTTATCATAAAGAAAAATTGAGTTTGTCAATAGGTTGCAGAATATTTACAAAATATAAAAACGAATTAAAATTAATATCGACTTTCTGCAAAAAGTTTGTCTCCAAATATTCATTGAAACAACTACTTCTCGAGCTAATACCCCGACAGATGTAAAGTATTTGTATAGTTTTTGTGAAACGGCGTTACTAAAAAATTATAGTTTAAAGTAAACCCCATCCGATTTAAAAGTAGATTTAAGATACATACACAGGGATATTTTCTTTTAAGTATATTAATTATTAACATTCCGAAAAAAGTTGCTACAGATGCTCGGATTAATCAAAATAACCATTTGTAAGATATTTTGAACTTTAGAAATGTTAGTTTGTTGTACGCGTGGCACATGAACTAAAATTTCGAGTTTAGACAAGTTTGAAAATTTGGATTGGTCGCTCCGCTTCGCTCCGCTTCGCTTCCACCATTCCACCAATTTTCAATATTTGAGTCAATAATTATCTTAATAATTATTCATCGGGATTTAATATATAAAAAACTATGATAATGTTCGTAGAAGATGCAAACATTTTCTGAATAAAGATGTTTTTTTTTTTCTCAAGCAGCTGTCATTTTTTTGGGTTCAATGCCCAAATTTCTTTGCATTATTTAGTCCACATTTCTCAAGATTTACGCTTATCATAAAAAATCAATATTTTGTTGGGCTTTTCTGCCAGCCTCCTACTTTTATCAACGATATGTTCTGTTTTTTTTTTCTTATCAAGAATAGTTTGCTTCACTTTCGAAATCCCCCAAACGATTCGTTCAATATGTTCCTTTCATCCATTCAATATACTTCTTTGATTCTTCCAATATATTTCTCTGACATACATAATATTTTTTATTACTTTCGAAAACACGTAAACGGTTCGTAAAATATGTTTTTTTTTATCAATTGAATGTATTTCTGAGATTCGTACAATATATTTCTTTGATAAACAGAGATGTTACACATTGTGTATATGATAAAAAGCTCAATTATTGAGAAATCAAGACTTCGAAACGGGGGAAAAAATTGTCCTTGATATATTTGTTTTTATGAACGAAAGTAAAATTGAAACACTTTTATATAAATAAAACAATTTAAACACTTTCAAATATATATTGTGCATTCGCTACAATTGTTTCGCCACTCTGTGGTTTTTTCAGAAGAAATGATAAGTAAAATTTGTCGGGTCAGGTAAAATTAAACCAATTGAACTTTTTCTAAAAAGGAAGGGCGATAGATGGAAATTGAGGTGGGGGATGAGATGAATATTTTGAATGGACTTAGGCGGTTAGCTAGTTAATCACGACGGGTTTATTATCATAATTGTTTATATTAATAAAAATGTGGACAATACAATTAATACCAATAGCATTTGGGACAAATATTTTTTTGTTAGAAAAATTATTCGTGCCAGGCGAGACTCAATTGAGCTTTCAACAACATAATAAAGAATATTAACTATTAATTAAAACACTTGGTATTGTGTCACTGTTTATATTTAACTTTTCGAATAGTTTAGACTATAAGTCATTGTCAAGGAATACAATGCCAAATGTTTCAATTAATAGTGTTAAACCGCGGGTTTAGTGAGTAATTAATTAAATATAAAGAATATTAACATATGTCTGGATTCTTCCTACCAAAACCATAATTTATTAACAATTGAGCTTTTTATGATAAGAAAATGTTCGAATATTATATGATTATATTTTAAATTTCACTTTAAATCAGTATTTTATATACGCGACGCATAAAATAAAATTTTAAGTTTAGATAAGTCTGAGAATTTTACTTTATCAAGGAGCGGAAACAGTCGTTAGAAGCTATAAATTCAACGTTTTTCAAAAATAAATAAATACCTGAAAATTTATAACTTAGGTATACAAAAGTGAAATACCCTGTATATTTGTGGAATTGTTTCTTTCAAAATATCCATTTGTTAAAAATTAGGTTTTTAATAATAAATGTTTGTATAACTAAATCTTTGAAATTATTTAAATTATTATTACAATTCGACTATTTCGAAATTTTCTGAACGATTCGTCTATTCGATTGTTGCTTTTTCCCGCAGTGACAGTTGAAGTTGGAAAACGGAACGAAAAGAACAAATATTTGTAGACGATAGGTCTTGGCGTTTATAAATACATCCTCACATGGCCAGTGTACACAGACGAGAGAAATGTACACAGCAATTTCGATCAAGTCTTTTTGAGCAAACAACAGTGCTCGCGTGAATGAGAAAGATAAGTTATTTCAAACTCGTGCGCGAAAAAAATCTTCAATTTGTGATTTTTAAAGGGTCCGTCAACTTGCCCTCCCCCCTCCCCTTTTTAAAATTTTGAAATCAAAACTATTGCACCACAAAAATTAGAAGTTGCACCAGCAAGGGAAAAAAGTTACAACAGTTTGAAATTTAGGGGGGCTAAAATGCAGTTAATGCTTTCACTCAAAAAAACATAAAACAGATTCCAAAAATGCGCCTTTTTATGTGATTTGACACAAAAAACTTTCAACAAGTTCTAAAAATGTGCTTGTCTAGCTTTGACGTGAAATGTATTTAAATAGATTTAAAAAATGTGCTCTGCAAAAGTCTACTTTTGAATCTCCAAACAGTAATCCAAAGGCACAATCCTTACAACATTTAACTAACGTAATGTTTTGAAATGTAGTTCAAATAACGTTTGCTATTCTGCCAATACAATTTTATACTGAGTTCCAAAACAAGTACATCAATATCTTTAATTTGGATCTCATCAATCATGGCAGTCATCAAATACTATGATCTTTTTTATTGAAATAATGATTTTTTCAATTGTCAAATTACTGGTAATGAATGTAATTTCTCTTTTTCCTTAAAGCCGTGTTAAAATTCAGTGTAAACACACTAAAAAGCCGTCGGTGCAATAAATTCCCGTATTTATTAACACCGGCAACAATAAAATATTCAAAGATACAGTCATTGTCGTTTCGTCGGCGCGCACACAAAACGAAACAACCTGTAATAATTTTATTGGCCTCATGCGGCCGCAGGTGAAATCCTCATCACAAAAGAAATATTCAAACTCACCTTTTGCTCACCTGAAAAGAGAAAAGTTGAAAAGGGGGATTATTATTATCCGCACTTTTATTACAATGTTTTGGTGAAATTGATATAATTTGCATACATTTAAAATATTTATTCTCAAGAAAAAATTGATTAAAATGCATTTAGGATTAGGTATTATTATAAACAGAAATACTGTTTAAAGAAATTGATTCAAGAGCATAAAATAATAATAATAATAATTAAAGTAATCAACAGTCAAATGTTAAAAATATGAATTTAATTATTCCAAGGAAGTTAAAAATGAAGATATACGAGGGTTGCCTTTTATATTTCGGGATTGGGCAACCCTAGTGTTGCAATCTGGCAACTGAGAGCTCTATCGTAAAGTTTGACATTTTTAAGGTTATACGTACTCAGAACATTTTGACATATGAGCGTTATTTGTGTCGCTTACACTAACTTAAAAGATTTATCTCGGCTAAAGAATGGAATTAAATCGTGAACCTTTTCGTGCGATTATTTTTTACAACTTTTGACGTGGATTAACTCAACAACAGTGCATGGATGAACTTAATTCAATTGCGGTGCTTCGAAACACGTCTATGACATCGTGACAGGTGATGAATCATGGATTTACGCGTATGAGCCCGATAGTAAACAGCAGTCGACCGTATGGGTGTTTCAAGATGAGCCAAATCCAACAAAAGTTGTTCGCGCACGAAGCACTTCCAAGCAAATGGTCGCCTGTTTTTTCGGAAAAACTGGATATGTCGCAACCGTACCACTAGAACAACGCAGAACAGTCAATTCTGAGTGGTAAACAACCATTTGTTTGTCATCCAAGAAATCAGGAAAACCAACCGCCGAAAACGGATCACTCTTCACCACGACAATGCGAGCTCTCACACATCGGCTCAAACAACTGCATTTTTGAGCACGCAAAACATCGATTTGATGAGTCATCCGCCATATAGTCCTGACTTGGCACCGAATGACTTCTTTTTATTCCCATCCGTAAAAAATAAAATGAGAGGTCAACGTTTTTCGACACCTGAAGAAGCGGTTGATGCGTTCAGAATGCATGTTTTGGAGATACCTCAATCAGAGTGGCAAAAGTGCTTCGACAATTGGTTCAAACGCATGCAAAAGTGTATAGATCTTAATGGGGAATATTTTGAAAAACAATAAAGCGATTTTCAATGATTAATATTTATTTTTGTTCTCTAATCCCGAAATATAAAAGGCAACCCTCGTACATACATCTTTATTCAGACAATTACAGTAGTATAGTATAATACATATATATATATATATATTATTACACTATGGGGTTAGTCTGTCTGGGCTATCGACCAGAGGTCTTTCTGCCCTGTCTTGAATTTATTTTATTTGAAAAATTTTATCGTATGTTAGGTTTGTGAACTGTCTTGATGAACGGTACAAATGAATTGATGTATTGTGAGAGGAGGATGTTTATATTTGGGATGAATATTTAGGTTTCTAGGAATACAGAATTTGTTTAGGAGTTCTAGGTTATGGGTGTTTACAGCGAATTTTTCGCTGAGGGTTAATATGCGTTGAGAAATTGGTGTTACTTGGGTAGTTTCGTAGAGGATGATGTTTGAGGGATTATGAAGAGGATTTATTGGGTGCCTGAGTTTGGTGAGGATTCGTAGTGCTGATCTTTCGGCGACTTGGAAGGACGGATATGAAGGAATAAAATTGCACCATAGTCTAACAAGGGCCGGCATATCGATTCGTAAATCCTAACTGCTGTTTTTGTGGAAATTCCTTGTTGTTTATAAGTTAAAGATCTGAAATGCCTAGCCCTTGTTTTCATTTTGGTTTTAATGGATTTGGTATGTGGGAGAAAGGAAAGTTTGAATCAAATTCTATGCCTAGGTATTTGCAGGAGTAGGATGGAAGAATTGTGGTGTTACTTATTACTATTGTAGGAGATCGTGGAGTGATTTTATGGAAAGGAATGAATAATTTGGTTTTGGAAGGATTTAATTGTATTCGCCATTTATTGCACCATTTTTGTATGGAATTAAGAGAATTTTGAAGGAGGTTTTAGGATTGTTGAAGCATGGGAGATAAGGGCCGTATCATCAGCAAAGAGGAGGGCGTATCTTGTTGGGTTAAAGTAGGAAGGGTTTAAAAAAGGAAGATTTACTTTGTTTTAATATTTTTTATCATGAATATAATTTGCATGAAATCAAAATAACATTTAGTAGTTTTTTTGCCGTCAAATTATTAAAAACTTCTATAAACTTTTGGGGAATTTATTTATTGAAATTATACGAACTACGAACTACGGTGAAGCTGTGTGAAATTGTGCTCCGAGTTTTTCATTAATTCTGAATCTGGTTGAGTTTATAGTGCTTTCATTCGCTAATACAAATTACAAAATATTTGTTCACATCCCGTAAGGAAGAATTCAAAAATTGTAAATAATTTTCAAATAATCGTTGAAACATTACTATTAACCTTAATTTAATCCCCAACACCAACGTATGTATCAAGGTCATACATACGTATATTTCTCTCAATTCCTTTTGTTTACATTTTTTACCCATCCGCGGTGTATTGAGCCTGTGCGTCTTATTGTTAGTCACCACGAAAGACCCCGTTGGTGTGAAGAGTGTAACCTTGTCTCGTTATCCTCTAACTCTTTGTTTGAATTAATGAATTAAAAATCAACATAAACACCTCAATTTCGCCACAATAATACACAAAAAAAATCAAATAATCTGAAATGACAAACAAAAAATCAAAATCAAAAAACACGAGAGCGAACCCCATGCGTAGCTCGAGCGAGAGTGAAGACGAAAACAACTATGAACAAAGTAAAATAAAAAAATGCTTAAGGAACTAAAACAAGCGGTCAACTTCCTTAGCGAATAGTTCGATGACATGAAAAAAGAAAATAAAGACCTAAAAAGAATATTAGAAGCCAGTGTAAAACGAAATGATATATTGGAACAACGCGTCAAATCAATAGAACAACAATTAGAAAAAACTGAACGCGAACAAATTAAAAACAATATTATAATAGCAGGGGTAGAAAAAACAAATAAAAATGAAGATACTACAGAAATAGCAACAAAAATTATAAAAAACCTAGACTCAAAAATATAATCGCACGACATTATTTCTGCTTATAGAAAAGATGAACAAAACGAAAAAAGCCCTATAATTGTTAAACTAAAATCAATTGAAACAAAAGCCACTATTATAAATGCTCGAAACCATATACTTACATAATGTAAGAAGCTTACAAAACAAATTCCACGAAATAGAAATCATCCCACATACACACAAAAACCCCAAAATAATTGCACTGACAGAAACTTGGCTAACACCGACAAATGAACATCTTTTTAAACTACCAAACTATAACGCAGAATTCAACTCGAGACATACAAAAGGAGGCGGCATCATATTGTATATCCGAAAAGACACACAATACAAAATACTAAATAAATTAACAATAAAAAAGATACAAATCCTCTCTATACAAATAAAAGAAGACGATTTTATAATTACTTTGATCTACAAACCACCACACATTACACAAAAACAACTGCAAGACATCATAAAACATAATGTTATAAATAGAAAAAAAAACAATTAATAATAGGAGATATGAATATAAACATTCTAGAAAACAACAATGCAACCAGAGAATACAAAAACACCTTTAAAGAAAATAACTACAAAATAATAAATAAAATAACCAAACAAGCATATACAAGAATAAATACAAATGGCAATAACTCGATACTAGACCACGTAATAACTAATAACATAGCACCCATTGAGGACATAAACATTGAACAATCATCAATATCAGACCACTGTGCAATAATAACAAAACTGAAAGAAATAAAAAAACGCAAACTAATATACCAACAGTTCCACATGAAAAAAATAGATTATAAACGAATAACGGAAGAAATAAACAAAATAAATATAAATAAAATAGACCACTTCGAACAACTATCGAAGAAATTACAAACAATAATGGACGCATGTACATCCACACAAAAATTAAAAGGAACTAGAGAAAATCCATGGATAAATGATGAGATAATCAAACAAATAAAACAACGAAACACAATGCAAAAGAGATCTAAAAAACCCAACTAACACAGTAATAAAAGAAGCGTACCGCCAACAAAAGAAAACAACAAACAAAATCATAAGAGATACAAAAATAAAATATTATCAAAATATATTCGAAAAAAACAAAAATGACTCTAAACAATTATGGAAAACAATTAATATACAAATTAAAGTGGAAAAAAAAGAAGAACGTCACATAAAGAAAATACGCAAAGAAAACGGAACCCAAACAGACAACAATCAAGAAATTGCTGACGAAATAAACTCATATTTTGCAAATGTAGGAAAAACTCTAGCACAAAAACAAATTACAAATTCAAAAATAATCCCCATAACAACGACAACGAAAAAGAAATACCAAAACATGCAATTCCAGCATATGACAGATCAAGAAGTAGACAAAATAATATCAGAACAAAAGGATAACAAATCACCTGGATTTGATAAAATTACAAACAAAGTTATAAAAGAAAACAAAAATATATTAACACCATTGCTAACAAAACTTATAAACAGAGTACTAGACGAAGGAAACTACCCAGACTATCTAAAAAAATCTATCATAATCCCAATACACAAAAAAGGAGATAAAACACTTCCAGAAAATTATAGACCCATATCCCTACTGTCGACATTAAATAAAATACTGGAAAAATCAATTCAAGTTCAACTAAGCAACCATCTAAATAAACATAACATAATCCATCAAAACCAATACGCTTTCCAAAAACACTCTGGGACAACATCAGCTGCAAATGACCTGGTAAATTTCATAAAAACAAACCTAGACCAAAAAAACCAGTAGTAGCCCTATTCGTTGATATGAAGAAAGCGTTTGATACCATATCAAAAGAAAAATTATTACAAAAACTGCGAGCAATAGGCATAAAAGGAAAAGAACTCAACTTAATAAAAACATATATAACAAATAGACCACAAACAACAAGAATTAATGGAACCGAAAGCAAATCGACGGAAGCTGAGTATGGAATACCACAAGGAGGCAACCTACCACCCATACTGTACATTATTTATACTAACGACATTTTTGAAATAGACCTAACCGGACGCCCTTATATATATATATGCAGATGATACCTGCCTAGTATACACAGAAAATAATTACCAGAATATACAAACAAACATAAACAACGACATAAAAAAACTGGAAGACTGGTACTTTAACAACCTACTAACAATAAACGAAAAAAAAACGGAATACATGATATTTAACAACAAGGATAAAACAGTGAAATTGAACATAAAAATCAACAAAACAGAAATTCATTGAATAAACCAAACAAAATACCTAGGATTACAAATCCAGGAAGACCTCAAATGGGACGAACACATAAATAACTTAACAAGAAAAAACGCCAAAACAATAGCAGCATTACTAAAAATCAGAAGTTACATCCCAAAAACAAACAGAAAACCTATATATAATGCACTTTTTACATCACAAAACATATACCTTAACAACATATGGGGAGATACATCACTCAAAAACCTAGCAAAATTACAGATTCAACAAAATAGAATACTAAAAATAGATAAACGAACCGATACACATCAACTATATATGCAAACACAAGAACTAAATATAAAAAATATGATCAAACTTAGCAATCTATTGCTGATATACAAAATCAACAATAAACAAATTAAATCAGAAATTAAACTAAAAATAAACAAACAAATCCACAACTATGAAACGAGAAGAAAATCAGACATTAGAACAGAAAAGTTTACCACAATGAAACACACGCAAGCTCTAACAACGGAAACAATAAGACAATACAACAAATTAGACGAATATATAAAAAATCTTCAATACATCTCATATAAACTAAAAATTAGAAACCTAATTATAAACAAGAACATATAAACACGACGAAAAAACACATAGCAAAAAACATTTCACATCCCTCAATACCGTTAACCCGAGATGGGAGTCAACGCCCAACAATCCCGAGGTGAGGACGAAGGGAAGAAGACCAACAATGTAATGATAACTTCTTACAAGTATTGTAACACAAGTTATTATTATAAAAAATAAAGTTATTTAAATGTAAAAATGTAAAATTAATATTACACTAATGCCCGGTATAATAAACGATTAATAAATCATTAGATAACTATTTGTGGAGTACATTTATTTACCTAGTAAACTAATAGGCAAATAAAATTGCGTATTATAAAGCAAACCGGAATAATAAAGACCGAAATTATACATTTTCATTGTGGCCATAGCTGGAACTACCAGTTTGTTAAATTGAATTGACAATATTTCAAATTAAATTGTCAATCAAATTGGAAATTTAGTTTAATTCCTTATAATTATGGAGAATAACCGTGGAATAGGACAGAATTACACAGAACAAGAAAAAGGAAGCTTATTAGAAATTATAAAAGACTTAAACGAGTGTTTTCCACTCCCAGGCTAAGCATGAAGTAAAATTTCGAGTTTAGAAAAGCCTGAAAATTTGGTTTGGTCGCGTAGCGCGAAGCGCGGAGCCGCCAAACCAAATTTTCAGGCTTTTCTAAACTCGAAATTTTACTTCATGCGCCACGCGTACAAGACACTGGTTTCAAGTGAAGTACACTTGTTCACAATATTTCAGTGTTATCAGTGTTTTATACGCGTGGCGCATGAAGTAAAATTTAGAGTTTAGAAAAGCCTGAAAATTTGGTTTGGTCGCTCCGCGCTTCGCGCTACGCGACCAAACCAAATTTTCAGGCTTTTTTAAACTCGAAATTTTACTTCATGCTTAGTCTGGGAGTGGAAAACACTCGTTTAAAGCTTTAATGCTCAGTATTATAAACGATTAATAAATCATTAGATAACTATTTGTGCAGTAAATTTATTTACCTAGTAAACTAATGGGCAAATAAAATTCCGTATTATAAAGCAAACCTACCAAATAAATAGAAATTCTAGAAATAAATAATTTAATTAGTAGATTAAAGACCGAAATTAAACATTTTGATTGTGGCCATAGCTGGAACCACCAATTTTGTAAATTGAATTGTCAATATTTTAAATTAAATTGTCAATCAAATTGGAAATTTAGTATAATTCCTTATAATTATAGAGAATAACCGTGGAATAAGGCAGAATTACACAGAACAAGAAAAAGAAAGCTTATTAGAAATTATAAAAGACTTAAACGAGTGTCTTCCACTCCCAGGCTAAGCATGAAGTAAAATTTCGAGTTTAGAAAAGCCTGAAAATTTGGTTTGGTCGCGTAGCGCGAAGCGCGGAGCGGCCAAACCAAATTTTCAGGCTTCTCTAAACTCGAAATTTTACTTCATGCGCCACGCGTACAAGACACTGGTTTCAAGTGAAGTACACTTGTTCACAATATTTCAGTGTTATTAGTGTTTTATACGCGTGGCGCATGAAGTAAAATTTCGAGTTTAGAAAAGCCTGAAAATTTGGTTTGGTCGCTCCGCGCTTCGCGCTACGCGACCAAACCAAATTTTCAGGCTTTTTTAAACTCGAAATTTTACTTCATGCTTAGTCTGGGAGTGGAAAACACTCGTTTAAAGCTTTAATGCTCAGTATTATAAACGATTAATAAATCATTAGATAACTATTTGTGCAGTAAATTTATTTACCTAGTAAACTAATGGGCAAATAAAATTCCGTATTATAAAGCAAACCTACCAAATAAATAGAAATTAAACATTTTGATTGTGGCCATAGCTGGAACCACCAATTTTGTAAATTGAATTGTCAATATTTTAAATTAAATTGTCAATCAAATTGGAAATTTAGTATAATTCCTTATAATTATAGAGAATAACCGTGGAATAGGACAGAATTACACAGAACAAGAAAAAGAAAGCTTATTAGAAATTATAAAAGACTTAAACGAGTGTTTTCCACTCCCAGGCTAAGCATGAAGTAAAATTTCGAGTTTAGAAAAGCCTGAAAATTTGGTTTGGTCGCGTAGCGCGAAGCGCGGAGCGGCCAAACCAAATTTTCAGGCTTTTCTAAACTCGAAATTTTACTTCATGCGCCACGCGTACAAGACACTGGTTTCAAGTGAAGTACACTTGTTCACAATATTTCAGTGTTATCAGTGTTTTATACGCGTGGCGCATGAAGTAAAATTTCGAGTTTAGAAAAGCCTGAAAATTTGGTTTGGTCGCTCCGCGCTTCGCGCTACGCGACCCAACCAAATTTTCAGGCTTGTTTAAACTCGAAATTTTACTTCATGCTTAGTCTGGGAGTGGAAAACACTCGTTTAAAACTTTAATACCCAGTATTATAAACGATTAATAAATCATTAGATAACTATTTGTGGAGTAAATTTATTTACCTAGTAAAGTAATGGGCAAATAAAATTCCGTATTATAAAGCAAACCTACCAAATAAATAGCAATTCTAGAAATATATAATTTAATTAGTGGATTAAACATTATCATTGTAGCCATAGCTGGAACCACCAATTTTTTTAAATTGAATTGTTAATATTTCAAATTAAATTGTCAATCAAATTGGAAATTTAGTATAATTCCTTATATCAGGATATTATTGAATATTGGAAGCATTTAAAACAGCTTTTCCAGAAGTAAAAGTTAAAAAAAATATATGTTGCCAAAGAAATACATTGGTTTACGAGTGATCTACACAAAATGAGAGACTGCTTAAACTTAATACAAGAGTGGTATACAAAATATAAAACTTCAGAAAATGCTCAACTTATTCGTAGCTATAAGAAACAATATCTAGATGCGATTAAACGAGCAAAAGTAAAGGCTAACAATAACTATACAGCTCATTCCAATAATAAAAACAAAGCCATGTGGCAAATAATTAATTCTAAAAAGAAAAGCTTTAATTCAGATAAAAACAACAACTGTGATATATCTCCGGACACTTTTAATGAATCGATCGTCAACTCTATTTGTAATTTAGTCAATACAGTACCGGCTGCTCAAGATCCAATGAACTTGTTCCAACGCAAATTTGATAAAACATTTACATTTAAAGAAGTCTCGCAGATTCAGGTAAGAGAGGCCATATCTTTTCTCAAGAACACAAGAGATATCTATGGGCTATCAATTGAACTGTTAAAGTGTTGTACCGACGTTTTAATATCTCCTTTAACACACATCATTAATCATTGCTTTAGAACATCTACTTTTCCCAATGCATTAAAAAACTCTATTATATTACCTTTATATAAAAAAGGGGATACAAGCGAACCCATGAACTATAGACCTATTTCTCTACTTCCTGTGTTCTCAAAGGTTATTGAAAAAATTATGTCAAATCAAATATACCGCCATCTTGAAATTAATAACATGTTATCAAACTGTCAATTTGGTTTTAGGTCCAGGAAATCTACAGAGGACGTAGTGATAGACCTAATAAATGTCATTCTGCAAGCCTTTGAAGAGCGTCAGTATTGTATTGCAACATTTTTAGATTTGTCAAAAGCGTTTGACTGTGTTAGTCACGAGTTACTGATACAAAAACTGTTGCATTATGGTTTTGATAGAGCCAGCTCAAAATTGGTTCAGTCGTATCTTTACAATAGGCAGCCGCGTGTCAAGGTGGGGGAGTTTGTGTCATCACATCTTACAGTATTACATGGGGTACCCCAAGGTTCCATATTGGGTCCTCTGCTATTTTTAATTTTTATAAATGATCTCACAGATCATTTGAACATTGGAAAAACTATACTGTATGCGGATGACACGTCTCTAGTCACCAGACACTCTGATTTTGACAAGTTGGTGGAGCAGAATCATAATGCAAAAGGGCTTGCAAGTGACTGGTTAAAGAGTAATAAACTTGTACTAAACCATAGTAAAACGGTCGATATGCTATTCTCACTGCGTCCATGTGAAAATAACCTGGAACTATCAACAACTTTTCTCGGTGTGAAAATTGATTCTTCTCTTACCTGGAAACCCCATAGTGATTTATTAGCTAAAAAACTATGCTCTAATATATTTTTGTTGAGAAATCTATCTCAATCTGTATCTATAAACATGCTTAAAACATCTTATTTCAGTACGTGTCATGCATTAATTTCGTATGGTATACTTACATGGGGTCACACCTCTATTCGTGATAGAATCTTTAAATTACAAAGAAGAGCCATACGTGTTATTGCAGAAGCGAACTATAGGGATGATTGTAGACCATTATTTAAATCATTAGGAATAATGACAATAACATCTCTCTATATTTATAAATGCTTAATTTATATAAAAAATCACGGCGAAGTGTACAGCACTATAACTGAAATCCATGATCATAACACTCGCGAAAAACAGGGTTACTACATTACTTACACTCGTTTAAATAAATCACGTGTTGGAATAAGTCATTGGGGATTAAAATTTTATAATAAGCTGCCACTCGTTGTAAAATGCTTACCTGAAAAACGATTTAAGGTATATATAAAGAATTATTTTCAGTCCAACCCATATTATACGTGGGACGAATATCTAAATGAATAAAAGCGTTTACTTTTGTTTGTAAGATATTTTTTTTAATTTTTTAAAATCATATTTTATTTATTTTATACAGTTTGTGTAGTATATGTTTAATTATCGTGGTATTTTACACCTTGCATAATTACAATTTCTAATGACGCATCAATAAATTATTATTATTATTATTATTATTATTATAACTATAGAGAATAGCCGTGGAATAGGACAGAATAACACAGAACAAGAAAAATAAAACTTATTAGAAATTATAAAAGACATAAACGAGTGTTTTCCACTCCCAGGCTAAGCATGAAGTAAAATTTCGAGTTTAGAAAAGCCTGAAAATTTGGTTTGGTAGCGTAGCGCGAAGCGCGGAGCGGCCAAACCAAATTTTCAGGCTTTTCTAAACTCGAAATTTTACTTCATGCGCCACGCGTACAAGACACTGATTTCAAGTGAAGTTCACTTGTTCATAATATTTCAGTGTTTTCAGTGTTTAATACGCGTGGCGCATGAAGTAAAATTTCGAGTTTAGAAAAGCCTGAAAATTTGGTTTGGTCGCTCCGCGCTTCGCGCTACGCGACCAAACCAAATTTTCAGACTTTTCTAAACTCGAAATTTTACTTCATGCTTAGTCTGGAAGTGGAAAACACTCGTTTAAACTTTAAATGGAACTAATTTAAAAAAAGCGTATGCATAAGTATAAAAATCCCTGTTTTTGTCTGACTTGAAAAACTCTAGGTCTTCAACTCCTTAGAATGTCTTGTGGTTCGAATTAATCACTGTCAGGGAAGTTACTATGAGCGAACTTAAATCTGACATGGATGATATGGTAGACATGATAACCGTAATGAAATAAATAAATACAAGTAGTAGAATCTAAAGTAATTATAATAATAAACTTTTCACTTTTACTGTCAAATTATTTCGAGAATAAAATTTACTTGCTGGAAAAACAAACAAATAGTTTACTGAGGAGATTTATTAGCCAAATCAAGCTATTTTGTGTTTATAATACCGAAATCTTTGGAATAAATTAATTTATTCCTAAAGTAAATTTTATTTAGGGAATAAAACGTTTTATAATACCGGGCATAAAACAGTTAAAAGAAATTAATTGATAAGGGAAATATTCTACTGTAAACTGTTAAAAATGGCTTTGAATTGCACTTGTTTTCTAATCTTGATTCTCTTGAAATTATAATCAAATTTGGCATCGCATTTATCCAATTATCTTGCTTGTAATGGAAACAAAATTTTGTATTCCAAGGAAGTAAACCAAATCTTCAAATCTTTGCACAATAATAAAATTGTGTTTTCTAAGGAAGTAAACCAAAACTTTGAACAATTGAACTTACCTACTGTAGGCATTAACAGAAAATAGTGTTTTTACCTGTTTCGATCGAAATCAGATAATAGTACCGGATGTGCGGAATGAGAGAGCTTTTCGGATCGTGGTGAAGCTTTTGTTTGGGGATTTCACCGTCTGGACATTTTACGAGAGCATCTTTAGAAAGTTCGTTGCTTCTACCTGTTTCTAATAATATTCCCGAGGGTCGGATTCGGATCAATGTTATGTAAACTTGCGCGAATCGAAAACGTGTTTATTGTCGAAATCCTCGAAACTGTTTACTTGTCATCCAATGAGTTATGCACTCGCTGTTTGAATTGAACGGGGAATTTGCTGCAATTTAGTTGTTTTTTTCTGAAATTCAACTCGAGTGAAATCAACAAATCGCCAGCGAATTAATAGAAGCAATTACCTTAATATCTTTGTGTTATTAAATGCTAAAGCTTTCATAGAATGATTCAGTTTTTTTTTTAAGAACGAAGATGTTTAATTTTCCTGTTTTAATAAATGAATGTCCTTTAATATTAATACTAATCTGTATTTTCAAAGTCTTAAAATATTATTCACATTGAAAATTGCGTTTGAGTAACATTTAGGTATATCAAAACAACTAGAGATTTTGGTGCTAAGGTACAAATTTTCCAACCCAGAAGGTATTTTCTTTTTTTTTATATATATAAGAATACCTTCTGGTTTTAATAAATTTTTATCTTAGCACCAAACATTGACACTTGTGACATTCGACATTGACATTTTTTCTTATGTAAAAAAAAATCGGTATTCCAAAAAAATTTAAAAATGCAGTCAACAAATCTGGATGAAAGTTTTATAAATTGGCAAAAATCTGAAGAAAATTTTATAAATTAATCAAATCAAATCAAATTTCATGAACATTTTCTAAATTGATGAAAACATAAAAATAACGAAAATCTGATGAACATAAATCGATGAAAATCACAAAATATTGCAAAATCTCATAAATGAACAAAACGAGTGTCGTCTACTCCCAGACTAAGCATGAAGTAAAATTTCGAGTTTAGAAAAGCCCCGCGTAGAAAATTTGACGAGGGTCGCGCAGCGACCCGAGACAAATTTTCACGGGGCTTTTCTAAACTCGAAATTTTACTTTATGCGCCACGCGTATAAACCACTGATTTAAAGTAAAAAAATATATACTGCTGAGATGTGACAGATATTTACTAAGTTATAGCAAAAAAATGCAAAAAATATTTATTTTGTGAATATTTTGTAAATGTGATAATAATAATAAAGTAAAACAAATTTAATTATAGATATTTATAGATATGATGATTTTAATATTAAGAAAATGGAAATATGTGTAAAATTTCCATTTCTTATTTAAAAAATTGAGTATTGCAAAAAAATTTAAAAAAAATTATAAATTGTCAAAAATCTTGAAATATTGCAAAATCATTTTTATAAATCGTCGAAAATATCAAAATACCGAAAATTTCTTGAACATTTTCTAAATTGATGAAAATGTCGAAGTAACGAAAATCTGATGAACATTTTATAAATCGACAAAAATTTTAGAAATCGGTGAAAATCACAAAATATTGCAAAATCTCATACATCGACAAAACAAGTGTCGTCCACTCCCAGACTGAGCATGAAGTAAAATTTCGAGTTTAGAAAAGCCCCGCGTAGAAAATTTGTCGAGGGTCGCGCAGCGACCCTCGACAAATTTTCACGGGGCTTTTCTAAACTCGAAATTTTACTTCATGCGCCACGCGTATAAACCACTGATTTAAAGTAAAGTTAAAAATATATGCTGCTGAGATGTGACAGATATTTACTTAGATTTAGCGAAAAAATGCAAATATTTATGAATATTTTCTAAATGTGATAATAATAAAAGTAAAACAAATTAAATTATAGATATTTATAGATATGATGATTTTAATTTCAAGAAAATGGAAATAAATCTCAAATTTCCATTTTCTTAATATTAAAATCATCATATCTATAACGAGGACAGTAATATGATGGACACATTGACGTTTTCTAAATATGAAATAAAAACATTCAAAAAACTAAATGTCTATTTCTATTTTGTTATAAAAATATCTACTGGATCTAATAAATTTTTATATTAGCACCAAAATCTCTGGTAATTTTAATATTCTTATGTCTTAACAAAAAAATCTTATGTCAATTAATACCTCTTCTTCTTTTGACGAACTTATCTCCAAAAGCCGTAAATCTCTTCTGGTTTTGATAAACGTACAGTTGCGAAAGAAAAAAACTAGTCCAGCAAAATAATTGACTATGTGAACTGGACTCACTTTGATCAAATTGACAAATCTGCGGAAAGGTCAAAAAAATTACTTACCGTTGACATGCCTCAAGTGACTGAAACGCAAAAAGCGATAATAACGACCCGTTTAGAGACGGTATTAGCATTAGAGACATTGCTAATGTAGTGCATATCAACAAAAGCACCATTTTGTTGGCCCAGAAAAACATAATTGTTAACCTGTACAGGGCAAGTTTGTTTTACAAGAAAAAAATACTATATTTTAGAAGTGGCTAAGGCTCCCTGCTGTAGTAATTTTTTTCTCTCGCAATTGTACGCCCAAATCATTTGATGTTCTAAAAATGAGATCAACTATTCAATCAAAGAGATAATTTACATCAAACATGCGTTTAATAATCTTTATACCGTTCTCGGTCAAGTTGACAAGAATGCCGTCCGAATTTGGCAATCTCTTGGCCCGGAATTCCTTTCGTCTCCTCGGACGCATTCCGGGACGTGCCCAAAATATTTTCCATCCGAAACGAAATTAAACGAGGTTTATTTCTGATTAATCGGCTTGATAAACTCGATGATGAGAAGAAGGGGGTTATTAAAATTAAATTTAATTTTACGTAACGCGAAGCAGCCGTTGACATACGCTGATGTTCCTTTTTTTATGTTGGTCTAAAAATACGCTGTTGCATCCTGCGTTTTCAAAAATTATATCCTTGTTCAATAAATTGAAATAGTACTAGTATTATACATTTCGTTTGATTTACTTCAAGTTTAAAATGAGTTTCATTTTTTTTGATATTATTAAACTTAATAAAACACTAATGCCCGTTTGCGCCCCGGTCGATTTAATATTTAATCATCGATTTTGGGATAATTCTGTTGCACCGCCATTTAAACAGTGATTAAAGTTTCAATTAACCTCAAATTTATAATCGTCCGATTTTTTTGATTTCAAAGACAATATTTTTTCGTCAGGTGAAAAATTAAACCGCTCTTTTCTGTGACATCTAAAAAATATTATTACGAATGTCCAAATTATATTTGTATAAACTCGTTTAAAGTAAAAACGTACCTTTACATCAGCAGTGACATTTCGTCACAATTTTTAAATAACATCTGTTTAAATAGTTATTACCAACACAACATAACTAAATCTGGAGATTTTTACAATTCGCCAACATTAAATAATTAAAAACCCTAACATTTTCATTTATAACCTAGATCATGCTTTCTATGATCGCTGATTCACTATCCAGATGACGGTACAAACAAAGCAACTTGATTAATCTAAACATTGATTTACTAATCACTGATTCTAATCAAGCGGGGAGCAAACGGGCATAACACTTTATTCACTTAAGCCTATTTGCACCCCCACTGATTAGCATTAATCAAGCACTAATCATTGATTAAACCCCTGATTAAGTCATAATTCTATTTAAATTTGTAAGATATCCTAAACATATCTCTTTTGTCATTATGCGGTTTTGTAAATAATTTATACATGAAATTGCCGTGTTTTTAAGGAGTACTATTGTTTTATCAAGTTTTGTATTGAACTGTTCACGTAACCAACTAAATATCGTATGTTCAATAAAAAAAAAAACTCTAGAGTGCCATGGCAATATTGTAGGTTGGCAACTCTGAAAATATATATTATAATAATTATGTTTGACGGTTTATATGTTAATTTCTAAAGCGTGTAGCCAACTTACATTTAAAATATACATTAAATCATGGCACTCTGGAGATTTCTTTTTATTGAACATACGATACATTTATTAACAAACGTAACAAACCAAATACAGGCAATTCTTTCTCATTTTGCACTTGATGAAACATACATATATATTAGTAAAACTCCAAATGTTGCCAAATGTTGCCAAAAGAGTGGAAACACTCGTTTTCCACTCTTTGATTGAGCATGAAGTAAAATTTCTAGGTTAAAAAAGCTTTTGGAAATCAGTGTTTTATACGCGTATCGCATGAAGTAAAATTTCGAGTTTAGAAAAGCCTGAAAATTTGGATTTGCCGGGGCGCGACTCGCTTCGCTCGCGCGCCCTTACAAATCCAAATTTTCAGGCTTTTCTAAACTCGAAATTTTACTTCATGTTTAACTAAGGAGTGGACATTGCCCGTTAAACTTCATTTGTACATTCCCCAGTTTATTATTAATTATAAACATAACTTCATAAATACACATCGATAGCAAAAATAAGAAACAATTGCTGTTAGCGTTCGCACAAGCCCAGTAGCTGGAACAATGCCCAGCCCACTAACATTTGTGGGTTGGCTGTTGCAACCACATAAACCATCCCGTGTTGGTAAGTAAAAGTGGGTGGCAAGTAAAATTGCTCTCTTTTAAATCTAGAACAAAACTGTTCGGCTCAATTGTAGGTAATTAAAGCGGTATTTAATTAGATTATTGCAAGATTTCTTCTGGCTTATAATTCCTAATTCGATTCACTTTCTAATAATAAGCATGTGCCTACAACTTGCATCTAAGTAAAAAATAAAACCATTTTTTGTACCTTAGAAAATACATTTATGAAACTAAATAGTAAGTCAACCCTCCAAGTCAGTGGCGTAGATAGCTTTTTGCAAAAATCTATCTACGCCACTGACTTGATCGTATTTGATTTGGTTTGGGCCTCCCCCTAAGACGAAATCCTCGCTGCACCACTTTTATACAGTATTATATCAAACAAGATAAATTCAAATTCAAAACAATTTGAATTCGAGAAAATAAGCTTACGCTTATTATAGTTTGCACACTTTAAACATAATATATAAAATTACGAAAATGTTATTCGTGAAAATGCAAACAATGTCTTAATTAATAAGACAACTTAAGACGATAAATTATTATATCGCTTTGTTAGTGCAAGAAAGTAACACAAACATTTATTAAGATAGAGAAAAATTAATTAAAAGATAACGAAATAATAGATAAAAAAAGGGATTTTTAACTCTTTAACTAATTTCTCGATGAAGTGATAATTTTACCTATTTAATTAATCTACAAGAAAATTGTAAAGTTATTTAACACTAAATAAACTAATATTATTAATTAGGTATTCCATAAGGTTCATTATGAATAGTATTTTGCATTCTGGTTTACTTGCGCTTTTATTTTCTACATAATTGAAAAAAATATTGAGTGACAGGTGCACTAAAAATGAACTAAACTCATCTTTAAACGATTATTAAATCACAGTTGGAACTCGATTCAAAGGTTTGTTATGACTTAAGCATCATCCATTTAATTACATTAGACATATTACTATTTAGACAAATCAGACTTAGACAAAACAGAAAATAGCATTTTTAACTTAGATTCAAATAGGAACTCACTTCAAACAATCATATGGAATCCAGCGCCGCAGTAAGGAAAACTTGCGCCTGGGGCCAAAAATCCAATTAGCGCCCCCCCAACTTGACAGTCATAATAAATGCCATATGTTATTATAAAATAAATGTCAACTAATGGTAACTGTCATGTGTAATTAACAATATCACTCAGTCTGATATTCTTTGTGCTGTTACTGAGTTAAAAGCCAATAATACTGCTGGAGCAGATGGAATTCCGGCGTTCTTAATAAAGGATTGTATTAGCTGTTTTCTTGAGCCTATAACCCACATTTTTAATTTAATTGTAAATTCGAGCGTTGTACCGGAAGTATGGAAGTTAGGTAAAGTTACGCCAGTTTTCAAGAGCGGAGATAAGTCCAACATTTTGAACTATCGTCCAATAACAATTATAAATAACTTTCCTAAATTATTTGAAATGATACTTTATCGATATATGTACAATCACGTTAGTCCATTTATTACCACGCGCCAACATGGTTTTGTTAAAAAGAGATCAATTGTATCGAATTTATTAAATTTTACCGATTATATTTCGAATCATTTAGATAAACGGAAACAGGTCGATTCAGTTTATACTGATTTCCAAAAAGCATTTGATACAATTGATCACTGCGTAATCATTAACAAACTTTCATCTTTTGGTTTTACGGAGGGAACCGTTTCACTGATGCAATCATACCTACGTAACAGACGACAATTTGTCCAGTATATGGGGTATCGTTCCAGTGAGTATACTGCAACATCTGGGGTTCCCCAAGGTACAAACCTGGGACCACTGTTATCCATCATTTTCATTAATGATATTGTTGACGTAATTCGGTGTAACGTGCTCCTATATGCAGATGATATGAAATTATTTAATATCATTGAGTCCAGGGATGATTGCATTCGGTTGCAGGAAGATATTAATAACATTCATAAATGGTGTGAGGTAAATAGATTATCGTTGAACTTATCAAAATGTAAATGCATGTCATTTTATCGTAAAAAAGATATTGTTATATATGATTATGGTATTAACAATGTATTATTTGAACGTATAAACTCGATTAAAGATTTAGGAGTAACTTTTGATCATAGGTTAACATTTAATGATCATATAAATAAGATTTGTGACAAAAGTATCAAACTGTTGGGCTTTTTCCATCGCACTTGTAAGGACTTTCATAACATTGACGTTTTAAAAAAATTGTATTTTTCATGCGTTCGTTCTAACCTCGAATTTGCCTCTGTTATTTGGTCACCTTACTACGAAAATACTGTAAGTAAAATCGAAGCAATTCAAAAAAAGTTTTTGAAAATGTTGTTTTTTAATAAAATTAAGGAATATCCATCTGTATCCATTACATATGATAACCTCTTACAAACATTTAATGTCGAAAGATTAAGTGACAGGCGTACGAAATCTTCAATTGTATTTTTATATGGGGTAGTAAATTACGATATTGATGACCCTAACATCCTAGGTAAGCTGAAGTTTCAGGTTCCTAGACTAACATCTCGCAGTAATAACCTATTTTTTCAACCACATGCCAATACGCTAGCTCATTTTAATTCACCCGTTTTAAAAATGATTAGAAGGTTTAATAGTTTAAATAATAGAGTAGATATTTTCGTAGATACCAGAAAATCCCTCATCGAAATAATGTCAGACTTATCGGTACCAGTGATATTGTTATAAATCTTTAGGCTTTAAGTTTGTTTTTTTTCTTTCTCTTCTTTCTCTGCGCACTGTATGTATGATTTAAAATTATGTTACATAGCATTATATTAGATTAAGTTCCCTGTAATTGGATACATGTATATCTGTTGAGAAAATAAAGAATAATAATGATAATAATAACTGTCACTAATAACAAATGCTATTGGACATACGTTAACGCCGACTGATATCCAAAAACGTCAACTGTCAAAAATATGTAAAAAAATACGAAACATGCGTAAAAATGTCAGGTTTGTGCGCACGTCACAATCTTGACAAATTGTTAAAAATGTAAAACAAAACACAATGACTTTAACTTTATCTTTACTTTATACGCAACAGAGCTGGGCAGGATTCGAATCATTCAGGATTCGATTCCCGGATTCGAATCCTTTTAGAGGATTCAAAAGAGGTATTCGAATACTTTAGTGAAAACGTATTCGTGATCCGGTTTCGATACATTTTTTTAAACGGATTCGTATTCGAATCCAGACGTAGATGATTCGAATCCTAATAAAAGGATTCGAATTCTTATAAAAGGATTCGAATCCTTATAAAAGGATTCGAATTCTTATAAAAGGATTCGAATCCTTATAAAAGGAATCGAATCCTTATAAACGGATTCGAATCCTCATGCACGGATTCAAATCCTCCTAAATAATTCGAATCATCGCTATTAAGGCTGGGATTCGAATTCGATTAATTCAAATAGTTATTATTATATTATATTTTTATATAAATTGTCCAAAAACACACTTCCGACGGAGCGAGCGAAGTGAGCTTTGGCGAGGGGGGCCGGAGGCCCCCTGAGGCAAAACTATTAGACGGGGGTGGCCGAAGGCCGCCCCCTCCCCCCGCACCGCCCCCCTCAAAATTTCGACTTTGACAATTTTTTTTGACACAACTACAAAAGATAAAAAATCGCGGTTTTCAAATTCGGAAAGAGCGCAAAAAACTCAATGGACGAATATTTTTTTCTTAAGAAAATCACCGCCCCCGGGGGCGGGACGAAGAAAAACGTCGACGTTTTAGCGAAAAAAACCTGTCTAGGTTTTTTCCTGTCTACATCGTTCATATTACGGCGACAAAAAAAAATCACGTTGTAGACTGGAACCTGTAGCGTGGCTTCCTACCTTGCGATTTTTGATTTTTTGCCCCGGGGGCCGGGAAAAAAAATCCAACCACATCGGGGGCGTTTTTCCGAGTTTTCACATTTTTTGCCGTCGCGTCGAGCTGCGACGTCCGATCGAATCGCGGTCAACGGTATCGAATGCGCCTTGCAATTTGCCTTCGAATGGATATCTATTTAGAATTTTGCCGCCCCCGGGGGCCGGCATTT
The DNA here is from genome assembly GCA_932526585.2 of Philonthus cognatus. Taxonomy (NCBI): domain Eukaryota; kingdom Metazoa; phylum Arthropoda; class Insecta; order Coleoptera; family Staphylinidae; genus Philonthus; species Philonthus cognatus. Next base: position 32,204,371 of record OW052241.1, read on the forward strand.
AACTAAAACAATTTTTAACTTTGGACCTTAATACCGCCCTTATGCAATGAGCTACGTCGACTTTTTTTTCGGCAAAGTGTAGTTCTTGACGTGCTCTACAAGAATTATACCGGCCGCGCCGCCTCCTAACTCCACCTCGGGGGCGGCAACGGTTTTTTTGAAACCAAAATGACCCTCAAGTTTGAAGTGCTATAGCGACCGAACGAAAGCGCCAAAAAAATATTCGATTACAGAATCTTGTAGCTCTTTAAAAGGGCTCACAAACGAGAAAATATAGGGTCCGGTCCTCCGCCATTTTGTTCGCTTACGCGATGACTTATCCGATTAAAAAAAATACTTGCGGGTAGCCAAAAGATCACTTATTAAGGAGTGCCCCATGCGCCCTTACTGAAAAGTTCAGGGGGCCCGTCAAAAATTCACAAAGTTCAATAATTTTCAACATTTTTAAAATGCTATTTTTTAACGAAAAATCGAAGAAAAAAATCACCGTTCCCTCTAAGTTTACGGTGCAGGGCTGAAATTTTTATCGAATGTACTCTAGGGTAGTACCTTTTATATGCCCCGGATCGCTTCCTATCTTTTGGATATTTGCTGACATATTTAAGTTTATGTTGGCGCAGTCGTGAAAATCTCGAAAAATTACAATTTTTTTTTTTTACTTTCGTCATAATAATAGTAGACCTATGGGAGTTGGAATACAAATGGGCAATAGGAATCTGCATAAATGCTGAAAATTTCATCGATCCAGCTCTATTAGGACGGAAATTGGTATTTTTTTCTGCGCTTCAAAACCGCTTTTCAGGCTAAAACGGCGAATTAAAAATACAATTTTTATTTTTTAGCTCCACTATTATTTATAGTACAACAATGGGAATTAGATCAATAAATAGGTAATAATAATCTCTATAAATGCTAAAAATTTCATTCACCTAGCTCAATTCAGATCGAAAATAGAATTTATTTTGCTTTTTAAATTATTAAAAAAAAAAACAATTTTTATTTTTTTTGCTATAGTATTTAAAACAGTGAAACATTTGCATTTGTACCAATAAATATGAAATACAAATATGTATAAATGCTGAAAATTTCATTGATCCAGCTCAATTTGGATAGGAGATAGATTTTTTTTATTTTCATATTAATTAAATAAATAAATTATATATTTTTTGTTTTGAGTACTTGATACAGTACAATAATGGGAATTGTACCAGTAGATAGGAAGTATAAATGTGTATAAATGCTGAAAATTTCAATTATCTAGCTCAAGTAGGACCGGAGCAATAAATATTTTTTAGTTTTTAGCAATTCCGGAATATTTTGATGTGCTGGCTATCAAATGCGATGAGTGGGAGAAGGACAGACTTATGCAGGTTTCTATGTTAAATTTCGAATCAAGGGGTACCCTTTGGATTTTTTTGAAAAAAAAAAAACTTTTGTTAAAGATATCAAAAAATTCCTTATTTTTTTCTATGACGTTTTTGTAGCAAGTGTTTTATTTTTTTCAACCGGAAGTATTTTTTTTTAATTATTTAAATTTAAAAATAATTTAATTTTAATCGAAATAAATACAAATAGCAAGTGTAACGATATTTTAGCGATTTCAAAAGTGTAAAAATCAAAGCTAAACCCGATTCAGTTTGCGAGCGCAGCGAGCAAGCAAGCGAGCAAAGCGAGCTGGTGTGAGCGTTAGCGAGCAGCAGAGTCCTTTTAATATACGAACTGCTTTCTCCATCCATCGCATTCTCACTACCTCAACAACACATCATTCTCCAACCACAACATTCGGCTTACGTACCCTCCTCCTTTCCCCCCATCATCACTCGATTGTTGCAATTATTGCATTGCCAATGCATTAAACATTTTTTAGTAAAGTAAAGTAAATTTATTTACGGTAAACACCATTTGTACATAAAATTACAACGTAATATAATTAATTAAAACAAAAAATAGTTTTGATTTGAACAATCCCTCACGCTTTCTGCGGGCTTTAGTTCCAGCGGAGCGGCAATTGTAGGTTAGGTTAGTGATAGATATGACTAGTTAAATATTCTAATATGAATATTTAAATCACTAAATTATTCATATTTGAATATAAATATTTAAATTTTCGAATAATTCAAATATTTGTGAATGCATATTTGGTTACTTAACCATAAAAAATATCCAACGTTAAAAGTATATTTTTAACTTCACTTGAAATCAGTGTTTTATACGCGTGGCGCATGAAGTAAAATTTCGAGTTTAGAAAAGCCCCGTGAAAATTTGTCTCGGGTCGCTGCGCGACCCTCGACAAATTTTCTACGCGGGGCTTTTCTAAACTCGAAATTTTACTTCATGCTTAGTCTGGGAGTGGACAACACTCGTTCTTAGAAGTTTCAAATTGAAGGATCACTCTAGATTACCAAGTTTATTACCATTTTACAAAGGCTACAGCTCGAAGAACCAACCATGGTCTTCGGAGACCGAAGGACTACAGGGAATCGAAGTATTTTTACAAGAAAACAACGAATATCTGAAGGTTTACAGCATGGATAGAAAAGAAAACATCTAATTTTGAAAAATATCGAAGTTGGGTTGGTTTTCAGTGCATTTTTAACTTCACTTTAAATCAGTGTTTTATACGCGTGGCGCATGAAGTAAAATTTCGAGTTTAGAAAAGCCCCATGAAAATTTGTCTCTCGTCGCTGTGCGACCCTCGACAAATTTTCTACGCGGGGCTTTTCTAAACTCGAAATTTTACTTCATGCTTAGTCTGGGAGTGGACAACACTCGTTTTAACTTCAAATTTAACTCTTTTAAAAAATCGACGTATGTAATATAAAAAATCATTCATTGAAATCATAGAAAAAGATGCAAAATTTTACCTAAAATTAACTTTTAGAGTTAACTTTATAATTTGCTCTGTTTTCAATGGGTGAATATTCTAATCCTAAAAAAAACCGTTTTTATTTAATATTAAAGTTGCATTTAATACAATAACAAACTGTGAATAAATCGACATAAATCTAGAAATATCGAAAATCTCGACATGTAGAAAATCTTGACGGTCCACTAAGTAATGAAGTAAAATTTCGAGTTTAGAAAAGCCCCGCGTAGAAAATTTGTCGAGGGTCGCGCAGCGACCCGAGACAAATTTTCACGGGGCTTTTCTAAACTCGAAATTTTACTTCATGCGCCACGCGTATAAAACACAGATTTAAAATGAAGTTCAATAACACATATATCATCATTAATTAAAATCATTATATAATCAGATATTTAGTCGGTAAATGAACATTTTTGTTAATAGAAACTGATGGAATAAAATATTACTGGTTGCAAATAATAGATTCAAATTTATTTTTAAAGGATTTATATCCGTGATTCAAAAATGAGGATTCGAATCTTTGATTCGAATCATATTTTTCACTTACGAATCCTTTATTTGAGTATTCGTGATTCGAATCATATTAGGTGATTCGGATTCGTGATTCGAATCCTGTTTTTGAGGATTCATGCCAGCTCTGATACGCAATCTATGTAATTGACGCTCTTAAATACCATATCAAAAGCAACATGATGAGTCAAAACTTGTCTTGAATAAAGAAAAACGCGCAAAAATTATGGAAACAACAACAACAACGAAAGCAGAGTATTCTGAATCACTATTGACAGTTGATATATTTAACAAAATAATGAACATTTTGAAACTTGTTTGCTTTTCTATTTTGACAGTTTTTACAGATACACACATACCACAGCACACACACAGAATGATGACGATTTATATAACAATTGGTATCATTTTGATGTTGTTTGATAATTTTTTTGTAGTGTGAAAAATTGTTGACAGTGTCAGTTGTCAAGATATAGGCAGTCAGTATAGTCAAATGCCTATCAATACCTAATGTTACCATTAACAATCCTCAGTTTGAGTTTTTATAGATCTTCTGTGGCAGTTACGATAGTTTTGGAAAGTCTTTTACAATTATAATATCTCATATACTACCAATAATGACTTTCTGTGACTATAATGAAATATCATTTTCGACATATGGATTATATTTATTCCATATTTTCATTATTGACGTTAACTGTAATATTATCTATCTATGTTAATAATGACTTTTCTGACTGAAATGGAATGTTATTTTCGACATATAAATTGGAATTATTTGACAGTATTTTATTAATTATGATTTTTTTGGTTATTGTGATATTTTATTTTGATACGTTACGTTTTTCGTGATTAGGAATCTTATATTATTATACAGTTATAATACATTTCCGACATTTTGTTAGTAGTTACAAATAAAATATAATAAAATGTTGTAATATTGGAAGTAGTCTATTTTTGGCAAAAGTGGAGAAAACTTTGTAATTATGCCTCTGGTTACCCACAGATTTCCTTATAATCCTATTTCCTTATATTGCTTATAAATAATAAATAAATGACACAAATAATTGACATTATATTTTTTAACGTAGGTTTCCACTCCCAGACTAAGCATGAAGTAAAATTTCGAGTTTAGAAAAGCCCCGCGTAGAAAATTTGTCAAGGGTCGTTGCGCGACCCTCAACAAATTTTCACGGGGCTTTTCTAAACTCGAAATTTCACTTCATGCGCCACGCGTATAAATCACCGATTTAATGTGAAGTTTATAATAGGGCGGGGAATTTGAATATCAGTGAATATTCAAACATGAAACATTTAAATTAGTCAAATATATAAACAAATAAACTATTTGAATTTATAAATTGTTTAGTTTTAGAAAATATATTAGACATTTTTTAACGCTCATTTATTGAAATATTTAAATAATCAAATAGCTAAATTAGGGCCAGTTGCACCAAACAAGTTGAACTGGTACAACTCTGAACTCGAGTTCAAAGTGACATTAGAACAATAGGAATTGTCATCTTGAACTCTAGTTCAGCTTGAACTTAGATTCAACGTTTTTGGTGCAACTGGGCCTTAATCAAATAAATGAAAAAGTGAGTGATTTAATAATGTGGTATTTGAATAATCGCGAATATTCAAATTCCCAGCCCTTATTTGAAATGTAGATTCCTTAAATAATTTTAAATTTACGAAATTTCAGATCTCGGGCTTCGATGCGGCCGCTCTGCGCATCAACCTGTGGCAGTCGCCCCCTTGGCCCTCTCCTTACTGCGGCACTGATGGAATCATAATTGAATACAGTTATTTTAAAAAGGGCGTAGGTCAGGAACCTGACTTTAGTTCTTAAGTTTTATTGACTTTACAACTAAAGTCAGGTTCCTGTTTTATAATTTTGAAAGATGTGTTATCAACTCTTTCTATTGTTATTTCTAATAATGTTAGATAACCCATAAAAAATATACCTAATTTACTTAACTATTTTTTTTTGTAGATTTTTTAATTTTCATAAATAAAACCAAACTCGATTTCTGAAAAAATCCGACTATTCAATTTTTAATTAGTTTTATTTATTAATCTAGTAACAGTTTTGTTTAAACAAATACTTATTCAATTATTAATTAGCTTTATTAATTAATCTAGTAACAGTTTTGTTTAAACAAATACCTATTCAATTATTAATTAGCTTTATTAACTAATTTAGTAACAGTTTTGTTTAAACAAATACCTATTCAATTATTAATTAGCTTTATTAATTAATCTAGTAACAGTTTTGTTTAAACAAATACCTATTCAATTATTAATTAGCTTTATTAATTAATCTAGTAACAGTTTTGTTTAAACAAATACCTATTCAATTATTAATTAGCTTTATAAATTAATCTAGTAACAATTTTGTTTAAACAAATACCTATTCAATTATTAATTAGCTTTATTAATTAATCTAGTAACAGTTTTGTTTAAACAAATACCTATTCAATTATTAATTAGCTTAATTAATTAATCTAGTAACAGTTTTGTTTAAACAAATACCTATTCAATTATTAATTAGCTTTATTAATTAATCTAGCAACAGTTTTGTTTAAACAAATACCTATTCAATTATTAATTAATCTAGTAACAGTTTTGTTTTAACAAATACCTATTCAATTATTAATTAGCTTCATTAATTAATCTAGTAACAGTTTTTTTCCGCGTCGATTAATCGCATTACTTTTTGCTACAATTCAAACAAATTCCCGTGCTTTAAAATCAAAGAATGTCAAGCATACCCAAAACAAAAACAATCTAACCTCACCTTACGGTTTTTTTCTTTTTCAGGAAGAACTGAAAAAAGCGGCGATTTCTTGAATGAAACACTCACTGCACAATCGCGAAACTGGCAGAAAAAGCTCTCGCGCACTGTTTTTTGTTTATATTATGAGCCGTTTTTTTGCTATCGGAGTTGTTGTGTTTTGGAGCATACCGGGCACGAGTGCAGGTTAACTTGTGGTAAACTTGTGCTCGGGCATTCGGGTGCACGCATTCTTCGCCGGCCCATTAAAGAAGATGCCTTTATGGAGAGAGACGGAGATATGAGAGGGAACCGGTTTCGATTTAAACTGAAGTTTCAGCGTTTCGTAGTATGCAGCTTTAGATACACTTTCAGTGAGAGAAACGAAAGTCTGGAAGGAAAGCCCAAGACAGGTTTTTTCTGTATAAAACAGTGGCGGATGCAGAGAGTAATTTGTGGGGGGGCATTTACTAATAAAAACTTCTTAAATAGTATATTGTAGAACGAGCATATAATAATAGCTAATAATCACGAGAACGAGGTTTGCGGAACGAGCCGTAGACGAGTGGAGCAAGTCGTTCGAATAATTAATAGCGATTATATGCGAGTTATACACTATACTTTAGTTTTATAATAATTTGACAGATAAATGATGACAGATTGCGGTATTATGATTTAAATGTATAATACGGTTAATTCCACTTAACTCAAATATGAACAATCGTTTAACAATAAATAATACTCACACAGTCTACCCTTTCGCCTAAGTTACATAGAAACACGCTCTTTGCACGAAAAAAGGATGGAGCTTTCACGGTGTTAACGTTTGTTCCACTTTAAAAAACACTAGCGACGGATAGAAGCACAATTGTTTAACCGATTTAAAAATGATTTATGTTTACAAACGCGTTTTACGCGGGTTAAACTTGTGAGAACGGCGGAGATGTTGACGCGTTACTTTGTATTTTAACAAAATGGCGTCGACGACGTCATCACCGCCATGGTCAAATGTAAGGCAAAGGGGGCTGATTTGACTAGCACAGCGCTGTTACTGCATAACGGCGAAAAATCGAACTAGGCAGTTATTTATATTCATGTTAAAAAAACACATTTATCACGCAAATCCCGTGTTTAATGTACTTGAGTGTTAAATGAACCCTATTTATGCTGCCCACACAATTAACTAATGCACATTTTGTAAGATTGTCGTGAAGAAAATGTATTTATAGGGCGGTGACTAACCGGGAAAACCGGGAAAGTCTGGGAAAAGACAGGGGATTTTATTCATCGAGAAAAGTCAGGAAAATTCGGCCTTTTTAGCAAAAATTTAGGGTATTTTTAAATTAAAAATAATAATAAATGTGCAAATAATACGATTAATGAATTCACAAATTGTTAGTTTTGTCAAAGGTAGACAATGCTTATGGGAGAACTGGATTCCGAGTTTTTGAGGATAGAATAGGAGAGACTGTGGTAGGGAAGTGGGTCCATCTACTTATGAATAGAGTAAAAGTAGAAGTATTCTAGAGAAAACTGCTCCGGTTGCGTCTACACACACACACACACACACACACACACACACAAACGCGCTCGCTCTTATTTAGTCGTGTAATTTGATCCCGTCTACACCACTTGTACGATGATAAATTTGATGACCTTCAGAAAAAATAAACTGTTCCGAAACATTTCTTTTATTTTCAGATTTCCAGCGTGCTCAAAATTATGGACTTTGGGAATCAGATATATTTAAAAAGCTCCTAAATAAACCTTAAATTTAACTAAAAATCAAAAAATAAAATTCAATGAGTTTACATTAAAGAATTCATTTGATATTATTTTTATCTTGATTGTTTTTTTTTTTCATAAATTCAATTAAATCTTTGGTATGTACCAAATTTGGCAAATAATTTATATTATTGATTAGTTATACAGACAGTTTTTCAAGTATAAATAATTCAATATACAGAATACACTGTACATTTTTCTGGGCTTTTTTAACTCGAAATTTTACTTCATGCGCCCCGCGCACAAAACACTGATTTTACGTGAGGTTCAAATATACTTAAATTTCACAATATTTTAGTGTTTTATACGCGTGGCGCATGAAGTAAAATTTCGAGTTTAGAAAAGCCCCAAAAATTTGTCTCGGGTCGCTGCGCGACCCTCGACAAATTTTCACGGGGTTTTTCTAAACTCGAAATTTTACTTCATGCTTAGTCTGGGAGAGGAAAACACTCGTTTAAGCCATCAAATTGAACTCTTTTATAAACACAACGAATATCTACAGATTTAAAGAAAATAAGGTGAATTTGAAATATGTATACTTTAACGGAAAACTTCCTGTATATGAACTGTGGTAGACGAATAATAAAATTTATTATCACCACAAAAAGTCTATTCGAAAATATTTCTTTTATTTTGAGATTTCAAGCGTGTTCCAAATTATGAAATTCGGGAATATATTTTATAAAAACAAATTTACAATGAAATTAACAATTCTAAAATATATTTTCAACGTTTTTAGTTATTTTATATATTTCTAATAAAAAAATTGTTAAAATTATTAGATTAATAGATTATTGTTTCAAATATTCATAATTTGTATAAATAAACAAAGTCATTTTACAATAAAAAAATGTAAAATATATTTCCAACATTTTTAGTTATTATATATATTTTTAATAAAAACGTGTTTAAAAATTAATAGATTTTTAATATATTTATGTTATTAAACATTTTTTATTTAAAAGTTAGATAAATACAAAAATCTTTTTACAATGAAAAAATCAATTTGAAAAATGTTTGATAGGTATTTTAATTGGAATTGATAATAAAAAGAACAGAAATTATTTCAATAAAATAGATAAATTATTTACGAATACACAAAACTAAAAACACAGCAATATAGATTCATATAAACATTCATATATACAAAAAACTAACAAACATTAAAAAACTATATTAAATATACATATAACTGTTTTCTTATTTATTAACGATATTTTAGAAGCAGTTTTTTCGTTTTTTTTTATTCAGTAATAATTATACAGAATTGATCGAAGTGTAACACAAAATCAACAGAATATATTTTAAATAAAAAGCCAACAAATCAACACCACATCATTTGCTTGTTTAATTTCATGACACTCCGGTTTTTAAAAATGCAATAAATAGCAAAGCTCGGTGTGTATATTTTTACTTTAACCAAATGAATATCATAATTTCCCTGAAATAATTAGGAAAGATAATATTTTCATTTTGAGAAATTAACATTAAAAATGCTCCGTTCCGTTTCATCCATTTACACTCTGAATAACGTGTATGAATATCGAATTAACTCTTTTCCTTGACTATTTTCTTTTTGAACAATATTCATTATTTTAGTGGGGATAGCTTTATAGAAGGGATGAAAAATCAAATTCTTCGAAGTGATCTATCTGTTTTTACCTATTTGTAGGCATTTTTTCGACCACGTTTTTATTATGGTGTATACCCTCAAGTATTGCGCGACCAGAACAATACCACTGCAACTAACAGATAATCCCTAACCTTCTAAAAACCATAAATATTTTGGGATTTAAAAAGATTATTTACTGTTGACACATTTAATCCGTATCCGCAGAATCCAATTCGGTAATTTCTTATCATGTTTTTCACTAACCGATATTTTAGTTAGACACTTTTTGATCGGGTTTTCTTAAATCATTTTGAATTATTTTTACTTACCTATTTAATCTGTAACATAATCCCATCGGTACCTTTTCTAAATGTAATCTGACTAAGAATATAACCATTGAAATAATTGAATTAACCTGACATACAAAACATTGTAAACTGGAAATAGAGTATTCAATAATTTTTGCAATTACACTTCTCAGAGAATATCTATTATACTTATTCTATTAAAAGACATCTTGTTGTTTTCTAAATGTTTTTGATTATCATCACTCAACGAGACTTTTCAACATATTTCAATATTTGAGCCAATTATCTCAAATATTATCGATAACACTTGTTTCTGATTCCTGGGACCCTAAAACGTATATTTCCGTACAAAAAAAGATAGCCATAAGGTCGGTAACAATTATTAAAATGTAAAATTTATAATGTTATTAATGTGACTAATTACTTGATTTAACAAGTTTGTTTGTTTCGCAGTTTTTGATAATATTCTCAATTATAAAGTTTCATGATTTTTATATAATTTGTACTTTCTCTATATAACATTTCGTGTATCTCGGGAAGTATTGAGAATATCGAAAAATATTTCTGCTTATTCTTTTTTAAATTATCCCCATGCAGCCGCACGACGGATGCCATAAATTTTCATCCAAAAATTATGTAACATTTTAGTGCCCGCCGAGTGTTGTCGGTGTTGGTCAAATGGCACAAATGGCACAATTTCAATCGGAAAAGTACAAGTTGATCATGTAACAATCGTTTTTATGTTTTACAAACTTTATTAAAAATATGGTTCATTTAATAAAATACGCATCGTGATTAAAATATACTGCCTTTCAAAAAAATCAGAACACCAAGTTTTATTGCACGATTTTAATAAAATTTACACAATTTGATCATGTAAACAAACTGTATCGATGATCAAAAAATCAACTTGAAAAACAAAAAAACAAATGTATAAAAATTAATAATGTGTTGGGCCTCCACGATTTCCCAAACACTCATTAACACGTCGAGGCATGCTAGAAATCAGGCTGTCAATATCAACTTGGGGTATTTCATTCCAAACTTCGATAATTTGACCTCTAAGTTCCATTACAGTGTTAGCGGGGCGCTGTAAGTTACTTATTCTAACACCTATCATATCCCAAACATGTTCTATTGGCGATAGATCTGGAGAACGAGATGGCCAAGGTAACAAATTGATTTCGGCACTATCAAAAAACTGTCTTGTAATGGCCGCTGTATGAGGTCGAGCATTATCTTGTTGAAAAATGGGGTTCTGCAAGCCATTTACATAGGGCACTAACACTGGCCGTAAAATGTTATCAATATACCGAATCGCGTTAAGACTTGCTTCTAAAAAAACTAGAGGAGACCGACTACCATATGCTATCGCCCCCAAACCATAACTTCCTGTGTAAGAGCCGTATGTCTTTCAACAGCAAATTGTAAAATTCTGCGTTCACCGCGTCGACGTCTCACTCTTCTGCGACCATCATGAGCCCATAAACAGAACCGAGACTCATCGCTGAAGATAATGTTATTCCATTCATGGGTCCAATGTTGTCTTTCCCTGCACCAATCAAGTCTTGCTCTGCGATGCTGCGGAGTAAGAGGTAGACACAATTGTGGACGGTAGGATCTTATACCAAAACTGCGGATTCTTCTGTAAACAATAGCCATGGATACTCTTTGGTCATTTAGAGCCAACCAGTCATTTCCCAATGCCCGCGACGTTGTAAATCTGTCCCTTAAAGTTGTAAGACGAAGAGCTCGATCTTCACGCTCAGTGGTGCTTCTTGGACGTCCTGATCCAAGTCTACGTCGATTCTCCCCAGCTTCGGACCATCTAGACCAGCAGCGTACGATCACCGATACACTACGGCCTACCCTTTCAGCAATAGCACGAACCGAAAAACCCGCTTCTCGCATTCCAATAATGCGACCCCTTTCAAATTCACTTAGATGATGATATTGTGCACGCCGACGAACACAGGGCATCTTTTTATGTTTTACAAACTGAAACGTCAAACTACTCAGAGGCTACTTGGATATTAGAAGCAATTACATTAAAAAATCAGCAGCTCTTCATAATGGTGAAATCAAGGAAAAATACCATTAAATAGTAACCAAAACAATTGATTTTTTGATCATCGATGCAGTTCATTTACATGATCAAATTCTGTAAATTTCATTAAAATCGTCCAATAAATACTTTGTGTTCTGATTTTTTTGAAAGGCAGTATATATACTGAGTCCATTTTGGGATCTGATTTTTTTCTTTTGCAGAATAAACACTCATGTTGAATTAAATTATTGCTTTGTGTTTTAATAAATTTGATGCCAAACACTGACTTTTCGTAGCAACTACTGTTTTGACGATTTTATTTTCGTATAATCGTTCACTATTTTCAAGCTATATTTCAAATGAAACTGAGGAGAACTCAAAAATAATACCTCGAAAATACTGCTAGTAGGTAAAGAAATGATTTTAATTTTATTGTAATCGTTTTGGTTCAATAAGCGATACAAACTCAAATTCAAATTACATTGGAAATCTTTACATGAAACATACAATGCGCCTTGAAACGGGACAGTATATTTAAAACTACACTGGCGAAAGAAATTAACGCATCATTTGTGATTTTTTTGATATCTTGGAATCGAGTTTTCTTTGAACACAAACATATTTTTACAATAAGAAATCTTATCAAGCATGCTGTTTTACATGTTGTGTTTTGTCTTTTGTTCTCATGGTTTTCTGTCAATAAATAAAATGAAGCACTTTTCATTATTCTGACTGTAAGAAAGGTTCATATAAAATTTCTTTTTGAGTTTGTTTTCAAGTAATTGTTAAAATTAAGTGCTAAATAGTGAGGAATGAATATGGATAGACGTCCGAATCTTAATTTAAGCAGTGAAGAAGCTGTGATTGTGGTTACACTTGCAGAAGAAGGTAGGAGTCAGCGTTACATCAGTCAGAGTCTTGGTGTTAATCAATCGACCGTATCCCGTGTCTTGAAGAGACATCGGGAAACTCAGGCATACTCAAGAAGGCCAGGACAAGGGAGAAAAAGGGCCACAACTGCTGTTCAAGGCCGTTTTTTAATGATGCAGACGTTACGCGAACGGTTTATTACGGCTCCTAGGCTACAAAATATGCTCGAAGAGATCCACAATGTTCATGTAAGTTCTGTTACCATCAGAAAAAGGTTACGTGGTTTTAATTTAACTCCGAAAACAGCGGCAAAAGGACCACAATTAACCGCAGACCATCGCAGAGCCAGGTTAACATTTGCGCAAGAACATGTAAACTGGTTACAGGCCGATTGGGCTAATGTTATGTTTAGCGACGAGTCCAGATTTTGTCTTTACGGCAGTGACAGACGAATGCATGTGTACAGACGGCCAGGTGAACGTTATGCGCAGTGTAACATTGTTCCGACTGTTATGTTTGGTGGAGGCTCTGTTATGGTGTGGGGTGGTATCACTTTAGAGGCTCGTACGGAGTTGGTGGTCATACCAAGAGGAAGCATCACGGCAGCGTCTTATAATGCAAACATTTTAGAACCACCCGTAATGCCTTTTGCTCCCTTTGGAGGAAACGATTTCCTGTTTATGCATGACAATGCAAAACCACATAGTGCCCGAATTGTACAACAGTATCTTGACCTAGTGGGTATCAACACAATGCAATGGCCAGCCAGGAGTCCCGATCTTAATCCGATCGAACACCTATGGGACGCGATGGGCAGACGCCTTAGAGCACTTCCTCGGCGTCCAAGCAATCAACAAGAGCTTGGACAAAGATTGCAGGATATTTGGGAAGATATTAACCAGGATGAAATTGGATCATTAATTAACAGTATGAGCCGTCGCTGTCAGGCAGTTATTCGAGCAAGAGGAGGAAACGCTAGATATTAAGTCTTATAATCACATGTTAACTTTTTTCCTCTTTTTATTTATGACATTATTTTAGTCATTAATGAAAGAAAATGTGTTGAAAATCATTATTATAGTTCAGTTGGTTTTGTTGTTATTTTTTTTGTTTTCAAACATCAAAACTTTATTTTTAAATTAAAAAAATTAATGTGATGCGTTAATTTCTTTCGCCAGTGTATTTTAACCCATTAACGGCCAAGCAATTTTAACTCTAAAAGTTAATTTTAATTACAATTCTACACTTCTTTTTATGATTTCTATGAATGACTTATTGCATTCCATACTGTGAATTTTTTCTTTAAATACACATAATGTATACGTGAATTTAATAAAAATTTAAAAATCATAAATAGTTTATTATTATTATTATACTAAAGTGATAATGGATTTTCAAAAAATTAGTGCTTCAGCAATGTAATGTATACGCTGTCAATGTTCAGGCATTCGTCGATTTTATATAAAAACGTGCAATATGAAGTTAAGAACGAGTGTATCCACTCCCAGACTAAGCATGAAGTAAAATTTCGAGTTTAGAAAAGCCTGAAAATTTGGCTCGGGCGCGCAGCGAAGCGGAGCGACCGAGCCAAATTAGGCTTTTCTAAACTCGAAATTTTACTTCATGCGCCACGCGTATAAAACATTGTAATATTGTGAAGTATTTATAATACACATTAAATAACAAAATATTTAAATTTTTCTTGGTACATTTTCAATTCAGGTCAAATAATATATCAAATAAACTTATTTAGTAACTTAATTATCAAAAAATAATAATGTTGCATGTATGCATCAACGGCGTTTAATGGGTTAAAAACTTCAACCGGTAATAATTCAAAAACTAACAAAAAAATGACAACTGCATTTTGCACTGACCCCTTTAATTAAAAAAGAAACCCTTATCGATCAGTAGATTTGATCTGATCAATAGGATTGATCTGATTAGTTAATAAAATGATAAGTTGATGTATTTGTTTTACTTTTTATCAAAAGTTAAATAGTTTTGTATTTTAAGTTTTTTGTACAAAATAAATAATACTTAATGAATTTTACAACGTTCACATATAATTTCATAAAATCTATTCTCTAATTACGCAGATAATAAAATTGTAGAAGGAAACGCATGAATGAATGTAACACGCATCCTTAGCTCGTTAAAAGAAAAAAAAAAACGTGTTTTCAAGATTGAAAAATCAACATCTGGAATATGATACAACGAGAAGCGCGAAATAGAGGGAGAAAGAAATTGTCTCTCTCTCACTCTCTCTCTCTGAGACTTGATTTCGCGACATCTGGAGTAAAATAGTCGTAACCGACCGACCGCAGGAAGCCAGACTGGTGTATATAGGCAGCCATATACACCAATCCAGCGCTCTGCTCCCATTCGCGTGTACCCAAAATTTATATGGGGACTGGCTAACTGGATATATATGAACTGTGGTTTTGTTCAGAGAACGAATTTAACACAATAATATTAAAAAACGTAAAAAAAAATGGTCATATGTCCATCATAGAATAGCACTTTCCCTGTGATTTGAACAACTGATAATTGACATACTAAATTTATTTCACTCTAACCAAGTAGTTGAAGATTTCAGTTGAAGTTAGTGATTTATAGCGTGGTGCATGAAGTAAAATTTCGAGTTTAGAAAAGCCTGAAAATGCAGGCTTTTCTAAACTCGAAATTTTATATTTGACATCCCCCCCGTGGACAACACTTAACACTTAAAAGTTAGTTATTTTTATTATTGACAAATCTTACAGTTTTATAAACTTTCTTATTCAGAAAATAGCTCAATCAATTTAACCTTGTGTTATCTTACAATTTACAATTGCAATTATTATTTTTTTTTTTTTTTTAGGAAAAGCTCGATGATTACACACCAACAAGGAGAGAAAAGTTTGTAAATTATGTTTTTATTTAATTCGTGTTTTTTGCTACTTTATATCGTATGTTCAATGAAAATAAAACTAAAGAGTGCCATGATTTATTATTTAAAAACACACATGTTAGGAATTGATTTATAAAACGTCAGATCTTTTTAAAAGTCACAATGGTCTATAGCGAAGAGCAAAAACGTTTTTAGTTGAAAGTTATTTCCGAAATGGGACTAAAGTTGACGCGAGTTGGGCATATTCATTGGACGCAGCTGTGACAGAGTTTCAGGAAGTATTTCCCAACGTTCCAATTATTTATGAAGAATTTAAAAATACCTCATCATCATCGTTTATTTATTTTTATTCATATTTTCATCACATTAATTAATTACATTATTTCGTGAAACGGGTAGTATTTTCTGTAAACCAGGAAGTGGTAGAGTAGTTAAAAGTACTCAGGATGCCATTAACACAGCCCAAGAAATTTTGGAAGACTTCTCTGCGTCGATTATCACATAAAATAAATTTATCAGTAGGAACATGCCACAAGCTTCTACGAAAAGATTTGAGGGTATACCCTTAACGTATACCAAGAATTATTAGCCATGATTACCCCAGACGACTAGAATTTTGTCAGTGGTTTTTACAAAATGTAAACGAGGATGTTTTACAAATTAGTTTTTTCACCGATAACGCATGGTTTTACAAGAATGGGTACATTAATTCCTAAACTATAAGAATTTGGTCGGATGAAATTCCTTGTACATATCGAGAGAAACTATTACATCCAGAGAAAGTTAGCGTTTGGGCGACCATTAGTGTGAGAAGATTAGTTAGACCGATATTCTTTGAAGGTAAAATCATATTTTTATTATTAATAAATAAAATTCTAGAACCTTTTTACTTCATGCGCCGCTCGTTTAAAACAGGGGTCTCCAAACTACGGCCCGAGGGCCACATCCGGCCTGCGGACAGATTTTATCCGGCCCGCGGAGAGCTAGCATACTTGAAAACTCCTTTTAAAGAACATATTTTTTATAGCAAATTAAATTTAGTTTACTGAAGTATTCTAATTTTATGTTGAATAATTATTAATATGACATCTACATTGATATGGTCATGGGCTAACTACTCATAACATTGTTGTAGGCTTATTTTTATTGTTTTTGTGATAAGTTGGATAAAGAAACACAGAATTGTAATGAGTAAAGACATGTATAATATGCAGAAAATTTAACTTCAGTATATAATAACTAACAAATTATTGAAATGAATCCAACTAACATTTTATACATTTTAAATAAAAACATAACTTATAACAAGCATAATGACATATGAAATACTAATGAGATTTATGTAATTGAGATTTTCCACTGACAATAGTTTGCAGTTGTGGACTAATTTTACTTGTACCAATTATTATAAGAGATTTAAGATGCTCATCAGTTAATTTAGATCTGTAAACATTTCTTGTGTACTTCATTTTGGAGAAGGTCTTCTCACACAAATAAGTAGTACCAAAAACAGAAAACAGCCCACGAGCAAATTTGTGCAAATTATCAAATTGTGTCAGTGGAAGACCCTTATAAAATTCCAACAATGATGAGTTTTTATATTTGTTCTTAATTATATCACTGCACTGTAGATCAATCATTTCCATTTGAAGTTCCGGAACTAGGGTTTCCATGTCAGTATCAAAAGGATTCTGAAAAATCTTAATTTGATTCGCAATGGCATCAAAGTCCGAGAAACGAGTATCAAATTTTTTTTTCAAAGCACTCAAAGTTTCGATTGCAAAATCGATAGGAAACTCAGTCTCAGTGGTGTGGCTGAATATTTCACATGTTATAAAATGTGAAAAACATTTACTTCGTAGTTGTGATTGAAACAGTATCAATTTCTTCCGGAATGATTTGATATTAGTGTATAAATCAGGAAGATGCTGGTTTTCTCCTTGCAATCTCAAATTCAGTTCGTTCACGTTTTGTCAAATCAACATAGAATGCTAACTTCCACAGCCATGCGTTGTTTTGTAATTCAGTAAGAGGGCGATGTTTTTCATTCAAAAAAATTTCGATCACTGCTCGAAGTTCAAAAAAGCGCTGAAGGACTTTCCCACAACTAAGCCAACGTACGGCAGTATGATAAGGTAAGTCATTTTCTCCAATCTCTTCAATAAATTGTCGGAATTGTCGGTGATTCAGCCCAAAAGATCTGATAAAATTAACAGTTGATATGACTGGTTTCAGAACTTCAGACATATCCAAACATTTTCCGCACAAAGACTGTTGATGATGATACAATGTAACTAATGGTTTTGAACCACCGTCATTTTCTACAGCCTTTGACACAAGAGCGACCACTCCTTTATCTTTCCCACTCATGTTTTTGCCTCCATCAGTTGTAATACATTTCAAGTTTTTCCATCGAAGGTTCTTTTGATTAATGGTTATTTCAACTCCTTTAAAAATATCTGTACCAGTGGTTGTGCCATGAATACTATACATATCAAGAAGTTCTTCATGCACTTCATAGCTTTTATCTACTCCTCGAATATAAATCAACACCTGAGCAGTATCTGACACATCCGTTGACTCATCCAAGGCCAAAGAAAACCACTCAACATGTCCATTTGTGTCGAACAGTTGAGAGGATATATTTTCAGCGATGTTTTCTACCCTTCGAGCCACAGTGTTTGCTGACATACTGACAGTTCTTAATAAATTTACCTTTTCAGGGCACATTTCTTCGGCTACTGCAATTATGCATTCTTTGATCATTTCTCCATCGGTGAATGGTTTTCCACGTTTTACAATTTCAAGAGTCACACGAAAGCTGGCACGAGTTGCAGCCTCTTGTTCAGTTTTGAGTTTTGTAAATGAAGAATGCTGCGATTTCAATCCGCGCTTCATAGCTTCGAATTTTACTGTCCGCAAACTTCCTATATATTTTGAGTAATTTTGAAAATGTTTTGTTTCATAATGACGTTTAATGTTATATTCCTTAAGAACGGCTATGCTTTCATTGCAAATCAAACATAGCGCCTTCTTACTGGACTCAATTACGAAATACTGAATGTTCCACTGATCTTTGAATTTTCTGCATTCACTATCAATTCGCTTCTTTTCCATATTACTAAATCACACACAAAAGCAACAATTCAAATCAAAATACTGTTACAAAGATGTCTTAGACTTAAACACGCACAAACACGTTTTAAGGAGGTACGCACTATTTTATTTCACAACAGTGTCATAGGAACTGACTTGTGGTTGCGCCACTAGCCTTCTTATATATTCCAATTACTGCCATCTAGAAGTGAGTGGAAGACACCAGAACGTTCTCGAACCAACGAGATTATTCTGTACGTGCTATTGGCGCCATCTGTTAGCGATAGAAGGTACTACCTATTTCCGCTTGTGTCCACTAGATGTCGTGTCACGTTACTCCTCATGGCTCGTACTCTACGACCAATCTAGAAATTACAGATAATGTCAGGAAAATTAATAATATGCAGTGTTGCCGTTTTGCGGACTTTAGTCCGATTTGCAGCCTTTTTTAAACGTTGCGTACTTTTTCGGACATTTTTTTTCATCAGTGGACTATTTTACTTTTTTCCACCGGCAACAATGATAATATGGTTTTGGCCCTCGGAACTTACTGGAGTAATCAGTATGGCCCTAAGGCTGGAAAGTTTAGAGACCCAGGGTTTAAAACACTGAAATATCGCAAAGTTTAAAATATACGGCTTTAGCAATGCAATATGTAGATGTGAATAAAATGTGAGTCAAATTCTGCGCTGAACACATTGCTTAAAACAGTCACGATATGCAACCCAATAACTCTAACGTATATTAGATTGCATATAATCGTTGTTGTATGTGTGTGTTTTTTGAACTTCACTGTAAATCAGTGTTTTTAAGCGTGGCGCATGAAGTAAAATTTCGAGTTTAGAAAAACCTAATTTGGATTGGCCGCTCCGCTTCGCTACGCGGCCAATCCAAATTCTTAGGCTTTTCTAAACTCGAAATTTTACTTCATGCTTAGTCTGGGAGTGGAAAACACTCAGTAAAATAATTAAATTAACCGCTTTTAAACAACGAATTCCCGCAATTTAAAAACTCTGTAATTATCGGGATATGTATACTCAAAAGAAAAATGCCCGGTAAGTTCTGTTTTAAACACGTTTTAAAAGGGGGTTCTAAACACGTTTTAATCATGTTTTTAATTGATAATATTTTAAACGCTGTTTCAATGAAAAAACACGTTCTATTAAAAAAATCTGTTTGTTTTAATTAAAATGAAAAAAAAAAACGTTTTTTTAACAACCTTGGTTTTAGGCAGACCTAAATCATATGTAATCTTTATTGAATAAACCAAAGAGCTATATTTGATGTATGTATGTCGATTCCTAATATGTGTGCTAACTTAAATGTTTTAAAATAATAAATCAATGCACTCTTGAGTTTCTTTTTTAATTGAAAAACAACTTGGGAAGCTTTCCTTTTAAATTGAGCTGTTTGTAAGGTCATGCAATTAAATTTAAAATTTGCGCGAACATTAATATTCTGCTTGTGTATATCTAGTTGCATACGTTTAACTCCTGACATGATTCTCAATTGCAATTTTGTTTAAACGCACATTTGTTTAGTAGAGTTTTAACAGTTTTCCTCGTCTATGTAAAAATATTTCGAGTTTCGAAGAACTCTATATATTTTTACATACGCTAAGAAGACTGTTAAAAAGTATACTAAGCTTAGAGTAGAATTAATTGTGAAATTAATTTTTGTGGAGCGATCAAACAGAATTTTCAGGCGTTTTTAAACTCGAAATTTTACTTTATGCGCCACACGGAAAAACCACTGTTTTAAAAAGAAGTTAAAAATATATTACTAAAGTATTATGCAAAAGTATATTTTAAACTATATAATAGTTTTAGAATTTTATTTGCCTTATTAGTAAAATTCACTTCACAATATTTTTAGTATTTTCAAATTTCCAGTGTAACCAAATCTTCTACATTTAAAATTCGAGCAATTTTCTTTGGGAAATGTAAGAATTTTTTTTTAAAGCCGAAAGAAAATCTCCAGGTGCTTGGATTTTTGGTTACACGAAATAAACATTTCAATTTTTTTAAGATTTGGTTACACGAAATAAACATTTTTAATATTTATTAACATGAAATCAAACATAAGCAACAAGTGTCTCTAAACTGTCAGCATCTCGGTTGCTTTGAATAATAAATTACATATCTTAAATTACGTCATACGATTCGGTGAGTCTCGGAAACGTTAAATAAATTTAATTATATGTCTAATTACGACGTATGTTTCTGAAGTCAGAACTTACTGGGATGCCGACAGTTTATAAACACTCGGTAGTATATTTTTAACTTCACTTTAAATCAGTGTTTTATATGCGTGGCGCATGAAGTAAAATTTCGAGTTTAGAAAAGAATGAAAATTTGCTTTGGTCGCTCCGTTTCGCAAATTTTAAGACTTTTCTAAACTCGAAATTTTACTTCATGCTTTACCTGAAATACTCGTTAGTAGCTTCAAATTGAACGTTTTTCAAAAACAACGATTTTCCGAAAATTTACAATGTGTGCATATTTTTGGATTGAAAGAAAAATTCCCTGTATAAAAATGAACAACATTACAAGTTTTGAAAGAATGAAATTTTAGTTCATGGTTAACCTGGGAGGGAAAACACTCATAAGAAACTTTAAATTTAACACTTTTCAAAAACGACGAATGTTTGAAGATTAACACCAACATAAGAAAAATTCTCTGTTGGCTAAAATAATTTCTCGATGACATTTTCTAGATTTTTATTTAAAAAACAATTAGGAGTGTTAGTGAGGGGCATGTTTGTAAGTAACATATATCAATTAATTGAGATTTGTGGCGTTTTGTGGTTTTTCTGTATAAAAAATAAGTTTCCCGCGGAAATTTCAAAAAAGTGACAGCTGTCGAAAAGGTGGCAAACAAATAATAAGAAGAAGAGACGCACGGGCACAAACAAATCCGTGTATCATATGTTTGTTGGCATAAAATGGTGTATACCTTGAGCTAGTGAGCCAGCGTTTGCAAACGGCGGATTAAACAAACGAAAGGTAAATAGCGAAACGGATCCGGACACGGGGAAAACGCGCAGAGTGCTTCGGAAAATCGATAAGCGGCCGTTTCGGGCCGTGTTAGTCGCGATCAAGCGTGCCACGGGCAAAAATTCCTCAGGTTTTCATTCGACAAATGGCCGAAAATTGACCTACATTGTACGTTGTCATTTGTTTTTCGAGCACGTGTTTTGTTCAAAATTTTGGGGGTTCGGGGGGTTGGCAAGGGTGTGCTTTGGGGAACGTTTGAAAATTTGGATTTTTTCGATTGATTCAAATCAAAACAATTATATTTAGTTTTGTTCACCTACATTCATTGTGCGTCTGTTTTGATTATTATTATTTATTTCACGGACGCGCAGTGATTAGATAAACATCTATGTTTTAGTGTGCGTGTGTGCAATTATGTAATTTTCAGGTTACAAATTTTCAAGTGCTCGTGATCTAACACACAATTATTCCAACCTTAAAACAAAACAAATTCAGAATTAACACACTCATTCGATTCAATCCTGCAATTTTAAAACAAACCCTGCAATTTTAAAACAAATCCTACAATTTTAAAATACTTTGAGTACAGGCATAGCATATACATCTATTTAAAACAAACAAAAAATATTTGTGCGTCTCGTATTAATAAATTTCCCCGTCGACTATTTTCGTTACGTCAGTATCCTTACGCGGTTGTCATGGAAACGGTGACGCTGTCTGGGGACGGACGTGCGCCCAGACGTACGGCATTGACCTTGGCCCTTGAGTCGGTGAGGTGTGCTCGATGCGCGTGAGTCGCAGCCCTGACGCGGCGTTCCTCCGGTGATGCATATTGAAATGTGTAACTATGACAACCTTTTTCTTACATGTGTTCCAGAGCCGTAACTTAATTATGATGTTCGAGCTAAAAAAATGTAAATATATATAAACATTTGGAATTTAGGGGGTGTGAATTAACGTTTGCGTTTGTTGGAAGTTTAGAGGGTAGTTTTGTGCCTAATTTAAGGGTAGTAGGTTCAAAATATTTCGCGTAGACTTCAAATATTCTGAATGAATAGAAACTGTTAAAATTATTTTTATAAAAATACAGGGTGATGCATCTTCTTAGGACATATAGGAAATCCAATATACATTTTAAAGAGGCCAATTATTGTCTTCCCTATACATTTTTGAGGAAACTTGTATTGAAACTTTTTAATGTACTAGATTAGATAAGAATACCTACCAACCCTAAATACCTTCTACTAAGCCGTTTTGAAGTTATTTTCACAATTGCGTCCTAAAAAATGTAATCTGCATAAGATCCTGTAGTCACCAGTAACTATCAAAATAAAAGACATGTGGCTCAAAATAACTTTTTTATTTTAGGTTTTATAAGGCTCTTCTGCAAATCAATTTTTTTAGGACATAATTTTGCAAATAACTTCAAAACGGCTTAGTAGAAAGTATTTAGGGTTGGTAGGTATTCTTATCCAATTTTGTACTTTAAAAAGTTTCAATACAAGTTTCTGCAAAACTTAATAGGGAAGCCAATAATTGGCCCATTTAAAATTTACGCATCACCCAGTATGTAAATATTAACATTTCTGTTTGTGACATTGTAGAGTAGTAATTTTTAAGTAATTCAAGACCAAATTCAATGTTGTAGCTTCAAAAATATTAGAAAGAGATGGATTTTACGTAGACACCATATATATTTCAGAGTGGGATAAAACCAAAAATATATATATAAAAATTTGAAATTTGGAGGTGTAATTTGATCATGTAATATTAAAATGTTTGCTGGTAACATTGTAGAGTAGTATTTTGTGAGTAATTCAAGATCTAATTTAATTTTGTAGCTTTAAATATATTAGAAAGAGATGGATTTTACGTAGACATCAAATATTTTCATACAGAGTGTGATCAAACCAAAAATATATACATAAATTTCAATATGGGGCCAGTAATTTGAAAATTACTTTAAGTGTAACTGTAGAGGATACTTTTCTGAGCAATTTAAGCCTAATTACAATGTTGTAGCTTTAAAAGTATTGGAAAGAGATGGAATTTACGTAGACGCCAAGTATTTTCATACAGAGTGTGATCAAACCAAAAAAATATATAAAAATTTCAAAATCAGCCCAGTAATTTGAAAATTACTTTAAGTGTAACTGTGGGGGATACTTTTTTGAGTAATTTAATCCTATTTCAAATGTTGTAGCTTCATTTTTTTTTTAAAAAGACTCATTTTTCATAGACACACAATATTTTCATACAGAGTGTGATCAAACCAAAAATATATATAAAAATTTCAAAATCGGACCGGTAATTTGACAATTACTTAAGTGTAACTGTAGAGGATATTTTTTTAAGTAATTTAAGCCTAATTACAATGTTGAAGCTTCAAAAATATTAGAAAGAGATGGATTTTACGTAGACACCTAATATTTTCATACAGAGTGTGATCAAACCAAAAATATATGTAAAAATTTCAAAATCGGACCAGTAATTTGAAAATTACTTTAAGTGTAACTGTAGAGGATACTTTTGTTAGTAATTTAAGCCTATTTACAAAGTTGTAGCTTCAAAAATATTAGATAGAGATGGATTTTACGTAGACACCAAATATTTTCATACAGAGTGTGCTCAAACCAAAAATATATATAAACATTTCAAAATCGGGCCAGTAAATTGAAAATGACGTTAAGTGTAACTGTAGGAGATACTTTTCTGAGTAATTTATGCCTAATTACAATGTTGTAGCTTCAAAAATATTAGAAAGAGATGAATTTTACGTAGACACCAAATATTTTCACACAAAGTGTGATCAAACCAAAAATATATATAAAATTTTAAAATCAAACTGGTACTTTAAAAATTACTTTAAGTGTAACTGTTGAGGATACTATTCTGAGTAATGTAGACCTAGTTATAATGTTGTAGCTTTAAAAATATTAGATAGACATGGATTTTACGTAGACACCAAATATTTTCATACAGATTGTGATCAGACCAAAAATATATATACAAATTTTAAAATCTGGACAGTAATATGAAAATTACTTTAAGTGTAACTGTAAGGGATACTTTCTGAGAAATTTAATCCTAATTATAATGTTGTAGCTTCAAAAATATTAAAAAGAGATGGATTTTATGTTGACACCAAATATTTTCATACAGAGTGCGATCAAACCAAAAATATATATAAAAATTTCAAAATCGGGCCAGTAAATTGAAAATTACTTTAAGTGTAACTGTAGAGGATACTTTTCTGAGTAATTTAAGACTGATTACAATGTTGTAGCTTTAACAATATTAGAAAGAGGTGGATTTTACCTTGACACCAAATATTTTCGTACAGAGTGTGATCAAACCAAAAATATACATACAAATTTCAAAATAGGCCCAGTAATTTAAAAATTACCTTAAGTGTAACGGTAAGGATACTTTTCTGAGTAATTTAAGCCTAATTACAATGTTGTAGCTTCAAAAATATTAGAAAGAGATGGATTTTACGTAGACACCAACTATTTTCATACAAAAATACATATACAAAATATATATACAAATTTAAAATTTGGGCCGGTAATTTAAAAATTACTTTAAGTGTAACTGTAGAGGATACTTTTCTGAGTAATTTAAGCCTAATTACAATGTTGTAGCTTCAAAAATATTAGAGAGAGATGGATTTTACATAGACACCAAATATTTTCATACAGAATGTGATCAAACCAAAAATATATATACGAATTTTAAAATCGGGCCAGTAGTTTAAAAATTACTATAAGTGTAACTGTAGAGGATACTTTTCTGAGTAATTTAAGCCTAATTACAATGTTGTGGCTTCAAAAATATTAGAAAGAGATGGATTTTACGCAGATACCAAATATTTTCATACAGAGTGTGATAAAAACAAAAATATATATAAACATTTCAAAATCGGGCCAGTAATTTGAAAATTACTTTAAGTATAACTATAGAGCATACTTTTCTGAGTAATTTAAGCCTAATTAAAATGTTGTAGCTTCAAAAATATTAGAAATAGATGCATTTTACGTAAACATCAAATATTTTCATACAGAATGTGATCAAACTAAAAATATATATAAAAATGTCAAAATCGGGCCAGTAATTTTAAAATTATTTTAAATGTAACTGTATAGGATACTATTCTGAGTAATTTAAGCCTAATTACAACGTTGTAGCTTTAAAAATATTAGAAAGAGATGAATTTTACGTAGACACCAAATATTTTCACACAGAATGTGATCAAACTAACAATATATATTAACGTTTCAAAATCAAGCCAGTAATTTTAAAATTACTTTAAATGTAACTGTAGAGGATACTATTCTGAGTAATTTAAGCCTAATTACAACGTTGTAGTTTTAAAAATATCAGAAAGAGATGAATTTTACGTAGGCACCAAATATTTTCACACAGAATGTGATCAAACTAACAATATATATATAAACATTTCAAAATCGGGCCAGTAATTTTAAAATTACTTTGAGTGTAATTGTAGAGAATACTTTTCTGAGTAATTGAAGCCTAATTGCATTGTTGCAGCTTCAAAAATATTGAGGTTATATTACATTGTTTTTGTTTATGCTTGTGATAATTGATTTCTTCTGCTTATTTATTCAATTGAAGTTTACTTCAAACGAGTGTTTCCACTCCCAGATTAAGCATGAAGTAAAATTTCGAGTTTAGAAAAGCCTAATTTGGCTCGGGCGCGTAGCGAAGCGAAGCGACCGAGCCAAATTAGGCTTTTCTAAACTCGAAATTTTACTTCATGCGCCACGCGTATAAAACGCTAATTTAATGTGAAATGGTCTTAAATTTAACCAAGTGACAAGTGAAATAAGTTTAGTGTGTCAATTATCAATCAATATATTTTTATTGCTGATATTGGTAAAAATTCTAAATTTTTGACACAAAGAAAGGTAATTTGCTCAATTCATATATTTTCATAATTATAACGATTTATATTAATAATGTGATTCTCTAACTGTAACAGAATCTCATTTTCTACAAATATATTGGAATTTTTGACAGTATTGTATTACTGATTTTTATTTTTCTTGGGCTATTGTGATATTTTTAGAAATATTTGATTATTTGAATAATTCGAATATTTGAATAATTCGAATATTTGAATATGTTTTTGATATGGATATTCGAATACTTAAACTTTAAAAATTCTCAGCAAAAATATCTACGATTCTTAAGTTAATATTTATGCTGCAACTTCTTTCTAGCACAAATGTTAACCCAAGACTTGCAGATACAGTTAATCAAACATATGTTTACTCAGTGGGATTCAGTTATTTGAAGGTCAGTTTTCCTTCCGTTTTCCCTGTTTCTTTTAAAATCATCAACATTCGCAAATATTTTATAACTCGTGATCCATCAACCTCCCTCGTTTTTGTCGCACTTTTCTAATCCCTGCTTAATCCCCCCAAAACTCTCCAACCTTTCATCCCTTTGTCGCGAATACAGAAATAACAAAACAGGTGGACGACCGTCCTTTGTGTCGCCGCGTTGCCCGTGTTTAAATAAGAAATGCCCGCCTCTCATTAAATCTCCTCGCCTACCAAATTTAACTATTTTTAAAGCCGACCGGCTTGATTACGTCAGTCGTCATGGCAACCGGCGCGGTGGCTCGCGGCGCAGACGTACGTCACCAGTGTACGGCCGCGAGTCGGTGAGGTGCGACGCAGACACGCGTGTCGTAACCGGCAGAAGCGAATGAGTGCGTAACCATGACAACCTTGTGTGGTCGCCTTTCCTTACATGTGATCAGCAAGGTAAATAAATATTGATAATCTAAATGTGTCGTGCAAAAATTGAAATTGAAAGAAGTGTTAACTTTAAATAAAAAGCGTAAACATTTCAATAAAAAAAATGATTCATTATGTATTACACTGAGCAAATTAGTATGTAAAATTAGGTTAAATTAAGTGTGTATATTAAATTTTCAATATGTATTACAATGACAAGTTTAACAGTTAATAACACAATAAATATATATATATATATATATATATATATATACATATATATATATATATATAAATATATATATATATACAAATATATATATATATATATATATATATATATATACAAATATATATATATATATATATATAAATAAATATATTTATAATATATATATATACATACATACATACATACATATATATATATATATATATATATTTGTATATATATATGGGGGTTCAAACCCCCCTAAATTTTAAAAAAGTTAAATTCTTGTATATAAAAGCGGCCCTGTAAGAGCAAAAACAATATTTTCCCTTAACACACAAAATAAATATTTTTTTTCATTTTTTTGCTATATCTTAGTGAATATCTATCACATCTCAGCAATATGTATTTTTAACTTTACTTTAAATCAGTGGTTTATACGCGTGGCGCATGAAGTAAAATTTCGAGTTTAGAAAAGCCTAATTTGGCTCGGTCGCTCCGCTTCGCTACGCGCCCGATCCAAATTTTCAGGCTTTTCTAAACTCGAAATTTTACTTCATGCTTAGTCTAGGAGTGGAAGACACTCGTTAGTTTGAAATATGTCACAACTAGAAAATTTTTTGTTCCAAGTGTCATAAAGAAAAACAATAACAAGACCATCTAATAATATATTTTAAATAATAGTTGTCTCACATTGACAATAGTCTTAGCGCCGATTCGTGTCAAGTTTGATACATTGGACTAAATGTCATTTTACGTTGATGGGATAGACTAATGTCGGCTGACAGTGACTCATTTTATGTTCACACAATGGACTAAATGCCGACTATCGTTGTCTTAAGTCAAGTTGACACGATGGACTAATGTCAGTCAATCAATCTAGTGACTTACAGTCGTAGAGGTACAATAGTCAAAATACAGTCTATATAGCGATTTAATGACAAAATCATATCATAGTCAAAAGTCAGTAAACCAAGAGACCTACACTCATAATATTGCAATAGTCAAAATAGCGTGATTTAATGACAAAATCCGAGTAAGTTAAAAGACAGTCAACCAAGTGACTTACAGTCATAATATCACAATAGTCGAAATACAGTCGATAGAGAAATAAAATGAAAAAACACTAGTACCTAATGTGTTTACTCACGGTTTAATTCCAACTGTAATCATGCATATGACACATGCATTATTATACATAGTTTAAAATAAATGGACTAATGTCAGTCAATCTAGTGACTTACAGTCGTAAAGTTACAATAGTCAAAATACAGTCTATATAGCGATTTAATCACAAAATCATATCATAGTCAAAAGTCGGTAAACCAAGAGACTTGCAGTCATAATATTGCAATAGTCAAAATACAGTGATTTAATGACAAAATCCGAGTAAGTTAAAAGACAGTCAACCAAGTGACTTACAATCATAATATCACAATAGTCTAAATACAGTCGATAGAGTCATAAAATGACAAAATCCTAGTACCTAATGTGTTTACTCACTATTTAATTTAAACTGTAATTATGCTTATGACACATGCATTATTATAGTTTAAAATAAATAGTGAGTAAACACATTAGGTACTTTTTTAATTTTAGTCTGTATTTATTGATTCAAAAACAAAATCCTAGAATGGACACAAGACATCCAAATCCTAATAAGTCAACCAAGTGACTTACAGTTATAATGTCACAATATTCAAACGCAAGGGTTGCGGGTTCAAATCCCGCCGTGTGGAGTCACTTTAGTCTAAAAATGGTTGTAGTGTAAATGTGTGTGACGTCTTAGGTGTAAAAATCGACTGCATACATGTAAAATCCAACGTTTTGGGTAGTAACTAGTTCCAGCACCATTAATGTTCTGATTACGAAATAAAATTGCATGATACATAAAAATAATGCTAAATCTTTCAGGATTTTTATGTTATAAATTTAAAACGATTAAGATGTTTATGTTTTTTTTTTGAAACAAAAAATTGAAACAAAATTTAATTATATCTTACGTTTACCTTTTTATGCTGGTAATAGTAATATAGTTTTCTCTTACTCTAACTTACGCCAGGAAATGGTCTGTCTCACTCTAGTAAACCGCAACCTTAAGGGGAGGGTAGCACTGCATTTCTTGCATTGTTTAATCAATCCGTTACACTTTATTTAAATAAATAAATTAACGACTGCAACATATATTATTATCCTAGTCATAAGAATTATGTATATTTAAAAAAATATTAGTTCTGACTTTAAACAAAGAAATAAGGTTAATGCAAAGAATTTTGAGTAATTACTTTTATAAAATACCGAAATTTTACAGAGGAGTAGCTATGGCATTGTTACATGTCATGAGTAAATTTGATCAAATTTACATCATGTATAAAGAAGTTATTTGCTCTTAATTAAAAAAATTATATTGTTTTTCACCGTTTTGCCACCTTTTTCTAATTTATTTTTATAACAGATTGTTCATTTTTTGTAGTAGCATAAACACAATAATTACGCTTTAATTGAGGCCAATTTTATCGCAGTCCGTTAATAAATTGCTGAGATTCTTTGCATATTAATAAGCAATTTTATTAAAAAATGTTTCTGTGGTGGCGTTTATACGGTCGTCATATAAGGGTCACTTGTCCAAAGGACCGAAGATTTATTGGAGGCCATAAATGAGATGGCTCGGCTGACTCTTCGTTGGGCTGTATAATGGTTTTTCTTTTCTCAAATAACTAACGAATTTCACCATCGACGAGAAACCGAATGCTTATTAAAATTTATTCTTGCCTGACGGTTTATAAAATAATTTATAATTAACTATTAAATGTCCATATTTATAGCAGTTTTTTGTGTTTTTGTAAATATTCTGAGTATTTGTCTCTAAAATTAATTAATTAAGAATAAATATACAGGGTGGAAACCTTAACTGGAATAAATTCGGTATTTATGAAATTAGAAGTTCCAGAAAAAAATCCTTGGACA
Organism: Philonthus cognatus; assembly: GCA_932526585.2. Lineage (NCBI taxonomy): Eukaryota > Metazoa > Arthropoda > Insecta > Coleoptera > Staphylinidae > Philonthus > Philonthus cognatus. The sequence goes on from OW052241.1 coordinate 32,235,073, forward strand.
GGTCGATTTTTGTCACTAGCCTTTCACGTATGACGTCATAGGCAAGTTTTTAAAATAGAAACATTTTTTTTATTTTACTAAATTTGTAGCCCTTTTCATTCTCTTTACGACCATGTAAAAGTATTTTATTTTTTTTAAATTTTGTAATCGACTGCATACATATTGTCGACTACTATTCATTGACTTACATTGACTACATTACTCGGTGGGCAAGTGGGTAGGGACTCTGCTTACAAACGCAAGGGTCGCGGGTTCGAATCTCGCTGTGTGGAGTCAGTTTAGTCTAAAAATGGTTGTAGTCTGTGACGTCTTAAGTGTAAAAATCGACTTTGCATTAGTTACAAACTAAAATGATTGATGGTCAATGGTCAAGAAACCAAATGCAAAAATATTACCTAGATTGACAATTGTCGATGTTTAACACGTTGATCGCCGCGGGGCCTAAAGACAAATTTACTGCGGCACAAAGCGAATGCCGCGCGACGATCAAGGTGCTAACATCAACTTTCATGTTGATCTGACTTTGACTAAATCAGCATTTAATGTTCAAAATCGCGATGTTTACGTCGGAAAAGACAAAAATGACAATATACCGGCTAATTTAAGACAGTCAATTTTTTTTTCTCCAACGATTTTTAACAAAACTATTAATATTTTCGAAAATTAAGTGAAGATATGTATTTCAGTATAAATGAAATTGCCAATTCTTGGTTGCAGAATACTTCAAACATTAAAAGTGCGATTCTTTTCGCAATCTACAACAAGTTAGTCTTACAAAGACTATATCAAACATTCATTGAAACAACTACTTCCCGGGCTAATACCCCGACGGACATTGAATTATACAACAAGTGTTTGCTGTTACATACAGTAAGCTACTGCAAATGTAACAATTTGGGTCAAATTATTCAGTCCATGTATAGACGCGTTTCGAGATTTATCTCTCATCAGTATAGCTTTGCCATTGCCTCTAAACAATTTGACACCTTAGACTGGCGGTCACGCGGAAAGTAGTTGTTTCAATGAATGTTTGATATAGTCTTTGTAAAATTAACTTGTTGTAGATTGCGAAAAGAATCGCACTTTTAATATGTATTTCAATTTGAACTGCAGCAGGTTAAAGTTTAAAAACTATTGTTATTTTGAAAAATTAAGTGAAGATATGTATTTCCATTTTAACTGCAGCCAGTTAAAGTTTAAAAACTGATAGGGAATTAAAGTTGACATGCATGTTTGAACCGATATAATCCAATATTTATTTTCGGTCCAGTTCCGACAAAAATAACGTTTTTTTTTTCAGTTTTCGGTTTACGGTTCAATTCCGGTTCGAAGCCCTGTCACTGATTTAAAATGAAGTTTAAAAACAGATAAATCAGCTTTTATTACCAGATTTTACTAAAAGTACAGTTAAATATGTAAAATAGAAGGCTATTTTAATCGTAATCCTTCAAAAAAAACTCTTTTTACTAAAAATAAAAATTTAAAATCGTAGCCCAAATTTATATAAAACTTTTGAGGGTCTCAAAAATATTTAAATAAATAAATAGAACTGCATATTGACTATTGAATTTCACTGACTGATTTTGTCAACGAAAAAATAAAAGTAATTAAATGCTATTAATTTACAATGCACTTTTAATCATAAAATAACGATATTATGATATACCGGTAATTTACCGGTAAACCGGTTACGTTTAATAAATACCATATGATCTAAAAGTTTTACCCTCTAGAATGTTATGAATTTTTTTCTAAAAAATATTGTGTTGGTAACAAATTATTAAAAACAATAATAATTGTCACTGCAATTGTCACTGTCGTTATTTTGTCTAGAGTGCCATGATATTACTTTTTTTTAAATTAACTTTAAGAATTGACATATAAAAAGTCAAACATAATGAATATAATGTAAAATTTTAGAGTTGCCAACCTACAATATTTTCCATGGCACTCTAGAGGTTTTATTTTATTGAACATACGATACATACATAACCTTATAGTCGCGCGTCAAATGTCGGGCCGCGTCAGGTCACTCGGATTTGTCAACCAACTCACATTAAAATGCAAACAAAAGGCATACTAGATAATAAAACTTTTCGCTCATATGGTATACCGAAATACCCGTATTTAACAAAATCGGTAGGTATATTTCCAATCCCTAGTTCTCGGCCAATTTTTTAACACGTTGATCGCCGCGCGACGTGTACTTATGCCGCAGTTAAATTTGTGTTTAGGTAACGCGGCATGTACCTTGTGCCGCATTCAGGTCCAAACTTTTAAAAAATCGTAGCATACTCCCCGTGCCGCGGAAGTAGTATGGTCTGAACGTTTAAAAACGTTTATATCCCTTCAAATGTTTGCTTTATTATTCTGTTATAATTAATAATATTTGTATCATATGTTTAATTAAAAACAACCTCGAGAGTGCCATGATTTAATCTTTTTTAAACTTAAATTGGCTACACACTTCAGGAATCGACATATAAAACGTCAGACACAATAATTATAATGTGTATTTTCAGAGTTATCAACCTAGAATATTTTCCATGGCACTGTAGAGATTATTTAATTGAACATACAATATAATACCGGGCTTTCATTAATTCCCGAACCCCACGTGACCATAAATAATAGGCAACCAAATGTACAAGGTGGTATGGCTCACACAAAAATTCCCTAGATTTAAAAATATTTATTCGCCGGCGTATTTTTATGACGACTGAAAATATTATATTTAAAATGATTAAAAAATAGGCTCATCTTCAAAAATGTAACTAATTTTTATTAATTTTTTCGTTGTAAATACCATTTTCGCAGTATTTGCTTATCCTAGCAAATTGACTCTGCAAAATAAATAGAAATAAAACTCAATATTTCAGAATAATTAAACAATTTTTGCTTACCTGAAAATTCCGGGCGAATCTTGTAAGATCTCAAAGGTTGGCGCATAAACGTTTATGTCAAATTTGACTTTAGTAACGTTTGGTTACTTTTTTCAAAGCCTCCAACGTACAAATACAATAATTTACGCGGCAATTTTAAATTTAGTCACGTGGGGTTCGGGAATTAATGAAAGCCCTGTATAACAAAAACTTAACCCATTAACGGCAATTATAGAGATAACTCTAAAAGTTGATTTTAGGTAAAATTCTGCACTTCTTTTTATGATATCTATGAATGACTTATTGTATTCATGAAGTTTAGAACGAGTGATTCCACTCCCAGACTAAGCATGAAGTAAAATTTCGAGTTTAGAAAAGCCTGAAAATTTGGTTTGGTCGCTCCGCGAAGCGGAGCGGCCAAACCAAATTTTCAGGCTTTTCTAAACTCGAAATTTTACTTCATGCGCCACGCGTATAAAACGCTGAAATATTGTGAAGTTAGAAATACATTCGCATTATTATTTTTTTTTTAAATGAGTAACAATCGAAATATTTAAATAACAAAATATTTACATTTTTCTTCATACATTTTCAAGTCAGGTCAAATAATATAATATATCAAATTAATTTATTTAGTAATTTAATAACCAAAAATTAATAATTTTGCGTGTATGCATCAATGGTGCTTAATGGGTTAAGCAGCGGCCTGAGGTAATATTTTTATTTATATAAAGGTGGCGATCAATGTGTTAAAATACAATAATTTTCCCAATTACATTTTCAATTCAAATTTCAATTTTTTTTTTCATTATCCAACACAATCCCGTTCTGGGCATTCTAAAAAAAACAAGTGAACATTTCAACAAAACGAGTTCACCTCATGACTTCAATATTCTTCAAAACAGAAAGTGTTTCAACTGATTGCAAAATCCTGCGGTTGATAAACACGCGGTCAATATTTTGTTTGCGCCGCCGTTTGTTTACATATCTACCCAATGGATCAACCGTAAAATTTGTTTGCATTTTTCTTTCGTAATCTAATCAAACAATCTATACAGCGAATCGTGGCATTCATTGATAATTTCCATTATTCACAAATAGACAGATAACAAACACATAAATTAGTCCCTATTTAATAGAGAGATTGCGATATTGACACACATCATCATTAACTTTAAAAATAATTTATGGGTAAAATAAATTTTAATAATATTGCAGTTTTGTAGATTATGAAATTGTATAAACATTTTCAAACGGTTTCAATTCGCCACTGCGTCCGTTTTATTTTTAATCGATTTAACCTTGCTGGCATCTCACGATCCTTGTATCTTGTTAATTTGATAAGGCCTGTTTTGATAAGCAATCGTGTTTGGATGTATGTGTGTGTGATGGTGTGTGTGTGTGCGAATATATTAATTCACAAGAAACGCTGTTTTATAAACACCTTTTTACCTTTGAAAACAGAAAAATCCACAAGAACTTGGAATTAAATTCATAATTTTGTCAAAAAAACAAAATAAGTTTTCAGCCAAATTCCTAAACAGCCATATCAAAAACATGTATATTTTCGGATTTTTGAACGAAATAAATATTTTGTGAGTGCAACTATGACAGAACCTTGTTTTTCTATAAGTATTATTTAAAATATTGACAACCCACTCAGCAAATCCATTTAAATAATGTTTCATCAATATTAAAAAAACGTTTAATGTTGCTACAATGTTGATATAACGTTATTTGTTTGTTTTTTGCTCAGTGGGAATAGTCATTATTTTTGTAGTTTGAATAATTTTATAAAGCAAGTTTTCCGAAATATATACTTATTTAAAACATTTCTCTAAAAATATTGATTCCTAAAGATACATTCTTCTTTAGTTTGCTATTTGCTATGAATGACTTAAATTTCACAGCGCTATCGGGTATGTTTGCTTGAATGGAAAATTCCCTGTATTTCAAACTAACTTTTTTCAATATTCCTCTTAGAAATAATTACACTAATTTTCGAAAAGTACCAAGTGCTCATTTTTTTGTGCGCGCACAGTTGCCAAAAGCGTATCTATTTACAATTCCGAGGTTCGATAACCTAACTAGTCGTAAAATAGCCGAAGGCTTTTCACTTGAACCGAAGATGAACAACTTTTTACCAAACTACAAAACTAATTACAAAAAAAGTAATACGTTGAGATTTTAAATTTAAATCAGTAAAAAATACAACTGTAATTTCCTATGCACTTTATAAGTTTTACTTCTAAACTGATGATATCTAATATCCAGAGCTCGAATTGAGTCGAGCTGAAAATATCGAAATTCGTATGCACTTAATGAGTTTTACTTTTAAACTGATGATGTCTAATATCCAGAGCTTGATTTGAGTTTGAGCTGAAGAAATCCAATTTGTCATCAACCTGAAGCGTTTTATTTGTTAATTGATTATGTGAATGATATCTAATATCTGGAGCTTGAATTGAGTTTTAGCTGAAGATATCGAAATTCGTATGCGCTTAATGTGTTTTACTTCTGAACTGATGATATCTAATATCGCGAGCTTGATTTGAGTTTGAGCTGAAGATATTCAATTTTTCATGCACTTGAAGCGTTTAATTTTTTGATTGATGATATGAATGATATCTAATGTCATTCTAGTTAGTTTGAATTAAGTTTGAGCTGAAGATATCGAAATTGGTATGCACTTAATGTGGTTCACTTCTAAACTGATGATATCTAATATCTAGGAGCTTAATTTGAGGTTGAGCTGAAAATCTTCCAATTTCCTTTTCACTCGATGCGTTTTACTTTTTAACTGATAACATCTAAAAATTGATTGGGATATGTGCTGAAGATATCTTAATATACCGAATGTTAACAACTAAATCTAGCCATTGTGTTTTTTAGATTTAATTTATACTTCGAACGAGTGTTTCCACTCCCAGGTTAAGCATGAAGTAAAATTTCGAGTTTAGAAAAGCCTTAAAATTTGGTTTGGTCGCTCCGCGAAGCGGAGCGACCAAACCAAATTTTCAGGCTTTTCTAAACTCGAAATTTTACTTCATGCGCCACGCGTACAAAACACTGATTTAATGTTCAAAAGTTCAAAATGAAGTAAAAATATACATTTATAATTCACGAACAAACTCAGCTCATTCTAATTAAACAAATTCTACAAAACTCTATTTTGCTACTGCCAACTTTCGCGGTTAACACTTAGTAAAGAGATTTAAGTTAAACCTGAAAGTTTTAGACCATCCTTTTATTTTTTATTGTGCAAAATCAATATTTGTACATTTAGTTGCTTATACATAGCTGCCTAACAATTCAATTTATAGGCAACTAAATATACATTGGTTTTATTTAGTATGAATAACACAAGTTTATTTATTAAAGCAGTGTGTCTAACTCAAATAAGAAGTGTTTTTAACCTGAGGTTATTTTAAATTTATTTAAATAAATTGATTGTGAGTTACGTGAAGATCAAATTAATTTAACGAATAAAGCACTAATAACCTTTCTTTCCGAAATGTACATTTGGTAATTCAAATAATAGTGTGAAGAAAGGTTATTAGTGCTTTATTCGTTAAATTAAATTTATTTGTTTTACCATTTGACACAATATAAATCGATAATTTAATAAATAATAATAAATGTTGATCAAATACAAAGCCTGATGTTAATGATGTTAAATCAAATAAATTCATTTAATAAATGAAGCGTGCCATATGCAAAAGGTCGTAAGTACCAAATGACATATTTTATAGGAGAAACATAAAACGTGAATGAATGTACTATAGCACTTATGACGTTTTGATAATTGAGTCCCTATTTCTGCCACTTGTAGTAGCACTATCGATTTATTGCACAAGTGAAGCATGACATTTAGAACATATTCTGTATATTAAGCTCATTACCTAAAAATTGGACCAAAGTCCATATGCCATATGCAAAAAGCCGTCTCCTTGCATATGACAAGCTTCAAATGTAGATATTTGTTTTATTGATGAAAGGGTTAATGTGCACTTTACAAAAATAACAGTACAGATCCGTTAACATTTCTTTTTCTAGAAAAAAAAGGTTTCGGTGGTTTAAATTTTCAATATTTCTTCCCATTGTGTTTGGGTATTTTCACTTAATATCCTCGTTGTAATCTCAGTCGGACCGTAACGCACCTGCCGGCCCTTAAAATCCCTTCCAGGTGCGTACTCGCCGGCAGACAGCATCTCCCACCTTTTTGCATATTTATGTACCTGCATCATCTACCTACCTCTCCTCCCTTCCCACATTCCCCGTTCCCTTTAATGCACAAAATCCGCACGCGAAAACGAAATATAATGAACCAGTCTATAATTTTGTTCGCTTACAAGAACTAGGCTAGTCATTCTCAAAGAGATAAAGTTTGAAGGAAAATGTCTGGACATCTGAATCTTGAAAGTTGGAAGAGAAAAGGTATTGGAATAGTATGTAGTTTATTCACGTCCTTTATCGAATGAAAGGATATCATAAAAATCTTCTAAAATCTAGAATTCCTGAGGATAACCAAGATCCTCAGTAATTCTAGATATGATTAGAAATCATAGATATTCTTAGAGTTCCTGTACATCCTCTTACACTCCTGTAAATATATCCTGTAAATTGTCAGATAATCTAAGACATTGAAGATATATCAAAAATTGTTGATCAAAAATCCTAGATATGTATATAAATTCCATATTCTCAAACATTCAATGCGTAAGGTGTGTAAGTGTGCACAGTCAGTTCACCAGTTCTTAGTAATTATTGTAGCGATTTACTGCTAGATTAATATCAGCTTAGTGCGCATATAATAATAAGTAGTGGTATATCAAGTGTAAGTAAAATATTCCTTGAAAATCATTAATTTAACATTAAAATTAAAATATGCTTACAAATCCTAGGTATTCGTGTGGTTTATCGAATGAAAGGTTATCTTAAAAATCTTCTAAAATCCTTAGACCGCTTCAGATATCGTGAACTACTACAGAATCTAGAATTCCTGAGGATAACCAAGATCTTTAGTAGTTCTAGATATGATTAGAAATCTTAGATATACTTAGAGTTCCTGTACATCCTCTTACACTGCAATAAATATATCCTGTATATTGTCAAATATCCTAAGACATCGAAGATATATCTAGAAATTGTTGATCAAAAATCTTAGATATGTTTATAAATTCCATATTCTTAAACATTCTAGATATGCTCACAAATCCTATGTATCCTAATATCCAGAAATATTGCATATTCTAAGACATTCTAGATATGATCCGAAATCCTACTTATCCTATAAATCCTGGATACCTTTAGCAAATATTGCTATTGTCAGAAATCTTGTATAATCTCAGGAATCCTAAATATCCTAAGAAATCCTGGATATCTTCAGCAATTATCGCCATTCTCAGTAAATCTAGATATCCTCAGAAACCCTAGATCTGCTTAGAAATCCTTAATATCTTCAGAAATCTGGATACATTCACGAATTATTTCTATTCTCAAAAATCCTAGGTATCCTCAGAAATCCTAGATATCTCTAGCAATTATTGCTTTTCTTAGAAATCTTAGATATCCTCGAAAACCTTAGATCTGCTCAGAAATCCTCGATATCTCTAATCTGGATATATTTACGAATGATTGCTACATTCAGAAATTCTAGCTATTCTCAGAAATCCTAGATATGCTCAGAAATTCTTGATACCCCTAGAAATCGAAGTTTTCCTAAGAAGTCCTGAATATCACCAGCAATTATCGCTATTTTAATGCTAGATATGCTCAGGATTTCTGAGCATAGCTAGATTTTTTTTAATAGCAATAATTGCTCGAGATATTCAGGATTTCTGAATATCTCGAGCAATTATTGCTATTCAAATCTAGCTATGCTCAGAAATCCTGGATATCTTTAGCAATTATTGCTATTTTCAAAAATCTTAGATATACTCAGAAATCCTAGATCTGTTCAGAAATCCTTGATATGGAGAACAATCTGGATATATTCACGAATTATTGCTATTTTCAGAGATTCTGGGTAGTCTCAGAAATCCTAAATATGCTCAGAAATTCTTGATATCTCCAGAAAACCAAGTTTTCCTAAGTCCTGAACATCACAAGCAATTATTGTTATGTTAATGCTAGATATGCCAGAAATTCTGAATATCTCTAGCAATTATTGCTATTCACAAAAATCCTAGCCATGCTCAGATCTTCTGGATATCTTCAGCAATTATTGCTATTCTTAAAAATCTTAGATATCCTCAGAAACCCTAGATTTGCTCAGAAATTCTTGATATCTCCAACAATCTGGATATATTCACAAATTACTGCTTTTTTCGGAAATCCCGGGCATTCTTAGACATTTTTGATGTCTCCAGAAATCCAACTTATCCTAAGAATATCACCAGCAATTATTGTTATTTTCATATTTAATATGCTCAGAAATCCTGAATGTCTCCAAAAATTATTGCTATTTATAGAAATCTTAGTTATGTTTAGAAATCCTACATATCTTCAGCAATTATTGCTATTTTTAGAAGTTTTAGACATCCTCAAAATCTGGATATATTCACGAATTATTGCTATTATCAGAAATCTTGGGTATCATAAAAAAATCTTTATATCTCTAGAAATCTGAGTTATCTTAAGAAGTCCTGAATATCACTAGCATTTATTGTTTAATCTCATGATATCAGATATCCTGGATATCTTCAGCTATAATTGCTACTCGTATAATTCCTACCTATCGTCAGATATCCAGGAATTCTGAGCATGGCTAGGATTTTTGTGAATAGCAATCATTGCTAGAGATATTCAGAATTTCTGAAATATCTAGCATTAACATAACAATAATTACTTGTGATGTTCAGGACTTAGGAAAACTTGGTTTTCTGGAGATATCAAGAATTTCTGAGCATATTTAGGATTTCTGAGACTACCTAGAATCTCTGAAAATAGCAATAATTCGTGAATATATCCAGATTGTTCTCCATATCAAGATATACTCCGAAGTTCTAGACGTTTCAGAAATTCTTGATATTTTCAGATTTTGTATACATGCGCAAAAATCCTAGATACTCTCAGAAATCTTCAGACATTCTAGATATCCTCAATAGTCTTCAGAAATCCTAGACAACTTCCGAAATTTTAAATATTCTCCGTAGTCCTCAGATATTCTGGATACCTCTAGTTTCCCAGAAAACATAGAAAGTTCCTCCAATAGTCTAGATATCTTCACAGATGCCCATAAATCCTATGAAATTCTAAATTTACTCAGATATCTCAAATAATCCCCGAAATTATTACTTATTTTTCGGAATCTTCAGATATTCTAGATATATTTACATATCCCGAAATTCTAGGTGGATATCTGGATATCTTCAGCAATTATTGCTATTCTCAAAAATCTTAAATATCCTCAGAAACCCTAGATTTGCTCAGAAATCCTTGATATCTCCAACAATCTGGATGTAATCACAAATTATTGCTTTTCTTAGAAATCCAGGGTATTCTAAGATATTCTTGATATCTCCAAAAATCCAAATTATCCTATTATATTCTAGATATTTCTAGTTTCCCAGAAAACGTAGGAAGTTGTGGGTATATTAAAAATGTTAAATATTCTCTGAAATCCTCCGATATTCTAGATTTACTCAGATATCTCAGATAATCTCCGAATTTATTAGTTATTCTCCGAAATTTTCAGATATTCTAGATATATTTACAGATCCCGATCTAGGTATCCGACGTATGATAACCCCGAAATTCTAGATATACTCAAAAATCTTTAATATCCTCAGAAGTTCTAGATATTTCCTGAAATTTCTGAGGATTTTCTAGATATTCCCAGAAATTAAATAAAATAAAATTATTTATAGAGTCGAGTAAAAATACGAAATATACTAAAATATGTTTTTCTGAATATGCTCAGTTATCAAAACAACCACAAAAATTGCACTCTTTCTCTTTCATTATGTTAATGATCCGATTGAATTCTCGATAATTTTACTTCTTTGTGGTGTGCCTATGAATCATTAGAGTGAGATGGTGCCTCCTGTGTGTTTCAATTTTAATGACTTGTCGAGGAGGAGAGGATCCAAAAAGTGTGTGGCATTCGGGCCGCGGCGACGACGGTGTTGCTAGGAAACGCCGGGAGCACGTGACGTGACAGAAATACTCTCCTCTGTGTTGCACGGTGATGCCGTCTACGACGCTTTTCTCTGTATGTGTACAAAGTATTTGTTTTGTTTTGTCGATGAACAATTGTGCGTGTTCTTTTGTCCGAAGGAATAATTAAAAAAATAAGATAAGGATCGGAATGTAAGTAAGTTTTGTGTCTGTGTGTGATGGAAAATTGAATCAAAAGAGATAACAGATAAAGTGTGTGCAAATAATAATTTGTAGTTATTTGTGTCTTTATTCAGGATTTAATTTTAAATAATATACCTACAACATTGTAACCAGGGTAAAATACTCAGGAATTACAGCTATTTGATGTTTGTTTCTTCTTACATATACTGGGAGTTTTTCGTTAAAGTATACGTGCACTGATATACTTAAAAAGTTAAAATTGAAGCTTTAAACGACTGTTTTCCACTCCCAGGTTAAGCATGAAGTAAAATTTCGAGTTTAGAAAAGCCTGAAAATTTGGTTCAGGCTTTTCTAAACTCGAAATTTTACTTCATGCGCCAAGGTATTCAACACTGATTTAATGTGAAGTTTGAAATATATTGGTTTGGCATTACTGCCTTAGCAGTATATTTTAAACTTCACAATAGTTCAGTGTTTAATATGCGTGGCGCATCAAGTAAAATGGTTAGTTTAGAAAAGACTGAAAATTTGGTATGGTCGCCTAGCGCTACGCAACTAAGCCAAATTTTCAGGCTTTTCTAAAAAAAAAATTTTACTTCATATGGGCAATAACTCCACAACGGTGACAGCTGCGTTAATTTTTATTTAACAATCAACAACTAAACCACCATCCGTTCATTTGTTAAATTTTGCTCTAACTGTCGAAACAACGAGTTTTCGCTCTTATTGTCAAAATTTACAACGAACGCTAACTCTGCAGCGGTGACAGCTGTCTAAATTCTGTCAAAACAATTAAAAACTAGAGTAATTGACGCACGGTTTTTGTTTTTAAAGTTTTGCTCTAACTGTCAGAATAACCGAAGTTCGTAACGGTGTTATTTTGTATCAAATTTTTAAAATTTAAAATTTAAAATTTGAAGATAGTTTATTTTTCGCCATGTTCAAACTTTAATTTTCAAGGGTTGTAAATTATTTATCATTGTTTTCTTCTTTTAGAAAAGAAGTATGTCTTCTGAAAGGAGGATGATTTTTCTTTTGGAATACATTATTATTTTTCAACTTAAGAAAAAGTCTTCATTAGTAGATCAAGACTCTTCATTCCAATGCCTCTATGCTTAAACATGTTGTGAAGAAAGAAGACTCGGTGTTTGAATTAGCACAATTATTTCAAACACTGAGTCTCTTTTCTTCACAAGATGTTTTAGAAGAGGCATTCGAGTTTTCTCGTTCTTCTAGTGAACATTGTTTCTTTTTCATCATGTTCTGATTCTTCTCCTCACTCATCAAACTTTAATTTTCAAGGGTTGTAATTTACTTATCATTGTTTTGTTTTGTTTTGTTTTTTACAAGAAAAAAGTATGTCCCTTGAAAGGACGATTATTCTTCTTTTGAAATACATTATTATTTTTCAACTTAAGAAAAAGTCTTCATTAGTAGATCAAGACTCTTCATTCCAATGCCTCTGTGCCTAAACATGTTTTAAAGAAAGGAGACTCTTCATTCCAACGCCTCTATGCCTAAACATGTTATAAAGAAAGGAGACTCGGTGTTTGATTTTATCAATTATTTCAAACACTGAAACTGAAATAATTGTGCTTTTCATCACAAGATGTTTCAGAAAAAAGGCATTTAAATTTTCTCGTTGTTCTAGTGAAGATTGTTTCTTTTTTATCATGCTCTAATTCTTCTCCTCGCTCATCAAACTTTCATTTTCAAGAGTTGTAATTTATTAATCATTGTTTTCTTCTTTTAGAAAAGAAGTATGTCTCCTGAAAGGGCTGGTTCCCCTCAGGAGGAAAAAGTAATGACTCCGAAAATGTCGGTGCCGGGAAGTCCCGTTGCCGGAACTCCACCACGCGAAGCGCAATCAGCCTTTTCCCTTTTATTGGCAGTGGCGAGCCAGAGCAACAAGTCCCCAGATGACGACCTCACCAGCTTATCCTGGCTCCAAGACAAAGATCTCCTCAAGGGTAAGAAACGTAAATAAAAAGAGTTTATAGTTTTTAGGAGTTTTTAAAATCAAATCGAGAGCATCATGTGATAAATGTTAACGAAAGACAAACAGTTTAATAAAACTTCGGGTCGATTTAGTTGGTGCCCCTAATAATATCTTTTCGTAACGACAAAATTCCTTTCATTCTTATATTCTTAAGTATTTCTTTAAGAAAGCTAACCATTCTTCTCTTCCATATGAAAATCGTCTTCCTTTTTCAGTTGTTTCTTCTTCGTTTCCTGAACAATCATTTAACAAAAGTGTGATCTAATATGTCTCATCTCTTGTTCTATCTTCTCTTATATTTTTTTCTCTAAATTTTTACTCTTGTAGAAAATAATCTTTCTTCTCTTCCATGAAATAATCATCTCTAATCGTCTTTTTTCCCCTACTTGTAATTGTTTTCTCTTTTATTTCTGAACAATCATCTTACAGAAACATCTTTTAATATCTCTCTACTCTAGAAGAAGATAGCCTTTTGTTGATATATTGTACACTTTCTAAAGCAGTTTCGTTATTTTTGTTTTTTTTTAACAAAAGTGGGCATCTCTTCCAAAAGTTGTCATAGCAAATTGAAAAACTCTCTTCCATGAGTTCCTCCACCAGTAAATTCTTCAAATCTGAATTGGTCTCACCTTCTTTGCATGTTTTTTGATCAAAATTAACTTCTACAAAATAACAACATATCTTTTCCTTATTTTGTTCGTCATTTTCGAAAGTGATTTCTTCTTCAAATAATTTATATCTTCAATAAGATACTTGTAATCAAGGTTGTTTTTTTCATTTTAATTAAAACAAACAGTTTTTTTACAAAACGTGTTTTTTTTATTGAAACAGCGATTAAAACATTAACAATTAAAAACATGTTTAAAACGTGATTAAAACATTTTTAAAAACATGTTTAAAACATTGATTGATAAGGCTGATAAATGTTGAAAGTTCATCTTCACTTTTAAATAAATAAAATGCACAATATATATTTGAAAGTGTTAAAATTGTTTTATTTATATAAAAATGTTTCAAACACTTTAAAAACTTGTTTAAAACAGGACATACAGGGCATTTTTCTTTTGAGTATACATACCCCGATAATTACAGCGTTTTTTTAAATTTGCGGGAATTCTTTGTGTCAAAGCGGTTAATTTAGGGCTTTTAACGAGTGTTTTCCACTCCCAGACAAAGCATGAAGTAAAATTTCGAGTTTAGAAAAGCCTAAGAATTTGGATTGGCCGCGTAGCGAAGCGGAGCGGCCAATCCAAATTAGGCTTTTCTAAACTCGAAATTTTACTTCATGCGCCACGCTTAAAAACACTGATTTACTGTGAAGTTCAAAAAACACACACATACAACAACGATTACAGGCAACCTAATATACGTTATAGTTATCGGGTTGCCTATAATAACTGTTTTAAACAATTTGTTCAGTGCAGAATTTGAGTCACGTTTTATTCGTATCTACAATTTAGACTGCTAACGTCGTATATTTTAAACTTTACGATATTTCAGTGTTTTATACGTGTGGCGCATGAAGTAAAATTTCGAGTTTAGAAAAGCCTAATTTGGATTGGCCGCTCCGCTTCGCTACGCGGCCAATCCAAGTTTTCAGGCTTTTCTAAACTCGAAATTTTACTTCATGCTTAGTCTGGGAGTGGAAAACCCTCGTTTAAAGATTCAAATTGAAATCTTTTGAAAAAAACAACGAATGTCGTAATATTTACAATATATGCATTTAAAAATCACATTTATGCACACACAGTTGTGATATTTTATTGTAATAAAATGTTATGTTTAATAATGTATATGAAATATCTTCAAATATTTAGCTAACATTTAAACACGTAAACAAAAATCCTTAATGAAGTAGTGTAAAATATAATTTAGCAAATTTAAGATGATAAAAAAAAACGTTTTAAACAAATTTAACGTTTAAAACATGTTTTAAACAAGTTTAGGATTTAAAACATGTTTAAAACAAAACCGTGTAAAACACGACAGCTGTTTTTAAACATGTTTAAAACACTGTTTTAAAACAAAGTGTTTTAAACATAACAACCCTGCTTGTAATATAGCATTTTTAGAAGAAAATCACCGCGTGTTGTTAGTTTTAGCTTTTTGTTGTTAGTCTTGTTATTCTTTCCTTTCTGAAGTTTTTTTTCTACAGAAGAATAACATATTTGTTCATTATTTATCATTTTCTAAAGTTGTTTCTCCTTGAACTAAATATCTTCAACAACATAATATATAAAATTACGAAAATGTTATTCGCGAAAATTCAAACAATGTCTTAATTAATAAGACAACTTAAGACGATAAATATCCATTGAAACAACTACTTCCCGTGCAAATACACCTTCGGATATTGAATTATACCAGTGGTCTCCAAACTACGGCCCGCGACTTGCATGAATCCGGCCCGTGATTGTTTGTATTTTTTTTTTTGTAAATGTCATATTTTGAAATATTGTAACAATTGTTCCTTAAATGTTTCATAATTTTATAAAATTAATCGGATCTTGGCCGACTTTATTATGTAGAATTGTATTTGTGGCCCGCGAAGAAGATAGTTTGGAGACCCAGGAATTATACAATGAAATATTTAAAATCTTATTTAATTTGATTTCAAAAAAATACTATCATTATAGCATTTTTAAAAGAAACATCGCGTGGCATTAATTTTAGTTTTTCTTATTTTATACTTTCTGAAAATGTCTTCATTGCTTTGACTACCTTCACTACCGCCCTTCTTCGTAATTTAATAGAAAATAGTTCATCTTCTATCTTGCTCGTGATTCGGTAGAAAATTCTTTCGTCTGTTCTTCCAGAAGAAAAGCACATCCTTCCGTTATTCTTAACATTCCGAAGTTTTTTCTTGTGCTTTTCTTGTTCTATGAGCTATGTTTTCGATACTTATTTCATTTTTCTTAACTTTTTTAAGTTAAACCTTCTTCTTTTCTGTTTTCCAAAGAAATAGATTCTCCTATAAGATGTTCTCGATATATTTTTCTTTGCATAATATCATAGGTTTTGAACGTTTATCCTTCTTCGTGAATCCCCAGAAAACTGTCCTTCTATCTATTCTTTGGGAAGATCTCTTTTCGTAATTTTTCGGTTCTTGAAGTGTTTTTCTTCTTCGTTTTCTCTGAACTATTTTATCAAGATGTTTCGATATTTCTTCCAGAAGAAAAGATCTCTTAACCTAACTCTTTACATTCTTAAGTTGTTCCTTCTCCTTTTCTGTGAGTTACTTCCTACAGAAAGGAAGAAGGAGGAACTTAAGGAAGAAAAGAGTTGGGCCAAGAGATCGTTTCTCCTGAAAGAAATTCCTGGAAGAAGTTACTTCGACAAGATGTTTCCCATGATTCTTTTAGAAGAAATACATCTCTTCATTATTCTTAACTTTTTAAAGTTGCTCCTCCCTCATATCTTTAAATAATTTGTCACTAAACCCGTTATTTTATGGGGTCGGTGGGTCGCGTGGCCTCTGGGCCTTCCAAAATTGCCTCGACCTGAAAGATCTTTTGTAATTATCCCTGACCTACTTGAGGCTCTCAATGTCTAAACCTCTTGCGTAGTCTACAATAACTTGAGGATTAATGTGTACCATGTCAACAGGCTTTAAAGTGATCGATGACAGGTAGTTCCCTCTTTGAAGGGACAGGGCAGAGCATCCGCAACATAGGTACTCTGCTGTTTCTTGTGCCTCGCTGCAGAATCTGCAATTGGCATCAGTTGTCTGACCCATCTTAGTTATAGGCGGTTATGAGCCTTAGGTTTCCCTTGCTTAGCCTGATAAACTGTTTGGCTCTTACGGCAGAGAAGGCGATAAACCTTTTCGCCTGCCTAAAGCCAGGTGTGTTTCTTAGGTGTGCACTTTTGGCAGCATCTTTTCACTCCTGGATCATTCCCTTGGTGCGGACTTTAGTTATTTCACTATAGGGTTCTGGTCCAACAAATGGAGTTTTTAAGCCTTCTTTGGTAAGGCTGTCGGCAATTTCATTACCTTTGATCAGTGCATAAGCTAGGACCTAGAGCAGTTTAACTCTGTTTCCTGGCCAGCTGCTTTAGAGATAGTTTGCACTCCCAGACAGATTTAGACTTACATGTAGGAGATTTTATTGCCTTTAATGCAGCCTGACTGTCTAAGCATATGCGTATCCTCTTTTTGTTGAAGCCCCTTGCTAAACATTGCTAAACATACCCATGTGTTCAAAGCCTCGATTTCTGCCTGAAATATCAATGAGGACCGTCCCAAGGCCCTCGATGACTCGAACCAAGGACCAGTGATATCGATTCCGAATCCATTTTCAGTTTTAGATCCGTCAATGAACCAAACTATTGCCTTGTAGCTGCTTGACATTCGCTGCAACGTTCTGGCGGCCTTGGATAGCCACTTCAATCCTTGTATCGAAGTCGTAGACAGTTGACATGTAGTTTTTGGGCATGTATACCGCTTTTTCGCACACAGTGCTGAGAATTTTTAGGTGCCCATTAAAATGTCCATATTTTGGAGTATCTGCCTGGATTATTCTTAAGGCGTCTAAAGTAGCTTCCCTTTTCACGTGCAGATACAAAGGTGTGAGGTTTAGCATAGCCTTTATTGCTCCAGTAGGGCAAATGCTCATAGCCCCTGTGATGCCCAAACATGTCAGCCTTTTGAAGCTCAGCATTATTTGGGTTGTATTCTCGGTTCTTCTTGTCCACCAGACAACGGAACCATAAGTAATTATTGGTCTTATCACCGTTATGAAAAGCCAATATATTATCTTGGGGTCTAAACCCCATCTTTTTCATCTTTATCTTCAGTTTAGTCTCTGGTCAAAAGTAAGGCCGAGATATTCAACTGTGTTGAAAAATCCAATGAGTGTTCCATCCATGGTTGGCGCCTTAAGATTTAACTTTCTTCGCCCTGTAAATGGAACCATTACAGTCTTTTTGGGGTTGATGTTAAGGCCCTTCTACACGCACTATGTACTTACTTTTCGAAGGGCTATCTGCATGCGGTTAGACACTTAACCCGTGGTGAAATAAACTATAAAGTATTAATTAAAATACTTGGTATTGTTTCACTGATCAGTGAAAAAATCGTAAGTGTATTTATAAATAGTTTATATACATCTTCTTCTATTTCCGTTTTCCTATAAATATAATAGCCTCTTCCACAAAATGCTTTTCGATATATTTACCCAAAGAAAACATCTCTTTGCACATTTCTTCACTTTTTAAAGCTATTCCTTCTTCTTTCTCATTTTACAAACAAAAAATGATTTACATTCACAAGATGCTTTCGATGTATTGCTTCTTTTTTTTTTGTTACCTTTGAATATTACTTTATTTAACACTTTAGGCATGAATTTAGCAAATCCATCGCCCTCGAACAGCGTGCAGACGACGCCGAACAAATGGACCGGCACCCTGCTCTCCGACCAATCACCGACTAGCGATTACGTGGACGACTCCTCCGTATCGGCGGCGGACTCCTCGAGCAGTTCTCTGAACTCCCCGATTCCCCAACCCCCGCAAACCGTGAAACTCCAGCAGCGCCTGAGGCATCCGCACACGATACCCTACGATCCGATGGTGCACGTGTCGAACAAACCCCCTTATTCCTTCTCGTGTCTGATCTTCATGGCCATCGAGGACTCGCAGCAGAAGGCGCTGCCGGTAAAGGAGATTTACTCGTGGATTATGGATCATTTTCCGTATTTCAAGACGGCGCCGACCGGTTGGAAGAATAGTGTGAGGCATAATTTGTCTTTGAACAAGTGTTTCCAGAAAGTTGAAAAAGCTCCGGTAAGTAATTTTTTGTCTTAAAGTTTTCAGTGATTTATTTTTTCTTACAGTTTTGAGTGATTTTTTTATCCTTAGGGTAATTAAGGTCTACTTTTTTATTGAATTGGATTCAACATCAAAGGATATTAACATTGTGTCGGAATTAATTCTAAAGTTTTGTCATTTTTACTTTCCCTCATATGCAAAACAAAGGGAAAGTATTGTCTTCGCGAAAATTTTGAAATCAAAAAAATGCTAAAAGTAAACTATCACTTCCGGTTTCCGCATTTTTACTAAAAATTGATGGGATATTTTTATTGAAATAAATTTTGAAATCAAACATTTTAGTGGATATATCCATTTTGAGGTCCTACGAGTTCATTAAGACTATTTTTTAAAAATGTCTGTCCTTCTGTCGCCACGATAAAGTCTAAACCGATTGAGCTGTTAAGATGACACTATAACTTAAGTTTATAGTGTCATCTTAACAGCTCAATCGATTCAGACTTTATCGTGGCGACAGAAGGACAGACATTTTTAAAAAATAGTCTTAATGAACTCGTAGGACCTCAAAATTGATATATCCACTAAAATTTTTGATTTCAAAATTTATTTCAATAAAAATATCCCATTAACTTTTAGTAAAAATGCGGAAACCGGAAGTGATAGTTTACTTTTAGCATTTTTTTGATTTTTCTTTAATATTGATCATATAAAAAAATCTTGTTAAGAAAACATGTAGATAATCGAAAAATTAGCATTCAGTGCGTATTTACTTTATATCGTAGCTTTTTTAGCAATTTTATTAAAATTGTTTTAAAAATGTAAGTTTTTCGAATTAATTACAGTTTGACAGATCATATGATATTTATCAAAGTGATTTCAGAGAACGAAAGTGACGAGGACGTTTCAGACCTCTTAGCTTTATTACATTTGAACAACCTGAGAAGGTTTTGGGTATATCTTTTGTAGTTGGAAAATCGAAAAAAAAGGCGTTTTATTTATTTATTTATTTATTTACAGAAAAAATCCATTTTTATACATTTAAATATACAAAATACTTAAAGCTATTACAAAATGTAGATCATACATGTTATATATATACATATATGGATGTGGCAAGTTACATACAACAACAAACCTGAATACGTTTGAGACTGGATACGAATTTACAGAGAGACTTACTAAAAAGATGAAAGTTTGGATTTAGCGACAGTTTGTTTGACGTGCGCATAAAGCGAGAGAGTGGACTATTAATTCCATAGTTAGATTTGTGAAATGGTATGGAAAATAGTGGTATATGTCTGGTTAAACGATTTGTAGTATTTATATGAAAACCTACTTGATCCAACAGAAATGTACACTCCACTTGACAAGAAATGAATTTATAGAAAAAACACATATCCGCAAATAACCTTCTACAGCACAATTTATCAATTCGAAATTCTGTACAGATTGTATTTTATGTCATGAAAGAGTTAGGTTAAACGGATAGGTTTCAAAATTATTTTTTTTCCATTTAAGTATACTCTTACATATGCCATATAAAAATTTTCAAAATTAATCAACACGACGTATATTTTGAACATCACATTAAATCAGTCTTTTATACGTGTGGCGCATGAAGTAAAATTTCGAGTTTAGAAAAGCCTAATTTGGATTGGTCGCTCCGCTTCGCTACGCGACCAATCCAAATTTTCAGGCTTTTCTAAACTCGAAATTTTACTTGATGCTTAATCTGGGATTGGAAGACACTCGTTTAGTTTTTCGAAAGTGTCGATGAATTTTCAAGATTTTAAGTTGTTTTAGTTAATTTACAATGCTTTTCGTACATTTCCAAGATTATCTTAAATATTCAAAATTCAGACGGCTTTCCTGAATTTCCTAAATTATTGTTAATCCTAAAAATATTGATACTTTTTCTAAAAAATTTGAAAATTAACAGAAATCTTGGAGTTTCATGAAAAAATCAACGTTTTTCCAGTTAACGAATATTTAAGAAATTCCTGAAAATTACCAAGAATTTAAAAATTGAAGCAAATTTTCAAAACTTATGGTAACTATAGATTTTTAAAATTAACGAAAATTTAAGAAATTCAGGAAAACCGTCAGATTTTTAAAAACTAATTGAAATCTTGGAATTTCATAAAAAATGAAAATATTTTAAGTTAACGTTTATTAATTAAATTCGTAAAAATTGTCAATAATTTGAAAATTGAAGAAAACATTAAAAATGTATGAAAAGCATCGAAACTTTTGAAACCAACGGAAATTCAGAAAATACGTCAGAATTTTGAAAATATAAGGAAATTTTGGAAATATACAAAATGCGTTGTAAATTAACTAAAACTACCTAAAATCTTGAAAATTTATCGACACTTTCAAAAAACTAAACGAGTGACTTCCAATCCCAGATTAAGCATGAAGTAAAATTTCGAGTTTAGAAAAGCCTGAAAATTTGGATTGGTCGCGTAGCGAAGCGGAGCGACCAATCCAAATTAGGCTTTTCTAAACTCGAAATTTTACTTCATGCGCCACGCGTATAAAACACTGGTTTAATGTGAAGTTCAAAATATACTTCGTGTTGATTAATTTTGCAAATGTTTATATGAAATATGTAAAAGCATAAAAAAAATTATTTTGAAACCTATTCGGATTCATTTCTAGCTCCTTCATGACATAAAACTTGCCTTTTTTCGATTTTCCAATTACAAAAGATAATCCCAAAACCTTCTCTGGTTGTAATAAAGTCAAGAGGTGTAAAACGTCCTCGGAAAAGCGTTAAAAGTTGAGTAAAGTTATGGAAATTCTCTAAAAATTGTTAAACTTTGATAATTAACTAAATTCTTTAGAATTCATCAAGAATTTAATAATATTAAACAAGTCCCAAATTAAGCATAAAGTAAAAGTTGTTTCCCTCTTAAATTTATAAGTTAGTTTTGTTATTATTGAGAGGCTCTTGTTTCATTTTGGGCATAGCAATAAAAATAACGTTACAGCACTCGTGTTGGTAACGGAATGTCAAGAGGTGTAAAACGTCCTCGGAAAAGCGTTAAAAGTTGAGTAAAATTATGGAAATTCTCTAAAAATCGTTAAACTTTGATAATTAACTAAAATCTTTAGAATTCATCAAGAATTTATTAATATTAAACAAGTCCCAAATTAAGCATGAAGTAAAAGTTGTTTCCCTCTTAAATTTATGAGTTAGTTTTGTTATTATTGAGAGACTCTTGTTTCATTTTGGGCATAGCAATAAAAATAACGTTACAACACGCGTGTTGGTAACGGAATGTATCCTCCTTTCGGAAATAGAATGCCAATACCGCCGGAAACGCGCCGGTTATTTCCCATTTCGGGGGGTTCGGCCTTTAAAATCTTGAAATGTTTGTGCTAGTGTGTGCGAGACAAGCATTTATCGACTTAATCTTGTTATTACGAATCGATATTAACGCCATAGTAACAATGTTAATCCATACAAAACTGCGACTCTCTCGCCTTGAAGGCCAAACGACCTTCTCAAAAGTCAATTTAGACAATTTCAACGGTTGTAAAGTTTGTCGCAAGAAAGGAATATTAGCAGGTGTTTTCACTGCTTAGTTAAGCATAAAGTAAATATTTTGTGTTATAAAAAGCCTTAAAATGTTACTGCGTTTTAACAACTTTTCTTGATATTTTAAAGCTGCATCCAGCTTTTATAACTACATCTTAAATTAACTGAAAATAAGGTAGCATTATAAAGAAAATAAACCATAAAATAATAATGTTTTTAATCTCCTTCATGACACCTCTACAGTTTATGCATGTCAAAAGTATCTTATCAATGAAGTGAAAAATAAGTATAAATGAAATTGCCAATTCTTGGTTGCAGAATACTCAAACTTTAAAAGTGCGATTCTTCTCGCAATCTACAACAAGTTAGTCTTACAAAGACTATATCAAACACTCATTGAAACAACTAGTAACAGCAAACACTTGTATAATTCAATGTCTGTCGGGGTATTAGCTCGGGAAGTAGTTATTTCAATGAGTGTTTGATATAGTCTTTGTAAGACTAACTTGTTGTAGATTGCGAAAAGAATCGCACTTTTAATGTTTGAAGTGAAAGATGTTATACCCGAAGTCAAGAAGATAATGTACTTCAGCGATGGTGCCAGCAGCCAATACAAAAAAAAAGAAAATCATTATTATTTGTGCCAACATGAAAATGATTTTGGCTTTAAAGCTGAATGGAATTTCTTTGCTACATTGCACGGAAAGAACTCTTGTGATGGTATAGATCAGGGGTCTCCAAACTACGCCCCGCGGGCCAAATCCGGCCCGCGCTATCATGATTTTGGCCCGCGACTAGAGATACATTTTGCGTATATGAAATATTTTTAAAACGATTTAGTGCTAACATTTTTTAAAATAATTATACAATTAGTGATGTAACATTACCGGTAATTTAAAATTGGGTAATAATAATAATAAATGTTTAGGCTTTTCTAAACTGGAAGTTCGAAGTTCGTAAAACGCTAATTAATCCCGAAGTTCAAAAAATTACACAAATTCCCATAAATAGTTCTAAGAAGTTAATCCATGATTTTGTAAAAATTATAAGTTTTTGCGAATCTATCAACAAATTGCATTTTTACAATAATATAAAATAAAATTCTGTATAAAACTAAATTAACAATACAATTTAATTTGTCAAAGGGACTTAGATCATCCACGGCATTCGGTGTAAACCTTTTGCTGTGATTGATCTTCCTTTAAGCCCAATAATATTATCGAAAACACGGTAACAATTGGTAGTTTAAAGTTAGACATAAAATACACACAAATTCCAATAAATAATAAATAAGTTATTCAGAAGTTTTGTAAAAATTATAACTTTTTAAAAATCTTACAACAAACTCATTTTTCTCTAATAAAGAAGATAGTTACGAAAAATTGTAAAGATAGAAAAATGGTCCAAACTTTTATCATCTAAAGCTATTGTTTAAATTATTTTTCTGTATTCCGATTAGTTATTGAGATATTCGCAACTTTTGCAAAATACAAAAATGCGCGTAAAGTCTGGACTTTTTTAATTTTCACAAAAAAAACGGTATAAACCAGAAACTACTTAGGCTACCGAAAAGTATAATACATTGTCATTTCGGCTATTTCGACGAGATCTATAAGCTGGGCATATTCATTTTCATACAGGATAATCCATAAAGTATCTAAACGAACATTTCAATTGTTTTTATTTTGAATCAAGACAACGAGTGTTTATCAAAGTTATCAATATTATATATGTGTTTTCCACTCCCAGACTAAGCATGAAGTAAAATTTCGAGTTTAGATAAGCCTGAAAATTTGGTTTGGTCGCGTAGCGCGAAGCGCGGAGCGGCCAAACCAAATTTTCAGGATTTTCTAAATTCGAAATTTTACTTCATGCGCCACGCGCGTAATACGCTGATTTATCCTGAAGCTTAAAAACATACACAAATTGCCATAAACAGTTCTAAATAACTTTTTAGAAGTATTTATTAGAACTTGTGTATGTTGGATGTTGTTGATTTTGTGTAAATTATAAGTTTTTACGAATCTTTCAATAAACAGTCGGTTTTCTCCAAGAAAAAAGATAGTTACGAATAAACTTAACGATAGGAAAACTGTCCAAAATTTTATTATTAAAAACTTTTATTTTGAAAATGTTTCTGTATTCCCATTAGTTATTGAGTCATTCGCAACTTTTGCGAAATACAAAAAAGCGAGCGCAGTCGCGTAAATTCTCGCCTTTTTTTAGTTTTAACAAAAAACGTTATAACTCAAAAACGAATAAAGCTACAGAAAAGTGTAATACATGCATTTCAGCTATTTCAACGAGATCTACAAGTTGGGCTTATTTATTTGTATACAGAGTAATCCATAAAGTATCTAATATAAAATCTCATTTGTTTTTTTTAAATCAAGAAGGCAAGAATTTATCAAAGTTATCAATATTATATATAAGAGTGTTTTCCACTCCCAGACTAAGCATGAAGTAAAATTTCGAGTTTAGAAAAGCCTTAAAAGTTGGTTTGGTCGCGTAGCGCGTAGCGCTACGCGACCAAACCAAATTTTTAGGCTTTTCTAAACTCGAAATTTTACTTCATGCGCCACGCGCGTAAAACGCTAATCTACGCTGAAGTTCAAAAACATACACAAATTCCAATAAATAGTTCTAAGCAGTTATTCAATGATTTTGTGAAAATTATAAGTTTTTGTGAATCTATCAACAAACTGTCGTTTTTATCCAAGAAGAAAGGTAGCTACGAAAAAATTTGAAGATAGAAAAATTGTCCAAAATTTAATTATCTAAAACTTTAGTCTGAACAATTTTTCTGTATTTCTATTAGTCATTGAGTTATTAGCAAGTAGCGACTAAATCCAAATTGACTGTCATTTTTCTCCAAGAAAAAGATAGCTACAAAAAAAATTGTGGATAGATAAATTATCCAAAATTTAATTATCTAAAACTTTTATTTCAATAACTTTTCTGTATTCCCTTTAGTCATTGAGTTATTTGCAAGTTTGTTTTTCCACATTTTTAGGCTTTTCTAAACTCGAAATTTTACTTCATGCGCCACACATAAAACACCGATTTTATGTGGAGTTCAAAATAGACTGTTATTCATTATTTTTAAATAAATTACTTTAATAATTATCATCATTATGTAACAGTAAACAAAAATACAATTGTCTATTAAAGTTTAAAAAAATGCTTATACAATACAATAATTTGGATCTTGGCCCATTTAGTTATGTAGAATTGTATATGTGGCACGCAAAGGAAAAAGTTTGGAGATCCCTGGTATAGGTGGTACCACTAAAAGGGAAGTAACTAGAGCTAGCATGCAAAGACCTTACTATAACCAAGTTCTTACTCCCCAAGACATGTTTAAATACTGCAACGAAAAAATAACCAGAATAAAATACATTTTTGTCTCCGCCGAAAAAATTAAATAAACTGAAGCTAAACACAAAAAGATTTGAACTTTGCTTGCTTGTGACAGGAACAACAGGGTATCATCGATTCGTTCCTACAAGTGATAATCAAATCAGATGTTACACCACATCAACATGTAAAGAATTTGATGAGCAGAAAACTTCAATTGTGTTTACTAACACATCTTTGCTTGCAAACATGGACTATGTTGCATGCATTTACGAAAATCAGTAGTGGCTGGGCATAGTAAAAGACAAGCGCGATCAAAATACCGATGTACTAGTTCATTTTCCATCCACCTGGCCCAAAAAATGCCTTCCGCATATCTAAAAAGGACATGGTGTGGTTTCCAGTAAGTGAAGTTGTGAGAATGATTACCCCTACAGAACTAACAGCGGCAGAATACACAACATAACAAAACAACTATGCACCGAAATTTCGACACATTACAATACTTTTAGGAAATCATAAATTTGTCATGCTGACTGATGAAATGTATATATCGAACTTTATATGTGCAACACACTTAGTTTTATTAAAAGGTTGTGTTTTAAGACGATCCTTACCATTAATTACCGTTAAATTTTGTGTGCGTATAACGCAATTTTTGGCTAACTTTGATGCTCTATAACTCTGGAACCAGTTGAATCTCGGTCACTAATTTTATGTTATAAAGAGGTGTTATCTGTATTAATTTCACTCAGTCCCTTTTGAAATATTCTATGTTAAATATTCTGAAAATACGATTTTTGGTATTTTTAAAAAATTATATATAAAAAAGGATGAAGTTCTGAAGCTTCAAACTTCTACAGCAAGTAGTCCTAAAATAAATCTATGCAAGAAAAAAAATTAATGGTGAGTCTTTCTTTCTTCTAATAATTTTGCAGCACTAAAACTTCCGTTTTAAGTTAATTTCCAATTCAAGGTTGTGATTTTTTTTCTTCACTTTCCCAACTACTTATCTAATATTATGCAAGGAAAAAAATCTAGAGCATCTGATAATTTTGCTTTTTATTTTATCTTGATATCCACAAAATTAATAAAGTTAGATACATTTACGAATTTTCCGGAAACATGGCGTGTGGAAGTAATGTGCCCGATACACGAAAATGGAAATAAAAAGGAAGCGGGAATTATTGTGGTATAACCATTATAGGTATCGGGTACAAGATTGCGATGACGATAGTAAAGAACTGGCTAAAAAAGGAAGTAGAACAAAAGGGCTTGTTGCCGGAATCGCAAGGAGGGTTCACAAAAGGGAGGGGAGCCAGAGATCAAATTTTTACGCTAGCGAGAATAGTTAAGAGAGTGTTAGAGGAAAAGAAAAGGGTGTATGTAGGGTGTTCTGGATTTGAAAGCAGCGTATGATTCGGTTGCGAGAGAAGGGTTAATAGAGTGTTTGAAGAGGAGAGATGTGAGCGAGGTAGCAGTAGAATGGGTGAGAGGACTGTATGAGGAAACATGGGGGAGAGCAAAGGTGGACGGAGAGGTATCGAAAACGTTTAGAGTATGGATGGAGGTGAGACAGGGATGTCTGCTTAGCCTATTACTGTTTAACTTATATATATGAGTGGACTAGAAGAGGTCTTGAAAAAGGGGCAAGCGGTCGGAGTTGTGATAGGGAAAATGAAGGTGTGTATGTTAGCATATACGGATGATGTGGTGTTGCTGGCGAAAGAATGGGGAGAAATGAAGGAGATGTTACAAAGGGTAGAGAGGTATATGGATAAGCGAGGTTTGTGTGTAAATGTAGGGAAAACGAAATGGATGAGATTTAGGAATAGAGGAAGAGAAGGAAAAATGAAAGAATTGATATGGAAGGGTGAAGTGATCGAAAGAGTTTAAATATTTGGGTTTTGTGTTTAGATGGTGTGTACAGGGAGCACGTCAGGTGGGTCCAACTGAAGGCAAGAAAAGCGTGGTATGTCGTGAAGGAGAAGTAGGGAAAGTGGCTGGATGAGAATTTTCAGATGGCGTATAAACTGTGAGATACATGCGTTAAACCAATCAATGTATGGGGTAAAGGCATGGAGAATGAGAGCGTATGAAGGGATCGAGAGAGAGAGAGCAGGTGTCACCTGCTTCCTGAAGCAGCTACTAGCGGAAAAATCAAAGCTCAGCTACATTCTGCTTCAGAAAACGAACAGAGCATGTATGCATGGAGAGAAAATGGAAATAGTGTCAAGATATGAGATATAATTGATTGGATTGGGTAGCGAAAGGCTGGTGAAAAAGGTGTGGACAACATGTGTGGGAGTAGGAGAGAGTGATTGGAGAATGGAGAGGAGAAACACGTATGAAAGCGCAGGGGGGTCTGGAAGATTGATAAATGAGTGGTTGAAAAAAGGGGTGAATGTGGCGACGCGGATGAAGAAACTGCTAGGGTACCTCATCAATAGTACACTAAGTAGAGGAGAGAAGGTAGCACTGGCTTGGGCTAGGTGTGGGTCGAGGAGAAAGGAAGAAAGGTATGGATGGGTGAAGAGTATGGTAGGTGAGGTTGTCCGGGAGTGAACGGGATACGTGGAAACATTTGGCGATTGAGTGCAAGTGAGGAATAGACGAGAGGTAGTAAAAGGATAGAGGAGTGGATGCGAGAGGACGTGGCGGGCGTAAAAATTGTGGCGATATTAGGGTGGGAGAGGGAGAGGGGAAGTATGATGTAAGAAATAAGGTAGTAGACATAAATTAAATTTACTTTGTATTGTGTTTATTTAGAGATGTGTTTGGTTTTGATAACAATAAAGGTTTTTTTTTACATTTACGTAATACTTGTTTTCGGCCGAAAGACGGTTACAAAGCAATCTTAAAATGTCCGCCAAAAGAAAGTATGGCCCTAAAAATGTGTCTTACTATAGTTTTGAACTTACCAAGTATTAGGGAATAACTGGTAAAAAAATATAGAAAAAACAAAAATGTTGAGCAACGTGGTCTGGGTAATTTCTAATAGATTGACCCTTGATTAATCTGTCCACTGTTTAATTCGTGGGAGGTCCAGCGTAGCACCTAAACAGGAGGCGTCTAGGGCAGACCTGAGTCTTCGGACGATGGATGTTTAGAGGGGACGATTGTCCAAGTCAGAGCTGTAGACCTTCTTGAGGTAACCTCTGTGACCCTATCTTGAATAGGGCTAACTTACACACGGCGGGGATGACTCAGCCCTGGTGCTTGTCGCCGCTCAATGAGGAGTCGGGGGTGGGCCTTGAAAAGCCCAGGGGTGCCTACTCGCCCCACCGGTCCACACGTGGGTTGGTCTCTGGAGGGCAGTGGTTCGCAGATATGGCGGTGATCCACCGGTCCTTAGACGGACGCTCGAAAGGTATACACCGAAAGGTAAAAACCTGAGCACACTAAGTCTGTTTATTTCGTGGCTGAGTATATTTTTTATCTGTATCTTGTTTCAAACTCTTTTCATTTCATCAGTTTCATTTTTGTTTCAGAACCTAGGTAAAGGTTCACTATGGACAGTCGACGAACAGTTCAGGCCGAACCTCCTCCAAGCCCTCACCCGCTCCCCCTTCCACCCCTGCTCCACCCTCGACCCCAGCGACTACTTCAACAAGACAAAACCGGCCGAAAAGAACTCGAACAACAACAACAATACCAGACTGCCGAATCCGGAACTTTTCCCGTATTTGGCCAACGAGATGAACCGCCTGGTGAAATCCGAAGTCTCCGATTCCGACTCCTTGGACGCCGTCGACGCTGCGGCGGTGATGTTAAGTCTTCGAAACGGACCTAGGTACAGGATGAAGAGGAACATGGTTATTACAACTTCACCAAGTCAGGATCATACTTACAGTGCTGCGGAGAATCAGAATGGATCGCATGATGAGGCTTTTGAAAGTGATGAAGATAATAGGTATGTTCCTTTTGAAAACTTTTGGTAGCAAACTACTTCAAAAACTTCACTTTGGTGAAGGACAAAATGGGAAATATTTGTTGTTCGCAAATTTAAGGAATAACGGTGGTTTGAAAAGGAATTACTTATACAGGGAGTTTTTCTTTAAAGTATACGTATTCTAAATTCAGCCTTTTTTCTGTATATTTTTAGATATTCCTTGTTTTTTTGTTTTAAAGTTTAATTTAAAGCTTCAAACGGGTGTTTTCCACTCGCAGACTAAGCATGAAGTAACATTTTCTGAGCTTTTCTAAACTCGAAATTTTACTTCATGCGCCACGCGTATAAAACACTGATTTGAAGTGAATTTCGAATAAACACAAATTTCACAATATTTTAGCGTTTCATACGCGTGGCGCATGAAGTAAAATTTCGAGTTTAGAAAAGCCCAGAAAATTTGTCTCGGGTCGCTGCGCGACCCTCGACAAATTTTCACGGGGCTTTTCTAAACTCGAAATTTTACTTCATGCTTAGTCTGGGAGTGGAAAACACTCGTTTAAAGCTTCGAATTGAACTCTTTTAAAAAACGACGAATGTCAGAAAATTTTCAGCTGATGCATATGTTTACCTAAAAGAAAAATTCCCTGTATAGGGATTTTCTTCTTATAAGTATACATATCCCGATGTATATTTTTAGGCATTCGTTCAATTTGACACTTTTATCAAGTGTTTCCACTCCTTGATTAAGCATGAAATAAAATTTTGAGTTTAGAAATTATGCCTGAAAATTTGGTTTAGTCGCACAGCGAAGCGAATAGATTTAAAAACCTTCTATCATATCTTTTGCAACACCATCAAAAGTATATTCGGACAATCTTGAAGTTCTTAAATTAACTTCTTTATCTCTTTAACACCATTAGAAATTTGGACAAAAATAAAATAAACAAAAGTTAAAATATTATGAAAATAACGATGCAGAAAATAACAGACTGATATATTCTAAAACAAAATATCTGGAACGCAATACTTTCTCTTTGTATTACATATGGGAGAAAGTAATTACAATTAATTGTTCAATTATGACAGCTCATTTTTCCAAAATATTAATGTTTATCTTGAGAGAATTGTAAAATTCCAACGGATTATCAAATCAACCTAAAATTCATATAATGTACACAGAAATTAATAAACTTCGTTTGGCCGTAATGGAAATTTAAATATATTCACTAAATTTACTTAGAACTAATTGCACTTTTATCTTATAGAAAGAAAATTTAATTATCTTGACGCATTTTCTTAAAATATTTAGCCTTAGTTGAAATAATGCAATAAAATTGACAATTGTTGAAGCATGTTTTCTTTGAAAAAATTGTAAAAAATTAAAATTTTACACCATCAATGTGAAATTCACAGATTTTACTTAAAATTAATTGCACTTACATCTTATAGAAAGAAAATTATATTATCTCACCACATTTTCTTAAAATATTCAGTCAAAGCTAAAATTATGCAATAAAATTAACTATTTTGAGAAAATGTGAATTGGAATAAATTTGAAATCTATACTATAACCATTAAATGAACAGAATTTACTTGATTTAATTGATTGCACTTACATCTAATAGGAAGAAAACTAAATTATCTCGCTACGTTTTCCGAAAATATTCAGCCAAAGTTAAAATTATGAAATTAAATCAACGATTTTAGGCGAATGTTTCTTTTTAAACAATTGTAAAAAATTAACATATCAAATCAACATAAGATTCTAAGAATCTACGCAGAAACGAATAAACTCCGATTGGTTGTATTTGAAATTTCAATTCCTTTACTGGATATGCTAAAAAATATCAATTAAGTTTTAAGTCAAAGTCAAGATTAATAAATTTCCAAAAAATAGTCGTTTAAATAATTAATCGCAACTCTTTCCACGAACTTGATATTTTCTCAAAACAAAGGGCGAACGACAGCCAAAAAATGTGGCTTTGAAGTGACGTAACGTTTAATTGATTTCGAACTTAATTAAAGGCCTAAATTTTAAGTCTATGTCCGTGTTCTAGTAATTCAAAAAATCATTCAAAATAACACTGGTCGGCATGAAAATCGGCCCTGACACCATTCCTGCTGATTCTTATGTAAAATGACCTCCTGAATCCGAATATGACCCCCGTTTTCCCCCATTACCCACCGTTTTCGCGGGAGGCCCCCCGTCTATTTTTATCACTTTTCGATAATTTGGAGGGATGAAAAGGATTATTTTAGCCTTTACGTTTCTTCTGAGGGGCTAGAGAGGTGAAAAGTTCCAAAACTTGAACATTTGTAGCAAGGAGGTAGATTTGGGGGGGGATTTGCCCCCTTAAATTGTAAAAAAATCCTTAAAAATGATCGATTTTTCCGTTTTTTCGCAGTTTTTTCACTTATTTTCTACATATTCCAGCTTCCATCCCCCCTCATCCTCCCCCAAACAATAAAAATATATAGCAACAATATATAGCAACAATAATAAAAATATATAGCAACAATAATAAAAATATATAGCAACAATAATAAAAATATATAGCAACAGTTCGGAAGATTCACTGTACCACGCTGGCGTTCTCAATACCGCGCGCGCACAGGTTTGCCCAGGAATTTTCGGATGAACACGGGGAACGGTTTCATCGAGACATCTCTAAGTTCGAGAGGAGATTTTCGGGGAAGTGGAATGCGAGCATGATAGCAGAGTACTGCTGGTTTTTGATACGAGAAACTTCTACCTTAGGGTACAAAAGGAAAGCAAGCACCAAATGAAGGTACTTATCTTAGTTATTTATTATTCTTTACATTTATTATTTTACTTTTTATTTATTATTCTTTACAGCTAAAATAATCCTTTTCACCCCTCCAATGGATGGGGGAAACGGGGGGAGTATTGAGAGCGCCAGCGTGGTACAGTGAATCTTCCGAACTGTTGCTATATAGATATTTTTATTATTGTTGCTATATATTTTTATATTATTGTTGCTATATATTGTTGCTATATATTGTTGCAATATATTCTTAGTATTTGGGGGTGTTTGGGGGAGGATGAGGGGGAATGGAAGCTGGAATATGTAGAAAATAAGTGAAAACACTGCGAAAAAAACGGAAAAAATTGATCATTTTTAATGATTTTTTTACAATTTAAGGGGGCAAATCCCCCCCAAATCTATCTTCCTTGCTACAAATGTTCATGTTTTGGAACTTTTCACCTCTCTAGCCCCTCAGAAGAAATGTAAAGGCTAAAATAATCCTTTTCATCCCTCCAAATTATCGAAAAGTTATAAAAATAGGTGGGGGGGGGGGGCTCCCCCGAAAACGGTGGGTGATGGGGGAAAACGGAGGTCATATTCGGATTCAGGAGGTCATTTTACATAAGAATCAGCAGGAATGGTGTCAGGGCTCGAAAAAAAAAATTTTTTTGCAGACCAGTGTAATCAAAGGTTAATAAATTCTAAAGAAAAATTTGTCAATTACACGAAACAAACGGCAAACGACTACCAAAGAATCAAACTGTGATGTGACCAAGGCCGTAGCCAGAAAATAATGTCGGAGGGGGTTGTAAAAATTTCGGAGTGGGGAGAGGGGATAGGGATGTTATTGCTCTTACAGGACCGCTTTTACTTACAAAAATTTAACATTTTTAAAATTTCGGGAGGGGTTTGAACCGCCATCCCCTTCCCCCCCTGGCTACGTCTTTATATGTGACGTAAGGTTCAATTGTTTTTACGCTTAAATCAATACTTTAATTTTGACCTGCGTTTTTATTATTTCAAAAAAAAACTATATTTTACAAAAATCGAGCATAACTTTCTCAAGAACTCGACTGTAGTTTTCTAAATCTTTTTATTATTATTCATTTAAACATTCAATAATAGTTGTTTATTGAGACTGAGTTTTTTCTCTCTCTCTCTCAAAAGCAAAACTGAAATTTTTATTTCACGAAACCGAACAAAAGCAATTGGTACAAATCGACACTTTTAGATTATCCGAGAATCGAACTTTGGAACTTACACGGAAGCTTAAATTTTAGGTTAATATTTTTGAATTTAAATTGGCTTGTTGAATCAAACGGTCGTAACTTTAACGTCTTGAAATTTATGTCCCGAGTAGTGAATTTTATTAATACGCACGTGACAGTAAAGCGCTTTCTTTGCTCTCGCAATTCCGGAAAAGGTCATGAAAATGCAACGTTTGAGTAATTTTTCACAATTTTTTCAAAACGCAACAAAAACGTTAACTTTTATCCCAATGTTCATTCATTCATTAATCAACTTTAACTAACTGTAGTTTATTTCTCAAGTAATTAATTTTATTTCTACGTGACAGTAAAACGCATTCTTTCCTATAGCGATTGCTGAAAAGTTCATGAAAATCCGACGTTTCGGTAATATTTCACAATTTTTTTAAACCGTAACAAAAACGTTTACTTTTATCCTAATGTTCATTCACTTATTAATCAACTTTAACCACCTGTAGTTTATTTCTTAAGTTATAAATTCGATTCATTTCAACGTGACAGTAAAACCCATTCTTTCCTATAGAAATCCCTGAACATTTCATGAAAATCCGACTTTTCGGTAATTTTTCACAATTTTTTCAAAACGCAACAAAAGCGTTCAGTTTTATCACAATGTTATGTTATTAATCAACTTTAACTACCTGTAGTTTATTTCGCATCAAAAACGTTAACTTTTATCCCAAAGTTCATTTATTCATTAATCAACTTTAACCAACTGTAGTTTATTTCTCAAGTAATTAATTTAATTTATTTCTACGTGACAGTACAATGCATTCTTTCCTATAGCCATCCCTGAAAAGTTCATGAAAATCCGACGTTTCGGAAATGTTTCACATTTTTTTCAAAACGCAACAAAAACGTTCACTTTTATTCCAATGTTCATTCACTTATTAATCAACTTTAAGCACCTGCAGTTTATTTCTCAAGTAATGAATTTGATTTATTTCTACGTGACAGTAAAACGCATTCTTTCCTATAGCGATCCCTGAAAATTTCATGAAAATCCGACGTTTCGGTAATTTTTCACAATTTTATCAAAACGCAACAAAAGCGTTCAGTTTTATCACAATGTTCATTTACTTATTAATCAACTTTAACCACCTGCCACGTATTCTTTGAAAGAAAAGAAAAAAAGGAAAATTGTACTTACTTTCAGTCTAGACTACTGATCACCTGTTGGCATAGATTACCTAAACCTGTCTAACTCAGTTCGGGGAGTTTGGTCGTGGGATATATGTAATAAATGTTTTCTGTTGGGCGCCAGTAACCATAAAGGAAAATAGTTGAGACCCAGGTTCAGAATTATTAAATATAAAAATATTCGGTTACTAAATATTTTCCTTTATAGTGACCAGTAAGTCAGGAAGTCCAAAATAAAGAAAAGAAATCGCCAGTTAAATTATAACTAAAGTAAACTCTTTATTATAAATGAAATTAAAACAATGGAAAAATAT
This sequence comes from Philonthus cognatus, assembly GCA_932526585.2. NCBI lineage: Eukaryota > Metazoa > Arthropoda > Insecta > Coleoptera > Staphylinidae > Philonthus > Philonthus cognatus. The sequence goes on from OW052241.1 coordinate 32,270,310, forward strand.
AAGACAAAAAATATATATATATGTATGACGAATATAATTTAGAGAGAGAGAGTTCGTAGACTTAAACATTCAATATGTATCAAAACAAATTATAATATTTCATTACCTTGAATATCACTTTAAATAAATAAATATTCCAGTTAACTCTCAAATCTAATAATTCAAAAATACTGAATGAGCATTCACATACCCAACTAATATATCTTTAATTCGAAAATACTAAATAATATACTCAACTAATGTAAGTTAAGTTGAGCCCACCTATAACTCACAAAATATAATATTATATTATTATACCATCAATGATCATTTTTGGTTTACAGTTTTAATACAGTACACCAGCAAAATAATGTGAGAATAATCTCTTCAGTAAAACTCTATTAATTCATTAACATTAATTTGTGACCTAATTAATTTCAGTTATCAGACATTATTCATTCCTAAATACTTAATAAGCAAAATGTAAGTCTTAAATTAATCATCATATGACAAATAAATCCAGCCCTAAATAATTCAAGAATGAACAATGTGTCAGATCGGTAGAAAAATATACTTTAAAAATTAGTTTGAATATTTAAATTGAAAAATGTTATAACTTTAAGTAGGAAAATTAAATAAGAGATGTATATAGTATTACTTGACATAAAATATTATATTATTAACTGCAAATATAGTAAACTTGAATAAAACGTGAATAATCTCTTCAGAAAAACTCTATTAATTCATTAACATTAATTTGTGACCTAATTAATTTCAGTTATCAGACATTATTCATTCCTAAATACTTAATAAGCAAAATGTAAGTCTTAAATTAATCATCATATGACAAATAAATACAGCCCTAAATATTACAAGAATGAACAATGTGTCAGATCGGTAGAAAAATATACTTTAAAAAATAGTTTGAATATTTAAATTGAAAAACGTTATAACTTTAAGTAGGAAAATTAAATAAGAGATGTATATAGTATTACTTGACATAAAATATTATATTATTAACCTCAAATATAGTAAACTTGAATAAAACTCAACGCACAATGACTAAGGCGAGCAAATTGTACGCTTTAACTCAAAATTCAAATGTAATGGTAAATATTTTACCCCTGAATGCACTTATCTTGTGTAACTATCCGGTACTGATGTAGAACAGTCCTCGTAGAAAAAGGGATGCTTTCTACTCCCTATTCCAAGACAATCCACTCCCTTAAGCGTTCTTCACAGTAAATTCCTTAAGGGTAGGCAACAAGCCCTCAACAGCAAACTAATAATAACGGAACCATATCCAAAACAGTAAAAGGAAAAACTCCAGTGAAATCCCAAAAATATCCTCAGTTATCCATAAATTAGTCCAACACAGAAATCCTAAAAGGGTCAATGGTGGTATCAGCGATATGCCACGAACAAATGCATAAAACACGAATAAATGACAATTCTCTCAATGCAATAACTGAATCTGATTAGATGAAAAATAATCTCTTACCTGAGCTAAGACAACATACCCTACAAAACCATGTGCCCGACAAAACCTCTTCAGCGATATAAAATCCTCTCACGAGTGATCACAGGGGAACATCCTCAACGAAACAGCCACAATAATATCCCAAATTAATCCAAAGTTTCCCCGATGAAAATGGATATATCAATCAGAGCCACAATAATAGTGATATAAGACGATCTGATAAAATCCAATCGCTAATTAAGTCTGGCACGTTTGACAGATGGTAATGAAATGAATCCGGAAGAGAATTAAATGTCTTTTCGCAATTTCGTACCAACCCAATTAATCAATAATTGATGTATGAACGATTCATTGTCGAACTACACAAAGTTGCCTATATTAAAACGCTACAAGGAGAATAAAAATATCGAATATATTTAAATTCGTTTTCAAACTGTTACACACCTGTAGTTTATTTCTTAGGTATCGAATTTGATTTATTTCTACGTGACAATAAAACGCATTCTTTTCTATAGCGATCCCTGAAAATTTCATGAAATTTTTTTAATAGACAGCAAAATGTGATTTTTGTTTTTAACATGTTGTGCGTTAAATATGTTTTTGTTTTTGGTTATTAATGTTTTAAACGCTGTTTTAAAGAAAAAACACGTTTTGTAAAAAAAACTGTTGGTTTTAATTAAAATAAGAATAATTCCAATTCAAAAATATTTGAATTCGAGAAAGCTTATTTTAGTTTGCACACTTGAAACATTACATATATAAAATTACGAAAATGTTTTTCGTGTAAAATGCAAACAATGTTTCTTAATGAAATGAAAAAAACGTGTTTTTTAACAACCCCGCTTTTTATGCGACACAAATTTCAACAAGACTTCCTACTTTAATATTCTCAATTTCTTTTCCCTTAGACTTCCCAATATCTGCAGGAAAATCGATTTCGAAGACGAGGAAGACCGGAAAATCAAAGAGGGCGCTGAAACGCTCCTAAACCTGGCGGGCATACCGATAATTAAACGGAACCACCAATCGGAAAGCCACCCCAACAAACGGATACGCCTCTTTAAAGAGGAACTTGCGGATGAGACGAAACCCGCCCAGTTCCGGCCCAGGATGCTCCGGAAGAAGCAAATTTCGAAAAAATACACCAATAATAACAATAACAACAACATCGTCCAATTGGACGGTGATTGGATGAAGCAGAAGATCAAGATCGAAGTGGAGGAGACGAGGTAATAGTCGATATGTTGATGTATATTTTTTTAGCGGGAATTTATTTACGTAAGCTTGTAAATTAAATTTTAATTCTGTTGTAAGAGGTTTATATAATATATATATTTTATTTTTTCGTTTTTTTATATATATGTATACATAAATATGGATATATACCTACAGGAAGTTTTTCTTTTAAGTATACACTTGCCAATTACAAAAAATCTTCAAATATATGTTGTTTTTTTTTTAATTAAACGTGAAGCTTAAAACGAGTGTTTTCCACTCCCAGACTAAGCATGAAGTAAAATTTCGAGTTTAGAAAAGCCCCGCGTAGAAAATTTGTCGAGGGTCGCGCAGCGACCCGAGACAAATTTTCACGGGGCTTTTCTAAACTCGAAATTTTACTTCATGCGCCACGCGTACAAAACATTGACTTCAAATAAAGTTTATAATATGCTACTAAAGCAGCATACTAGGCACGTATATTTTTAACTTCAATTAAAATTACAATAAATCTTAAAATATATGTTTTTTTTTGTTAAAGTTGAATCTGAAGTTTAAAACGAGTGTTTTCCACTCCCAGACTAAGCACGCCACGCGTATAAAACATTGACTTCAAATAAAGTTTATAATATGCTACAAAAGCAGCATCCTAAAGACGTATATTTTTAACTTAAATTAAAACCAGTGTTTTACACGCGTGGCGCATGAAGTAAAATTTCGAGTTTAGAAAAGCCCCGTGAAAATTTGTCTCGGGTCGCTGCGCGACCCTCGACAAATTTTCTACGCGGGGCTTTTCTAAACTCGAAATTTTACTCCATGCTTAGTCTGGGAGTGGAAAACACTCGTTTTAAGCTTCAAATGGAACTCTTTTAAAAAACAACGAATGTCGGAACATTTACAGTGTATGTATAAGTATGTATACTTAAAAGAAAATTTCACTGTTTGAAGATTTTTCGAGAGGATATTTCAGGGTGTTAATATTTTTCAACAAGCATCAACAAAAATTAATTACAAAACCAACATAAAAGATAACCTAGGTAAAAGTTACAATGTTTTTAGAGCGTCTTAAAAATGTTTAGGCTTGAAATGGGATAAAGTAAAACATTCGTTATATTCCATATTTAAAATGGTAAATAATTTTTAAATCGAAAAATTTAAAAAAACATATTTTTCGATGTTTTTCTCCTCCTATTAAAAACATAATCTGCAAAGTTAACACACAAATAGTTTTTAATTACTTTTAAATCCTTGAAATTACACTCTTTTAAAAATACTAAATAATTTCTAAATTTAACAGTGATTTTAAAAAATATTTTTTGATGTTTTTCTCTCCCTATTAAAAACATCTAGAAACTTAACACACAAATATTTTTTATTGTCTTTTAAATCCTTGAAATTACACTGTTTTAAAAATGCCTAATAATTTCTAAACTAAACAGTGATTTTAAAAAAATCTTTTTTGATGTTTTTTCTCCCTATTATAAACATAATCTAGAAATTTAACACCCAAATATTTTTTTTATTTCTTTTAAATCCTTGAAATTACACTGTCTTAAAAGTGCTAAATAATTTTTAAATTTACTAGTGATTTTAAAAAATCTTTTTTGATGTTTTTTATCTCCCTATTATAAACATAATCTAGAAACTTAACACCCAAATATTTTTTTAAATTTTATTTAAATCCTTGAAATTACACTGTTTTAAGAATGCTAAGTAATTTCTAAATTTAACAGTGATTTTAAAAAGTATTTTTCAATGTTTTTTTCTCCCTATTAAAAACATCTAGAAACTTAACACACAAATATTTTTGAATGTCTTTTAAATCCTTGAAATTACACTGTTTTAAAAATGCTTAATAATTTCTAAACTGAACAGTGATTTAAAAAAATCTTTTTTAATGTTTTTTCTCCCTATTATAAACATAATCTAGAAATTTAACACCCAAATATTTTTTTTTATTTCTTTTAAATCCTTGAAATTACACTGTCTTAAAAGTGCTAAATAATTTTTAAATTTACTAGTGATTTTAAAAAATCTTTTTTGATGTTTTTTATCTCCCTATTATAAACATAATCTAGAAACTTAACACCCAAATATTTTTTTTAATTTTATTTAAATCCTTGAAATTACACTGTTTTAAGAATGCTAAGTAATTTCTAAATTTAACAGTGATTTTAAAAAGTATTTTTCAATGTTTTTCTCTCCCTATTAAAAACATCTAGAAACTTAACACACAAATATTTTTTAATGTCTTTTAAATCCTTGAAATTACACTGTTTTAAAAATGCTTAATAATTTCTAAACTGAACAGTGATTTAAAAAAAATCTTTTTTGATGTTTTTTCTCCCTATTATAAACATAATCTAGAAATTTAACACCCAAATATTTTTTTTAATTTCTTTTAAATCCTTGAAATTACACTGTTTTAAAAATGCTAAATAATTTCTAAATTTACTAGTGATTTTAAAAAATCTTTTTTGATCTTTTTTTTTTTTTTACAAACTTAACACCCAAATATTTTTTTTAATTTCTTTTAAATCCTTGAAATTACACTGTTTTAAGAATGCTAAGTAATTTCTAAATTTAACAGTGATTTTAAAAAGTATTTTTCAATGTTTTTCTCTCCCTATTAAAAACATCTAGAAACTTAACACACAAATATTTTTTAATGTCTTTTAAATCCTTGAAATTACACTGTTTTAAAAATGCCTAATAATTTCTAAACTGAACAGTGATTTTAAAAAAATCTTTTTTGATGTTTTTTCTCCCTATTATAAACATAATCTAGAAACTTAACACCCAAATATTTTTTTTTATTTCTTTTAAATCCTTGAAATTACACTGTTTTAAGAATGCTAAGTAATTTCTAAATTTAACAGTGATTTTAAAAAGTATTTTCAGTTTTTTTCTCTCCCTATTAAAAGCATAACTTAACACACAAACATTTTTTATTTATAAATGAAATTGCCAATTCTTGGTTGCAGAATACTTCAAACATTAAAAGTGCGATTCCTAAGTTCCTAAGATGGCCTGAATAATTTTACCCAAATTGTTACATTTGCAGTAGGTTACTGTATGTAACAGCAAACACTTGTTGTATAATTCAATGTTCGTCGGGGTATTAGCCCGGGAAGTAGTTGTTTCAATGAGTGTTTGATATGGTCTTTGTAAGACTAACTTGTTGTAGATTGCGAAAAGAATCGCACTTTTAATATTTTTTTATTTCTTTTAAATCCTTCAAATGACACTGTTTTAAAATTGCTAAATAATTTCTAAATTTAACAGTGATTCTAAAAAAATCTTTTCGAAGTTTTTCGCTCCCTATTGAATAAACAAAATCAGAATAGTAATTAATTGTTATTTGTTGGTTTCGTACTTAAATTGTTGTTTATTAAACTAAGAAAATATTAACATCCTCTATATCCCATTCTGTGAAATATCTAAATACTTAGGATTGTTTTTATTTAATTGTACGTGAGATGAAAAATTGCTAGACTGAGAAATAACCACACACAAAAAAAAAAATTCTATTTCACACAAGCGCGAGTATTTTCTAATCGTTAAGAGAGACAAAATATACGCTGTAAAAATTATTAAATTTAAAATACGGAATTTGAGGGTTACCAAAATAACAAAAACAAAAAAAATTATGATAAAAATAAGTATGTAAGAAGAGAGTTCGTATTTTCTCTCCTGTTGATATTTTTTGCGTTTCGCGTTCTTACTCACAAGTTATGATTATTATGTTGATAGCAATTTATTTTTAATTTATTTATTTTAATAGTGAATTATAACAATAAGGGTATACAAAAATATTTGTTCGAATACAGCTTTGCAGAAAAGAAATAATTGATAATGATTTTGTTTTAGTTTTACAATTTACAGCGTTAATTTAAAGGGACAGTGGCGTAGCCAGGGGTTTTACATGGGAGGGGTTCTAACTGAAGCGCAGAAAGAAAAAAAAAACAGTTAAGACAGAATAATATAATTTGCATAAAAAACATCTATTTATAGTATAATTTCGCGTTAAATCAAGGCGTGTGCAGATGCTAACAACGCACAATTTTCAATGATTTTAAACACGCTGCGTTTTTAAAATGACAAAATAAAATTGATAACAGCGACTAGGGAGGGGGGGTTCTAACCCCCCGTAACCCCTTCCTGGCTACACAACTCTAAAGGGAAGTAAGATTTATCTAAAAACACTTTTTGTTACTTTAATGGATGGCGCTGCAATCAACAAAATTGAACAATCGATAATTGACATGCTAAATTTATTTTACTTTAACCAACTAGTCGAAGATTTCACTTGAAGTTAGTGATTTATACGCGTGACGCATGAAGTAAAATTTCGAGTTCAGAAAAGCCTGAAAATTTGGATTTGCTGGGGCGCGACTCGCTTCGCTCGCGCGCCCCAGCAAATCCAAATTTTCAGGCTTTTCTGAACTCGAAATTTTACTTCATGCTTAATCTGGGAGTGGAAACCCTCGTTAGACGATCAATCAAGGACTTAGTTTGCAATTTCCTTTATTGTTAAATTTATAACGTAAAATAAATAGAGTTGATGTTATTTCTTAGTTCAAATTTAGAACATTACTGCATTATTTGTGTGTTACTAAACTTCGAAGAACAAATCAGAAAGTTTAAATTATGTAAAATAAACCGTAATAAATAATTGCAAAAGTTAAAATTGATCAGAAATTATTCAAAATTAATAGAATTTTTTTTTCCTTTGATTTATGACTTAGGTTTTACATTTCTAGTCACTTATTTCTTACTTCAAATTTAGAACGAAAACAAATTCCTTTGCATTATTTGTGTGTTACTAAACTTCGACAAAAAAATTAGAAAAGCTTAAATTATGTAAAATAATCCCTAATAAATAATTGCAAAAATTAAAAATGTTTGGAAATTATTCAAAATTAATAGATTTTTTTTTCCTTTGATTTATGACTTAGGTTTTACCCATCCAGTCACTTATTTCTTACTTCAAAGAAAACAAATTCTTGTGCATTATTTGTGTATTACAAAACTTCGACAAACAAATTAAAAGCGCTTAAATTATGTAAAATAAATCCTAATAAATAATTGCAAAAGTTAAAAATGATCAGAAATTATTTAAAATATATAGATTTTTTCCTTTGGTTTATAACTTATATTTTACCTATCTAGTCACTACAAGGCTGTATTTATTCGTATTTTTTATAAGTACTTATATATATATATATACAGCGTGTAATCGAACTAATGTACATCCTCTTAAGGGCGTATACACAAAATATTTTGACACCAATTGCAGCAAAAATAAAATCGGAAAAAAAAATTGGATTTTTCATAATTTTTCATGCATTTTTTACTTTTTGAGAACTTCTGGTTACCTGTGTTCATGATATTTTTCGTGGATGCGTAAGTTGTTATATTTTTTGTTTACTTTTACTACTGCGAGGCGCATAAATCACTTCGCCCGCACTAAACTTTAGTCAGCAATGGGTACTTATGAAAACGATAACATAGACATAACTCTTCACAATCTGACCCACTTTTCTCTGGATGATGTAATTCGATATCCAAATCGTTTTCGCAATGTGCGCGTATACCAGATACCACAAACATGTGGCCTATTATTATTAATTATTTTTAATAATTATTTGTGAGCTATCTACTAAAGGTATGGTAATTTCAAATGCAGGTATTGTTTATTTAAACGCTGCCCCTTATGTGGTAGAGAGCCTGTACAGTAGTTCGTTTACACGCTGTATATATTGAATAGAATTTAATTTAATAAAAAAATACTCCCGAAATATTTCAAATCCAATTTTTTTATTGGTATTTTGAAATATACCGTGACGATATTTAAATTTCAATTATAGCCTATTAAAATTTTATTTGCTTCTATGTAGATTCTATAAATTTTATTTATTTTTTATTTTTACAAAATACAAACACCAATTGTCATTGGTTTCGAGAAATTAACATAATAAAAAACAATTTTGTTGATTGCAGCGCCATCTATCAAAGTAACAAAAAATGTTTTTAGATAAAACTTCCTTACTTTTTTACGCTCTTTCTAAATCTGTAATAAAAAATAGGGGTTCCCATTTAATATTTCAACGCTACCCCCTTCCCATCCTCCCCTGGGGGTGGGGGGTTGATTTTTCTTACAGAATTGGATGCCCCCCTTCAAATCATTAATCTTTTATTTGAAACATTTCTTCATTCGGTGCATGGTTCTGAAAATATTCCAGGTGGTACTTTAAAATGGAACACCCTGTATTTATCGTAGAAAAATGTGAATATTTTTTTAATTGTTAGCAATATGAAACTTTTCTTCAAGTAAAAGTTGTAGCTGATAAAATTTGGAACATTTTCTATAGACACACTGCGTAACTTTTCCAGTTTTTGAGAAACAATTAGAAACGTTAAATTCGGTGCCCTATTTACAAAACAAAATCATAACTTTTTATAAAATCCAAATATTATCGTGAAATAAAAATTAATTGACTTCACATAATTGGATGTACCCAATCTCTGCTTTAAAGTGATGAAATTAAAAAAAAGCCTTCGAAATAATGAATAATCTTTATTAAAATATATGTCTTTTTGGATATTTTGATAAAAATGGAGTGTCTATTTTATCAAAATATCCAAAAAAGACGTATATTTTGATAAAGATTAATTATTATTTCGAAAGCTTTTTTTTAAATTTCATCACTTGAAATCAGGGGTTCTCAACCTTTTTGAGGTCCCCCCCCCCTTATACCTCCACGCCCCCCTCCTTAATTTAATTTCAGTTTTTTAGATAGATTCAAACACTATTAATTCAAAATATAAAAACGAATTAGAATTAATATCGACTTTCTGCAAAAATGTTGTCTCATTGAGACAAGTCTCCAAATATTCATTGAAACAACTACTTCTCGAGCTAATACCCCGACAGATATTGAATTATACAATGAATATTTGAGTTACACGACAGTTTTACTGTTCTATGCATAATTTATATGCAAAATGCAACATCAAGTCAAATTATTCTCTCACCAAACTAAATGAATTAACTGGAAATTGAAATAAATTGAAAAAATTACAGGGAATGAATGTTAATTGTCTTAGGCCGGTCGTCCACTGGAAGCGACAACACGCGGCTACGCGCTCACGCGATACGAGCGGCAACGGGCGGCTGCAAGAGTAGCGGCTACACGCGAGAATCCGCATGTCCGCGCACGCTTGCAGTGGACGAGATTCATTGGATTTACACACGTCGGGATCTGTCGCGCGTATACGCATGTTGCCGCTAGGATCGCGTGAGCGCGTAGCCGCGTGTTGTCGCTTCCAGTGGACGACCGGCCTTAAGCCATCTATAGACGCGTTTCGAGATTTATCCCTCATCAGTATAGCTATGCTTTAGACTTTTAATACAAAATATATTAAAATAAATAAGAAACTTACAGGAATATCGAAGTGTGTCGTCGAAACAGGTACACAAAACTGGGGCGAATAAAAATAAAGGGATTTTATTTATAGGTAAAGGGATTAAGTAATTAGCAGGTACGAACAATTTGATAACTGAGAGAGAGTGACATACCGCCTTTAACGGTACAGTTTAACCCATTAACGGCTAAGCAATTATAGAATTAACTCTAAAAGTTGATTTTAGGTAAAATTCTGTGCTTATTTTTTGATTTCTATGAATGACTTATTATATTACTTTCTGTGATTTTTTCTTTAAAATATACATAATGTATACATTTTTGTGTATTTTTAGGCATTCGTCTATTTTATATGAAAACGTGCAATATAAAGTTTAAAACTAGTGTTTCCACTCCCAGACTAAGCATGAAGTAAAATTTCGAGTTTAGAAAAGGCCCGCGTAGAAAATTTGTCGAGGGTCGCGCAGCGACCCGAGACAAATTTTCACGGGGCTTTTCTAAACTCGAAATTTTACTTCATGCGCCACGCATATAAAACACTGAATTATTGTGAAGTTAGAAATGCACATTTTTTTTTTTTTTTTAAGGAATAATCAAAATATTTAAATACCGAAATATTTACATTTTTCTTTACACAAATAATATATTATATTAAATTAACTTATTTCGTAATTTAATTAACAAAAAATTAATAATGTTGCGTGTATGCATCAATGGGTTAACATTAAGAAAATTTGACATAAAGAAATATTAAGTTTGTCAATAGTTTGCAGAATATTTACAAAATATAATAACGAATTAAAATTAATATCGACTTTCTGCAAAAAAAAAATTGTCTCATTGAGACAAGTCTCCAAATATTCATTGAAACAAGTACTTCTCGAGCTAACCTAAGCTAACAGGTTAGGTTAGGTTAGGTTAGCTCGAGAAGTACTTGTTTCAATGAATATTATTTCACTTATCACCTCCTCTTTAGGAAATGTATTGCCCCCTCCCCCCCCCCCAGACATCTTGCCACGCCCTCGTAATGTGGCGTGCCCCCGGTTGAAAACCCCTGCTTTAAAAGTATAAATTATCAATATTTCATTGATAATCAGAAATTCTTCACAAACTATTTGTGGGAAGAATTTTGTTTTCCATTTCAAATTTGTAGATTAAGATAACTTGAAAACTAAACAACTAAAGGTACGCAAAGAGTGTAAATTCAAAAAACGTTCAAAATTTAATCCCCTACAACTTTTATTGGAAGTAATGTTTCGTATTTTCAACAATTACCGACTTATTCAAAATTTTCTAACATTTCGAACTTGTTTTCCATTTCAACGATTACTAGAAAACAAAATAACTTTTGTATACCCTTCCTTATTTATTTTAATACCTCATGCCTCAAGGTTTGTATTCAACAAATAATTCAACAAAATCGGAGTCAATAATTTTCGCTCAATTTGTACATATAAAAATTAATTATTATTACTCTTATTTATTGTTGTTATTTCCTTTTAAATTTCGCGCGTGATCTCCACGAGGAAGAAAGCTGAAAACAAAACGCTAACGCTCGATTTGTTAAAGACTTATTTCGTGAATGCAATCCAAGACTCGCTTTTAAAAAATACTGTCTAAGAGATGTACATTATTTTTTTTTTTTTTGAAGAAAAAAAATAAGTAAACGATAATTTTGTCGATTTTAAAAGTAATAGTCTTCAACTCTTAAAACTCGTAAATAATTGAGATAATCAGCGATGTTTCAACTAATGTCTAAAAAGAAAAGTGAAAATTTAGTTTAAAAAAATAAATAAACGATAATTTCGTCGGTTTTAAAAGTAAGAAACTTCAACTCTTAAATTTGGAAATTATTGAGATAATCAGCGATGTTTCAACTAATGTCTGAAAAGAAAAGTGAAAATTTAGTTTAAAAAAAATAATTAAACGATGATTTCGTCGATTTTTAAAGTAAAAGTCTTCAACTCTTAAAACTCGGAAATTATTGAGATAATCAGCGATATTTCAATTAATGTCTGAAAAGAAAAGTGAACATTTATTTCAAAAAAATAAGTAAACGATAATTTCGTTGATTTTCAAAGTAAAAGTCTTCAACTCTTAAAACTCGGAAATTATTGCGATAATCAGCAATATTTCAGTTAATGTAAGTATCTCAATAATTTCTGGACTGAAAAAGTCCTAATATTCAGTGAAATCTTTAATAATAATAATAATATATCGTCGCTGTTACTTCAATAGGTCGTATGTCAAAAAAACTTGTTTTTCAGAAAGTAAAAAAAACTGTTTAACTTTTATGCCGTAACTTCTTTTAATAAAAGATTGAGAGTGACGTTAATGTTAATGGTAATGTTAGGGTTAATGTTAATCGTAGTGTTAATCCTAATTCGTTTTATCGCACATACTTTTACTTTTACTTTTAAAAAAGTACTTTTTCTTAATTAAATATTATTTGTATGAACCATTTATGCAATAATCTGTTAATATTCTTCAGGTTAAGTGGAAGAACAGTTAATAGTCATTAGGCTAACTGAACTTCGCCTGTTACTTTTACTAGACATTTTGTAAAATATTTTTTCTATAATAAATAAAGACGTATTATTATTATAAACTAAAATCGGCAAAAAATAAAACTTTAAACACGTTTTGGAGCACACTATTATAAAAATTTAATATTAATAAGCTGGCAGAGATACTTTCACATACGACATATTAATACTATCATTTCGTTGTAATTATTGACATACGACTTATTGTCAATAATACTAAAACTACAGGAGTAGGAAAAAGAATCAAGATAAGATAGTACATTAATTTTTCTTTATTAAATACCTACTTAGAACATAGATTTAGAACATTTAGAACATAGATTTACAAAATAAAAGTTTTTGTTCTATGAAAAGTTAATTCACAACTAGACTAGTTGTGAATTAAGTTTTCATAGAACAATCGGCAGTCACGTGGAATTAGTTCCTTTAATTCCTGTAGATGGTTATATTTTGACCCCACAATGGGCACAGGCCCGTTATATAAAGGAGGCCTAACTTGATCAGTTACCATCCGCTTTTGACGATGTGGCAGGTCTTTCCAGCTTGAATTAAATCACACCTTCTAAAGTGTACTGTAGCGCACAAAGGTCGGTTACGACAGGATCACCAGATTTTTTCCCAGGCCGTATGCTACTATAATAAGTAGCTTCAAATTAGTTGAAGTCAGAAAATGACAATGCTACAGCTTCGTATGGCGATGGACTCTGCCTTGCTCCTGATATTATGTGTAAATAGTCGCTTGGCAGGTACACTTCCCTCCTTTGTCCCAGTTTTCTTTCGATGCAACTGTGGACCGAGTCCACCTCCATTTGTGTGTGCCCTACTTTCAGATATTTTTGTTGTATTGTGATAGAGTATTTTATTGATAAATCCAGTAGGGCATTCGACAACTTTACATTTCTGTTTTGGTAGCTGCAGCCATCGCTCCAAATAACAATTTTTGAGGGGTTGTACGCAATCATTTCTTTATTTAGAAATGTTGTAGCTATGGAGGAAAACACGTCACTTTCGAGACCTCCATCTGTCTCATTCCACACGTAACAAATTACCTGCTTAATATCCATATTAAAGAACGTTGAAATTTTGGACCTTCAATTTGGTTTTGTAGTAATTGGCCGATGCATTTAACCTTGGTGCAAGCAATACTGCTTGGAGATCCACCGCGTAACATAAGATATTTTTATCACTCTTATCTGCTTCCTTCACATCACGCGCTTGCTGTTTTCTATCTATGTGTGATTGATAATTTTCTGCAGTTTCTGACCCATTTTTAAATAATGAGCAAGTATTGCATTGGTCTTTTTTTGGGCACCAAATGTCTAAGTTGTTCTTTTTAAAAACTTTAAAAAATGTTGTACACGAAGTAGCTGTTTTATTTTCTTCGCCACATTTTTCTTGATATACCCTGTATACATGCCTGTAACTGTCCCATACAGGTTCCAAATATAACTTTGATGTTGACTTCCTAGCATAGTGGGACTCTACTTTGGATAAACCAGTAAAAAAATCTTCTATTGCTTTGACATGTGCAGTTTCTTCTTTTAAAATCTCTTCATGTTCCTGCGGCGTACAAACCCAATTTTGCACCGTCTTTTCGCCAATGCCAAGTGTAGCCAAAAACATTTTCTTACATACAGATTTATTGACTTTTGTTTCTTGAAGTAATTCCTCCTCTATATCACTAACTATTAAAAAATATCTGAAAGTAACTTTTTTCTTACTTGTTTGTGCAAAATCCCTTCTATGTTTTGGAACAGTTGGTAAAACTTGTCCTCTAACAAATTCTTTTTTAGCATCCCAAGATGCTAAGTTCCAGAAAGAAGTAAATATATATTTTCTCTGATCTTCTGTTATTTCTGAAGATTTAAAATTTTGACGTGGTCCACCCTTCCCTTGTTTCACTGTATGACCAGGACATTTTATTCCTATAGATCGCTCTTGCTTAGTTGCTGTTTGACAGTATTTTCTATCTACATTTTTTTGAATCCAATGTAGGATTTGCCATGCAGTCTTATTATTATTATTTTTAGTTCTCTTCCACATCTTTGGATTAGCTTGTCCCTTACTTTTTCTTTTTTCACTTTGACGACCATCAGTTGCAGATGTTGAAAAATCTTGTATGCTCTCATTATCTGATGTATTACTTTCATTCGCTCTTAGATTCCCTGGTGGTTCATACTCAGAACCACTATCCTCAAAAAATTCTTCACCTGAAGACTCTTCAAAATCTAATTCTTGGTGTTTGTTTAATGATTCGGCAGGAGTAGCTACTTTTATTTTTTTTAAAGAAGTATTGTCATTGGTAACAGGAACAATATTGTCATTGGTAGCAGGAACAATGCTCTCACTTCCCAATTGTTCCCACTCTAATATTTCATTGCTTTCTTCTATGTCTGCAGTCGTAGAAGTATTTTCAAGTGCCATCTCTACTGTCTCCACTGTCAAATTGCTACTATTTTGCTGCTTAATCGCTTGTAGCAATAAACGACTGCCTCTCCCATTTCCAGAAAACATGGCGTTGCTAGATACACTGAAAAAAAACAGGTGCAAATTGTCGTATGTCATCTATTGATATAATATTAAAGAAAGCAATATATCATATGTCAACATCAAATTTAGTATGAAGCCCTAGGAAGCTAAGTTTTTTAGAAATTATGTTATGTTAATAACAAAATGTGCACTTATTATAATTAAAATTAGTTTAGAAAGCAAAAGTGAAGAGCAGGTCAACTTTGCGGAATTTTTATTTTGTATTTTTAGGTTAGATTTGTTGATTCATAGTTTTAATGTATTTATGAAGATATTCTAGTACTTTTTTACACGCAAAATTAGTATTTAAAACAAACTGCAACTTACCTATAACAACGATGAATTTTATTGAAACCTTAATTAAAACCCACATAAACACGAGGTAAACACTTGTAAACAAACCAGCGCTTGACATAAGAGTAATTGCATCAACCAAATGAAGACAGATGGCGCTATAGGAAATATTGCAAGTACGCATTTTATTTTATATTCTATTTCTCTCTAGCTTTTGACTTGAGAGGTTTTGCTAGTATATAGAAACGATAATTTTGGTCACTTTGGCCGTCGTAACTCAAAATCCATTTTTTTGACATACGACCTATTGAAGTAACAGCGACGATATAGTAATCTAATAATCAGTTAATTAGTTTTTAGTGATTTAATTAGATAATTAATTAAATTTTGGATAGAAGTCTTGGAATTCAAAGAAAACTAACAATATTATTACATTCTAGACAGAATAAGTCCTAATATTCAGTGAATCAATAAATTTTGCAATGAAAATGTCTTAAATCTCAAAGAAATCTATGATAATAATGATGTTTAGTAATCTACCGTGCGATCATTTAAATTATGATTTAGAGTGATTGGCATTTTTTTGTGGAGCTGCCCAGAATGCTAATTTAATGATGGAATACATTTGAGGTTATGGTAAACTATGTGTTAACAGTCAGTAGTGCCAATCTAATTTAAAATTCAAAGCCTACTCTAAATCATGTTTTAAACGATCGCACGGTAATGAGTTTATTAGTTTTTACTAAACTTCAGGACTTTTCTATCCAGAATTTAGTCTTGAAATTCCATGAAAATTAATAATCATATTATATTCTGGACAGAAAAAGTCCTAAAATTCAGTGAATCAATAAATTCTGGACTGAAAAAAGTCTTAAAATTCAGTGAAATCTATAATATAATAATAATATTTAAAAATCTAATAAGTTAATAAGTTTTTACTGAACTTTAGGACATTTTCTATCCAGAATTTAATTAGATAATTAATTCATTTCTGGAAATCTTGAAATTCAATGAAAACTAATAATCTTAGCACTGAACAAAAAACAAACAAAACGTTTTATCAACATTGTAACAACATCAAACGTTGTTTTAATGTTGATGAAACATTACTTAAATGTATTTGCTCAGTGGGTTATTACATTTTGGACAGAAAAAGTCTTAAAATCCAGTGAATCAATAAATTCTGGACAGAAAAAGTCAACATTTTAATAAAATCTATATTAATAATATTTGGAAATCTAATAATAAGATAATAATAATAATAAGACCTTTTCTATCCAAAATGTAATTCAATTCTGGACAGGTCTCAAAATTCAATGAAAACTAATTGTATTAAATTCTGGACAAAAAAAGTCCTAACATTCAATGAATCAATCAATTCTGGACTGATAAAGTCTTAAAATTCAGTGAAATCTATAATAATAATGTTTAGAAATCTAATTATATGTTAGTTTTTACTGAACTTCAAGATGTTTTCTATCCAAAATTGAATTAGATAATTAATTCGTTTCTGAAAATCCTGAAATTTAATAAAAATTAATAAAACTGTTAACTGTTGAGGCTTCTACTTCATTATACATCATTATTAACATAAATAAGACACTTTAACTTTGTTTGTATAACTGAGGTTTTTTTATTGTGACTATAGTTTCGACAACTTTAACCTGTCATTATCAGACTACAAGTCTGATAATGACAAGTTAAAGTTGTCGAAACTATAGTCACAATAAAAAAACCTCAGTTATACAAACAAAGTTTAAGTGTCTTATTTATCTTAAAAATTAATAATCTTGTTACATCTAGACAGAAAATGTTTTAAAATCCAGTGAATTAATAAATTCCGGACAAAAAAAGTCTTAAAATTTAGTAAAATCTGTAATAATAATATTTAGAAATCTAATAATAAGATAATTACTTTTGACCGAACTTCAGCACTTTTTCTATCTAAAATTTAATTAAATTCTGGACAGAAGTCTTAAAATTTAATAAAAACTAATTATTTTATTAAATTCTAGACAGAAAAAGTCTAACCAATTAGTTGAAGATTTCACTTGAAGTTAGTGATTTATACGCGTGGCACATGAAGGAAAATTTCGAGTTTAGAAAAGCCTGAAAATTTGGATTTGCTGGGGTGCGACTCGCTTTGCTCGCGCGCCCCAGCAAATCCAAATTTTCAGGCTTTTCTAAACTCGAAATTTTACTTCATGCTTAACCTGGGATTAGAAACCCTCGTTAGACGATCAATCAGGAACCCTAATAAGATAATTAAAAAGTAATTATTAAAATTTATTAAAAACTAATTATTTTATTAAATTCTGGACAGAAAAAGTCCTAA
Source organism: Philonthus cognatus (assembly GCA_932526585.2). Lineage (NCBI taxonomy): Eukaryota > Metazoa > Arthropoda > Insecta > Coleoptera > Staphylinidae > Philonthus > Philonthus cognatus. The sequence continues at coordinate 32,288,115 of OW052241.1, forward strand.
AATTCAGTGATTCTAAAAATTCTGGGCTGAAATAGTCACGAAATTCAGTGAAATCTATAATAATATTATTTAGAAATCTAATAATAAGATAATTAATTAAATTCTGGACAGAAGTCTTGAAGTTCAGTCAAAACTAATTAATTTATTAAATTCTGGACAGAAAAAGTCTAACCAATTAGTTAAAGATTTCAGTTAAAGTTAGTGATTTATACGCGTGGCGCATGAAGTAAAATTTCGAGTTTAGAAAAGCCTGAAAATTTGGATTTGCTGGGGCGCGACTCGCTTCGCTCGCGCGCCCCAGCAAATCCAAATTTTCAGGCTTTTCTAAACTCGAAATTTTACTACATGCTTAACCTAGGATTGGAAACCGTCGTTAGACGATCAATCAGGAACCCTAATAAGATAATTAAAAAGTAATTATTAAAATTTATTAAAAATTAATTATTTTATTAAATTCTGGATAGAAAAAGTCCTAAAATTCAGTGAATCTATAAATTCTGGGCTGAAATAGTCACGAAATTCAGTGAAATCTATAATAATATTATTTAGAAATCTAATAATAAGATAATTAATTAAATTCTGGAAAGAAGTCTTGAAGTTCAGTCAAAACTAATTAATTTATTAAATTCTGGACAGAAAAAGTCTAACCAATTAGTTGAAGATTTCACTTGAAGTTAGTGATTTATACGCGTGGCGCATGAAGTAAAATTTCGAGTTTAGAAAAGCCTGAAAATTTGGATTTGCTGGGGCGCGACTCGCTTTGCTCGCGCGCCCCAGCAAATCCAAATTTTCAGGCTTTTCTAAACTCAAAATTTTACTTCATGCTTAACCTGGGATTGGAAACCGTCGTTAAACGATCAATCAGGAACCCTAATAAGATAATTAAAAAGTAATTATTAAAATTTATTAAAAACTAATTATTTTACTAAATTCTGGACAGAAAAAGTCCTAAAATTCAATGAATCTATAAATTCTGGGCTGAAATAGTCACGAAATTCAGTGAAATGAAATTATTAATTTTCATTGAATTTCAAGATTTTCAGAAATGAATTAATTATCTAATTAAATTCTGGATAGAAAATGTCCTAAAGTTCAGTAAAAACAAATTAACTTATTAGATTTTTAAATATTATTATTATATTATAGATTTCACTGAATTTTAAGACTTTTTCAGTCCAGAATTTATTGATTCACTGAATTTTAGGACTTTTTCTGTCCAGAATATAATAATATTATTTAGAAATCTAATAATAAGATAATTAATTAAATTCTGGACAGAAGTCTTGAAGTTCAGTCAAAACTAATTAATTTATTAAATTCTGGACAGAAAAAGTCAACCAATTAGTTAAAGATTTCACTTGAAGTTAGTGATTTATACGCGTGGCGCATGAAGTAAAATTTCGAGTTTAGAAAAGCCTGAAAATTTGGATTTGCTGGGGCGCGACTCGCTTCGCTCCCGCGCCCCAGCAAATCCAAATTTTCAGGCTTTTCTAAACTCGAAATTTTACTTCATGCTTAATCTAGGATTCGAAACCCTCGTTAGACGTTCAATCAGGAGCTCTAGTAAGATAATTAAAAACTAATTATTAAAATTCAATAAAAACTAATTATTTTATTAAATTCTGGACAGAAAAAGTCCTAAAATTCAGTGAATCAATCAATTCTGAGCTGAAAAAGTCATGAAATTCAGTGAAACCTATAATAATAATAATATTTAGAAATCTAATAAGATAATTAATTGAATTCTGGACAAAAGTCTTGAAGTTCAGTCAAAACAAATTATTTAATTAAATTCTGGACAGAAAAAGTCAAACTGAATTTTATGACTTTTTCTGTCCAGAATTTAATAAAATAATTTGAATCAATAAAATTTGGGCTGAAAAAGTCATGAAATTTAGTGAAACCTATAATAATAATAATATTTAGAAATCTAATAATAAGATAATTAATTGAATTCTGGACAGAAGTTTTGAAGTTCAGTCAAAACTAATTATTTTATTGAATTCTGGACTGAAAAAGTCCTTAAATTCAGTTAAATCTTATTAATTATTTTATTAAATTCTGGACAGACAAAATGCAGGCTTTCTATTGCTGATTATCTCAATAAATTCTAACTTTTAAGCGTTACAAAATGTATAGGATCTTTGAAACTTTCATTTTTAGACGAAAGTTAAATCTTATTAATTATCTTATTAAATTCTGGACAGACAAAATGCAGGCTTTCTATTGCTAATTATCTCATTAAATTCTAACTTTCAAGCGTTACAAAATGTATAGGGTCTTTGAAACTTTCACTTTTAGACGAAAGACATTAAGGTCTAGTTGCACTAAAAACGTTGAACTCGAGTTCAAGCTGAACTTTAGTTCAAGATGACAGTTCCCATTGTTCTAATGTCACTTTGAACTCGATTTCAGAGTTGAACCAGTTCAACGTATTTGGTGCAACTGGCCCTAAATGCTGAAAATTTCCTACGCAAGTTAAGATCGTCGAAACGATAGACTTATTTTTAAAAAGCAGTTTATTTATTAATTTAAATTACACTTGTCAAAATGAAATTGATTGATTTAACTTTGTTTTGAAAACCTAAAACTAATGTTAATAATATCGAGATAAGCAATATCTATTTTCTTGTTTTTATTTATATTTTGTTTTTTTTAAATCGTGTACAGTATAGTCTAAAAAAATACTTTTTATTGTAAATGTAAAGCAAAGTAAACAAATATCTTAACGTGTTTTCCGTTTGTATAAAAAATTATAAAAATATAGTTAGTGAACGTTTTCAAAAACAAAAGGAATTTCGATTTTAGACTTTAGAGGGATATAAGCTATATTTTTTCTATCACCCGTGATATTTGCTCTTCCTATCAATATATTTGTAAATTAGAAAGAAGAAAAGTTTGTGTGAACTTGATGAAGAAGAAGAAAAATGAGGGAAAATACAATCATGAATGTTTCTTTTTTTTTAGTAGCTGTATTTATAATTTCTTTATTTCCGTGTCGTGAATGAAATTTGTAGAGTAAGCGTGCATTAAAGAAGAAATGAAGAAACATAATTGTGACGGATTTTTTTGAATCGTGCATTTAAACAAAATAATGTGAGCGTAAAGTAAAGAATCTAAGGAGGACCCAATCAAAACATCCACACAGTCTCTCTGAAGAATGCCTAAGAATGAAATTTTAAAGAGCAGAGATTTCTTATACAAAATTAATTTCTTTGCAAAGTGAGCTTTAAAAACAAAACCAACACGATTCCCACTGAGCAAAGACATTGGAAAAATGTTTCACCAACACAAAAACAACGTTTAATGTTGCTACAACGTTAGTTGTTTGTTTTTTGCTCAGTGGGTTGGTTTTAAAGAAAAAGCACACTATAAATTCAAATTCAAAACTATTTGAATTCGAGAAAATAAGCTTACGCTTCTTATAGTTTGCACACTTTAAACAATATATAAAATTACGAAAAAACTATTCGTGAAAATGCAAACAGTGTCTCAATTAATAAAACAATATAAGACGATAAATATCCATTGAAACAGCTACTTCCCGTGCAAATACACCTCCGGATATTGAATTATACAATACACACTATTTTTAATGTAAATTGCATATTTTAATGGAGAAACTGCAAAATATTACAGATATTAAAATTTCTAAAAGTAAGTACATACGAATAAATACTTTATTTTTTTTACTTAAAAGAAATTATCAAAATTATGCCAAATAAGACGCTGGCCTTCTAGCGTTACGGCTGGCAAAAATAGTGTGGATGTTTTGATAGGGTCCCATCTAAGGTTGAGCGTTAAAAAAAGAATCTAAGGTTGAGCGTTAAGAAAAGAATCTAAGGTGAAAGATTTGTTGAAATGAAGAAAAATAATTGTGACGGATTATTTTTTTAAATCGTGCGTCAAAACAAAATAATGTGAGCGTTATGTAAAGAACCTAAGGTTGAGCGTTAAAAGAAAATCTGAGGTTGAGCGTTATGAAAAGAATCGAAGCTTAGGCGTTAAGAAATGAATCTAAGGTAAAAGATTTGTTGACATGAAGAAAAATAATTGCGACGGATCTTTTTTAAATTGTGGATTAAAACCAAATAATGTGAGCGTTAAGTAAAGAACCTAAGGTTGAGCGTTAAAAAAGGATGTAAGGTTGAGCGTTAAGAAAAGAATCTAAGATTGAAGATTTGTTTTTAAAACGTGCATTGAAAAAATCATTAAAAAGCGCACATTAAAAAAATACATAATCAAAAACAGATTATTAATTAAATAATAAAAAAAAATAAAAATGGTGCTTTGAGAACTTAAAAGATGAACCAAAAGAGATTAAGAAAATTAAGAAATTCCTGAAGGAAATTCTTTCAATAAAATCGTGCTGACCAAAAAGAGATGAAAATAAAATATCTTGAAAGAAATTATTTAAATAAAATTGTGTTTTAAAAGATGACCGAAAAGACGCGAAGAAAAATAATTCTAAAGGAAATTGTTTTAATAAAAGATGACCGAATAAAAATGAAGAAATGCAGGGAACTTTTCTATTAAGTATAATTACATATCTCAAAGCAAATTGTTCAAATTTTCAAAGTGAAGTTGAAAGTATACTGCTTAAGTTTTAATAAATTTTGCACATTTTTGTTTCGTCCAACTAGACGAAATAAAAATGTGTTAAAATTTATTAAAACCTAAGCAGTATATTTTGAACTTCATTGCAAATCAATGTTTTGTACGCGTGGCGCATAAAGTAAAATTTCGAGTTTAGAAAAGCCTGAAAATTTGGTTTGGTCGCGTAGCGCTACGCGCTACCCGACCAACCCAAATTTTAATGCTTTTCTGAACTCGAAATTTTACTTCATGCTTAATCTGGGAGTGGAAACACTCGTTAGAAGCTTCAAATTGAAAAATTACGGCGCACAGTGGTCAGGATCTCAGAAAAGTTGACCAAAAATAGAAAGAAGTTTGAGATTAAACGGTAGTTAATATTAAAGCGTTTTCGAGGTCGCTGATTACGAATTTCATATTATAATTTCAAAATTCAAAATGGCGGATCCAATATGGCCGACCACTTCATTACAAATTGTAGTAACAGTGACATTTCGGAGCCGCTACACGTGATTCACGCTGTGCCGAGAACGGGAACTTTAAACTAACGTAGCGTCTCAAGTATAAATCATATGTTACTTCCTTTTTAGAGTAACATGCACCAAAGCCTCCTCTGCAAGATTCCTTGGTGCAAAACTCATTTGGTGACTATCATTTTTTCGATTTTTGGCCACCTTTTTGCAGATCCAGACTACTGTGCGGCGTATACATCGTGATATATTTACTTAAAAGAAAAATTCCTGCATATTCTAAAATTAAAATCGTGTGTTAAAAGATTACCAAAAAAAGATGAAAATGAAAGTAATAAATCGTGCATTCAGAAATAATTAAAGAAAATCGTGCATTCAGCAATGATTGAAAAGAGAATGAGAAAATATTCGTTAAATAAATTTAATGTGTATAAAAAAATCATGCGTTAAAAATGATCGAAAATAAACATATATCTAAGAGTGCGTCTTCCCAGTCAATTGCAATTTCAATTTTGAAACTTACTATATCTTAAATATGCTGTGATTGTAAAGAAAAATTACAAATCGGGTGACAATTTGTATATTTAAAAAAAATATAAAAACAGAATCGTAGTTTCTTCTTCAGGCTTTTCTAAACTCGAAATTTTACTTCATGCACCACGCGTATAATTCACTGAAATTTAATATATAAAATTACGAACATGTTATTCGTGAAAATGCAAACAATGTCTTAATTAATAAGACAACTTAAGACAAATAGTTTTGAGTTTGAATTATTCTTCAAAATTGAATTTGTGTTCAGTATGCCGGCACCAGGTACCCACAGGCGCGTTTCGGACTTCAAGGTCCTCTTCAGTGTGGTCCCGACCCAGTGCTGAGGAATACTGAACATTTCTGACTATTTCAAGCCAATACGATGCCACTATGAAGCATTAGATGGCGTTAGCTATCGAAATCATGAATTATTCTTGTTTGACACTGAAATTTTGTGAAATTAAAAATACACCGAAAACATTTTTTTATTAAATGAGTAATAAACGAAATATTTAAATAACAAAATATTTACAGTATTCTTCACACATTCTCAAGTCAGGTCAACTAATAGAAAATATCAAATTAACTTATTTTGTAATTTAATTAATAATAAATTAATAATGTTGTTTTTCTGCGCTTTATGGGTTAAACTAATTTTTAATTACCATAAAAATCAAAAAAACTTATAAAACAAATATTAAGATATAGTAATGTTTCAAAATAAATCTGGTGTAATGAGGCCTGCAATTAATTCTAAAACGATCTGTGTTACAAAAACAAAAAAAATCTTCACTAATTTACAACTCTTCAATTCGCTCGCTGAAATTTTTCACAAACACAAACATTTACAAAACTTAAAAGCGTAAAAAAATAAGGAACAATTTTGTAAGAAAAAAAAAATCGGAATTGTTAATTAAGTCTATTATTAGAGGTGGTGCTATTGACAAAAAAAAACACTGTACGTCTTTTGTTATTTCGTGTTTTTTAAAGAAGGAATTTATTTATCAATTAAATTTGATCTTAAGGTAACTAACCCAATCAATTAAGGAATATATTGATAAACACTTTATCAATTTAATTTGATCTTCGCGTAATTCAATTAAGGAATATATTGATAAAAACTTCCCTGATTTTTATTTTAAAAAAAACTTAAAAGTTTTAAATTAAACACTTTCATGGAAATTATTTGTGTCGTAGAATAAAGTCTTTAACCCTTAAAAATTTGCATTCAGTGAAATTAAACGAAGGTGCAAACAATTATTTAGTACTTTAGGGATAGATTACACGTCATGAGTATTCTCTTTAAATCAAAGAAATTGAGTCAAATGGGGATTTTTTAAGCTTAAAAGGTACCAAAGTTAAGTCAATATAAATGAGTTACTTTTACTTTTAGGATACACATAATTTACATTTCTAAAAATTTGCTATTTTTAAAATACACACAGTTTTCATATTTCAAAAATAACTCACTTATATTGACATAATTTTATCACTTGTTTTGCTCAAAACAAGGGATATGTTTTGAGCTGAAAAAATTTATAAACTTACCGGGTGTTGACTTGGCGGACGCAACATAGGAAATCGCATGTTAGTTTTAAAGTGTTCAAATATTGGCTTCCCTATTTATTTTAGAGACAAAATGTATTTCACTTTTTTGTAGAGGGAAAAATTCTAAATTTATGAATGTTCTCACTTAACACTTTACGTTTCTCTAAGTTAAAATAATTAAGAAAAAGTAATGTGATTTTATAAAAATAATGACATACCATGGAATTGATACAATTGCGGATATTCCCTGCTTATTGTTCAAAGTTCAATTTAAAGCTTTAAACAAGTGTTTTCCACTCCCAGACTAAGCATGAAGTAAAATTTCGAGTTTAGAAAAGCCCCGTGAAAATTTGTCGCGGGTCGCGCAGCGACCCTCGACAAATTTTCTGGGCTTTTCTAAACTCGAAATTTTACTTCATGCGCCACGCGTATAAAACACAGATTTTAATTAAAGTTCGAATATACCTAAATTTGACAATATTATAGTATTTATACGCGTGGCGCATGAAGTAAAATTTCGAGTTTAGAAAAGCCCAGAAAATTTGTCTCGGGTCGCTGCGCGACCCTCGACAAATTTTCACGGGGCTTTTCTAAACTCGAAATTTTACTTCATGCTTAGTCTGGGAGTGGAAAACACTCGTTTAAAGCTTCAAATTGAACTTCTTTAAACATCAACGAATGTTAAAAAATTTAGAGCTAAAATAATTAAGAAAAATTAATGTGATTTTATAAAAATAATGACATACCATGGAATTGATACAACAATTGCGAATACTCCCTGTTTTTTTTTAAGTTCAATTTAAAGCTTTAAACAAGTGTTTTCCACTCCCAGACTAAGCATGAAGTAAAATTTCGAGTTTAGAAAAGCCCCGTGAAAATTTGTCGAGGGTCGCGCAGCGACCCGAGACAAATTTTCTGGGCTTTTCTAAACTCGAAATTTTACTTCATGCGCCACGCGTATAAAACACTATAATATTGTCAAATTTATGTTTATTCGAACTTCACCTAAAATCTGTGTTTTATACGCGTGGCGCATGAAGTAAAATTTCGAGTTTAGAAAAGCCCAAAAAATTTGTCTCGGGTCGCTGCGCGACCCGAGACAAATTTTCACGGGGCTTTTCTAAACTCGAAATTTTACTTCATGCTTAGTCTGGGAGTGGAAAACACTCGTTTAAAGCTTCAAAAAGTACTTTTTTAAAAATCAACGAATGTTAGAATATTTACAGCGAAAGTAATTAAGAAAAAGTAATGTGATTTTATAAAAATAATGACATACCAAGGAATAATAGAACAATTGCGAATATTCCCTGTTTATTTTTCAAGTTCAATTTAAAGCTTTAAACAAGTGTTTTCCACTCCCAGACTAAGCATGAAGTAAAATTTCGAGTTTAGAAAAGCCCCGTGAAAATTTGTCGAGGGTCGCGCAGCGACCCGAGACAAATTTTCTGGGCTTTTCTAAACTCGAAATTTTACTTCATGCGCCACGCGTATAAAACACTATAATATTGTCAAATTTATATTTATTCAACCTTCACTTAAAATCTGTGTTTTATACGCGTGGCGCATAAAGTAAAATTTCGAGAAAATATTCGTTAAATAAATTTAATGTGTATAAAAAAATCATGCGTTAAAAATGATCGAAAATAAACATATATCTAAGAGTGCGTCTTCCCAGTCAATTGCAATTTCAATTTTGAAACTTACTATATCTTAAATATGCTGTGATTGTAAAGAAAAATTACAAATCGGGTGACAATTTGTATATTTAAAAAAAATATAAAAACAGAATCGTAGTTTCTTCTTCAGGCTTTTCTAAACTCGAAATTTTACTTCATGCACCACGCGTATAATTCACTGAAATTTAATATATAAAATTACGAACATGTTATTCGTGAAAATGCAAACAATGTCTTAATTAATAAGACAACTTAAGACAAATAGTTTTGAGTTTGAATTATTCTTCAAAATTGAATTTGTGTTCAGTATGCCGGCACCAGGTACCCACAGGCGCGTTTCGGACTTCAAGGTCCTCTTCAGTGTGGTCCCGACCCAGTGCTGAGGAATACTGAACATTTCTGACTATTTCAAGCCAATACGATGCCACTATGAAGCATTAGATGGCGTTAGCTATCGAAATCATGAATTATTCTTGTTTGACACTGAAATTTTGTGAAATTAAAAATACACCGAAAACATTTTTTTATTAAATGAGTAATAAACGAAATATTTAAATAACAAAATATTTACAGTATTCTTCACACATTCTCAAGTCAGGTCAACTAATAGAAAATATCAAATTAACTTATTTTGTAATTTAATTAATAATAAATTAATAATGTTGTTTTTCTGCGCTTTATGGGTTAAACTAATTTTTAATTACCATAAAAATCAAAAAAACTTATAAAACAAATATTAAGATATAGTAATGTTTCAAAATAAATCTGGTGTAATGAGGCCTGCAATTAATTCTAAAACGATCTGTGTTACAAAAACAAAAAAAATCTTCACTAATTTACAACTCTTCAATTCGCTCGCTGAAATTTTTCACAAACACAAACATTTACAAAACTTAAAAGCGTAAAAAAATAAGGAACAATTTTGTAAGAAAAAAAAAATCGGAATTGTTAATTAAGTCTATTATTAGAGGTGGTGCTATTGACAAAAAAAAACACTGTACGTCTTTTGTTATTTCGTGTTTTTTAAAGAAGGAATTTATTTATCAATTAAATTTGATCTTAAGGTAACTAACCCAATCAATTAAGGAATATATTGATAAACACTTTATCAATTTAATTTGATCTTCGCGTAATTCAATTAAGGAATATATTGATAAAAACTTCCCTGATTTTTATTTTAAAAAAAACTTAAAAGTTTTAAATTAAACACTTTCATGGAAATTATTTGTGTCGTAGAATAAAGTCTTTAACCCTTAAAAATTTGCATTCAGTGAAATTAAACGAAGGTGCAAACAATTATTTAGTACTTTAGGGATAGATTACACGTCATGAGTATTCTCTTTAAATCAAAGAAATTGAGTCAAATGGGGATTTTTTAAGCTTAAAAGGTACCAAAGTTAAGTCAATATAAATGAGTTACTTTTACTTTTAGGATACACATAATTTACATTTCTAAAAATTTGCTATTTTTAAAATACACACAGTTTTCATATTTCAAAAATAACTCACTTATATTGACATAATTTTATCACTTGTTTTGCTCAAAACAAGGGATATGTTTTGAGCTGAAAAAATTTATAAACTTACCGGGTGTTGACTTGGCGGACGCAACATAGGAAATCGCATGTTAGTTTTAAAGTGTTCAAATATTGGCTTCCCTATTTATTTTAGAGACAAAATGTATTTCACTTTTTTGTAGAGGGAAAAATTCTAAATTTATGAATGTTCTCACTTAACACTTTACGTTTCTCTAAGTTAAAATAATTAAGAAAAAGTAATGTGATTTTATAAAAATAATGACATACCATGGAATTGATACAATTGCGGATATTCCCTGCTTATTGTTCAAAGTTCAATTTAAAGCTTTAAACAAGTGTTTTCCACTCCCAGACTAAGCATGAAGTAAAATTTCGAGTTTAGAAAAGCCCCGTGAAAATTTGTCGCGGGTCGCTGCGCGACCCTCGACAAATTTTCTGGGCTTTTCTAAACTCGAAATTTTACTTCATGCGCCACGCGTATAAAACACAGATTTTAATTAAAGTTCGAATATACCTAAATTTGACAATATTATAGTATTTATACGCGTGGCGCATGAAGTAAAATTTCGAGTTTAGAAAAGCCCAGAAAATTTGTCTCGGGTCGCTGCGCGACCCTCGACAAATTTTCACGGGGCTTTTCTAAACTCGAAATTTTACTTCATGCTTAGTCTGGGAGTGGAAAACACTCGTTTAAAGCTTCAAATTGAACTTCTTTAAACATCAACGAATGTTAAAAAATTTAGAGCTAAAATAATTAAGAAAAATTAATGTGATTTTATAAAAATAATGACATACCATGGAATTGATACAACAATTGCGAATACTCCCTGTTTTTTTTTAAGTTCAATTTAAAGCTTTAAACAAGTGTTTTCCACTCCCAGACTAAGCATGAAGTAAAATTTCGAGTTTAGAAAAGCCCCGTGAAAATTTGTCGAGGGTCGCGCAGCGACCCGAGACAAATTTTCTGGGCTTTTCTAAACTCGAAATTTTACTTCATGCGCCACGCGTATAAAACACTATAATATTGTCAAATTTATGTTTATTCGAACTTCACCTAAAATCTGTGTTTTATACGCGTGGCGCATGAAGTAAAATTTCGAGTTTAGAAAAGCCCAAAAAATTTGTCTCGGGTCGCTGCGCGACCCGAGACAAATTTTCACGGGGCTTTTCTAAACTCGAAATTTTACTTCATGCTTAGTCTGGGAGTGGAAAACACTCGTTTAAAGCTTCAAAAAGTACTTTTTTAAAAATCAACGAATGTTAGAATATTTACAGCGAAAGTAATTAAGAAAAAGTAATGTGATTTTATAAAAATAATGACATACCAAGGAATAATAGAACAATTGCGAATATTCCCTGTTTATTTTTCAAGTTCAATTTAAAGCTTTAAACAAGTGTTTTCCACTCCCAGACTAAGCATGAAGTAAAATTTCGAGTTTAGAAAAGCCCCGTGAAAATTTGTCGAGGGTCGCGCAGCGACCCGAGACAAATTTTCTGGGCTTTTCTAAACTCGAAATTTTACTTCATGCGCCACGCGTATAAAACACTATAATATTGTCAAATTTATATTTATTCAACCTTCACTTAAAATCTGTGTTTTATACGCGTGGCGCATAAAGTAAAATTTCGAGTTTAGAAAAGCCCAGAAAATTTGTCTCGGGTCGCTGCGCGACCCTCGACAAATTTTCACGGGGCTTTTCTAAACTCGAAATTTTACTTCATGCTTAGTCTGGGAGTGGAAAACACTTGTTTAAAGCTTTAAATTGAACTATTTTAAAAATCAACGAATGTTAAAATATTTAGAGCTAAAATAATTAAGAAAAATTAATGTGATTTTATAAAAATAATGACATACCATGGAATTGATACAACAATTGCGAATACTCCCTGTTTTTTTTAAGTTCAATTTAAAGCTTTAAACAAGTGTTTTCCACTCCCAGACTAAGCATGAAGTAAAATTTCGAGTTTAGAAAAGCCCCGTGAAAATTTGTCGAGGGTCGCGCAGCGACCCGAGACAGATTTTCTGGGCTTTTCTAAACTCGAAATTTTACTTCATGCGCCACGCGTATAAAACACTATAATATTGTCAAATTTATGTTTATTCGAACTTCACCTAAAATCTGTTTTATACGCGTGGCGCATGAAGTAAAATTTCGAGTTTAGAAAAGCCCAGAAAATTTGTCTCGGGTCGCTGCGCGACCCTCGACAATTTTTCACAGGGCTTTTCTAAACTCGAAATTTTACTTCATGCTTAGTCTGGGAGTGGAAAACACCCGTTTAAAGCTTCAAATTGAACTTTTTTAAAAATCAACGAATGTTAGAAAATTTACAAATAAAATAATTAAGAAAAAGTAATGTGATTTTATAAAAATAATGACATACCATGGAATTGATACAACAATTGCGGATATTCCCTGTTTTTTTTTTAAGTTCAATTTAATGCTTTAAACAAGTGTTTTCCACTCCCAGACTAAGCATAAAGTAAAATTTCGAGTTTAGAAAAGCCCCGTGAAAATTTGTCGAGGGTCGCGCAGCGACCCGAGACAAATTTTCTGGGCTTTTCTAAACTCGAAATTTTACTTCATGCGCCACGCGTATAAAACACAGATTTTAAGTGAAGTTCGAATAAACATAAATTTGACAATATTATAGTGTTTTATACGCGTGGCGCATGAAGTAAAATTTCGAGTTTAGAAAAGCCCCGTGAAAATTTGTCTCGGGTCGCGCAGCGACCCGAGACAAATTTTCACAGGGCTTTTCTAAACTCGAAATTTTACTTCATGCTTAGTCTGGGAGTTGAAAACACTCGTTTAAAGCTTCAAATTGAACTTTTTTAAAAATCAACGAATGTTAGAAAATTTACAGCTAAAATAATTAATAAAAAGTAATGTGATTTTATAAAAATAATGACATACCATGAAATTGATACATCAATTGCGGATGTCAAAATAGCACAAGATATTGCTGTTACTTAATTAACGACAAAAAACATAACGCAAACATCGTGATAACTGTGGTCTGCGTAATACCACTTTATTAAGAGGATTTTTTCTTGTAAGTGTAAATCATTTCGAAAACATTTACTTTAATCAAGTGACTGCGATATCTTTTGCCATTTTGACATCCGCAATTGTTATTTCAATTCCATGGCATGTCATTATTTTTATAAAATCACATTACTTTTTCTTAATTATTTTAACTTAAAGAAATATAAAATGATAAACGTTAACAGGAATGTATTCAGAATTTTTTCCTCTACAAAAAAGGTAAATGCAGTTTGTTTCTAAAATAAATAGGGGAGCCAAAATTTGAACATTTCAAAATTTACATGGGATTTCCTATGTTGCGTCCGCCAAGTCAACACCCGGTATATACACTGCCCTGCAAAAGTTTGGACTCACTTAGAAAAATCGTTTTTTTTGTATTTATCGCTTTAATTATCGTTCTCAGACCGTTTTATACCACGCATTTGTTTAGAATAACACTTTATTAATAAGTAATAAATATTTACTTGTCATATTCTTCAGTTTTTTTTCTAGAAAAAATTGAGAAAATCAATCCAGCCGTTTTTTTATCAATATGTTGGCCTTTCGATTTGATGATTGCCCTACAAATTCTGGGCATTCTTTCCACCAATTTCTAAAGTCTTTCTGGTCGCAATCGTTGCCAAGCCTGCTGAAGACATTGCCACAAGCGAGATTCGCTAGTTGGATGTAGTTTCCGCACTTATCTGTCCAGCTCATCCCACAACAGTTCGATGGGATTTGCATCCGGCGATTGTGGTGGCCATTCCATGAATTTAAGAGTGCATGCAGCTTCTTTCGATCTTAAATAGTTCGTACAAAATTTTAAGTACACACACCGGCAAAATTAAAGGAACGCAGATAAATTCGATATTTTTTTCTCCGTGCAACTTTTTTTTGGGCAATTTCAGTGGCATGTCGTACAACCAAGGTAAACTAACTAATAGCAGTTCCTTTTGCAAAGCTATGTGCCATTGTGAAACCTCTTAAAAAAAGAAACCAAAAAGTAGCGTTTTTGCTCTAGAAGAATTATACACTTTGACTTTGTTTAAACATGTAATAAGAGAAATTAAACATATTATTTTTTTAATATCGTGTATTGCCTCCACGAGCCCTTATGACTGCAGTCATCCGCCTTCCCATACTTCTGATGACGCCGGCGATCATTTCTTGAGGCAAATTATCCCATTCTTCAATTAAAGCAGCTTTCACTTCTTCCGTGTTTTGGACAGCAGGAATTCTTGACCTAAGTCGTCTACCTAGTATGTCCCAGACATGTTCAATCGGATTCAGGTCCGGAGAACATGCTGGCCAATTTATTTTTGTTATACCCATTTGGTTTAAATAGGCAATTACACAGCGAGCGACGTGCGGACGAGCATTGTCTTGCATTAAGACAAAATTTTCCCCAATATGTGGAGCGAAAGGTATCACATGGTCTTGCAGGATATCCCTAATGTACCTATCCGCATTTAAAGTGCCGTCCTGAATCACCACCAACTCTGTGCGTGCCCCTAAACATACGCCGCCCCATACCATAATTGAGCCTCCACCAAAAGAGACAGCAGGAGTAAAATTAAATGGTGCATTTTGTTCTCCTTGACGTCGATACAATCTTTCCCTACCGTCAATCGAATTTACGCAGAAACGGCTCTCATCCGTAAACAAAACATGACCCCATTGGTCATTATTCCAATGCTGGTATTCTCGAGCGAAGTCTACTCGATGTCCTCTCTGAAGTTTTGGGGCTTTTATTGGCACATACGACTTCAAACCAACTTCTTTAAGTCTTCTTCTTACTGAACGTTCACTTATATTGGTTCCACGAACTTCTTCCAGTACGTTTCTTGTTTGAACTGCAGTTTGACGTCTGTTTCGCAGTGTTTGCAATGCTATAAATCGATCATCTATAGCAGTGGTTGAGCGTTTTCTACCCTGACCTCGTCTTCTGACATACAAACCAGTCTGTCTCCAACGGGTAACACTGCGATGGATCGTTGATTTTGATTTTCCAAACATTTAGGCAACCTCTCGGAAGGTCCGACCATTTTCGATCATTTCTATTGCCCTAGCGATATCAGTCGGTGCTAAATCACCCATTATTAACTGGTTGATAACCAAATTGACGATTGTAAATAAAAAAATGGTGATGTGTCCATCATAGTACTTTCCCCCGTAAATTGCGTATTAAATCACTTAAAATATTTGTAGCATTATTGTTTTCAAAGTGTCTTCAACTTTTTGATAACTACAACTTTTATTTGAAACATTTTCAATTGGATCAACACATACTGACACAAACCAATGACTAGATAAAAAACACTATTTATTGAATATCTCAAAAACTAAAAGTGCTATGACAAAAAGTGAATCTACAAAAAATATTTAGTTTTTCATTTCCTACAACTTTTATTTAAAACATTTTTCAATTGTATCGACACATACACTGTCACACACCAATAACTAGATAAAACACACAACTTTTGAAATATCTCAAAAACTAAGAGTTCTATGACAAAAAGTAAGTGAACATTACATCTTCATTTTATTATTATCTACAACTTTTATTTGAAAGAATTATTTGTTTGATGAACATTTATTGAAAAAATCTGAAAAAACTGAAAAACGCTAAGAGTAAAGTACCACTTCCGGTTTTCCGATTTTCACCAAAAGCTTTTCAGTTCTTTCGATTGTAACAAAAAGCTTAAGTTTCAAGTTTCATCTCGATATCTTTAGCGGTTTTCGCGGTACAGCGCACACAGACACACAGACAGACAGACAGACATTTTTCAAAAATGGTCTTATTCGGCTCAGGGGACCTCAAAACGGATATTACGGGGGAAAGTAAAAAACAAATTCGAACGATAACTTATTAAAAAATACGAACTTTTGTCCAAAGAAAACACGCCGTTTCAAATGTAAGGCAACAACTAACACAATACTATACAACTTAAAGAGATGTCAACATGTAATTACAAGTCTCAAGTTTTAACTAATGTTTTAAAAAATGACATATGGTAGTAGGAAATGCGACGCCGTCTAGACCTAGCCAGTAAAAAAAGAAATTTAATGAATAAAATTAAATGTTGTATCCGTTCCTTTAATTTTGCCGGTGTGTGTATGTTAAGGGTCGTTATCTTGCTAAAATACAAACCTCAAATCGATGCCAGATGGAATAGCGCTTCGCTGAAGTATTCGGTGATGGTCTTCTCTCCGCATGTTTCCGTCGATTTTTTACCAAGGTGCCGACACCAGCGTATCAGAAACAACCCCATACTATCACACTACCACCGCCAAGCTTAACTGTTGGCTTTACACATTGAGGTGCATGCCGTTCATTAGATTTTCTGCGACAGTACATTCGCCGTTTGCTACTGAAAATTTCAAATTTGGACTCATCGGTCCATAACACCTGTTTACATTGTTCGATAGACCAATTTTTGTGTTCTTTAGCCCATTTGAGTCGTTTACGGACGTTTACCGATCGCAACCATGTTTTTTTGGCAGATACTCGTTCATACAAACCGACATCATGCAACCGACTTGTGACCGTTGTATCGGAGATCGGCTTCGGTAGTGTTTGATTGATCTCGGCTCTGATATCTGGCACTATTTTGAGTCTGGACCGCTTACTTAACACTTGTATAATTCTATCATCACTTTTTGTCGTCTTTTCTGTCAGAAAACGATTTGGTTTCAGCAAATCTCTCCAATGTTGTACGGACTCCTTTCTCTGAAACTCTCAGTATTTGTGCAATTTTTCGCTGCGAATGGCCGGTTTCACTTAAAATTACTATCTGAGCACGTTTTTCTTTCGGTATTTGCTTTGCTCTTGCCATTTTCAAGACTATAGACACAATTTTGAAGGAGCAATATTGATGAAAATATTGTGCAATGAGCAACTGTCTTTCAAGTGTCAAAGTGACAAAATTTGAGGTTATTGGACAGACAATCGACGGCAGATGGGGTTCGAAGTACCGATGCATTGAGCAAAAATTGATTCGAGGTAAAAAAATGTTGAAGTAATTAAAAATGATGTATTTTACTATTGTCGATTTATCAATATTTTAAAATAAACATACTTTGATACAATAAATAATTGATAATTAAACAAAACGCTCAAAAGTTATCAATACAATATTGTTCTGAACAAATACGTTGTATAAAACGGTCTGAGAACGATAATTAAAGCGATAAATAAAAAAAAAACGATTTTTCTAAGTGAGTCCAAACTTTTGCAGGGCAGTGTAAGTAAGTTATTTTAGACTAAATTCCTTTGATTTAAAGTGTAATTAATCTCTAATGTAGGTACACTTAATTGTTTTTGCATTTAAATTACATCTGTACATTCTCAACTCAATAAACTATCTTTTCTGAAAAGTAGAAAAAGGGTTAAAGAGAATATCACTCGCAACTCAATTAACAATCTTTTTAAAAAGTAGAAAAAGGGTTAAAAAGAATAACTCAATAAACTATCTTTTTTGAAAAGTAAAAAAAGGATTAAAGACAATACCATCTCAACTCAATTAACTATCTTTTTAAAAAGTAGAAAAGGGGTTAAAGAGAATACCATTCTCAACTCAATTAACTATCTTTTTTGAAAAGTAGAAAGGGGGTTAAAGAGAATACCATTCTCAACTCAATTAACTATCTTTTTTGAAAAGTAGAAAAGGATTAGGGAATACCATTCTCAACTCAATTAGCTATATCTTTTTTGATAAGTAGAAAAAGGGTTAAAGACCCACTGAGCAAAAAACAAACAAATAACATTACATCAACATTGTAGCAACATTAAACGTTGTTTAAATGTTGATGAAACATTACTTAAATGTGTTTGCTCAGTGGGGAGAACAAGAAATCAAATATTTCTTTTGTAAAAAAAAGAAGTCGGCAACAATATAATACTATCTCTATTTTTAAAGTGATTCTAAATCTAAAGCAATACCGTTTATGCCTCATCTTAATATCATTGTTGAAAAAACAACGCTGCGCTTAATTTTTAAAATTATTATTTGTATGACTCTTCTCCATGTGCCAAAATAAAAGAAATTTAAATGTAAAATATATCTATAAAAACAAAGCACTGAATAAGTAATATAAACAAAAGCAATTATTCAATTCTGAAATTACAAACTTCAACCATTGAATAATTTCCCGATTTAAAGTAAAAGTTGTTAATTGAAAATAGCAATTGAATTGCATTAACTTTGTCAGGTACATAGTTAATCACTAATAGAACTTGTCAACTTTGTCAAGTACATAGATAATCACTAATAGAACTTGTCAGCTTTGTTAAGTACCATCGATGGAAACAAAATGTTGGGACACGTATTGTGTATCAAACTTTGGACTTGTCAGTTAATTGTCATTTGATGTATCGTTTCATTTACATATTTTCATTGTCACTTTCAGAAGCTAAATTTAAAAAAAAACCTGACTAAACCGGTTATGTTTGACATTATCCAGTTTTCGATTGAAAACTCTTATTTAAATATTTTTATTGTCACTTCACCTTTCTTTAAAAAACCTGACTGAACCGGTATAAATTTGGTTATATTTGACATTATCCAATTTTTGATTTGTCCCAACATTTTATGTCCACCGATGGTATATAGATAATCACTTATAGAACTTGTCAACTTTGTCAAGTGTATAGAAAACAAATAAAAACACTTCTCAGACCTGTAAAGTACCATCGGTGGACATAAAATGTTGGGACAAATCGAAAATTGGGTAATGTCAAATATAACCACCAAATTTATATCGGTTAAGTCAGGTTTTTTAAAGAACGGTGGAGTGACAATAAAAATATTTAAATGAGAGGAAAAGAAAGGTCCAAAGTTTGACACACACTTAACAAATTTTACTTCTCAGACCTGTAAAGTACCATCGGTGGACATAAAATGTTGGGATAAATCGAAAATTGGGTAATGTCAAATATAACCACCAAATTTATACCGGTTAAGTAAGGTTTTTTAAAGAACGGTGGAGTGATATATAAATATTTAAATGAGAGGAAAAGAAAGGTCCAAAGTTTGACACACACTAAACAAATGTTACGTGTCCCAACATTTTATTTCCACCGATAGTACATAGAAAATTGATGACTTTTACCTTAAAAATGAAGTTTACAATTCCAATTTTAATTCCAATGTATTCATGTTATTACTTATTCAATGCTGAAACTCGTCTATGCTTAATTGTTTTTATGTTCTTCGATATTTTTGGAACTGTCTTCCAATTTTATAAACACACACACACACACACTATTCATTTTCTTTTGAAAGAAAAACAACTGAAACAAAACAATCGCAGTTCATCCGTTTGTTGTATGTCCTCTTTCGACGATACATGTTATTTATATGTGTATAAAGAATATCAAAGATGTAGCAATAATATTATTATATAAAAAACTATTATATTATGAAACAAGAAAAATATGATATATAAGATAAAAAAAACAAATTGTTTATATTTACATTATATTATTATAAATGAAAAAAATGTGAAATGAAAAATTCTATGGAAACTACGTTGATTTCGATTTTTGAATATATTTAAAAATGAATTGCAAGGCCAATTCGCAAGTGTTGTACTTCTTGTACCTATTTAAGTTATTAAAATACGTTTAAAATTATTTCCACTGTTTATTTTTTACTCTCCCTCTAAAAATTGAAGTTCAATTGCTTGTGGCCGATTGTGTTTAAAAAAATATTAACACCAAATTATTTTTTTAATTTATTAAAGTAATTGGCAAAACAGATTCCTGTAATACAAATTGAATTTTAACGGGGTGATTTTATTTTTATTTATTTATTGGTGTAGAATATCAATGCAAGAATTTTCTACACCAAAATAACTAAATTCGATAAAGTCACCCCGTTAAAATTCAATTTGTATTACAGGAATCTGTTTTGTCAATCACTTTATTAAATTAAATAAATAATAATTTGGTGTTAATATTTTTAAACACAATGGGCCACAAGCAATTGATTTATTTAAAATGTATTTATAACTATCGTTTCATACGCCGAAAAACCTTAATTCCCTTCTAAAATTCAATTCAGTTTACAGAAAACTGCATTGCCGACCATTTCATTAAAATAAAATAAATAAACGATAAATGTTAAATATTTTACACAAAACAATTCGAACAAAGTGGAATATTATTATTGATGTATCAGTGTCTTAATTACTTGAAAACGCATGCTTAATTAAATATCAGTTGATTTAATAGATCTGTATTACCGACAATTTTGTAAAAATAAAAATGTTTTAAAAAACTTCTAATTATTTATTTCATATAAAACCACACGATAAATATACTTTTTGTTATTTTGTATCCACGTGTTTGTGTAATTCTTAAATTCCTTTTTTTAAAACTTAATTTGTATTAAAGGAATCTGTATTATCGACTATTTGATTATAATAAGAATTCGGTTTTGTTAATAACTAATAATTTAAAGAGATAAACGTATTTAACAATTTATTGTACCAGTTTTTAAACATTTTTTGACTAATTGCAATGAAATTTCTGTTTTACATTTCCGTTGACGTTTAACGAATCTGCATTATCGACAATTTTATTAAAGTTGCAAATAATGGTTAAAACATTAAATTAAATAATAGAATATTATAAATAAAATATCATGTTTATATTGTATTTTTAAGGTAGTTTTGTCTTCATTTATTATACTAATCAATCATGTTCATTTCTTAAATATTAAAAGATTAAAATAACTGTATTATCGACTATTTTATTAAAATCAACTTAACGCCAATTAAAACTATTATCAAGATTAGGATATAATTAAAGGCATTAACATTTCATTTTCATTCAAACTACCTTATATTTTTGTGCAAATTTAGCATCAATTATCATTTAAAAATTGATATTAAAGTGATCTGTATTACCGTCTGACATATTTTAACCCAGTAGTGTAACAAGCCGTTGATCTTTTCAATTATAATATACCGTTTCTTTCTAGCCCCAGACCAAGAATAATAGCAGTATATTTAATCTATCTGTTTGTAGCCTTTAAAGCATCAATATCTAGCTGTAAAATCGCACAGAAACAATTGAGGGGCTCAGTGGAAAAGTGATATAAACTCTGTATTTTTTAAATATGACCAAACCTAAGATGTTTTACTGCAAACAGTTGCAGTCCTGCTTTAACAATAGGGCATTTCAAACATCAAATTTTGAAATGTTGGTAAATGTTTATCAATGTGACAAATAAATTGTCACAATGCAGAGTTTTAAAATAGAGAACGCTACGCTACAAGTTGCAACTTTACAACACATACAGTGATTTTTTTCTTTTAAGTATACTTTCACATAGTTCATATAAACGTTAATTAATTAATGACCGTGATCAAAACTAAGCAGTATATTTTGAACCTCATTTTAAATCAGTGTTTAATACGCGTGGCGCATGAAGTAAAATTTCGAGTTTAGAAAAGCCTAATTTGGCTTGGTCGCTCCGCTGCGCTACGCGACCAAGCCAAATTTTCAGGCTTTTCTAAACTCGAAATTTTACTTCATGCTTAGTCTGGGATTGGAGATCCTCGTGAGAGTCTTTAGATCAAAAGTTTTTAATAAGTCTGAAAATTTACATTGAAAAATCGTAACATATATGTATACCCACAGCTGGGCACCGTTAATCAAATAGTTAACTTCGTTAATCGTTAATCCGCTACAAAAAAAAAATAGCTTCGTTAAACGTTAAAGCGTTACATTTCAGAAGAATTAACGCAAGTTAACGTTAATCGTTAATTTGTTAATACATGTAAAATTGCATTTTTATATCGTTGCGTTAGTAAACTTATAAAATCTGTTGGTTTAGGTTCTAGAAGTTAACAGGTTAGGAACAAAACAAAATACTTATATAATTCAAATGTGTAATTTAATCGTCGGGCATAAGGTGCATATTCCCCTTCATGAGCATTAACATGTTGAAGTTCTCGTTTGAAAGCGAGGCTCGTTTTGGTGTTAAAATGTCTTTACCCGTGGAAAACAGACGTTCAACTGCAGCGCTTGAGGGTATAGCAGTATTGTATTTAATGAATAGATTTATGAATATCTGTTCCCCGAGGAATGCAGCATCGTTGAACGAGTCTTTTGATTTCATGTCCAGCCACATTTTAACGAGACTTTGCGCTTTACTCTTTAAAGAGTTGGAGCTCTTTGGTTTTTCTATAGACTGGGTGACAGAATTGAAAAAGTCTTCCTCGTCATCATCGTTGTTACTCGTATTGCTTCCTCCGCCACTTAAACTATCTCTGTCCTTCAAATTTTCCGCTGCTTCTTGTCGTAAGGCATCTTCTACCTTTTTTTCCATGCACTTTTTTACTGCATCCACTCTACTGCTGTCATACGTTTCCAGCCATATTAACCGGAACTTTGGGTGAAATGCTGTGGCACGTTGGCACTGTTCATCATTCAGGAGTGGCCTAAACCTTTTCTCTATGCCATTTAATAAGGCATTGGCTAAAGCTCTGCAATTTACTAGGCCCTTAGATTTAATATTTTTTAATTTATAGACAGTTGCTGCGATCGTCGGTAGTAGTGATCCGAGATATGCTTGAGCTTCTCCTGGGATACAATCGAGGGCATTCGCGACAGGTGCCATAACCTGTAAATAAGTGTTTAATATAAGTATTGATATGATGTGAAAAGAAAATAACTTTACTAAAACGTTAATTTAAACTATATACATATATAAATTTACCTTTGCGTACTCCTTCATTACGGTCACATCTTGGTCATTGAAAGTTGGAATTTTTTGTTGAGTCATAATTCTGTGAAGAGAAGGTCTTTTTGTTTCCAATATACTGTTGAGAACGACAATAGCATCATACAGAGGGTTTCACCTCGTCGTATTTGGAAGGACAAGTCGTCTGCCTAATTCAGCGTGAATGCTATCTGCTGCTACCGTACTACGTGATTGCTGATTCCACAAAGTATGTGCCTTGGCTAAGGCATTTCTGTAGGGAGTCTTGAAAACAGTTATTTGTAGAGCAGCATCTGCATCTTTGCTAGCGACCAAATTGAACGTATGTGCAGCACATCTCATGTGAACTGGCAAAGTATTAAAGTTTTCTAATATCTGTTCATTGATTTCATTGCACTGGAGACGATCAGGAGCTTTCAGTATGTTTTCTACTGAAATAAATTCTAAGTCATCATCATCTTCTTCTGAGTTTGGATTTAAAAGGTTGGCAATATCAGGATCAGACTCAGACTCTAAATCACATGATGGCAACTTTGGAAGTATGTCGATCTCCGAGCCGAATTGCACAAATGCCTTTACAAAGTTACTGCCATTATCCGTGGTAGTCCTAAAATAAAATTAAGCCAGTAATATTTAAAACAGTTTATGACGAAAAAATGTTGATAGTTCAAGTCTCGTCGAGATAAAAACACACTTTAGACTACTTTGTTGACCATTTTTATAAAATATTTCACCAGCTCTTTAAGCTAGCCTATGGCTGATTCATCATAAAGATCATTACATTCCGATAAAAAATAATGAATAATAATTAATAATAATAACTAAAATACTTCGCAATACATTTGAGAATATGTGCACAAAATTTCATGTTGATCGGCTAAGTAGTTTCTACGTGAATGCGTAACAAAAGAACAAACTCACATTCATATTTATAATGTTAAGTAAGGATTATGTAACCAATCTACATCACCGTAGGTACATGGTTTCACTTGTTTGTGTACGAAAATAAAAAAAACGAAAAATAGACTTAACTGACCTTGTGATTTTTTTATCTATGTGAAATTCATA
Organism: Philonthus cognatus; assembly: GCA_932526585.2. Taxonomy (NCBI): domain Eukaryota; kingdom Metazoa; phylum Arthropoda; class Insecta; order Coleoptera; family Staphylinidae; genus Philonthus; species Philonthus cognatus. The sequence goes on from OW052241.1 coordinate 32,312,299, forward strand.
GTGAATATCTATCATTGTTTGGGCCAGGATATCGTATGTATGATGACCTTTTAGGCGTATGCACGTTAATACTGCATGCATTCTGGCTCTTGTGATAAGATCTAACCAGTGAAGTCATGCCCAAATAACTTTTGTTGTGAGCTGACCAACAGTCAGCCGTCGTTGCCACCCAATCAATGTTTCCAAGTAAACTGAAATTAAAATTATAAACACATCACGTTTAAAAAAAAATGCTATAATAATAAATGAAAATTATATACATATATGCACGCATACCTATTTTATGAACCCCTAATTATTTAAACTTTTTTCAAATAAAATTATACCTACGTAGGTATACGTAGGGCGACGTTTATCTGTTAAAAATAACTAGAAAATAGGTACTTATTTTAGTTACTTAATGCGTCTACCCAAAGTTCTTCTTGAAACTGAGTTTTTGCTCGGGTTTAACGTTTTTATCAACGCACCAAAAGACTTGCTTTCGACAACTTGTAAAGGAATCATGTTTGAAACAAATAAATTTACTATACATTTGTCCACTTTGTCTTGGGGTACACCGCTGCCAGTAGCTAAAATCCCGAACGATTCCCAGATGCTCAGCTGTCGACCCTGTTGTATTCTTCTTTTAACGGGATTAGGATTACTGCTACTTGTGCTATCATCATTATCATTAATATTGTCAGAATGAGTTCTCCTTTTTGTCTTGCCGTTGCCCCGTTTAGAGCCCGCCTTAACAATCTCTTCAAACTGTACGTATTGTGACTCATGTACGATCTTACATGTTGTTTCAAATTATTCAGGCTTGATACATGAACTTTTATTTTGGTGTCTTTCGGCAAGCATCGCTTACACGCAAAAAGTATTTGCTGGCCAGATCTGGATACAAACTCCACATACTCAGTCAAATGTGGCCATTGATTCTCACCAGGACCGCTGGAATCCGATTCCATGTCTTCCATGATATGGTTTTAATTACTACACTGCACAGTACACTTTTTCTATCTAACTAAATTACACTACACTCTTCTTTATCAACACGCAAATGATCACTGACAGTAATTTATAATAACAACAAACAAAACACTCGTCACTCTAAGCACCGGCGCTAAGTAATGAAATGATCAAACGAAACAAATCTCTCCGCAGTTTCCTCACTCGCACGCGCCGGTAAAATATTTATAGTTTTGTTTTTGTTTTACTCGCTGCCACGCGCCGCCCGGCACACAGCACGGCACTTGTCGTTTCATACTTGTCTGAACCTGTTTTTCGCGCCGCGCCGCGGTGCCGTGTGGTAAATAGTAGGCATTGGATTAACGGACTTCTGCATATTAACGGAAGTTAACGTGTCCGTTAACATTTTTAAAAGTTAATCCGTTAATCAAAATGTTAACTTTGTTAATTAACGATTAACGGATTAACGAGTTAATGCCCAGCTATGTGTATACCTAAAATAAAAATTCTTTGTATTTCCAACTTTTTCAAAATTTGAACATGTAATTGGGCAGATAATGAAGAAAACAGATATTCTTGGGCATTGACCTGATCCTCAGAGAAACTTTATTAAATTGGTAATAGATACAAATAATTTGAGGCGGTGATAGGTACCATCGGTGGAAACAAAATGTTGGGACAGGTAAAATTTGTTTAGTGTGTGTCAAACTTTGGACTTGTCAGATACTTACACAAATCAATCTCATGTCACTTGTACTACTTTTCCACTGAGCCCCTCAATTATTAACGGAACATGTTATTAATCTTCTTTCAATTGCAGCACAGTATTTCTTTTATTTTCCACTTACCGTTTTAAAGATGCTTCATTGTGACAATCTACGTAATATGAATGTCCTTCGGAAACAAATAAAACAACTGTATAAATCAAACATTAATAATATTTTTCATTAATAAAACTTTCGTAAATCTTTTGTTTTTACACACCTCCAATTCATACAGTAAATAGATATATATTTTTATCACAATATAAAGAGTAAAGAATTTTCATTTCATTTTTGACTAACCTATTCACACATTGCACTAGTTGTGATCTCGCATTCCGCTTGAGTCAAAAAATAAATTTCAATTAAATAAACAGCAAATAATGAATTGATAAATACAAAATAAAAGTCATTATTTTCTTCTTGCTGAATAATTGGAATGAATTCGAGCCAATAATCCTCATTACACAAATATACAGGGTGAATTATAATATGTAAAACAAAAATTAATGTTGGTTTAGTAATCATCAATTTAATCTAAAAATAATATATTTAATGAACTTCTCATGTAACATTTTTTGAATCTAATTATGGTGCATTTAATTATTAAAACACTTCGTTTGTGTCAGTGATTTATGAAATCAGTAAACCAACAAGCTAAGTGTTTTAATTAAATTATATCATAATTAGACTTAAATTATATGAAAAATGTTCCACTTTGACGATCTGTTAATTAGTTAAAATTAAACCATTCTTTTTATAAGAATATTTGTTTATACTTTGAGCACCTAAATCTTCCCTTAAGTTTTGTCCCACATATTATGTAACACCCTGTATGGTGTCATACAAACCACAGTAAATATATTTATATTTGCAATTTATAAAAGTATGAAATTCACCGAGTGAAAATATACAGGGTGTTTCAACTAAGATGGAAAGTTGCGTCTCTTAATATAAAAAAAAAATAACTAAAAAAAGGTTTAAATAGATGTTGGATAGAATCAGCTTCTCTATATTGCAACATTATTTCACAATAGGCACATACACTGCTCATATTAAAGACATGCTAATTATAAGACATTCTGTATCTGCAAATTAAATTGCTGTTTGTACAGAAGTTGATTTCATATCATTTTTTATAGATTCGAGTATTAAAAGAAACATGGTTGCAACACCCTGTACAATGTATAAGTTTATATTACAAACAACAATTTGATAAATTTATTTCATCTTTGTTTTTTGTTCTTGTATACAGTATGTGAATTTATTTCGTTAGATCTTAAATACAGGGTATTAATCAACCATCTCAATCTGGCCGATGAGTTAAATGTTAAACAGATCGAAAACCTGCCAGAACTGCTTTTTTGGTCTATTTTCAATTAAATTTAATTGATGATTAATCAAAGAGTTGTAACACTTGTTAGAAGTTTGAAATTGAATCGGTTCAGTAGTTTTGACCGGTTTTAGATCTGCACGACACTCAACTCATCCACGAGAATGAGATGGTTGAGTAATACTACAAATGAGAGGTGACAGTTTGAATTTCGCGCAATTTCATCAAACGAGGTTATGTGTACAGCGGGAAATTCAAAGTCGGACCATCGACGTTATTTCCAATCACTTCGTCGTCAACGGTTTTAACACATTGATCACCGCGGGTTCTAAACGCGCGGTGATCAATAAAAGTGAATGACACGCGGCGATCAACGTGTTAAACCAATGGATATTCAAAATGCAGTGCATTGCAGAGATGTCAATTCAGTTTTAATGGAATAAAGAGTTGCTGAATTTATTTCTTCATACACATACTGTATATAAAGGGGAGAGCCACAATTTTTTTTCAAAGTTCGATATGAGAAAAAGAGAAGCGTGAATAGATGATGTTTTGTTCTAGCAATATTATACTCAGATATGACTGGTGTTCACTTCAAAATGTTAAGGTTTCTATTTAGATATGCTAGCTGTTTTCTTACTTTATCATTCATCGCCTACTTTAAAATAAAATATTGTGGCTCAGACCTTAGCACGGAAAAATATTTCAACAATGATAATCATTTATTTTTAAACCTTAATAAAGTGAAAGCTTTTCTTATTATCCACTTGCTTCTTTTATCATTTTTTTAAACAATTATCACACACTCTGACTGGCTCGTACCAGCCTCTGAACGGCACCGCTTTTTTCGTGTTGGAGCAATCATCGCAGACGCCCTTGCCGCACTCCCTGCAGTGGTGCAGTGGGATCAGCGTGCCGAACGGATTTCCGCACACTTCGCAGTTGAGGCACTCATTGTCCGGCGTCCAGTACGCCGGCCTCGCAGTCTCTTTTATAATACCTAAGGTTATATGAATATTATTGTAATTTTATATGTTATGTTTTACGAACAAGGGATAGGGTTAAAAAGATGCACGCTGCGACTTCGATTGATCCGAGAGTGCTATTGTTTCTTACCTTTGGGTATATCTAGTACGGAAGCAACGGCTGATAATGAACTGGCGACGGCCTCCCCGTATTTTCTCACCCTAATAAAAAATTGTTAAATATATTACTCAGATTCTGATCGTGAAATAAAATAAAAATTAGATGTTCTTGCACATTTAACGCGGCACAAAGTGAATGCCGTGCGTCGATCAACGTGTTAATTAAACAAAGGAAGGCGCATGCATAATATATTTGAGTATCATATTATTATAATTATCATTAATTTACCTAACGTCCGTGTCGTCTGCGGTATGGACCAAGCTAGAGGGCGCTTCGCGATAGCAGTCGTCGCATACGCGCACATCGTAAGTCCAGCCTTTGGCAGGAACGGGTTGGCTTTTCGACGAACACTGCTCACAGAAACCTTCCCCACATTCACGGCAGTGATGTTTGGCAGCCGTCGGCGCGAACGGCGTTTTGCATTTGTGACAATGCTAAGAAGAAAAGAACATAACCTTAAAATTGAAATAGTGAACCAGGGTTGCCAAGTCAGTTTTCTCTTCTCTTCTACTAACCGAGATTCCCTATAGTAACACCCAAATGTGACCACCCTGTACATAAAATAAAATAAAAATAAATTGCTAACAGAAAAAAGAGCCTTTCATTTTTTTAAGACTCATGGGGGGGATGGATCCTATAAATCACCCCCCTATTTACGCCACTGTGATTTAATCTAATTGCCAAACTACTACCATTTTACTTAGCATACTCACCTAGAATAACAGTTACATTTTTTATCGTATTCATCAATTTGACAATTATACAAGTTTTTACTACATTTTATGGAAATACAATATAAAATTCTTAATTTTTTTGAAGCCCAGCTTCACAGTTTAATATTCTACAACTCAACTCAGAACTCAGGATATTTTCAATATCATAGATTCAGATTTGTAACTTAGCAATACAATAGGTATTTATTCAAGAGGAAATTGGTCAAAGCTTTCTCAATCAAATTCTTATTCAAATTTGATTAGGAAAGCTTTGACAAAATTTTCAATGCACTTACAGTAATTTCATGATTCGGCCTCCAATAACTGGGAGCGATTTTATCCGTCACCCAATCCGTGAGCACCTTCTTCGGCTGCGAAGTAACGGAAGCGACTGCGTCGGAAATCATCGTGACCCCATCGAGAACCCTCTGCGCTGAATTGTGCGAGCCGAGGAATTTCCTGTCCTGGAAAAAGCATTCCACCTGCACGTTTTCACAAAGACATATTTTTCCAACCACCGAACCACCAACCAAAACAACACATGCAAAAGAAAAAGAAGCGAGTTAATTAAATTAGCGCTAGTCAAAAGGGGGAACTCACCCCTGGCCAAATGTGGACGATTTCGGGAATGACGGCCGATTCTTCAGGGCTCTTGTTGCCGAACCAGTGCTGGCGGCTTCTGTAGATTTCGCCGCAGTTTCGGCACTCTATCACGTACCCAGACCAGACGTAGTTGAAGATGCTGCTCCAGGATTGTTCTTGGATTGAGTAGGGTTTCACCACGACACGTTCACCGCGTTTATTACATTGCTAAATTACAAAATTACATCTTAAAAATCAGTTTAAATTTCAAGTCAAATTTCAAATATAATCTGTTTTTTTTTTAATATGATCAATCAAGTTTGACATTTAAAGAATTTAGGGGTGCGATGCAGGTTGTGTGATTTAGGTTAGGAAAAGATTAATCACATGTTATATTGTAAATCAACTTTTATTTTGTAGGTTGTGTGAAGGAAAATCTGACATTAATATAACAATTCAATTAACTCACAAAGGTTAAGATTATAAATGTATTTACCTATCACTGCCTCAAATTATTTGTATCTACTACCAATTTAATAAAGTGTCTCTGAGGATCAGATAAGATAGGAGGATCAGGTAATATTCCTTGCTCAGGAATATCTGTCTTTATTATCTGCCCAAATATATATTTATATTTATATGCCCATTTATATGTTCAAATTTTAAAAAAGTTCTAAAGAAATTTTTCTTTCAGGTATACACGTTAAGATTTTTAATGTAAATTTTCAGACATTCGTGATCTCATTAAAAACTTTCAATTCAAAAACTCTAACGAGTGTTTTCCACTCCCAGACTAAGCATGAAGTAAAATTTCGAGTTTAGAAAAGCCTGAAAATTTGGCTTGGTCGCGTAGCTTTTCTAAACTCGAAATTTTACTTCATGCGCCACGCGTATAGAACACTGATTTAAAGTGAAGTTCAAAATATACTGCTTAGTTCTGATCACATGTTCATTAATTTTACAAATGATTATATGGAATATGTGAAAGTATACTTAGAAGAAAAAATCCCTCTGTGTGTTGTAAAGTTGCAAGTTGTAGCCTTCTCTTTTTTAAAAATCTCTGCATCGTGACAATTTATTTGACAAATTATGATTTGTTTGTCACATTGATAACCATTTACCAACATCTCAAAATTTGATGTTTACAATACCCTACTGTTAAAGCGGGACTACAACGGTTCGCAGTAAATACACTCTAAGTTTGGTTATATTAAAAAAAAAACAGAGTATTTTCACAAACTTTGTTGTTGAAAGAAATAACAAAGACAGCTGCTGTGACATCAATTCTGATAAATACATTTTTATTAGGACAAGTAAATCTTTGTTCGTTAATGTGAACTACTTGCATCTCCTGTATACATTGATGAACATAGAGGGCATTACTTGTCCTAATAAGTGATGCCATTTATAACTTATTTGTATATCATATTTGAGTGGTCTAACTGCAAAACTCACATTCTCCACTTTTTGTGAAAATTGAGTTGGCAGTTTTTTTATGTTCTCCATGTTCTCCAAGTACACGTGTTTTTTGCAATTCGCCAAAAGTTTTTAAAACTGGAGAATGTGAGTGTTGCAGTTAGACTACTCATTTGTCCTATATAAAAAAATATCGAAAATTTTGTAAAAAGTGATGTTTATGATTTGCGTTTGCAATAGTTCTAGTTAAAGTACTCGTTAGTTTATATTGTAGTTAAATGACAAAATACCTAGCAACGCCACTTATGTAATAGTTAAAGTCGCTATCAGTCATATAAATTAATACACAATTTATATTATAGTTACCTTTATATTGTCGTTAGTTAACTAATACTTTAACAGAAACTGCTGCAAACGGTTATGATTCCCCTAAGAGATTAAGATTATATGGCTATTTTTTTAATATGTATTTATTTTAATCCTTACCTTACATAAATACACGCAGTTCTCAAATTGATGCTGGAATTTGCACCTGGCTCCACTAAAGTGTGGCTCGCCCTCTTCCTTGTGGCCCATCGATAGTGTGCAGCCCTCGTTACAGGATTGGCATTTCATTTGGCATGTGAAATATTCCTTTAAATACAAGTGTGGTGGTGTGGATTTTATCTCGCTACTGAATTTATCATTTAAGCCCTACAAAATGTAAAATTATTAATTGTAGTCCAACACTTTTAAGCAGGGCTTCGAACCGGTTTTTGTTCCGGTTCAAATAATAAAATATATATCGGTTCGGTTCTGGTTTTCGTTCCGGAAAAAATAACGTTTTTTTTTATATTCGGTTCAGCTGCGAGTGATTGTGATTGTTTTAATTTTTTTAAAGTTTTTATTTATTTAAAAAAAAATGTTGATGTGTTCATCATAGCAAAATAAATGTTTTCCAATTATTCCCTACATCTGAGTAAATATCCATCACATCTTAGCAGTATATATTTTCAGCTTTACTTTAAATCAGTGTTTTATACACATGACGCATGAAGTAAAATTTCGAATTTAGAAAAGCCCAGAAAATTTGATTTGGGCGCTCCGCTTCACGAAGCCCTGCTTTTGAGGTTATATACAGGGTGTCTACGCTAAACCGTTCGTTAAAAGTTTATGGGGTTGCCGTTGCACTAAACATTTGAAAAAAATCCTCGTCATACGGTAGAATCAGTTCTCCTCATGTGAAATATTTTCAACTTTATATCACTTCCGGTTTCACCGGAAGTAGTACCAAGTTTGTTATTTTAAATAGAACACCCTATATATTAGTAATTTTTTGGATTCCTCGTTAAAATTGCAACATATTTTATTCGAACATATGTACACTTATCTCTTATAGTTTTCAAGCAAAAAAAATATTTCTAAAACTTTGACCTCTAGAAGGCATCTTGAAATCTATCTGTAACTTCTCTTAAGTGTAAGATAAAAATATGATTTATATCTCTACTTGTAACTAGAGGATGCCTCTATGAGTGTATTAATTGGAAACTGTCAATTTTGACAATAAGTGTTCTTAAAATGTCAATATAGAAGTGCCCTCTTCAATATCTCGTAATTCAATTTTTTTAAATGGAATAAGCCATTTTTTATCACGTGGTACGATTGGGAGGAAGATTTCCTACAAAAAAGTATTAACAACTATACTCCTAAAGCAAGTGGTTTTTGAATTATTTCGAAGATTCGTTTTTCGTCGCATTTATGCAGGGAACAATGCGCGCATAAGTCGCAACTGAATTCTAGTAGGCAAGTAGTAATGCTTTTGTTTTGTCGCTTATGTAATGCGAAATGTCAAATAATAAAAACAATTAGTACAAAGTTATACAGAAATTAACAAAATGAATAAATACACCCATCAACAAATTGTCAATTTATTCTTTATACATGGCAACTGCGATAGAATTGGTACTCGAACATGTAGAATATTTAATGAAACTTATCCACATTTGCCGCCGATGAATAAAACAAGATTTAAAAGATTGGAATCAAATTTTGTTCAATTGGCAGTTGCCATGTATAAAGAATAAATTGATAATTTGTTGATTTGTGTAATTATTTATTTTGTTGATTTCTTTAAAACTTTGTACTAATTCTTTTTATTATTTGACATTTTGCAATACAATCGCGACAAAACAAAAGCCTACTACTGGCCTACTAAAATTCAATTGCGACTTAAGCGCATTATTCCCTGCAGAAATGCGACGAAAAAGGAATTTTCGAAATAATTCGAAAACGACTTGCTTTAGGAGTATAGTTGTGTAATACTTTTTTGTAGGAAATCTTCCCCCCAATCGTACCATGTGATAAAAATTGGGTCGTTCCATTTAAAAAAATTGAATTACTAGATATTGAACAGGGCACTTACTATCCTTTTCAAAAAGCGAGGCATGTCACTTTGAAGTTAAATATTTTGAAGTCGATGGGGTCGATTGTTTTGAAATTTAAACCACATAAAGATACATCATTTGTACATGTGATGATTTTTTTTTTAGAATTTTAATGTCAAAGATAATATATATTCGGCGTATGTTTACCAAAAAAAGGTAGTGTTTTTTCATGAACTTTTCAAACGGTCAAGTTTCATTGCGTGTATCTCCGTTATAAAATATTTAAGATTAATGAAAAAAATAAGGTGGTTACTAGAATCTATTTCGAATGTGATGTATTAAACAAAATATGTTAAATATTTTTATTACCACAATTATAGCGTAAAAAATGAAAATCTACAATCTCGGTTATTAAAAATCGGATTAAAATGGGACTTGGCATAACGTATGTGTACATTTTATGTGATGAATAATTGAATACTATCCTTAAAAAAAGTACAGGTGTATCATTAAAATCGAGGTGTTTTTATATCGAAATCAGTTTTCAGGCCGTAGAGAGAGATGCGATTTCAGCGTTCGTACGGCGACCATACGCTTGCCGTTAATGCTAAGCGGCAAACCGCACTGACACGAACATTTTTATATAATTCCTTCTATATACGATTCTCAATAAGTATAGAAACGCATATGAAATATTTATTTCATTTATTTTAAAATGATTTTATTAATGTGTTCTGTTGGTGGGAATGAAAATAAAGTATATTAAATATGAATATACACAGGCACGCACCCAGAAATTTGTCTGGGGGGGGTTCTCAAACTTGTTTTAAGGTGTGTAACAAAACATAGCGAATTTTTAAATAAACCATTACAACTGTAAAATTTACATGGTAAAAATTGTATGGCATGTTAACTTTTGTTGTCGAACAAAGAAACATTTTTTGTTTTTATCAATAAATCAATAAACTTTCGTGTGATGTTATAACATTTACTTGTTAATAATAATAATAATCATTATGACATTTTCGCCAAGTTTATTTTATTTACATAATAATTTGTCTTATTCATTTCAACTTTGAAACCGTCTCTTTAATGTTTATTTTTAAGAAATATTATGAAGATAATGCACGTTTATTTTAATTAAGTATTTCTTTAATCCATCATCCCATTATCGTGGTTGTAAATATAAATATTATAAAATAAATCCAATTGTAAATAACTGCTGTCTTCCCTTTCGTTATAAACCTTTCATCATCGTCCGCATCGTAACGACGATGAACCGAGCGGGACCCCCTCTATTCCCCACGCCTCACTTTCACCGTCATTATTTTATATATATTCATAATTTGTTTTATACATTTTGCAATATAATTGTGTAATATATAATATCTCTTATTTGTATGTAAATTGATTGTAAAATATCCGAGAACGTAGGTGTCGACTTTTTTTAAAATCGGGGAATAAAGAGTGGACACATTTAATTTTTATTTGCGTCGTTATATAAATATAAGTCTGATCTATTACATGTATTTTTTTCAATTTCTTATATGTAGCCAATCAATTTATATAAAATGTTAAAGTTGATCTTAGTAAAAATCCACAAAAATGTAGGTACCTTTTTAAACATTTTTATTAATATCTCAGTAAATAAATGTGATAAAAATTTGATTTTCTCAAAATAAATGAGGAACATTCCAAGGAATGTAGATACGTATTTATATATTTTCCAAGATTTTTTTTTTTGAAAATACAGCATCCGAAAGTGACATGCCTCGCTTTTTGAAAAGGATAGTAGATATTGACATTTTAAGCACACTTATTGTAAACATTGACAGTTTCCAATTATTTCACTCATAGAGGCATCTTCTAGGTACAAGTAGAGATATAAATCATATTTTTATCTTATTCTTAAGAAAAGTTACAAACATATTTCAAGATGCCTTTTAGAGGTCAGAATTTTAAAAATATTCTATTTTCCTGAAAACTATAAGAGATAAGTGTACATATGTTCGAATAAAATATGTTGCAATTTAAACGAGGAACCCAAAAAATTACTAATATATAGGGTGTTCCATTTAAAATAACAAACTTGGTGCTACTTCCGGTGGAACCGGAAGTGATATTAAGTTGAAAATATTTCACATGAGGAGAACTGATTCAACCGTATGACAAGGATTTTTTTCAAATTTTTAGTGCAACGGCAACCCCATAAACTTTTAACGAACGGTTTAGCATAGACACCCTGTATGATAAGAATGCACATCAACATATCTTGATTTTTGAGATCATTAAACACAACTATGGGTAAGAAGGTATAAAGCAAATTAATGTTAAATTCGTTTTTTTAGGAAAGTTACCGCTTGGCCGCAAAATCGCATTTTAAATTTCAATCTCGAGGTTATATACGTACTGTTTAAAAAAAATCTCAAAAATCTGAGTGTCTTGTGCAATCAAGCCAAAATCAGGCTTATTTTGAAATATTGAAATGCACACAGGAAAAAATCATTTTAAAAGATTGCCAACAATAAAAGGAAATTAACAGATTTTTGTTTCTAAGGATACTGTGATTGTTAAAAACATGATTTAGAGTAGGCTTTGAATTTTGAATTAGATTGGCACCACTGACTGTTAACATATAGTCTACCATAACCTCAATTTATTCCACCATTCATTTAACATTCTGGGCAACCGCACAAAAAAAATGCCGCCTACTCTAAATCATAATTTAAACGATAAAAACCAGGAAAAAACTAACTCACCTTTAAAGTAAGATAAATAACTTTCGGATTTCTTTTGGATCTCACAGCAGTGTTTTCCAACTCCAGTTGCACGACGTTCCTCAACTGGCTGAAAGAGGTTAAAGAGCCGTCCTTCGTCTGCACTCCGACATACCTCAACCCGCTGAACGAATCGCACTGCAACTTCAGCTCGGCAAACCTCGCCCTCAGAATATCTTCCGGGGATTCCATGACCCCCGCACTCGACTGCAGTGTGTTCGTGTACATCGTTTCGTGGAAAATTACAACAGCCGGCCCTATGCTCACAGGCGGCAACTCCAGCTCGGATTTTTTCCAAACCTGCTGCACGGCCGCTTGAAAATGCTCGCGGTACGCCTTCGAAGCCCCGCCCAAAAAAGTGTACATGTCCCTTTGCAGGCGCTCGGATCTCGTACGGAATATAATCACATCGGAAACCGCAAGGACTTTCAGCAAAAGCCTGGTGCGTTGCGATTCCTTTATCGTCACCCCTAACAAACCCTCGGTGTCCAAAGTTATTATTTGCAGGTTAGGATCGTAAGCGGCCCACACTCCCAAAGTACAGGAAGTCTGCGAGGGGCTAGTCTGGAAAATCTTCCTCCCGTCGAAAAAAGTCTCGTTCAGAGTGTGCGATTTTCCCTCGCCGGTGTTTCCAAAAATCGAAATCACCTTCACTTTCTTATTGGGTTCTTTGATGCGTAAACGTGACACGAACTGTTCGGCACTGGAGACTTTCAACCGCTCGTTTTCATCGATTAAAAGCACGCTCGAGGTTTTCGTCAAGTCCAATTCGTCCGAGTGCATGTCGAGGGATTTCAAGTCGGAGGCCAAAGAAATCGGGTTCGTTTTGTCATCTTCGGAATCCGTTTGGGCGGATACACGGTCCATATCTAGCATGCTGTTGTAATCGATTGAATCCAGGATGATCGGTGAGCGGAACTGCTCTCGAGCATTTTTCGCCAAAGTGTTGTCCATTTTTCTGTTGTTTAATTGGTTCACTGAAATAATTTATTATAATTAACATCTTATGCCTGTTTACTTTTAACGAGTGTCTATAAACGATCGGCATCTCGGTTGCTTTGAAAAACAAATTATATATCTTAGATTATACCATACGAAACGGTGAATCTTGGAAACAGAGAGTTTTATGTAACACCGAACATTTTCATAAAGAGAATTTTTCTAAATTCAAAATTTTACTTCATGCGCCACCGGTACAAAACACTGACATATTACGAAGTTTAAAACACACCGCTAAACTTTATATTGAATCAGTGTTGTGTACTGGTGGCGCATGAAGTAAAATTTCGAGTTTAGAAAAGCCTGAAAATTTGGTTTGGCCGCTCCGCTACGCTACGCGACCAAACCAAATTTTCAGGCTTTTCTAAACTCGAAATTTTACTTCATGCTTAGCCTGGGAGTGGAAAACACTCATTTAAAGCTTCAAATTAAATTCTTTTAATAAACCGAACGTTGGAAAATGTACGACGTATACATATGAATATTTAAAAGAAAAATTCTCTTTATTAAAATGTTCGGTTACATAAAACTCTCTGTATGTCATTGGGTAGTGTCACAGTGCTGAATTTAATTACGACGTATGTTTATGAAGTCATCAGAACCTACTGGGAAGCCAACAGTTTATAGACACTCAGTAGAAGGAAACAAATCAATTGTGATATAAATAAATTGATTAAAACAGTGATGTCAGATGTGGTTTTTGATTCAACTATTTGTAAAAACATTAAATAACAACCAAAATGAAAGTAAACATTGTTAAATAATTGTAAGCAAAAGATGTTTTTAACCCTTTAACTACCGGTGTCGTCAATAAGTGACTGGACAGAAACTGTCCGATCTGACGATTTAGCATAAATAAGTCACTTGCAAATTTTCATAATTATATTACAATATGCAAATTTGAAGCGGTATATATTGCAATATTTTTGTTTCACTATGATTTATCGGACACTCATTAACTTTTACGATAAAAAATAATTTGGTGTCTGTCCTAATTAAAATAAAATATAAATACTGGTAGGCAAAGGGTTAATTAAAGTAGTTTGTAGCCAGTTTTACGACTCAATTATTGGATAAATAAATAACATTCTTGCCTGGGTCTTAATACTGTTTATTGACGTGTTAATAAAACAGTTTAGTTCTTATCTAACCCCTATTCTGAGCAATGTCTCGCACAACAAAAAATCTGTGCTAAATTTAAAACTTATTACCCACAAATAAATAACAAATTGTAATTTATTATTCACTTAACAATGATAAAAGGTCATTGTTGAGTGAATTAGGTGTGTTTAAAACAAACATGTAAAAATAAAGTGTTTACAGCACTTTTTTCTTTAATGTAATTTTACATTTTTTTTTAAATGAACACTAATAAATGTAGGTTTTGTTTGCTTCATTAAAATAAAAAGAATATTTACTTCTGAGTTCGTGATGAACTTCTTGTTGAGTGATGCTTCTCAACATCATGATGGTGCTAGACTGACTTGGTTGGGAATTTTAAATAATATTGTTGTTCAAGTTCCACATCACCAACACGAATTTCATAACATTATGTCGTGTTTAAAAACTTGTCGCCGATGAAATTAAATAAAGAAAAAGAGACTCACTTCAAAAAGAAAATGAAATCACAAAAATTGATGATGAAAAACCTGTTATCATTGAAAAATAACAAAACGTAAGAGAAAAAAGTTTTATAGCAATTTGAAAATAAAATTGCTGTTATACCTAGTGTAACACTAGTTAATTTCTATTAGACCCATACAAACACTATACTAACATTTACATGTTATTAATTAGTTTTGAACTATTAGGCCCGTTTATCAAAATGTTCAACATTCAACATGTTTGGATTTGTTTGTGATGTATGTTGGTCTCTAATGAACGGAACTCCGGTCAGTCTATTTTGTAAGATTGCAAAAATCACAAACACGTTCATGATTAACAATCCGTTCATCAGAGAATTCCCCAACAGTTGGCAGTAAACTCTCAACAGTTGTCTATGATAAACGGGCCCACTGATAAAATTAATGTGGCAACTTCGCATTTTCTTGTGTTCCAATTTCACTGTAGTTACGTTTAAAGGTTATGTTTCACTATTTTCGTTTATATTTGTGTACCGACTTCACTGTAGTTATATTTAGAGGTTGTTACATTGCTTTTCTTTATCTTTGTGAAAATGAATTTCTTCTGCTTAATTATCTAATTAAAATTTACTTCTCACGAGTGTTTCCACTCCCAGACTAAGCATGAAGTAAAATTTCGAGTTTAGAAAAGCCTGAAAATTTGGTTTGGTCGCGTAGCGTAGCGGAGCGACCAAACCAAATTTTCAGGCTTTTCTAAACTCGAAATTTTACTTCATGCGCCACGCATATAAAACACTAATTTTAAGTGAAGTTCAAAATATGCTAATAAAATTTAATGAATTCTAAATAACCGTTTTTTCCTTTGTTTGTCAATTTTAACACTTGATATAATGAAGATAAAAAAAGATTTAATTCGATTATGTTCATTTCGTCAGTTTCTACTATGATGACAAATAAAAAACATTATCAATATTTCGCATTAATAAAACAAAACCTAAATGCTATTAGTTAGTTTTGAACTATTCATAAAATTATCGTGGCAACATCGCATTTTCTTGTGTTCCAATTTCACTGTAGTTACGATTAAAGTTTTCGGTTATGTTTGTTTTCCAACTTCACTGTAGATACATTTAGAGGTTATGTTACACTGTATTTGTTAATTTTTGAGAAAATGTACTTTTTGTGCTAAGTTATTTAATTGAAATTTACTTCTCACAGGTGTTTCCACTCCCAGATTAAGCATGAAGTAAAATTTCGAGTTTAGAAATGCCTGAAAATTTGGTTTGGTCGCGTAGCGGAGTGACCAAACCAAATTTTCAGGCTTTTCTAAACTCGAAATTATACTTCATGCACCACGCATATAAAACAATAAGGCCCTTTACACGTACAGTCTTTCGCCGACGATTAAAAGGCACACGCCAGGAGTCGAAGTAAAAGTGTATGTATAAATGCAAATTTTGCGTCGAGGAAAGATTCGCAGAACAGTGGAGTAAAAACTGCATGTGTATATGCCACGACGTCGAGGAAAGAGCCGATGAAGGAGTTGAACAAAGAGTCGAGGAAAAAGTGGAGTGTGTTTAAATTCGCATCACGGTTTTGCGTGGACGAATTAATGGCAACAGTCTTTCGCCGACAATTAAAAGGCACACGCCAGGAGTCGAAGTAAAAGTGTACGTATAAATGCAAATTTTGCGTCGAGGAAAGATTCGACGAAACAGTGGAGTAAAAACTGCATGTGTATATGCCACGACGTCGAGGAAAGAGCCGACGAAGGAGTTGGACAAAGAGTCGAGGAAAAAGTGGAGTGTGTTTAAATTCGCATCACGGTTTTGCGTGGACGAATTAATGGCAACATGATGGAAACGCCACACGCCACGCAAGAGTCAACAATTGCGTCAACGAAAAATCGGGGTGCTTAATTTCGTTCCACTCTTTCGTTAAGGATTGAACGACACTCCTGAACGACGTTCAATCCTCGACGCGAAAGTGGGGTTGAAAAAGTACATCTTTTAGCCAGTGCGCCACGCTTTTCTCGACGCAGAAACGCAAGCAAGAGCGCCGTTCAATCGTCGACGAAAGAGACTACATGCAAAGGGTCCTATTGATTTCAAGTAAAGTTGAAAATATACTGATATAATTAAATGACTTTTAAATAACCGTTTGAGTTTTTTTTTTGTCAATTTCAACTGTCGATATGATGAAATAATGGGCCCGTTTATCAAAATGTTCAACATTCAACAAGTTTGGATTTGTTCTTGATGTATGTTGGTATCTAATGAACGGTACTCCGGCCGGTCTATTTTGTACAATTGCAAAAATCTTAAACACGTTTACTATTAACAGTCCAGTCAACAGAGAATTCCCCAACAGTTGGCAACTGTTGTTTTCGATGAACGGACCCAATGTTTCGTTTTTCAGTTTTGTCTATTTTGACAAATAAAAACCTTAATCAACATTCCATATTAATTGAATGAAATCTACATACTATTAGTTAGTTTTGCACTATTTATAAAATTAACGTGGCAACATTGCATTTTTATGTTTCAACTTCACTGTAGTTATGTTTCGAGGTTATGTTACACTGTTTTTGTTTATATTTGTATTCCAACTTCACTGTAGTTACATTTATAAATTATGTTACACCGTTTTTGTTTATCTATGTGAAAATGTATTTCTTCTGCTGAATTGTTTTATTGAAATTTACATCTCACAAGTATTTCCAGTCCCAGATTAAGCATGAAGTAAAATTTCTAGTTCAGAACAGCCTGAAAATTTGATTTGGTACCGAAGCGACCAAACCAAACTCTCAGGTCCCAGATTAAGCATGAAATAAAATTTCTAGTTCAGAAAAGCCTGAAAATATGATTTGGTACCGAAGCGACCAAACCAGTCCCAGATTAAGCATGAAGTAAAATTTCTAGTTCAGAAAAGCCTGAAAATTTGATTTGGTACCGAAGCGACCAAACCAAACTCTCAGGTCCCAGATTAAGCATGAAGTAAAATTTCTAGTTCAGAAAAGCCTGAAAATTTGATTTGGTACCGAAGCGACCAAACCAAACTCTTAGGTTTTCCCAAACTAGAAATTTTACTTCATGTGCCACACATATAAAACACTGATTTCAAGTGAAGTTCAAAATATAGTGATGTAATTTAATAAATACTAAATAACCGTATTTGCTTTGTTTGTCAATTTGAACTGTTGATAGGATGAAGTTGTTTCTTTTGTCAGTTTAAAAATATAAAATAAAATCTTCAATCGACTGTCATATTAATTTTTGATATTCTAACGTGCGAATACACTGCCATCAGTTGAGCTATTTGTCTCAATTGTCTACAAAAAATGATACTAGGATAGGAAACAGTTTTAGGCCCAGTTTCACCAAAAACGTTGAACCCGAATTCAAGCAGAACTTGAGTTCAAGATGACAGTTCCTATTGTTCTAATGTAACTTTGAACTGAAGTTCGGAATTGAACCAGTTCAACTTGTTTGGTGCAGCTGGCCCTTAATGTCAAAATTAACACAAACGACAAATTCAAAACCCAAAAAAAAATCAGCGTTACAACTAAAAATAATGCCATTATTATTGTTCACGTGAAACAGTGTAAATAAGCATGACATTAATTTACAGAAATAATCAAGAGTTGGGGAAAAACATCAGAAATGTGAAATGTGAGATTACAAAAAACACAGAAATTAAAACAATTTCTTAGCAATTCTTATGGGTTATGTAAATGTTCAAGAATTGTGTCAATACTCACGATATTTTCATCACTTTCAGATTGAAACGATAGGAATAAATTTTATAAGTGTGTGGGTCGATAACCTACTGTGAGTCTCAATTATACTTTTAGTTTTGTCGAATTTTTAGGTAAAGTGGAATTGCAATAGTTAATTAAAATTTGAACACATTCGTTTAACGAAAACCCGCAGAATAATGTAATTACTGATAAACGTCTTTATCTTGACTGCGTACAAACAGCTTTCGAACATCTGTGTGTATTCACGAGGTCAAATACGAACAAAGCAAGTTATTAACATTGGCACACACAAAATATACATTACCAAAAACCCACCGATCAAATCCTCCTTTTTATAATCCAATCCATCCGCTGCTTATCAAGAAAAAAACCTATTGTAGGTTAGGATTCATATGTGTTGAGTCATATTCGCACTGGAGTGGATTGCCCCAGGTTGGAAAAACAAGTGAAAAACTCACGGTAAACAAACGGCGCAATAAACAAACGTTTGATTAAAACAATTTCTTCGGCGAACGCAGCGCTATTCAATAAAGTTGATAAACTAAACTTACTTACGCATGACACTGTGAGTACTTGAATTTTTATTTAATGCCTCGTTAATCCGAGGGGGGAAATAAAGTAAAAGTTTTTTCGGGCCGCCCAATTTGAAGGTCGTCGCCGCGAATGTTTTTGTTTTGTTTACACGCACACAGCTGAAACGCTCCGCGCTTTGTTCACTTGTTATTGAGCACTATGGCTACACTCGTGTTTTATTTACACCGAACCCCGCCTTTTTCTTTAAAACACAATTTGCATATGCACTCACTTCTAAATTAAGAATGCGGTTTACTTCGCATCGCTTTTCGGGTGAGAAAACTGCGAAGACCGAATGTGAATCAATGTCCGATTTTTTCTCCCATTCACAAACGCGGCGGAGTTGACGTGCGCGCTTTCACGTGCGTCAGAAATGTGGTGAATTATAAAAAATGAAAAGAAATCGTTAGTGATTTGAGCGCGTTGTGCATTTCGCGTTTCGCAATCGTTGGGAATTTCGTCTCAGATTCTTCGCGTTTAGTTATTTTTTTCGCGTAACGCGCAAAAATCTTTATCGCGTCTTATCACGCATGAACTATGGAATTCTATACTCGAACAAGTTGATTAGATTTTGCTTTATGGCATCAAGTAAAAGTAATATACTACTGTGCGATCATTTAAAACATGATTTAGAGTAGGCTTTGAATTTTAAATTAAATTGGCAGGACTGACTGCTAACACATAGTTTACCATAACCTCAAATTTATTTCATTCAATTGGCATTCTGGGCCGCTCAGCGACGGCTCGCAGTTTAACTTCAGGGCCGGCCAGAGACCCAAGGTAATATGTATCTGTTATTGAAAGGTGACTGTGTTGTGCAATTCCTTGTATTTATAAAGCGCGATCCCAACCTCAAATTTTGTGTGCCTTGGCGCTGTGGCTGACCCTGAAGTTAGGCTGCGAGCCGTCGCTGGGGCCGGTATTCCCAAAATTAGTCGTACGATTCGGTCGTATGAAATCTGTTATTTAGACAGGGATTTAACATGTGAATTTGACAGTTGGCGGGCGACCGATCGTTCGATCGAGTATCTGCCTTGGGCAACCGCACAAAAAAAATGCCGCCTACTCTAAATCATAATTTACTTCAGTAGTAGTAGTAGTAGTACTAGTAACTCAATAATTTGCGGTTTCGAATTAAAGGGAATATTTGAATTTGGCGGGGAAAATTATACACTAAAAAACGTAAATGTTGAAGAATGTCCTCACAAAATATTTCTACAAGAGGCTGATTGCTTATCAAAACAGAAACACATGAAAAATGAAATATATTTGTAATAAAAAAATCATTTTTTTCTGTTAAACTTTTCAATATTTCGTTACGCCACTGGAATAAATTATGAAGGCCGGTAATGCAGATTCCTGTAACAAACAATTTAAAAAGCGATTATGTTGAATTTGAATTAAGACATGAACATAAAATTAATTGTATTCATTTTTGTACTCTTATATTCACCAATTATCGTATAAAATAAATAAAACTTTATGATTATTTCGTATTTCATTATCAATGTTGCTAAAACAGATGTCTTTAATGTTAAGAAAACTTTAAGCTCGCGCTTAAGCAAAATTATTACTAAATTAGGTAAGAAAAGCTTGAAAAATCAATTCTATCTGAATATAATTGCGTCTGGTAGTTTGTTTTTTATAAATAATTGGAAATAAATACTTGGTTCTAAGTTTATTCCAATAGCCGGTATTACAGACTCCTTTAATATAGATAGAATTTTAAATCAGTGGTTTTATTAAATTAAAGACTGTGAAGTACAAAAATAATCAATATTAATCAAATTTAATTCTTTTTTTACACTAATTTTGTAGTAAGCAATTTCAAATAAATGTTTATGTGTTTTTATTTGAATGGTTGGTAATATAGATTCCTTTATAATAATTAAATGTTATATTGAACATTAAATTAGCATGAATAATTATTCTTTAAGGGGAATATAGCAGTGGTCTGAAATTTAATGTTAGATTTATTTAAAAACTAAAGGTCCTAGAAAGTTGAAATTTTGACAGCGTATATTGAGCCCAATTATCTAGTAAAATATCGAAGTACTTTTTTTTTAAACAATTTGCTTTCAGAGGTATGAAAAAAATAATGTTAAATTTTTCAAAATTAAAAAAAATATTCCCATATCTTACTAGTTTATACTATAAGGAATATAATGTGAACATTTCATAAGAATGCGATAGCTCATGCCGGAGTCAGGTTAAAATAAAATTCTTGAAAAATAAGATCGTAAAATACCGCCGTCTTGCGGATCTTCTCTTAGTTGAACGCGTTGTACACTCATCTGCACAATTATTGGAGGGGCGAGCAGCATGCGGCCAGCGTTTATCCCTGGGCCGGTGAACGCTGCGCGGCTTCGCGTTTGTTTTTCTTTTCTTTTTTCAATCATAGTTAACAAAATCGGCTCGCGTCGTTAGCATTTATTCTCGTAAAATTAATATTTCGCAATTATAATCGATATTATATTGTACTAGTGTTTTATTTTCATGCTTTCTGACTGCTAATGGAATAAGTATTTTTTTATACTGCATGTTCACTAATATAGAAAACACGAAATGTTTCACTAATTTAAATAAAGATTTGTAATATACCTTTAATATTGTCTTTCCTTATTATTTGACAGTGTCGGTATTATTAAATTATTTTTTAAAGTTTTTTAAGCTGATTAATAAGCCAGAAGAAATCGAATAACAATCAGTCTTGTTCAAATCATTATTTCGTCTTAAATCTTTCGTTGTTAAAGCAGTTGTTAAATGCCATTAAACTTCTCGCAATAAAACTATTAAAGTAAATTGTAAAGTTTCTAGCAATCGGACCTATTTGAACCAACTGCGACTTCATCAACGAATCAATGATATCAAAACTATAAGAATAGTAAGAATAACACCAATATGGCGTTGTCGTAGATTAATGTTACAAATCAACTGTTTTTTACTAAGCACAGGTAATATTTGTTTGACAAATGTTTAAAAAAATGTAGGGTTTAACTGCGTGCTTATTCATCGTTAATTATTTTAGAAAAAATAGAACTATAATGATAATAAGGTAGTTATTATAATGCATTTCAAATAACAAGCTTCTTGCTCAACATTGCACCGAGCCCAATATATTTTTTTCAAATTTGGCTGATGTATGATGAGTCATATTTTGATAGTAAGTAAATAAGGAATAAATGAATTGTAATTGAATATTATTGCAATCCTCTATTTATACGGCTCAGTCAACTTAGCTCCCCGAAGTTCGACTTTTTAAAAAATAACTGTTGCGCTAGACGGGCCTTAGCTAGCGCTAGCTAGCGCCACAAAAATTAGAGCTAGCGCCGTTTAGACAAGAAAGTTACGGGGGTTTGATGCTAGCCCCCCGAGTTTGGATTTTTCAAGTTTTCTTACAGTATTCGGATTCCTCAGAGCTAGCGCCAGCTAGCGCTACCAATTTAAAAGCTAGCGCCACCCCCCACAACCCCAAAAGATTATAAAACATTTTAAACCCTAGCCCCCCGAAATGAGATTTTTTTTAATCAAATTGGGTTCAAAAGATTGATTAGAACTAGCGCCAGCAGAATATGAAAAAAATATTCTCTCTAAAATATCAGGTAAAAAAAAGTTCACATCCAAACTTTGATGTGAGAGCTTTCAGCTCCTGTATGCGTATTACCATTTACTTGCTGAATTTCAATACAAAATCATGATTGGCATATAAAATTCCGCTTCCAAGAAATATGTTGGCGTTGTAATTACTTTATGTATGTTCAAAGACACTGGCTATTACAAAGATGATGCCTAGAAAACAGTAGCCTAACTGACAAGTTATTTTCAACAAAGTCGTACTTCGGGGGGCTAAGTTGACTGAGCCGTATAATGTAATCAACAACTATCAAAACATTTAAGCTAAATATTTGATATGTAACATGGATTAGATATTTAGGTTTGCTTAGAGAGTTGCTCCTTCATCAAGCAAGAAATGAATCTTAAACTTAATATGAGTAATAACCTAATAATATTTAATTTGAATACAACATAATAACATACAGGGAGTTTTTCTTTAAAGTATACGTTTTCCAAATTTAGCTTATTTTCTTTAAATCTTTAGATATTCCTTGTTTTTTAAAAAAAAGTTCAATTTAAGGCTTTAAACGAGTGTTTTCCACTCCCAGACTAAGCATGAAGTAAAATTTCGAGTTTAGAAAAGCCCCGTGAAAATTTGTCGAGGGTCGCGCAGCGACCCGAGACAAATTTTCTGGGCTTTTCTAAACTCGAAATTTTACTTCATGCGCCACGCGTATAAAACGCTGATTTCAAGTAAGGTTCAAATATACATAAATTTAACAAAAGTGTTCTATACGCGTGGCGCATTAAGTAAAATTTCGAGTTTAGAAAAGCCCACGGGGCTTTTCTAAACTCGAAATTTTACTTCCTGCTTAGCTTGGGAGTGGAAAACACTCGCTTAAAGCTTCAAATTGAATTCCTGTAAAATCAACATATATCTAAAGATTTAAAGAAAATAAAGTGAATCTGGAATACGTATACTTTAAAGAAAAACTCCCTGTATATTGTAGAATTACGATATTGAGATAGATTGTGTTAGAATGAAAATAAAGTCAATTGAATAGCAACAAAAGGAGCTTAATCACAATTTTGTAGCATCGAAAAGATACCCATGTTTTGATTAGGTACATACATAACCCGATGTGTACTAGGTAAATTTTCAGGCATTCATTGTTTTTGAAAAGCGTTCAGTTTGAAACTCCCAACGAGTGTTTTCCACCGAGTAATAACGATTTAAGTTATCACGTAGTAAAAAAAAAACAATCGTGAGGTACGCCACTGTCTTGCTAGCACTAGCTATCTCTTGAATAACTTTCTTATCACTTGGTTAAACATTTTGAAATAATAATAAAGGATAAATTAAAAACACTTGGTTTGTTTCACTATTTGTTTCTATTTACTTGACTAGTTTCGCTTTTTACGGCATTATCAAGAGTGAACTTTGATAATGCCGTAAAAAGCGAAACGAGTCGAGTAAATAGAAACAAATAGTGAAACAAACCAAGTGATTTTAATTGATCCTTTAATATTACTAGCTATGTCGTTGCTAGTGTTTATAGACTTCAGTATAGCAATTACAATGCCAAAAAAAAAATTGAAATCGTACGGTTAGTTTCCGAGTTATAACGATTTCAATTATCAAAAACAATCGTCAGTTACGCCACTGTCTTACTAGCGCAAGCTATCTCGTTGCCAGTGTTTATAAACATTAGTATAGTAATTACAGTGCCAAAAGAGTTTTTTAAATCGTACGGTAAGTTCTTGAGTTATAACGATTTAAATTAGCTAGGAATGAAAACACAATTGTCAGTTACGCTACTGTCTTCTAGGCATCATGTTTCTAATAGCCAGTGTCTATGAACATAAATAAAGTAATTACAACGCCGAAATATTTGTTGGAAGCGGTATAATATATGCCAAACATCATTTTGTATTAAAATTCAGGAAGTAAATGGTAATACGCATACAGGATCTGAAAGCTCTCGCATCAAAATTTGGATGTGAACTTCTTCTGATATTTTCGAAAGAATATTTTTGTCATATTCTGTTGGCGCTAGCTCTAAGTTATATTTTCCACCCAATTTGATTTAAAACATCTCATTTTAGGGGGCCAGGGTTAAAAATGTTTTATCATTTTTTGGGGTTGTGGGAGTGGCGTTGGCTTTTAAATTGGTAGCGCTAGCTCTGAGGAATCCGAATAGTGTAAAAAAACTTAAAAAATCCAAACTCAGGGGGCTAGCATCAACCTAGCCCCCCGAAAGTTCAAATCCCCGTAGTTTTCTTGTCTAAATGGCGCTAGCTCTAATTTTTGTGGCGCTAGCTAAGGCCGGTCTAGCGCAATCGCTTTTTTCAAAAAAATCGAACTTCAGGGGGCTAAGTTGACTGAGCCTATTTATACACATCATCATTTTGTAAACCCTGTACTAAACATACCCAAAATAGGGCAGCTCTCCGTTTAATTTTTTTCAATCTATTATTTATTTGTTGCATTCATAAAAACTAGAATATTTGACCGAATATAAATTGAAATTCTCCCCAAAATTTGGGGTATTTACCCAATTTGACAGAGGCCAAATTAATACACATTATTTTCATGGCAATAGCAGTTAGGGAAGATAATATTCCCATTTAAAAAATATCATTGAAAATCCTATGTTCCGTTTTTTTCATATATGTCCGGCATATAAATACACAATGAGCTTATGAACATGAATTATTTTATTATTATATTTTTAAGAAATAATCTATAATTTAATAAAATAAAAGACATAGTTTGTTCGGCTGTCGAAACTGGAGTCTTAAAAGTAAAAATAATGTGTTATAATGACAAGAATAAGAATCATCAGTTTTGTAAATACCGCAAAATAACACAGGATCGCTTTCTAACGAATTGAAAACAATACATAGCTTGTATGTATTATCAGCGTGTTTAAATAATACGAATCGACACTTTCTTTCGGTCCGTCTTTTTTATACGCTTTTTTTTTTCGTCTATTCCACGCGACGCGACGCGAGACCCCATCCGTTCATGCCAAGGAGCAATGCACAAATGCACAGCTTTTCTCTCTGACTGTATTCGCCCCACTTGTGCTGTAAATTTTGCATCGGATGAGCTACTCTAAACTATGTGGGTCTTTCCAACACGATCGACGTGTTACACTGCAATAATCCCCTTAAGGTACTTTAGTTTTTTTTAATTTACTAGCTAAATTTGTTATACTTAACCATAGATTAAATTAGATTGATAACTCATAGGGGGCTCCACGTATCATGATTTTAGTTAACCGACCCACTCGATGAGACGGCGCTGCAATCGCAAATGACGTCATTGGGCGCGGGTAGCGGGCGGGATGCTTGCTAAGCGGGGTGTGCGGTGCAGGGGGTCATAACATTGAATGGTGGGTGCGGTGCGGGGAACATCGCACGGTATTAAATTTCAGTGCGATGCGAAAAATACCAAAGACCTAATGAACATGTTAAATGTATATTTAAAAAGTTATTACAAATATATTTCACTACATGTCAAAACAATTTCATTTCACTTTTCAACAAAATGTCTGCAGTTCGTCAAAAAAAGCATCTTAGAAATGAAATAAGAGGTCTCCTTATCCGAATAAGGATGTGGGCGTAAGTAGTGTTCCATACAGTGAATTTTTCTTTAAGGTAAACATATGCATAAGCTGTAAATTTTCCGACATTCGTTGTTTTTCAAAAGAGTTCAATATAAAGCTTTAAACGAGTGTTTTCCACTCCCAGACTAAGCATGAAGTAAAATTTCGAGTTTAGAAAAGCCCCGTGAAAATTTGTCGACGGTCGCGCAGCGACCCGAGACAAATTTTCTGGGCTTTTCTAAACTCGAAATTTTACTTCATGCGCCACGCGTATAAAACACTAAAATATTGTAAAATTTATGATATTCTAATTTCACTTGAAATCTGTGTTTTATACGCGTGGCGCATGAAGTAAAATTTCGAGTTTAGAAAAGCCCAGAAAATTTGTCTCAGGTCGCTGCGCGACCCTCGACAAATTTTTACGGGGCTTTTCTAAACTCGAAATTTTACTTCATGCTTAGTCTGGGAGTGGAAAACACTCATTTAAAGCCTTAAATTGAACTTTAAAAAAAAACAAGGAATATCTAAAGATTTACAGAAAATAGGTTGAATTTGAAATACGTATACTTAAAAGAAAACTCCTTGTATGCATAAATACAAATAAAATATTTCTAGAAGAAAGTTATTGTTACTGCAAAAATGTTCAGCAAAAATATTAAAGGGAAGTATTTGGTATATGGTGAAACTTATTTCGTAAATCGGGAAATCTTTTGACTTATATTTGGCAAGGTGAAAGATATTTGGGATACAATGAATCTCATTTGATCAATAGTGAAATGCAACAGAAAAACCGTGTAATTGAATTTAAGACATTATTTTATGTTCTGGGATCGCACTTTGTGACTAGATGGAATTTCAGAATTGCTTGATCCAACAGCAAAGGGAACATTCTCCATGGAAGTATGTTCCTAGCCCAGTGTGAAGAAAATCTCCACGTCCGTGGTTGTTTCATGCATAGTACTTGAAGATCATTCACGAATGCTAGGAAGAAATAAAGAGAAATAATGTAGACACACTGGTTTTAAATGTGTTTGACTGCAGATTTAATTAAAAGAATACGCAATGGCTTAAAAACTTAAAATATTACATAAACTTGCGGTTTTAATTATTTATGTTAACGCCCATCTCCAAGTATTCAGAATTGCTGAATTCAACAACAACGGGGATACACTCCATGAAAAAATGCTCCTTGTTCAGTATGATGAAAATATCCACGACCATGGATATCTAGTGTACTTGAAGATCATCCTCATGTACTAGGAAGAAATAAAGAGAAATAATGTAGTAACACCTTGGTTTTAAATTTGTTTGACTGTAGACTTATTTAAAATAATACACAATAGGTTAAAATTTAAAAATATTATACATACTTACGGTTGTAATTATTTTTATTTATTAACGCTCATCTCGAGACGATTTCGTCTTATCGGAGTTTTTGTGCCTTCAGATCCGACGGATCTGACAGCTGTTGATTGAAAACAAGCCCACGTTAGAAATTGCGGGAAATTTAAAGTTCCGACATATGCGCCCTCCCATCGAGTGGGTCGGTCAACTATATATGTGAACTTACAGAATTATATGGAGTCGACTGGGTCTGTACTTAACAATGAAATGATTTATTTATTATACCAGTTGGTAATACAGTTTCCTTTATTGAACATTAAATTAGCATGAATTAATTATTCTTTAATAACAAAAATTATCAATATTAGTCAAATCTAATTTCTTTTGTGCACTTATTTTGCAGAAAACAGTTCCAAATAAATGTTTATATGTGTTTATGTTTGAATGGTTGGTAATACAGATTCCTTTATATTAATTAAATGTTATATTGAATATTAAATTAGCACGAATTAATTATTCTTTAAGGTACTTTAGTTTTTTTTCATTTACTAGCTAAATTTGTTATATTTAACAATGAAATGATTTATTTATTATAACAGTTGGTAATACAGTTTCCTTTATTGCCAATTGTTGACTGTAGTATTGGGCCCGTTCATCAGAGACAACAGTTGGGACTTTACTGCCAGCTGTTGGGGAGTTCTCTGTTGACCGAAATGTTAATCGTAAACCTGTTTGGGATATTCGCAATCGTACAAAATAGACCGACCAGAGTACCGTTCATTGAATACCAACATACATCACAAACTAATCCAAACATGTTGAGTGTTGAACATTTTAATGAACGGGCCCATTGTACTATAACAGGAAGCACATTTAAAGCGATACCAAACTATTTATATATACACGATTCCATTTGTTTCTGGATCTCGCCTAGCTATGGAAAAGTGACAGTTTAAGTATTGTAAATGGGGCTGGTTGTGTTTTAAATCAGGGTTTTTAAATGTCACTGTCAGATGTTCGATTTTAAGGTTATAATTTCTGACTATTGTGATCTTACACTGTTGCCTGTTTTACAAATTTTCAGATATAAAAGGATAATAATATGAAGTTTTAAGATTAACAAAATTTACTACTTGGTTTTTGTACATACAAACACAGCAATAATATTGTATATAACAAATATAATGAATTCGGCTCTGCAAACTTATTTCGTCATCCATTTGTATTTCTCGCTTGGGTCTTCCCGTTAACACATTTTGATCAACTCCATCCATCCACCTTAATTTTGGTCATTCTCTCTTCTGTTGGCCCTCAGTATTTTTTTGTAGAATTGCAAATTTATTCCCACCCTCTTGTGATACTAGACATACCCCAAAAATATCTATTAAAATCGTAATAATATTGTGATGCTGTAGATTTGGATTACTTTGCCTAAAATGTTTGTAGGATTTCAGAATTTGTAACCTTTTTGATTCAGAGATAACCTTTGGCATGTTAATATTTAATATGTGCCTGAAAATATTTTTCACGTTAACATTGACACAGCATTGCAACACTAGATTAATTTGATTTAATAATAAAATGCTCGAAGAAGCGACCGCGTGGCGAAATAATTGTTGCAAGAATAACAATAAACCTCTTGAAAATTAAAAAGAGGATTACTTATGATATCATAAATTATTGCAACACTGTTTAAATAAGGAATCAGGAGTGGCAATTAATAAAAAATGTAAATGTTGATACTGCAACATAACAACACGAAAGCATGGCTAGGGGAGATCCAGAAACAAATGGAATTGTGTATATCTATTTATTTTATATATTAATTTTTAGTATACATACCTCGATACATTGTAAATTTTCAGGCATGCGTTGTTTTTAAAAAGCGGTTATTTTGAAACTTCTCACGAGTGTTTCCACTCCCAGATTAAGCATGAAGTAAAATTTCGAGTTTAGAAAAGCCTGAAAATTTGGTTTGGTCGCTCCGCGAAGCGGAGCGACCAAACCAAATTTTCAGGCTTTTCTAAACTCGAAATTTTACTTCATGCGCCACGCGTATAAAACCCTGAATCAAAGTGAAGTTTAAAATATACTGCTCAAGCAGTAAGTAAAAGTTAAAAGAAATAATCCATGTATAATGATTAACATAAACTGAAATAATATTACTTTTGCAATTTCAGTGAAAATAGTCGGTAAAACAGATTCCTTTAATATTGAAATATTTTTTTAAAAGGTTAATGGTGCTTAATATTTAATTACAAATGTATAATATTTAAACAATAGTGACTCTATTAACATTAATTATAAAGGAAATTATTATTTTACTATTTTCGCAATATTTGTCTACCAATTTTTGTTTGTTTTAAAAGTTGGCGGCATTTTGTTTTCAACAATGAACGATATTACCAGAGGAACGCGTTATATTATAGTTGTATTTACCGATTATTTTGTAAGTTTCCGATACTAAAATCATACAATCGCGCGTGAAAAGTGTTTTAAGAGTTAAATTAAAGTGCGGGACGTCTTTTTGTAGTGGTGAGTTTTATCCAAACACTATTATCTTACTAAAATAAAGAATTCAATATCATGCATGTTTACAAGTTGTTTTCGGCTGTTTAGGATTTGTTTTACCGTATTTTAATTGATCCTTGAAAGTTGTTTGTACAAAAATGCAATTGAATATCGAATTACAAATGTATTATAATGAAACAAAAGTGATTCTATTAAGATTATTATTAAAATGATCAACGAGCCCATTCATCAGAGACAACAGTTGAAAGTTTACTGCCAACTGTTGGAGAATTCTCTGATGACCGGATTGTTAATCATGAACGTGTTTGGGATTTTTGCAATCATACAAAGTAGACCGACCAGAGTACCGTTCATTAGATACCAACATACATCACAATCAAATCCAAACATGTTGAATGTTGAACATTTTGATGAACAGGCCCAATCTTCTTTATTTACAACATTTATTTTATGTTTTAAGAGTTGGCAACATTTTGTTTACAACAACGAAGAATCGTTGAGTTTTCTAGTTTTAAATACCGATTATTGTGTAATTTTCAGATTGTAAAACCAATTAATCCGGTGGAAAAAGTGCTTCAAGAGTTAAACTAAAGTGCGGGACCTCTTTTTACAGTGGTGAGTTTTATACAAATACGAAAATAAAAAACTGAATATCGTGATGTTTACAAGTTGTTTCTCGGTTATTTGTGATTTATTATATCAGGTGTTAAAAACCCGATCGAGTTGGCTGTGAAATTTTCAAAAAATTGTGAAGTAGGTCGTACGTGAATTTGTCAATGTTAATCTAACCCAGTTTTATAGAAGTTTTTTATTTTATTCGGTATTTCAATGCCCACTAACACGAAGGAAGAAGAAGCAACATACCAACTATACAAACAAGGTACAATAAAATTAAAAAGTAACGCCTTCTCGATCTGGTTTTTAAATGAAGACCTGATATTTTGATTTTACCGTATTTTTACGTTTTTAAAGTTGGCGACATTTTGTTTACAACAGCCAACGATTTTACCAGAGGCACACGTTAAATTCGAGTTTTAAATAACAATTATTTTTTACATTTCAGATAGCAAAGCCAATTAATCCCGTTAGAAAAGTGCTTTAAGAGTTAAACCAAAGTGCGGGACGTCTTTTTGAAGTGGTGAGTTTTATACAAACACATTTCTAACGAAAATAAAGAATTCAATAAATGCATGTTTACAAATTGTTTTTTCTTTGTTTACGATTTCTCCCCATCATTTTTTTTTTAAATATTGCTATATACTTAGGTTTTGCTTAATCACTGCTATGAATCCCGACTTTGAAGGGTTCATTATAATATTGCTGATTTAAACCAAAACTCAAAATGAAATTGTACTTAATGAATTTTACCGTTAAACCGACAATGTTTTAGTATCTCTAAAAATCGTTTGCTGAATTAAGAGAAAAGTTACTTTTTAATCCAACTTTAATCTTTCAAAGGCAAGTGATTTTTTATTTAATTAGCATTGGGCCCGTTCATCAGATAGAACAGTTAGGAATTTGATGCCAACTGTTGGGGAATTCTCTGATGACCGGATTGTTAATCGTGAACGCGTTTGGGATTTTTGCAATCGTACAAAATAGGCCGACCGAAGTACTGTTCATTAGAGACCAACATATATCACAAACAAATCCAAACATGTTGAACAATGGGCCCGTTCATCAAGATGTTCAACATTCAACATGTTTGGATTTGTTTGTGATGTATTTTGGTATCTAATGAACGGTACTCTGGTCGGTCTATTTCGTACGATTGCAAAAATCCCAAACACGTTCACGATTAACAATCTGGTCATCAGAGAATTCATCAACAGTTGGCAGTAAATTCCCAACTATTGTCTCTGATGAACGGGCCTATTTTGATGATTGTTTTGACTAGCTGTTTAATATTTCAATGCCTACTCTGACACAAATCTTTGTGGCTCAGTTTACAAAGGTATCCACGAGAGAAAAAAAAAAAGTTTGATTTTTTTTCAAAAAAGATTTATTTATAATAATAATAAAGAACGCCCAGAATATTTATTTACAAACTCAAATAATTGGGTAAGGTAAGGTGGGTAGTGTACGTGGAAAAAATACCAAAATTTCGGTTACAAAGAATCAACATTCTCTCGAATCATATATGATCATAATATGGGCTAAAAAGTTCTCTAAACCAAACAAACACACGCCTTAATAACAAAAAAAAAACTATTTATATAATAGTAATAACATTTTCAGCCTTTTCTTTTCTTCTTTAATTTTCTTTTATTTCTTCCTCTTCAGTCGAGATTTTCTCACACCGCTAAAATACTGACAGACAACAAACGGAAAGCACAGTCGCTCCAGAAATAATTCGAAAATAGATAACCCATTACATAAACTAAACATACTCTATATGTAAAACTTAAAATGTACAGAAAAATAATAGTTGGGTTATTAATTTAAATGGGTTGAATGTTTCAAGGCTCGGCTAAGAAATAAGTAATCACTAGACTTGGTAGAACCTTAAAACTGTCCACTTGAGTCTATTAATAAGGCAGATGATTTTTGTTTACTAAAATAATATAGAGGTTCTAAAAATAATTCCACTTTGGTAGTTAATAAATATGTACCCCTATTAGCCAGTTTTAAGCTTATTAAAACTCTTCTAATGCTTATTATAACCACATTAACTGCCATCTCAATTTTTTAATACTCTAATTTTGTATTTAATAGCCGTCGCTTATGTCTGCCCTGCCTTACTGTGTAAGTGTCAGTCATCAGTGACTGCTAATGTTTTAATAAACATTAGTAGAGGGTTTTAATAAGCCTAAAGCTGTCTAAGTTTTGTTTTGTATGAAAATATTACGGGGTGTTTTCAAATTTATGTTTTTTGTAAATAATCAGGGAAGATTGTTTTTATTTTTGGAAGGTGTGTTTTAGTTTGTTTTTTACATTATTGCTAAATTTAAATTTTCTCCTTTTGCAAAAATAACGAATTCTCTAGAATAAATTTTCTCACATTTTTGCGCTTGTTTATAAACTATAAAAAATATTAAATACAGTGGTAATAAAAAATATATTTACAAAGTGATTAATTTTCTCTAACAAAATTCAACAGACTAATAGAGATATAATAATTGAAGTGATAATCCCTTCTTTTTTTGTCCTCGAAAATTCAAAAACCTAATTTTAAAATATACAGGCGAGATTTCTCTCTTTTAATTTTTCATCTAAATCTTCTTTATTGAAACAACATTTTATTTAAATACAAAATAAAGAAAATGCTCCTAGCGCTTTTTCATGTAAACATTTGTTTATTTATGTATAATGTATGTATATAAAATAAAGGATGAGGTGGGATATATTTATATAATAGTTACATATGTACAATATATAGTTTTTTTTTAGCTTAAATAATGTTTAACAAGTGTTCAACAATCGTCAAATTATCAACTTTATATTGTTGGTTTAAAAGTAGAAGTGCATAGGAAATTAATGTCTTTTATCTTTAAACCAATAATATGAAGGTTTTTTACTTTCGCTGTATGTAATACAAAGCGAAAGTATTGTTTTAGGTTATAGTATACATGATAAATACAAATTAAATTAAATTCTTTGTTTGCTTTAATTGAAGTGTAATCGATAAATACCTTGGGTTTAAACAAAAAATTAATATTTAATGATATGTGTAGACACCCAGTATATACATACAAGGTGTAAAAAAAGTAATCACATTGTATATTTGTTTGTTATTCATGTATACTATAATCTTATTAACCATAAGGAGGGATAAATACCGAAAAACGAGTTATAAGTTTATATCAACAAAAAATCAATAATTTTATTAATTTGTTGTATAAAAAATATATATTTAAAATAGTCTCATTTTAATCTCTTCCACACAATGGCTGAAGAAATAATTTAGCATGCCGTACTTAAATAATATTATGTTATTGATAACAACCGGCACACTACAAAAACTCTACGTGTGTGATTGTAAATATAAAATTTATTACAAGAGGCACTTTTGCGTTTTTTTTAAACCTAATCAAAAATCACGATTTACCTGCTGGTAATTTACTCTTCAACAAACTCGTGCTGGGAGTGGGATCGGCCACCTTTTTTGTAACAGTCTGTGGAATAACCGTTAAACTTTTGGGAATTTTCGGCATCGGTAAATTTTTCTCACTCAAGCTCGCCTCTAGTTTCTCCACAGTTTTATCCAACTTCTCCAAGCTGTTCTCGATTTCCGAATCATCGAAACTGGTTTTTGTTATGATCAGATTTTTACGGGAATTTTTTAACAGGGAGTTTTTCTGTTGGTCCTGCAGGCGTTTCTGTCGCAAGTCGAATGTCCGTTTAATCGCGCACATTTTTTTGTAATCCTCGATGGAAATGTGGTAGGGTTTCCCACCTGAGATGACTTGGACTAAACCGGGTTTCTTCTCGGTTTTTTTGGCAGAATCGACGGGGATTAAATTCGGCCTCCAGTGTTTGGTGATCGGGAATTTTATTTTTTGCGATTGCTGCGGTTTCACTAGGGGACGCTTCGTCCCAGGTTGCAGGGAGATTAAACCTGGTGGGAGTTTACTCGTTGGACGGATCGAGGGCTGAGGGGGAGCAGGAGGAGGAGGAGGAGGTGGAAGTGGGATAACGGGCGCAGCAGCAGGTGTCGTGATTAAAGCAACTGGATTCGGCACTAGGAAACTAGAATTAGTAACTTGCACTTGTGAAATAGTCACGGGTAAAACTTTCTCTGTTACTTGTGAAATAGTCACAGGTAAAACTTTATCAGTTGCTTGTGAATTAGTCACGGGTAAAACTTTATCTGTTACTTGAGAAATAGTCACGGGTAAAACTGTATCAGTTACTTGGGAAATAGTCACGGGTAAAACTGTATCAGTTACTTGGGAAATAGTCACGGGTAAAACTTTATCTGTTACTTGTGAAATAGTCACGGGTGAAACTTTTTCGGTTACCGTTGGAGTGGTTGTTATTGCGACACTAACCGCCAGTTCTGGAGGGGGCACCGTCAACGTTTCAACAATTGGAATGGCAGCAGGGACAGGTTTAGCCTCCTTGACCTTCCCACTATTAAACGGGATTAATGTAATCGGTTTAACATTCGCTGCTTCCGAGGGGATATTATCGTAAGCCCTCAAGCGATTCTGCACCGATTCCGTGTAATTAACCGAGTGATTCGTCGCCGATGAAGACATAATCAAATCACCATTGCGAAAATACTTCTCCAACAAAATCAAATGCCGCAGGAAACTGCTCTGATTCCCATAAGGTTTCTGCAGTTCGTTCCACAGCATTTTTACCTCAGGATCGAATTGGATCGTCGAGACGCACTTCTCCCAACCCTCGGGCGTTCGCTCTTTCACGTTGTGGAACTCGATGTTTCCGCTCAGCTGCAAGTCCTCCTCGCCGGGAAAAAGCTGCCGCACGGAAATCGACGGATTGGAACCCAACCTCTGCACCGCAATATCACTTTTCAGTTTTAACTTCCTCGAGTCAATAAATTTCTTCGATTCGTCAATAAATTTCAATGAGTCATCATCACGCTTCCTCGAATTGTCAATAAATTTCCACGAGTCATTGCTGAATTTCCTCGATTCTTCATTAAACTTTCTCGTTTCATCTTTAAACTTTCTTGATTCATCGTCTGTTTTACTATTAACATTAACAACACTATTACTACTAATATTTATCACACGCTTAACTGTTATGGATTGTGGTTTTTTCCTCGTTATCTCCACATTATTCTCCGGCAGGATTAAATTGTTGTAGTCTAAATATTCCGACGGGCTCGTTTCACGGGATTCTGTTGAAGGCACTCGGGTGTCGGGTGGTTCTTTGCTTTCCACCAAATCGACTTGGGGTTCTAAAACGGGTGGTTCGAGGTTAATTGAGGTTTTCGAGGAGGGTTTCTTCTTTTTCTTCGCCTGTTGGTCTTTTTCCGGTTTTTCTTTAATCGGGGCGGGGATCGGCTCTTCGGCCAACGATTCATCCATTACTTCTATGTCATGGAAATGTAACAATCTGAAAATAAGGAATACCGATATTTTTTTTTCTTTTCCCAGAATTTCATTAAAATGCCATGTTTTGTCCTATTATCTAATGCACCGTTGGTTAATTGGTTATAGTACAAAATGTCTCAATAAAAATGGTTTGTAATAAATACCTTTTTCTGTATTCAACGAAAAAGTTGGCACTGCTCTCGTTTCGATCTTCAGGATTTTTTAGCACCAAAGTAGCGAAATACCGACACAGCTTGCACACCACCGGCTTGTCGTTCAATTTCACAGGGATTCCCATTTCGTTTAATGCGGCGTTCAAATCGTTAGATTCTTGTCCCAAATAATGGATGTGATTCCTCGCCAGTCTTCTCTTGCACATCGCGCACACCATCAAGTGTTCCAAAGCTGCGTAATGCTCCTCGCAAATCGGTATCGAATGCAATCCAGGATTATCCAAATCAATATTTATCTAAACAAAACAAAAAAAATAAAATCAATTAATACCTTGGGCCATTTGAAAAAATATGTGAGAATAAAATAATTATTTTTTTATTAAAAAAAAAACCTTTATTGGCATAATGTTTACATTTTTACTAGCTGCAACTAATTGCTACCCCATCTCTTCCTCCTGTTTTCCTTCTCTTCCCCCAACTTCTCCAGCGTCCGTACCCCGGCCCCATCCTCTCTCGTCCATTTTGTCACTCTTCTATTCCCTCTTACTCTCACCCATGCCTCCTGTACCCCCTCACATTCCTCCGCCAAATGACCTCTAAGTATCCTTCCCCCGCTCACACATTACACACTTTCCATACTCTTCCCCCTTCCACACCCTCCTTTCTCTCTCTCTCCTGACCCACACCTCGCCCTCGAAAGCATCACCCTTTCCTCCCTACTCCATCCCACCACTACAAAATTCTCCCATGCACCTGCCACCTCCTGTACCTATCATTGTATTCACTCCTCTCTATACACCCGTGCCTTCACCTACTTCTCCTTTACCCATGCATCCACCTTCACCCCATTCCCCCATGATAGAGAGCCATTCCATCACTTTCGCCTCCGACAAACCCACCCTCTCATACATTCTCCTTCTCACGCTCCTCCATCTACCCTCTCTCCCATTCACGCACGTCACCCATACCGCCTTCGGCAATCTCTTTTCCTCCTGATCCCATAACTTCATCTCATATCTCGCCATTCTCACCATTTCCTCACACTCTAGTTTCTCTCTGTCCGTCTCCTGATGCACTATGTATCCGGGTATTGACCTTTCTAACCCCAACATATGCTTCAGGAACCACAATTGCTCCCTCTCCATACACTCATACCCTCTTGTCCCCCACACTTCCACCTCATACATTAACACTGACCTCACACACGCATTCTATACTTTACACACCAGTCTTACATTATTCCCATCCACTTCCCCCACGCTATCCCTTACACCTTTCTAGCCTTCCCCTGCACCCACCTCACATGCTCCTTATACCCTCCCGTCCCTTTGAATATAAACCCTAAATACTTGAATGTTTTAACCCTCTCAATCACCTCTCCCTTCCACTCTAATTCCTTCACCCTCCCCTCCCTCCCTTTATTTCTGAACCTCATACATTTCGTTTTTCCTACAATTACGCTCAACCTCCTTTTATCCATAAACCTCTCCGCCCTTTTCAACATATCCTTCATCCCTTCCCACTCTCTTGCCACCAGCACCATATCATCCGCATATGCCAATATCCACAGCTTACTTTTACCAATCACCATTTTTATTATTAATTATAGTTTATTAAACTTACTACTTGGCAGACTGATTTCCTCATCTTGATCAACCATTTCCTCTTTAAAATATTAGAGGAGACCCTTCCACAACCCAAAACATGGCAGTGATTCTGTCTCGGTCCGGGGGCCACCAAGCTATTCCTCTTCAGCGACTTGTTGCTCGTGTACGAAGGTGTGTTCGATTTCCTGTCCACGTGCCGGTAGCAAGCGTCGCACAAACAACTATCCCTCGTCAGGTGTTTTTCAGCTGTAATTAAAATCAATCAAAAACTGTTTGTAATTTTTCCAATTTTCTCATTACTTGAAAGGATTTTGTTTTGTCGGTCGATGCTTTTAATCTGGGCTATGTGGCACGGCGTGTCGAACAACCCAAACTTTCCGAAGCAGTAAGAGCACTCGTCTTTGCACAGCCTGCCCGGATGGATGCTAAAGGAGCTGGCTTTTTCAGGGATTACCAAGGATTTGCCTTCCTCGGCAGCGTTTGTGTCTCCATCGGAAGTGTGCTCACTGCTGCCATCTATAAATAATTTAATTCAAGTCTGTATCTTTAAAAGGCTTTATTCACCGTTAATAATGACAAAGTAGACTTTGAATTAGTATTTTTAGCATGACAACAAAACTATTGAACTTTAAACTGTTTTTTTTTTTAATATGACCAATCAAATTTGACATTTCAAGAATTTAGTGGTGTTATGCTGGTTGAGTGTTTTAGGTTAGGACAAGATTAATCGCATGTTATGATGTAAATCAACTTTTAATTTGTAGGTTATGTTAAGGGAAATCAGACATTAATATGACAATTCAATAAACTCACAAAGATTACGATTACAAATGTATTTACCTATCACTGCCTCAAATTATTTGTATCTACTACCAATTTAATAGTGTCTTTGAGGATCAGGTAGGATAGGAGTATTAGGTAATATTCCTTGCTAAGGAATATCTATCTTCTTTATTATCTGCACATTTAAATGTTCAATGTTCAAATTTTAAAAAAGTTCTAAACACTAGGAATTTTTCTTTTAGGTATACCTGTTACGATTTTTCAATGTATATTTTCAGACATTCGTGATCTTATTAAAAACTTTAAATTTAAAAACTCTAACGAGTGTTTTCCACTCCCAGACTAAGCATGAAGTAAAATTTCGAGTTTAGAAAAGCCTGAAAATTTGGCTTGGTCGCGTAGCGCAGCGGAGCGACCAAGCCAAATCAGGCTTTTCTAAACTCGAAATTTTACTTCATGTGCCACGCGTATAAAACACTGATTTAAAGTGAAGTTCAAAATATACTGCTTAGTTCTGATCACATGTTCACTAATTTTACAAATGTTTATATAGAAAATGTGAAAGTATACTTAAAAGAAGAAATCCCTGTATGTGTTGTAAAGTTGCAATTTGTAGCGTTCTCTTTTTGGAAAATCTCTGCATCGTGACAATTTATGATGTATTTGTCACATTGGTAATAATTTACCAACATCTCAAAATTTTATGTTTAAAATACCATACTGTTAAAGCAGGACTGCAACTGTTCGCAGTAAATACACCTTAAGTTTAGTAATTAAAAAATGAAAACAGAGTTTACGTTGTGTGTAAATATGCTACAAATTACATTAATAAAACTGTAGACCCAATAGATTTTAGATTTGGCAACATTGCCCTTTTAAATGTCAAATCTAACCTATAGAACTGTCATCTTAAAAACAATAATTCCAGGCCTACTTAATTTCAAATAACTGTAAACAGAGTCATTAAAATACATTTCCCGCATCACCAATTATTTGTTTAATTCTAGTAAGCTAAGCGAAGGATTTTAATTAAATTTAGTTGAATTAAGTAAATCCGATAACCTTTAATAAAATGTTGTGTCTGTGCTTTTTGGTAATGTTAGGAGTGTAATATTGAGTGCCAATATTTATATCTACATATTAAGTATTTTGTTTGTGTAAGTTTACTATACTAAAGCTACCATGTTTTATGTAATTAAGTAGAATAATAATAAAGTGTATAAGATATTATATTCCCAAAACCATTATTACCCATGTTAGATCGATTATAATAGTGTGATTTGCGCTGCGCACCGGCTGTATCTGATGAGTTGTTGCCGTGATGCGATTTCCATGAAGAATTTCCCTAAAACAAAACAACACAATCATTTATTTGCAATCCTGGTGTATTTTCCAATAATTATGAAGACAACTGAGTCGCCTATTTCCAAAAACTCCTAAATCCATTTAAAAGCAATGGATTTAGGGGTTTTTGGAAATAATCTTTTTAAATCATGATATTTACAACCTAAATTCAAATATTGACTGTTGCAATGTTTAAATACTTGGGGGTATTTGTGGCCACCTTTTTATCCTATTGCAGTAAGGTAAATGAATGTATAAGGTGATGGTTCATTGACCAAATTAAGTATGAATTATACTCAATACATACGACAGCCAAAGTGTTAAAAGTATACTATTTATTTGAAAATATCTAACCTCTTTCATAATTTTATATTCGTCCTCTTCAACTCTATCTAAATCATCCTGACTCCCCGAACCCCCGGCTCCTGAACTCGACTTCCCCTTCTTCTGCAGCGTCATCTTCAGCGAATTCCTCCCTTTCTTCTTCTCGTGCCTATTCAGCTTAATCACAGTCTTCAAAGTCCCCGTATAACTCTCATTCTTAGGAACCACTTTTCTGAGCTTCGCCTCCTCCGCCGCCCTCAAACTCTGCAACCCCAGCGCCCTCAAAATCTCATTCTTAACCTCTAAATCTTCAGGAGCCTCCTCCACAACCATCTGTTCCACCTTATTAATTTCATAATTCTCCTTATCCTGAGAGTCTTCCTCGGATTCATGTGTGAGAACGGGTTTTTCCTCAATTTCCTCTTTGGTTTCTTCGTTTTGGTTTTTCTTCAGGGAAGAGCGGGTTTTACGTTTTTCTTCGATTTCCAGAATTTCCTTAGATCGTGTTTTTCTTCTCTCAATTTCCTCGTTTTCTAAACTCTCTTTAGTTCTACTCCTTCTTTTCTCAACTTCTTCGTTTTCCGATAAAATGTCTTTACTCCGCCCCTTTCTCTTCTCAATTTCTTCAATCTCTAAAGCCTCCTTACTTCTTCCCTTTCTCTTTTCAATTTCTTCATTTTCCAAAGAATCCCTGGATCTACACTTTCTCCTCTCGATTTCTTCTTTTTCCAAAGAAGATC
The DNA here is from genome assembly GCA_932526585.2 of Philonthus cognatus. Classification (NCBI taxonomy): domain Eukaryota; kingdom Metazoa; phylum Arthropoda; class Insecta; order Coleoptera; family Staphylinidae; genus Philonthus; species Philonthus cognatus. Next base: position 32,353,274 of record OW052241.1, read on the forward strand.
TACACTTTTTCCTCTCGATTTCATCTTTTTCTAACGAAGATCTACCCTTTCTTTTCTCACTTTCGTCGTTTTCTGAACTCTCCTTGGATCTGCCCTTTCTTCTCTCGCTTTCCTCGTTATCTAAAGTCTCTTTGGAACGAGTTTTTCTCCTATCGAACTCCTCGTTATCACTTGAATTCCTCGACCGTTTCTTCTTCTCTAGCACCACGTTATCACTTGAAGATTTCACTTGTGTTGTATTTCTTTCGACTTCTTCGTTATCACTTGTTTGTGTTTTAATCTTCTCGCTTTCTTCGGAAAGGCTCAGTCTAGTTTTGATCTTGTCTTCTTCTATAAGACTCGATTTCCGTTTAATCTTTTTGTCTTCTAAAAGAGTTGATTTTGTTTCATTCAAAAGACTCGATTTATCCGAAATTTGATCTTCTTCAATGAGGCTTGATTTTCTTTTAGGTTTTTCTTCTTCAATGAGGCTTGATTTTCTTTTAGGTGTTTCTTCTCCAACAAGACTTGATTTTGCTTTAGAAATTTCTTGCACTAGATTTGTTTTATCTCCTTCGGCAAGACTTGATTTTCTTGTAATCCTTTCTTCCCGTAAAAGATTTGTTTTTTCTTCGACAATTTCTTCTTCCACAAAAATTAAATTTTCATCTTCTTCCATAAGGCTCGAATGTCCTTGAAGTGTTTCTTCTTCTATAAAACCCAATTTTTCCTCATCTACAAAACTCGATTTTCTTGAAATCCTTTCTTCTTCCACAAGACTAGGTTTTCTTTTGATTTTGTCCAAATTCTCACCATCACTTGAAACTTTTCGTCTTCTTGTGATTTTCTCCGTTTCTTCCACGTCGTTGGAAAGCCTGAATTTTCTATTGTTCTCGATTTCTTCCACATCACTGGATTTACTTTTGTTTTCCTCGTTATCACTAGATCTTTCCAAAATCACCGTATCACTTGAGTCTTCCTTGTTGTTCCCTTCATTTTCATTGAAAGTCTGCTTCATTATATCCAAAAGTATAACCTTCTCGGGTTGCTGGGATTCAGAGCCTTCTTCGCTTTTAACGTTCTCTGAGCATAAATTCGAGTTTGTGTCGAATGTTTTTTCTTTCTCCAAAGACAGGCTTCTTCTAATCGTGGTGGCGAATTTTTCAGGAATACTGTCTATATCGATTGAATCCGGTGGATTGTTTTCTAACGTTTCCAAGAGCTCTTTCTTCAGAGCTAATTCCTCTGAGGTGGTTTCGCATAAACCCAAATCAGCGTTTTCAGTTAGGGCTGCTAATTCTTTGGCCATGGCTTCGTTGCTTTTCGCCAAAGCTGCCAGCTCTTTGCGCAAGGCTAATTCCTTTGATAAAACCTGGCTTGTTTTTGTAAGTTCCTCAGTATTTTTAGCGAGAGCCGCTAATTGGTTTTTGATTTTCAAAGCTAGTTCTTTTGAAGTTGAATCATTGCTAACGGCTAAAGCCGTTAGTTCTTTTTTTAAGGCACTCATTCGGTCTCCTGTTTCCTCTTTGTTGCTTTCTGTCAAGTCGATTGGTTCTTTCTTAACGGTCACTTCAGAACTTTCCGCTAGGGAAGCCAAGTCGGAAAAACTGCTGTCGGATTCGTAACCTCCCGAGCATTTAGAAACGGAAACCTCGCTTCCACTGTAATCAGAGCAAAGTCTCCTGCGCTTTTTATACCCAGAATCCAAACCATCCAGCAAATTCATATGTTTCAACTTCCTTTGCTTTCCGTTTCTTAAAATTCGAGCCGGTGAATCCGATCTCGTCGTGTAAGGGCTAGAGCGCCGCGAGTCCAAGCTTGGCCTCGCTTTGTTGAGAGGTTTTTTCGGGATTTTAGGGCTCAGACACCTAGGCAAGTTATTGAAAACGGAATCGTCTTGATTTGTCGTGATTTCGAATTTTTCGATGCTGTGCCGCCTTTTCGAGACCGAGGCCTTGTTTTTTACACCTCCGACGTTTAAATCGAGCATGTCTATCACTGAAAGCGTGCTTTCTTGTTTTTCCAATTTCGGGATTTTGCTTTTATCATCCTCTTCTTCTAATTTAGGAATTGTTTCTTTGTTATCTTCTTCTTCATCAACATCCTCGATTTTAATGCTGTTGACGACGCCTTCGATGCTCTCCACGATTGATTCGATTGAGGAAAAGGCGGTTGATTTCTTGATTTTCTCCTTTGCTTTCGTTGTTTTAACGGGGAGTAAACCTTTCCTTATACTCGACTCGATCGCATCGCTTATACTGCAGAAACCAGCCGGCTTTTTCTTCCCCGGTAAAACTTTCTTCTTGGTGTTGTCTAACGGGTAAATCGGTTCTAAAACCGGCGGCTTTTCATCCCATTCAACTTTTTCTTCCTTAATCTCGGGAACTTTGACGACTTTCCTTTTGACAACTCTGGCTTTAGCTACGCCGTTTTTGATCAGCGCCTTCTTTACTTTCACGTTTCTTTTGTTTTTAGCGAGGATGTTTCTGTTGGTGATTTTGTTTTTGGCTTTAAGAGGGCGCTTGAAGGTTTTCTTGATGACTTTTTTCGGATCGGGCCTACGGATTCGTTTCGTGATTGGTTTCTTGCTTGGTGAGGTCGATTCCGAGGGTTTTTCCGATTGTTGGGGATCTTGCGTCGGGTCATTGCTGCTGGGCGTCGGTGTTTGTTTTCGCCCGGTGGTGACTATTTTCTTTTCACGGCTTGCCATGACATTTGGATAATTGTATCAGGACCTGTAAATTATTTATTTTCAGGATTAGTTCTTGAAAATATAAAAAAGTGCAATTCAATTTAATTGAATCATTCGATTTATGTTTTGATGTTACACATAGGAAATGGTATTATTTTTACCAATAAGTAAAACACGGTACATTGATGTTTTATTTTAAGCAAGTTACAGTAAATGTACGTTGACCGGCAAATGCGTATATTTCCCGGTAAATGTAGACATACACTTCCGAGTTTGGTAAATGATAAATCAACTGGATTTTGCCCTTCAGTTTCGGAAATTATGCACATTAACTAGGTGTTTCCGGTAAAAGGAGCTCGCAATTCACATTTACCACAAACACCTGGATAACGTGCATACTTTGCGAAATTTAAACGTTTTGACGCCTGGCGCATGAAGTAAAATTTCGAGTTTAGAAAACCCCGAAAATTTGGATTGGTCGCTCCGCTTCGCTACGCGACCAATCCAAATTTTCAGGCTTTTCTAAACTCGAAATTTTACTTCATGCTTAATCAAGGAGTGGAAATGCTTGTTCGAGTTACAAATTTACCGATTTTATAATTTAAACCGAATAACTGATGACTAGCTGAACCTGACAAATTAAGAACCAACCTAAACTAAAAACAATAACCTATGACATAACCTAACTTCACAATCTAGCAAGTATTAGGTAATGACAGACTAACCTAATACTAGCTTAAGTTGGCTGTTGGTTACTTAAGTCAAATTAGTTGATGACCTAACACTAACTAGATTAGGCTGATGGTTACTTAACTGGCATCCAACTTGATCTAAGAAATTGGTAGCCTAACCTGAAAATAGTTACGCTTAACTGAAACCAATTTCACAATTTGTCATTCTTAGGTTGAGCGGCTCAATAATTTGCAAGCATTGAGTAGACATTGAGTTCTTGGATTGAGCGGCTCAATAATTTGCAAGCATTGAGTAGACAATCATTTTTGATCAATCTTGCCCATCAGTCATTTTTACCTTATTATTTTGAGTAATTGCGCCCTTTCATCAGACACAATAGATGGGAGTTTACTGCTAACTGTTTTGGAATTTTCTGATGACCCTATTCGTTAATCGTGAATGTGTTTGGAATTTTTGAAGCACCGTTCATTAGATACCAACATATATCACAAAAAAATCTAAACATGTTGAATGTTAAACATTTTGATGAACCAACCATTGACACTTAACTTAACCTTATTTAGTGTGGAATAATTTAGGTTACGTTTGAAAACACATACCAAAGTCACAGTAGGTTATGTAGCATTTTCAAAAAGTCATGATAGCTCAAATAGGCAAAAGCTGCTAGAAAAGATCTATACAGCTGACATTTTCTAGCAGTTTTTGCCTATTTAAGCTAACATGAGTTTTTGTAAGTGCTACATAAACTACCATGGCAATAGTACATGCTATCAATCCTAACCTAAATTATTAAAAAAGAAAATCATATATAGGATTTGTACTTCTTGTTATTTATTTTTTAATATTTTTATATACAGTGTGTATCAGCCAAATGGAATAAATTCGATAATAAATAAATGGGGGCGTGTTCGAAATATCGCTCAGACATGTTGATTGGTATTTTTAATTGCGCATTTTTTTTCAACAAACCTTTTTATAGAGGGTGTGTCATGTAACAGTGGCCAATACCAACTTTCTTATATTAAATGCAACACCCTGTATATTATTCAATTTTTGGATTCTTCAAAAAATTCTAAACATATTTTATGTATAATGTCTTATACCTATCTTCAACTGTTTCGGAAATATAAAGTGTTTTCAGATTTTTCACATCCTCAGTAAAAACGTCAAGTAAATCTAATCAGTCTATTCGCCCTCCTTCTGCTCAACAAAGAAACTCTGCAAATTTCAATTTATCACATCTTTTCAGTAATCCGCAAAACACCTAATATTTTACACTACTATCATAAACATAACCACAAATGCACAAAAACCACATGGACGATGCGGACATGATTTTACCATGTTAACAAATGAAAGTTTCTTTCACTAACTAGACGTTTTTACTGAGTATGGCTTCACAGCCGAAACTAGTTTAAAAAAATTAAAAAATAAATAACGAGAAGTACAAATCCTATATACGATTTCCTTTTTTAATAATTTAGGTTAGGTTTGATAGCATGTACAAAAGCCATGGTAGGTACTTACAAAAGTCATGTTATAAATATATACGATTTCCTTTTTTAATTATCCACTCATTATAAAATGGACTCTTACTATACCTAAATTATTAACCTAACTTTTATAACTGTTATTTGACCTTTAGATTAGATTGACTACGCTGTAGATATTTTCCATGTTATAATTGCAAAAATCTCAAATACGTTCCGATTAACAGTCCAGTCATCAGAGAATTTCCCAACAGTTGGCAGTAAACTCCTAACTGTTGTTTCTGATGAACGGGCCTATTGTCATTTGAATTAATTGATTTTTTCACATGTACACTTCTGTGCATTAAAATTAAGTACACAAAATATGTTATATAGAGTTTTCCTTTAAGAGGTCCCATTTTAAATTCCCTGGCATTTTCACACTGTGTACGATTTGAGAAAATTGAAAGATATACGCTTAAACAACGTATAGAAATAGTGAAAATTTATTATCAATGTGGTACAAATTTTGCTCAGACAGTTCGCAGCAATTGTTGTGTTTTCGGTCAGTATGAATCACTTTCTCGCCGTGATGAAATGGACAAAAAACTGATGTAAATTTGCCAATTAGTACTCATATCGCCAGGTCAGATGAGAACATTACTGCTGTTGCTGACAACCCGGCTTTGTCTATCCCAAGACGTTTACAGCAATTAGGCATTTTATAGACCAGCTTTCATCTCATTCTGCACAAGGACCTTAGCTTGATGCTTATAAAGTGCAGACTTTTTTCTTTGGGGCTGAGTAAGGCAAAAAGTCTACGCTAATGGCCCACAAACAATTCAACCGTTCAAAGAAAATATTCAAGTGGTTATTGGTCAAATAACAGATAGGCAGAGTTGTGTCGACGTGATACAAAATTTTCTCAACAGAATTGCTATTTTCAGAAGAAGCCGAGGTGGCCATATACCAGATATCATTTTCCCAAATTAATTGTGGAGTTTGTACTTTGTATTAAAATAAATATTTTGGCACTATTTTATAAAAAGAAAACATTATTTTTAAATAATTAAAATATGACCTAGTTACATATAATCTGTTTTTTTTTTTAATATGACCTATCAAATTTGACATATCAAGAATTTAGTGGTGTGATGCAGGTTATATGTTTTAGGTTATGACAAGATTAATCATATGGTATGTTTGGCTTGTTCGTTACATGCACTAAGTTGAACTGAACTGTGTTCGTTTGTATCATTTTACTTGCACCGAACCTGCACTTTTTGCCCCTGGTCCAGAGTGGGTGTAACTAGTGCAGGTTAAAAAAAAGGAGGGGGTGGGAGATATATAATTTTCAAAAATGGATACGAAACATGTCTATGGTTGTGCAATGTGTGAATTAACGAGCAAACATTAAAAAATCGTCACCCAACAACCCTACATTTTTTTATTAAATTATGAAAGATGGATTTCTTTCAGTTTTCCTAGTTTTATTTGTTTATAAAATAATTTTATTATTATTCCTTAAATTGTTTTGTAGTGTATTGCAAAAATTATATTTTTCACCAAGAGCGTTCGTTTGTTTTCAGTTCAGTTCAAGTACACTGACATGAACTGACCTGAACTGTTGCAGCACAAACTTGAACTCAGTTTAACTTAGTGTAGTACAAACGAACAAACTTGTTGTAAATCAACTTTTAATTTGTAGGTTACGTGAAGGGAAATCTGACAGTAATATGACAATTCAATTAACTCATAAAATAGATAATTCATTTAACAAAGATTACGATTACAAATGTACCTATTCAACCCCTTAACGCGCAGCCCTGTGCTCAGCATGGGCAACGGGTACTGGCAAATTATCGCAAGCCCGTGTCCAGCACGGGCACCCTTATTTTTATCGGGATTTATTTTTCACGTGCATGGGAGACATGAAAATCATTTTCAATGGATACTTGTTTCTTTTAGAGTAAATAATGGCAGTTAGTTGGCTATTTTATACAAAAATATCACTATCATTGACTTAAACTAAGTCCATAGGTTCGGCCAGATGTGACGAGACAAAATTATGCAATGTTTCAAATTCAAATAACTTCTAAAAAAATATCTACTACAACAATGGTCTATCTAACAGATTGTATAGTGATCACTTTACTGTATATTCTGAAAATAAAACTATTGGTTAATTTTTGAGAAAGTTATAAAATAGTAATGAGACTTGCACTAAATTTTTTTGCACAGAAGTGTAAGTAACTACTTCTACATTTTAATCGATGAATAACTATTGGTCAATTTAATTGACGTTCGTGAAACCTGGCATTAGTGATTCAAATATTCATATTAAAATATATATATGAATTTTGGGGGGCTCAAGCTCTAGAACTTGAGAAATATAATATTATTGTAGGTACCACTACAGTTTTGCAAATTTTTGATGAGGCTAACTTCCCCCATACCAAGGCTGGGATTCGAAAACAAATAATTCATTATTTGTTTTCGAATCCCAGCCTTAGTATGGGGGAAGTTAGCCTCATCAAAAATTTGCAAAACTGTAGTGGTACCTACAATAATATTATATTTCTCAAGTCCTAGAGCTTGAGCCCCCCAAAAATTGGAAGGCTAATTTAGCTTCTGATTCTAATCATGGCAATTGTGTTGACAAATATTTTATATCGGATTTTAGTGTTTCGAAAAACATGCATTTAATTTTGACAGCTTGCTGAAATTGCAAGAGAAAAAAATGTATTAATTACCTACAGTATGGACTGAATAAAAAAATTGATTGATAAGACTGATAAATGTTGAAAGTTCATCTTCACTTTTATATAAATAAAACAATATAAACACTTTCAAATATATAGTGTATAACGCTACAATTGTTTCACCACAATGTGGCTTCTTCAGGCGAATGACTAAATAGATTTTTTCCTATTGTAATTGATAATTGATTTTATAAGAATGTTATTCTTGATTAATTTTTTGATTAAATCTGAAACAAAGTAGTGAACATATTAATATTAATTGACTTTGGTAATATGAAGGGAAAGTTGCTGTAAAAATACTGAAAATGTGTTATTAATAATTGTATGGGCAATTTGTAGTGATCATTAATTGTAATAAATGAATTTCGGATGTTGATTGAAGCGAATGAACGCCGCCTGAAAATTCCTGAAAGCGCTTCAGCGTACGCGCCGAGGGGTGGCATAGCATCACATGAAAATCCCAGCCGGAATCCGCGAATAAAACGCACGAAACGGCAGATGATTGATAAAACAACACGCTTTGCATACTCGTTTCAGAGCGGACGCATTAAATACACCAGTATGCGGAATATTCAAATACGCGAAACGCAACAAGTAAGAAGTTGTCGTCGGCATGCCATTAGGATATTCACACACAGATACACACTAGCGCACGGACGGCAAAACGGAAACGCCAGAGCGCCCCCTGTCTGGAGGTTGAGCGGCGGCCCCACTCCAAGTCCGGGGGCTGCTGTCGCTCCGGCGGAGCGCTGCCCGCACGAACTTAAGCTACGACACGACACACTCACTCTCGTCCACTCGCCCGTTCTATTTCTAGGTTAAACAACATCACAATAATCCCACAGCACACTTATATAATTACCCTAATCACAAAATAAATTCACCCATCGCGTCGCCCATTCGCATTTCACACACAGCGCTCATACACACGAAATGCATAAACAAAGCATAATGACCTGTTAGACGGTTTCCTCGTTCGGGTTATTTAATTGCGCTGGATTTACCACGTTTCAACAGCCGGATTTTGCGTAAAATACACTCGGGCGAGAGCCGCGTATAACGAATATCATTATTAGGGGGTGAGAAACGCGCCGTGTGTAATGGAAAAAACAATTGCTCGAGGGTTACTTACGTTTCCCTGATTCACAGCACAGAAACGCCACCTATACTATAACATGCGTCGCTATTCAACAAAAAGCACGTACTCACTCAAAACGGAGACGAACGACGGCGCACGAAGCGCGCGCATCCGCCCGACCGGGCCTTAGGATTTTCAATGAATATCCGATGAAAAACGCAGAAAAACCCGAACTTCTCCTCATATTCAGTTCAACCGAACTTTCGACTAACCGAAAAACTTAAATTCAGCGGAATCCTCGCTGAAATAAACTCTCCACAACGAGATTTAATCCCCTTCGTTGGAGCTTCCCGATACATCCGCTAGGGCGGCATCTATCATCCATCTTTCCGTGTTCGTGTTGCTCGTTGTGTTATTCATTTTCCAGGCTAATTTATACGAATATGCCTTGGTAGGTTCAAGGTCCGGCTTTCTTGCGTTTCAACAGGAACGCGCTGATGATGTCGGGTTGGGACGTGGCGCGCTGATTCACTTTCTAAACTTCGCAGTTGTTAGATTTATGGTGAATGTATGGGGGATTTTCGCCGAGAGTTGAGCGGAGCGAGAGGCAACAGGTTCTGATGATGCTCTCTCGGCCACCCCTCGCTATAACGACGTCCGGTGATGAGTCGCCACATGTTCTTGCATGGGGATATCCTGTGCGTAACGTGTTAAATGTTGCCTTTTTGGCTCTTTTTCAGGGGTTGGTGTATCATGTACAGGGTGGCGCCCAACCGGGAAAACCGGAAAAGTCAGGAGATTTTATTCATCGGGAAAAGTCTTGGAATAGTTAGGGAAATTAGGCCGTTTTAGAGAAAAATCATGATATTTTTAAATTAATAATAATAATAGATATGCAAATAATACGATTGAAGAATTGACAAATTGTTAGTTCTGTTCGAAGCATGAATTTGACACAATAAATATTAAACAAAATTTTAAAAATGGTGATGTGTCCATCATAGCACACTCCCCGTAATTTGAACAATTGATAATTGACATACTCAAATAATTTCACTCTAACTAAGTAGTCGCAGATTTCACTTGAAGTTAGAGATTTATACGCGTGGCGCATGAAGTAAAATTTCGAGTTTAGAAAAGCCTGAAAATTTGGATTTGCTGGGGCGCGTCTCGCTTCGCTCGCGCGCCCCAGCAAATCCAAATTTTCAGGCTTTTCTAAACTCGAAATTTTACTTCATGCTTAATCTGGGAGTGGAAGCCCTCGTTAGACGATCAATCAGATACTTATTTTGCAGTTTCCTTTGTTGTCAAATTAATGACATTAAATAAATAGAGCTGATCTTATATTTTTGTTCAAATTTCGAAGAAAAACAAATTTGTGTGCATTATTTATGTGATACAAATAGGAAAACCTTATATTATAAATTAAATTAATATCTAATTTTCAGAAATAACGTGAAAAGTTAACAAACTTAATAATTAGATAGACATTATTGATGATTTACAAATAAAATTATATTAACCACTGACAATTCACAAAACACTCAATTTAATAAAAGTCGTCATAATTAATTATTATATGTTCATAATTTTGGTTATTTATGCCAATTTTTAAGAAAATTGTTAATTTTCATAAAATTTCAATAAATCCGTTTCTTCAAATTTTTATGATATTGATAACGTTTATTAAAATTGAATCTGTGTTTCAATTTACATTGTTTTTATAAAGTTTAAAAAGAATTCGTAAATTTCAGTCACTCGATAATATTACAATAAATCTGTAATTTCTGTAAATTTCCTTCAAATTTTAATCTTTTTTTCAATTACATAACCTTCAGAAAGTTTTCAAAAAATCGTGAATTTCTGTCATTTGCGAAAAAAATTTAACAAATCCGTACTTTTTTCAAATTTTCGTCAAGTTTTAATCTTACTTTCAGTGTATAATGTTTTTAACCCTTTCGCTACGCAGTCTGAATTTCAAATGCGTGTGCCGTGTATGGTGCTCGAGAACACAATACGTATCCGTACGTATTTCGTACCACAGGCTCATACCGGCATTTCATAGGCTTGCATTACATTTTCTTTAAGGAAAATGCAAAAATCAAAACAAAGAAAAGTTGGCCATGGATTTTTTTAATTATACACTATAGACTCATTAAAGAGGTACACAAACTTTGTGCGCTCTCCGCTCACAATTTATAAGCTTTTGAAAATATACACTCTCGAGCATATAAAAACTAAATATATGGATACGCTCCTCATAGCGAAAGAGTTAAAGACTGCGAATTTCAGTAATTTGATATTTTTTTACTAAATCACAATAAACCTATAATTTCTTTAAATTTTCTTTCAATTTGAATGTTTCTTTCAATTATTCAATTTACATAACTTTAATAAAGTTTTAAAAAAGTCGTGAATTTCAGTAATTTAATAATTGTCGTAAAATTACAACTAATCTGAAATATAAAACACTGATTTTAGGTAAAGTTCAAAATATTCTACTAAAGCAGTATGCTAAAAACGTGTATTCTAAACATCACATTACATAAGTGTTTAGTACGCGTGGCACATGAAGTAAAATTTCGAGTTAAGAAAAGCCTGAAAATTTGGTTTGGTAGCGTAGCGACCAAACCAAATTTTAAAGCTTTTCTAAACTCGAAATTTTACTTCATGCTTAATCTGGGAGTGGAAAACAATTGGTTAAAACTTCAATTTGAAATATTTGTAAAAACAACGAATATCTGAATATTTACAGTGTATACAGTTGAGATATGAAAAACTATCTGTATAAAATTACAACACTATTTGTGTAAAATGCAAATAATAAGTCTTAATTAATAAGACAACTTAAGACAATAAATACCTAATTATGCCTAGAACCGAAACGTTTCATATTTGCATTGTTTCTTCTATTTTTGTATTTATGTTATATTTAGGTACTTTTAACTGTTTATTCGACACGTTTTCATTAATATGTAATGTTTTGTTTGTATGCGTTTTTTTGAAAATAAAAATGTTATTATTATTATTATCAACTTTGGAAAATTAAGAAATTTATGAAATTGTACACTGATCGAAATTGATCAAAAAAATAATAAAAATAAATTGGCAAAAGTAACTAAACACACAAATGTTCATAAACATTTATTAACCCATTAACAGCCGAGCAATTATAGAGTTGACTGTAAAATTTGATTTTAGGTAAAAAAATACTGTAAATTTGTCTGTTAATCATACATAATGAATACGCTGTACATTTTCAGGCATTCGTCGATTGTATATTAAAATCAATGTGCCTAGCAGGGGTTTGCGTTCCTTCGACCTCTTCAACGGACCATTTCATCGTACCAATTATGGTAGAAACTATGGTATGGCTAGAGTTGCCGCGCACTGCAACTCGGCGAATATAGACTTTGCTACCACAAGCAAAAAGAATCTTAAGTCCATGCTCCGTGAGACAAATTAGATTTTTATTTTTGTTCACATTTTAATCTGTTTTGTTTGTTTTATTTGTATATTGTTTGTGATTTATATTTTAACCTTATTTATTACTTTTAGCATATTGATGAGCATTTTGATTTTAATCTGTTGTGTATATTGTTTGTGATTTTATATATTTTAACTTAATTATTACTTTTAACTTATTTTAGACTAAGCATTATGTATTTATTTTAAATTGATATCCGTAAATAAACAATAACAATATAAAAACGTGTAATATGAAGTTTCGAACAAGTGTTTCCACTCCCAGACTAAGCATGAAGAAAAATTTCGAGTTTAGAAAAGCCCCGCGTAGAAAATTTGTCTCGGGTCGCGCAGCGACACGAGACAAATTTTCACGGGGCTTTTCTAAACTCGAAATTTTACTTCATGCGCCACGCGTACAAAACACTGGAATATTGTGAAGTTAGAAATACACTGACATATATTTTTTTAATAAGTAATATTCGAAATATTTAAATAACAACATATTTAATGGGTTAGTAAACTTAAATAATTGTTTATTGTTTCTTCCATTATTTCATGAATATTTCTTAATTATGACGACTTTTATTAAATCGAGTGTTTCGTGAATTTTCAGTGGTAAATTTAAGTTTATTTGTAAATCATCAATAGTTTCTATCAATTTATTGAATTTTTTCACGCTAAAATTAGATATTGATTTAATTTATAATTTAAGCTTTGCCCATTTGTTTGTCAAAGTTTTGTATCACATAAATAATGCACACAAATTTGTTTTTGTTCGAAATTTCAACTACAAAATAACATCAACTCTATTTTTTATTTGATAACAAGGGAAACGCTTTCAAGCCCGCGATCCACCCCTCTGGGTGAGCGCCTGGACCTGTAACTCGAAATTTTACTTTATGCGCCACGAATATGCGCATGAAGTAAAACTTCGAATTACAGGTCAATATATCGGGTAAACACAAAACGGTTTTATTCGAAAGTTCAAAAGCAGATGTATTTTATTACCCGAAGTTGAGAAAAGTGCAGTTACAAGTGCAATATTAAAGTTGAGGATATTGGTAGGAGAAAGAACACCCATTTCTCTTTTAAACAAAATATACGTTTGTGGATAACATTTTGAAGGGCCTCGAAAATTCTGTTGTCTCTGTCCTCACATTTTCATTTGACATACAGAAAAGAAAATGGATATTTCACAGTATAACCATTGAACGAGGAACGTCATAATTTCTTAAACTTAAAAAATTAAAGTAACGAACATTTTTTAAATTATTAAGATAAAATTCAAATTTAGAAAATTTGCAAAGAATTTTATTTTTAGCTCAATTAAGAGAATAATTACTTTTGATAAAAAATCAAAAGTCAACATTTAGTAAATGTTCATTCAAATAAATACCCATTTACTTTGTGGTAAACGGGTATTGATTGAATAACACTGGTCTGCAAAAAAAATTTTTTTTTCGAGCCCTGACACCATTGCTACTAATTCTTATGTAAAATGACCTCCTGAATCCGAATATGACCTACGTTTTCCCCCACCATCACCGTTTTCGGGGGAGGCCACCCCACCTATTTTTATCACTTTTCGATAATTTGGAGGGATGAAAAGGATTATTTTAGCCTTTACATTTCTTCTGAGGGGCTAGAGAGGTGAAAAGTTCCAAAACATGAACATTTGTAGCAAGGAGGTAGATTTGGGGGGGGGATTTGCCCCCTTAAATTGTAAATAAATCATTAAAAATGATCAATTTTTTCCGTTTTTTTTCGCAGTTTTTTCACTTATTTTCTACATATTCCAGCTTCCATTCCCCCTCATCCTCCCCCAAACACCCCCAAATAATAAAAATATATTACAACAATATATAGCAACAATAATAAAAATATATAGCAACAGTTCGGAAGATTCACTGTACCACGCTGGCGCTCTCAATACTCCCCCCGTTTCCCCCATCCATTGGAGGGATGAAAAGGATTATTTTAGCTGTAAAGAATAATAAATAAAAAGTAAAATAATAAATGTAAAATAATAAATTCCTGGGCAAACCTGTGCGCGCGAGCTATTGAGAGCGCCAGCGTGGTACAGTGAATCTTCCGAACTGTTGCTATATATTTTTATTATTGTTGCTATATATTTTTATTATTGTTGCTATATATTGTTGCTATATATTTTTATTGTTTGGGGGAGGATGAGGGGGGATGGAAGCTGGAATATGTAGAAAATTAGTGAAAAAACTGCGAAAAAAACGGAAAAATCGATCATTTTTAAGGATTTTTTTACAATTTAAGGGGGCAAATCCCCCCCCAAATCTACCTCCTTGCTACAAATGTTCATGTTTTGGAACTTTTCACCTCTCTAGCCCCTCAGAAGAAACGTAAAGGCTAAAATAATCCTTTTCATCCCTCCAAATTATCGAAAAGTGATAAAAATAGGTGGGGGGGCCTCCCCCGAAAACGGTGGGTGATGGAGGAAAACGGGGGTCATGTTCGGATTCAGGAGGTCATTTTACATAAGAATCAGCAGGAATGGTGTCAGGGCCGATTTTCATGCTGACCAGTGTAGTTGATAAATAAATGTAATCCTACTGCAAAACATGTAAAAAATGTTTTATTTTTGTTATCAAAATTATTGAGCCAGAGAAATAGAGTATAAAACACTCTTTTTTCAAAAGATCCCAGGACAAAAATAATGGCACACAATTGTTCCTGATAATACATAATTAATTTCGGTATTGATCCTACAAAAAGCAGATTTTTTTTTATTACATTTATTGGATATTGGTTTTAAACTATTCCACCAATTCACCCTTGTATTTTGTTATTTATTATAATTTAGACGCCACAAACACATTCACACACATCCATGGACCCAGGTGGAATCATTTTGTACTTTTATTACTGACCCCACCCGGCGGGACTCAAATCCGCGACCCCTGGGCCAGGAGGCAGGGCCTCTACCCACTACCCCACCGGGGTCCCCAAAGCCGAATTCATTTTGGATGTCTAAAAGCTCTTTCTATTTCATTATGTATTCGTGAATGTATTTTTTAGGGATTTTTCGTTAAATAAAACTCCATATTATTTTAATTAAATATGCACTTTTTTATTATAGACAGATTTGAACGTTACACATATTCCTCATACTCGTAAATATTAAAAAATAAAATAAAAAATATTTAATAAAAAACAAAACCGAAAACATTTCTTTACAATAAAGAGTACGTTATCTACAATCGCTACACTCTAAAAATTTTACATCATCATCGTCATCATCATTATCTACCATATTTCTTGTTTGTTTGCACTTTTGTCTAATTGTTATGTATTAATATTCCCCTCGGTTTAAAGCCAAAAATCATTAAACACACAATGAATTTTAACGTTAGACCGACGAAGACTTTAATGTGGGTACATAGGAATTTCACTTTTGAATCAGTAGTCTTATTTACCTTCCCTGTACATAATACCGCACGTTATATAATCAGTTTAAAGGTAAGTCATTAAGTGTGAGCGGAATAAAACGTTTGATCAACATGATAAAATTCTTGTAATGTTAGTCAAACGTTACTTAATAGCGATATAAAACTTTGTTTTAATACTGACCAAACATTACTTAAATATCTAGTCATGACTGAAAGTCAGGAAATTCTTCTAATGTTGATCAAACGTTACTTAACAGCGATGTAAAACTGTGTTTTAATGTTAAGCAAACATTATTTAAATATCTTGTCGTGACTAAAAGCCACGAAATTCTTATAATGTTGATCAAACGTTTCTTAAGAGCAATATAAAACTTCGATTCAATACTGATTAAGAATTATTTAAATATCTAGTTAGGAAATTCTTGTAATGTTGATCAAATGTTACTTAACAGCAATATAAAACTTTGTTTTAATATTGATCAAACATTATTTAAATATCTAGTCGTGACTTAAAGTCAGGAAATTCTTCTGATGTTGATCAAACGTTACTTAACAACAATATAAAACTTTGTTTTAATATTGATCAAGCATTACTTAAATATCTAGTCGTGACTGAAAGTTAGGAAATTCTTGTAATGTTGATCAAATGTTACTTAACAGCAACATAAAACTTTGTTTTAATATTGATCAAACATTACTTAAATATCTAGTCGTGACTGAAAGTCAGGAAATTCTTATAATGTTCATCAAACGTTACTTAAGAGCAATATAAAACCTTGTTTTAATATTGATCAAACATTACTTAAATATCTAGTCGTAACTGAAAGTTAGAAAATTCTTGTAATGTTTATTAAACGTTACTTAACAGTAATATTAAACTTTGTTTTAATGTCGATTAAACATTACTCAAATATCTAGTCGTGACTGAAAGTCAGGGAAGTCTGGATTAGACCAGCAATTAAAAAATATATATTTAAATATGTTTGCTCAGTTTCTTACGCACTTAATGACTTAAAAAGGAATATAGATATGTACATATGTATTAATTAAAGAATATATACATACGTATATCCAAATGACTTCAAAGGGATTATATATATGTACATATGTATTAAATAAAGAATTTATACATACGTATATCCAAATTACTTTAAAAGGATTATATATATGTACATATGTATTAAATAAAGAATATATACATACGTATATTTATTCATTATTCAATGTTTTCCTATCTTCAAATCGACGATATATAAACTATTGTATAGTATATAAACGTTATTACTTTATTTATATACAATACTTATTGAGTCGTTGTAATACATAAGGGAATGTTTTTTTTTATTCGAGATCAAAATCCCTTTATTGTTAGTTATTACAACATCCTATAGAAAAGTGTTTCATATTTGTTTTTATTTATATATATATATATATTTATTTATAAGTACATCACTTCAATATTACATATATTACACGTTGTTTTATTTTTTTTAGTATTTTAATTGGATTAAAACAAAAAATAAATATAATTAGTAGTTAATTTCGATCACAAGTTACTCATTTTTTTCCAATTAAAGAAATCTTTTAGTTATATCTATAAATAACAAAATATAAAATTGAAACAGTTTTAAAATCTTTTAGTTATATCTAAACAACAAAAAAAATTGAAAATTGAAACAGTTTAAAAACTTTTAGTTATATCTAAACAACAAAAAATTGAAAATTGAAACACTTTCAAAATCTTTTAGTTGTCTTTCACAATGCTCTCATTAATCACTTGGTAAAACATGATTAAAATAAAATTTGAAATAAAAACACTTGGTTTGTTTCACTAACGTTTTACTTATTATTCCGACTAGTTTCGGCTTCTAGCCATTATCAAGGAATGTACAGAGAATACTTTTTTACGCGATATTTATATACAAAATCAGGTAATAAGGGCGTTCATTATGGATCTCCCCAATAATGAACGCCCTTATTACCTGATTTTGTATATAAATATCGTGTAAAAAAGTATTCTCTGTACATTCCTTGATAATGGCTAGAAGCCGAAACTAGTCGGAATAATAAGTAAAACGTTAGTGAAAGTTTCACTAACGTTTTACTTATTATTCCAACTAGTTTCACTGTGAAACAAACCAAGTGTTTTTATTTCAAATTTTCTTTTAGTTGTATCTGAACAGCAAAAATATATGGCAAATTGAAACACTTTTAAAATCTTTTAGTTTTATCTAAACAACAAAAATATAGAAAATAGAAACACTTTCAAAATCTTTTACTCATATCTAAACAACAAAATAATTAGAATTGAGACTTTCAGTTACACTGAAATCAAATCAATAGGGTGGAAAAAGTTTTTTCAGTTTACTCTAAAGTTGTTTCAGTTACTTAGTTAGATTTACGCTCAAAAGCATTTTTAGTTACATAAATAGAAATTGAGAAAAACTGTCCAATTGTGACAATTTAAGCTGACAAAAATTGAACAGTAATTATTTCAAATATGAGTTTCATTTTTTAGTGTATATTATGTTTTAAATTATTCAAATATATATTTATTTTTTATGTTTCCCATTTACTGAAAATTACTCTAAAAATACGTTGAGATTTGTATACTTAAAAGAAAAATTACCTGTATGTAACTGAAAAGTACAACATATTATAATTTCAGCTTATTTATTTCAGCTTATATATTTCAACAGCGACAATAATTCTTTCAGTATCATAAATATAAATTTTAATCAAATACCCAGAATTATATTCAAAAATATTTCACCACGGGTTAAGTAAGGAATTAATTAAACATATAAATTGTAATTTTTAGTGTATATTATGTTTTAAATTATTGTATTAAAATATTAATATCTTTTTTTGTAATTTTTAGTGTATATTATGTTTTAAATTATTGTATTAAAATATTAATATCTTTTAATATTTTAATACAATAATATAAAACATAATATACACTAAAAATTACAATTTATATGTTTAATTAATTCCTTACTTAACCCGTGGTGAAATTTTTTTGAATATAATTCTGGGTATTTGAATAAAATTTATATATATGATACTAAAAGAATTATTGTCGCTGTTGAAATAAATAAGCTGAAATTATAATATGTTGTACTTTCTAGTTACATACAGGTAATTTTTCGTTTAAGTATACAAATCTCAACGTATTTTCAGGGTAATTTTCAGGAATTCGCTGCTTTTATAGAAGCGTGCAAATTGAATTTTTTATCGAGTGTTTCCACTCCCAGATTAAGCATGAAGTAAAATTTCGAGTTTAGAAAAGCCTGAAAATTTGGTTTGGTCGCGTAGCGCGAAGCGCGGAGCGACCAAACCAAATTTTCAGGCTTTTCTAAACTCGAAATTTTTCTTCATGCGCCACGCATATTAAACGTTGATTTTAAGTGTGCTTAAAAGTATACTGCTTGTGTTTGATTTTAGGTGAATAGATTTTACAAACATTTATTTCGTTTAAACAAATAATGCGTTATGTAAAGTTAATTAAAGGAAAGGCACTTGGTATTGTTTCACAATTAAATCTTTATTCCGACTAGTTTCGGTTTGTTAGACCATTTTCAAAGGAATATCACATTCCTTTGAAAATGGTCTAACAAACCGAAACTAGTCGGAATAAAGATTTAATTGTGAAATAATACCAAGTGCCTTTCCTTTAATTAACTTTACATAGTGTAATATGTTTCACCAAGTGCCAGATGAGAAATTAAATAATGCGTTTTTGAAATTCGAGTGAAAACAAAAAATCACCGCATGTAAATAAAATTCTTTCAATATAATCCAAGTAATTGTTACTGAAAATTCTGTAAACAAATACAGGAGTTTTCAGTATATTTCTACTATTTTGAATCGAAAGTTATTGTAACTGAAAATCAATGTTATTTTAACTGAAAGTTCTGTAAACTAATACAGGTGTTTTGAGTATATTTCTCCTACTTGAATCGAAAGTTATTGTAACTGAAAATCGAAGTTATTGTAACTGAAAGTTCTGTAAAGTAATACAGGCGTTTTCAGTATATTTATACTATTTTCAAGAAATATACCGAAAACTGTGAAAACTCCTGTATTTGTTCACAGAATTTTCAGTTGCAACAATTACACTGAATAAAAAGAAATTTAATTTAAAAAAAAAACTCGATATTTATATTTTTCGTTACATGCGATACTCGTTATTTATTAGACGCCATCTATTGTATTAAATTAAGAAAGAAATAATACACATTTTACATAAAGTAAAAAAAATGTACGTCCACGCAGGGTTATGTTTTTAAGAAGAATTACCTGTGCTTAATGAAGTGCTTTCCTATTTAATTCTATTTCTATTTCCGAAAAAAAAAGGTTAAAATGTAAAAAAATATCATATTCCAAAGAAAATTGATGAACGTCATCGAATTTCAAAAGGCTTGCAGTATATTTTGGACTTCACTTTAAATCAGTGCTTTGCATGCGTGGCGCATGAAGTAAAATTTCGAGTTTAGAAAATTCACCGAAAGCGTCAACATTTTAAAAATCGACAAAAAACGAGATTCAATTCCAAAGATATAAAGTAAAAAACTCCATTGGTTATTTGCAAAGTTTTTAGCGTTTATTTATAAATTTTAAAACTTTTTGTTGGTTATTAACTGAAAAAAAAAACCTTTTTCAATTTTACTTTGTGTAATTTTTAATCATTTCTTTATTATTTATAGATATAACTTAAAGAAAACATAAGAAAAAAAAACATGTTTCAATTTTACTTTGTGTAATTTTTAATCATGTGTTTATTATTTATAGATTTAACTTAAAGAAAACTGAAGAAAAAAAAACATGTTTCAATTTTACTTTGTGTAACTTTTAATCATTTATTTATTATTTATAGATACAACCTATAGAAAACTGAAGAAAAAAAAAACTTGTTTCAATTTTACTTTCTGTAATTTTTAATCATTTACGAAGATGTCCAAAAACGAATCATGCTACATATTTACAAAATTATACATCTCATTTACATATAAGTCACGTTAAATAAAAACATCGAAACTATTACTTTTCATCTTATTTACAAAATTTTATTTAATAATTAAAATGCGAGATTTTCGTTGGATTTCTTTTTTTTTGGTTTCAACTCGTGTTATTTTTCTGCTTTCACTTTGCGAACTAACGGTGCCTGTCTTCTCTACATATACACACTAAAAATAATTTAGTTTTTATTTATATTGCACTAAAATAAGTATTTTCTTATTAAAATATTTAAATATGTACACAGTATTTGTTTTTTTGTCGTTTTGTTCAAGTTCTATTCAAGTTGAGTATACCTACTATTTATTTTTAAATTATTTCAATATGCGAGGGTTTCATTCTGTTAAAATGTCGATTGGATTTCGATGTTGGCTTGGTTTGTACGTTGATGCTTAGTTTTTTTGATTTGTGTAAATATACATTTATTGTTTGCTTTTTAGACCATTGAATAATTCCTCGTTGTAAATGTGTATTGTTTTGATTTAACTTTAATAAGTAGCTGTTTACTAAGTTCAGATTATTCGTTGGATTATCTTTGAAAAGTATAATTTTATTATTGATAAATGTTGGTGGAAAGTTTTAAGACATAGCTAATAAAAGAATAATAAGTAGGCTTAAAATGAATATTATCCAAAACCTTCGAGTTTCAAAATAATCAGTGAAATATTCTAATAGTATTTTCTGAAAAAAGCGTTTTGTAGATTATAATAAATCTGTGGAATATTCTAAAATTTTGTGTGAAACCCACTAAATTTTAGAATATTCAATAACCTAACGGTATTTTTTAAAAAAAGCGTTTTGTAGATTATAATAAATCTGTGGAATATTCTAAAATTTAGTGTACAACCCACTAAGTTTTAAAATATTCAATAACCTAATAGTATTTTTTGAGAAGAGCGTTTCATAGGTTATAATAAATCTGTGGAATATTCTAAAATTTTGTGAACAACCCACTAAATTTAAGAGTATTCAATAACCTAACTGTATTTTTTGAGAAAAGCGTTTTGTAGATTATAATATATCTGTGGGATATTCTAAAATTTAGAGAACAACATACTAAATTTTAGAATACTCAATAAAAAATACTATTGCAATATTTCAGATTATTCTAAATGTCGCAGATTTTGCTCCATCCTGTTTGAACCACATATTCTACAGTTTCAATCCATACAATTGAGGAAGGAATCAGTCGTTGAGCTCTTAAGCGCTCGCCGTTCACAGTAGTCGTTTGGCCCACGGCGATTTCTAAAAATTAGTTCCGATGACGCCTCCAGCTTTAACAGCACACCATGCAGTAACTGTGAGCGGATGGAATTAATTTGTATGTAAAATGAGTATCCAAAAACAAAAAAATATATAGGTGTGCTATTAGAGTTTTCTAATAACTACTGAACTCCAAATTATTTTTAGTATAAATGTAGAAAATTTCAAATTGATATGTCAAATAATAAAAAAACTAAAGGGGATGATCCTGTTTTGTGTTACACCCGGTATTTGAATAGGGTTGTAATAAATCTCTAAAATTTTCTCACAATCTAAGAATTAATTTTTTAGTAGAAACTTAAAACTTTCGACCAACATCTATTAGTACGAAACTCAATCTCTGGAGTGAACAAAATCTTTAGAATTTATTAAATCAAGTATAGGGGACAACGAATCATTAGAATTTTTTAAATACAAAAAAAGAATGGATTGTAACAAATATTCGGATTCTTACAAATAGCATTCTGATATTTTTGATTAATGTCATTCTGAAATAAGTTACACATTTTTATGGTGTAACTAGCTTTTAGTAGAACCACAGAATAAAAAGTTAGTTACTCCTTACATTAGAGAATTAGGAGTAAGTTACTCCACAGAATAAGGAGTGCTAACGCACTCCTTATTCTGTGGAGTAAAATAAAATAAGGAGTCCGTTACTCCACAGAATAAAGAGTGAGTTACTCCATACAATAAGGAGTAAGTTACTCCATAGAATGAGGGAAATGTTACTTCACAGAATAAGGAGTAAGTTACTCCATAGAATAAGGAGTAAGTTACTCCACAGAATGAAGAGTACGTTACTTCATAGAATAAGGAATAAGTTACATTCACAGAATAAGGAATAAGTGAATCCACAGAATAAGGAGTACGTTACTCCACAGAATAAGGAATAAGTTATTCCACGGAATAAGGAGTAACTTACTCCACAGAATGAGGAGTACGTTACTTCACAGAATAAGGAGCAAGTTACTCCATACAAAAAGGAGTAAGTTACTCCATAGAATGAGGAGTACGTTACCTCACAGAATAAGTAGTACGTTAATCCATAGAATAAGGAGTACTTTACTCCACAGAATAAGAAGTAAGTTACTCCATAGAATAAGGAGTAAGTTACTCCACAGAATGAAGATTACGTTACTTCACAGAATAAGGATTAAGTTACTCCATAGAATACTGAGTAAGTTACTCCACAGAATAACGAGTACGTTACTCCACAGAATAAGGAATAAGTTACATTCACAGAATAAGGAGTAAGTTAATAGACAGAATAAGGAGTACGTTACTCCACAGAATATGAAGTAAGTTCCTTCATGGAATAAGGAGTAAGTTATTCCACAGAATGAAGAGTACGTTACTTCACAGAATAAGGAGTAAGTTACTCCATAGAATAAGGAGTCAGTTACTCCATAGAAAAAGGAGTAAGTTACTCCTTACTTTGTGGTTGAACTGAACGTTATGAATTTACAAAAAAGATTATCACCGGGTTTTACCAACGTAAATAAAATTGACCAATTTATTCATCGATTAAAATCTAATAAAAGTTACATACATGTCAAAAAATTAATCAATTCACATGGCATTGATGAAAATGTCTGTTCTAATCGACAAATAAATTTAATACGCTTTTTTGAGTTGGTAAAACCGGACATAACTGTATTCAAAGATCTGTTCGGTATTAGTAATTTGTAGAATTTATAAAAAAATCTGTATAATTTTAGAATTTAGAAATATTTGTTGTAAAAATTTAAAATTCACCGATGAAATTCTGTTGCTTGTAGAGGATGAAAACTTCACAAAAAAACACAAAATCCTCTCCCATTTTCTTCTTTAAATAGCGTCCGCACACACTGTACAAAAAAACCTTGTCCTAATTCGTCCATCAAAACACACTGGAGCTCGTGTCCGAGTTGTTGACCTCCTGGTGGTGCAAATTGTTCGCGTTGGCGTCCTGCTGCGTCGCGTTCCCCGACCTGGAGTGCAGCATGAGGCCGTGGTTGAGGAGTTTGGCGCTGTGCTCCTGGGCTTTCGCCCTCAGGCACGCTATCGAGTTGTTCCTGAATGCTTCGGGATCTTCTGGGTAGACTTGTTGCTGCTGTTGCTGCTGCTGCTGCTGCTGCTGGTGTTGGTGCTCTTTTTTGACTGGGGGGTTTTGGGAGGGGGATGGCTGGGGTTGGTGCGAGGAGGTCGCACTGGTGTCGCTCTCTTCGGTCCGCATGCTGGTGGTCTCCTCGTGGTCGCTGTTGCTGTTGCAGTTGTCGTCTTTCAGGTGTTCAGCTGCTTCCATTGATTTTCTGTGCATTCCTGAAACAAATTGGTCAACATTTTAGCTCAACTTATTTAAAATGTAATTTCGAGTTGTTTATTACCGTGCGATCGTTTATTTAGAATGAAAATTCACTTAAGATCAGTGTTATACCGGGTGTTGACTTGGCGGACGCAACATAGGAAATCGCATGTTAATTTTAAGTGTTCAAATATTGGCTTTCCTATTTATTTTAGAAACACAATGTATTTCACTTTTTTGTAGAGGGAAAAATTCTAAATTTATGAATATTCACACTTAACACTTTACGTTTCTCTGTGTTAAAATAATTAAGAAAAAGTACTGTGATTTTATTTAAATAATGACAATCCATGGAATTGATACAACAGTTGCGGATATTCCCTGTTTTTTTTTCAAAGTTCAATTTAAAGCTTCAAACAAGTGTTTTCCACTCCCAGACTAAGCATGAAGTAAAATTTCGAGTTTAGAAAAGCCCCGTGAAAATTTGTCGAGGGTCGCGCAGCGACCCGAGACAAATTTTCTGGGCTTTTCTAAACTCGAAATTTTACTTCATGCGCCACGCGTATAAAACACTATAATATTGTCAAATTTATATATATTCGAACTTCACTTAAAATCTGTGTTTTATACGCGTGGCATGAAGTAAAATTTCGAGTTTAGAAAAGCCCAGAAAATTTGCCTCGGGTCGCTGCGCGACCCTCGACAAATTTTCACGGGGCTTTTCTAAACTCGAAATTTTACTTCATGCTTAGTCTGGGAGTAGATAACACTCGTTTAAAGCTTCAAATTGAACTCTTTTAAAAATCAACGAATGTCAAAAAATGTACAGCTAAAATAATTATAAAAAAGTAATGTGATTTTATAAAAGTAATGACATACCATAGATTTGATATAACAATTGCGGATGTGAAATTGGAAAAGATATTGCTGTTACTTAATTAACGACAAAAAACATAAAGCAAACATCGTGATAACTGTGGTCTACATAATACCACATTATTGGATATTCATTGTTTTTACAAATATTTTAAATTGAACTTTCAAACGAGTGTTTTCCACTCCCAGATTAAGCATGAAGTAAAATTTCGAGTTTAGAAAAGCCTGAAAATTTGGTTTGGTCGCGTAGCGAAGCGAAGCGACCAAACCAAATTTTCAGGCTTTTCTAAACTCGAAATTTTACTTCATGCGCCACGCGTACTAAACACTGATGTGATGTGATATTCAAAATACTCTTTTCTTCTAATAAAATCAGTGTTTTATACGCGTGGCGCATGAAGTAAAATTTCTAGTTTAGAAAAGCCCCGTGAACATTTTTTACGCGAGGCTTTTCTAAACTCGAAATTTTACTTCATGCTTAGTCTGGGAGTGGAAAACGCTCTTTTCATCATTAGCATTATTTTTAGAACCTACACCGCTAAAATCTCTAGTGTTTAAATTAAATTCGTAGATTACGTTTCTAAAATCCTGTTTGTTCACATCAAGCGCGTAGCGCTACGCGACCAAACCAAATGTTAAGGCTTTTCCAAACTCGAAAATTTACTTCATGCTTAATCTGGGAGTAGAAAACACTAGTTTAAAGTTTTAAATTGAACTCTTTAAAAAAGTGTATGCATTTGTACACTTGAAAGAAAAATTCCCTTTATGAATTTTATATACAAAATAGATTTTTGGGCAGGTGGTGGCCGAGCGGTAACGTCGCCGGGCTGTATCGCTCGCAGTCACATTACCAAGTGACTGCGATTATCTTTGGCCATTTTGACATCCGCAATTGTTCTTTCAATTCCATGGCATGTCATTATTTTTATAAAATCACATTAGTTTTTTTTAATTATTTTAACTTAGAGAAACGTAAAGTGATAAACGTTAACGCGAATGAATTCAGAACTTTTACATCTACAAAAAAATTAAATACATTTTGTTTCTAAAATAAATAGGGGAGCCAAAATTTAAACATTTCAAAATTTACATGGGATTTCCTATGTTGCGTTCGCCAAGTCAACACCCGGGATACGCGTGACGCATGAGTTTAGAAAAGCCTGAAAATTTACTTCATGCTTAACCAAGGAGTGGAAACACTCGTTTGAAGCTTCAAATGTAATGCTAAAAACGACGAATGTCTAAAAACTTACATGGGGATAAAATTCTTTGTATATAAATTAAAATCATACATTTTTAGGGTAAAAATTAAAGGTCTAGAAATGTCGTTCAAAATGCTACATTTTGTAAGTTCTTAAAACTACAGGTTTATGAAAATTTTAATGAAAATTTTAAAAACTACTTGCATTTTTTTTTTAGAGTTTTTGGGTCTCCTTCTTTCATCCTACATTTTATCTAACCTATTCTTTATTAAATTAGATAATAGAATTTTATTTTTTACAGAGCTTTATTATTACAATTTAGATCTTTGTTTCTCATTAGATAATCATGTGTGCAACTTTTAGATGTGTTTGTTTTATTTGAAGCTAGATCTTTACCTATTTTTTTCAAATACGCATTTCTCAAAGTGATGAATAAGCTTTATTTTAACCTCTAGAGTGCCATGGATAATATTGTAGGTTGGCAACTCTGAAATTATATATTATAATTATTATGTCTAAAATATTATATGTCAATTCCTAAATCGTCCAGCCAACCTAAATTTAAAAAAAAGATGAAATCATGGCAGTCTAGAGGTTTTATTTTGTTGAACATACGATACATATTATTATATTGGAGATTCCGTTAAAACATTAAATTAAATTATATGTAATTGTTTACGGTACTTCGTGATACATCATTATTTACACAAATAAAACCGTTAATCTTTGATAATGGCTCGCTGTTGAGCCAAAACTAGTCACAGTTTAAAATAAAAAGTAAATACAAAAAAGTAATCAGTGTTAATTATTTAAATATATACAATGTTTCACAAAGTAACCGCCTCCACCACAAGATATTCAGTTAATCTTTGTTTGTATAACTAAGGTTTTATTATTGTTACTATAGTTTCTATAACCTTTAGTCTGATAATGACAAGTTAAAGTTGTCGATACTATAGTCACAATAAAAAACCTCAGTTATACAAACAAAGTTTAATGCCAGGTTTCACTAACGTCAGCTAAATTGACCATCGATTTTAATCTAGTAATAGTTAATTACGTGTCAAAAACATCAAACAATTCACTTGACATTAATGTTTATTTACAGCATGAAAAATGTCTATTCCAATCGACAAATAAATGTAATCTACGAATACAATTTAATTGAAGTAAGTGAAACCGGACATAAGTGTTTTACAGATGCTTTAATTTCTCTCTTTTTGGTAGTATGATATCCGTGTAATAGTTACTTACTTAGTTAGTTACTTAATTAATTCTTCTTGAATAACTTTCTCATTTATCACTTGGTGAAGCATTTTCAGATAATATTAAAAGATAAATTAAAAAACACTTGGTTTGTTTGACTATAAGTTCACTATGAGTGAAACAAACCAAGTGTATTTTAATTTATCCTTTAGTATTATTAATTAATTTATACTTACTTAGTTACTTAATTCATTTATTTTAACACTTTTTTAGAATCTCTCTTTGCTATTTTATTTTCGTTTTCGTTTTAATTTCGTAATCTTTTTATTTTCTTGTAACTCTTTCAGCAAGTCAGTACAGATGTTTCAGTTTCTGTTCTTTTTTTGTGTGTGTAGTTTGATATCCGTGTAATAGTTACTTCCGCTTCATTAATTCAGAAAGGACGTGTTCTGGTACTAATTTGAAATGCAATTGTATGTATATTTTCGGTGGTGCTGTTAAATATTAATAAGCCGGCGAACCGAAACACTTGAATTACCTAATATTGGATAATCCAATATTTACGAGAATCGAATCAATTTCTTTTAAATATTTATAATAATAAGGTGGATGTTTTCAAATTATTTAGATCTGACAGGTTAAGTGGAAGAACAAGGATGTTGTTTTTGTTGAAAATATTACTGAAATTTGCCTGCATTTTGCATGTAATAATGTGTTTTATCCGCGTGGCGCATTGAGTAAAATTTCGAAACTCGTTAGAGGCATCAAATTGAACGTTTAATAAAACAACAAACAGTTGAAAATTAACAGCGTATGCATCTGCATATGTATACTTAAAAAAAATATGAACATAATAAATCGTTTTAATTTTTTCATAATGTGTTGATCCACATTTATGAAATTTGAATTTAATCTGCTTTGGATATTGTTTTATTTTTAATTTCTTATTGAATTATTACTAGTAAATTTAAAGTAGAATTGAATATGCTAACTATTTCCACAATATTTATGAAAATATCAAAACTGTCTTTCTGAAATAATTTTGTCTTGCTGAGACTTTTCGAATAGTCATTTCAATCAATATTTAGAGACAAAATTAGTACAAAAAGAAAGATAAATTTGCTTTGTTTGTGCCAGTTTTATATATTATTATTATTATTTAAGTTTATTAAAGATGAATTTCATCTCCATGAATTTTCTATTTTCCTAAACCCAGCACATATATTATATGTTTCATACAATTTTTCATTTTCCGAAAATCGAATCGATTTCTTTTAAATATTTATAATAATACGGTGGATGTTTTCAAATTATTTAGATCTGACAGATTAAGTAAAAGAACAAGGATGTTTTTTTTTGTTAAAACTATTACTGAAATTTGCCTGTATTTTGCATGTAACAATGACGCATTTTGTGACGTAAAGAGCATTAAAAGTAAAATGCATATATTTGGTTTTTTTTTATTGGCCAACCGGATTTGGGATTTATTTTTGTAAGGTTCTTTGATTATTTGGCTGTCCCTACTGTTTGTCATGTAATGACATTGATATATGAAAACCATGTTGCAATTGATTCGATATTTGACAGAAAAGTTGAAATAACAAGCTGAAAGAAATGTTCCGCCACTTAATTAACTTTTATGATAAATTAGCCTATCATAATGGTTAATTAAGTGACGGAACATTACTTTCAGCATGTTATTACCACTTTTCTGTCAAGCACATGGCAACCATGTGGAAAATATAACCTCAAATTTATGTTGAAGGCAAAAGTCAGAACTATAACCAGAGTATGCAATTATAAAAAAATCACTAGATCTAGTTGGCCAATAATAAAATACAGAATATATATGGTGAATTTAACCCTACATTTTGTGAAAACATTTTGTGAAAACAATTCACGTGAATAATTTTGAATCTAATTGAAATTCTCGAGATTGATGAATATTGACGAAATATTAGTAAATAGTTAAAAATATTAATTAGAAATAAATACCTTTGTTTGTGTTGCGTGTTTTCATTAATCAATTTCAGTATTCTGTTCGATGCTGCCACTTCCCTCTAAAATTCTAGACGCTTGGGAGGCCGCAGCATCTACAGCTTTAACAACACAACACAAATTTAAATTAATGATTTGATATCTCATATTAGACCTGATTAAATAAAATTAAAAGATCTAGGGGGCTATTCACAGGCCTATGCAATTTGTCATCGGTGAGAAGTTGCACTGAAATGACGTCATTTTAATCCATACGGTTTGGTAATTTTTTTCTAAAATGACGTCATTTCAGCGCGAGTTCTCACCGATGACAAATTGCATCAGTGCTGTGAATAGCCCCCCTGGATAATTTTCCAAATTTAGTTATTTCCGCTAATAGTAAAAGTAATGAAGTGACATTTTTATTTCTATTCTGATAGGAAATGCCCAATAAGAAAAACAATGTATAAATAATATATCTTGAACATTAGAACAACATTAAATGTTAGATAAATGTTATTTCAATACGTAAAAGTTTTAAAATTATTAAACGTTACTTAAATGATAAGTCTATTTTAAATTTAAAACTATCTTAAATTAGAAAAATATTTCCTTACGCTTTTAGTTTGCAGATCATTAAATAAAATGACAAAAGTTACCTAAATGTTTTAACGGATAGTATGTTAATTTGTTATAGCTGGATATTTCGTAGGAGGAAAAACATCCCTTTTTTCAATTACCCTCTAAGCAAAAAACATTCAAATAATTTATATTTACTTAATTTCTTACTCTTCAATTGCACTTAAAGTAAGTGATTTATACGTGTGGCGCATAAAGTAAAATTTCGAGTTTAGAAAAGCCTGAAAATTTGGATTTGCTAGGGCGCGACTCGCTTCGCTCGCGCGCCCTAGCAAATCCAAATTTTTAGGCTTTTCTAAACTCGAATTTTACTTCATGCTTAGTCTGGGAGTGGAAACCCTTGTTAAACGATCAATAAGATACTTATTTTGCAGTCTCCTTTATTGTCAAATTGATGACATTAAATAAATAGAGTTGGTGTTATTATTTAGGCTAAATTTAGAACATAAACAAATTTGTGTGCATTATTTATGTGTTACTAAAATTTGACGAACAAATGGGAGTACTCATAATTTTGGACGCAAATTGTCAAAATCTAATTTTTAAAAATAACGTGAAAAGTTAACAACCCACTGAGCAAACACAATTAAGTAATGTTTCATCAACAGTAAAACAACGTTTAATGTTGCTGCAATGTTGATATAACGTTATTTGTTTGTTTTTTGCTCATTGGGAAATTTAATAAATTAATTGAAATTATTGATTTATAAATAAAATTATATTAATCA
Source organism: Philonthus cognatus (assembly GCA_932526585.2). Taxonomy (NCBI): domain Eukaryota; kingdom Metazoa; phylum Arthropoda; class Insecta; order Coleoptera; family Staphylinidae; genus Philonthus; species Philonthus cognatus. The sequence goes on from OW052241.1 coordinate 32,384,028, forward strand.
CTGAAAATTCACGAAATTCTCGATTTAATAAAAATTGTCATAATTAAGAAATATTAATAAAATTATAGAAAAACAAACAAACGATTATTTTAGTTATTATTTAATGTTTTGATTAAAATTTGTCTATCTATAAATCTGAAATATCTGAGATATGATATTTAAACTCAACAATCAAGTGTTTCATACGCGTGGCGCATGAAGTAAAATTTCGAGTTTAGAAAAACCTGAAAATTTGGATTTGCCGGGGCGCGCCTCGCTTCGCTCGCGCGCCCCGGCAAATCCAAATTTTCAGGCTTTTCTAAACTCGAAATTTTACTTCATGCTTAGTCTAGGAGTGGAGACACTCGTTCTAAACTTCATATTGCACGTTTCTTATATAAAATCGACCACTGCATAAAAATGTATATCGTATACATTATGTATATCGTATACATTATGTATATTTAAAAGAAAACTGCACAGTATGTCATACAATAAGTCATTCATAGAAATCATAAATAACTGCAAAATTTTTACCTAAATTCAACTATTACAGTTAACTCTATAATTGTCCGGCCGTTAATGGGTTAAGGCACTTTTTTAAGTAGGATATGCTGACCATACCAGATTTTGTTTAAAGTTTGCGTTTTATGAGATATATTAGTTTGTACCCTACTCACTTACACTGTAAACCTATATTTAGTTTATATATTTCTCTGTAATTAGGCTATGCTTGTTGAGAAATAAATTATTATTATTATTATAACATATTTATTTTATTTTTTTATTTATTTAATATCTTCGTGGTATTACTTAAATGCTTACATATGTCAATAAAAAAGTAATATAGCTTAGGTAATAATAACGAAATATAAACATTTAACTAATAATAAGGTATATCACATGAATACAAAACTAAACACATGATTAAATAAAATTAAACAATTAAAGGAATACATTTAAAAAGTCATATCGTGGAAACCATCAGTTGCTTAACTCTGGTATGGTCAGCACTCTTGGATGGAGTAGAATGTTTTGTTAACAAGGTAGGCTTTTAATTTGTTTTTTAAGTTCTTGCTAGATAATGTCTTCACAGGTTGGGGGAGTTTATTTTAAGGTGCGGACCGTAGTAATTAATACCATTCATACATTTTGATATGCGCAGAGATTATACACGTATGTCCTTTTTATGTCTTGTGTTGTGATTATGAACTTCAGAGTTAGTGTTATATCCCACTGAACATGGAAACATTTTAAACATTACACGAATATTGAACATAATACTAAAATAAAACAATAATTTAATAGTTGAGGCTGTTTGAATGTTTGAATGTTTCTTTATTAAACGGAATCTCCTTTTACAAAAAATAAACAAATCTAACTTATAATAGTAAATATTTAAATAAATAATATTGCTGCAAATACAAAAATTAAAAATATTGAAATAAAAAAGAATATACTAAAAATAAATACACATATGCATATATATACATATATATATATATATATATATATATATATATATATATATATTTGTATATATATATACACACATACATACACACACCTACACACACCAATATCCCCATTAATTAAATCACGCAAAATACATAACCGAATAATTATACTAATAATTTTTTTTTTATTATCAAATCAAATACAAATAGTTACATTAAGATGATTCAACCGTCTCCTAAATTGTTCAATCGGTTCATTAAAAATATTCAAATTATAATTCGCAGAAAGTACATTTAGATTTCTCATGATTCTTGTTATTGGGTTATTTAAACGATAATTCGTATTATGAAATGGTAGTCTGAACAAATATTTGAATCTCGTATTTCTTGATACATTAAATTGAAATGAATATAACAGATAGTTACAATCAACAAGTCCATTACTAAGTCTGAAACCAAAATTTACGTCAATTACTATTCGCCTAGTTTTTAATGGTTCTAAATTCAGAAGAGTTAACATATTCGAATGGCTAAAGTCAATTCTACGGTAACCCAATTTAAAATTAACAATTCTCAAAAATTTACTGTTACTGTTACTTGGTGAAATTCCATATCAACACTTTTAGTAAATAACATACTTGGTTAAGATTTCACTGTTTATTGATTGACACCGCAACAATTCATCTGATGAATAATGTATTCATCTGCCTGATGAAGACACTGTGTGGCGAACAAAATTGTTGCAGTGTTAATCAATAAACAGTGAAATCTTAACCAAGTGTGTTATTTACTAAAAGTGTATAAAATATAACATTGTAATAAAATTATTACAACAAAGTTTTAGCAACGTTACAAACATTGTAAAAACGTTTTCTGTGCAATATTGATTTATATATATTACCTAAATGTTAAAAATGATACTAAAATTTAACATTGTTTTATAACGTTTCAAAAATATTGCGGTAAAGTAACACAACGTTATATAATTATTACAATTTGACTTTTATGCAACATTGTATTGTAAACATTATATATATATTGAAAATGGTAGCATTACATTTTTAACATTGTATAATTGTTGAAACTGTAATGCAGCATCGTTGTTTACACATTTCATGGATATTAAACATACAGAAAGTTTTTTATTTAAGTAAACATGTCCCAATTATATGCTGTAAATCTTCAAATATTCGTTGTTTTTTTAAAAGAGTTCAACCGAAAGCTTTAAACGAGTGTTTTCCACTCCCAGACTAAGCATGAAGTAAAATTTCGAGTTTAGAAAAGCCCCGTTAAAATTTGTCGAGGGTCGCGCAGCGACCCCAGACAAATTTTCTGGGCTTTTCTAAACTCGAAATTTTACTTCATGCGCCACGCGTATAAAACACTGATTTTAAGTGAAGTTCAAATATACATAAATTTGACAATATTATAGTGTTTTATACGCGTGGCGCATGAAGTATAATTTCGAGTTTAGAAAAGCCCAGAAAATTTGTCTCGGGTCGCTGCGCGACCCTCGACAAATTTTCACGGGGCTTTTCTAAACTCGAAATTTTACTTCATGCTTAGTCTGGGAGTGGAAACACTTGTTTAAAGCTTTAAATTGAACTTAAAAAAAAAACAGGGAATATCCGCAGTTGTTGTATCAATTTCATAGTATGTCATTATTTTTATAAAATCACATTACTTTTTCTTACTTATTTTAGCTGTAAATTTTCTGACATTCGTTGATTTTTAGAAGAGTTCAATTTCAAGCATTAAACGAGTGTTTTCCACTCCCAGACTAAGCATGAAGTAAAATTTCGAGTTTAGAAAAGCCCCGTGAAAATTTGTCGAGGGTCGCGCAGCGACCCGAGACAAATTTTCTAAACTCGAAATTTTACTTCATGCGCCACGCGTATAAAACACAGATTTTAAGTGAAGTTCAAATATACATAAATTTGACAATATTATAGTGTTTTTAAACGCGTGGCGCATGAAGTAAAATTTCGAGTTTAGAAAAGCCCAGAAAATTTGTCTCGGGTCGCTGCGCGACCCTCGACAAATTTTCACGGGGCTTTTCTAAACTCGAAATTTTACTTCATGCTTAGTCTGGGAGTGGAAACACTTGTTTAAAGCTTTAAATTGAACTTAAAAAAAAAACAGGGAACATCCGCAGTTGTTGTATCAATTTCATAGTATGTCATTATTTTTATAAAATCACATTACTTTTTCTTAATTATTTTAGCTGTAAATTTTCTGACATTCGTTGATTTTTAGAAGAGTTCAATTTCAAGCATTAAATGAGTGTTTTCCACTCCCAGACTAAGCATGAAGTAAAATTTCGAGTTTAGAAAAGCCCCGTGAAAATTTGTCTCGGGTCGCGCAGCGACCCGAGACAAATTTTCTGGGCTTTTCTAAACTCGAAATTTTACTTCATGCGCCACGCGTAAAAGCCGCTGATTTCAATTGAAAGTTATGCACTTGTTAACAATATTTTAATGTTTTCAGAGTTCAGAGTTTCAGGGTACTAGGTACTTAGGTTCCAGGGTACTGTTTCCCCTAGACCTGTTTGTAAGACAGTTTTTTTCTTGTTACGAATACATATTTGTATTTTTTGACCCATTTAAATCCAGAATTGAATTTTGCGTTAAGATTACGAGAGAAACATTCCTATAATGTTCACTTGATTGCAGCACATCGGGTTGTATACAATACAGATTCTATGCATTTATCGTATGCAACCTAACATACATACATACATTCGTACGTTGGGTTGCATACAAATAAGAGTAATCGCTCGTGTTGCATAGGCGTTGCTTTGTCAACGGTGCAGCAACATTTTTCTTTGAACGTTAGCATGCAACGTTCCTGCAAGCGGGCATTCAGCGTTCATTCAACGTTTTTCAACATTAATACAACTTTAAACTCAACGTTTCGTGTGGCGCGGTAACATTGATGCAACGTGTCATGCAACGTTTCTTTGCTCAGTGGGATGTCATTTGATTTTACATATAAAATGCATTCGAGAATATAAATGCACAGCACTGTTAAAATTTGGTGTTCTATGCCTGCTTTCAGTCATCCCTAATCGCTCGTGTTGCATAGGCGTTGCTTTGTCAATGGCGCAGCAACATTTTTCTTTGAACGTTAGCATGCAACGTTCCTGTAGGCGGACATTCAGCGTTTATTCAACTTTTTTTCAACATTCATTCAACTTTAAACTCAACGTTTCGTGTTGCGCGGTAATATTGATGCAACGTGTCATGCAACGTTTCTTTGCTCAGTGGGATGTCATTTCATTTTACATATAAAATGCATTCAAAGGGTAGTGGAGTGGATGAGGGAGGATGGGAGCGGGGTAAGGACTTTGGAAAAGCTGGGGAGGGAGAGGGAAAAGAGAAGGGAGGGTAAGAGGGATACGGGAGTGTAATGAGATAATCAAATGTAAATGTAAATGTAATTTAAAGTGTGGAGATATGCCAATAAAGGTATTTTTTTTGTTTTTTTTATAAAATGCATTCGAGAATATAAATGCACAGCACTGTTAACATTTGGTGTTCTATGAATGCCTTCTATGAATGCCAGATTGCAGTCATCCCTGTAATCATCCTCAAGGCATGATATGCGAATTGCTCGACGTTGTGAGCCAAATAAACGATGTGTGATACAGTTATGTCCCCAAGACAATATACAATACGAAATACGAATACATAAAGCTGTATTATTTTAAATACAAATCATAGTTTTGCCATGACTTCAGTCAATTGCAGTTTTTGTTATCTTTCCCAAAATGAAAAGTGCCATTTTGGGAAAGATTACAAAAACTGCAATTGACTGAAGTCATGGAAAACTATGATTTGTATTTAAAAAAATACAACTTTATGTATTCGTATTTCGTATATAAGTAGAATATGCTGACCATATCAGATTTTGTTTAAAGTTTACCTTTTATGAAATATAACATAAAGTTGTATTATTTTAAATACAAATCATAGTTTGCCATGACTTCAGTCAATTGCAGTTTTTGTAATCTTTCCCAAAATGAAAAGTGCCATTTTGGGAAAGATTACAAAAACTGCAATTGACTGAAGCCATGGGAAACAATGATTTGTATTTAAAATAATATAACTTTATGTATTCGTATTTCGTATTTAGGTAGAATATGATTACCATATCAGATTTTGTTTAAAGTTTACATTTTATGAAATATAACATAAAGTTGTATTATTTTAAATACAAATCATAGTTTTCCATCACTTCAGTCAATTCCAGTTTTTGTAATCTTTCCAAATGGTCAGCGTATTCTACTTAAACAAGTGCATAATACAGTTTTTACCGCATATCAATATCTTTTTAAATAAAGATGTTATTACATTCATAAAAATGGTGCTTTACTTGAAAATACCATCCAAAATGCTGCACCCTGTACACATAAAACAAAAATTGCTTGTATTATTGTGAATATAACGCAAAAAAGATAAGAAATTCATTCATTCTATTTGTTCACTTACTACGTAATTCCATTTCAGATAACTTTATCAGAATATTGTGAATCATATAACAAAAGTCAACTGTTGCCGATTTAGCACAAGAGCTTGTTTTCTATCTTTCATATCGATATTTGAAAGTACGTTTATGAAATATATTATAAATCGCGCTGGCAAAATTTCCATTCAATTTCCAATGACCTTGTTTCCTGATTATACAAATGCTCGTACAATGCACAATTCACACTTTCAGCATATCGAATTCAGTTTGATGAATAGGTACAGTCGTAATAAATCACCGAATTGTACTTTCACTGAATAAAAGGTATAAATGTATAAACGTGTGAGAATATAATATATGGTTATTTCCTTTGGTGGAAATAAATCTGCTTTAATTAAGAACTATGAATAAATTCTGCGGGTAATTGCTGAGTAACGGAAGTACGAGCTAAGTTATAATTTATACAGAAGAGTCTGCTCATATTAGATGCCAGATAAAGCAAAACTATTTGAAATGTATCGTATGGTTAATAAAATAAAGACTCTAGAGTGCCAGGATCTAATCTTTTTTAAAAATTTAAGTTGGCTACTAGAGCTGGGACGAATCCTTTTAAATAGGATTCGAATCGCGAATCCGAATCACCTAATAATAATAATAATAATCATTTATTTCTCAGCAGAATAAATTCTATTTACAGAGAAAAATACAGTTTTTTTTTTTAAATATACTAACTAAAAATAAACATTAATACTAAAAATAAACATTAATACAAAATGGTAGAAATAAAGTAGAGTAGTGGATAAATTATATGGCATATTTGATAACAAAAAAAAACAAAAGAAAAGACTTATATTAACGGTGACAATGAGGTTCTGATATCAAGGGAGGTTACATTAAATATATCCATGTCTGGAACATTGTTAATATGATTTGAATCACGAATACTCGAATAAAGGATTCGTAAGAGATTAATATGATTCGAATCAAAGATTCGAATCCTGTTTTTTCGAATCACGAATACAAATCCTTTAAGAATAAACTTTATTTTATTATTTTTTTGCAACCATTAATATACAGGGTGTCCCATTTTAATCTTAACAGGGGAAGATCTCAAAATGAGTGCGTCGAATCGAGAAGGTTGCCGAATGAAAAGTTTTATGGTTCGGAGGGGGACGTCCGATTCTTCCATAAATTTCACTCCCCGACCCTCAAGGAGGTGGATAATAGGGGTAACTTTGAAATCTTAAATAGGAACCCCCAATTTTTATTGCAGATTCAGAAAGAGCATAAAAACGAGGTAGGTTTTACCTGATAACTTGTTTGTTATTTGCAACAGGTGGCGCTGTAATCGACAAAATTTGATAAATTTGATTTTCTTCGACAAAACATAAAACTAGTGTTTGGCAGACAATTAATTCTTGAAAAATTCTCAAGTCACTTAAAATGACCGCCCATGTAGGTGGGGAAAGGCGCAAAGTTTGTTGACTCCAAAGAAACCCTTAATTTTTCATTAAATATCAAAATGACAAGTAGGTTTTACCTGATAACTTGTTTGTTATTTGCAACAGGTGGCGCTGTAATCGACAAAATTTGATAAATTTGATATTCTTCGACAAAACATAAAACTAGTGTTTGGCAGACAATTAATTCTTGAAAAATTCTTAAGTCACTTAAAATGACCGCCCATGTAGGTGGGGAAAGGCGCAAAGTTGGTTGACTCCAAAGAAACCCCTAATTTTTCATTAAAAATCAAAATGACAAAGTAAAGTTAGGGCAAGCGCTATGTTTGAAAAATACATAATTCATCTTCATGAACTGACCTTCACATCTTATGAATGAGTGAGAAAAGTGAGAGATGAGAGAGAGAGAGACAGAGAGAGAATCTTTGAAATTTGAGATGGACATTTTCAGCCCAAATTTAAATATCTCTTAACCATTTTTGAATAATTGTTCACCAAAAAAATGTATTGGTGGGAAATTCATAGTACATGGCAATCATGCAGTTGTTGAATCAAAAGTTGTCTGTGAATAAAATGTTTAAATTTTGGGCCTTGATTTGGTTTTTAAGTCACTTATGGTTCAACATTTTAAGTAAAAATAAAGCAAGATTTTGTTGGGATTTAATGTTTTATTAGGTGTTTGAAGTAACCGCCATTGTTCCCAATACAGATATTTACTCTTTTTTTAAAGTTTCGCACAGTCGCTTCCAACGTAGGAGGGGTTATAGCCCACGCTTCCTTTATGCGGGAACAAAACTTTAATTGTTTTTAAACAACCACCCAGATCACCGGATTTGACGTCGCCTGATGTTTTTTTTTTTGTGAGACTACAATAAAGATGTATTTATTTTAAATGGCTTGTGAATTTAATATCATAAATTGTCAGCCGACTACAGCGCCACCTGTTGCAAATAACAAAAAAGTTTTGAGGTAAAACCTACCTAGTATTTTATGCTCTTTCTGAATCCGCAATAAAAATTGGAGGATTCCATTTATGATTTTAAAGTTACCCCTATTATCCACCCCCTTGAGAGTCGGGGGGTGAAACTCATGGAAGAATCGGATGTCCCATTCCGAACCACAAAACTTTTAATTCGGCAATATTCTCGATTGGACGCACTCATTTCGAGATATTCCCCTGTTAAGATTAAAATGGGACACCCTGTATAAATATCGTTACCTGTTGTTTTAACAAAAATATATGAAACCTAATTATTTATTATTAACACTAAACATCATTGATAACAGACTAAATATCTGATTCCCTGTTACTCTGATTAAAGATGTATTTGTGTGTTTTTGAACTTCACTTTAAATCAGTGTTTTGTACGCGTGGCGCATGAAGTAAAATTTCGAGTTTAGAAAAGCCCGAAAATTTGTCTCGGGTCGCTGCGCGACCCTCGACAAATTTTCACGGGGCTTTTCTAAACTCGAAATTTTACTTCATGCTTAGCCTGGAAGTGGAAACACCCGTTCAAAACTTCAAATTGAACTCTATTATAACATCGACGAATGCCTGAAAATTACGTAAATAAAAAATTCACTTAATATCATTAAAACCGGGAAAGTTAGAGAAAAGTCATGGAATTATATTGAAATTGACCAAAACGCTAACAAAAAAGCCATATGATATTATTAAATTTGTCAAAATCAGCAGGTAAATTACAAAACACGTAAAAATTTATAAAATTAACTTAAATATTGACACAAACAATGAAAACAGTTTATCAAAATGGGGGTTTTCCACAGAAGAAAGTTATGAGGAAAAAATGTTGAATCAGGGAAATGCCTGAAAAATTTAACATTTCAGATTGTGGCTACCATGTCAGTTTTACTTCCAATAATATTAAACAAAATTTTGAAAAGTAGATTATTATCTTTAAAAACACTTTCAGTCACTCAATGCTTTTATCAAAGCATTCAGATTGAAGTTTCGAACGAGCGTTTCCACTCCCAGACTAAGCATGAAGTAAAATTTCGAGTTTAGAAAAGCCCCGTGAAAATTTGTCGAGGGTCGCGCAGCGACCCTCGACAAATTTTCTGGGCTTTTCGAAACTCGAAATTTTACTTCATGCGCCACGCGTACAAACAGTGATTTAACGAGAAATTTTAAAACACACAAAAGACATTTTTCAAGTTAATTCTCACAATTAATTCGAATTATTTTTGACGATTGAAAACCTTTTGTAAGTATTCGAATCCTTTTATAAATATTCGAATCCTTTTATAAGGATTCGAATCACCCATATTTGGATTCGAATATGATCCTATTCATTCATTCATTTATTTACGAAAATCTCCTTTCTACAAAATTGTAAGCATTAACATAAATCATCATAAACAATATAATGCACAAATAAGTCAACTATTCAATATAAACTTTAAACATCCTCTCATCCTCTTAAAGAAAAATGTAACGAATCCGGATCACGAATCCAGTTGAACTAAAGTATTTGAATGCCCTTTTTGAATCCCCTAAAAGGATTAGAATACAGGATTCGAATCCTGAATGATTCGAATCCTGCCCAGCTCTGTTGGCTACACGCTTTAGGAATTGACATATAAAACGTCAGACATGTTAATTCTAATATATAATTTCATAGTTGCCAACCTACAATATTTTCCATGGCACACTAGAGTTTTTTTTTTTTTTTATTGAACATACGATGGCCGGCAAACCGCGGCCCCCGAGCCGCGTGCCGGTCTTTGAGATAATGTAAGTGGCTCTTCTCAATATTTGCAATAAGTTTACAGATGTTTTGACGAATAAAAATTCGAATAAAACTAACATAAGTTTTAGTGTAGAATCTGAATCTTTAAAAAAAACATAGGGGTTCCCATCTAAGATTTTAAAGTTGCCCCCCTCCACCACCCCTTGGAAGGTAGGGGTTAAGAAAATTTTATAGGATCGGATGGCCCCCTTGAAACCATTAAACTTTTGTTCGAAACATTTTTTTGTAGGATACATAATAATAATGTTTATTTTAAAAAATAATGTAAATACATATTTGGCTTTGTCGAACACGAGATATATATATATATAAAGTATACTTAATGATTAAAATTATCTATATAATTATAAACTAAAACTAAATATCTGATCAAGTATATAAAAATAAGTTTATTGTATTAAAATATATGGGAATAAGTAAAATAATATGTGTAAAATTAGGATAAAATGTATGTGAGGACATAACAAACAGATTAAAATTAAGATAAAATGTATATGGGGACAGAACAGACAGATTAAAATATAAGTGACAAGTGAATAATTACATACACAATGAATGATGGTTTAAAATTATTAAGTACTATTCAAATCGATTTCAAAGTAACCACTTATGCTGTATAATTTGGATTTTATTAGTATCTTTTGGATTGAATCTTTGAATTTTTTTCTTGGTAAAGTTCTAATTTGTCTCGGTAAGTGATTATAAAATGTTATTGAAAGAATTTTAAAACTCTTGCTTGTTTTAGACAAATGACATCTCTGAAGGTATATATTTTTGTTATTTCTAGTATTGTAGTTGTGGATATCCTCGTGATAAGTATAAGAGGCTATCCGATCATAGATATATAACAAACACGATAAGATATATAAGCCGGGAGTTGTAACTATATTCAGAGCAGCACAATGGCCTTTACAGTTTTCTTTTGGTTTTAAACCCACAAGGATCCTAATGCATTTTTTCTGTAGGACAAATATTTTATAGCAAGTATGTGTTTCTGCTTATTTTGCTGCCGATCTTGTATACATGCTGGTCCCAAGAGAGAGTTGGGTTTAATGTATTCCCAGAAATATAGCTGTGTCTGTGTTACATTCGGATCGTGGTGAGAAAGAAAGTATTTTTGTCTTATCTTCATTAATCGAAAGATTATTATATTTAAACCAATGTATTGCCTCAGATTCTAGAGGCAATTCTTCCGCTGCTGAATCTGATTTAAACTTCCTGACTAACGTTGTGTCATCGGCATATTGGTACGTATCAGCTGTTGTTACATTAGCATTTAAATCATTTGTATATACTAGAAATAACAGTGGGCCTAAAATGCTTCCCTGAGGTAGGCCTTGCTTTAACACAGTTGTCCTGGAGCTCTCGTTCTTAAAATAAACCGCTTGTTCTCTGTTGTCCAAGAATGATTTGATCAATGATAGAGGAATACCCCGGATACCGTAGTATTCAAGTTTTTCCAAAAGTTTGCTCCAGCACACTGTGTCGAAAGCTTTGCTCAAGTCAAGAAAAGCTGCTGTTGTTATTTCCCCACTTTCATTTCCTTCATATATGTTTTCTATCAGATCTATTACGGCTGTAACAGTTGACCTTCTTGAAACATAACCGTGATGGCTGTTACTCAAATATTTAGTTAGATATTTATATAAACGATCTTTAATAGCAGCCTCGAATATTTTTGAGAAAACGGGGGTAATGGTTATAGGTCTATAGTTACTGATTTCGTTAATATTACCCTTTTTGTGTATCGGTAATACTTTGCACAGTTTTAATTCGTTAGGATACATACCTTCCGAGAATGAAATATTAATTAAGTGTGTTAGTATAGCACTTAGGTATTGAGATGAATCTTTTAAAATTTGAATCGACATCCCATAGATATCTTGGGTGTGGGAATTCTTTAAACTAGAAATTATATTTCTTATTTCTTGTTCTGTGACAGGCTCAAGAAAGAATGAATGTTGTGTGTCCACTTTATGGTTTTTTAAGAGGGCTTTAAAATGTTTATCATCACTTTGTAATGAAGTGTTAATATCTAAAATCGCTTTTTCAAAATACTCATTAAAATCACTTGCAGTTACTTTATCTGCTTGATGTATATTCTTATACTTGCATGCATTGTTTATAATACTCCATATTTCTTTCGGTTTATTTATTGAATTTATGATTTTATTTTGATTGTGTTCTTTTCTTGCTGAATTTAAGTCGAGATTGTATTGATGACTTAGTCGTTTAATTTCTTCTTTAATGCATCTTAAATGTGTGCACTCGTAAATAACTGTAATTGACTTTATAGTATCTAACTGTTTTTTTAAATGATCGTTAAACCAAACTTGATTTGACAAAAATTTAGATTTAGACTCTCTTTCTTTTAGGCATTTCTTTCTAATAGGAAAATGTTTATTAAAAATATCCAAAAATTGCACAAAAAACTCTCTTATCATTCCTCTTCAACAAGCCAGAGGAGTCTATGTTTGCTAATGTGTGATTAAAATTAAATATCTTTGATGGTGAAATGAATCTACCTGCAATACTTTTTACTTTATCTTTACCCAGTGTTACGTATATTGTAGTTACTATAGCCTTATGATCAGAAATTGCTGGATTGATTACTTTGCAATTGTACTTTAAGTTGCCATTTATTAGTACATTATCTATGCAGCTACTTGTAAGACTTGTTGTTCTTGTATCAGCATAGTTGGTTACCTTAAAATTATAAGAGTTTATAATTGTTGTAAAATTGAATAAATTATTGTTTTTATTATTAAAATCTCCACTGATAACCGCTGTTGTATGAAGAGAACTTAATTTATTTAAAGTAGTTTCAAATATGGTAAGAAATTCATCGAAGTTTCCTAAAGGTGAACGGTAGAGTGAAACGAATATCAATTTTGGGTGGGCTAATTTGATTGCGCACACTTCGCATGTAATTTCTACAGATAAATTGTCTATAGAGTGAATAATTTCATATTCCAGCGCGGATCGGGTTAAAATCATGGTGCCTCCATGTTGTGAAGTTCGCCTTGTTGAGATGTTAGCAATATTATAACCATTTATTGTCGGGTTTAAGCCAATGTTCATTTATTGAAGCGATATGTACATCGTTATTTTCTAACAAAGCTTCTAGAAGTGCAGATTTGCGTCTTACAGATTGTATGTTTAGTTGTACCATTTGTATGAATTCTGTTATGTTTTCTTTTCCAGTTCCGATTTTTTCCGAAAATTAGGATCTTCTTTTTCAGATGGTTTTTTGTCTTTTGGAAAATATAATATTTGTCGAGATATTCCAGTGGACAAATAAAATGTGCCACCCTGCATATGCTAATTTTAAGAACATGTACTACTTAAAAATTGGTTATAACATAAAAATAGCCAATACAATTTAAAATATGCATATAATAAAAATGTCTGAAAATATTCCATTGTTTTAGAAAAAAATCAATTTTAAAGTTTTGATCATCGAATCATATTTTCTCACGCCTCTGACAGCGAAACTGTAATTATACCAATTACATCTAATTTCAAGCCTTGAATAACATCTATTGAATACAACAAACAAAACCATAATAACATTTTTAGTTTCTTGTTAATTAGTCTGGGGAGTTTTAGGTGAAACACCTTGTATACACTATAATTGGAATATGTATAGTTAAAAGAAAAACTCCTTGTACATACCAGAGCTGGGCAGGATTCGAATCATTCAGGATTCGAATCCTAGATTCGAATCCTTTTAGAGGATTCAAAAGAGGCATTCGAATACTTTAGTTAAACTGGATTCGTGATCCGGATTCGTTACACTTTTTAAAAGGATTCGTATTTCGTATTTAAAAAGATACGAATCCTCATTAAAGAATACGAATCCTCGTAAAAGGATTCGAATTCTCATAAAAGGATTCGAATCCTCATAAAAGGATTTTAATATTTATAAATGGATTCAAATACTTACAAAAGGATTCGAATAGTTACAAAAGGATTCGAATCGTCAAAAATAATTCGAATTAATCGTAAGGATTAACATAAAATTTTGTTTTGGATGTTTTTAAATTTCTCGTTAAATCACTGTTTTATACGCGTGGCGCATGAAGTAAAATTTCGAGTTTAGAAAAGCCCCGTGAAAATTTGTCTCGGGTCGCTGCGCGACCCTCGACAAATTTTCTACGCGGGGCTTTTCTAAACTCGAAATTTTACTTCATGCTTAGTCTGGGAGTGGACGACACTCGTTTGTAAGTGATAAAATCAAAAATCAAGTAAATTATGGATTATTGTCAAATTTGACATTTTGATAAATTTTGATGATTTTTGCCAGATTTAAGATTTTTAATTGTTTTTCGGTAATTTCGCCAAATATAACATTTTGATGAATTTTGATGATTTCTGTCAACTTTGACAATTTGATAAATTTCAATAATTTCCGTCAAATTTGACGTTTTTAATTGTATTTTAAATAATTCCCTCAAATATGATATTTTGAATGTTCGACGTATTCTGACAATTTTCGCACAAATTAATATTTTTGACGTTAGCAATCATATCATATTTTGACAATTTTCACAAGGATTGACATTTATGACGTTTCGAATTATATTTGGACCATTTTCATATGAATTGACATTCCCAATCAAATGTTTAGACTTAACATGTCGATTTATAACATTTTTATAAGATTTTCAACAAATCGATATTATCATAAAATTATCATCATTTCGAGATTTTCGTCGATTCATCAAATTATCATCAGCTTTTGCAATATTTCCTCAATTTATCGAATGTTGATGACATTTTCAATATTTCGAGATTTCTAATTAATTTATGAAAATGTTTATCAAATTTTCAACATACCTTGATTTTTGATATTTTGTCATTTTTATCGATTTTGATGACATTTTCGATATTTCAAGATTTTCTCCTCAAATTATATAAAATGTTTATATGTATGATTTTCTATACTTTTATTCAGATTTGTAACGATTTTCAAAAATTATTGACTCATTATTTGAATACACAAATTTGAGATTTTTTTTTCTTTAAGACATATTTATTATTTTTTGACATTGAATGACATTTTTGATATTTTTTACGTTTTGAGATGACATTTTTGATAATAGATTATATTGTTAATATTAGACTACGTTTCTTGACAATAGATGACAAGTTTCACATTAGATCTTACTTTTGATAAACAATGAAATGTTTACTTTTTTACCATTACCTGGAGTCTTTGGAGATTCACAGAGCCCGCGCTAATCGGGAAATTCCCGTAATTAACGACCAGCTTGACCTTAAATACACCCCCCTCTTTAACGCTGTTATTAGAAAATTTGCAAATATAAATAATGTTCCTTTGTAGTTTTTTGTTACTAACGGTTTGATAATGATACGTGTAGTATCGAAACTATAGTCACCAAATAAACCAATTGTTATACAAACAAAGTGATAAACAGTGTTCTATTTATGTTCAACAATGTATAACGAAGTAGAAGCCTCTATAGTCAGTGAATTTTTTACCATTTCTGGTGTTGACATTAAATGAAGTATTTGACATTAGATAGCAGTACTGACAGTTTATATTTTTTTACTTTTTTGACATTAGGCGACAATTTTGACATTTGATATTTTTAATATTACGTATTTACTTGTTTTAAATTAGATGACAATTTTTATATTATTAGACAACATTTTTGACATTATTACTGATTTTGACAGACATTTTCGTTTTTGTAAGAACGTTTTTGTCATACTGTCACGTACTGACATAAAATGATAATTTTGAGGTAGATCGATTTTATCAACACGCCGAATTTTTGACGTTTTTGATATTTTTTATATTTACAAGATGACATTTTGGTCATTTTGATGTTTTTGGCAATTATAAATAATTTTGACTTATTTTGATAACTTTTAAAACTGAAAACAGTTTTAATATGTTTTTATATTTTTAACTTTACTTGAACTCAGTGTTTAATACGCGTGGCGCATGAAGTAAAATTTCGAGTTTAGAAAAGCCCCGCGAAAATTTGTCTCGGGTCGCTGCGCGACCCTCGACAAATTTTCTACGCGGGGCTTTTCTAAACTCGAAATTTTACTTCATGCTCAGTCTGGGAGTGGAAGACACTCGTTCGTAAATTTTTGAATTATCATAAAGTTGTCATAAAGTTGTGTATTATTTAAAAAAAAATCTTTCTCGGTTTATCAAACAAAAACAAAAGAGCTGAGGTGAAAAGTGTTTAGGTAAAAGTGATTTATTTTTTCGTTGGCTACAACTTTTGTTTGAAACATTTTTTGATTTAGACGTCGAAAGTCATAATCGGTGAGTTGTTGATCTCCACTAGATTTTTTAGTTTCTAATTCAAAAACAAAAGAGCTGAA
This sequence comes from Philonthus cognatus, assembly GCA_932526585.2. Lineage (NCBI taxonomy): Eukaryota > Metazoa > Arthropoda > Insecta > Coleoptera > Staphylinidae > Philonthus > Philonthus cognatus. The sequence continues at coordinate 32,400,528 of OW052241.1, forward strand.
GCAAAAAGTGTTTAAGTAAAAGAGGTTAATTTTTTCGTTGGCTACAACTTTTGTTTCAAACATTTTTTGACTTCGAATGCCGTAGTGAAATTCGTTTAATAAAAAAACGTCTAATGACTTCTGGTTATTTTTAACACAAGACTTTTAGACATTTGATAGTATAATTAATATTAAATTACTGAAATAAGTATTTATTTTTTAATATATTCGTAAATATACGGTAAACAATGTAAAATATTTAGTTAATTAAAATATTTAGGAAATAACAATACAATAAATTTTATATTATTATTGTTATTATTATTGTACAGGGTGTCCGTATTTCAACAGAATGTGTAGGGATCTCGGTTATTCAAAGAGATAGAGAGTCGGTTAAATTGGGGCAAAGTTGCGTAATTTAGGGCCCAATAATAATCCAAAAACAAGTTTGAAATATCTTCTTTCGTTAATGAGATATTGTCAAAAAACGTATTTTTTGAAAATTCGTTTTTATTTTTTTATTCAAAAACTATTGAATCCAGACATTTACAACTTTGACATGATAAAAAATTTTACAAATCGACAAAAATCTAGATATATCGAAAATCTCGCCTTGTTGAAAATCTTGATGGTCCACTCCCAGACTAAGCATGAAGTAAAATTTCGAGTTTAGAAAAGCCCCGTGTAGAAAATTTGTCGATGGTGGTGCCAGCGACCCGAGACAAATCTTGATGGTCCACTCCCAGACTAAGCATGAAGTAAAATTTCGAGTTTAGAAAAGCCCCGTGTAGAAAATTTTTCGAGGGTCGCGCCAGCGACCCGAGACAAATTTTCACGGGGCTTTTCTAAACTCGAAATTTTACTTCATGCGCCACGCGCATAAAACACTGATATATTGTAAGGTTAAAAAAAATACAGGCCTTAATTTTGTTCTTGATAATGGCATTAACCCATTAAGCGCCATTGATGCACACACGCAACATTACTAATTTGTTGTTAATTAAATTACTGAAGTTAATTTGATATATTATGTTATTTGACCTGACTTGAAAATGTATGAAGATAAATGTAATTATTTTGTTATTTAAATATTTCGATTATTACTCAGCTAAAAGAAAATGTCAGTCAGTCTATTTCTAACTTCACAATATTTTACGGTTTTATACGCGTGGCGCATGAAGTAAAATTTCGAGTTTAGAAAAGCCTAAAAATTTGGTTTGGCCGCTCCGCTTCGCGGAGCGACCAAACCAAATTTTAAGGCTTTTCTAAACTCGAAATTTTACTTCATGCTTAGTCTGGGAGTGGAAACACTCGATCGAAACTTTATATTGCACGTATTCATATAAAATCGACGAATGCCTGAATATTTACAGCGTATACCTAATGTTTATTCAAAATAAAAATTCCAGTATGTAATACAATAAGTCATACGCTGAAATCATAAAAAAAAGTGCACAATTTTACCTAAAATCAACTTGTAGGTAGCTCTACATATAATTGCTCGACCGTTAATGGGTTAAGCCGAAACTAGTAGAAAATAAAATACATATAAGTGAAACAAAACCAAGTGAATTTAATTTACAAACCAATGTATTTATTTTGTTCGGTTGGTTGACAAATTGTGTTGAATCTTTTGAGCTGATTATACATACAATTTATAAATTTTAATTTTATTTATTTTTTTTATAAATTTTCATCAATTTCGATAGCTTATTGTTAATTTTCAAGTAGATAATTTCATTACATTTTATTTTCTAACCGTTCGATACATATTTCGAGTGCTAAGCACTCATTATCAATAACACCTCAGTGTTAATTAATTATTCATTTTTTGGAACAATTTTAAAATGTAAGATTTTACTTAAAAATATTTATAAAAATGATTAAAATCAGTAAATGTATGCAAAAAAGAGAAATAGTATCAAAATCTTATTGTAAACTCTTCAGTCTCCCAAAGTTCTTAATTATTTCCGAGTTTTTCGTTGTTAACATAAATATAAATTCGTTTAACAAAAAAACATTAAGCATTAAAAGTGCGATCCTTTTCGCAATCTACAACAAGTTAGTCTTACAAAGACTATATCAAACACTCATTGAAACAACTACTTAAACATTAAATCTGGTGATTTCTAGCGATTTTTAAGATGAACTTTTTGTACATTTGACGGTTTAGAGTTGACAACACTCATACGAATATTCCTGATAATGCCATAAAAAGCGAAACTAGTCAAGTAAATAGGAACAAATATTGAAACAATAAGTGTTTATGTGTGGAATAATTAAATCAAATCAACATGTAACTAGAGCCGTAAAGGAGTGTGGCGTGGGAGCGGTCCGCCCCAGGCGGCACTTTTTGGAGGCGGCAAAATTTCACAATAAATAATAATAATATCTTGTCAGCTGAACTGAGAATGTTAACTATTTAATTTCATATCTTTATATACGATGGGCGATCAGAAAGTAAGGTCACATAAAACGTGTACATTTTGTATATTATAACCATATAGGATTTTGACACCATTCTACGTAGAATTTAATTCTCTATTTATCTTGTGAAAAATAATGAAAGTCATTTTGATTGATCCTTTGTTATTATTAATTCAAAATGTTTCACCAAGTGATAAGTGAGCACGTTATTCAGGAAATATTATCGTAATTTTATATTTGACAGTTTAGAGTTGATAACACTGCTACGAATATTCCTGGGCCCGTATTCACAGCTTAATCTGGGAGTGAAAAAATGCAGTTTGCCATCGGTGAGAACTTGCACCAAAATGACGTAATTTTACTCCATACGGTTCAGTAAATTCTTCCCAAAATGACGTCATTTCAGTGCGTCTTCTTACCGATGATTGCATCGGTGTTGTGAATAGGGGCCCTGATAATGCCATAAAAAGCAAAACTAGTCGAGTAAATACAAACAAATATTGAAACAACCAAGTGCTATTTTTGATTTATCCTTTATTATTATTATTAGTTTAAAATGTTTTACCAAGTAATAAGTAAGAATGTTATTTAGGAATTATTATCGTAATTTCATACTTATATATATATATATATATATATATATATATATATATATATATATATATATATATATATATATATATATATATATATATATATATATATATATATATATATATATATATATATATATATATATATATATATATATATATATATATATATATATATATATATATATATATATATTAGGGTGTTTCGAAAAAAATCGAAACAGCTGGCTCACCGCTTAAATCAAAGATTTTAGTCTACAATAGATGTGGGCAAAAGCATTTGCGATTGAAAAAATATTTAGAGGGTCCCCCGAGCCCCCAAACATGCCATTTTTAGCCCCTTTTTTAGATAATCGGCCAAAAACGTGCCTTATAGTCATCGGATCAAGGCGAATATTTTATATTTTGTGCCCAGATGAATATACTACAAGCGAAATATGCAAAACCTAACTTGGCGTTAGGTCTGTTCGCATGCTTACATTATTCAATATACTTCTCAGGACAAATTATCGCGGGTGCAACTTGATTTCTTGTCGTTAAAACCCATGCTTACATTATTCAATATACTTCTCAGGACAAATTATCGCGGGTGCAACTTGATTTCTTGTCGTTAAAACCCACTTTTTAACAAAATAAAGGTAAAAAAACCCTTCAAAATCGTGAAAAAAAGTTATTAAAAAAATCCGTAGCTCACCTAGACCTAACGCCATATTAGGTTTTGCATATTTCGCTTGTAGTATATTCATCTGGGCACAAAATATAAAATATTCGCCTTGATCCGATGACTATAAGGCAAGTTTTTGGCCGATTATCTAAAAAAGGGGCTAAAAATGGCAAGTTTGGGGGCTCGAGGGACCCTCTAAATATTTTTTCAATCGCAAATGCTTTTGCCCACATCTATTGTAGACCAAAATCTTTGATTTAAGCGGTGAGCCAGCTGTTTCGATTTTTTTCGAAACACCCTAATATATATATATATATATATATATATATATTGATTATTCAAAATACAAATTTCTGACAGTATTTTTTGTATTTACTCAATCACATTTCATTTTTACTTTCACATTTTTATTGATTTTTTTACACCATCTTTGTTAAAGTGCATATAATTTACAGTAATAATAAGTCATAAACGTGGGCTCTCAATGTGATTACTTTGTGCAGTAAATCGATAATTAACATGTAAATTATCCAGTGTAATGCATTCGCAAACGTGCTGATATTTATTGAAATGAACGAGAATGTTGTTGAATACGACAATGTGTAATAAATTCTACTTGAATACACACTGTATACCTACATACATGCATATAACTAATTTTACGATGTCTTTATGAATTGATTAACAGCCAATTGAATTTCAATAATGGAATTATGAAGAGATATTTGTATGTAAAATAATCAAATGAAATTAATATGTAATGAATTGTTTGAATACATTAAATAATGGAATTATAAATAAATGTTTATGTGTAAAATAATTAAATCAAATCGATTTGTTACATTTTAAATATTGAAATTCTTAAAAGATTTTTTTGTGTGAAATAATCAAGTTAAATCAACTTGTTGATTGTTGAGGCACTTATATTTTGAAAATCCATTATCACTTAATATAATAAAAATAGTAAACTATTGATGATTTTCAACTTTTTATTTTACTCACTACAATTGTTTCGCTACACTGTAGCTTCTTCAGGTGAAGAAATATAATACAAACATTTTTACAAACTTATTTACATTATATACCGATTTCAGAAGTGTGGGTGGAGGGTGTATTTTTCTTTAACTTCAGTAGGGGGGAGTTGGAGAGTTCTAGTTGGTCGTTCAACAAATTTCCTGAATGAATATTTTTATTTATTTCTAAATTTTCCAATAAATTTAGTTTCCGTCCTTTGTTGGAAATGTGGAGGATTTTAAAATTGTTGTCAAAGTGGTGGTTTTCTTCAATCAGGTGGTTTGAATATGTAGACGTGTTTTTCTGATGAATAAATGCTTTTTGATGTTCGTTTATTCTATCATCGAATGCTCTTCCAGTTTGGCCTATATGAAACTTTGGGCAATCAGCGCAATTAAGCAAATAAACCCCACAGCGTTGACCCTTTTTAGTTTTATCCTTATTGTTTTTTATGATTTTTGATAAAGTGTTGGTAGATTTAAATGCGACATTCATTTTTAATTTTCTTAAATAATTACTGATTTTTTGGCTCAAATAGCCATTATATGTTATTGATCCATAATTTTCATCCTTGCATTTCGTTCAAAATTTTGAAAAAGAAATCAACATAATTAAATACATTGCGGTTAGAAATAATTTTAAATTAGAAACAATAAACAAATTAATCATTAACAAAGAAAAATAAATCATTAGTAAATTAATATTCCCCTTGCATTTCGTTCAAAATTTTGAAAAAGAAATCAACATAATTAAATACATTGCGGTTAGAAATAATTTTAAATTAGAAACAATAAACAAATTAATCATTAACAAAGAAAAATAAATCATTAGTAAATTAATATTCCCCAGAACGAAATGCAAGGATGAAAATTATGGATCAATAACATATAATGGCTATTTGAGCCAAAAAATCAGTAATTATTTAAGAAAATAAAAATAAATGTCGCATTTAAATCTACCAACACTTTATCAAAAATCATAAAAAACAATAAGGACAAAACTAAAAAGGGTCAACGCTGTGGGGTTTATTTGCTTAATTGCGCTGATTGCCCAAAGTTTCATATAGGCCAAACTGGAAGAGCATTCGATGATAGAATAAACGAACATCAAAAAGCATTTATTCATCAGAAAAACACGTCTACATATTCAAACCACCTGATTGAAGAAAACCACCACTTTGACAACAATTTTAAAATCCTCTACATTTCCAACAAAGGACGGAAACTAAATTTATTGGAAAATTTATAAATAAATAAAAATATTCATTCAGGAAATTTGTTGAACGACCAACTAGAACTCTCCAACTCCCCCCTACTGAAGTTAAAGAAAAATACACCCTCCACCCACACTTCTGAAATCGGTATATAATGTAAATAAGTTTGTAAAAATGTTTGTATTATATTTCTTCACCTGAAGAAGCTACAGTGTAGCGAAACAATTGTAGTGAGTAAAATAAAAAGTTGAAAATCATCAATAGTTTACTATTATTATTATATTAAGTTAAATCAACTTGTAATGTATTTCTTTAATTATTAACATTTATAAAAATGGAATTACAAAGGGATTATTATGTGTGAAATAATAAAATTAAGCTAGCGTGTAATGTCTTTTTGAAATAATAACATTCTAAATAATTTTGTAGAGATTTTTTTGTGTAAAATAATCAAATTAAATCAACTTCTAGTATATTTTTTGAATCATTAATACTTTTACTAATAGAATTATGAAGACATTTTTATGTGTGCAATAATGAAATCAAATCAAATTTTAGTGTATTTTTTGAATCATTAACATTTTCAATCCTGGAATTATAAAGATATTTTTTGTGTGAAATAATTAAATCAAATCAACCTGTAATGTATTTTTGAATCATTAACATTTTAAATAATGGAATTACGAAGAGACTTTCATTTGTGAAATATTCAAATCAAATCAAACTTTAATGTTTTGAATGATGATGATTTGAATTATAAAGGTTTTTTTTATTGTGGTAACTAATTAAATGAAATCAACTTGTCATGTATTTTTTAATTATTTACATTTTAAACAATGGAATTACAAAGAGATTTTTATGTGTGAAATAATGAAATTAAACTAACTTGTAATGTATTTTTGAAATACATTTTTTCTGTGAAATAATCAAATTAAATCATTCGCTTTACAAATTCAGTTTAGTACACTTGGTGAAGAACTGTACATCTTGTGATTAAAATAAACCAGTGGAGAAAAAGGATTCCTTGTTAATAATAAAATATTGATAATTAAATAAAAGTCACTTGGTTTGTTTCATTTAATATTACTTGTTTCATTTAATAATAAATTCATCTTCACGTAACTTATACCAAAACATTTATTTCAATTAATATTTTGAGATAAAGTTAGTACAGAAAAAACGGTAAATTTGCTTCGTTTATGCCACTTTTATTTATTATTATTATTGAAGTTTATTAAAGGTGAATGTAATCTTTATGAATTTTCTATTTTCCTAAACTAAGCACATATATTATGTGTTTCATACAATTTTTCATTTTCCAAAAGCCAGCATATACCTTATGTGCATGTGAATATACTTACACGTATGTATATTACGCGAACAAACTGTATATAAAGTTGTTGAGGTCATGTAACAGAACTCGACTCGCTTGTAAATACTCCTACTTAACAGGATAGCATGTAATGTTTCTTTAAACTAATTAATCTGTTGTAAATTGTGAGTCCGAGAGATGATGTAGATACAAAAATCGTGTTGTGTAAACTCACTCGTCGTTTAAAAAAAATGGTGGAGGTGAAGGGTTGATGGATGACTATTCTCTATATGTGAATATGTGATTCAACTCTTCACGTAACTCAAACCGAATAGATAATAAATTTTATGTTAAATAATGCAATAATCGAAATTTAAATTAAAATATCGCACAAGAAATATCTTAATATATATTTCGTAGATAGTTGAGGCACTTAATTTTTTAAAATCCATGAACACTTAAATAAAACACTTAATGATTTTCAACTAATTGTGTATTTCACGACAATTGTTTCGCAACGTTGTTTCTTCAGGTGAAGAACTTAAATATTTACAGATTTCTTAATACACAATTAGTTGAAAATCATTAACTGTTTTATTTAAGTTAATATTTATTATTTGTGTCCATACCAGAGCTGGGCAGGATTCGAATCATTCAGGATTCGAATCCCGGATTCGAATCCTTTTAGAGGATTCAAAAGAGGTATTCGAATACTTTAGTTAAACTGAATTCGTGATCCGGATTCGTTACACTTTTTTAAAAGGATTCGTATTCGAATCCAAATGCTGGTGATTCGAATCCTCATAAAAGGATTCGAATCCTCGTAAAAGGATTCGAATCCTCGTAAAAGGATTCGAATCCTCGTAAAAGGATTCGAATCCTTATAAAAGGATTCGAATCCTCGTAAAAGTATTCGAATCTTCATAAAAGGATTCGAATCCTCATAAAAGGATTCGAATATTTATAAAAGGATTCGAATAGTTACAAAAGGATTCGAATCGTCAAAAATAATACAAATTAATCGTAAGGATTAACATGAAAAATTTGTTTTGTATGTTTTTAAATTTCTCGTTAAATCACTGTTTTATACGCGTGGCGCATGAAGTAAAATTTCGAGTTTAGAAAAGCCCCGTGAAAATTTGTCTAGGGTCGCTGCGCGACCCTCGACAAATTTTCTACGCGGGGCTTTTCTAAACTCGAAATTTTACTTCATGCTTAGTCTGGGCGTGGACGACATTCGTTTGTAAGTGATAAAATCAATTAAATTAATGATTTGTGTCAAATTTGACATTTTGATAAATTTTGATGATTTTTGCCAGATTTGAGATTTTTAATTTATTTTCGGTAATTTCGCCAAATATAACATTTTGATGAATATGAATTGACATTCCCAATCAAATTGTTACACTTAACATGTCGATTTATAAGATTTTCAACAAATCGATATTTTCATAAAATTATCATCATTTCGAGATTTTCGTCGATTAATCAAATTTTTATCAGATTTTACAATATTTCCTCAATTTTCTTTAATTTATCGAATGTTGATGAAATTTTCAATGTTTCGAGATTTTTTATTGATTTATGAAAATGTTTTTCAGATTTTCAACATATCTTGATTTTTGATATTTTGTTATTTTTATCGATTTATAAAATTTTGATGAAATTTTCGATATTTCGAGATTTTCTCGTCAAATATATAAAATGTTTATATGTAAGATTTTCAATATTTTTATTCAGATTTGTAATGATTTTCAAAAATTATTGAATCATTATTTGAACACACAAATTTGAGATTTTTTTTTCTACAAGACATATTTAATCAATTTTGACATTGAATGACACTTTTGATATTTTTTACCTTCTGAGATGACATTTTCGACAATAGATTATATTCTTGATATTAGACTACGTTTTTTTGACATTAGATGACATGTTTCACATTAGATGTTACTTTTGATAAACAATGACATTTTGAATTTTTTTACTATTTCTGATGTTGCCATTAAATGACGTATTTGACATTAGATGGCAGTTCTGACATTTTATATTTTTTTAGTTTTTTGACATTAGACGACAATTTTGACATTTGATATTTTTGGTATTACATATTTACTTGTTGTATATTAGATAACAATTTTTATATTATTAGATAACTTTTTTGACATTATTACTGATTTTAACAGAAATTTTCGTTTTTGTAAGAACGTTTTTGTCAAACTGTCACGTACTGACATAACATGATAATTGTGACGTAAATCGATTTTATCAACACGCCGAATTTTTGACGTTTTTGATATTTGTTATATTTACTAGATGACATTTTGTTCATTTTGATGTTTTTGGCAATTTTAAATAATTATTTTGATATCTTTTAATACTGAAAACAGTTTCAATATGTTTTTATATTTTTAACTTTACTTGAAATCAGTGTTTAATACGCGTGGCGCATGAAGTAAAATTTCGAGTTTAGAAAAGCCCCGTGAAAATTTGTCTCGGGTCGCTGCGCGACCCTCGACAAATTTTCTACGCGGGGCTTTTCTAAACTCGAAATTTTACTTCATGCTTAGTCTGGGAGTGGACGACACTCGTTCATACATTTTCGAATTATCATAAAGTTGTGTATTTATTTTCAAAAAAATCTTTCTCGGTTTATTGAACAAAAACAAAAGAGCTGAGGTGAAAAGTATTTAGGTAAAAGTGGTTTATTTTTTCGTTGGCTACAACATTTGTTTGAAACATTTTTTGATTTAGACGTCGAAAGCCATAATCGGTGAGTTGTTGATGTCCACTAGATTTCTTAGTATCTAATTCAAAACAAAAGAGCTGAGGTGAAAAGTGTTTAGGTAAAAGAGGTATATTTTTTCGTTGGCTACAACTTTGGTTTCAAACATTTTTTGACTTAGACGTCGAAAGCCGTAGTGAAATTTGTTTAATAAAAAAACTTCTAATGATTTCTGGTGATTTTTAACGCAAAACTTTTAGACATTTGATGGTATAATTAATATTGAATTACTGAAATAAGTATTTATTTTTAATATATTCGTAAATATACGGCAAACAATGTAAAATATTTATTTAATTAAAATATTTAGAAAATAACAATACAATAAATTTTATATTATTATTATTATCAACAGAATGTATGGGGATCTCGGTTATTTAATGAGATAGAGAGTCGGTTAAATTGGGCCAAAGTTGCATAATTTAGGGGCCAATAATAACCCAAAAACAAATTGAAATATCTTATTTCCTTAATGAGATATTGTCAAAAAAAGTATTTTTGAAAATTCGTTTTAATTTTTTTATTCAAAAACTATTTAATACAGACATTTACAACTTTGACATTATAGGCACTTTTTAACGATAAATCTAGTAACATATTTTATTTTAAGATAACTATAACATTTACCTAGGGACCATAGCTAACTTTTGTTTTTCTTATGGGCGCCATTTTGGATTTTGATAATTATTGAAAGAATATTTTTTACTGAATTCAATGATGTATCACACTTATAGTTTATTGTACATTTTATATGTACAATTTTAATCTTTTGTTTTTTCAAAGAGTGCCTTGGAAACAGTTGAGTAACTCACTTATTTGGCAACCCATAATTTGCTTACATATCACCCCTGAAGACGGGCATCCGACGATACATACTTTAATAGTTGTGACATATTTTAAAGTAACGAGTGTCTTCCACTCCCAGACTAAGCATGGAGTAAAATTTCGAGTTTAGAAAAGCCCCGCGTGGAAAATTTTCACGGGGCTTTTCTAAACTCGAAATTTTACTTCATGCGCCACGCGTATAAACCATTGATTTGAAGTGTAGTTCAAAAACACACAAATATAATATATTCCATTTGTATTTAATTGATGAGGCGGATACATGATGAAACTCCATAATACTATTTGAAATAAAACAACACAGTTGGGAGGGTTTCACTTTAATTGTTGAACACTGCAACATGTTTCACCACACAGTGGCTTCATCAGGCAGATGAAATAATGATTATTTCATCTGCCTGATGAAGCCACTGTGTGGTGAAACATGTTGCAGTGTTCAACAATTAAAGTGAAACCCTCCCAACTGTGTTGTTTTATTTCAAATATTCCATTTGTTTCTGGATCTCGCCTAGCCATGCTTTCGTGTTGTTATGTTGCAGTATCAACATTTACATTTTTTATTAATTGCCACTCCTGATTCCTTATTTTAACAGTGTTGCAATAATTTATGATATCATAAGTAATCCTATTTTTAATTTTCAAGAGGTTTATTGTTAATCTTGCAACAATTATTTCGCCACGCGGTCGCTTCTTCGAGCATTTTATTATTAAATCAAATTAATCTAGTGTTGCAATGCTGTGTCAATGTCAAAGTGAAAAATAATTTCAGGCACATATTAAATATTAACATGCCATAGATTATCTCTGAATCAAAAAGGTTACAAATTTTGAAATCCTACAAACATTTTAGGCAAAGTAATCCAAATCTACAGCATCACAATATTATTACGATTTTAATAGATATTTTTGGGGTATGTCTAGTATTTTAATTATCATATATATTTAATTAAAGATAATTACGTTTCAGGTAGGGAGATCTTCATTACAATTAATTTTACGACAAAGACCTGACGAATTGAAATCTACTACTTCTGGCAAACGATCTAAAAACAGCCATTTTTGGAATCACCTAGCTAGAAAAGATCTGCAACAACTAATTTGGCAATATAACTCTAGAAATCAGTATTTTACTTTGAGAGATCTTTTGAATGATATGAAAGAAAATTATGAGTTCCATGGGAGTAGAACAACACTTTATAGGGTTGTTAAAAGTATGGGGTATAAATTCAAATTAATTAATGGGCGCAAAATTCTCTGTGAACAAAAACATGTTGTTGCAGCTAAAATTATTTTCCTTAGAAAATTTTTACAGTATCAAAACTCCAGTGAAGATATCCAATTCGTATACCTGGATGAAACATGGATATATCAGAATGGATCCGTGGTTCGACGCTGGGTACATGAAACGGATATAAAAAGTAATCCAACTAAATTCAAAAATGAAGGCAAACGCTTCACCATTCTACATGCTGGGTATAGGGGTGGGTTTTTGGATGGGTGCGATTTTTTATTACATTCCAAAAACATTGACCGAGATTACCATGCCACAATGGATGGTAATACTTTTCAAAATTGGGTGGTTAATCAACTTATTTCTGCTTTGGCTAAGCTTTCAGGGAAATGTGTAGTTATTATGGATAATGCTGCATACCATTCTGTGCAATTAGACAAAACTCCTTCATTTTCTTGTATGAAATGCGAAATGCAGGAGTGGTTGGTTAAACACAATGTAAAATTCAATCCAAAATTAACCAAAAAGGAACTATGGGCTTTATTTATACCTTTTCGATCAAATGACAAAATTTACGTAGTTGATGACATTTTGGGAAAGAACGGGCACGAAGTTCTTAGATTACCGCCATACCATTGTCAATACAATCCAATTGAAATGGCATGGGGGTTTTGTAAGACTTACTACAATAAGCGCATAAATTCTAAGCAACCATCTAAGGATCGTGTTCAGAATTTATGGCTTGAGTCTCTCTCAAAATGTACATCCGATATTTGGCAAAATTTCTGTGATCATTGTGAAAAACTTATTTCCGATGACTGGACAAAACACACGGGGAACCTTTCTTTTGAAACCATTCCTCCTTTTATTATTTCGCTTGGGGAATCTGGCTCAGAACAAACATCAGAAGATTCAGATGCAGGTTCTCTTGACTAAATAATAAAAGTGGAATGAGGGCTTAAAAATTGTTTGACATGAAAATTATCAGTATCACAAGAGGGTGGGAGTAAATGTACAATTCTACAAAAAAATACTGAGGGCCAACAGAAGAGAGAATGACCAAAATTAAGGTGGATGGATGGAGTTGATCAAAATGTGTTAACGGGAAGTCCCAAGCGAGAAATACAAATGGATGACGAAATAAGTTTGCAGAGCCGAATTCATTATATTTGTTATATACAATATTATTGCTGTGTTTGTATGTACAAAAACCAAGTAGTAAATTATCCTTATTATTATTATCCTTTTATATCTGAAAATTTGTAAAACAGGCAACAGTGTAAGATCACATTAGTCGGAAATTATAACCTTAAAATCGAACATCTGACAGTGACATTTAAAAACCCTGATTTAAAACACAACCAGCCCCATTTACAATACTTAAACTGTCACTTTTCCATAGCTAGGCGAGATCCAGAAACAAATGGAATATATTATACATCTATAATCGGAGTAACACAGAAATTTAGTCTGTAATCAACGATGTTCAGTGTTTATAATAAATAATTACGTTGTGAATATTTTTGTTAAAACAACTGATAACGATATATGGTTCTAAAAAAATAATAAATAATAAATAAATAATAAATTTTTTCTTGAAGGATTTGTATTCGTGATTCGAAAAAACAGGATTCGAATCTTTGATTCGAATCATATTTATCTCTTACGAATCCTTTATTCGAGTATTCCTGATTCGAATCATATTAGGTGATTCGGATTCGTGATTCGAATCCTTTTCACGAGGATTCGTCCCAGCTCTGGTCCATACTATACAATACACACAATTGTATAGTATGTGGTACACAAATAATAAATACTAAGTTATTTCTTGTGCGATATTTTAATTTATATTTAGAATATTGCATTATTTAACATAAAATGTATTATCTATTCGGTTAAATTGAATAATAATTAAAACACTAACTCTTTCTTCACTAGTGTTCAAAAGGTTTAGTAAAGGAAACGTTTAGACCTCGACTGATTAATTTTAATTATTTACTAGTCATTGATTGAACGACGGATTAAATTAAAATTTTAGAATAGAAGAATTACAAATACAGAATATCCCAGGATCGGTGGAAAGCTATTTCAGTTTTTAATTATCAATTTTACGATAAAATGTTACTCTTTATAACATCGTCGTGGTGCTTTATAAATAAGATGTAACTATTTTTATGAGTGTAAAATATACAGGGTGTTCATAAAAGACAACAACCCTAAGAAGTGTTTTAAAAAGTTGTGATAATTCAAGCGGATAAATAGCCATTTTAATAGTAAAATGTATGCTTATTGTAACGGTCAAAAGAGAAACACTTTGATGTACAGGGTGGTCTCATTTGGGTGTTCCTACGGGAAGTCGAAGTAGAGTAGAGTACAGAAGTAGAAAACAACGGATAGCGCATCCTGGATTAGTGCAATGCACGGGCCGGGCCGGGATTCGAAATTTTTTTAAGTGGGCCTGGCCAGGCCGGGCTCTTAATCCAGAATTTAAAACCGGGCGGGGCCTGAGTGATTTTTTAAATTTGTTTTCATATTTAGTTGCAAACATAACCTATAAAACAAGTAAATACAGGGTGTCCCCGAATGGTCTGTACAACGCTCTACCACATATACTCTGAAACAAAATAAGACGATTTAACTAAACTTATCTCTATCCAAAAGTGGTTCCTAAGCCATCTACGAGGCCTCAAAGATATTATGTTTTTTCATTATTTTTCAAATATGTTTATTTTGGAATTAGGTAAGAAAACCTAATTTGGCACACTTAATTACATTGATACCATGCACTTTTTGCGATATGTTTCTTTATCCTACGTTTAAAGTAAGTGGTCAAACTAGGACCATCGACTTCTTAAGATACCTAAATCTTTTAATTCAACAGGTCAAATCATAAGGAATACTTTTTTTCTGCAAGATCATTCAATTTTACGTATTTTTTGTCTCTTATAAAATTTTGCTATTTTCCCCACAAAAAAAATATTTTTATTTGTCAAAACAACAAAGAAATAAAATTCTAAAAAAAAAACTGATTCTTTATTTACAAAAATAGAAATTGAGACACCTGTGAAATTCAGTTATCGGTGATTTTGTGACAACGTCAGTCATGTACTCAATTAATGAATTAACTGATATTGTTTTAGTTTTTGGGTTTTGTGAAGGTAATGGCCACAAATGTGTAAGAGTGTACAGTGAAAGATTTCCAAATCGCCGAATACCAAACCATCAAACATTTGCTTCCGTAGAAAGGCGACTTCGAGAAACTGGCCGCTTAGAATACTCTGCGAGGGATTGTGGTAGAAGACGCACTGTACGAACTGTGGATGTTGAAGAAGAGATTTTAGAACGGATAGATGAAGATCCATCTAAAAGTACCCGGCGTTTAGGTGCTGAACTAGGCGTATCTAAAAATGTTGTGCATAAGGTGTTTAAAGAGCAACTGCTATACCCATATCACATTCAAAAAGTTCAAGAGCTAATGCCTCAGGATCACGATAAGCGACGTCAGTTTTGCCAATTTATTGTAATAACCAAATTGACAATTTGAATTTCGCCAAGACAATTTTGTTTACAGACGAAGCGTGTTTTTTACCCGAAGAGGTATAACAAATCTTAAAAATGAGCATGTTTATTCCGAAGATAATCCACATGCAACTAAAACCATGCATTTCCAACGGCAATTTTAAATAAATGTTTGGGCCGGTATAGTAAATGATATTATTGTAGGACCAGTAATTTTACCACAAAATTTAAACGGAGAACAGTACTTGCAACATCTTCAGGAATTGCCAGTCTTACTGGAGGATGTGCCGCTTTTACTTAGGCGTGATATGTGGTTTATGCATGGTAGGGCTCCACCTCATTTCACTTTACCAGTGCGTACTTTTTTAAACCAAAAGTATCCCGGTAAATGGATTGGGAGAGGCAATGACGCACCAGTGCCTTGGCCTCCACGTTCCCCGGATATCACCCCAATGGACTTTTTTTGTGGGGAACTATTAAATCTATTGTTTATGGTAAGCCCATAAATACGCACGACGAATTATGGGCGTGAATACAGAATGCGTTTCAAACAGTTAAAAACAATGTTGGTGTTTTACAACGTGTCCATTTTAATTTTTTGCGACGTGTAAATTGTTGTATTGCTGAAAATGGCAATCTGTTTGAACATTTGTTGTGAAACTAATAAATTTGCGTTTATTGTTAGGTACCTATCTTTATTTCTATTTTGTTAATTGTTTTGAGAAGCAAAATATTGCTCATAATTTTATTACTTTTTTTTGACAAATAAAAATATTTTTTTGTGGGGAAAATAGCAAAATTTTATAAGAGACAAAAAATATTTAGGTATCTTAAGAAGTCGATGGTCCTAGTTTGACCACTTACTTTAAACGTAGGATAAAGAAACATATCGCAAAAAGTGCATGGTATCAATGTAATTAAATGTGCCAAATTAGGTTTTCTTACCTAAGTCCAAAATATTTGAAAAATAATGAAAAAAAATAATATCTTTGAGGCCTCGTAGATGGCTTAGGAACCACTTTTGGATAGAGATAAGTTTAGTTAAATCGTCTTATTTTGTTTCAGAGAATATGTGGTAGAGCGTTGTACAGACCATTCGGGGACACCCTGTATATATTTACAAGTGTGATAAATCTTTATAACCTAGTGTTTTGAAACTCTTTTAAAAATTGAATATTTGATATTAAAATATTAAAATATTGAGCGGTCCGGGCCGGCCCGGGCTCAAGTCAATCATTTCTTGATCGGGCTGGGCCAGACAGGGCTTGCAAAATTGCTAGCGGGCCGGGCCGGGCTGTCCCAAAAAAAATCGGCCCGTGCAGAGCTCTATCCTCGATTCCTTTTTTTTTAAGCCAAGCTCAACGGCGAAAACAAAAATCGTCTTTCATCTTTTGTTTTAGAGTTATTGCCAAAAATTCATTATTTTCCAATTTCCATTTTTATAAGTAATCTGTTTATCTCATTCAGTTCTCCTCAAAAAGTGCCTGAAGAACATACAACTTTCATTTTAATAAAATAAAAAAAGATGAAATATTAATAAAAATCGAAAATGGGAAATAATGAGTTTTTGGCTATAACTCGAAAACAAAATTCGATAGCCGACTTTTGTTTTCACCGTTGAGTTTGAGAATCGAGAATGCGCCATCCGTTTTTTTAGGACCCGATCAAAACATCCACACAGTTTTTGCCACCCCAAGAGCGGGCCGTGTATCTACTTTAAAACAAACACCTAACACATAATTTAAATAGATTTATGGGTTGTATTAAAGGTAGAAAATTTTTTTGGAAAGATAGATTCATAGGTTACTTAAATGGACGAAAAATAATAGAAACAGGTGGCATCGAATGATGAGGGCGACTACTTACCAATGCCTGATCTGCCAATCGGGGCCCTATCAAAACATCCACAATATTTTTGCCATCCGTTATCTTGCCCTCTATCCACTTTTGTTTACATAATTTTGATGATTTCTTTTAAATAAAAAATTAAAGAACGTACTCCTATGTACTAACGTTTACAGATTTAAATATCTGTACAAATCTGTGTGGATGTTTTAATCGGGTGCTTTTTCAAGTTATGGTGTTTTATCATTTATTGAAACTGCTGCCAGGCAATTAACACAGACCCAAATTAAAGAACTAGAATATTGTAGAAAATAGTTATAAGACTTGTGCTTAATTTTATTGCACAGAAGTGTACATCTAACGAATAATAAAAAAAAAAATAAAACTGAAGTAAGGAATAACACATTTTTCGTTGTGGTTTAATACTCCACATAACTCAATTAAACAATTAGTGATTTAATAACTATTTTTATTTATTATATGGGCTGATTTACCTTCAGATCAATTAGATTAAAATTAAATAACTTTAACACTTAAGTAAACAACACACTTTTACCATATAGTGTAATTGAATTTAATTATTTATTTATTGATTTAACGGATTTTACAAATATTCTACAACTAATTATACAATTAAAGAATTTGCCAATTGTTTGCAGATAATTCCATATTAATTATGATTCGTTTTTATATTTTGACATAGTTTTGTTCAGAATTCAAAAATATATTAGTCTAAACTTTAGGAGAATTCAATAAAATAAAACACAGACTTTTTTGTATAACACAATATTTTTATTTTCGTGACTGCAGTTTCGGCAACTCAACTTGCCATTATCAGAGTTGCCGAAACTGCAGTCACGAAAATAAAAATATTGTGTTATACAAACAAAGTTAAAGTGTTTTATTTTATTGAATTAACATGTATAACTAAATAGAAGCCTCCACCGTTCATAATTTACGAAAATTGTTTTAACACATCAGGCAAACGAAAGATCAAAAAAAAAATGTCGCAGTGTTTCGTCTAGTAATTTTGTGAAATATAAACAAAAGTGTGTTATTTACTAAAGTGATTAAATTGAATTTCCGCAAGTCACGGGCATATCTATCAAATGTTTAAGTTATTTTACTTCAGTAAATATCTGTTTTTAATCTAAACTTAATTATTATGACAAGAATAATTCAAATTCAAAACTATTTAAATTCGAGAAAATAAGCTTACGCTTTTTATAGTTTGCACATTTTAAACATAATATATAAAATTACAAAAATATTCGTGAAAGATGCAAACAATACGTCCTAATTAATGTTACATACACTTTGATAGAGCGTTGTAACAAATCAAATAATATTTTAAATATTTCATTGTATAATTCAATATCAGGAGATGTATTTGCACGGGAAGTAGTTGTTTCAATGGGTATTTATAGTCTTAAGTTGTGCGATTAATTAAGAATACGTCTTAATTAATTAATAAGAAACCATTTGCATTTTACACGAATATTTTCGTAATTTTATATATTATGATTAATTATTATGAATGAAATTAGTTCTGATGATCTGAAAAAGTAATATTTCCAGCTATAAACTAATTGTTATCTCAATGTTGATAAATCCTTATCGCCATCCAGAGAATTGCTGGAGGAATTTCAATGTATTATCATGCTGATATAGAATATTTCTGTATACGTATATTCACATCAACATAATGTCACGAGTTTTACGATATGGCATTTCTCGCTTTAACTGTCGGTTATTATTACGCCCTAACACGAATCATATTTTTGGCTTTACACATAAAGTTTGGTTAAAATGTAAGAGTATATAATAAAAATAATATTTATACATTATTATACCGTAAGTTCAGATTAAGGAAACAAATGTTATTCATATAATATCCATTCTTTATTATAAAGTAAGTTTAGATTAAACAAAAAATATAAAAACAATATTCATTATGTAAAGTGAGTAAGGATTAAATAAAAGATATAAAAATAAAATTCATTCTTTATTATACAGGGACCGTTTCTTTTAAGTATACATATCTCAAGTATGTGCTGGAAATGTTCAGATATTAGTTGCTTTTTTTAAAGGGATCAATTTAAAATGTTAAACGAGTGTTTTCTACTCTTAGGTTCAGCATGAAGTAAAATTTCGAGCTTAGAAAAGCCTTAAAATTTAATTTTAATTTGGTTTATACGATCGCACGGTATATGCAGTGAATTTTTCATTTAAGTATATATATGTATACACTTTTTTTGAAGAGTTCAATTTGAAGCTTAAGACCAGTATTTTCCACTCCCAGGTTAAGCATGAAGTAAAATTTCGAGTTTAGAAAAGCCCCGCGTAGAAAATTTGTCGAGGGTCGCGCAGCGACCCGAGACAAATTTTCACGGGGCTTTTCCAAACTCGAAATTTTAGTTCATGCGCCACGCGTATAAAACACTGATTTCAAGTGAAGTTCACTTGTCCACAATATTTCAGTGATTTCAGTGTTTAATACGCGTGGCGCATGAAGTAAAATTTCGAGTTTAGAGAAGCCTGAAAATTTTACTTCATGCTTAACCTGGGAGTGGAAAACACTCGTTTATAGCTTCAAATTGACCTCTTTAAAAAAAGTGCAAACATATGTATACTTAAAAGAAAAATTCGCTGCATATACCGTGCGATCGTTTAAATCCTGGGTCTCCAAACTATCTTCTTCGCGGGCCACAAATACAATTCTACATAATAAAGTCGGCCAAGATCCGATTAATTTTATAAAATTATGAAAAATTTAAGGAACAATTGTTACAATATTTCAAAATATGACATTTACAAAAAAAATTACAAACAATCGCGGGCCGGATTCATGCAAGTCGCGGGCCGGATTTGGCCCGCGGGTCGTAGTTTGGAGACCACTGGTTTAAATGATGATTTAGAGTAGAGTTTTTTTAGAGTTTTTTGTGCGGTTGCCCAGAATGCTAACGATCGCACAGTACTTAAAAAAAAAAATCTCTGTACAATAAGTTGAGATTAAAAATGAAGCTGAGAGTTCTGTGAAATATAAACATTTTGTTTTGGTCAACTCGAAATTTCTCTATGAAATTTATTGTAAATTAAACTGAAATCAAAGAAAACAACAACTTGAAAATATTTCGCATAGGTTAATTCCTGTATTTACGTGCATATTCATTCCTTGTAAAATAATTTGATATATCAATTAAATATAACCCTTTTCTTTTTTATATTTTCTAATAATTATATCGTGCATTGTGTATTATAATAAAAAGAAATTCTAATGCGTATATAAAGTATTGTGTAAGCTATTAATTTAAGATTTAAGTCAGCTTATCTTTTGGAGCGTAAAATTTAATCGCTCTATAAAATGCTCAACATAATACATATGTTTAATAGTTCAGCGACCTGGAAGATATATAGGAAAATGTATTCAATCGAGCAATAAAGTACACTTTTTAAAATGTTGAATACACGAATAGCGTTTTCTTTGAATTTGAAAAAAATAAAAAAATAATTCTCTTTTCTACTTTTAGTTTATTGACTGATTTTACAGGATATAGATTCTATGAAACTCTACAAGTTTAATATTTTCTCTACTTAATTACGTCATTGCTGAAAAAACTGACGTGATACGGAATTTTGAAGAAATTTGTGAAAAAAAACCCATTCAGATTCATTTGAAAACAACAGAAAAAAGTTAGAAAAAAAATAACAATCATCATTGAAACGTCAATTTTTGTTATAATGTTATTTGTGATGTTTAGATGAAATTTTAATTTAAATAAATTTTTTTAGCGCTTAATGTGGTAAATTAATACTAGCTCTATTCTACATTGTAACATAGGTACTTATTTGTTGTGTCTTTATAATTCAAGTTTGACATAACCTCACAATAAATGACATTTGTCACATTTTTACAAGGCACACTAATTATCGTTTTTGAAAAATATAACTTTGTATAAAAGATTTATTTAATTTTTTTTTTCTAAAAAAATATGGAACAAAAGTGAAGAAATTGTGCATTATTGGATTTAGAATAATAATGTCTAATGAAATAAAATTAAAAAAATAGAGGCAGCCATTTAAAAATTATAAGTTGGCTATTATTTGGCTATGAAGTTAGTATTAAAAAAAAATATTGACGTCATTTCTTAGTATTTAAACGGCGATTGTCTTTAGTTTTAAGTTCAATAAAATCTTTCGACAATTAACAGAGCTATAGCTTTAGGCGCAAAATAATTTTAATAAAAATCTTAGTATTTAAACGGCGATTGACTTTAGTTTTTAGTTCAATAAAATCTTTCGACAATTAACAGAGCTATAGCTTTAGGCGTTTTTTTATCGAACACCCGGTATATCATGTGAAATCGATTTAACTATTCCTTTTCGATCGCGCAATGAATAATGGTGAATAAAATAAAATAAAACAAAATAATTTTAATAAAAATCTGGATTTATTATTGCGTTTATAATAATTAATAAGGTTATAAATATAAAATAGGTATAAATTAAATAGTGTTCTTCGTCCGGATTTTGTATTAAATACATAATTAATCACAATCTTTTAGATCATCTAATTTTGATTCTCCATTGCTTTTTTTATGAACCTCTGAAACAAAGAAAGAAAGATTGCATTTAATTATATTTAGATTTTACTCATTTAATAGAAAATCATTTCAAATTTAATAAAAAATGTTTTTTTTCTAATAATGTCTAAAATTAAGAATATGGTAATTTTTCAATGAGAAATATGATTTATCTAGTAAATTTATCTAAATGTGTGTAATAATAATTAATAAAGTAATAATTTAAATCTTTGATTTGGTTAGCATCTACTTTGGGGTACATCTTTATAAAAATAATATTACAAACACTTAACCTTGTTGTGCCACTTTATTTGAATCCTTTATTTTAAAAACCCGTCGAACGCCAATTTACTCATTTTAAAAAAACTAATCAATAACTTCAAATGCCATTTTTGCAATTAACACATTATTTAGCTACGAATTTGATATATTTAAAGGTTCAAATCTAGAGGAGTTTGAGCACTTAATATATATGCATTCGTTCAAATAGTAATAATTTAAAGCCATTAATTTTCTGTCATTTTGGCGCTTAACGGGTTTCTGAAATAAAAGATTCATTCAAACTTTTACAGTGACTTTAGTTTTGACTACATACTTAGTATGATAATGACTAGCTTGTAGTCGAAATTATAGTCACTATAAAAGTTTAAACAAAAGTGGTAAAACAAAGTTAAGTGTTTTTTAAATATTATTTTTAAATAATGTAAAATTCATCAATTCGAATTCGAAAAGTACGGCAATATAAATCAAATTTCAAAGACTGTCCAAAAGCTCTAGTTTTATCATTTTCAAATAAATTTCAGCGTTTATAAGTTATTATTGATTTCATATTATCACTTGAATGCCAGAGCCACGAACGTGACTCCTAAAATTCACTTTTTCATTTTATCTTTCTAATAACGAACTTTTTTTTTACTAAGAATGTATACTGTTTAACATCTGACGCCACAATAGCCATAATATCACTTTTATGAAAAACATAAAAAAGCACAATCTGCATTCGTGACTCTGGCATAACAGTGACATATTACTTATTCTATTAAGCACTTTTTTTAAATGTACAAACAGTGTTAGCTCAGAGATATTTATTTAATTAATGTTTCTGTAATATTTTGCAATCAAGTTGTCAAACTTATTCGTAAGGTTTTGGAGAAAGCGGCAGCATTATTATTATTAGAAAAAATATAGGGATAATTTAAACTACAAAACTTTATTTTTATTTTTAAAATTTTTGTAAGCTTCTTCAGGGCAAAAAATATATTTCTGGGCTTCTTATATTACAGAAAATTTGTCAAAATTCATACATGTAAAAAATGTAAATAAATATCGATAAGGATTTATCAACATTGAGATAACAATTATTATTATTATTTACAATTATTTACATTCTGTATTTTCACAAATTTTCTCTAATATATAAAGCCGAGAAATATATTTTTTGCCCTGAAGAAGCTAACAAAAATTTTGCGAAATATTGGCACCATTATTATAAAGGTTTTATTTTGTTGTAATTATTTTCTTGTAGTTACTCCTTTCAAATTTCATATTTTGATTTTTATTTAAAGATAATTTGACCTAAATGTCACAACAAGCTAAGAGTAAAGTACCACTTTCGGTTTCCGCATTTTTACGAAAATCTTTTCAGATTCCAAGATTGTAATAAAAAGCTTAAGCTTTTTCAGCCCAATATTTTTTGCGGTTTTTGCTGTACAGGGTGGTGCATTTTGAAGGTGCCACATATGAAAGACCTTAGTTTATAATAGTGCCTTGATTAAATACAGTTGTCGCCAACTTTGGTATTCTTTTTGATTGGTTGTTAGTAATTCTGACCCAAAATGGCGGACAATCAGCGGCGTAGCTATAAGGTCTAAAGTTGGTCACAGCAATTTCGTCTAAAGGTTGTGCTTTATTTCACTTAACCCAAAATCGTATCTTGAAAATTCGCAAAGGTAAATAGAATCAACCTAAACACGTTAATTTGAGATATTAACCATCGTATGTTTCTATTTCAGAATGAAGGGAATAGCTTCCGCCCATGGATGACGGTTTCAAGTAAAAGATGACAACACTCGCTGTCACAATTGAATATCAGATGTTTGTATTATAGCCTATTCTCTTGATTAATATAGCCTCATCATGGCGGATGACAGGGGGTTGTCTCCACTGTGTTTAATTAAGTCATTGTAGTTTATAGTAAGTATAGTTATTTATCGAATGCTGGAGCTTTCAATATATTATTGGGATTTGTTCAAAAGTTGAAATACTAATGTTGGGCTTCACCAACTTGAATCGACAAATAGTTATTCATCGAATAATATCTGGCAATAGTTAAATTCATGCTAAAAAAATCTATCAGTTCATATTTTGACGTTGATAACATGGAATATGTCTATTTCAATCGACAAATAAATATAATCTTCGAATAATATTTAAATGATGTTGGTGAAACCGGACATAACACTTTTAAGTAAATTGCAATATTGCAATATTGCCAATTGAATAAATCATTCTTGATCTTACGTTACATCATTCTATATTTATAATTGATATATAAGGATGATCAAAGAGCGGCTCTTGTTCTATTCATTCGCAGTTCGCACTGCGGACGTGTTATAATTCATCAAGCAGAATATATGTGTGTGTGGATGTGTGTGTGCATTATGAAAGATAAAAGACTCATTAAGTCTGGTAGAAAGCGTTACTTTTCGAGAAACAAAGCTTTGATGTACGCACTGCTAAAATCTAGATAAGTGGAACAAGTCTGTTCCATGTTTTCTCTTGTTATTCTTCTGTTTTTGTACAAATTTCATCTGAGTGTATTTCATTCAGCAGCGATCTCTTTTTTTTTTTATTTGCTTATGCCCGCTTACACCATAGCTGGTGAACTTTAATCAGTGATTAGCACTTCTTTAATACACAGCAAGTTTAATCGTAAATTATTTACACAAGTGTATATTTATATTGAGACGTGTTTGGGATGTCTTGAAAATTTGTGAGAATAGTTATCCTTAAAAAAAATGATAATGAATATTTGAATTGTGATGATAATTACCTACTTATCATTGATTAAGCCTCTGATCTTAATCAATGATAAGTAGGTAATTATAATTAATCACTTGTAGTGCAGGCTGGTAGTAGAACTAGTCCCTCAATTAGACTGAATTATTTGCTAAAATCCGTCTTTATACAACAATAATACTACATTTTGGGAACCCGGTGGGGTGGTGCGTAGAGGGCCCTGCCTTGTAACCCAGGGGTCGCGGGTTCGAGTCCTGCCGGGTGGGGTCATTTTAAAGTACAAAATGATTCCACCTGGGTCCATGGATGTGTGTGAATGTGTTTGTGGCGTCTGAATATAGTTAAATACAAAAATATAAAGGTGAAATGGTGGAATGGTCTGAGACCAATATCCAGTAAATATATTAAAAAAAAATACTACTCTTTTTTTGATTTTCCAAACTGATTTAACAGCGAAAACTTGTTTTCTATGTATCAGACACTTTCTTTTCATTAATCATTTGGTAAAACATTTTAAAATACATTAGTTTTGTAAATTAAATTAACTTGGTTTTGTTTCGCTTATTTGTATTTTATTTTTCTACTTCTTTAAAATGGCATTAAGCCAAAACTAGTAGAAAATAAAATACATATAAGTGCAACAATACTTAGTTAATTTGTGTGATATTTAAGGTCTCCATCTGAAGAAGCAACAAAGTTGCGAAACAAAAAAAATAGTTAAAAATCATTTAGTGTTTTATTTAAGTGATCATGGATTTTTAAATATTAGGTGCTTTAACTATCTACGATAAAAAACCAAGTGAATTTAGTTTTAAAATGCAATTGTTTTCTATGGTCTTAAACACAATTTAGCTTGATTTATGGAGCTTAAAATCACTGTCAGAGATTGGGCTAGGATCTTAAAATATTATTAAACTAGTTTTTAAGCGTATTTTTTGAATTGCTAGTATTTGGTAAGATTTTCAGAAAAACAGCGAAAATATTTTGAATTTACCGCCTCTTCTTTAAATAATCGACAATCGTTTGACGTGGCGGATAATTTAAACCAGTGTCACTTTTCAGCGGTCAAATTCAAAATTATCTTAACTTAGGGTTTGAATAAAAAGACATACAGTCATTACCTAAGAGCCAGGGAGCGACGCATTCATTTTCCTTCGCGCTTTTCAGGATGGTTTCAGGAAGCGGAAGCGAGTGCCTCACCATCGCTCCGTACAGTCCGTATTCGGCCATTATCGTGCTCCTTCCCCAACACTTTTCGGTTTTCCTCCATTTCGCCCTTCGATTTTGAAACCACACCTAATCAACAAACAAACAAAAGTTAATTGAAATTAGTGCAATATATCTCACCAATAATTAAAAATACGAGTATCATTACAATACAAAAAATGGATTTCATTCTGTCCAGTGTCATTAATAATAATAAATACACAAAAATTATCTGATAATTATAAACAACTCATTACGGCTGGCGTGCTACGGATTCTGCCACCATTCGCGAACATTTTAGAACAGTCATGGCAAACCTATGTTAATGGGACCCTATCAAAACATCCACACTATTTTTGCCAGCCGTAATGCTAGTCTTCTATCTACTTGTTTGGCATAATTTTGTTAATTTCTTTTAAGTAAAAAATTAAAGTACTTATTCGTATGTACTAACTTTTAGAATTATAAATACCTGTAATATTTTGCAGTTTCTCCATTAAAATATGCAATTTACATTTAAAATAAATTGTAAATATTTTCTTTAAAAACAATTGTGTTGGTTTTGTTTCCAAAGCTCACTTTGCTTAAACAAAAGAATTAATTTTGTACAAGAAATCTCTGCTCTTTAAAATTTCATTCTTAGGCATTCATTCTAGGAGAGAGACTGTGTGGAAGTTTTGAGCGGGTCCTATGTTAATGGTGACACTTCAAGACATTTTCACAGAGGATCGTCGCCTAAAACTAGTCGATACTATTGATAAATTTCGATTTTTACTGATTTTAAAATGTTCTCAAGTATTTTTCTCAATATTTTAGTGTTTTACACGCTTGGCGCATAAAGTAAAATTTCGAGTTTAGAAAAGCCTGAAAATTGGGTTCGGTCGCTCCGCTTCGCTACGCGACCGAACCAAATTTTCAGGCTTTTCTAAACTCGAAATTTTACTTCATGCTTAACCAAGGAGTGGAACACACTTGATAATAAACATCTGAAACTCTCGCAAGCGCGCATTAAGGAAAAACCATACTTCTATTATTATCATTCTGTGAAACTAATCCAAAAGAAACAATATTTCAATAAACAAGTTACAATTTTCAACGAATTTATGAAAGCAGGGGGGTTGGAGGGGGTTTTAATAAACAAGTCAAATATGCATTGGCTCGTGTATTCATTCGCCTCTGGCCCGACAAACGCTCTTCCATTGAACGAGTTAATTTCTAATTTAATTTGTTAATTAATTCCGAAGCGCGACTCGGCGGGGGCTAATCGGTTCTATTGTGCGCAGAATTACATGTTGCCAACGCCAACCCTCCCCCATTTTCCAACCACCCCCCGTTTCTGTATATTTGTGCGGGTGTCAGCCCCACGCTCCGTGTCTACGAAATCACCCGTAGCGAACGCATCTTTTATACTCGGATTATTTAAATACCAGTATACAAGTGTGTTCACTTAATTATATTATATAGATTATAAAGAAGAAACGATTCTAAATTGATTGAAAAAGGGAATAAGAAAATCTTGGTTTGACATTTTGCTGAGTACACTTGGTAAACTCGGATTGTAATTGTTTAAAACAATGATTTAGGCACCCCACATACCGTTATTGTGTATTGGACTGCCTATAATCAGGGCTTCGAATAGGAACTGAACCGTAAACCGAAAACCGGAAAATCCGTTATTTAAACACACTTATTAGTCTATCCTTGAAATAAGATTTTGTTCAATGTATCAAACACAAATCGACGTCAGCCGACTATTGTCAATTTAAGACAACTATTATTTGAAATATCTTATTAGATGGTTATGTTATTGTATTTCTTTATGACACTTGCGACACACATTTTGATAGTTAGGACATAATGTACACTAATGAATGTCTTCCACTCCCAGACTAAGCATGAAGTAAAATTTCGAGTTTAGAAAAGCCCCGCGTGGAAAATTTGTTGAGGGTCGCGCAGCGACCCGAAACAAATTTTCCCGGGGCTTTTCTAAACTCGAAATTTTACTTCATGCGCCACCAGCATAAAACACTGATTTTAACTAAAGTTAAAACTATATCAAAAATGTCAAAATTGACAAATTAGGTAAAAAATATTGACAGATTAAAAAAATAAAATGTCAAAATTTACAAATGATGTGAAAAATATTGACAGATTAAAAAGTAATAAAATATTGAAATTGAAAGATAACAGTTGACATAAGTCGCCGCTAGCCGACATTTATTCCACACAACTAAAACACTGACATAAATTAAAGTTCATTAAACATTTGACATTGACATTCGTGTCGCAGTGGACAAATTTTTGTGTCACCTTTAAATTACCAAAAAAATGGAAATATTGAAAATCTAAGCGAAATTATCAAAAATTTCATAAAAATTTCATTAATTGATAAAAACATCGAAATATTGAAAATCTGACGAACATTTTATAAACACACAAAATTTTTGAAAATCTCATAAATTTTTTTTTAAAATCGACAAAAATTACAAAGTATTGATCATTTTATAAATAGACGAAAATCTGGAAATATAGAAAATTTTAAGAAAATTTTATAAATTGTTGAAAATATCGAAATCTGATAAAAATTTTATAAATCGACAAAAATCACAAAAATATCGAAAATATCAAAAACGTCAAAAATAACAAAAATATCGAAATTATCAGAAATTACAACAAAAAATATCGAAACTACCAAAATTTTAAAAATATCGAAAATGTTAAAAATATCAAAATTTGTAAAAATGTCGAAAATGTCGATACCCGACTTCGCCCCTCTTAATTGTCATTAAGAGGGGCGAAGTTGGGTATCAAATTTCAGAGTTAGCGGACTTTTCTTCCTTGGCATGCGGGCAAACAGGCCATAAATGAGTCGTAACATTCAATGTCAAAAGTTACATCAAAACTGTCATTTATTGTCAGAAGAGTAGTCTAATATCAAAAATTGTATGAAATGTCAAAAATATTAAAAATACTGGATGATTTAAATTAAATTTAAATTAAAACACTTGGTTTAATTTAAATTTAATTTAAATCATCCAGTATTAGATTCAAAAATGTTTCACCACGGGTTAAGTGAGAAATTAATGAAAGAAATATTAAAAATGTCAAAAATGGTAAAAATATCAATTTTTTCGAGATTCGTCATTATTTACATGAATTGTCTCTTTTTACATAATTTGATTTTTTTAACACCAAAGATGAAAAAAATAAATCTCAAATTTGTGTATTCAAATAATTTTCGAATATACCGTTCGTTTGCTTTATCGTGCTCACCATTGGGATTTTGTAAACTATTGGAGACACGAAATCGGGTAAATTAGCTAAAGTTTCTATTTTTAATACAATATAAAAATACGTTAATAAATTTGATCTAGCGTCATTTGTTTTTAAGACATGGTGAAAAAAGTGACAAACGACAAACATTTCTCTTTACTATAACTTTGTTAATCAGACAAATATTGAGCTAAAATTCGAAATGTATCCAAAATAACTTTCGAGGAACACAATTAAGTTGACAGATTTTATACAGTATGTCCCATTTTTTGACACGACATCAAAGTTAAATTTTTCTAATGGCAACCATATTTGAATTTTATTCCATTGAATAAAGTAGGAAAATGTAGCTGGAAATCATATGTCATATTTAAAAAAATATATTTCATTGAATAAAGTAGGAAAATATAGTTGGAAATCATATGTCATATGTCAAAAAATAACTGCAATCTCTAAAATAAAATGAGACACCCTATATAAAAGATTTCAATTCCAATGCATTTCTAAGGACTGATTTGGCTATGTATAAAATCTTAATTCCATATATCTTTAATTAACAAAGTTGTTGTGAAAATAACATTTAATCGATTTTCACCGTTTTTGTCATATTTAAAAAAAATGATGCTAGATGATTGTTGTTGACATAGTTTTACTCACAGTCAAAAGTGTAAACTTTCATCTAATTTAACTAATTTAGTGTTTCTTGTAGTCTATAATTTGTATCTAGTATTTGTTTCAAAGATATAAGAAAAAAAAAAACGATGAACTATTATTATCACAACTTTGTTAATGAAGGAGATATTAAGCTGAAATTTTGTTCTTTGTCTAAATGAGTCGTTAAAAATAGGAAGAAATATAGATTTCAGATAGGGTGTTTTGTTTTATGAAATATGACAATTGCTATTTTAATTTGACAAATGACACATTTTTTCCAACTTAAATTTTCTGCTCTATTTAATGGTATATTATTTAAATATGGCTGCCATTAGAAAAATTGAACTATTAAGTCGTATCTTAAAAATGGGACATCCTGTATAGAATCTATCAATTTAAAGTTGTGTTTCTCGGATGTATTTAGGTTATAATTAAAATTAGCTAGGTATTTATCAAAATGACAAAGTTATAGCAAAAATAAAATATTGTCGATTTTCACTTTTTGCGCCGTATCTTGAAAACAATTTACGCTTGATAAAATTTGTCAACACAGTTTTATTTTGTATTACAAATGCAAATTTTTGTCTAATTTAACCGTCTTCGTATCTCTAATAGTTTGGAAAATCTGAATGGTGAGCACAATAAAGCAAACGAACGGTATTGATGAATTTGATAAATTAATTTTGATAAATTACGAATTGATTTTTAAAAATTGTTCTAAATCTAAATAAAAATATTAAAAATCTGATTAACATTTTATAAATTGACGAAAATCTGGAAATATTAAACATTTCATGAACATTTTATAAATTAATGAAAATCTTGATACTTTGAAAATCTAACGAAAATTAAACGAGGGTCGTTCACTCCCAGACTGAGCATGAAGTAAAATTTCGAGTTTAGAAAAGCCCCGTGTAGAAAATTTGTCGAGGTTCGCGCAGCGACCCGAGACAAATTTTCACGGGGCTTTTCTAAACTCGAAATTTTACTTCATGCGTCACGCGTATTAACCACTGGTTAAAAGTCAAGTTGAAAATATATACTGCTGAGATGTGCTAGATATTTACTAAGATAAGAGTTACGTGAAGATCAAATTAAATTGACGAACAAAGCACTAATAACCTTTCTTCACACTTTTATTTAAATAACAAAATATATATTTCGGCAATGTACATTTGGTAAATTAAATAGAATTGCGAAGAAACGTTATTAGTGTTTTATTCGTCAATTTGACTGTTGAATAATAAATACACTATTATTTTTTTTCTGTTATTATATGAATACATTTTGAAAATCTATAATTTATACATTCAAGTATTAAAATTAATATATTTCCTCCCACCACTGAAAACGCATTTATATTAAACATACGCACATAGAAAATTATTAATTAATAAATGCGTAATGGTATCGAATTATGCAATAAATAAATCCGCCGGGTGCACGTTTTAATCGAAGGGGGTTGGGGGATTCGGTTTTTGGGGGAGGGAAAAAAACCTTTGATATCTATGCTAGCTATGTGATTTAATTATAATTATGCGAATAAATTTCGTTAATTAAAATGTGCGGGATAATCACCACGTTTTCGGATAAATAAAATATTATCTGTTCGGGTTTTAATTATTCCGGTTGTTATTTTCCACGGGGTAAAATTCATTAAGTGTGTACCGTCAAATGAATGACGGTTTATTTGAAATCCCAGCGATGTGGAGTAAGTGTTTAGGCAACGCTATGCTGCTTGTGTGTTGAACAAGTTGCATAGCTTAAAAAAGCTCTAAGCTTGTTTTATCTGATGATTGAACAGATTCTGGTTGAAATAATGTTGAATTAAGAGTTAAAATTACGTTTATTGAAAAGTTAAAATTAAAATATATGAAGTGTTAAAATAGCGTTAAATAACATTTAATTAAGTTGCCAGATTTCCAAGTACGAAAATCGGGACTCTTTATAAAAAACGGGCGACAATTTAAGAAAAATTTAATTTTAAAAAATACATTTTTTTGATATGAAATTTCAAATTTGTTTATAAATTATTTCTAGGCAAAACACGCAACTTTCCACAATTTAACCGACTCTCTATCTTTTCAAATATCCGAGATCCTCATACATTCTGTCAAAATACGGACACCCTTTATTTTCAATATTCTTCTTT
Source organism: Philonthus cognatus (assembly GCA_932526585.2). Taxonomy (NCBI): domain Eukaryota; kingdom Metazoa; phylum Arthropoda; class Insecta; order Coleoptera; family Staphylinidae; genus Philonthus; species Philonthus cognatus. The sequence continues at coordinate 32,432,839 of OW052241.1, forward strand.
TAGTTACGTGAAGTGTTTTCTAATAATTATTGTAGTAATATCTTTCTTCACAAATTAGTTTTATTCACTAAATGTGCATTTCGAACACTCTGTGTTCATTCTAAATAGTATTACAAATTTTATACAAATATTAAGAAAAGTTGCATCGTATTTCAAGTTATTTAACTACAAGACAAACGTCAAACAATTAAGATGAATATTTTCTTAAAAGTTAAGTGACAAACCAACATTGGAGTCAGAGCTGGGATGAATCCTCAAAAACAGGATTCGAATCACGAATCCGAATCACCTAATATGATTCGAATCACGAAAACTCGAATAAAGGATTCGTAAGTGAAAAATATGATTCGAATCAAAGATTCGAATCCTCATTTCTGAATCACGGATACAAATCCTTTAAAAATAAATTTAAATCTATTATTTGCAACCAGTAACATTTTATTCCATCAGTTTCTATTAACAAAAATGTTCATTTACCGACTAAATATCTGATTAAATAATGATTTTAATTAATGATGATATATGTGTTATTGAACTTTATTTTAAATCAGTGTTTTATACGTGTGGCGCATGAAGTAAAATTTCGAGTTTAGAAAAGCCCCGTGAAAATTTGTCTCGGGTCGCTGCGCGACCCTCGACAAATTTTCTACGCGGGGCTTTTCTAAACTCGAAATTTTACTTCATGCTTAGTCTGGGAGTGGACAACACTCGTTCTTAGAAGTTTCAAATTAAAGGATCACTCCAGATTACTAAGTTTATTACCATTTTACAAAGGCTACAGCTCGAAGAACCAATCATGGTCTTCGGAGACCGAAGGACTAGAGGGAATCGAAGTTTCTTTACAAGAAAACAACGAATATCTAAAGGTTTACAGCATGGATAGGAAAGAAAACATCCAATTCTAAAAAAATATCGAAGTTGGGTTAGTTTTCAGTGCGTTTTTAACTTCACTTTAAATCAGTGTTTTATACGCGTGGCGCATGAAGTAAAATTTCGAGTTTAGAAAAGCCCCGTGAAAATTTGTCTCGGGTCGCTGCGCGACCCTCGACAAATTTTCTACGCGGGGCTTTTCTAAACTCGAAATTTTACTTCATGCTTAGTCTGGGAGTGGACCGTCAAGATTTTCAACATTTCGAGATTTTCGATATTTCTAGATTTTTGTCGGTTTATTCACAGTTTGTTATTATTTTAGTTTAGTTTGTTTATTTTTTTATTATTTTTGTAGAGTAAATATGATACATGGAGGTACGGTTATTTATGCTCATAACTCTATTCGTTGCATAAATAGAGAAGATATAATAAGCATGTCTCTCGAACATGATTGTGAATTATCAGCAATTCAAGAACTTGATTCAAATATCATTGTTATTACAGTTTACAGAGCACCAACATCTAACCTAAATAACTTTCTACTTACTATGAACAAAATATTTGCTAACAATAACTCTAAAATAATTATAACAGGTGACTTCAATATTAACTTTGACAATAAAAATATAACCCATTTAAAGCCCTGATTTCAGAAAATTCCCGCGGATTAAGATGTATAGATAATGTATTGACCAATATGGATTCAAACGATATTAATTGTGCAGTATTTGACCCTTGCCTTTCTGACCATAGTGGTATTGCAATAGAAATGATATACACAAACTTGACAAACACTATAAACATATCTCAGTACAAGTCCATAACTGCACTTGGTCTATTTCAATTTCATAATATCATTTCCGACCAGTCTTGGAACTTTTTGGCCGAAAAAACAGACTTAAATATCAAGTGCCAGCAATTTATTAATACTCTAACAAATTCCATGCATCTTGCATTTCCAATGAAGTCTAAATTATTTAAAAATAATAGTACATTTACTCCAAATTGGTTTGATGGAGAATTAAAAAGCATGAGATATCAGCTTGGATTTCTTAATGACTGGTGTAAAAAATATCCAACTAAGACAATATAATAGCAGACTATTTATGATTATCAACTATTTATTTACTCACTACAATTGTTTCGCTACACTGTAGCTTCTTCAGGTGAAGAAGCTACAGTGTAGCGAAACAATTGTAGTGAGTAAATAAAAAGTTGAAAATCATAAATAGTCTGCTATTATATTAAGTGATAATGGATTTTCAAAAAATAAGTGCCTTAACAATCAACGAGATCCAACTAAGAGTAATAAACAACTTAAAAAGGAATTTTAAAAAATGTATAATCCAACTATAAACGAGAAAAAACATTCCAACAATGATGCATATATCTCAAATGCAAATAACCGTCCCAAAGCAATGTGGGAAGTCATAAATAAAAATAGAAAAAAACCTTCAGTACCTTCTACAGCGTTATCTTCAAATGATATTAATAATTATTTCGTTACAATTCCCACCGTTTTAATAAATCATTTTAAAAATAATGGCACCCAAAATAAATATCTTGATTATCTGCAAAGGAAAAATACCAACATAACTTTTCAATTTACTGACTTTAGCTATAATCATGTCCGCGATATTATTACCAAACTTAAAAATAAAAACAGCACAGATATTTATGATATAAACAAAAACATGATTTTATCCGTGTTAAATATCATATTGGTTCCTCTAACCAATTTGATAAATGAAAATATTAGAGAGAGTACTTTCCCATCCCCACTAAAAATATCAAAAGTTATACCGATATTTAAAATGGGTGATGCTAATAATCCTGAAAACTACAGACCCATTTCAGTTATACCCTTTGTTGGTAAAATATTTGAATTGATTCTTAAAACCCAACTTCAAGATTTCATTGAATCGAACCATCTCTTTAATAACTGCCAATTTGGATTCCGACAAGATACTAGCGATGCTATTAACAGCTTAACAGATTTTTTCGTCAATTCATTAGAGAATAACCATTACGCATCCAGTGTGTCACACAATATATTGCTATGCAAATTATCTCATTACGGCGTTCAGCCAAAATCTATTAAATTATTAGTCATATCTAACCGGAAGGGTACAAATAACTAATTTTAACGGATCCTATTCACATCCTCAATTTATAACAAGTGGTGTTCCACAGGGATCTGTACTCGGGCCATTACTGTTCTTAGTTTTTATAAACGATATAGTGTTTTGTGATAATACAATAAATTTCATACTATATGCAGACGATACTACCTGTAGTCTGAGAAATTTTTATTTACATATATTAACACAGTCACTTGAAGAATCCAAACTGAAAATAAAACAATGGTGCATAGCAAATCACCTAACGCTAAACGAAAATAAAACAGCGCAAATGTATTTTTCTTTGAAAAATATGTCCACACATCAAACAAATAATTGAATAAAATTTTTGGCCGTTACACTAGATCCTGGGTCTCCAAACCATCTTCTTCGCGGGCCACAAATACAATTCTACATAATAAAGTCGGCCAAGATCCGATTAATTTTATAAAATTATAGATCCTTGTTTATCGTGGTCACACCACATTAACAATACTTGTAACAAATTGTCCAAGAATATTTTCTTAATAAAATAAAATGGCTAGATGTTGCTTATTCTAAACTGTAATAACTTCTTACCATGCACTAATTGCATTACAAATTAATTATGGACTATTATCTTGGGGTCACTCAGTACATTCTGCTCGAGTGTTTAAACTTCAGCGGAGATGCCTGAGATTCATGTTAAAACTTGATTACAGGTCTGATGTTCGTGAACATTTCAAAAACTATGGCTTACTAACCGTCCCTGCCATGAACATATATAAGTGTATTGTTTATGTAAATAAGAATATGCAACAATATAATGCATTACTTAACCAACACGGTTATAACACCAGATCATCAGATGATACGCCAGTAAACTACACTCGGGTATACAGATCTCAGAATGGATCAAATTATCAGGGACCATTATTTTTTAATAAACTGCCATCAGCAATCAAATCTCTTGGACTGTCACCTTTTAAAAAGGCAATTAAACAATTACTTTGAGACAAAGCATATTATACCACTAAAGAGTATCTCTAGGATAAAACGTTTTCGCTAACTTAATGATGTATGTACAATATTTTATGTAATATGTATTATTTTGACGAGTGTAATTTGATTTATCTAGCACAAATAAAGTTATTATTATTATTATTATTATTTTAAATGCAACTTTAATATTAAATAAATACAGTTTTTCTTAGGAATAGAATATTCACTCATTAAAAGCCGAGTTAAATTTAAAGTTCAAACGAATGTTGTCTACTCCCAGACTAAGCATGTAGTAAAATTTCGAGTTTAGAAAAGCCCCGCGTAGAAAATTTGTCGAGGGTCGCGCAGCGACCCGAGACAAATTTTCGCGTGGCTTTTCTAAAATCGAAATTTTACTTCATGCGCCACGCGTATAAAACACTGATTTAAAGTGAAGTTAAAAATGCACTGAGAACCAACCCATCTTCGATATTGGATGTTTTTTTAAATATCCATGCTGTAAACCTTCAGATATTCGTTGTTTTCTTGTAAAAGAACTTCGATTCCCTGTAGTCCTTCGGTCCCCGAAGGACTACACGATTGGTCCTTCGAGCTTTACCTTTGTAAAATGGTAATAAACTTAGTAATCTAGAGCATAGGCGTCCAAAATTTTTGCTGCGAGGGCCAGTTTGGTATTTAAATTCATTAGCGGGGGCCAAGCATCATAAATATGTGAATTAGAAAACCTTATTACAAGTAAAGCAGCATTGAATTTTATTTTTTATAGTAAATTACAGATATAACAATACTAAACAAACATGTCTAAATTATATTATTATAAAATTATTTCATGCAATTTTTAATGGGAATGGCGGAACTGGGTTTTTTCCTGGATAGTTTCTTCAAAGTTGGGATTCAAATCGGAAACACCAATGATTGCAAATGATCATCCGATAAATTTGCCCTATATTTAGATTTCAGATACTTCATCCTGGAAAAAGTTTGTTCGCACATATAGGTAGTGCCATACATAGAAATAAATTTACCAGCCAATTGCTTTAAATTTGGAAACTCTTTTGCGTCCAAAAATTTGTAAAAATCGATCAAGTTTCCTTCCTTGTATTTGTTCTTGATTTGATCGCTAGCTTGAAGACCAATTATTTCCATTTGAAACTTACTTGAAACGTCGCCAAAGTTGCAGTCGAAGGATTTTGAAACAGCCGAATTTCCCTTGAATTTATGTCAAGATCAGAAAAACGCTTTTGAAATTTTAGTTTTACATCCGCGATTACTTTTACTCCAAATATGGTGGGAAATCTTTCGTCAGTTTCTGTACTAAATTTTTCGCAACACGTGAAATGGGAGAAATTACATTCATTCATATGACTTTCGAGCAATATCAGCTTGGCTCTGAATGCTTTGATTTGCTCGAATAAATCACAAATTAAGTTGTTTTTATCTTGGAGCTTTAAATTCAAGTTATATACGTGTGTCACGACATCTGCAAAAATTGCCAACTTCCAGAGCCACTCTGCATCCGATAAAAGCGGTTCAGGGTGATTCTTTTCCGCAAGAAAAATTTTAATTTCTTTTCTGAGCTTGAAGAACTGCAATAACACTTTTCCACAGCTAAGCCATGAGTGCACGTGATCGAATAAAGTTTACGACAGAAACAACTGGTTTCAAAACGCAGCTCATGTCGACATGTTTTACACATAGGGCTTGTTGGTGGATTATACAGTGCAGGAAAATTGGTACTGTTGCTCCTGCGCTTTCACAAGCTTTTCTTATTAGCCCAATCACCCCAATATTTGCACCAGACATGTTTCTTCCTCCGTCAATTGTCACACCTTGGAGTCGATTCCAGTCCAAGTTATATTTGGTCAACGTCTGTTGTAGTTCCTTAAAAATATCTGCTCCAGTTGTAGTGCCATGCATGCTATTAACCGATGCTAATTCTTGGGTGACATTAAGATCGTCGTCAACTCCACGAACAAATACTAAGAGTTATGAGGTGTCACTAACGTCGGTCGATTCATCCATCGCGATAGAATAGTGAGTGAAACGCTGTGCTCTCCCAGAAATCTGGTGGAGTATATTATTGCCAATATCGTCAATTCGACGAGCAACAGTATTGCGGGAAAGACTTATCGTTTTGAAACGATTCACCTTTTCCGGACATAATATCCCAACAGCTTCCATCATATACTCTTTAACGATGTTTCCATCCATAAAGGGTTTCCCTTTTTTCGCCAACAAATAAGCAACTTTCATGCTAACTAAAGTCAATGATTCATTTTCCGGGTTTGCCTTCCTAAATAAATTTTGCGGAGAAGACAAAATACGACTCATTTTTTCAAATTTTTCAGTACGCTGCTTGTCCTTAAATTGTGAGTAAGCTGAAGCATGTTTTGTTTCATAATGTCGACGTAAATTGTATTCCTTCATTAATGCAACAGTGTCATTGCAAATTACACATATAGCTTTGCCATTCTTTGACTGCGATTGCACAAAGAAATATTTGAATCCCCATTCTTCTTTAAAAACGCGACACTCGTCATCTACTTTTCTTCTTTTTGTTTCCATGTTCAACTTTAAAAAATAATATTAACATAATAATTAAGTTATAATATATTAAATATAAATCTAAACATACCAATTTACAATATATCAACTGTAAAGAATGTAAATAAGTTCCGCGGCCGACGAATTTTTGGTTTGTCGTGGACAATCTCGTAGCTTTGCAGGCACTGCAGTTGAGTGCAGTCTGCCGCTCCGCGCCGCCTACGTATAGTCAGAGTACAAAATCATTCATGTAGTCGAGCAGCCGAGTCATATCGCAGAATACAGAAAAAACTTGAATACCAGACTGTACTTTTTCGAGCGTGATACCGTGCTCATTCTAACCGAATGCGCTCTTCATCTGCGCGAGATCTAATACCGACGCGCCACGCTACATTTTATTTATTTATTTTACATTATTTTACGAAATTTTTCAAAATCCTTGGCGGGCCGGATAATATAGACTGCCGGGCCGGGTTTGGCCCGCGGGCCGTAGTTTGGACACCTCTGATCTAGAGTGATCCTTCAATTTGAAACTTCTAAGAACGAGTGTTGTCCACTCCCAGACTAAGCATGAAGTAAAATTTCGAGTTTAGAAAAGCCCCGCGTAGAAAATTTGTCGAGGGTCGCGCAGCGACCCGAGACAAATTTTCACGGGGCTTTTCTAAACTCGAAATTTTACTTCATGCGCCACGCGTATAAAACACTGATTTCAAGTGAAGTTAAAACTATAGTATTAAGGTTGGAAATTTTTCGTGGTTAAGTAACAAATATTTGAATTATTCGAAAATTTAAATATTTATATTCAAATATGAATAATTTAGTGATTTAAATATTCATATTAGAATATTTAACTATTTGAATTAATCGAATTCGAATCCCAGCGTTAATAGCGATAATTCGAATTATTTGGGAGGATTTGAATCCGTGTATGATGATTCGAATGCTTTTATAAGGATTCGAATCCTTTTGTAAGAATTTGAATCTTCTTTTATAAGGATTCGAATCATCTACGTCTGGATTCGAATACGAATCCTTTTAAAAAAATGTAACGAATCCGGATCACGAATCCGTTTTCACTAAGGATTCGAATACCTCTTTTGAATCCTCTAAAACGATTCGAATCCTGAATGATTCGAATCCTGCCCAGCTCTAATTAGAGTATAACATTTTACATAATCATGCTGAATGATTAATTTGTGCAATAAAAAGGCAACTATGAAACAAAAATTATGACAAACTGAATTACCCATTTAATAACATAAATTATGCAAGTGCAAACGAGCGACTTCCTCCAAGCAGGTGTCAGCGCGAACTTCCGGCGAATCGATCGTGGAGTCGAAACAACCATGAAAACTCAAAAATACAAAAAAATCCCCGTCATTACCATCACCATCATTATCCCAACAAACTGCTAATTGGGTATCTGCCAGCTTAATAAGAACCAATATCCAACGACCGCTCGCCCAACAATGGCTCTTAGCGCCCAGAACTGACACAACTATTGTTAGCGAAAAGCGCCAAGTCACCGCCGGGGAACGTTTTTTTTTTCTTTCTCCGGCTACGCTTTTCCCTTTTTTGTTGTTATTATATTTTACGTTATGCTTAGTAATTCCATCGTTTTTGATATGAATGAAGACGTCAAGTGTCCGGTTTGGTGTTCTTTATTTCTCGAGGGGCTATTAAATTAATATCCAAAAGGGGTCTATTCATGTCTTTTCACTAGTTGGGATGATTATTCGTGCCACAGTTGGTCCAATTATCCATTCGAATCAATGATATTAAGTGAAATCAATTCTGAACTAGGTTGTAATTTCCGCTAAATGTTCTACAAAGATATTTAAGAAAGATTATTCATGATTCAATTCTATAGAATCGATTATGTAATGATGACACTTATGATGGGAAATTATGTATCATTTTATTGTAATTGTAATAAATCAACTTCTCATACATGAAAAACGGCCGGGTTAGCAATTTTTAAGCAGCTAAACAGGTAACAAAAAGTTTGCAATTGGATACATTTTATTTAGGTTCACCATGGCAACGGTAGCCTCAAACAGAGTATCATGCAAAATTTTGATCTTAACCTCAAAAACGGCATTTTCGTCGCGTGATGACGGTCATTCAGAGTTGGGATGTTCGATATAAGTCGCTTATTTCCGAAAACCCCTAAATCCATTTGAAAACAATGGATTTAGAGGTTTTTGGATAATAGTGACTCATATTGATAATTAAATAAAAGTCACTTGGCTTGTTTCACTACTATTTTTTATATTCTCCGACTAGTTTCGACTTATCGTCATTCTCAAAGAGTAATTCATTACTCTTTGAGAATGACGATAAGTCGAAACTAGTCGGAGAGAATAAAAGATAGTAGTGGAACAAACCAAGTGACTTTTATTTAATTATCAATATTATAAACATGTTTCATCAAGTGATTATTGAGAACCAAATTGAAGATAGGTGACTCATATATCGATATCTTGAAATATGCAAAATAATCGATATTTATATTTTTCCGATATATTGCTAATATCGATACCATATAGTCGATATCGTGACATGCGATACTCGTTATTTTTTAGACGCCATCTATTGTATTAAATTAAGAAAGAAATAATACACATTTTACATAAAGTAAAAATCTACGTCCACGCAGGGTTATGTTTTTAAGAAGAATTACCTGCTTTTAATAAAGTGCTTTCCTATTTAATTCTATTTCTATTTCCGAAAAGAAAAGGTTAAAATGTAAAATATATCATATTTCAAAGATGTCATCGAATTTTAAAGCGGGGCTTTTCTAAACTCGAAATTTTACTTCATGCTTAGCCTGGGATGGGAGACACTCGTTGGGCAATTGTCTATGGCTTATATTGTCTTTTTCTGTTTTATATAAAACAAAATATGCGATAAAAGTAAAAGAAATAATTAAATTATAATTATTAAGAGAAGAAATAAAATTTGTGAATAATTCAAATCATTAGTATTAATAAAAATCTTGGAAATTCACCGTAAGCGTCAATATTTAAAAAATCGATTAAAATCTTGAAAATTCATAAAAAGCGTCAACATTTTCTAATTTAAACGGGAAATTTGGGAAATTCACGAAAATAAAAAATAGGTTAAAAAGTAAAAAATATCATATTCCAAAGTAAATTGATGGACGTTATCGAATTTCAAAAGGCTTGCAGTATATTTTGAACTTCACTTTAAATCAGCGCTTTGTATGCGTGGCGCATGAAGTGAAATTTCGAGTTTAGAAAAGCCCCGTGAAAATTTGTCTCGGGTCGCTGCGCGACCCTCGATAAATTTTCTACGCGGGGCTTTCCTAAACTCGAAATTTTACTTCATGCTTAGCCTGGGAGTGAAAGACACTCGTTCGGCAATTGTCCATGACTTATACTGTCTTCTTCCATTTTATATAAAACAAAATATGCGATATTAATAAAAGAAATAATAAAATTATCAATATTAAGAAAAGAAATGAAATTTCTGAATAATTCAAATCATGAATTTTAATTATAATCTTAGAAATTCACCGAAAGCGTCAACATTTTAAAAATCGACAAAAATCTTAAAAATTTATAAAAAGAGTCAACCTTTTTATAAATTTAAAAGGGAAATTTTGAAAATTAATGAAAATAAAAAATGTATTGTATAAATGTAAATCGTCAGACAGTTAACTAAAATCAAGAATAAACAGAAATTCACTAATGTTCATGAAAGATGCTGAAATTTAAAAAAATCAAATGTATTAGAAATTTACGAAAGGGTAAAAGTTATAAAGATTAACGAAAATCTTGAATATTCACAAAAACTGCCAAGATTTTTGTAAAATTGTCCAAAATTTATAAAACGTATCAATGTTTTTCAATTTTAAAAACATTGATACTTTTTATAAGTTTTCGTCAATTTGTCTATGGCTCATTTTGTCTTTTTCTGTTTTATATAAAAGAAAATTTGCGACCTTAATAAAAGAAATAATAAAATTATGAATATTAAGGAAAGAAATGAAATTTGTGAATAATTCAAATCATGAATTTTAATAAAAATCTTAGAAATTCACCAAAAGCGTCAACATTTTAAAAATCGACATAAAATTTGAAAATTCATAAAAAGCATCAACATTTCATAAATTTAAAAAGGAAATCTAGGAAATTCACGAAATTAAAAAATATATAATAAACGAAAATCGTCAGACAGTTGACGATAATCAAAAATAAACAGACATTCACTAAAATTCATGAAAGGCGTCAGAATATTAAAAATTCAAATGCATTAGAAATTCACGAAAGGGTAAAACTTTTAAAGACTAACGAAACTCTTGAATATTCACGAAAACTGTTAAGATTTTTTTTAAAATTAACGAAAATTTATAAAAAGTTTTTAAAATTGACGAAAATCTTACACATTTAAGAAAACTTTGGAATATAATGAAATGCTTTAAAATTTTCAAAATTAAGCAATATTTAGGACATTTACAAAAATTGCAAAGAAAATTAACAGACATTTTGGAAATACACTAATATTTATGAAAGGCGTCAAAGTATTAAAAATTAACAAATGTCTTAGATATTCACGAAGTGTCAAAATTTTAAAGGTTAACAAAAACTTGAAAGTTCACAAAAACTGCCATCATTTTTTTAAAATTGATGAAAATTTATTAAAACTATTCGTATGCAATACGAAGCTTTCAAAACGTGTTAAACAATCTACTATTAAAATTGAGGAAAATCTTACAAATTTAGGAAAAGCTTCAACATTTTTAAAATTAACTAATATTTCGGTAATTTACGAAAATTGCCAAGAACTTTTCGAATTCTTAGCAATGTTTTTTGTTTTATTATATTTTTTATATTTATAACAATAATTTTAATTTGTCCTGTTTTGGTTTTGCCGTTGGATAATAAAGAATTATTATCAAGTTTATATTAATTTTCTCTGTAAATAGATTTATCTGCTGACAAATAAAGTTCTCATTATTATTATAAATTTCCTAAATATGTGTTTATTTTATAAATGTTGAAGCTAGAAAAACTTAAAAATTCATGAAAATTATCAACATTTTTATTGCTAAGGAAAATCCAAGAAATTCACGAAAACCGTCAACATTTTTAAGAAAATCTTTAAATTGCATGAAAATCGTCCACTTTTTGATGAAAATCTTAAAATTTCATGAAAATCGTAAAGATATTAAGAATCAATTAAAATCCTGAAAATTTTGGAAATTCACAGAAACTGACAGGGTTTTGAGATTTACTGAAATGTCATAAAGTGTTAAAATATTTAAAATTAACGAAAATCTAGGAAATTCAAAGAAAAAATGTCAGAATTTTAAAAAATAACTGCAGATTTAAAAACTCAAGAAAAACGACAATTTTTTATTATTTGAATGCTGTTTGTATGTTTCGTCTCTTTACAATTATATATATTTTTAAGTATTTTAACCTGGTCTGTCCCCATATACTCGTTAATGTTAGGTCTAGTTATTTGGTTCTTGTATTCATATAATTTTTTTCGAAAATAAATTTAAAAAAATGAATTTAATAAATTTTTATAAAAATTAAAAACGGTGAAGATTTTCATGAACTGCCATGACTTGATTTAAAAAAAATTGACACTTTTCATGAATTTCCAAGATTTTCGTGAATTTAGTAAATATTCGTTAGTTTTAAAAAAGCCGAAGTTTTCCATGAAAGTCAAATATTTTCGTTGTTATTTGTAATAATAATTATTACAAATAACAACGAAATTGTTTGTATCAAAAACCCTATAAATACTGTCTTAATAAATTTCTGTTGACAATTTGTATCAATTTCTTACTCAGGAAATTTCAATTATTCATAATAATTACTAAGTAATATACCGTGCACACATTTTTCTCGTTTATCTCGAAATCGATGAAGTGGATAAAACTAGTTTTGCTTTTACACGCCTCAATTATGTTATTTCGTTTGTAAAATGGTTTTGCCGTAATTTAAAAAAAGGTAAATTTCAAAATCAAAAGGAGTTTAAAAATATGTTCTCTTGATTTTCAAAATTCCGGCTGTTATCCTAAATTTCGTAGATTTTTGTTAATTTTACAAATCTCGACGAAATGATGCAAATACTTGCACTGAAATCGAGAAATTTTACGAAAAGAAAAAAATATTTCAAAGCTAACAAAATTTTAAGATATTCACGAAAATTGCCCAAGACTCCTAATCTCCAAAATCTTGGGCAATTTTCGTGAATTTAGGATATTCACGAAAATTGCCCAAGAATCTTCAAAATCTTGGGCAATTTTCGTGAATATCCTGAACTTTTGTTAAAATGTTTTTCGTAAAACTTCACGATTTTCGGTAAATTTCAAATACTTGGCATCATTTCGTGAATTTCTGAGCTTTTAATTCGTCTTTTAAATCTTTACGCTTTTCGTAAATATCCAAGATTTTCCTAAATTTCCTACATTTTCGTTAATTTTTTTTAAAAAATATATTCTTTTTATATATTTTTAAAACTTGACAATTTTCGTGGATTTCTAGATGGTCGTTACATTTAAAAATATTAACGCTTTTCATAAATTCTTCACGATTTTCGGTAAATTTCAAGTTATTGACGATTTATCGTGATTTTTTTAATTTTTTATTTATTAGTGTTCATCACAAACAAAAGTGTGTTATGACGAAATGTCAACAGTTTTGAGTTTAGTATCGTTATGATTTTAATTACGATTATGATTACAGCCGCAAACTCACTTATTATTCATGCATTTATTTGTGAATAACCATTGGCGATTCAATTTCAAGTTCTTAAGAAATTCTACCGAGTGTTTTACAATCCCAGATTAAGCGTGAAGTAAAATTTCGAGTTTAGAAAAGCCTGAAAATTTGGATTTGCCGGGGCGCGCGAGCGAAGCGAGTTGCGCCTCAGCAAATCCAAATTTTCAGGCTTTTCTAAACTCGAAATTTTACTTCATGCGCCACGCTTATACAACATTGACAATTTATATATTTTTATGTTTGTATACGGCGAATTTTGATAATTTTATAACCGTCATTAAACTATTCCTGAACATATTATTTATCTTAGGTGGAGGTCTTTTATAAATTTATTTGCGGTATAAAATATCACTGATACCGCAAATAAATTTATAAAAGACCTTCACCTAAGATAAATAATACGTTCAGGAATAGTTAAATGACGGTTATAAAATTATAAAAATTCACCTCAGCAAACAACAAACAAATAACGTTATATCAACATTGTAGCAACATTAAACATTACTTAAATGTGCTTGTTCAGTAGGATAATAACAAATAATAAATCTAAAATGTCTGGAGTCGAAAAGTATCGATATTTTAATTATCGATACTATTCATTGCTATATTTTACCGTATCGATTTTTTGATCAATATTAATATCGATAATTTTTTGGGATCGGAACATCCCTCATTCAGAGGTTTATGCTTAAAATATTATTATTATTCAAAAACGTCAAACATTTTTTTGAGACCGGCTTTCTCAAATTAAAAATAGTTTCAAAGATGCTCATAGCTTCAATAAAATAACCACGCAAATGTAAATATATATTTTTTAACATGATGTTGCATTTTTTTTAAACGTGTTTTATTTTGACATTTACAGAGCTAGTACAAAAATATGTATTTATGATAAATTAACAATATTTGCATCATCTCTGTAATGGTCCATTGTGTCCATCCCTCGGTCCTCGCCTCGTGATGCATGGGTCGAGCCCGATCCCGGGCTATCGGCATTGAAGGATATCTGGTTGTTGGTCTTCCATTAGTTTCCTTATTATATTTCGTTATTTATCAGTTTGTTTTTTATTTTGAGTTTGAACGGAACTAATTTCAGTGTTTTTATATGTGTTGATAATTTTTTGTATTTGTGTATTATGTCTGTTGTCAGGTGTTGCGTGTATTTTGTTGTTTTGAATTTGTCAGTTCGGAGGTCTGATTTTCGTCTCGTTTTGTAATTGTGTACTTGTTTGTTTGTTTTGAATTTAATTCTTGCTTTAATTAGGTTATGGTGTATTTTATATAATAGCAATAGGTTGTTATATACAATTATTTTTTCTATATCTATTTCTCCTGTGCATTCGTATAGGTATTTAGTAGTTGTCTTTTTGTCGAGTATGTATATTATTTATTATTTATATTATTTTGTTATTATTTTGCATATAAATCATGCATAGAACAGTAAATCTGTCGTGTAACTCAAATATTCATTGCATAATTCTATATCTGTCGGGTTATTAGCTTGAGAAGTAGTTGATTCAATGAATATTCGGAGACTTGTCTCAATGAGACTAAATTTTTGCAGAGTCGATATCAATTTTAATTCGTTTTTATAATTTGCAAATAAATTAAATCTACTGAAATATACAATTTGTTTAAAGTTGTTTATTTTTAAATAATTTTATTTAAAAAGGCAACTTCACTCCAAATTCTCATTAATTTTTACAAAATAATGCTATGTACTGTGGAATACTCATTCACCCACACATACAGACACACACACAAAAAAGAGCAAATAACGCTAATGAAATTACATAAATCGCTGCTATCAATCATAGAATAGCGCCGCCGAGGGTTGGCTTTTACCAACCCCACACCCCTCTCACAATTATTAAATTAAAACGCCGTTTTCACACAAACGCGTTCTTTATCTGCAGCCATCAATCCCCTTTTGATTTAACTACACTCTCGCTCTAATGTAATTATGCAAATATAATTATAATAAATAGCTGGCCGCATTGGGGAATTTGCATCCGTAAACGCGGACGATTCGTTTTTAACGCGATTTGCCGAATCAGTGGGAGATTTTAATGTTAATGTTGGCCCGGTTTGTTTTAAAAGTTAATGGTGTGGAAGATTGAGGGAGATGTTACTTAGCTGGTGTGTTTTATTTATTCAGTAATTTATTTTATAAATGCTTGTTAAGTGACGCAGTATTTAAAATAAAAAATAGAGATAACCCTAGGACATTCTTAAAATAAATATGTTTAAAACTTTAATTCAATTTATTAGTGGGGCGGCAGGAATTTTTTTTCAGGTACAAGGGTGGATCAAAAAGTTCGTGACTATTTGAATGCAAGATTTATTTCCATAATTCGTACACATTTTATTAATTCATGTTGATGCTTCTAATTTTCAGCATAAGCTATTTGCATGGAAATCCGAGTTCTAGTTATTATATTTTATTTTGAATAAATTAATATTTGAAATAAAACAACGCAGTTGGGAGGGTTTCACTTTTATTGTTGAACACTGCAACATGTTTCACCACACAGTGGCTTCATCAGGCAGATGAAATAATGATTTATCAAAGTGCAGGTAAAAGCTTATATACTAATGCAATTAAATTAATAGAAGGGGGGGGGGGGGGTGTAATGAGGTAATTAGGTTGAAACTAATACAAACAATTTTGAGCGACTAAATATTGATTAGGGGTGAATTATTTACTTCTATTTGGTCATTTAATAGAATACCTTTTTTGTTATATTTATTAATTTCTAATTCTTCTAATAAGTTTAATTTACGACATTTGTTACATTCGTGCAAAATTTTGAATTTAGGGTTATAGTTATGTTGGTATTCGATGAAATGATTGGCGTAGGTTGAGGAGGTTTTCTTAAATTGAAAGCATTTTTGATGTTCTGAAATGCGATCTGGGAAGCTACGTCCAGTTTGTCCAACGTATACCTTAGGGCAATCTCCACACTCTAGCAAATACACACCAGAGTTCGTAGTTTTATCAGATTTGTCTTTAGAATTATTAATGAATTTATTAAGTGAATTGACCGTTCTAAAAGAAGGAGTTAGGTTTAAGGATTTGAGTTTTTTGCTGATGGCAATCGAAGGGGGGCCGTTAAATGTTAATGAGCAATATTTATTATTCTGATTTTGAAAATTGGTGGGATATACTAATTTCAGGGCTTGTTGTTTTTGTTTTTTATAAAGGATGTCTAAGATAATAACAACGGCTTTCGTCAAAAGCTTATCTTAGACATCCTTTATAAAAAACAAAAACAACAAGCCCTGAAATTAGTATATCCCACCAATTTTCAAAATCAGAATAATAAATATTGCTCATTAACATTTAACGGCCCCCCTTCGATTGCCATCAGCAAAAAACTCAAATCCTTAAACCTAACTCCTATGCGAGTGTAAACAGTGAACTTTTATGCTCATATTACATCCCAACTCCATAAATTTCTGTAGCAAGTTTTTCACAATTTCCTTGTAGTTAGGATCCTTGTTGTTTCCCGAAAAACCTTCAATAACATAAGCAAATGAAATCCATGCATCTTTCTCAGTTTCGGTCATGGTATTAACAAATTCTTGATCTTTTGTTAATCTTCTTATTTGAGGACCGACAAAAATTCCTTCCTTTAATTTTGTATCTGAGATAGCGGGAAATTTTCTACAAAGGTATTTGAAACCGTCTCCATCTTTATTTAAGGCATTAACGTATTGTTTCATTAATCCTAGTTTAATATGCAGCGGAGGTAACAAGATTTTTTGTGAATCAACAAGACTCGTGCAGAACATTTTTTGATCCGGGAGTTAAATTTTTTAAATTTGTATGCAGACCTTTTTCTTCTAATGTTGATGTCTACTTCGACTGTCCAACTCACACAAAAAACATGGGTACTCTGACTGCTGTCCTAGCAGAAGTCCCACAATTTTCAAATCCTCACAAATTTTCCAACTATGATCATTGTATTTGACGGTCTGACTGCAAATCGGGGAATCCCAGCAATTAAATTTTACTTTCGGGAATTCCCCTATACTATTTTATGGATTTGTACACAACTTAATCTCAGTGGCGTAGCAATTTTTACAATGTCATTTAATTTTTATTCGCAAATATTTAAAAAACCATAAATATGACACCTAGTAAATTCATTAAAAAATTGTGCGTGATGGAAACAAAAAAATTTTTTATTATATATTAGATTAGCCACCAAAACTTCAAATAAATGAAAAAATCTAAATCACAATTTTTTTGTTAGCCTGTGTTATTAATCTATGTATGTTTTTATATTGATAAAAATGGAAATACATATTGTTATTGATTGTATTTTTTTGAATAAATCCAAATCACAAATTTTTTGTTGGCCTGTGTTATTAATCCATTTATATTTTTATATTGGTAAAAAGAGGAAAACTTATTGTTATTGATTGTATTTTTTTTGAATAACATAATGCTCATTGGTAATCAAGATTAATTTTCCAATTACCATGATTCTCCCGCAAACGCACTAATTGCTTATTACTCAGCACATCAAAACCGAAACCCGCAGAGGACTATCCATTATTAGTCATCAGCGAAATTCGGCGTTCTCCATTACACAAGGCGATAATCGCGTTTTGCGGGTGCATCCGTCCATCGATCCGCACCGAAAAGGGATTATAGGTGCGTATTTTTCTGATAATTATACTCTAATAATACCACAAAGTAATCGAACATGAACATGAACATGGACCGGGCACGCTCCGTCCGCTTCGTTAGTTACATTTTTTTTATGAGCCCCTTTTGTGCCAGCGCCGACACGCGCCGTCCACGCGCCGCAAAGATTTTCTAGTGCGAACACCGCCATAAATATCTGCGTGTTAAATAATTAATATTCATGTGTGTCTGTGTATTCATTACGTAAATGTGTAATTTGATTATTTGTGGGGGTGGGTGATACACCAGAGAGTTTTTATTAATGGTTAGTTGTAAGTCATATTGAAATTTGTCAAGTTGATGTATTGAACAATCCATTAGGTTTTGTGTGATGTTCGTAGCCGGGGGGTTTTATTGGATTAAGTAAACATGATCGTTTCAAAGAAACGATTAACTATTATTTTATGTTTTTTTTTTAATTTAACTACAAATTATACACGCAATTTTTCTTTTAGGTATGCATTTCGCGGTGTATACACTGTAATTTATCAGCCATTCGTTGTTTTTTTAAAGCGTTTAGTTTGATGCTTCTTGCGAGTGTTTTCACTCCCAGACTAAGCATGAAGTAAAATTTCAAGTTTAGAAAAGCCTGAAAATTTGGATTGGCCGCGTAGCGAAGCGGAGCGGCCAATCCAAATTAGGCTTTTCTAAACTCGAAATTTCACTTCATGCGCCACACGTATAAAACACTGAAATATCGTAAAGTTCAAAATATACGGCTTTAGCAATTTAATATGCAGATGTGAATAAAACGTGAGTCAAATTCTGCGCTGAACATATTGTTTACAACAGTGATTATAGGCAACCCAATAACTCTAACGTATATTAGGTTGCCTACAATCGTTGTTGTATGTGTGTGTTTTTTTAACTTCACTGTAAATCAGTGTTTTTAAGCGTGGCGCATGAAGTAAAATTTCGAGTTTAAAAAAGCCTAATTTGGATTGGCCGCTCCGCTTCGCTACGCGGCCAATCCAAATTCTTAGGCTTTTCTAAACTCGAAATTTTACTTCATGCTTAGACTGGGAGTGGAAAACACTCGTTAAGGACCTCAAATTAACCGCTTTGAAACAACGAATTCCCACAAATTTTAAAAATAAATTCCCACAATTTTTTTAATTATCGATATATATATATATATATATATATATATATATATATATATACTCACGAGGAGCGACCAAACCAAAAATTGCGCAATAAAAAGTTGCAGCTGAAAATGTACAAGTGTAAAAGCACCCGTTTTTGACTATTATTAATTGATATTGTTTTCTTCTCTTCATCGTCACCTCGAGGTTTTTGGACTTTCATATCGGGCTAACGGTACTTAGACTGATATTTCAGACGTGATTTTTTTTGCGTTTTTTGAATACAGTCATATTACAAGTGGGTTTTTGAATACATAACACATACCAAATCCACTTAGAAGGTGCATAACATATACGTTAACCCTTAAATGTGTCGTGTTGCCATTTAGCAACACACTAATTTTAGCTATAAGGTTATTAAGTTTTGCTTTAATATTAAAATGTTACCATTTATGTCAAAAATCTATATGCAAATTAATTTTTCAAATTTTTAGAACACTTGTACAGTTTTGCAGTAAACTCTAATTTGAAATATATATTCATTTTCACATTCAACTTTTAGCTTATTATTTTAACCTATTAACGGCTGATTAACCCTAAAAGCTGAATTTAGCTTAAATTCTGCACTTCTTTTTATGATTTCATAAATAACTTATTGTACGAGTACTACATACTAGGAATTTTTCTTTTAAATATACGTAATGTATTCGCTGTACATTTTCGGGCATTCGTCGATTTTATTAAAAAATCAATTTGAAGTTTCGAACGAGTGTTTTCCACTCCCAGACGAAGCATGAAGTAAAATTTCGAGTTTAGAAAAGCCTGAAAATTTGGATTGGCCGCGTAGCGAAGCGGAGCGGCCAATCCAAATTAGGCTTTTCTAAACTCGAAATTTTACTTTATGCGCCACACGTATAAAATACTAAAATATCGTAAAGTTTTAAATATACGGCTTTAGCAATCTAATATGTAAATGTGAATAAAACGTGAGTCAAATTCTGAGCTGAACAAATTGTTTAAAACAGTGATTATAGGCAACCTAATAACTCCAAAGTATATTAGGTTGCCTATAATCGTTGTTGTATGTGTTTTTTTTTTAACTTCACTGTAAATCAGTGTTTTTAAGCGTGGCGCATGAAGTAAAATTTCGAGTTTAGAAAAGCCTAATTTGGATTGGCCGCTCCGCTTCGCTACGCGGCCAATCCAAGTTCTTAGGCTTTTCTAAACTCGAAATTTTACTTCATGCTTAGTCTAGGACTGGAAAACACTCGTTAAAGACCTCAAATTAACCGCTTTGAAAGAACTAATTCCCGCAAATTTGAAAAACGCTTTAATTATCGGGATATGTATACTCAAAAGAAAAATGCCCTGTATGTTCTGTTTTAGAAACGTTTAAAACGTATTTTAAACACGGTTTAAACATGTTTTAAACACGGTTTAAACATGTTTTAAACACGTTTTTAAATGTAAATGTTTTAAACGCTGTTTCAATGAAAAAAAAAACACGTATCGTAAAAAAAACTGTTTATTTTAATTAAAGTGAAAAAAACGTTTGTTTGCATTACCTTGTTTAGAATATTGCTTAAGCAGTATATTTTTAACTTCACGATATTTCAGGCTTTTTTTAAACTAGAAATTTTGCTTCATGGTTAATCTAGGGGTGGCAAACACTCGTTTAGAGCTTCAAATTGAACTCTTTAAAAAAATCAACGAATGTCGGAAAATTTACAGTGAATGCCTGAAATTTTACAATTTACAATATGTATCGAGGTATATATGTATACTTAAAAGTAAAATTTATTGTATGAGTCTATTTCAGCGCCATATAATATGACACTAACATTTCTAAACGATTTACTGAAACAGTTGACGTAAATATTAATAATGAAATACATCAAAAATATTCGCAAAGAACACAAAAGGTAAATTTTAGGCAAATAACATATTAAAATTCATAATAATAATGTAATTATGACTATATTATAGTCCAATTCATTGGAAGAAGAAATGTCTAAAATATTCGTAAGGAGAAAAACAAAAAATCGTGGACAAATGAAAAGAATAGTCTCAAACAGATTCTATATCATAACAATCGGTTGATCTTAAAAATGCTCAATGTAAAATTTATATTGGTCGTGTAGCAAAGCAAACTGACCGATTCAAATTATCAAAGCTATGAAGTTAAGAGAGGAAGTGGGGATAATGTTAATAATTTACTAATAGGGATTCTAAAAATCCACGATCGCATTTAACGAATTTTGAGAGTGTAACAAAATTGGATAAAATTAACAAAATCGTCAAAATATGACAAAATCAACAAAATCGTCCATTTTTTTTATAAACAATAACCGTCAAAATTTGCAAAATTGCCCAATAACAAAACTATGTTATTAAAATTTACTAAAATCGTGAACAGTTACAAGATTGATCTAAACATGATAACAATTATAGAATTTATAGAAAATTATTAAAGTAAAAAAAAAATATATAAATTTGTATGTATGTTGAAAGTGTCACAGTTGTTGGAAACCTTGAAATAGTTTTAGTTTATATTATCCATAACACAGTGCGATCATTTAAATTATGATTTAGAGTAGGCGGCATTTTTTTTGTGCGGTTGCCCAGACTGCTGATTGAATGATGGAATTAATTTAAGGTTATGTGCTAAACTATGTTTTAACAGTCAGTAGTGTCAATCTAATATAAAACCAAAGCCTACTTTAAATCATGTTTTAAACGATTGCACGGTAATAATGTTGCGAAAATTTACAAATATTATGATTGTTTATATTACAAATAATATTAATAGAAAAACAATTTTGCTCGCGCAGGCAAATGAAAAATTTCAGGCCTTCCTTAGCTCGAAATTTTGCTTCGTACTTAATCAAGGACTAAAAAACACTCTTTAGAAGCTTTAGATTAGACGCTTTTATAAAAACAATAAATGCTTGAAAATTTACTTAAAAGTAACATAATTAAATGTGAATTATTATCGAATAATCAAGTAATAACTATAATTATCATTGTAATCTTAATTTAAAAAAAACGTCAAATATTGACAATCATGTCAATTTATACGATTATAAACAAAAATTAATTTAAATATAATAAATAACACCATTATTGACATTTATTATACATTATTATACATTTATTATATTTGGTCATATAACATTTTCTAAAAAAAAAAAATACATTAAATTACAATTGATGTTTCATATTAAAATTTATGTTTTATAACAAAAATTTAAATTTCTTCCATCTTCTTCATGACTTACGCAATTAACCTAACCTAACCTAACTTAACGATCCAAGCCATTTATGCTCCATTCATTTTAAGATTAATGTAACCAGAAGCCTGGTTTATACGGCTAAAATGGCGGAATCTGGTGACATTTTTGGGCGCGGAATTTAAAATTTAGGGAAAACGCATGCTGACCTGAAATCAGTTAGCCCAACATTCATTTTTAAAGGATAAGTATTCAAATAAAGCTGTTAAGCAACAGTATTTATAGTTAATTGTTATTGTGAATATCATATGACTTCTTTTTACAATATTTTTCAGTAAAAATAAAGAATTCTATCATTTTTAAAATTACATAACTTTTTACAAAATTATTCATTAATAATAATAAAACGGTGTTTTCTTTGCTCAAGAAATACTAATCGATTATTTCCTATGATCTTATTTTAAAAAAGTTTGTCAACCCTACAATTTAAGAAATAAATGTACCTATTTTTCAAAATTTGGTGATTTTTACTATGTAATTGAAGTTTTATACACACCGAGTGCAAGAGAAGCAACGTAGTTTTCTATGTAAAACGTATGCGAAAACTGCGGCCCGTGACTCACGGCTCAATTTGCGTTATCATATTTAATTATATGTGTTATAGAAAACTGCGTGACTTGACTCACCTGCGTCTCATCTTGCGCTCGACCTTATAGTGGCAAATTGCAGACGCAATATAGAGCTAAGGGTGACTTAACAGGTATACATACGGATTTAACATGTAAAATCACATTTATGCATTTTCCTGCTTCCCTGGTTATTTTTGAAGAAAAATACAAGAGTAAACAAAAATAAAGAAAAAAATCCTACGTATTTATGTAGCTGTATGGTTAAAATCCGACGTCGTTTACTGTTTTTTATTCAGTTTTGAAAACTACGAAAATTTAAAATAAATAGTCTCATGAACACCTGTCTTCATTTATTATTTTCGATATGGACGCGCTAGAATCGCAGATTTTAGGCATAAAAGTCAAGTATTAGACCTCTAAATAGCCGTAATCAAAATGCATACATGCGATTTTATATATTAAATCCCTATGTATATCTGATCGAATCAACTTGTGTACTTGTTATGTTAACCCATTTTCTTAAAAAAAGCAGTCGACACAATGTCGTATAGATTTTTCTTCACATTCAGTCATCTTTGAATAAGTATCACCACGCACTTTCTTCTTCGGCCGTGTTTTAACTTTTCTTGTTGATTCTATTTCAGCAATAATTTGGAACATGGATGACATTGATATTCCCACATCAGCAGCCGCAAGATTTTCGCTTCGCTTTTCAATTTTCCTACATACTTGTACTTTAAATAAACGTTGAGGGCTATTAGCTTCTACCCATCTTGAGTTAGTTTCCCTTGTTGATTTTTGGAAGAAGAAACAATCGTTAGTTTTTTTGTTATTAGAGATAATAACCAAACATTATAAAACACAGTAACAATTGTGACAATTCATTTTCCACTATAAGTGAGAATGAGTGGGAATAGAACGAATTCTCTATTTATCGGCTTTGTGGGTTTTCCTCAAAATCAGCGATCAAGATGAAATAAGCCCTATGTTTCCCTAACATTAATCTACACGTGAATGAAGTATAAGCGATGTTCTGATATAAATTCATATCAAAATTGACAGGTCAACATTTTTGATGATTGTAATATTTTTTTGAGGTTATAATTTTGGTGACAGTTGTGATATTTGTGTAGATTATTAGATTTCCCGACAATTTTTAATAGATACATTTTTTGCATTACCTAGACAGTAATCCATAATGCCAGTCCATATTAAGACCATAATGTGCATTTGTACTGTGATGACATGACATGAATTTTTATAACTGAACACAATTACTTGTATTATGATTGGATAGAATAGAAATGCAATCTCTCCTTTTCCGTTTCTATTTTAAATAATTTTAATAAATATGTGTGTAACACGGATTATAAATAGTTGGAATAATTGAATAATTAAAGCTGGCGTTATCCAATAAAAGAGATATTAATCGCGGTGGAAATCGTACGGAGAAATATAATGCGGGGTTTAGTCAATACGCCGGCGGAATAGCAATTACCCATTATGCCAGGAATTAGTCAATTAAGACCGGTCCGCACCCCTCCGGCGAGCCTGGCATTCCAGCGGGGTGACTGCTAGAAATATTCGAAACGGCTCGTCTGCGAGAGCAAATATAAATTAGAGATTATATGTAATGTCAGCAGCGCCTTTAAATATCCCCACCCGGGGAATTTATTACCCTCACTAATTGGTTATACATGCAAATTCGAATCGATAAAACCCCGTTTGTCAACGCACGGAAATAATTAAACGTATAATACAAAAAGATGTACTTTATCCATCAGTTATAAATAAACGTAAAATATCAATTTACATAACAAATGTTTAGCCTCAAATATAAACTCGAAATTTTACTTCATGCTTAATCAAAGAGTAGCAAGTGTTTCCACTTCTTGATTAAGCATGAAGTAAAATTTCGAGTTTATATTTGAGGCTAAACATTTTTTATGTAGATTGATATTTTAGAAGTTTAGAAGTTTCATTCACAAAACGTATAAATAATTTAACACTTTTAGTAAATAACACACTTGGTTAAGATTTCACTGTTTATTAATTGACACTGCAACAATTGTTTTGCCACACAGTGACTTCATCAGGCAAATGAATGATGATAAATAATGTTGGCCTAGAGTGAGTTACTTGAGGAACCTCAGAAGTAACGGAATTTTTTTCCTTTAAATTGTTCAATTTGAGGACTTTAACGAGTGTTTCCACTCCTTTGCAAAAACTATTTAATGACATTGATTTCATATCAAGTTATGTAGCTGAAGAAAGCGCAACTATAATTTGAGCATAATTAAAATTAAATCGGTCATTTTAAATTGTTATCTACGCAATTTCTAAATTATAGCTTCAATTAAAAAACTGTCTAAGATTAATTTATTTTTAGTTAGGTCAACGTAGATTTTTTTACGTTTATAAATCATCATAAGCCGAGTAGTTCTGGCACGTTTCCATATGGAATACACGGACATACATTTTTTAGACCAAGAAGATGACCCCTTTTCAAAAAGACCGATTCAATTATATGAGCATAAATTTCACATGTTGCATTTCAATTATTGTCTCTTTTGTAGCATTTTTAACCTTAAATATTACGGTCCTTAATTATTTGAGGATCGCGAAAGAGAGAGAGTTTTGTGTGTGTTGAGGAGGAGGAGGAGGACGTCAACGTTCATCTCTCGACAAGTTCTTGACTTTTAGTAACAACAATGGGCATTGTGCTCTTCGTCGACCACTTCTCGAGAACTCTCCTGCCCCACCAAAAAAAAAGAAAAAATCCCGACGTGCTCTCACAATGCCTCCCAACAAACCGATGCTCCGGCTCTTCCCGAATAACAAATAAAATGATCAATCTTTAAATTGAATACATCATTCCAGAAAAAAAAAAGAATTGTGGGGAAAATAACCCGGATACGTTTCGTTTCGGTAAATATTGAACGTTGCTTGTGTACCTTTAGGTTTTAATTTCAGTAATGCACAAATTGTTATTTTTAATTTGTACTAGCATTAAGTATTTAGATTACATCTTTAATATTAAATTGACTTGATACTAAATTATGTATAAGCGACCTTTTCAATATTGATTTGATACTTATGTATAGAATACCATTTTAATATTAACTTGATACTAAAATTATGTACAGATTAAACTTACCATTTAAAAGATACCCATTTTTTTTGTCACATGAGGTGGTGTCGCTTAGCGTCCCTGCACTGCGGCCTCCGTGGTCCTTTTGTGAACCTCTGGAAGGTTTACTCCCTGTGTACTCCTGTCTTCTATAAAGTTCAGGAGTTTCGGCCCGGGGATTTTCTTGAGCTCTATTTCAGGAAGCACAGGCTTCCCGAAGTGCTCCGTGCGTTGCCTTTTATAGGCTTCGCATGTA
Source organism: Philonthus cognatus (assembly GCA_932526585.2). Classification (NCBI taxonomy): domain Eukaryota; kingdom Metazoa; phylum Arthropoda; class Insecta; order Coleoptera; family Staphylinidae; genus Philonthus; species Philonthus cognatus. The sequence continues at coordinate 32,459,141 of OW052241.1, forward strand.
CACAGTAGGTGTTGGGGAGTTTCTTCTTCTTGCAAACACGACATAGGGGGTTTTTCTCAATTCCCATCCCATGTTTGTGCTTATCAGAGCTGGGTAGGATTCAAATCATTCAGGATTCGAATCGAGGATTCAAAAGAGGCATTCGAATACTTAAGTTCAACTGGATTCGTGATCCGGATTCGTTACACTTTTTTAAGAGGATTCGTATTCGAATCCAAACGTGGGTAATTCGAATCCTAATAAAAAGATTCGAATATTTATAAAATGATTCGAATATTTATAAAAGGTTTCGAATATTTATATAAAGATTAGAATATTTATAAAAGGATTCGAATACTTACAAAAGGATTTGAATCATCAAAGATAACTTTAACTAATTGTGAAGATTAACATAAAAAAATGTCTTTTGTGTGTTTTTAAATTTCTCGTTGAATCAGTGTTTTATACGCGTGGCGCATGAAGTAAAATTTCGAGTTTAGAAAAGCCCGAAAATTTGTCTCGGGTCGCTGCGCGACCCGAGACAATTTTTCACGGGGCTTTTCTAAACTCGAAATTTTACTTCATGCTTAGTCTGGGAGTGGAAACGTTGGTTCTAAACTTCAAACTGAATGCTTTGATAAGAACAATAAATAAACATGTTTTTTTAGATAATAATCTAGTTTTTAAAATTTTATTTAATATTATTTGAAGTAAAACTGACATGGTAGCCATAATCAGAAATGTTAAATTTTTTCGACGTATTCCTGGTTCAAGATTTTTTTCCCTAGCTTTTTAATATAACTTTCTTCTATGGGAAACCCCTATTTTGTTAAATTGTTTTCATTGTTTTTGTCAATATCTGAGTTAATTTTTTAAATTTTTAAGTGTTTTGTAAATTGCCTGTTGATTTTGACAAATTTAATATATCGTATGGCATTTTTGTTAGTGTTTTGGTCAATTTGAATATGATTCCATGACTTTTCTCTGACCTTCCCGGTTTTAATGATATTCAGTGAATTTTTTATTTACTTAATTTTCAGACATTCGTCGATTTTATAATAAAGTTCAATTTGAAGTTTTGAACGGGTATTTCCACTCCCAGGCTAAGCATGAAGTAAAATTTCGAGTTTAGAAAAGCCCCGTGAAAATTTGTCGAGGGTCGCGCAGCGACCCGAGACAAATTTTCGGGCTTTTCTAAACTCGAAATTTTACTTCATGCGCCACGCGTACAAAAAACTGATTTAAAGTGAAGTTCAGAAACACACAAATACATCTTTAATCAGAGTAACAGGGAGTCAGATATTTAGTCTGTTATCAACGATGTTCAGTGTTATTAATAAATAATTAGGTTTTGAATATTTTTGTCAAAACAACTGGTAACGATATTCATACATTAATGCTTGCAAAAAAAGAATAAAATCAAATTTATTCTTAAAGGATTTGTATTCATGATTCGAAAAAACAGGATTCGAATCATATTTATCTCTTACGAATCCTTTATTCGAGTATTCGTAATACGAGTCATATTAGGTGATTCGGATTCGTGATTCGAATCTTTTTTACGAGGATTCGTCCCAGCTCCGGTGCTTATTCAGGTCACAGTGTCCAGTGACAAAAAAGATAATGTGGTGTCGCCTGAACAAGAATAATCCGGACGGCGGGGAGAGATAGGAAGGTTGCCGTGGACACAAAATAATAATTTTAGAGAATAACGCGTGCTAACGTTCGTTTTTGTACGTGACATAGTTAAGTATAAATAAAACTCCCCAAGTACCTGCTTTTCTTGTGTTTTCCTGTGGTAAGATTCATAGTATAACGACGGAATCAAATGCACCTATAACTGCAACCAAATGCACCTATGACCGCCGTTATAAATTGGTGACCCCGACGTGATCTTTCCACAACGATCTTCGCCACGGGAATCATCAAGATTCAGGATCTACAAGGCGAGCTGACTACAGGAATACCCGCCTGCATCAGACGTCGACGCCAAGGACCCCTTTTCGGACGAATTCCTGACTACATCGAGCATCAACGACGGAGCCCTGTTTCAAGTGCAGAAAACCGGACCTTGTCAACAGCCGCCGGCCGCGGCGCCCGCTCCTAACCAGGGTACCGAGCCGACACAGCCTGCAACCTTGCCATTTGCCGCCAGTTTTTGTACGTGACATAGTTAAGTATAAATAAAACTCCCCGCCGTCCGGATTATTCTTGTTCAGACGACACCACAATACCTATACATAGACTACATTATCGGGACACCCTGTATAGTATATGAGGCGCATCGAATAAATAGAAAATCTGTTATGGCTGACGAAAATCTGACAAGTCGTTGGTATTGCCAACATTTTGCGCGCTCATCACGGTTTCCATGCCAACCGTAGAGCGGTCATTTTCAACAAATTAGGCTCGTCTGTCAATCTGGTACAGGTTTGAACACGCAAAAATACCGAATTAAAAAAATCTCTTCATTTTCATTAAACTAATGCCGTCCAATTTCGATTAAACATCGAATATAACAAGACATTTAGGGTTGATTTAACAATCTCTCTTTCTCGCTTATTAAATGTATTCACTCCTTTTTTCCCTTCTTCTTTACCAGCATCATTATACAGTTACGAATCTCTTTCGCTTTTAATTTGGTTATTGCACCCTCTCCCCGTTTCGACCCTCTTTCCATTATGAGGGAATTTGCGTTATTTTTCGGCGCAGCGGGCGGTTTTCCCGGCACGTGTTTCGCTCAAATGAGGTAGATTCTCATGGCATCATCACGTACTCATATCTGATACTTTATTAAATAAATCTGGTTAAATACACCCGCGGGTGCCTTGGACGCGGGGTGCCGGTTATGATACAACCCCCCTATTCACGTTTCACGCACGCAACGTTGTATTTTTACTAATGAGCATTTGATAAGGGTGAGGATTACACATATAAGTCGATGAATTTTTCATGTGGGATTTTTTAAACTATGGTGTGAATCATGAAGATCATCATTAGAAAATAATAGAAAAAATATATATTTTAGGGTAGTGGAGCACCCAGGATTTCGTTTTGGGGGAACCCAAATACAGGGTGCCTGTATTTCAATAGAATGTATGGGGATTTCAGTTATTTAAAGAGATAGAGAGTCGGTTAAATTAAGGCAAAGTTGCGTATTTTAGGGTTCAATAATAATAATCCAAATACATATTTGAAATATCTACTTTTATTTTTGAGATATTGTCAAAAAACGGATTTTTGAAATTTCCTTCTTATTTTTTTTATTAAAAACTGTTGAATCCAGACATTTACAACATTATATTGTGACTGTAAGTCACTTGATTGACTGTCTTTTGACTATGCTAGGGTTTTGTCTGATTATGTCTATTGTGGCGTTAGCCGACATTTGGACTATAACGACAGTCGACATAAGTCGACGCTAGCCGACATTTGGACTATAATAACAGTTGACATAAGTCAGCGGTGGCCAACATTTGAACTATAATGACAACTGACATAAGTCGGCGTAAGCCCGCATTTAACCAATCCTGCCAACTTGACACGAGTTAGAATTGAACTATAATGAGATCGCCATGTTGTTGTTATTCTTTGTGACAGTTATGATATTTATTTTAACAGTTGTGATGTATTTTAAACTAACGAGTGTCTTCCACTCCCAGACTAAGCATGAAGTAAAATTTCGAGTTTAGAAAAGCCCCGCGTAGAAAATTTGTCGAGGGTCGCGCAGCGACCCGAGACAAATTTTCACGGGGCTTTTCTAAACTCGAAATTTTACTTCATGCGCCACGCGTCTAAACCACTGATTTACAGTTAAGTTAAAAATATAAACCTCTCAGATGTGATAGTGATCGATATTTATTGAGATGTAGCGAAAAATGCAATAATTACTTTTATTGTGAACAGTTTTGGAATAATTATAATAAAAGTAGAATAAGTTTAGTTTGTGCAACTTTTCCATACTTTTGATATTTAAGTCATCATATCTTGAACAGAGAAAGTAGTATGATGGACACATCACCATTTTTTGTACTTTATGTTTTGTGTGATAATCGATATTTATTATTATTATTCCAAAAGCTTGTTAGTTGTAAATTAATTTTGACTGCTAACAATGGTTGACTGCTGTCAACATTTTAATGATTAATAGATATGACATTGTTTCCAAGGCACTCTTTGCAAAAAAGAAAATGTTATAATTTTATATACCAAATCTAAAATAAATTATAAGTTTGATACATCACTGAGTTCAGAAAAAAATATTCTTTCAAAAAATATGAAAATTCAAAATGGCGCCCACAACAGGTCAATGTTATAGTTATCTTGAAAAAAATATGCTACTGGATTCCTCATTAAAAAGTGTCTGTATATTGTTAAAGTTCTAAATGTTCAGATTCAGTAGTTTTTGAATAAAAAAATTAAAACGATTTTCTAAAAAATCAGTTTTTTGTTGATATCTCTAAAACAGAAAAAAGATATTTCAAAATTGTTTTCAGGTTATTGTTAGGGTCTAAAATAAATAAAAATTAAATATGTAACACAGGCATTTTTTCTTTTATATATACAAAACCCGATGCTCGCTCTGTAATATTTTAAACAAATTTCTACCGATTGTTTACACTACTTGATTAAGCATGAAGTAAATTTTCAGGCTTTTCTAAACTCGAAATTGTACTTCATGCGCCACGCGTATAAAACACCAGTTTTAAATAAAGTTCTAATTACATGTCCATAGCATATTGCTTTAGTAGCATATTGCGAACTTCAAAATATTTCAGTGTTTTATACGCGTGGCGCATGAAGTAAAATTTCGAGTTTAGAAAAGCCCCGTGAAAATTTGTCTCGGGTCGCTGGCGCGACCCTCGACAAATTTTCTACGCGGGGCTTTTCTAAACTCGAAATTTTACTTCATGCTTAATCTGGGAGTGGAAACACTCGTTCTAAACTTCAAATTAAACGCTTTTATAAAATCGACGAATGCCTGAACATTTACAGCGAATACATTATGTATATTTAAAAGAACGATTCTCAGTATATAATGTAATAAGTCATTCATAAAAATCATAAAAAGAAGTGCAAAATTTTACAAAATCAACGTTTAGAGTTAACTCGATATTTGCTCGGCAGTTAATGGATTAATTTTCACGATTTTGTCAGCTTTGACAAACAAACCCTGTTTTTATATCGGTATTATTTCAAATGTTGACAATTATCAATTTTAGTGAAACTCATATTATTCATATACATTTAGGCAATTTTCATAACTTAAAAACTATGACAGTATAATATTTTCATATTTTAAAACAGTCAGTTTCACTCTGTCAATTGTTTAAACTTTTCATTAATGTTTTCGGGATTCTAGTTGTCAATAATTTCAATTTTTAAATGATTTTTGTGATTTTAATCACACGTTTTGCCATATTTTCGTAATTCTTGTGATTAATTTTAATATTTTACATAATTTCGTTTTTTTTTTTGTTTCAGCCCTCTTGGCTGTGTCTCTGTTTAACGGTGATTGCTTCTTAGACCTAATAAAACAACTAATACATGAATTTTTTATACAAAATTAATAAACACAAATCCCTAAATGTCAGACTTGACTCATAAAATGCGTCTTGGTATCCCTGTAGTATTTCTTTAACAAATTAATCATGTTAATGTTTGTGTGTGGCGAATGCCCCGAGTCAAAATTCCCAGAAATAAATAAAGATGCCTATTATTATTTTTTTTTGTTGAGAAGGGGAAACGCTGAACAAACACCTAAGCGTAATTATCTTGTTAAGTCTCTAAATTCTTTGTTGGTTTAAATTTGAGACTCATCGCGCGAAGGAGCGTCGAGTGTTGCCTTTAGGGCTTATGTTTTTTTCTCCTTCTTCTCATCCAGGTAACCGCGGCCATTTATTAATTTCAATTTCATATCGCTGAATATATTTCATTTCTCCAACATCTGGTTATTATTTTTTTTTTTTCGTGGGGGGGTATAAAAATACGGTCGAGTGTTTGTGTAAATAATTTGTGATTAAGTTGTGTTTGCCTTCGAATTGGTAATTAGTTGAGATATTTCGTGAGCATAAATTATATTATAAGTGAATGTAAAATATAATATATAAATATTATTATATTTTGCATTCACTTATACCTTATGCAAACAAAATATTTCAACTTAACTTATAAGAGTTAGTAAATACGAGACAAAACATTTCTTCAAACATTAAAAGTGCGATTCTTTTCGCAATCTACAACAAGTTAGTCTTACAAAGACTATATCAAACACTCATTGAAACAACTACTTTAGCCCGGGAAGTAGTTGTTTCAATGAGTGTTAGATATAGTCTTTGTTAGACTAACTTGTTGTAGATTGCGAAAAGAATCGCACTTTTAATGTTTGAAGTATTCTGCAACCAAGAATTGGCAATTTCATTTATACTTATGTTTGAACGGTAACGTGACCGCCAGTCTAAGGTGTCAAATTGTTTAGAGGGAATGGCAAAGCTATACTGAGGAGAGATAAATCTCGAAACGCGTCTATAGATGGCCTGAATAATTTGACCCAAATTGTTACATTTGCAGTAGGTTACTGTATGTAACAGCAAACACTTGTTGTATAATTCAATGTCCGTCTGGGTATTAGCCCGGGAAGTAGTTGTTTCAATGAGTGTTTGATATAGTCTTTGTAAGACTAACTTGTTGTAGATTGCGAAAAGAATCGCACTTTTAATGTTTGAAGTATTTTGCAACCAAGAATTGGCAATTTCATTTATACTTAAAACATTTCTTATTATTTTAAAATAAAACACTTGGTTAAATATCACTAATACTTTAGTTATTTATTGCAACTAATTTCGACTTTAAGTCATATCTAGGAATACAGAAAATTACACAAAATATAATATAATATAATAAAATATAGACAGAAAGGCTATTGGTTGATTGCCCGGACAGACTAACACTAACTTAGATGATAGGTATATACATATTTGTACCGTATATTGTATTGTCTGAATAAAGATGTTTGTATGTAATAAAATAGTATATTGTACAACGAGCATGGAATCACACACATTTCTCGCGAGTATGAGATATTTTAAAACTCATACGAGCAAGAAATGTAAACTCCATGTAAGTTTTACACTTTCCTACAAACATAATTTTAATGTGAAAAAAAACCGTAAAAATCTTAAACTTACCTTTGTCAGAAGGTATTCTTTGTTGACTGCTTCTTCGACAAACTTGTAAATTTGTTCTGCAGTTAACGTATTTGATTGTTTTAGTCGATACCCTTGTGATTTTTTTTAAATGTTCTTACTTTTCATATGTTACAGTTTCTATATTATTGTTTATATTCAACATCGTTTTGATCATTGAATACTAGCACCATAATGTAGAAGGTTTGAATTTACTGCAGATTTGTCCAAAATAAACCACTAGTGTCCGAAAACGACACCACTTTTTTATCCATTTGCCAATCTATGAAACTAGGCCGCTTCATATATATTTTTTTTAAATCAGAGGAATTAAATTTATATAGGTTGCCTTCGAGAACTAGGAAATTTCTGCTAGAGTTTAATCGATCTCGCTACTGCTCGACATTTTTATTAAAATTAATTAAGCACGTCAATATTTTAATGACTGACATATTGTAGACAGTTAAATGTTTAAAACGAGCAGGTGGGATATCTATGGATCCTTGTTGTTTACAATAACTTGGTGAGCACTCTCTCAAGTATAGAAAAAACTCTCTTCTTTTTTAACAGGGTCTATTTTAAAACTATGTTTGTTTTCTCACTCCAAACATTTTCATTTCGTAAGGGTCTTGTAGAATGGATCTTATTTATTAATCAATAAATGTCTACATTTCCTAATGATAGTAGGAAAAATAATTTTCTGTATTCCTTGAGAATGATTGAGAATCGAAACTAGTAGGAATAAAAAAAAATTAGTGACATTTAACGAAGTGTTTTCTTTTAAAATCATATCTTTTTTCAATCAGTTTTTTGGTGATTGAAAAAGTAAGTGAAAAGTTATGCAAATACATTTTTCCACAAAAAACCAATAAGCGTACATTGTTTTTAACATAATAGAGAAACTATGTACATACTATAATCGCAAGTACGTGTAGACATTCTCTGAATATTCACAAGAAATTATGATTTAAAGCTTTTCAAAAAGAAAGAAGACTAATTCACTCGCGACCTAAACAGCATGACATTGTCATGTAACGTCAAAATTTGACACAATTAGAAAAACCGTTGCATATACAACTGTCGACATACTTTCTAAAAAATGAAAACCACACATTCCATATCAATGAGTCTTAAGACATCTCTCCCGAATTTAACTATACTTACAATTCTTGGCATAATTGTAAGTACTAAATGATGTGAACTTGACACAGTCAAAATATTAGAGCACACAGATAATTGGCGCAGTCTGAGGATCCTATTCTAATATTATCGTGTAACCAACCTATTTTTACATAAGTATAAATTACATTGCTAATTCTTAGTTGCAGAATACTTCAAACATTAAAAGTGCGACTCTTTTCGCAATCTACAACTAATTGGGAGTTTCATTTATACTTATATTTAAACTGCACGGTAAGGTAACTGCCAGTCTAAGGTGTCTAATTGTTTAGAGTGAACGACAAAGCTATACTGATGAGAGATACATCTCGAAACGCGTCTATAGATGGCCTCAATAATTTGACGTAAAATGTTATTTTTTCCAGTAGGTTACTGTATGTAACAGCAAACACTTGTTGTATAATTCAATGTCCGTCGGGGTATTAGCTCGGGAAGTAGTTGTTTCAATGATTATTTGATATAGTATTTGTAAGACTAACTTGTTGTGAATTGCGAAAAGAATCGCACTTTTAATGTTTCAACCTATTTTTCTTAACATGCAGTTAAAAAAAATATTTACTTCTCAATAACGTGAGATGTAATTAGAAATAATAATTCCTTCAACAAATGTGGTGTTAAACATTGTAATCATTCTAAATTGATTAATAATTATTTTCTTTATTTTTGTGTTACCTTTAACAATACAATTAATACATAAAATTATCTTTCGTCCATTGTGAACACGAAAGCGCGCAACAGAGGGAAGTTGGCATTTTTTTTCCCCGGCGAAATGGCGTGCACACACGCTGCGATTCGATAAACTGACAAATTGCGACTGGCAGATCAATTTGAAATACTTTATTCCGGATGCTTTCGTTCGTTTGTTGTGCGGGGAAAAAATGTCATTCCGTTATTAACGGGCCAGAGTACGCACCGCAGGAGTAACAACGGGCGCCGCGACGCCACCTCTTCTGCCGATGACACGCACCGAAATAACGAAAAAATAAATAAATGAATCGCACCTCTAATCCAATCAACTGTGTCACACAATTGTGGATAGCATTATAATAAAACAAAATTGTTGTATATTCTCGATTTAGTGTTCTTAAATTGTGTGATAGGTTTGCGCGATTTAATCGGTTCTAATATTTGAATTTGGCGCAGTCGGTCAATCCGTGGGCGTAACCTACAGAAGGGCACTTTTCTTAAATTTTGTAATCTATGAAATGTTTGTAGATAAAACAAAATTGTTGTATATTCTCGATTTAGTGTTCTTAAATTGTGTGATAGGTTTGCGCGATTTAATCGGTTCTAACATATGAATTAGGCGCAGTAGGTCAATCCGTGGGCGTAACCTATGGGAGGGCACTTTTCTTAAATTTTTTAATCTATGAAATGTTTGTAGTTTTGAAGCGACTTATTCATTTTGGCCACATCTGAATTAAGAACTTGATCTTAGCTCTAGAATTTTGTCCATACTGTTTGATATTTTTAGAAATTCAATTTTAGGAAGTAACTTAAGTCTTAATTAATAAACTTTAGCAGAAATAGAATCACTTTATTTGTTTCGCATATTTTTTTCAAATCTACTAACAATTATCATAACAACTCAATTTATATCTATTGATAACAATTTAAATTAATTTAAATAAACATGTTCTTAATGCAACTGGGAAAAACTGTCTTTATCAAAATACAAGAAGTTTTTCATTCAAGTATACATAGCCCAATATACTGTATACGCTGTAAATCTTCAGATTCGTTGTCTTTACAAAGAGTTCAAATTGAAACTTTAAACGAGTGTTTTCCACTCCCAGATTAAGCATGAAGTAAAATTTCGAGTTTAGAAAAGCCTAAAAATTTGGTTTGGTCGCGTAGCGCGTAGCGCTACGCGACCAAACCAAATTTTTAGGCTTTTCTAAACTCGAAATTTTACTTCATGCGCCACGCGTATAAAACTCTGATTTCAAGTGAAGTTCAAAATACACTACTAAAGCAGTATGCTTAAGGCGTATATTCTAACCTTCACATCAAATCAGTGTTTTATACGCGTGGCGCATGAAGTAAAACTTCGAGTTTAGAAAAGCATGAAAATTTGGTTTGGTCGCTTCGCTGCGCTACGCGACCAAACCAAATTTTCAGGCTTTTCTAAACTCGAAATTTTACTTTATGCTTAATCTGGCAGTGGAAACACTCGTTAATAGCTTCAAATTGAACTATCTTGAAAAACAACGAACGCCTGAAGTATCACAGATCGGAATATGTGTATATTTAAAAAAAACATTTCTCTCTTTATGACATTTATCAGTATTTTTTCAAAGATTAAAACATGTCAAGAATTCAATAGGTATTTATTTGAATTCTAAAAATCAGTCCGTGTCCGAAAGTCCGTGGATTTCTGAGTGGCGATCGTGGATTTATTATATGTATGAATGTGAATTCCATCAGTTTTTTTTTATTAGTAGTCCGTGTGGAGCTTCGTTCGTTCATTCATTCATCTCAGTCCTCAATTGAATAACGAGGGCTCGCGCGCCGGCATTCCTTCATTATCACCTCTTTTTTTATTGCACTAATTCCTCCTCGGGTTTTATTAAAACTCCACGCCTCGGCCCACCAGAATATTCAAATCCAATCATTTTATTCAATATAAGTAATTTATACACAGAAGCTGTAAAAGGATTTAGTCGGAATAAAGATTTAAAAAAAAATCGTTAGTGTAATCGTAAAAACGTGACGTCCTATTACTTTCGCCCGTACTTAGTGACTTTTACCTGTAGTAAAATGATCTAGCTGATTGACACTTTTGCCTAATTAAAACAAGATTACAAATTTACTTTAAATCATTGCAAGAAATGTCAAAACACTTTTATAAAAACAGTGAATGTACGTAAATACGCTCGTTTGTATAGCCTGGTACAATATAGCTATTACATCCACTCTTGGTGTATAAAATGCCATTTCTTGGATGCATGTTAACAATTTTTAAGAGATTTAGACATAATTGTGTAACGCTTCGAGCAACCTGATTAAGAATGTAAAAGAATTTAATAACGAATTAATTAAAGCAGACAGAAGAGGGTTAATTAAATAATCCCCTTATAATTAAATTTGCATTAATCCAAAAACACGCCATCGCCACACCGTCTTATTACATAATCCGCCCCAGCTTCTGTATCTAATTTAGTGACAGATTAGTAGTTCGGTCAATTGACGGGTTGATCGGCTTATCGAGTGCCGACGGAGGGATTAGGGGGTGTCCACCCCCCCGCGCCAACCCTTCCAGTCCCGCATTCCTGCTCGGGCCCCAATCCAGTCGGCCACGGCGAATCTCCGACTATCGAATTTCGGTAACCAGGGTGGACGGAACGAGTGGTCCAGCCGGTGGCGACCGGTTAATCTAAGGGCTCGGGTGAAGTATTAGGGTATTAGTCAATTATTTCGCGTGTTTGCGACCGGCCCTTTATTTATTTGCCGCGCCAGGAATTTTCGGCGGGGCGAAATGCGGATAATTGGAAAAAGGCACATTCGCTCACTCGCTCTTTCTCTCTCGCTCTCTTTCTGCGGTGAGGATTATAACCGAGCCCTCAGGGCTCATCTATTCAATTCGGCGCACGCGAAAAGGTCACTAATACCCATCGATCGCTGTTTTTATCAAAAGAGAAATTTCTTTTGTAGCACTCATTATATTCGTAAATATCAATTCATCAAAATAAATTTTCTATCTACACAATTAAATAAAGTGCGTTGGCTATCATTCACCACGACATTTCATTAGAGCAGCGCTTCCCAAAATATTTTATGTGGTGAACCGATATTTTTGGTCCCAGTTTGTCACGGACCGGCATCTGCAGACAACAAAAAAGAGAACGAGGAGGGCACTTGGCCCCCCTGGACATCAAGAAATCATACATTTTAAAATATGTAACTGACCTTTTGTAAATGTTTTCGATCATCTTAATTATTAACACTTTTTGATAATTTTGAATGTGTTAAAATGCTTTCGTGAACATATTTTTTGTTGTCTACAGTAAATTTAACAAAAGTCCAGAATTTGAATCAAATAATAAATAACAGAACTATGTGCAGTTTTAAAGAATCGAACTTTTTAAATTTGTTTCTGTAAATTTCATAAATTTTCAAAATTTCGACAATTATTCGTGAATTTCCGAATTTTCAACCGATTTTCAGTTGTGGCGGTTTTCAAGAATTTACTACATTTTCATCTATTTTCTAAATTCTGGCGGTTTTCCTGAATTTCCCAAATTTTCGTTGATTTTTGAAATATTTACGGTTATCCTAAATTTCATAAATGTAAAATTAAAATATTTACACTTTTCAGTGATTTACAAATTTTAACACTTTTAGCTAATTTTAAAAATGGTAGCAATTTTAATAAATGTTTGTAAATTTTTTAAATCTAGACAGTTTTTGTGGATTTCCTAAATTATCGTTAATTTTCAAAATGTTGACGATTTCCAAGTTCATTGCGAAAAGTTCCCTTTTCATAAGATTTTTATAATTATTGAACATCTTGAAAAAATCACAGAATTTTTGAATTTCACGAAAACCGACCGAAGATTTTTAAAATCAACAGAAATTCAGGAAAACCGACAGAATTTTGAAAATTCGCGCATAACATTTTTTAGTTTAACGAACATTTAGGAAATTCAGGAAAATTACCAAGATTTTACAAATTGACTCAAGTCTTGAAAATTCATGAAATGTATAACATTTTGTAAAAATAACGAAAATCTAAGAAATTCGTGATTTTCGAAAATTAACGAAAATCTAGGAAGTTTTGAAAATCGTTGAACAATTTGAAAGTTAACGGAAACTTTTAAACTTTACGAAACGCATTAAGATTTTGGAAGTTGCAGAAATTCACAAAAAAACCGTCATGATATTTATAACTAAAAAAAAAAACTGCAAGGCTTCAAAATGCTCATTATTTTTAAAATGAAGAATTTATGACATTCATAAAAAGTATCAACATTTTTAGAATTAACGTTTATTCCAGAAAGTTCATAAAAAAGTAAAAATTGCGAAAACTACAAAAATCTAAGATATTCAAAAATCCTAAGTAATTCTCAAAATATTGAAAATTTCAACATTTTAAATTTTATAAATCGAGAAATATCTTAAAATATTAAAAGTTTAATGAACATTTAAAAAATTCACGAAAACTGCTAAGATGTTAAAATTTGAATTTCACTTGAGATCAGTGCTTTACACGCGTGGCGCATGAAGTAAAATTTCGAGTTGAGAAAAGCCCGAATTTGGATTTGGACGCGCAGCGTCCAAATCCAAATTCTTGGGGCTTTTCTCAACTCGAAATTTTACTTCATGCTTAGTCTGGGAGTGGAAAACAATCGTTTCGTCGATTTATAAAATTTTCATGAGATGTTTGATAATTTGTGATATTACTTGAGATTTTTGACACTTCGTGATATTTGTCGAGATTTTTGATACTTTGTAATATTTGTCTATTTAGAAAAATTTCACGAGATTAATATTTCGAGATTTTCATCAATTTATAAAATTTTCATGAATATTTTCGAGATTTTCATAAACTTTTCAATATTTGTCGATTTATAAAATTTTAATAACATTTTTCATATTTCGATATTTGCATAACATTTTCGATATTTTAGGATTTTTATCAATTTATAAAATGTTCATCAGTTTTTTATAGAATCATTGTCGATTTATACGCGACTATCGACAAATTTTTTACGCGAGGCTTTTCTAAACTCGAAATTTTATGCGTATAAAAAATTGTAATTTTATTATTATTATTTTGTAAAAGGTAAATATTGATAATTTTGTAACCGTCATTTAACTATTCTTGGCAATATTATCAAGCTCAGGTGAAGGCTTTTAAAAAATAATTTACAGCATTAAATAATTGTAAAATATCGCCCATACCACTGACCTAAGATATTTCAAGTTGATTTTTTTACATCATCATCCCCTTGTATTTTATCCCATCATCCAATTACTAATCGTCTCGAATCAATTCGTTTTCACACGCGCTATAAAAAAGAGCGTGTAGTTCATTTCCCATACCCAACACCCGAACTCTCCCGGGACGGGCGGATAGTGTAAAAGTAAACGCGTTCGTGTTTACCGACATTAGCATTCATTTGATTCAATCCTCAAGGGCGCACACCCCTATGCGCTATTAAATCAATAAATCGTTTCATTATGGAATAAACAATTTCATTTCGGGATTGACGTGTGTTCGTGTGTGTTGAATCTTGTTTAATTAATTCCGCCGAAGCGCGTTTTCATTAATCTTATCAATAATTTCCAATTCGACGCAATTATGTACGTTACACGTTCTTTTGTAGAATAATTAATTAAAGATTATTGAATGCAGACTTTATTAACTTAATAATAATAATGTTAAATAAATAATTATTGCCCAACAGGAAACAAATTTCCAATTACTAGACAATTTAGTAGTAACAAAAAAGTTTAAAACTATAAACTAAAAATAATAATATTTCACTTGGTTACTAACAAAATTCTAATAAGCATGTTAATGCGTGACAAAATACGTCACAAGTTGATGGAAGTTGATTAACCCATTAACGGCCGAGCAATTGTAGAGTTAACTCTAAAAGTTGATTTTAGGTAAAATTCTACACTTCTTTTTATTATTTCTACGAATGACTTATTGTATTACATACTGTACATTTTTCTTTTATATATACATAATGTATACGCTGTAAATGTAAGGCATTCGTCGATTTTGTTTTAAAACATGCAATATGAAGTTTAGAACGAGTATTTCCACTCCCAGACTAAGCATGAAGTAAAATTTCGAGTTTAGAAAAGCCCCGCGTAGAAAATTTGTCGAGGGTCGCGCAGCGACCTGAGACAAATTTTCACGGGGCTTTTCTAAACTCGAAATTTTACTTCATGCGCCACGCGTATAAAACACTAAAATATTGTGAAAAATGAGTAATAATCGAGATATTTAAATAACAAAATATTTACGTTTCTTCATACATTTTTAAGTCAAGTCAAATAATATAATATTTCAAATTAACTTATTTAGTAATTTAATTAACATAAAATTAATAATGTTGCGTACATGCATCAATGGCGCCTAATGGGTTAAACAAATCGCAGATCAAATTAATAGGCGATTTTAATCCAAAATTAGTTCTATTATAATTTATATTGAATGTGGTCTTATATCTACTGTTGAAAGTTGGAATATGCAAACCAACTAGCTGTAAAAGTATCACGGCTGTCAATTCGAGCATGCAGAAGCTTGTGTAAGAACGTGATGACTACTCTGTGACGTCGGCATTCAAGATATTCGACATTAAATTTGTCTAGCAATAGTGAATGATCACAGTCTCTGTCAGGGCAAAGTCCCTCAACTTTGAAATGCAGAAACTTCAGGAACTTACGTTGAACACTTTCTACTAGGTTAATCTGAAGTTGAGTTTGTAGATACCAAATTAAAGATATGCATATTCCAACTTTGAACGGACTTAACCATTAAATTGAGATTTCAAAGCTTTCGAATTTCGCACATTTGCAGAATTACGATGTATAAATCCTAATGCTTTGAAGGAGCTCTTAGCAAGTGTTTTAACGTGAGGATTCAATGTAAAATTGTCATCAAACCAAATACCTAAATCATTGAGGACTCTGACTTGCTTAATCGAATTATTGCTAACTAAATAATCAAATGAGATTGGTATAGATTTTTTGGTAAAGGATATACATTTGCTCTTATTGCTATTCAAATTAAGATTATTAGTACTACACCAATTCAAGATAATATCAAGTTGATTTTGTAAGCGTTGACAGTCAGCAGAGTTAGCAATTGTTGTTGTAAACACCTCTTATACGCGGATGACTTAAAGATTAACAGGTCTTTACACTTTAATAAATAAGAAAGATCATTTATAAAAAGGTTGAAAAGTAACGGACCCATAATGGAGCCTTGGGGTATAACTGAACTTAGACTTAAGGATTTTTCAGAATGTGCTATACTATACGTTTTGTTGACTGATGAATTTAGCCCAGTCGATGAGTTTGACTCCATTGCAAGATACAAATAAAATAAATGTGGATATGTTTTACAAAATGTCTTTATCAGATAATCTCGTAAAATTATACAGACATTTTGTTTTTTTAATTCCTGAAAAATTGAAAATTAGATCCTCTAAGCCCTGGGTCTCCAAACTATCTTCTTCGCGGGCCACAAATACAATTCTACATAATAAAGTCGGCCAAGATCCGATTAATTTTATAAAATTATGAAAAATTTAAGGAACAATTGTTACAATATTTCAAAATATGACATTTACAAAAAAAAATACAAACAATCACGGGCCGGATTCATGCAAGTCGCGGGCCGGATTTGGCCCGCGGGCCGTAGTTTGGAGACCACTGCTCTAAACAAAACATTTTTTACGTGTTTATTATGCAAAATTTAAAAGACGAACGAATGAGGAAAGTATTTGTAGTTTGTTTATTATTTTATCATACTAAATTGAAGAAAACATGCAACATATAAGCAACGTGTTTTTTTTGTCTACAAAATAGAAATAATTTCAAGAAAATTGTGCAGGAAACAACGCATTTTGTATCTATAAAATACTCCAATACATAAAATTTAACAAATGTTCCAATCAATTGTGTTTTTGTAAAATTACAATAAAAAATCTTCAATATTTAATGTTCTTATTAAATTATTTTTGTAGGCGTTCACTTCGTGATACATCTTCAATTTTGATAAAAAGAAAATACTTAACTTTTTTATATCACTTTTATTTTATTTAAACATAGCGCGGTTTTGAGCAAAAACTGAAATTATACGAAAATACTATTTTTTTCAATAGTCATGGGGGGTTATTTTAATTGTATCAAATATCTCAAAAATAGAAATTTATGAAATCTTCCTGTAATTTTGTATCTGTCGGAAAATTAATAGACTTGAGAAAAAAGGGCAACGAATATGAAACGAAAGTTTGTATTTGTTTATAAAAATTGTGATTTTGATCTGTTAGCAGTTCTAAATAAGCAATTTATGAAAACTAAACACAATAGAGGTGATTAAATAAATAAATAAATATTCTAATAGGAAGGATCTGACTGCGCCAAATTCATATATAAGAGTCTAGTGACAACATTTGTTCGATTATTAAATTGATTGAAGTGCAGTGTAATTTTACTTTATGCTTAATCGAGCAGTGGAATACACGTTAGAATCTTTAAACTGAACGATTTTTAAAAACAATGAATTTCTGAAAATGTATATACGAGAATCTATCGGCGACATTTAATGGATTATTAAATTGATTGATTTGTATTAAGAGTTCTTTAATGTGCGATTGGAAGCTAATGGATACACGTTGGTTATTGTACTTGTGGTGTTAAATGCAAGAATGGACGCTTAATACGTATTAAACATTGGTGAAAAAGCATAAAAGTCAATATTTGACAGGAATTTATTTATTTATTCAAACAGTACACTTTTCATTTATATATGAAGGTGTTGGAAGCTAATGGATACACGTTGGTTATTGTACTTGTGGTATTTCTTGAATAATTTTCTCACTTATCACTTGGTGAAACATTTTTAAATATTGATAATGAATGTTTAAATTAAATTACACTTGGTTTGTTTCACAATTTTTTTACTTTACTATTTACTCGACTAGTTTCGCGTTTTACAGCATTATCAGGAGTCTGTCAGGACTCCTCCTGATAATGCTGTAAAACGCGAAACTAGTCGAGTAAATAGTAAAGTAAAAAAATTGTGAAACAAACCAAGTGTAATTTAATTTAAACATTCATTATCAGTACTTGTGATGTTAAATGCAAAAATGGACGCGTAATACGTATGAAACATTGGTGAAAAAGCATAAAAGTCAATATTTGACAGGTATTTATTTATTTATTCAAACTACACTTTTTAAACAATTTTTTAAACAATAAGAATGAAATTTCAGCAATAAAAGAAAGAATACAAATTGATCTCAAAAACTTGAATTACATGCTGTGACTCGAATTCACAAAAAATAATGGTTTTTTTATCAATGAAAAACATAATAATTAAGATTGAACTTAAATATAATCTCAACTTAAAATACAGTATGGCATGCATAAACTAACTGGATAAGATGAATACAGTTTAAATTCTTTTTAAATGTTAAAAATGAAATTTTTAATATGTCTAGATCCGAAATAACTTTATAGATATTGTTGTATCATTATTTTATTAATTAGTTAATTTTTGCCATAGTTCGTACATCAGAAATACTAACAAAACAGTGACTTACTACGTGTGTTACGCGGTATACCGGGTGTTCGATAAAAAACGCCCAACGCGATAACTGTTATTCATTGACCGATTTTATTGAACTAAAAACCAAAGGCAATGGCCGTTTAAATACTAGGAAATTACATAATATTGTTTTTTTTTCTAATATGAAGCTAAAATTGCCAAATAATAGCTAACGTAAAATTTTTAAACGGCTGCCTGTAATTTTTATTTTTATTATATTAGATCTTATTTTTCTGAATACAATAATTCCCAAAAATTATAATTAGTCTGCCTTGGAAAAAAGTGACAAATGTCATTTATTGTAAGGTTATGTCTAACTATTCAGGTTTGAAACAACACATCAGAGACTCCACATCCTTTAAATAAATTTTAGAGCTTACATCGTTAAAATCCCCAGTGTTTAAATCAAATTTGGAGGTTACGTTGGTAAAATCCTGTTTGCTTACAACAATTTTGAGGTTATATTTGTTGAATTCTCTTTGTTTACATCAAATTCGGTGTTTAGGTTTAAAAAAAATGTTATTACTTTTTACAAATTGTTGTCTCCGGCTTATATAACTATATATCAATTTTGTTAATGCTGGTCCGAAGCCAAGGTGAACTAATTTGTTAATTAATCTTTATGACATACTTTGTCAAATATCTTATCGAAGTCAGCGACTAAAAACTGTGTTTTCTATTTAATTCAAATCTTGTGTTAATTTCGGAACAAGCGTGTCCCAAAATTAACGCAAGATTTGAATTTAATAGAAAACATAGTTTTTAGTCTTTACATTGTTATTTGTTTAGAAAAATACTATATTTATTATTATCTTATCGTTATAAAGAGTTATAACGATAAGATAATAATAAATATAGTATTTTTCTTTAAATTTAACAAACCAACTCACTTTTTTACACAGCATTTCATAAACATACAATCCAATCAAGTAAACCCAGCACACTGTATATTTTACCCCGAGGGCTTGAGAGTGTTTGTAACGACAGAACATTATCACAGGGGTTTGTTAACGCGAACAGTAACAGTTAACTCGTGTACAACTAACTCTGGGGGTGCATCATCCTACGTGCGCGCGGAAGGGTGGCAGAGAGGGTCGAAGGGACGCGTTTTCGGGGGTTTGAGCCCTCCGGGGACACTATAGCTAGTCATTAGGGCATTACGCTGAAATTAATTTACAAGTGTTACCAGTTGTTACTTAATGAATCGAGTTTTACGCTCGCGTTCTGGTTGTTTGCCAGTGGCATGCAATTTATCAAACAACACAAAAAAAAACATAAGAGACAAAAACAGGGTGGTTTATATAAAAAGAATAACAGATTCACAGTAATGTATTTATATGGTACTTTATAATTGGTTACATGTACTCGTATATGCTATGAGAAAAGTAGAAAATTGGTAAGTGCCAGAGCTGGGCAGGACACGAATCATTCCGGAGTCGAATCTTAGATTCCAACTCTTTTAGAGAATTCAAAAGAGTTATTCGAATACTTCAGTTAAAAATGATTCCTGATCCGGATTCCTTACATTTTTTTAAGATGATTCGTATTCAAATCCAAGTACTGGTGATTTGAATCCTTATTAACCCATTACCAGCCGAGCAATTATAAAGATAACTCTAAAAGTTGATTTTAGGTAAAATTATGCATTTCTTTTTATGATATCTATGAATGACTTATTGTATTACATTCTGTGAATATTTCTTTTAAATATACATAATGTATATGCTGTAAAATTTCAGGCATTCGTCGATTTTATATAAAAACGTGCAATATGAAGTTTAGAACGAGTGATTCCACTCCGAGACTAAGCATGAAGTAAAATTTCGAGTTTAGAAAAGCCTAAAAATTTGGTTTGGTCGCTCCGCGAAGCGGAGCGGCCAAACCAAATTTTTAGGCTTTTCTAAACTCGAAATT
Source organism: Philonthus cognatus (assembly GCA_932526585.2). NCBI lineage: Eukaryota > Metazoa > Arthropoda > Insecta > Coleoptera > Staphylinidae > Philonthus > Philonthus cognatus. The sequence goes on from OW052241.1 coordinate 32,479,691, forward strand.
TTACTTCATGCGCCACGCGCATAAAACACTTATTATTGTGAAGTTAGAAATACACTCACATTATTTTTTTTAAATGAGTAATAATCAAAATATTAAAATAATAAAATATTTACATTTTTCTTCATACATTTTCAAGTCAGGTCAAGTAAAATAATATATCAAATGAACTTATTTAATAATTTAATTAACAAAAAATTAATAATGTTACGTGTATGAATCAATGGCGCTTAATGGGTTAAAGGAATTTTATAAATATTCGAATCCTTTAATAAGGTTTCGAATATTTATAAAAGGATTCAAATACTTACAAAATGAATGGATGCGTCAAAAATAATTCTAATTAATTTTGAGGATTCGTATAAATATTTGTTTGTCTTTAACCTTCACGTTACATCAGTGTCTTATACGCCTTTGACTTTACATTTAATTTTGGAGAATGCGCCGGGTAAAACATTACGATTTTAAATAAACTATATATTTATGTTATTAAATCTGATTTATAAACATATTTAATGAAAATAGATGAGATAAAATTATATAATCTTGTCATATTATATCGAGTAATTCCAACCCCAATTTTGTTAGTCGACAAGTTGCATCCCACTAATCCACCACAGCATAATATACAATTACAAACCAACAACAAATTAACCAATATCCATCAAAACGATAATTTCCCTCTCTTGTGCGCGTGTATGCGTATTGTGTTATGTATAAATTGCAATTAACAATTACCGAAGGCGGAGTTCATTAAAACTAAGCAGTAGTACTCGAGTTACGTCATTAGGCGGGAGCGAACGGCCTAAACAACTGAATGTCGGAACAAAACTTCCCTCTATTAGCAGGCCAGATAATTACTTCGTTAGTAGAATTCTTGCCAACTACGCGAGACCTATCTTTCCGAGTTTAATTTAATTAAGACGAGGTAAAATGCAAATTGTTGACGGGCTTTTTGATGTAAAATCGTTATTGGGAAGTCGCGTTCCAGCTCTTCTGCTCCAGAATGGATTAAATTACCTATTTTATATCTTTATTAATTAATCATTACCAATATTTTAATTAATATAAGATTATATAAAAAAACTTCAAAATAATTACAAACTTTGTTTAAGCGCTAATCATTCCTGGACTAGGAAGAATGAAAACATAAATTGAAGCTCTATTAGGTTAGATCGGCAATCTTTTTGGAGCAAAGAGTCATTTTTTTAATTAAATTTGAGAAATAGTCGAACATTTTGATTACATTTTTTTAAAATTCGATTGCAGGCATCCTTTAAAAAAAGAGAAATAGTCGAACATTTCTGATTAGAGTTTTTTAAATTTCGATTGCAGGCATCGTTTAAAAAAACGCAGTGTTCCATATATGGCAGTAAGCCATTCAAAATACACCCTGTATTTATTTATTACGCAATCAAACTTGAAATTATTATAAATGTTTTTATTGTGTGTTTTAATGTGAGACAAACAGAGTAAAGACAAAAACTTTGTCGCTTTTATCCGCAGTCATAATTCAGATTCGAGGCGGTTATAAAGTTGCCAGGGGGTGAAATTGCGCGGAAAAAGAAACACTATAAACACGAGATAAGTGAACTATGATTGAGGGTAATGTCGCCGAACTCGCAGGACATTATCGGGGGATAATCCAATTTATCGTCTCCCTGCACTTAATGTATTCATTTTTTATACGCGGCAACCACAACAAATAAGCGAAACTCGGAAATGCTTCATCATTTCATCCACCCTCGGATACTTCATCATGGTTTTAAGATGAGAAAAGTTGGTGAAGTTAGTGCTCTTTGTTTGGTAGATGATGAAAATTTTAGGATTTATAGAATCTTGGGATGATTTCTGAATAACTATTTAAATATTACAACAGAAAAGTTGCTGTTCGATGGCAATTAAGTAAAATTTTGAATAGTAATTTATTTGAGTGTGTACTTTCAGTAAGTTATAAAAATCCTAACGATTACTGAACATAAAACTAAACGTCCTGATTGCTCAATAAAGTATTTTTTGAAATGGGGGAACAAGACAATAAAGGTTATTATCCGTGTAAAATAGAGCGTGTGCAATTTTCTTGATGGACGCGGACAAATGCATTATGCAGAAGGTAAACGAGGCGTTAATATTTGCGTTCTGAGCGAGTTTGTATAAGCGCCAATTTTTCTGCTCATTTTCATAGAAATTACCACTCGCAGACGCCGAATAAGACGTCGTCGGAGGGCGATGGCGATGTGTCGCCTCCAGAATTGTATATAAATGGCACATTAAAAATAATCATCCATTTTCAGTCATTATTAGAATGCATAAAGAGGGTATTTTGTAAAATAAACAGATTTTATTTTATTTCTTTGAAGGCGATACAAACATTAATTAATCACTCAGAATGTTTATTCTACTCTTCAACACTTAATTTGTAATAGTTAATAGATAAACAGACGTTAGCATACAATATTAACACGGTTCTATGAATGATATAAATTAACATGTTTTTCATAACCTTAATGGACATAGCAAAACAAGTAATGCACAAAGAGGGTATTTTGTCAAATAAACAGATTTTAATTGTTTGGTGTTGTAGGCGTTCACTTTGTGGTACATCTTAAATACACTTGTAAATAAAACACTTTTTACTTTGTTTAACCACTGGATCTTACATTTAATTGTGTGACTAGTTTCGACTATCTAGTAGTCATTCTCAAACTAAACTTTAGTTTGAGAATGACTACTAGATAGTCGAAACTAGTCACACAATTAAATGTAAGATCCAGTGGTTAAACAAAGTAAAAAGTGTTTTATTTACAAACAGATTTTATTTTATTTATTTGAAGACGATACAAATATTAATTAATTACTCAGAATCTGTCTTCTACTCTTCAACACTTTATTTGTAATACTTAATAGATAATCAGCCTTATTAATAGACGTTAGCATACAACATTAACACGGTTGAATGATATAGATTAACATGTTTTTTTATAACCTTATAACGCTATAAATCATGAATGTACATTAGGGTGTCCCAAAAAAATTAAAGTCTTTTTTTTTGACGCATACCCTCTTATTATATTTGTTTGGTGTCAAAACAATTGTACATTAAATTTCGTGAACACAGGACCACGGCAACCCGTGCCGACTTGCATCGATACATGTCTGTTCTTGCTGACTAAAGCGAACGCGAGCTGACGCATCGATGTGCTTATTATTACTTGCTATTTCGTTAGTAAACTCATCGTTTTCAATAATCCAACATGTCGGTGGAATTACGCAGTTCTAAAAATAGTATATTTTTAATAGGGGACGTGAAACATCAATAACGGGTTCAAAACTTCCTTCTAATGAACAAATTCTGGCAGTTTTATTTTACAATATTCGTGAAGTGAATTTAACTGTTAATGAAAGCGCAAATCTCACTATTCGCGAGTGCATTATCTTTTGGGAAAAGGCACGAATACCTACAAAATCTTTACCTAATTGCGTGAAGAAACTTGTGAAATTATATCAAGTTTGGAGAAACTTGCAAAAAAATGCACAAAAAGCACTAGGTATCTTTGAGGAGCGCCGACAAGAGTTTATCAACAACTTAAATAATCTGTTTGATATTGCACACGCGGATGCGTTTAAAATTATTAAAATAAATGAAAATAGAACTTTCTTGGAGTGCCAGAGAGAACCAGGCCGACCTGGCCACTTAGCTGGGGTTGACAAAAAACTGGCTGATAAAGAGGAAAGGGCACGCATTAGAACTGTTGAGGAAGAAAAGCGGCGTGCTAAATATTTCTCCGCGCCAACTTCGTTGACGCCATCTTATGAACCGTTACAAAATGATTCATCTTCGGATTCTAATGGAAATATGGATTTACAAGCAAATTTTCCAACGCTGATCGAAGACACAACCCGGAACTAGTAAAACATCTATGAGGAAAGATTTCATCACTCCAAAATTAGTAGCAGCGCTTGATAGGTGTCAGCTAAGTATGAGAGATTCTGTGTATATTCTTGAAGCTACCATTGAGGCACTTGGATATAATACCGACGAATTTCCAATAAGTAAGTCCTCAATTCAAAGAATTCGTACGACTAAACGGAAAGAGCGTGCGGAAGCCATAAAAGTTGTTTTTCAAAAGGAGGTACCAGATGTTGTGACTGTTCACTGGGATGGAAAACTGTTGCCTGCTTTAGATGCTCGGAAATCAAAAGAAGAACGTTTTCCGATAGTTATTTCATATGGAAACAAAGAACAACTTATTTCTGTGCCAAGGTTGGAAATCTCTTCAGGAAGGGAGCATGCGCAAGCTGTTTGGAACGCGATTGTAGACTGGAATCTTGAAGATAAAGTGCAAATTCTTTGTTGTGATACTACAGCTTCAAATACAGGACGTATTAATGGCGCTTGCGTGCTTCTCGAACAAAAACTTGATAGAGAAACGCTTATTTTTGCTTGCCGCCATCACGTATATGAATTGGTGTTAAAAAGCGTGTTCAAAGCGAAATTCAGTCCTGTGACTACAAGCCCTGATAGTCCGTTCTTCAAAAAGTTCCGAGATAACTGGAAAAGTGTTGATACTGATAAAATACAGTGCTATAGAGAAAAGCTTACATCGTGCCTGACTTTTTCCGAAATTGACAATTTGCTTGAGTTTTACCGAACTGAACTTACCAAAGATATAGTCAGAAATGACTATCGAGAGCTGATAGAGCTTTGTGATACATTTATAGGCGGAGACACAGAGAGAAAACTTAAAATTCGACCTCCAGGTGCCATGCACCATGCTCGATGGATGGCGAGAGCAATTTATTCACTGAAAATGTCATTGTTTAGTGCCCAATTGAACATTGCAAGCAAGGATAAAACAGCACTGTTAGACGTGTGCCTATTCATCGTGACATCATACGTCAAGCCATGGATCCAATGTATTTTGGCTGTAAAGGCACCTTATCAAGATTTGTGCTTTTTGAAGTCAATGAAGGCTTACGAAAATGTTGATAAAACCATCTCGAAAGCAGCTTTGCAGAAGTTAAGCCAGCATTTGTGGTATTTGACTGATGAAGTATCTGTCTTGTCACTATTTGACGGTGATGTGGACCAAGAAACGAAAGTAAAAATGGTTGCTAATTTAACCAACGAAAATGTGTCAACCCATGGTAAATGTTATATCCCATCGCAGGAAGAACTTTGTGGTCCATTATACGGTTAGTTTGATAAGTAAATATAGAAGTTGGTTTTTAGTTGTTTGTTTATATGATAATTTTGTTAACTGTATTTCACCTTTTTTATTTCAGAGAAAAACATCTATGACTTCATTTCGGTCAAAAGCAAATCCTTGTTTGAACGTCTTAAAATTAATGACAGTTTTCTCTATGAATGTCCTACTTTGTGGTCAAATAATGCTTCGTTTGAAGAAGCCAAAAAAAAGGTTTCAACGCTTAGGGCCGTCAATGATTCAGCTGAAAGAGCGGTCAAGTTGATGCAAGACTTTCATGGTTTAATCACGGTTAATGAGGAACATAAGCAATTTTTATTATGTTGCGTACAAGAACATCAGAAGATTTATCCTGACTGTAAAAAGCAAACTTTGAAAAGAAAATTTAAAAATAATGTTTTCTAAATATTAAATATTAAATAGATATATGATTTGGGCATATTCGTGTTTTATTTACCAAATTAACATTCAGTTCTAGAATCCTTCAATGTTAACTCAGTAGAAATGATCATATCTTATGTTTGGCATCAAGTCGGCACGGGTTATCCTTATCTAATCTCAATAATATTTATTATTTGCTTTTTTGAGGTCAAACAGAAAAAAAAATAAAGGGTATGCGTATCTGATTTCGCGAAAAAAAAAATTCTCCCTAATGCCTTGGGACACCCTAATGTACATAGAGGGAATTTTTCTTTTAAATATACATATGTATACGCTTACTTTTTAAAGAGTTCAATTTGAAGCTTTAAACGAGTGTTTTCCACTCCCAGATTAAGCATGGAGTAAAATTTCGAGTTTAGAAAAGCCCAAAAATTTGGTTTGGTCGCGTAGCGAAGCGAAGCGACTAAACCAAATTTTCAGGCTTTTTCTAAACTCGAAATTTTACTTCATGCGCTACGCATACTTAACCTTGAAAACACTGAAATATTGTGAATAAGTGAACTTCTCCTGAAATCAGTGTCTTATACGCGTGGCGCATGAAGTAAAATTTCGAGTTTAGAAAAGCCTGAAAATTTGGTTTGGCCGCTCCGCTTCGCGGAGCGACCAAACCAAATTTTCAGGCTTTTCTAAACTCGAAATTTTACTTCATGCTTAACCTGGGAATGGAAACACTCGGTTAAAGCTTCAAAATAAACTTTAAGAAAAAAAAACAATATCTAAAATTAATCAATATTGAGAAGTGTTTCAATGTTCTATACCACTTTATTTTAATATTTTTACGACATTTTTAGTGTCATTTTCAAGTTTGAAAAATTAACAATGTTTACAATAGAAACATTGTAAATTTGTCAAACTTATAAATGACACTAAATGTGTCGAAACTCTAGTCGTAAAAATATTAAAATAAAGTGGTATAGAACATTGAAACACTTTTCAATATTGATTAACTAATATAGATTACTACGTAGTAACGCTCAATACTATACAAATATTGAATATCTAAAAATATACAGCATATGTGTCTTTGTGCATATTTGTGATTCATGTTTTGTGTCTTACATTTTAGTTATATATTTTTGGTTCTACATTGTAAATGGCTTGTCCGTTAATAAAGAATTATTATTATTATATAATTGGGATATGTATACTTAATAGAAAAACTTCCTGTATTTTACTTTTGTTTGTTTTTAGACAATCTTGTTATAAGAATACAAAAAACAGTAACAAAAAAAAAATACTTAACAAGTACAAGCTAGTTTTGTTAGTGCTTGTGTACACTCTAGCGCGCGTGTGTGTGTGTGTGCGTGAGTACACTATAAGGTGGTGAGAAAAGAGCACTTGTTACTACACAAGTAGCTATTAGTAACTGACACTTTGTTAGAAGCGAGGTGGGTGGAAGGAAGAGTATTGGTTGGCAAATATTGTATTACACGACATTAAAAGACTAACAATATGTAAACGTACACCGAAAAACATCCACGTAATTGAACTGGTGAATTTTATTGATTTATACAAGAAACCCCCCAAGAACTCTCTTCTTGTATCAATCAATGAATTTCAATCACTGTTTTCCCATAATCAACTTATGGAAAATACCGTGCGATAATTTAAAGCATGATTTAGAGTAGGCTTTGAATTTTAAATTAGATTGGCACTATTGACTGTTAACACATAGTTTACCATAACCTCAAATTTATTCCATCATTCAATCAGCATTCTGGGCAACCGCATAAAAAAAATCATAATTCAAACGATCGCATGGTATGAAAGTAGGAAAGGAACTAATTTTTACAATATATCATATTTTAAATTAAATTGTACCCCAATACTCTATGAATTTTATAGAAATGCGCAAGCAAATTTAAAGAAAGCAACTAAAATTATTCTCACGTGTTTTCTTAGATCATTGAAGAAAATTTACTATTTGCATTGAGATAATATTTTTTGGTGTACTCGGACAAACTACCGCAAATAGTAAATTGTATTCAATGATGTAAGAAAATACGTGAAAATAATTTTAGTTGCTTTCTTTAAATTTGCTTGCGCTTATCTATAAAATGTATGAAACATTGGGGTACAATTTAATTTAAAATATGACGTATTGTCAAAATTACTTTAAATTATAAAAATATATTTGGAAAAAATATGTTCCATATTGTTGTACAGAAAAGTGAAATAGCCGTCTAACGGTTAGGGTTCACTAAAATCACTGAAATATTGTTAACAAGTGAACTTTACTTGAAATCAGTGTCTTATACGCGTGGCGCATGAAGTAAAATTTCGAGTTTAGAAAAGTCTGAAAATTTGGTTTGGTCGCTCCGCTTCGCGGAGCGACCAAACCAAATTTTCAGACTTTTCTAAACTCGAAATTTTACTTCATGCTTAATCTGGGAGTGGACAACACTCGTTAAAAGCTTCAAATTCAACTCTTTTAAAAGAACAATATTCGTTGTTCTGACAGTATAAAGTTCAATCCCTGGAAAACGCGGAATTTGAACTTTCATATTAAAAATGATTTTACGTCATCGAAAATGCTTCTACGAAAAATAAAAATCGGTGCAAATTGAAGCCTTCAGCTCTAATTTTCACCCAAAATGTTTTTTTTTTCGCGGAGCGACCAAACCAAATTTTCAGATTTTTCTAAACTCGAAATTTTACTTCATGTTTAATCTGGAAGTGGATAACACTCGTTAAAAGCTTCAAATTCAACTCTATTAAAAGAACAATATTCGTTGTTCTGACAGTATAAAGTTGAATACTTGTACCATAAACATTCGATTTTCAGTTTCGGGACAAAATATGAGAAGTTTGAAATATCCCTGGAAAACGCGGAATTTGAACTTTCATATTAAAAATGATTTTACGTCATCGAAAATGCTTCTACGAAAAATAAAAATCGGTGCAAATTGAAGCCTTCAGCACTAATTTTCACCCAAAATGTTTTTTGTGGAAGCATTTTCGATGACGTGAGATCATTTTTAGTATGAACGTTTAAATTCCGCGTTTTCCAGGGATATTTCAAACTTCTCATATTTTGTCCCGAAACTCAAAATCGAATGTTTATGGTACAAGTATTAAACGTTATACTATCAGAATGAATATTCCATATGGATTTTTCAATAGGACTGATAATTTATTATTAAAGAAAATCGGATTATACAGGGTGACCCATTTTAATTTATCCACTGGAATATCTCGACAAATATGCATCGTACAAAAAAAACTATCGAACAAAAGTTTATTGGTTTCGAGGGGGCCATCCGATCCTGTGAATTTTTTTTCACCCCTATTCCTTGGGGGTAACTTTGATATCTTAAACAGGAAACCCTATTTTTTATTGCAGATTCGGATTCTACACCAAAAATTATGTAGGTTTTATTAATTAATTTTTTGCTTGGATGTGTTTAAAAGTTGCACCATTTTTAAGAAACACGTAAATTCCCATTGAATTTATATGGAGAAAGTATTATTGAGTTAAAACCTTTATATTGTTATCGTTGTCCTGATAAACGACATGGTCTGGTATTGCTACAAATCTTAAACATCACTTAATATGGACTTAAACACCGCAAATAATTATGAATTTTGCCATTGCAATGACTTTTACTTTTTCTTCCTATGTGCGTCTTTTTTTTTTATTTGGGCCAATTGTGCGCCGTTTCAATGAAAAAAACACGTTTTATAAAAAAACTGTTTTAAAAATGAAAATTAAAAAAAAACGTTTTTTAACAACCCTGATTGGAATACCTACACTTGAGAGCAAAAACTCACTCCCTCTAGAAGACAGGGAATTTTTCTTTTATGTATACATAGCTTTGTTTTTATTTATAATAATAACATTTAATGCATTTTGATAAATTAAAACTAGTGAAGAATCAAATAAGAACTTTAGAAATTGAAATGTTCGTTGATTTATTTAGTCAATGAAACGTTTAGTTTGAGTTAGAATATAACTTTGTCCATTATCCAATTTTCCGTACTATTTAATTCAATGATTTACTTATATTAATTAAACCTCCCCTCTGACCAATTTAAACATTTCACTAATGGGGATTAATTTAAAATATTTATAGCAATTAAATGTATTTGTCCGGATTAAGTTAATTGATCGGCGTGCGCTTCCCAAAAACATTCGTTCACGTTTTCCCTGTTGAATTCAAACAGGATGTTTCTTTCATTTACCAAAGATCATTGTTTTTTAAAAGTACAGGTAATTAGGTGTGTCGTAAATTGATAGAGATGTATCGGTTTTCAGAGTATGTGAGAAATTAAAAGTAGGTATAGTCCACACATTACTATTTACCCGGACGTTATAGAAAACAAAACACAGTATCATAAGCGCATGTCCTCGTTTTTGTTTGATTTTATTTGACAAACCTGTCAGTGAGCAATCAAATTATTTTACAAGAAGAAGCGACAAATATTTTAACGAACTGAGAATATTTTAAATAATTTCAATCCATTTTATACAATACTTTTTTTGAGTAAATAAAATCAATAGACATTTTCGTATTTCATCAAAATATATGATGACATAGGTTTCTTTTTCTAATATTAGTTGAAGTGATACTTTTATAAACGCATCATGAATTAAACTTGCCTCTCCTGATATACCGGGTGTTGATTCGATCAGAGATACATAGGTATTTAAAATGTAAAATCAAATTTATACATTTTCTTGCTTCCAGGGTCATTTTAGAGGAAAAGTACAAGAGTAACTAAAATTGAGCAAAAATCCTAGGTATTTAGGTCGCTACTTAGTTAAAATCGTCGATTACTATTTTTTATCAGTTTGTAAAAAATAGGAAAATTTAAAAAATAGTCTTAAGCCGAGTCTCAGGAAATAAAATAGACATTTTTAGCACGTCATTCCAGACATTTAGAGCTTTAATACTCGACTTTTTTGCCTAAAATCATTAAAGCAGTACCCGTACCTTTTATTTAGGGCCCCTTCTCGATTCTAGAGGTTTAGTATCAAAAATAATGACTGAAGACCGGTGTTCTTGAGGCTATTTATTTTAAATTTTCATAATTCTCAAAAATTGATAAAAAAAAATAGTAAATGATGTCGAATTTCAACTAAATAGCGATCTCAATAGGGAGTTCTTTTTGCTTAATTTTTGTTTACTTTCATAATTTTTCTCTAAAATCACCCTGAAAACAGAAAAATTCACAAATGTTTAACATGTCAAATCCCTATGTTTACCTTATCAAATCAACACCCGGTAGGTGTTATGTCGACTATAGTAATAGAAAATGCTATAATTGTAGCTAGAACGAATATAAATCAACACTCGGTGAGTGTTATATCCACTCTAGTAATAGAAAATTCTATAGTTGTAATTAGAATTAATATCTAATATCAGAACTAAAAAAAATCCAAATTCCACCACTTGTTTTTACTTAAAATAATTAAAAAATGGTTGACCACTTTTTTTCACCCGCGGTTGGTGATAGGCAAAACAATTCTAAAGAAGTGGTATGTTCATCCACCATAGCTTATTACCAAAAAAATTGTATTTTCTTTAACTAATACAGTGATAAATGTTTATAAATACATTTATCGCTCTATAAGTTGAAGAAAATACTATTTTTTGTTAGTCACAATCGTGTTTCAAACTTGCATCGTACAATATAGTCATCGTATCGACTCTAGTTATAGACTATTATAATAGCGTTTTATATAACAAGGGCTGATATGACATTGTTATTTTCTACCGATATTAGTTAGTGTGTGTAAATCACGAGTGTGAATTCATTCATCTGTTTGAACAGACAGCGGCCATTATAGGGCGTCGCGTGCAGGGCCAATCAGACGGCGCGGCGCGACTAGGGCGACGCCAATCGGCGGCCGGGGGCAACAAAACGCATTCACATGTTTTATGTAGGGACGAGGAAGGATAATTAGTGGGCCGCGCTTTCTATGATTTATAATTGTTGGGCTCGAGCACGCGCTCCTTCTCCCTTTCGCGCCCTCTCTCCGTCGCGCCTTTGTCCCTACGCTTCGCGTCCTATGGCTGCGCGCCGGCGATGGGATGAATTTATACTGGAGATTGTGAAATCGTGGAAATCCACAAGGGTTTACAAGTAAGAAATTCAGATTGTTTGATAAAAATATTCCGGATTAAAACTAACTAGCGTTTGAGTAATTTGGTAAATGTCATAAGTCTAGCGTTGTGAGCGTGCTGCAATTGTCGCGAATTGAAATTGCGATTGTACGTGCAGAGATGTTTGTAATTATTACAAAAAAAAACAATCTGTGTAAAGAACGTGAAAGAACGCGCCGACAAAGAGATGAATTTATACTGGAGTTTGTGAAATCGTCGAAATCCACAAGAGTTTATAAGTAAGAAATTCAGATTGTTTGATAAAAAAACATCCGAATTTAAACTAGCTAGCGCTTAAGTAATTTGTTAATTGTCATACGTCTAGCGTCGTGAGCGTGCTGCAATTGTCGCGAATTGAGATTGCGATTGTAGATACAGATATGTTTGTAAATATTACAAAAACAATCGTTGTAAAGAACGGCAAAGAACGTGCCGACGAAGGGATGAATTTATACTGGAGATTGTGAAATCGTCGAAATCCACAAGAGTTTATAAGTAAGAAATTCAGATTGTTTGATAACAAAATTCCTAATGAAAACTAACTAGCGTTTAAGTAATTTGTTAAATGTCTTAAGTCTAGCGTTGTGAGCGTGCTGCAAATGTCGCGAATTAAGATTATGATTGTACCTGAAGAGATGTTTGTACATATTATAAAAAAACGGAACGGTAGATATCAGAAATTCAGCACTTAACAATATTAATTAAATACAAAAAATCTCACCTGTATCCTATCTTCTGGTAAATCCGTTTTGAGGCTGAGCATTTCCCTAGCGTAGACGTCCGGATAGTGCGCGTCCTTGAAGGCCTTCTCTAGTTCCTCCAACTGGTAGCTGGTGAAAATCGTCCTACCACACAACCCACCAAGGGTAGTTTACTATGTTACACACAATCAACCCACCCCACAACAACAAAAAGCAACCCCACAAACGACACTCTAGATCCTGAGCTAAAGATTTTTTGTTTTGTTTTTGTAAGATCAGGGTTAATAGTTACCTATGGCGTCTTTTCTTCTTCTTCTTCTTGTTAAAACCACCGATGCCGTCTGACACGTTGAAGTCTTTGGTATTATCTAGTTGACCTATAATAAATAAAATAAAAATGTTAATTAACAAACTCAGTAATTTTAATAATGATTTAAAGGCTGATTCTTTTTGTTTATTTAGTCTAAATAACAATTTTGTGGTAATAAAGAGTCAAATTCTACCAGCAATCGTCAACTTATAATCTGCGGACATGTATCTGATATGAAACTACAATTTTGCGTTAATAAATGTCACGAAAGTGAGGGATGGTAATTTCCAAACATCGAAGTGCAGATAAATATTAATTAGATTGCGCCCCTCGAGTAATTTATTTCTTCTAGGGAGTAAGTAATTTAATTGATGAAGTGTACATGTCCACATGTGTATTACAACCCCCTAAACGGCCTTAATCGACCGTCAAGTCGCCCCAAGAGATAGGGTAGTTACCCTCAAAACATCCAGTTCTTCGGCCTCTCGTACATATGCTCACTCTAATTCACAAATAGTGAATTAAACAAAAAGGATTTATTTTTCTAAATATCCCAAACAACAATAAACGTAGAAGTACACTGAAATTAATTCTAAATAAAATTATATTGTGGAGAACTCAACCATCAATATAAAAAATTAGTGCGATTTAAATCAGCCCACTGAACAAACGCATATAAGTAATGTTTCGTCAACATTAAAATAACGTTAAATGTTGCTACAATGTAATATAACGTTATCTGTTTGTTTTTTGCTCAGTGGGAATGTATGATTCCAAATAATATGTAGAGTTTTCGTCTACCTACAAAAGATGATATAATTATTGTGCATTGTATTTCAAGAATAAATCAAAAGGGATGTATTCTATTAAAAAAAAGTTGAGGAGCAGAGTTTCAGTTTTCTTCATCTTCTTAAAAAAATACTAAAACTGTAAAACAGATTTTGAAATAAACAAAAGAGTTTTTCCTACTTAAAAACATGCAGGAGGCTTTTATTAAAACTTAATTCCGGGTGGCCATGAAAGTATTACCTACGCCATTACTCAAGCAATATAAATGGAGTTTTGGGATGTATATATACATTATTGTTTTGGGATGTATACAAAAAACTATATCTTGATTTTGGCGTAGTATTAGCTAGGAATAATACTTCCGGTTTAGCCGGAAATGATATCATTTTTTTTTTATTTTAAATTGCAGCCCCAACTCTTGTCAAACTTGGCCTGCTAAGTGAATTTGAAAAATTATTAATTTTGAGGTTAATTTTAACGTGAATATCAACTTGTTATACATCATTGGAAAGGGAATTGAGACGAATTTAACAGTCTCTAAATTCCCTTTCCAATGATGTATAACAAGTTGATATTTACGTTAAAATTAACCTCAATATTAATATTTTTTTAAATTCACTTAGCAGGCCAAGGAATTGTAACTGGGACGAAACATCACAAAGTAGGCCGTGAAATGGTCATGTTACTTAAAAACAATTTCTAATTACATCGAATATTTTTTCCAGTTGCCGACAAAAAAAGTTAAATGCCAAAATTATAATGTCCAAAATTTTAATTTATAAAGGCACTGTAATATGAAAATTTTAAATAGTACCCTCCTCTTTTTGTAATAATAAAATTCTGTTTAAAAGTTCCTATTCAATTATGTATTGGAAGTTGATATCAGTTCAAGACAACTGTATTCAAGTTTTTAAAAGTTTGCCCTAAGTGGGCGTTATAATAATAATAGCTAAAAAATTAATGGCAGGTTGATCTTAGATAAAACAAAGGCGTTGAGTGGACTGTCATAGACATTTCAAGGCCCACTTTATAATGTTTCATCCTGGTTACAATTCCTCGGCCTACTAAGTCAATTTCAAAAATATTGGTTTTGAGGTTAGGTTTAACGTAAATATCATCTTGTTGTACATCATTGGAAAGCGAATTTAGAGAGGAATATGACAAGTTAGAAAAAGGTTGACGTAATTCAAAATAAGATAAATTACATCACTTCCGGCAAAACCGGAAGTAGTTTTACTAGTTAATACTATGCCAAAATAAAACTATAGTTAAATTATAGATACATCCCAAAACTCAAATGTCTACATTTTATATTGCTCGAGTAATTGCGTAGGCAATACTTTCATGGCCACCCGGTTTAAAGGAATTTCATAAGGAAAAATGGTTCATTTCTAGAAAAGTAAGATTAATGAGGTTGATATTATTTTATTATTTCAGTACATCTATTCTAAAATGCAGTATTATTCTCAATATTACTAATATAATTTCAATATTTTTGTGTATTTATTTTAAAATTTATGATTAGTGGGTAGTTATCCAATTCACGGTTTGTGCATGTTCGCCCGTTTTACGCCCTTCGAGGGCGATAAATAATAAATGTTCATCCGGTATTCTGTGGAGGGACATAAAGTTCTGGTGTAAAACAAGCCGCAGTGCAGAGGGCTGTAAAACCAAATGGCAAATGGACCAAACTGCCGCCCCCCAATTCCACCCCCCCTTTCGGCACCGTATAAACAGAATTACTAATTCACACACACAAGTTTTAAAATGCACTGACGTTGAAATATCTGACGCTATCTAAAGTCTAGACGGTCGTTCGTAGATGGCGAAACCGCGCAACGTTCACTGAATATTTGAAATAAATGCAATTTATACAGGGTGGTTGATTTTTTAGTGTCCAGCTTATATCTGGTAAAATATTGAAGATACAGAAACAAGTTTAATATGAAACTTATCATGTATAACGTGATCTACAAGATTAAAAACATTATTTTTTCCATGGTCTACCGTTTTTCCGGAAAAATGTCAACATTATTTTTTTTAATGCAATGACCATTATATTTTTTTAAGAATTAGATTATTAGTCAAATTCTCTTTACAATAATGTATCACAAGTACTTCTTGGCTTTTAAATTATGCCTTATAACGGAATTATTGTAGTCATATGATATTGTTTTATTTGAGGACCCTAGAAGCCAAGGGATATAAGTGCACATTTGATAAAATTGGAGTTCGAAGTGTAGAAATGGGTTTTTAGATACATTCAATCATTTGTTGGCAACAGGATATTACTTATATTGGTAAATAAAAGATAATTCTAGTTTAACATAAGACATTGAGTGCAAATTTTCGGTGTCACATAAAACTCTCTGTATAATTGTAATATCAATATTTTGTTGCAAACAATAAAACTCGTTTTTTATATTTTCTCTTCTTCGCCTTTTTTCACTCTATATATGTGTGTATATAAATTTCTGGCTGGCATATTATGAAGTGGTACTAAATTTAAATCCCCCAGCGGCGTCCCGGATAACGCGAAGGGGGGTCCGGGAGGGGTGGGGTCTACCCCCCGAGGGAATCACTCCACTTGGGCATAATTGAATTTTCAAACCGGCAGCTTATTGGTAGGAGATTGGTTCTCTGTGTCGATTAGTTATTGCCAGCCTCTGGATCTCGACATATGGGCAATTTGAAAGCGGAAAAAATGAAACAGGGAAAAGTTGAGAGAAACGAATTCGCTCGGGTATTTTTTTTTCAGCACCGTGAAAATCGATTTGTTCCAAACACAACATACATTAGATGTGTGTGTGTGTGTGTGTGTGTGTTACAGGCATTGAAAAAAATCCCTATCAAACCATTGATAATGATTGTGACCGAAATGTACATCTGGTATAAAATAAATTTTTGAAAAAAAGGTTAAAAATTGTTTTTATTTAAAGTTATTATCATCTTTACGTAACTGATTCATATTCATCCCTATTTTTATTTAAAAAAAAAGTAGTAATGTGAGAAAATCTTAGTTGTGCGTGTGTGTGTGAAATTTACTCAATTTACAATAAAAAATTATTATTATTAAATTGTATATGAAATTACTTACTTTAAAACAGTGTACGTAAACTCTGTTTTTTTTAATATGACCAAACTTAGGGTGTACTTACTGCGAACAGTTGCAGTCTTGCTTTAACACTTTACACATCAAATTTTGAGATATTAGTAAGTGATAATCAATGTGATAAATAAATCACAATTTGTCAAATAAATTGTCACGGTGCAGAGTTTCAAAAAAGAGATTTTATCTTTTAAGTATACTTCACATATTCCATATAAACATTTCTTAAATTAATGAACATTGTGATCAAAACTAAGCAGTATATTTTGAACTTCACTTTAAATCAGTGTTTAATACGCGTGGCGCATGAAGTAAAATTTCGAGTTTAGAAAAGCCTAATTTGGCTCGGTCGCTCCGCTTCGCTACGCGACCGAGCCAAATTTTTAGGCTTTTCTAAACTCGAAATTTTACTTCATGCTTAATCTGGGATTGGAAACACTCGTTAGACGATCAATCATAAATTTGTTTTGCAGATTTTTTTATTGTAAAATTTATAACTAAAATAAATAGCGTTGATGTTTTAGTCAATTTGTGGTGTATATGATATTGCTTCAAGTTTGACTAATTTTCAATTTGATTACGTTGAAAGAATGGTAACAGTAAATTTAATGAATTTCATACAAGTAAATCTTAAGTTTAGTTGATTTTTTTTCGAATAAGGTATTTTACTTTTACATACTGTAGATTTGCTTAAATGAAAATAATAGATTTTCTTTTAGACATGTTTTGTATTTGTATATGTTTATTTATTGTGGAATCTCCAATTGAACACAATACATTAAAAACGTAGACAGATCAAGATAACGTGTTAAAATTAAATACAGGGAAATTTTCATTTAAATATACATATGGATACGCTTTTTAAAAAGAATTCAATTTGAAGCCTTAAAAGAGCGTTTTCCATTCCAAGGTTAAGCATAAAGTAAAATTTCGAGTTTAGGGACCAAACCAAATTTTCAGGTTTTTCTAAATTCGAAATTTTACTTCATGCGCCACCCGTATTAAGCACTTGGAACACTTAGTTTGATAATGACTACTAGATAGTCGAATCTATAGTCACAAATTAAATGCAAAATACAGTGGTAAAACAAAGTAAAATGATATTTTTGTATTATGTGTGCAAAATCAGTGTTTTTTTGACGCATCGAGAATGCATTTTTAGTCGAGACCGCAGGTCAAGATTAAAAATAAATTCGAATGCGTCAAAAAACATACTGATTTTTCTCACAAAATACAAACTACATTTTTTCTACAACCGCAAAGGTAAAATACAAAATACATTTTTTCTACAACCGCAAAGGAAGAAATTCTAGCATAAATAAGTTTTTATTTATTATTCAATTTTGTTAATTTAAATCGACATTATTAACTCCATAACAACCGTAATAAACAAGGTTTTATTCACTAGTGAACTAACATTTTTTTAGGTCACTAGTGAGTTAAAAAATTTGTTATATAAACAATTACAACAACTAAACTTTACAACAATTAAAATATCTTGGAAACCTGCGCGTTTATCACAACGAATTTAGTTCAAAAGTTAAAATCAAAGCAATAATAATAATAATAATAATAATAATAATTCTTTATTAACGGACAAGCCATTTACAATGTAGAACCAATCTTTTGTCTAACCCCATAGTAAACGTTTACTTTCTTAGAAAGTTAAAAAAAATAATCATATAATAACATTACAGAACGCAATGTTTAATAACTTAAAAAATATATATATTACAAAATTGAAAACAGAAAGAAACATATCATCACACACATTAAGCAATAATATTTATACTTGATGCCAAACGTATGTAATATTCATATAAGTAAATTTATCTTTACTTATATGAATGCTACAGTTATTTAGGTTATTAAAGTTTATGTGTAAAGGTCCAACGTTAGACAAATGTATATCTTCTTGTTTTTTTATTTCCATTTTCGATGAACTCTGGATCGATTCATTCCTACCAAGAACGGCTGATGATTGTTCAATAATTCTCTTGGAAACGTCAATTTTGTTATTCAGAGAATCTTCTATATATCCTTCCACAACACTATTTGAACGCTATCCACCATGTCTTTTTACTACTGATAAATCTGCCCCAGAATCTGCCAGCAGAGTAGCACTCGAACGCCTGAAACTATGACCCGTATATTCTTGTAGATTATTAAGACCTAGGAACTCTGCGATTTTTTTAGGAAATTTTGATAGTGTATTAATTCCAACTGGCTGTACAGTGCATTTTTTGTTCTTAAAGTTAATGAAAAATCGTTTATGGGAAACTTGTTTAGGACGTAACATTCTGTATTTTCTAAAAACGTCAATAGCTGGAACAGAGTTACATCCATTGATAATGGTGAATGTTCTAGGCTTATGAGTTTTGGTATCCGGTATTTTTACTACAATTACGTTACCCCTGTCTTCTATGTCATCTACTGACATAGCAACCAATTCGCCAATTCTGCATCCTCCAAAAAGTCCAACAATTAATACAACCTTTGTTAATAAATGTTCATCATCAGAGGCAGCATCCAAAAATCGTTCCATTTCCTCTAATGTGAACACCTTAGATTTCTTTGGTCTGTGCCCTACTGATTGTTGCTTGAGAAAAGCAGAGACTTGATGAAATCTGCTTATGTCTACATTTTCTTTTACAGATAACATTTTTTTCAATTGGGAGTAGTAAGACCACACTGATGAAGATTTAGATTTTTTGGATTTTTCCGAAATATATGCCAAAATTATACTTTCATCTACTTCTTTTGCTTGCTTTTGATCCCTCCATTTACAAAATTTTGCTTATTCATTTTCATACGAAATTTTTGATTTTGCAGGTATCACTTTTTTACTGCTTCCAAACCCTCCTCCAGAACTTCAGACGGTACAAATACTTCATCATCTGGTTTTTCTTGAAATACTCCAGTGAGTTCAGACATTTTTCTGACACGAGATAGAAGTTTTACAAATTTTGAAAATTATAAATAATACGTCGTCATGAAAATGGATTTCACAGTCTACATAGTTTTTCAACATTTATTTAAAAATAAATGTAAAGTACATTTTCTTTACAATTTCGTCCAAATTGAATAAAAACATATATACGCCACGTGAATTAAACGCCTTTATTCACTCAAAGAAATGATTTCACTCGCGCCGAGGCGCTCGTGAAATCAAAAATCTTTTTGCCAAAGAAATCAAAAACGCAATACGAAAAAACAAATTGCCAAATTCGTGATTGGTGTGCGAAGAAAACGATAATAAACATTTCCAAGTAGGTACTTTTGGCCTATTGAAAAGAGAAATCTACAAATTTAAAATCACCTACAATATGAGCACCTATGGATAATTAATTACTAGGTATCGAAATAAATAAAAAAATGCTAATTTATATTTTACATTATTGCCGCCATATTGGAATTTAGCGTGAAAAAACGACAGTTTTTCACGCTAAATTATTACATTTTTTTTACGCTAAATTATTACATTTTATCACGGTGAATAAATGGCACTTTGTAAATTAAAAACGGTGTCAATGTCACCTTTTTTTGACGGTTGTAGAAAAAAGTGTTTTATTCCCAAGTTTTAATTAATAGTTTATAGTTTAAAATGTTTTACCACGGGTTAAGGGAGAAATTAATTAAAGATCGAAAAAAAAAAGTTATATTTGATAATAGATTTGGCGCAGTCAGTTGATTTTGGACTGCGCCAAATCAACAAATAATGTTATATAATTTTATTTCAATTTGAAAAAATGCTAAGACGTGAATTTATACCGAGTGTACATATATAATTAATAAAATTAGATTTGTCGAGCGTTTCGCTTCAGTAAATTTATAAAATATATTTAGTAAATTAATTTATTAAAAGAGCTGTAGAGTAATCGATGAAATCCCCTCGCTCGTGCAAAAAAAAAACGGGAAAATCTAGGGTGGTGTGCAACACCATAAAAATAATGAAGACATTCGCATGGCACGATCATCCCCCGGATGTAAACAACCCTCCTACAGTCACCCAAGAACTCCCAAAAAAAAAGATTACGATCCCATTTATCCACCCCTTAAAGACTTCATTTGGGGGTTTTGCAGTTTAAATTTCACGTCTTTTGAAAACTCCTTTCCACCGGCTTTGTTTAGGGAAGTTATACCCTTGTGTCCTCACAATTGCGCCCCGGCCCGGATTTTCGCAAATTATATTACCGCCCCTTTTATGAACTACTCAAACCTAGAAGAATGCCGATTTGGATTTCGATTCGAAGGAAACGGACATGGATTAAATGCGACAAGGGGGAAACGCGATTGATTTGTAATCGAATCTTTTTATTTAAAGCACAATCGGTATTTTTCTTTTTGAAATACACAAAAACGCTTTGTTTAATTTAGAATTAAGGAATTATTTCAACCAAAATATTTTTTTTGGTACATTATAGAAACTCAGTCTATTCAAGAGACCTTTAAAGTAATGCTTAAACATTAGAAAAAATATATATATTAGAAAAAACCCTTCGAAGTAATGCTTTAGCATTAGAAAAAATATATATATATTAGAGAAAAATAGTTACATACCGGGTGTTGACTTGGCGAACGCAACATAGGAAATCCCATGTAAATTTTGAAATCTTCAGATTTTGGCTTCCCTATTTATTTTAGAAACAAAATGTTATTTACCTTTTCTGCAGAGGAAAAAAATCTGAATTCATTCGTGTTAACGTTTATCACTTTGCGTTTCTCACGGTTAAAATAATTAAGAAAAAGTAATGTGATTTTATAAAAATAATGACATGCCATGGAATTGAAACAACAACTGCGGATGTCAAAATGGCAAAAGATATCGCAGCCACTTGATTAAAGTAAATGTTTTCGAAACTATACAAGAAGAATGACATTATTTTTATAAAATCAGATTACTTTTTCTTAATTATTTTAGCTGTAAATTTTCTGACGTTTGTTGATTTTTAAAAGAGTTCAATTTGAAGCTTTAAACAATGGTTTTCCACTCCCAGACTAAGCATGAAGTAAAATTTCTAGTTTAGAAAAGCCCCGTGAAAATTTCGCGCAGCGATCCGAGCCAAATTTTCTGGGCTTTTCTAAACTCGAAATTTTACTTCATGCGCCACGCGTATAAAACACAGATTTTAAGTGAAGTTCAAATATACATAAATTTAAAATATTATAGTGTTTTATACGCGTGGCGCATGAAGTAAAATTTCGAGTTTAGAAAAGCCCAGAAAATTTGTCTCGGGTCGCTGCGCGACCCTCGCCAAATTTTCACGGGGCTTTTCTAAACTCGTAATTTTACTTCATGCTTAGTCTAGGAGTGGAAAACACTTGTTTAAAGCTTTAAATTGAACTTAAAAAAACAGGGAATATCGGCAGTTGTTGTATCAATTCCATGGTGTGTCATTATTTTTATAAAATTACATTACTTTTTCTTAATTATTTTAGCTGTAAAATTTCAGACATTTGCTGATTTTGAAA
This sequence comes from Philonthus cognatus, assembly GCA_932526585.2. NCBI lineage: Eukaryota > Metazoa > Arthropoda > Insecta > Coleoptera > Staphylinidae > Philonthus > Philonthus cognatus. Next base: position 32,501,824 of record OW052241.1, read on the forward strand.
AGAGTTAAATCTGAAGCTTTAAACGAGTGTTTTCCACTCCCAGACTAAGCATGAAGTAAAATTTCGAGTTTAGAAGAGCCCCCTGAAAATTTGTCGAGGGTCGCGCAGCGACCCGAGACAAATTTTCTGGCCTTTTCTAAACTCGAAATTTTACTTCATGCGTCACGCATATAAAACACAGATTTTAAGTGAAGTTCAAATATACATAAATTTGAAAATATTATAGTGTTTTATACGCGTGGCGCATGAAGTAAAATTTCGAGTTTAGAAAAGCCCAGAAAATTTGTCTCGGGTCGCTGCGCGACCCTCGACAAATTTTCACGGGGCTTTTCTAAACTCGAAATTTTACTTCATGCTTAGTCTGGGAGTGGAAAACACTTGTTTAAAGCTTTAAATTGAACTTAAAAAAACAGGGAATATCCGCAGTTGTTGTATCAATTCCATAGTGTGTCATTATTTTTATAAAATTACATTACTTTTTTTTAATAATTTTAGCTGTAAAATTTCAGACATTCGCTGATTTTGAAAAGAGTTAAATTTGAAGTTTTAAACGAGTGTTTTTCACTCCCAGACTAAGCATGAAGTAAAATTTCGAGTTTAGAAAAGCCCCGTGAAAATTTGTCGAGGGTCGCGCAGCAACCCGAGACAAATTTTCTGGGATTTTCTAAACTCGAAATGTTACTTCATGCGTCACGCATATAAAACACAGATTTTAAGTGAAGTTCGAATATACATAAATTTGACAATATTATAGTGTTTTATACGCGGGGCGCATGAAGTAAAATTTCGAGTTTAGAAAAGCCCAGAAAATGTTCACGGGGCTTCTCTAAACTCGAAATTTTACTTCATGCTTAGCCTGGGAGTGGAAAACACTTGTTTAAAGTTGTAAATTGAACTTTAAAAATAAAACAGGGAATATCCGCAATTGTATCAATTCCATGGTATGTCATTTTTTTTATAAAATTTACATTACTTTTCCTTAATTATTTGAACTTAGAGAAACGTAAAGTGTTAAGTGTGAACATAAATAAATTTAGAATTTTTCCCTCTACAAAAAAGTGAAATAAATTTTGTCTCTAAAATAAATAGGAAAGCCAATATTTGAACATTTTAAAATTAACATGGGATTTCCTAGGTTGCGTCCACCAGGTCAACACCCGGTATAGTTGATCAAAATAAATTCATTTTCAAAATGTAGAGAAAGTTTGTCTTAAGATTAAATTAAACTAAGCAAGTCTAAAATAAATCACAAATAAAAATGAAAAAAATAAAATACAAAATTAAAACTAAGTAAGTTAAAAATTATTTGGAAATTATAAATGAAACAATTAGACAAAATCACCATTCCAAGAATTCGCAATATCATTTATATTTATTGTCATTTATTTGTGATTTTTGACTTAAGTTTTACCCAGTAAGTCACCGTTCCGAGAATTCGCAATATCATTTATATTTATTATCATTTTTTTGTGATTTTTGACTTAGGTTTTACCCATTTAGTCACCATTCCGAGAATTCGCAATATCATTTATATTTATTGTCATTATTTTGTGATTTTTGACTCAGGTTTTACACATTTCGTCACCATTACAAAAATTCGCAATATCATTTATATTTATTGTCATTTTTTTGTGATTTTTGACTTAGGTTTTACCCACTTAGTCACCATTCCAAGAATTCGTAATATCATTTATATTTATTGTCATTTTTTTGTGCTTTTTCACTTAGGTTTTACCCATTTAATAATAATAATAATAATAATAATAATAATAATTTATTTCTCAACAGACCAGGTCCAATTACAGAGAAAAATATATTTAACGTACAATACATTAAAGTACACATTAAAAATAAAAATAAAAAGAAGAGTATACATTAAAAATACACAATATAGAAAACAAATATATATAAATAAAAACATACATGCGCCAAATATGATCTATAAGAAACACGTTTTTATAACATTTTCGAATTCAGTAGTGTTATTACAAAAGATATCGACAGCGTACTGAACCTCATGATAATTCCTAATCATATTGATGACGGGTGAAAATAAGTGGTGATTTGTACGAGGAGTATTATATGAAAATGAGTGCATGCTTCTTGAATTTATCCTCGGAATTGTAAAATTAAGCAACGATAGGAAAGATGTATTATCAATATTATTGTGAATGAGTTTATGAAGTTCACAAATTGATATATATTTATGTCTATTAAAAACAGACATAAAATCAAATTCACGTAAGAGGGCGCTGTACCTTACATCAAAGGTAGGATAGATGTTGTACTTGCGATAGTATAAATATCTTAGAAATTTCTTTTGTATTCTCTCAAGTGAATTTATATGAATTTTATAATAAGGAGTCCATACGCAAGCACAATAGTTTATTTTACTGATAATTAGAGTCGAACAGTCGAATAATTGATGATAGGTCAGAAAAGTCACGACTATTTCGAATAATGAATCCAAGTAGCCTGAGACAATCATTTACAACCTTTGTAATATGTTCCTTAAACGATAACGTATTATCAAATATTACTCCTAAATCCGTGTGGCTGGTGGTCCTTTTAATAGAAGCATTACATATTTGATAATTAAACAGAACGGGCCTACGAACACGAAAATAGGATACGATGCAACATTTTGAAATATTGATATTCAGTCCATTGTCTGAGCACCAACTGTGCATCGACTGCAAATTATGTTGTAAAGATACACAGTCTAACTCCGTTTCAATTACACGGTATAATTTTATATCATCTGCATACATGAGGTAGTCACAGGTTAAAGAATCAATTACGTTATTAATAAAAACAAGAAATAGTAAGAGGCCCAGGTTTGAACCTTGCGGAACCCCACTTTCAGCAGAAAATTGACTCGACTGAAACCCCATGCACGAAACAAATTGCTGCCTGCCACATAAATAAGACTTAAGAACAGAAATTACATTATCGTTGATATTGTAACGCTTTAGATAATTCAACAATTTATCATGTGGCATTCTATCAAAAGCCTTACTTATATCTGTATAAATAACATCAACTTGCTTTCCACGATCAAGTTGATCAGATACAAATTGAGTTATATTTAATAAGTTAGACTGTGTACTTTTTTTCTTCATGAAGCCGTGCTGATGAGGGGTAATGAAAGGAGAATCAATTTTATAAATATGATCGTACAGAATGCTTTCAAACACTTTAGAAAAGTTTGAGATTAATGCGATTGGTCGATAGTTTTCGATGCAACTCCTGTCACCCGATTTATACACTGGAGTAAGTCTCGTTAACTTCCACCGGTTTGGAAAAATTCCCGTTGATAAAATTAAATTAAAAATGATTGTCAAAGGTCGAGACAGTTGGTTAGCACAATCTTTTATAAAAAATGCTGGTATTTGATCAGCACCTGCCGTCATTTTGGGTTTAAGAGCTTTCAAATAACAAAGGACGATATCATCAGTTATAGAATAGTTTCCTAGAATATTACACACAAGATCACAATTAATATCACACGCAGTGCTGTTACGTTTATATGCCTTTTGAAAATGGTCACCGAATCCTTGAACAATGCCTCCACCTGTTATTTTATTGTCCCCGCCAAGTGACATGAGTCCAGGCAATCTGGATTTCTTCTTCTTTTTATTGACGAAGGACCAAAATTGTTTGGGATTTTTGGATAAATTCGTTTCGGCAGTTTTGATGAAATTTTGATACGCTTCACGAGTCTTGTTCTTGAGGAGGGTTCTGGTTGCACGGTATTTGGATGCGCTAGCATCGGTTTTATATTTTTTCATTTGACGATGCTGCCTGCCTTTACTTTGGGACAATCTTCTTAATTCATTATTATACCATGGAGGAAATGCATTAGAATTATAATTGACTCTTTTCTTGGGAATGAATTTGTTCAGTACGTCATATATAGTATCATAGAAGAAATCACATGCTTTATCAACGTCATGTATACTTTCAAGTTCTATCCAATTAATTGCTGACATTTGCATATATGCTTTATATAATCGGTAAGTTTTGAAATTATAAAATTTGATTCCTGTTTCCGATGAACTACTTGGAAAGTTAATTTGTTTTAATATCTGCACATCAATATTTAAAGCCGGGTGGTGATGGTCTTCAGCAATAATGACGTCATCAGCTTTATAAACAGTGCAAACAGCATTAACAGGAACATTGACAAAATCTAGTATTCGATCGTTGATATTACAAATATTATTGCATTGTCTCAGATTGTTGAATGATATAAAATTCATAAAAGATGCGACCTTGTTACATTTTATGTTTGATATTGTGTTTGTTTTATAATTTGGCAGATTAAAATCTCCACATATAATTGAGTTTTCGTTGTTAAAATGTTCCCCACAATATTCAAATAAGTTAACATACTCGTCTATTGATGTAGCAGGTGGAATGTAAAGACAAATTATGGCAAAACTATTGTTATTATTAATAATTTCTACGGCAACTATATCAATATCAATATTGACAACAAGACATTTAGTCACCATTTCAAGAATTCTCAATATCATTTATATTAATTGCCATTTTTTGTGATTTTTTACCTATGTTTTACCCATTTAGTCACCATTCCAAGAATTCGCAATATAATTTATATTTATTGTCATTTTTTTGTGATTTTTGACTTAGGTCTTACCCATTTTGTCACCATTCCAAGAATTCGCAATATCATTTATATTTATTGTCATTTTCTTGTGATTTTTGACTTAAGATTTACCCATTTAGTCACCATTCCGAGAATTCGCAATATCATTTATATTTATTGTCATTTTTTTGTGATTTTTGACTTAGGTTTTACCCATTTAGTCACCATTCCAAGAATTCGCAATATCAGTTAGATTTATTGTCATTTTTTTGTGATTTTTGACTTAGGTTTTACCCATTTAATCAACATTCCAAGAATTCGCAATATCATTTATATTTATTATCATTTTTTTGTGATTTTTGACTTAGGTTTTACCCATTTAGTCACCATTCCAAGAATTCGCAATATCATTTATATTTATTATCAGTTTTTTGTGATTTTTGACTTGGGTTTTACCCATTTAGTCACCATTCCAAGAATTCGCAATATTATTTATATGTATTGTAAGTTTTGTTGTGTGTACTATCTTGTGTGAAAGTGTCTTCTTCTCCCCTGTTTGTTTGTAAAACTGATTGTTTCACACACACTTGGACGCCTCCCGTTTGCTCCCCATCTACTAATTATACAATTCGCCGAGTGTGTAACCGAATATGTTTACACTGAAAACAGTTTTCAGAGGAAATGTCAATACTGGGTGTAACCAGAGACGGGCGCCACGAAACGCACAATTTTCGGAACGCTTGCGGTGTTTTCTTTTCGACGATTTTGTTACAGAAGTTTTTACGAACCTCTCGACAAGGCAGGAATCGAAAATTTCATGTGATGTAAAATTACCGATAATTTAAAATTGGGTAATAGATTCAGAGAGCTGAGGGACTGTGGTCGAATCAGTCCAACAGGCAGGTTATAATCAGTGATCATATCCAATGTTCAGCATTTATAAAATCATAAGGTGTTAAATTTTGACCCCTCTGAAATTGGGTAATATTCTCGGCAATATTACCGGAAACACGGTAACAATTGGTAACTTAAAGTTAGACATAAAACTTACTGTACAGTAAAAAACAATATGTATTCCCAAAAATTTTACAAATTCTAAATATTGTCTTTGTTTCTAAAGGTCCGTCCATACTAAACTATCACGAACACGCGTTCGCGAATGTTTGCAAACACGATTACTATTTGTTGTAGACGGCAATCGCAAACAAGAAGGAAGCGGAGCGACCAAACGAAATTTTCAGGCTTTACTAAACTCGAAATTTTACTTCATACGCCCCGCTTATAAAACACTGGTCTTAAGTGAAGTTCAAAATATACGTCTGTAAAATACTTTAGGAGCATATTGCGAACTTCACAATATTTGTGTGTTTTATACGCGTGGCGCATGAAGTAAAATTTCGAGTTAAGAAAAGCCTGAAAATTTGGTTTGGCCGCTCCGCGCTTAGCGCTACGCGACCAAACCAAATTTTCAGGCTTTTCTAAACTCGAAATTTTACTTCATGCTTAATTTGGGAGTGGAAGACACTCGTTTAAGCCTCAAATTGAACTCTCAAGAAAAAACAACGAATATGTGAAGATTTACAAAATAATTAGGACATATCTTGAACAAGTTTCTTATCTTTTACGCGGTGAAACATATTTAACTATGATTTAATAAAGATTATATATTAGTGAAATTTAACCAAGTGTTTTCTTCATTAAATCATAATTAGGACATGTATACTTAAAAGAAAAAACTCTCTGTATATTTTGAGTTTGATATGAGTAACAAGTTTATTGAAGGTATTTACAAAAGATTTATTTATTATGTTATGTTAAAAATTATTGGGTATGTAAATATAACAAAATATGAACTTAATAGAAACATATTTGTTTTTATTAAGTTTATTTATTTTTATAACTATTTATTCTATATTTTTGACGTGTATTCGTTCAAAATAATTGTATTTCTAATAAATTATCATTTTTTATCACATTTGGTGATATTTAGCCAATAATTTTTCCCGATAATCCCTTTAACCACGAAATTTCCCAAAATCCCTTTAGATATAAATAAGCCACATCTTCTGTAAACTAGTCAGTAACCTATTGATAATGAGTACATGGTACTCGCAATGTACATTTAGCAAAAATAAAAAAACATTGTGGAGAAACTGCTAGTGTTTTCACCAAGTTAAAGTATGATTTTCTTTAAAATATTCTCGAAAATACCTAAATAATCCCCCAGGAATGGAAGCAGGGTATAATTACGTGCATATTAAAACACGATAGCGATGCGCTAGAAGTCTCTAGCTATAGACCAATTACGCTGCTTCCAGTTCTGGGAAAAATATTCGAATCCATCCTCAAAAATAAATTCCTAGCTTATATCTCCCAACACATTCCTCCCTATCAATTCGGATTCCTCCAAAATAGATCAACCACTCTCCCACTCAGTATCCTAACCTCCAACTGCCAAACAGCACACCTCGAAAACAAAAAAAAAGAGCTATATTATTCCTAGACATAAAAAAGGCCTTTGACTCAGTCTGGCATCGAGGTTTGATGTTTAAGTGCAACTCCCTCAATATCCCATTACACCTAATTTATCTCATTGATAATTTCCTAAACAATCGACTTCTTAATGTCCGCGTCCAAAATACCATCTCCCGGCCCTTTATTCCTCAACATGGTGTTCCTCAAGGCTCCCCATTATCTCCCCTCCTATACAATATCTATGTTCATGACATATACAACCCCAACCCAAAGTACCTTAATCCCTCAGCATATTTCCTGCTCTTTGCTGATGGCACTGCCCTTATAACACACCAACCCACCCTTCCTAAAGCTCTCTCTACTCTCCAAGGGCTAATAGATTCGCTATCTCTTTGGTTTGCCAAATGGAGAATATCTATTAATCTAATAAATCCTATCTATTCATACCATTCCACAGACCGCTCATTTCCCCATTTAGCATAACCATATCAAACACCGTAATCAGCCCATCCCCTGCTTCTAAATACCTTGGCATCACTTTCGACCCCAAACTATCCTTCAAACTCCATTCCCAAACCATGAAAACAAAAATTCAAAATAGGGCGCGGCATTTCAGATCGTTAACCTTCCAAAATAAAGGGAGTCCACATCTATAAAATGATCTCCTTAACCCTCGTCCCTCAACATTAAATAATATCGAAGTCGCAGAACGATCAGCTCTTAGAATCCGCACAAAAATCCGACACCCCAATAACCCACTCCACAACCCCTCCAATACCTTATTGTATGAAAAAACAGAAATAATCCCTATCCAACAACGACTTACCCAACTGTCCCAAAAATTCGCATCTAACCCACACATTCATGACATCCTTAATCACCTCTGTTTAGTACGAAACCCCAATATTTCTCCCAAATTCAACAACCCAGAAACCACCATTCATCAATTCATCTCATCTCACATGAATCATAACTAACTGACCAGACAAGGACAACTAAAACTCAGGCTGAAAGACTAATGGTCGATAGCCAAGAATCTTAAAATAAAATATATGTGTAAACATAAACAAACTGTAAATTTTGTTTGTGCACAATAAAGATGTTTATATATATATATATATATATATATATATATATATATATATATATATATATATACATATATATATATATATATATATATATATATATATATATATATATATATATATATATATACATATATATATATATATATTCTCGAAAAAATTACAACAAATTGTAGCTTCTGTAATTTTTATTGTAGAACTTAAATTTTGATCTTTGTTGGTTTTATAAATATCTAAATATTATTTATTATTTTATAAATTTAAAATTGTATTGTAAAATATTAGGAGTATTAATTTTTGTCTATAAATATCTGAATATTGTAAATTATTCTGTACTTTTGTTTTCTCTTGTGTATTGTAAAATAATTGCAGTAATAATTTTTGGCTATAAATATTTAAATATTGTTAATTATTATTTATACATTCGAAACTGTATTAAAAATATAAGGAGTATTAATTTTGAGCAATAAAAACCTGAATGTTGTTAATTATTTTAGAAATTTGAAATTGTATCCTTAAAATTTTACGAATATTAACTTAGGGCTTCTGTAATTTTATTTCGAATGCTTTAATTTTGTACTTCTTAATTTTGAAACAAAGCCCATTATTTTCTATTTATGTAAGATTTATCAAAAATCAGACGCGTGTTTGATTTTTATAAATATTTAAAAGAAAAATAAAATTCTTCCTCTTTTATACATCCACGTCAGTTTTATAAAAGTCTAAGAGATGATTAATTCTTGTAAGTATTTCGAGAAAATATGCATTAAGTTACAAGTTATGCATTCAGTTACAAACTTACCTTTTAGTTATAAATTAGTAAATTTGTGAATCAAAACTGATTTACTGATCCTTTTCCGGTAAATCACTAAATCAATGTTTTAGCGGTAAAATTTATTTAATATATAAAACATTAATAGCATTCACAATCTGTTATTATTTTAAAAAACAACGTTAATATTTGATAAATTCTTCTTTTTTTTTGTTTTAAATATACATAATGTATATGCTATAAATGTTTAGGCATTCGCCAATTTTAGAAAAGAGTTCAATTTAAAGTTTGAACGAGTGTTTCTAGTCCCAGATTAAGCATGAAGTAAAATTTCGAGTTTAGAAAAGCCTGAAATTTGGTTTGGTCGCGTAGCGCGTAGCGCTACGCGACCAAACCAAATTTTCAGGCTTTTCTAAACTCGAAATTTTACTTCATGCGCCACGCGTATAAAACACTGATTTATTGTGATGTGTAAAATACATACCTACTATTTATCTACTGTATTTAAAAGTATACAGTTTATTCACGTTTTAAAAAGTGAAGAAATGAAATTGAGTGATGGAAATCTTTACATAACTCAATAATAACAATTATAAACAGTCGACATTTTTTCTGAATATTTATTAAATTATGAAACAATTAAAGTTGACTTTAAATTTTTAAAGAGCTTTGACATGATTATAAAACAGTGAAGATCGATCAGAAATATTTAAAGGAGCCTTAACATTATTCTGAAAGTTTTAAAGTCGATTAATTAATTATGATACATTTAAAGTTGACTTTAAATACTTAAAGGGCTTGGACATGATTATAAAACAGTAAAGATCGATCATAAATATTTAATGGAGGGAGCCTTAGCATTATTATGCTAAAGTTTTAAAGTCGAGCTTTAACATAATTATAAATCCGACTAATATTTAATCATTAACTAATATATTCTTGAATACAAAGCACTTTCCTAATTTTTCCATTTTATTCAATTGTGCATGTCTTATTAAAATTTCAAAGCCCGGTGATAATTTCCTTCTTTTTAAGAAAATATCGTGGAATTGGCGGAATAGAGGCCGATGAATGGAATGCGAGTTTTCTTTATGTTCCCGTCCAATATATTCCATGTCGTTTGGTATTTTTAACAAACAGTGCCCCTCCCCCCGTCGGGCCCCCAGTTTTCTACATGGGAAATCTTTAAGGAGCGCGGTTGCGTATATAAAAGGAAAAAATAATTGGCGACGCGAATTTTTCCTTTGGCTCCTCCGCATTTTCGCCGACTCGCTGTAATTGGCGAAAATTGACAGGTGGTTGTTATTTATTATTTAGAGAGAAATGAAACGAAAATTAAAATGCTCTTAATATTTCCAATTAAAAAAGCGATGAAGTACGAATTTTATGAGGATATTTTAGGTTCACTGCCTTTCATGAGAACATTTTGAGCTTAAATAATTTTCTTCGTAAAATCAATATGTATAACAACTTCGTCTTTAAATAGTTTTTTTTCTGAAAACATAATAATAATAATAGCAAATCTTTTTTCCAATGTCAACATAAAATACACAATACATTGAATATGTACAGTACATCTACACGGAATAGGGTCAACAAAAAATATAATTGTATACATCACATCACCGCGTGAAAAATTCACTCAAGTCGTAGGGTTCTAAAACTAGTAAAAACAATTTTGGACATGCTTTGGCAAATGATTGCATATTTTTATATAAGCTTTAATAATTTGTTGTCTTTCTTAACACCGATATAACGTCTTCTGAATATATCTATTATAGATAATCAAATTTTAAGGCTTTTATAAACTCGAAATTTTACTTCATGTTTAATCTGAGAGTGGAAACACTCGTTCAAAGCTTTTATTGATATTTGTGAAAAAAGATGTTGATGTTATCTTGATTTATTCATTCTTTATCCATCATTAGTTGACATAACATCAATTAGTAAATAGTAAATAAAAAAAATGATGGCAGCATGAATTAGCCATGCGAAAGCCACCCTCAGGTGTCGAACCTCTCGAAAGCCCCACCTCTCCCTCACCTATTAGCCGCCCCAAAACATGATGGTTGATGCAGCCCTCTGATCTCCGCAATTATTCCCTCACGCCCCCGCGACTCTATGTATTTCAAATTAGGACCTCACCGCACCCCGCGTTTTTCCCCCCGCGCTCAAACACACGCAAAAGATCAATAAAAACCCCCGACTTCCCCGACTGCGTGCGTATTATAATCCGCCAGTAAATCCAAATCCCTGGACCGGCCCCAAATATCAATCGACTTAATCCGCCGTACGGGTTGACACAATTGGATTTGCGGACCGCCCGCGGCCAAATTTACAAGGGGCCCCCGTTCCCATAAATCCGCACTGATTGGATGTTATGGCCGCATTACCAACATTACAAATGCCAAAATGCACGAGTTACAGATCGTTTGGCTCGCGCACACTTTATTTAATAACGCACGAAATATTATCCCGTTGTTGTTTTTTTTCTTTCGGGGGAAATTGCGGGCAAAACAAATTGAAATTGATTCACTAATGGATTAAGGATAATGCGGGATTTAGGGGATCGTTAGTGGCCAGGGGTTTCGGCATAGTAAATAATTTTTAGCTATTCGGGGTCCGCCTTATGAAATGCGGGTCGCTCCATTAGGGAGATTTATTGCTAGTTTAGTTAACCCTTTTATCCGCAAAGAAATTCTGTGCGTAACTATGTAAATTATTACTAAAAGAAACAGTTTGCATTGTTTTATACCGTGTGTCCTGTTTCAAGACGAATAGTGAAATTCCTATATACAAATTTTAATTTTATTTTGTATCTCTATTATTGGACTAAAATGATCAGAATACATTTAGGATCCTTTCTTTACGTACTAGTATTATTTTCGACGTTATATTTTTGTTTTCTCTTCGGTTTTGTTTAAAATGTAGCTTAAAAATATTAAACAAATATTCTATGGGGTGCGGTAAAATATACCCAGCTATGGAATATTGTTATAATTTTGTTATTTCCTTAACAACTGTTAAAAGTTAAGTTTTATATCAAAGTAGAAAGATACAGAATTTTATTATGGAGCGTTATTCGCCTTAAGAACGCGCAGAAATTATTAAATTGTATTTTGAAAACTCCTCTTCAATAATTTCAACTCAACGCGCTTTTGGGTAAGCGTATCCTAATCGAAGAGCTCTACACGAAGAAACAATGAGAAAAATCAAAATGCAATTAAATTTCATGGGCAAACATTATTCAATATTTTACCAAATTCAATTAAGGTACTGCCGCTAACAACCTTTCGCCAAGTTTTCAAGAGATATCTGGAAAAGCAGGAATTTTTTAATATATCGGAATGTCTATCTAGTAATTTTTCCGGCCTAGTTGCATAATAAGTTTTAATCTGTATGTGATTGTAATCTAATTTATTATTTTGATACTATTATAACTATTGACCACTGTAAGCATTTCTGTAGTAGCACAAAATTGATTAAATAAAAAATAAAAATTTAGCAAACGCTTTTTTACAAAATGGCACAGTAAGTGTTATAAACCATATTGGAAGACCTCGTTCTGGTTGTTCAAATAAAAATATTGAGCTTATTCGGGTTAATGTTCAGGCTGAACCAAAAACTTTGACAAGAAGACTTGCGGCGCAATTGGGTTTGTCTGAGCGGACTTTAAGAAAACCTTTTGCACTTACACTTGCATATGTATCCAAATTCAAACCGTTTTCAAACTACCAATTGATATTCAAACACGTTTGCAATACGCACATATCGTTACAAACTTAATGGAAGCAAAACCCAATTTTTGGCAAAATTTGATAATGAGCGACGAAGCAAATGTTTGCCTTTCTGGTCGCGTTAACAATCAAAATAATCGTTTTTGGGAAACAGAAAACCCTCGTTTTGTTCAAGAGAAGATGCAGTTTAATCAAAAAGTCATTGTTTGGTGCGCAATATGCTCGGAACGAATCATTGGACCCTTCTTTTTTTAAGATGCCATGAGCAATGCAGTTACTGTTAACGGTGAACGGTATCGAACACTGATACGAGTATTTCTGCAACCACAATTGGAAAAACTTGGCTTTGAAAATTTCTGGTTCCAGCAGGATGGCGTTATATGCCACACAGCGTGAGAAACGGTTGCTCTTCTTAGAGAAATTTTCCCTGCCAGGCTGCTCTAAAAAAATGGAGATATTGAGTGGCCGCCTCATTCTTCTGATTTGACGGCAACAGATTTTTTCTTGTGGGGATACTTAAAAGTTTATATTAATCGAATCTATATTAATCGCCCACAGACGTTAGAAGACTTAAAGACTAATATTCGTGAAGAAATTGTGCAAATTTCAGCTGAAATATTGCGCAGTTATGCTACACGCTCAAAGTAGAGTTGGTCATTGTCTGGCTTGTCGTGGCGGTCATTTACTCGATGTTGTTTTTCTTATAAATAATACATGTTTTACAAATAGTTTTCATCAAAAAAAAAAGTTTTTATTTGGGCTTATTTTTGTTTAGTTTAAAAAAAACTACCCAGCCAAGTTTTTTTTAAAACTAAACCAAAATTAGCCGCACCCTACAATATAAAATCCAAAAAGTTACTGTTCCTATGAAAAGTCTGTGTTTGTCATCTAAACTTATTAAGACAGAAGAAATAATTCAATTAAACATGAGTGTTTATACCAGGCCTTCGAACCGAAACGGAACCGTAAACCGAAAACCAGAAACCGTTATTTTTGTCGGAACGAAAACCAGAACTGAACCCAAAAAATTTATCGGTTTATTTCGGTTCAAACACGCACATGAACGGCTTTGTCAACTTGGCCCCACACTTTCGATTTTTTCGGAAAAAAATCGTTGCGCAGAAAAGCCCTTAACTAGCGCAAGCAAGCACAGCAAAAATTAAAGCAAGCAGACAATAGGTAAAAAAGTTATGGTAGTTTCAAATATGGGGGGGGGGCTAAGTTGACCTTTACCCCCTACTTTTGATTTTTTAACTTTTTTTTTATGTTTTGGATTCATATTGACAGTGGCGTAGTAAGCGATTCATATTTAACCCTCGAATAATTCAAAATGTAATAACTGCAACAAATACCAACAGATTTAAGAAATTCAAATTATGAATCACCAATGCATTGTTTATGAATGCTGTGACCAGGAGACCGAGCACAAAAATACAGTGGAGTAGTGAGTGATTTAACCCTTGGATTATTGTGATTTGATAGAAATTTCGCATTTAGCGTAATAATTCAAATATACGAATGGAAATACGCACACAGGATTTGAAAGCTCGCCCTTGATAATTAAAATGTAAATATCTTTTTAACCGTTTTATTTTTCCAAATAATTCTTGCATGTTCTGCCTGCGCTAACTCTAAGTTACAGATTACTTTATAAATAATCAAAAAAATATTACAGTGGGAGGCTGGGGTTCAAAACTAATTTGGTATTTTTGGTCGGTTGTTGGGGTTGTGCTAGATTGCGCTAGCTCTGAGGAATCTAAATCATATAAAACAAGTTTAAAAATCAAAAGTGGGGGGCAAACGTCAACTTAGCCCCCCATATTTGAATCCCCTAAAACTTTCTTACCTTTTGTGTGCTTGCTTTAATTTTTGCTGTGCTTGCTTGCGCTAGCTAAGGGATTGTCTGTGCAACGATTTTTCCAAAAAATCAAAAGTTGACCAAGCCCATGTGAACACTTGTTTAATTCTACAACAGTTTCTACTATTCTGCAGTTTTTAAATCAAAACTGTTCACGGAAATATTTGTTTCGAGGTCTTCTCACTCGATTAAGACCATTTCTGATTTTTTTTTTTTTTCGTAGAAATTTTAGTTTTTAGAAATATAGGTAAAACGATTTTAATTTATTGCTCACCATGGGCGCCCGCACATATTGGCAAGGAAGGGCACTTGATAAACTCCAAACAATAGAACGTCAAAGTTTATACAGGGCGTCTTATTTTCAAGATACGACATTTGAAAAAAGCAGGAAATTAATAAGTTTCCTGCTTTTTTCAAATGTCGTATCTTGAAGACGCCCTGTATAAAATTTGACGTTTTTTCTATTGTTTGGTATTTATCAAGTGCATTCCTTGCCAATATGTGCGGGCGCCCATGGTGAGCATTAAATTAAACTCGTTTTACCAAAAAGACAACGATGATAAAACAGAAAATAAATATTTAATTCCATTGCGTTTTCAGGCTAGACGTTTATGAAATCGATATATTCCGAACACTCAGAAAGAATCTCACTTTTAGTGTGTTCAATCGAAAATAACTCAAAAATTACGAATGGAATATTTTTGGATTTTCACATATTTGAAAAAGATAATGTTTGCCCAATATCACGATTTCACGAAAATATTTGTTTGCACTTTTAAACTAGAATATTTACAACCATCAATTTCGCTAAAACTACATTTTTTATTACATTTATGCTTATGTTTAATTGAAAATAACTCAAAAACTACGAAAGGGGTATTTTTGGATTTTTACATATTTGAAAAGAGCAATATTTGCTTAATATCCACACAGAATTTTATAAAAATACTTTACACAATTTCTTTTGTAGTTGATCGAATGTTCCATACTTTTTGCTAAATATTTTCTTTTGAATATCATTTTTGTTTCCAAATTCGCTAACTTATTCCCAAGTTATCGCATTTTATACTCGCACCAACTTTAGTTTAGAGATAAAGAGGATGATAACTCAAAGATAGAAATGTTCTTTTGTTCATGTGACGATATATTTTATTATATATCAAAGAATTGAAGAGAAATAAAACTTAACACATTCAAAACAAACATATGCTCAATTAGCGCGTCACTTTTTTTTCTTTCGTTTCCTCCCGAACAACATCAAAACATCCGACACATCCAAAGCCCGTCACCGCGCGGCTTGTTATTTTTAGAAGAAAGGACACAATTCCTGACGAGGAACATCTTTACATCAAACCCCGAAAATCTATTTCCAATTGAACCCTCGACCTATTTTTCTCCTGCTGGCCTACCTGGCAGGTATCGGGTTTCGCGATTTTTTTTAACTCATTTTGGGCCGATGAAAGGAACGACCAACACGCCATCCTCGTCGTCGGAGGAGTTAAGTTCTGCACTCGGCGGAACAAAGGGGTTATTTATGGCGTTTGTGTTTTGAGGTGTTGATCAAAGAGGCTGGAGGTGTGAAATGCTCCACCTATATCGGTCGTCCCCTTGATTAGGGTTGGCAGGGGGGTTTTCAATGGGAAGGCCAGCCATTAATTATTTGTAAGAACAAAAAAATCAAAACGAAAGGAGGAATGAAAAGGTTGGCTAATTTACCCATGAAGAAGGTCCTTAAGCTTTATTTATCCAAAGATTCTCATTCTTCTGCAAAAACTTTTATGGAGAGAATTTCTATCAAAAGTCCGATTTGGTCCAGGTAAACCAATAAATGCAACCAGTCCATAAATGATTGTGTAAAGGTGTATTAAAACTGCAACAAGTACAATTGCAATGATTTTACAACATTCATTATTAAACAAAGTTGTTGATAAGGTGAAGTACATCAAGCCTTTCTTTTCTATTTTCAGCTTTAAACATTTGTCTTAGAAACTGGTCCACATTAGGGATGTGCGATATCTTGAAATATCGATATTTTCATAAAAATAATCTATATTTATATTGATATTTTTTTTTTCGATACATTGCTAGTATTGATACCAGTGGCGTAGACGGGGGGGGGGGATTAAGGGATCAATCCCCCCATGAGCCACTAAAATGGAAAAATGAAATAAAAGGCTTTTTTCTGTTGGCTATTTATTTTGTTAAATTTAAATCAGAAATTTTAAATTATGTAAGTAATCTATATTTAAAATTTTCTTTTATATCAGCATTTTATACGGGTGGCGCATGAAGTCAAATTTGCAGTTTAGAAAAGCCTGAAAATTTGGATTTGCCGGAGAGCGACTCGCTTCGCTCGCGCGCCCCGGCAAATCCAAATTTTCAGGCTTTTCTAAACTCCAAATTTTACTTCATGCTTAATTTGGGAGTGGAAGACACTCGTTACTCACAGTCAAAGTACCATAATTGTCAAAATACTGTCGTCAGAGTGATTGAATGTAGAAATGCTATCAGTCAAAAGGCGGCCAATCGGGTGACCTAAAGTCAATATGCAGTAATAGTCGAAGTACTAAAACTCCAAATTGTACTTCATGCTTAGTCTGGAAGTGGAAGACACTCGTTACTGACAGTCAAATTACCATAATTTTTAAAATACTGTCGGCAGAGTGATTAAATGTACAAATACTATTTGTCAAAAGGCGGCCAACCGGGTGACCTAAAGTCAAAATGTCGTAATAGTCGAAGTACTAAAACTCAAAATGTTACTTTGCTTAATCTGGGTATGAAAGACACTCGTTACTCACAGTCAAAGTACTATAATTGTCAAAATACGGTCGACAGAGTGAATGAATGCATAAATACTATCAGTCAAAAGGCGGCCAACCAGGTGACCTAAAGTCAAAATGCTGTAATAGTCGAAGTACTAAAACTCTAAATTTTACTTCATGCTTAATCGGGAAATGAAAGACAATCATTACTCACAATTAAAGTACCATAATTGTCAAAATGCTGTCGACAGAGTGAATGAATGTATAAATACTATCAGTCAAAAGGCGGTCAACCGGGTGACCGAAAGTCAAAATGCCGTAATAGTCAAAGTCCTAAAACTCCAAATTTTACCTCATGTTTAATCTGGGAATGGAAGACACTTGTTACTCACAATCAAAGTACCATACTTGTCAAAATACTGTCGACAGAGTGATTTAATGTATAAATACTATGAGATAAAAGGCGGCCAACCGGGTTTAATGTGAAAACATAGAGATAATAAAAAAACAGTCGACCAAGTGACTTACATTCAAAATATTATAATTGTCAAAATACAATCGACAGAGTGATTAATCTGAAATTATCGCCATAGTCAAAAAATATCGACCAAGTGACATACCATCAGAATGTCACAATAGTCAAAAAGCAAGCCAGCAGAGTGAACTAATCTGAAATTATTGCCATAGTAAAAAAACAATCGACCAAGTGACATACCATCAAAATGTCACAATAGTTAAAAAGCAAGCCAACAGAGCGAACTAATCTGAAATTATCGTCATAGTCAAAAAATAATCGACCAAGTGACATACCATCAGAATGCACAATAGTCAAAAAGCAAGCCAGAAGAGTAAACTAATCTGAAAATACTATCTTAGTCAAAAGACAGTCGATCAAGTAACTTAAGGTCAAAATGTCATTATTGTTGAAAAAACAGTGGATCAAGTGATTAACATGAAAATACTGTAATATTCAAAAGACAGAACAACTAGTGACTTACTGTCAAAATGTCACAATAGTCAAAATACAGTCGGCCGAGTGATTAGTATGAAAATACAATTGTAGTCAAAAAAACAGTTGAACTAGTGGTTTAGTGTCAAAATGTCACAATAGTTAACATACAGTCGATAAATAATATAAAAATACTGTAATAGTCAAAAGACAGTTGAACTCTTGTAGTATTTCGACGTATATACAGAGATTCACATGCGTGGGCCCTCCTATAAGACAAGGGTAAGCCTCTCCTCAAGCTAAGACCCCTTAAGACAAGTTTTTGGGTACGCGCCTGGTGGAACTAGTTCCTTACAGTCAAAATGTCACAATAGTCAGCATAAATCGATCATGTGATTGATATGAAAATACTGTTATAGTGAATTCGACTGTATTTATAGTAAAAAAAAACAGCGGAACTAGTAGTTTACAGTCAAAATGTCACAATGGTCAATATACAGTCGATCGATTGAATAATATGAAAATACTGTAATTGTTTGCGCGCACTCAGGGGCGTAGCTCGCCGGCTGGACCCCCCCGCACCTCAGACTAACTAAATTGTAGTATTACGACGTATATACAAAGGTTTAAATGCGTGGGCCCTCCTATAAGACCGGGGTAAGCCCCCCAAGACCCCTTAAGACAAATTTCTGGGTGCGCGCCTGGTGGAACCAGTTCCTTATAGTCAAAATGTCACAATAGTAAACATACAATCGAACATGTGATTGATATGAAAATACTATTATAGTTATATCGCCTGTATTTATTGTGAAAAAAACAGTTGAAGTAGTGGTTTACAGTCAAAATATCACAATAGTCAACATACAGTCGATCGAGTGAATAATATGAAAATACTGTAATACTTAAAAGATAATCGAACTAGTGGGGTGTTTTGACTATTGTGACTGTAAGTGGCTTGATTGACTGTCTTTTGACTATGCTAGGATTTTTTCTGATTATATCTCTCTATGGACTGTATTTCAGCTACTGTGATTTTATGATTTTAAGTCACTTTAATCACTATATCAAAGATAGTAAATATAGTGATTTAATGAAAAAATACTAATAAGATACATATTTGAACAGTTGTGATGTATTTTAAACTAACGAGTGTCTTCCACTCCCAGACTAAGCATGAAGTAAAATTTCGAGTTTAGAAAAGCCCCGCGGAGAAAATTTGTCGAGGGTCGCGCAGCAACCCGAGACAAATTTTCACGGGGCTTTTCTAAACTCGAAATTTTACTTCATGCGCCACGCGTATAAGCCACTGATTTACAGTAAAGTTAAAAACATATAACGCTTAGATTACCATCACATCTAAGCGTTATATATTCGTTATATAATCAATATTTATTGAGATGTAGCGAAAAATACTTTTTTTGTAAATAGTTTTGAAATAATAACAATAAAAGTAGAATAAATTTAGTTTGTGCAACTTTGCCATACTGTTGATATTTAAGTCATCATATCTTAAACATAGATAGTGCTATGATGGACACATCACCATTTTTTTACTTTATATGTTATTAAAAAATATTGAGTTATTAATTAATTTTTTGAAAGCTAACAATAATTGACTGCTTACAATATTTTATTGATTAATAGATATGACGTCATTGTTTCCAAGGCACTCTTTGCAAAAAAGAAAATATTATAATTTTAAATATCAAATCTAAAATAAATTATGAGTGTAATACATCGCTGAGTTCAGAAAAAAATATTCTTTCAAAAAATATGAAAATCCAAAATGGCGTCCATAAGAAACACAAACGTTGGCTATGATCCACGGGTAAATGTTATAGTTATTTTTAAAAAAATGCTACTGTCAAAGATTCAGTAGTTTTTGCATAAAAAAATAAAAACGATTTACAAAAAAGTTTTTTATTAATATCTCGAGAACAAAAAAGAAATGTAACCGACTCTCTATCTCTTGAAATAACTGAGATCCCTATACATTCTGTCGAACACCCTGTAGGTAGGTGCAGTTTCTTTCATGTGGGATTATTTCCGTGTGCGATTTTTTCCTGTATGGGACTAATAGGTTTTTTCTGTGTGCAGTTTCTTTCGTGTGGGATTATTTCCGTGTGTGATTTTTTCCTTTGTGGGACTAATAAAGGATCATTGTTCTGTATGGGTTTTCCTACGTACAGTTTTATCCATGTGGGTTTATTTCTGTGTGGACATTTTTGCGTTGTAAGACTATAAAATTATCATTGGTTTATGTGGGTTTTTCCTACGTACAGTTTCTTCCATATAGGAATATTTCCGTGTGGGAAATGATTATTGTTTGTGTGGGTTTTCTTTACGTACAGTTTCTTTTATGTGGGATTATTTCTGTGTGGGATTTTTTTCTGTTGTGGAACTAATAAGTGATCATTGTTTTGTGTGTGTTTTTTTTCTTAGTAGAGTTTCTTCAATAGGGGGTTATTTCCGCGTGAGATTTTTTCCTTTGTGGGAATGAATAATAAATTATTATTGTTTCATGTGGGTTTTTTTCTACGAGCAGTTTCTTCTATTATTTCTGTGTGTGATTTTTTCGTTCGTGAGACTAATAGGTTTTTACTATGTGCAGTTTCTTTCATGTGGTATTGTTTCCGTGTGTAATTTTTTTCCTTTGTAGGCCTAATAAAGGATAAATGTTTCGTGTGGGTTTTCCTACGTACAGTTTTATCTATGTGGGATTATTTCTGTGTGAAATTCTTTCCGTTGTAAGACTATAAAATGATCATTGTCTTATGTAGGATTTTCCTACGTACAGTTTCCTCCATATAGGAATATTTCCGCGTGGGATTTTTTTCCGTTGTGGGACTAAAAAAAAATCATTGTTTTGTGTGTTTTTACTTTCTTGGTAGAGTTTCTTCGATAGGGGGTTATTTCCGCGTGAGATTTTTTCCTTTGTGGGAATAATAAATGATTATTGTTTCGTGTGGTTTTTTTTCCTACGTACTGTTTGTTCTATTATTTCCAAATTCTTCCATTGTTGAACTATTTTAATTTCACCGTGAACTGTTAAATTATCTTTTTTTCGGTGTGATTTTGTGGCAAACATTTTGGACACTTCGATGACTTCTTGTACATTAATTTTCCCCATACGCAATACATAAGGAAAATATTTTGGGTTTTCTTTTTTTAATTGAATTAAACTTATTATTGTACAAAGGGCGTGTGCAGGGTGGGCGGTTTTCTGAGAGCGAGAGGGCGAAGCCGGGCCTCTTCCTCTTTTCTCTCCCTTCACCTGAATTGGGTGGCAATTTGCAGGAGTTATGTTAAACCCTGGAATTCGTACACATTTCCCCACTTGTTTCTGCGCACTGGATCAATATCAAGTTAGCTATAAACCCTCAATTCTATTATTCCTCCTCTCTTTCAACTTTATTCTTTATTTTCTCACTGGAATTGATCATAAAAAATACACACAAGTTTGCATACGAGACAAGCCACAAAACCGACAGAATTTACAACGCACTTTTTAGTACCATTGTTTTTTTAGGGTTGAATTTATTCTTACTTACAAAAAGTACAAGAGAAATTATTCCAAGAAACGAATAACTAAGTCTGTTACACCGGGAGTTTTTTTTTGATTTAAGTATACATATCCCAATTGTATGCTGTAAATCTTCAGATATTCGCTCTTTTTGAAAAGAATTCAATTCAAAGCTATAAACGAGTGTTTTCCACTCCCAGATTAAGCATGAAGTAAAATTTTGAGTTTATAAAATCCTGAAAATTTGGTTTGGTCGCGTAGCGAAGCGGAGCGACCAAACCAAATTTTCAGGATTTTCTAAACTCAAAATTTTACTTCATGCGCCACGCGTATAAAACACTGATTTCAAGTAAAGTTTAAAATATACTGCTTTAAAATACTGCTCAAGAGTGTATTTTGAACTTAACGATATTTCAGTGTTTTATGCGCGTGGCGCATGAAGTAAAATTTCGAGTTTAGAAAAGCGTGAAAATTTGGATTTGCCGGGGCGCTACTCGCTTCGCTCGCGCGCCCCGGCAAATCCAAATTTTCACGCTTTTCTAAACTCGAAATTTTACTTCATGCTTAGTCTGGGAGTGGAAGACACTCGTTAGAATTATGTTTAAATAACAACAGATTGATGACGTTAATTCACCCACTTTTGTCAACTTCAGTCAAAAGATAGTTTATTGTAGTGTTTTTATACGTGACCTAAAGTCATCATCATTTAAAAAAAAACAATCCATTGTTAACTAAAAAACTCGTTAAAATAAATATAAAGATTTTTTTCTGTAAAGTAACATTTCAGACATTGCATTTTGCATATAAATTATGCATAGAACAGTAAATCTGTCGTATAACTCAAATATTCATTGTATAATTCAATATATATATACACACATAATTATGTTTTACAAATATTTTTATACATTGTAGACCTTTATTTTTGTTTTCTATCTTATTTTGTTTTTATATTTTTCTAGTTTAGCTAGTTTGTATAAGTAAATTCTAATAGATTTAAAAGTAAATGAGATGCATAAAACAAGTACTTGTACTTAAAATGTAGACCATTGGACGCAACAATTTAGGAAATAAGTAATAACAAAAAAATAATAAAAATGTAATATATAAGTGTGATGATCTGTAAAAATCTATTGGAATTGAATAAATTGAATTGAATTGAATTGAATTGAATTGAATTGAATATCTGTCGGAGTATTAGCTCGATAAGAAATTTTTTCAATTAATATTTGCAGACTTGTCTTAGTGAGACAACATATTTGCAGAAAGTTGCAGATATTAATTTCAATTCGTTTTTATATTTTGTAAATATTCTGCAAACTACTGACAAACTCAATTTTTCTTTATGTTAAATTTTTTTAATTTCAGACGTTTGTAATCTTTAGAAAAGTTCAATTTGAAGTCCCTTACGAGTGTTTTCACTCCTTGATTAAACATGAAGTAAAATTTCAAGTTAAGAAAATCCTGAAAATGTGGATTGATCGTTTGCGCGCAGGCAAATCTAAATTCGCAGGCTTTTCTAAACTCAAAATTTTATTTCATGCCTAATCAAGGAGTGGAAACACTTGTTAAAAGCTTTTATAAATCCCCTGCGCGATTTCTTCAAAGCAATTATTACACACACACACAACATTCCCCAAAGCAACGTATTTTTTCCTGTGTGTAAAATTGAATCACAATTAAAATTAATTAGACCTCCTGGAAATACCCCCACGAGCGAAATCCACCTCCCTTCGCCTTTTCCCTCCCACCATCCGAAACGTAAATCAGTATTTCAGTAATTATGAGCTTATTGCTCGTTACAAAATTAATTACAAACGTCTTTATCCGAATAAAGAATATTCCCGAGGCTATTACCACTCAGCGCCAAAGTGACAATTACTGCGACTCCGATAATTTTATAATTAGAGATTTGCCCTCTTTGTCGTCGGCAAAAACCGTTTCCACCCGGCTTTTTCGGACAAAAAAAATAAAATAAAGTTCCGAGCGCGCCCGCGAAACTGGAAATTAAATTATGGAATTTTTCGCTTTGAAAAGGCGACCAGCGGAGCGAGAATGTATAATGGCCCTCAAATTGGATATTATATTCTCTTTTCTGTATTTATATTAAAAAATAACAGGGTTTACTTTTTAATATAAAAGGATAATACGTTTATGCCGGTTTGCAGCCAAGTCGATTAACTTAATCAGTGATTAGTACTTTTTAAAAACACAACAATTGTATTTACAAATTGTTTACACAATTGCATATTGATGAAAGAGACATGTTTAGGATATCTTACGAATTTATAACATTCTTATGTTATAAATCTCATGTATGTTCGTTCTTATAAAAATAATTCTAATTCAAAAATATTTGAATTCAAGAAAATAAGTTTAAACATAATATCCTCACCTCAGTGCTACAACTAGATAACTCAAAAATGATCAATGTCTATTTTCACATTAAGCAGAGTCATTTCTCGTTTTGTTTTTCAAGTACTTACTAGTAACCCATGAATGATATATCTAAAACATAACTAACGCTTGGCTCTATCTTGAGGTATCGCCACTGTTGAGCTCAAATTTTGTAAAAAAACTTTAAACTCATTTTCCTTAAAACTAGTAAATTTGAGTTATCCAGTTGTAGCATTGAGGAGACGATGTACAAAATTACGAAAATGTTTTTCTTAAAACTAGTAAATTTGAGTTATCCAGTTGTAGCATTGAGGGGACGATATATAAAATTACGAAAATGTTTTTCGTGTTTGCATTTTACACGAACAACATTTTTGTAATTTCATATATTATGTTTTTATAATCTTTCATTAATGATATTTGATTGAATCAGAGGTTTAATCAATAATTAGTGGATGATTAAAGCTAATCGATCGCTGTGCAAATGGACATTAGTCTGTTAATTTAGAAATATTTCCTCTGTAATGACCTCAGCTATTAAAAATGGTGTATTGTGTAACAAGGGCGTAAAGTTTGTTTGCAACACGAGGCTTAAACCAGTAAATTACCTTCAAATATTAATTTATTGATGGGAAATTCTACGTAAAAGCAATACTACAATAATTTATCCACCCGGGAACGCCTCATATATTTACACAAAGTGTAATGTTGGTAAAACATCTGTCAACAGACCACCCCAAACGCCGCGCAACCTGTCATTACCCTATTATGATGATAATAGCGCTCTCGTATATCTCCACCATCTCTCCCGCTTAATTCTATTTACAATAAAATACGTATATATGTACAGAAAGGAGTGGAAGGGTTATAGCACCTCTGCATTGTGCAGAAATCCGGCCCTTCATTGGTCGAATCGAGTTGCAACAGTGTCGCTAATAAAAAAGGGAAATTGAAATGTGATGGCTGATGTCTGACTGACTGAAGGGAGTGGATGTTACAAAAAATATGTGGAAGGGTTTGCAGCTGTTGGTTGAAAGTTACTAATTATTGTTGAAATCATGCTGTGTGTCAAATTATAGGAAGACAACTTGGAAAAAATGTAAGTATGCAATTATTACCAGGGCTTCCGTTCTTTTTTGGGTTCCCGTTTTTGTTCCGGTTTCATTAATAAAATGTACAGGGTGTCCCAGAGCACCCACATCAGGCTTTCTAAGAAAACGGATAGTCCTAGAGAGTTGGGACAAAAAAATTATCACCAAAGCCGTATTAAAGAATCGAATGGTGATACTGTTTCTTAGCAAAAAGGTTGGCATCCCTGAGAGTTTGCTTAAAAATGTCTATAACTCAAATTTTTTAAATGGCATGGTAGGTCAAAAGTGGTATCATTGAAAAGGTCTTTGAAAAATAAGCAACTGATTCAGGAAAAATATTTTAGATTGAATTTACCAAATATCAATATCTCATGGCTACCTTATTTTAAAAGTAGATACTTAGACCACTGGTATTGGGACCAGAACAGTTCAAGAGTAGAAGTAAATAGATAACTGTTTGGAAACTGTGGAGTTGGAATTTAAGCATTTTTGTGATGAGTAAATCGGAGCCGTGGAGTTGCATATTTCGTGTAATTTCCACTCCGATTTTTAATATGGGCTGATACGGGTGATCTGGGACACCCTGTATATCGGTTCGGTTCCGGTATTCGTTCCGGAAAATAACGGTTTTTTGCGGTTTCCGTTAAATATTTTGTGTAAGATGTATTTGCAATCTTTTAAACATTATAAATGGTTATTACATAATTTTAGTCGATTGTTAATAGAAATCAATTGACACAACATAATAAAACAAACATTCTATTTAGATATTTTAATAACCTCATGAAGCTAATAATTCTAAAAATTGAAAAAATAAACACAAAAATAATATTGTATAGTTAATCAGAACCATACAATGTCATTTTAATTTATATTATTTTCAATATTTAGACAATTCATTTCTGTGCAATATTGTGTCAATAGGGAATATTATTGATCACCCAATATATTATTTGATTTCTGTACAATATTGTATCAATAATGAATATCATTTATCCTTCAATATAAATATTCAATATATGTACGATATTGTATCAATGGCATCGTTCAATGTACAGTGTCTACGCTAAACCGTTCGTTAAAAAGTTTATGGGGTTGCTGTTGCACTAAAAATTTGAAAAAAAATCCTTGTCATATGGTTGAATTAATTCTCCTCGTGTGAAATATTTCCAACTTTATATCACTTCCAGTTCCACCGGAAGTAGCATCAAATTTGTTATTTTACATAGAACACCCTATATATTAGTAATTTTTTGGATTCCTGTTTAAATTGCAACATATTTTAATGTTCGAATAAAATATGTTGCAATTTAAACAGGAATCCAAAAAATTACTAATATATAGGGTGTTCTATGTAAAATAACAAATTTGGTGCTACTTCCGGTGGAACTGGAAGTGATATTAAGTTGGAAATATTTCACACGAGGAGAATTAATTCAACCATATGACCATGTTCATGTTCAACCATGATGAACACTTATCTCTTATAGTTTTCAAAAAAAAAAGTTTTTCTAAAATTTTGACCTCTAAAAGA
This sequence comes from Philonthus cognatus, assembly GCA_932526585.2. NCBI lineage: Eukaryota > Metazoa > Arthropoda > Insecta > Coleoptera > Staphylinidae > Philonthus > Philonthus cognatus. The sequence continues at coordinate 32,528,625 of OW052241.1, forward strand.
CATCTAGAAATCTGTCTGTAACTTCTCTTAAGAATGAGATAAAAATATGATCTATATCTCTACTTATACCTAGAGGATGCCTCTACGAGTATATTAATTGGAAACTGTCAATGTTGACAATAAGTACTCTTAAAATGTCCGCATCTGTTGATTCAAGACAAAGTCGATTTTGTTGATATTTTGGAAAATCCACTGGAGCTATTTAAACTGCGATTCCAACCAATTAAAGTTTATTAATTTCTGAGTAAGTTTATTCTTTGATGCTGACTATTTTCGTTAGATTTAGTTAATTCTCTAATTTTTATTCTCAAAATATATTTCAAGTTTGGTTCTCATTGATCGCTTGATGAGACATAAATGAAAAAAAAAATGGTTTGTTTAACTACTATTATTTATTAATTCCGACCAGTTTCGACCAACAGTCATGATCAAGGAATGTAGGTACAGTTTTTACAAGTTACAAAGTGTTTACTGAACAATTTTTTTGGGGGCGATTATGAGCAAAATTACGTTCAATACTTTGTAAATTATATTGCTTTTATTTTAAGTGCTAATAGGAAGTTTTATCATGTATCCGCCTCATCAATTAACTATATTTTTAAAATATTTAAATACTTTACCTGGCAATCTAAAAAAAAAAATTAAGTTATACTACAGTATGATCACAACTTTTTGAATGAAAACATAAAAAAAGTTAAACTCAATATTTTATTTTAAAATTCTTACAAAAACTTATAACATCAAAATGATTTTTTTTTATAAAACGGAAGGTTGATGGACGGGAAATCGGGTTGGGGAATGATCTGAGTTTTTTGGAATTGACTTAGACGTTAGCCATTCAGTCACGACAATTTTCTCTGTATTAAATAATTTCATATAATGAAATGTGGACAACAGAAATAAATAACATCCATGGACCCGGGACGAGCATTTCACGTCAGAAAAATGTCGGAATGTCGAAAAAAATTCAAAGTCGCTCTCCGCGGTAACCGAAAAGACTAGACTAACGCCTCGACCACTCGGCCACTGCAGCCCCACAAAATGAGTTCAAATATAAAATATGAAACTCTTACATTTTCAATTTTAGACAAACTATTTCGCTTTTGTATATTGAATTATAAAAAAATTGTTATTTCATAATAAATTCTGAGAACTTTAACACATTATAATGTCACGAGATTTGTTTGAAGATTTTCCGAATCAAATCCTACTCAAAACTCAATTAAGTCGTGAATGGTCTTTTAATAACCTCAACTTCAATTTTAGAGAAATAATTGAACAGAAAAATGTATTACCAAAAATGACAATTTCTAAAAAATTCTGAGAGTTTGAAGCCATTTTAATAACATTCCTCAAAATGCAATTATGAGGAATTACATTTAATTAATTCAATTTAAGGAATTCTTTATATAATTTTGACACCGTACGATTTTTTAATAATTTTTTAAACATAATTTTACTCCAAAATCCAATTATTTTTGTATAATTCTTTACTTTAATTCTTATAAATTAATCTTTAGGGCAAATTATTTACTTTTCTATGCACTAATATGAGAAGTAGTTAAAACATTCTAATAATCTGAACAAATTTTGACAATATGCTATTTTTTAAACTAAATTTTACCCTAAAATTCAATAAAATGTACAGAAATATCTATACATCAAATATTTCGGTATTTTATAAAATGCGAAAATTAAACTGAAAATAATTTGTATACATTGTGCATATTTGAATACAAATTATTTTCAGTTTAATTGTAGCATTTTTTAGAAAACCGAAATGTTTGATGTATATTTTAGGGTAAAATTTAGTTTAAAAAACCGCATGTTGTCAGAATTTGTTCAGATTATTGGAATGTAATAATTACTGCTGTAAATTTAGCGACATTCGTCGTTTTTGAAAAGACTTCAATTTGAAGCTTCAAACGAGTGTTTTCCACTCCCAGATTAAGCATGAAGTAAAATTTCAAGTTGAGAAAAGCCTGAATACTGTTCAATGATATGTATATCTCCATATGCGCCCATAAGAAAAAGGTGATTTTGATATAAGAAAATAAAACCGAATCGTTCTTGAAATAAAACATGTACGTCATTTTAATAGGCTTAAAAAGTTGCCATAAGAAAGTTTTTACAGTTGGGTTACAACTTTTAAAATAAATGGGTTACAGTAACTTCATAAAAACGACATTTTATCAACTTCCGGTTATAGAGCGAAACGGTTAGAGATAGATCAATGTTCTTTTCGCCATTGATTTAAACACGAAAAAATTACCCTGGCTCGCGAAAACGGTTTTTTAATATCTCTTCAAACAAAAAAGTTTTCCATATGTGGCACCTCCAATATGCACCACCCTGTATATTTATAAATCATTGCGTTATAATTAAATAAATTCGTTTTGCTATGGCATTTGAGGTTATGCATAACACAGATGTCGTGTCTGAAACTAAGAGTATTATGTATGGTATTAAATTATTATTTGTGAACCAACAATAGTAATCTACTAAAATGTTCTCTTAATACCAAAATGTTATATTATCATTAGTACAGTGTTAAAGCTGTATTCTAACGTCTATTAATAAGGCAGTTAGTGACTAAATAGGACTCGAAATTTTCATGAAATTTATGAGTTAATGATTTATATTCTGAGCTATAGGATAGCATAAATAATGTAAGCAAGTTAGTAAGAATGTGTTGATCAATATTCTGCATTGTGATAACTATAATTGAATTTATTTTAATATTCTAATGAAGTTCTTAAACAACATCTACTAATTATTTCTCCTCTTGTTCCAATAAATTAGTCCCCCCTTTCCCAGAATAAGCGCAGTTAGTTAGTTAGTTAGCGGAGGCCGCAGGTGCTTCCACTGGCCGACTGCATAAAACAGTCAAACACGCGAACAAGCGGGAACAATATGGGCATTGTTTTCCACCGCGGCGCGAACAACGGAGCCCGCCATTTTCCAATATGGCGGGGGCCCCTATGGGGGCCTTCTGTGTCCCTCTCGCACACGTCATAAACAAGTGACGCGGCACCCTCTTTGTTTCGCCCCTCACGGCCGCCACCGCCGCCCCCCGCCGAGCCAGGGGTAAATCGCACAGTTCGATATTCTTTATGGCCAGAGGTGCGCAGATATAAATTTCATTCCGTTTTCCTCGTGTTCTGTGTGTATATCCGAGTGGGTCTCTTTTTTTTATTTGGAGATTTGTGTTGTTGTTTGTATTAAATGATCAATATCGGAGGGGGGATTTACGATCTGGAAAATGTTTTTAGTGGGGAAGAGGGTGATTATTGTTGTTTATGCGAGAGATAAATGAGGGTTGTTTATGAAGATTGTTTATGTGATTTTATTTCGATCTAGAGAAGTTATTTATATAGAGCAATTGGAGCAAACTGCTCCAGGTATGCTCGAATTTTTAATGCGCAATATTAGGTTAATGCCCGGTATTATAAACGATTAATAAATCATTAGATAACTATTTGTGAAGTAAATTTATTTACCTAGTAAACTAATGGGCAAATAAAATTGCGTATTATAAAGCAAACCTACCAAATAAATAGCAATTCTAGAAATAAATAATTTCATTAGTAGATTACAGACCGAAATTAAACATTTTTATTGTGGCCATAGCAGGAACCACCAGTTTTTTAAATTGAATTGTCAATAAAATTGGAAATATAGTATAATTCCTTATAATTATAGAGAATAACCGTGGAATAGGACAGAATTACACAGAACAAGAAAAAGAAAGCTTATTAGAAATTATAAAAGACTTAAACGAGTGTTTTCCATTCCTAGGCTAAGCATGAAGTAAAATTTCGAGTTTAGAAAAGCCTGAAAATTTGGTTCGCTCGCGTAGCGCGAAGCGCGGAGCGGCCAAACCAAATTTTCAGGCTTTTCTAAACTCGAAATTTTACTTCATGCGCCACGCGTACAAGACACTGATTTCAAGTGAAGTTCACTTGTTCACAATATTTCAGTGTTTTCAGTGTTTAATACGCGTGGCGCATGAAGTAAAATTTCGAGTTTAGAAAAGCCTGAAAATTTGGTTTGGTCGCTCCGCGCTTCGCGCTACGCGACCAAACCAAATTTTCAGGCTTTTCTAAACTCGAAATTTTACTTCATGCTTAGTCTGGGAGTGGAAAACACTCGTTTAAAACTTTAAATGGAACTAATTTAAAAAAAGCGAAAATCACACAAATAATTTACTGAGAAAATTTATTAGCCAAATAAAGTTATTTTGTATTTATAATACCGAAATCTTTGGAATAAATTAATTTATTCTTAAAGTACATTTTATTTAGGGAATAAAACGTTTTATAATACCGGGCATAAATAAAATAAATATTTGCAATTTAACGTAAAATAAGGCTGACTTGGCAGTGAATTATAAACTGACTTGGCAGTAAATTATAAACTGACTTGGCAGTGAATCATAAACATACATATCGAAGTAGTATATGTTGAACTTCACAGTATATCAGCGCTTTATACGCGTAGCGCATGAAGTAAAATTTCGAGTTTAGAAAAGCCTGAAAATTTGGATTTGACGGGGCGCTACTCGCTTCGCACGCGCGCCCCGGCAAAACCAAATTTTCAGGCTTTTCTAAACTCGAAATTTTACTTCATGCTTAATGAAGGAGTGAAAATACTTGATGGAAATTTCAAATTGAAAGTTTTATAAAAATTGCGATTGTCCAAAAAATATTATATTTGAGTTGTTCCATTGGTAACTTAGTTTTCACTTTTATACAAATATCCAACTCGACTTGCCTTTGTTGTTCCACTCATAGCAGAGGCGTATAGTAGTAGGGGCGGCCCGCCCCGGGAGGCACTTTTTGGGGGCGGCACAGTTTCACAATAAATAATGATAATATCTAGTAAGCTAAACTAAAAATGATAACTATTTTATTTCATATTTTTATATACAAGGGGCGATGATACAGCAAGTTTACAAAGCCCGCAATGAAACGTGTACACTTTGATACCTTAGTTTTTGATACCTTAGTTTTTGATCACCCCTCGTAAGAAGGCTTCTATATACTAATATTCCGAATATTCCTCACAATTGCCATGAGCAATGCCAGCTGTGTGAGAAGTGTTTCAAAATTATAGTTGATCAAAAATTATTTATGATCAACATTAAGTACTTTAAGGCTAACCAATGACTATCTTATCTATAGAGCAAGAAGTGTGTGATACGATAGACGTTGATATTGCAATAAAAGACTTTGCTTTTCAAAAAAGTAAACTAATAAAGTCTTAGTTTACAAAAATTGTCAATAAATTCAAAAATTTCGAAAGAACAATAATGCATTTTTAACGTTTTTAATATGAATTAATAACAAAATAGGTTATTTATTAATAAAAATAAAGAATTTTAAGAGACGTCGTAAAATGATGAATATAATATAAAAAAGAAATGAAATTGCTAAAAATATTTAAAAAACACAATTACTTTTTTCCATTGAAAATTGAAACCAGCTGTTAGCGCTTGCGCGCGCCCGCCCTGTCACCGCTTATCGGAGATTTCTTTAAGGGTGGTAACACCCTAAACACAGAGATCGATTGGTGCCACGGTACCAGTAAGTTGTTTTGTATATAACGTGTAAATAAATGTGAGTTTGTTGAACATCGCTGGACTTTTCCTTGGACCCCACACTGAGTTAGGATTAAGCCCGATAACGCTTAACACCAGCAATTTTTATAAAATTTGACAAGAACATCTTGGAAACTAACGAAAAGAGTTAATATTTTAATAATAATAATAATAATAATAATTTATTTCTCAACAAGCATAGCCTAATTAATTACAGCGAAATATATATAAACTAAATATAGATTTACAGTGTAAGTGAGTAGGTTACAAACTAATAAGTTAGTTAACAAATTTAGAAAACACATTCGGTAACATCTCACATCATAAACTGTTCTATACAGGGTGAAAAAATATCGACAAAGCATTGAATTTCGTGATAAAATCGACGAAATATTCAAAATATTCTTGATGCTGTTTCAATTTTTATAAAATTTGATAAGTACATCTTGTAAACTCACGAAAAGAGTCGATGTTTTAAAAATCGACGAAAAATTCGAAATATTCTTGATGCTGTTGACGTCAGGATTTGGAAAATCAACAGAAATCTTGGATATTCACGAACAAAATTAACGGAAATCTATTAAATTTACAAAAAATATCAATATTTTGCTAATTACCGGATATTTTGGAAATTCACGAATAAACATCATAATTTTTAAAATTTGCGAAAATTCACAAATGGCGACAAAATATTGAAAATAACGATAATTTTGGAAATTCCTGAAAAGCGTCAATATTTTTTAAATCATTGGAAATCTTGAAAAAAATCGCTATAGGCGCCTAATTTTTGAAAATTTAATTTCACGAAAACTGTCAAGAATTGTAAAATTAAAGAAAATCAAGGAAAAGATTTGAAAATTTATTAAAATAATTCTAATAATTCACTAGGTATTGTCGAGATTTTTAAAATTAACTAAAATTGTGAAAAATTAATGAAAACCGTCGACATTTTTAAATGTAACGAAAATTTAGGAAGTTTACGAAAATTATTAAGAGGAAGTCGACCGTTTTCTAAACGTGTAAAACTTAGAATACTGTCGTCTTAATTACATCCTTATTTAGGTATGCAATATTTTGGAAAAATAGGTTTACTTTAAGGAGTACAATCTTTAAGCCCGTCTAAATACAATATTTCATATTTTTACCGTTATTTAATAAAAAAAATATCAAACATTGGTGAACTAAAAAATCGTGTCTTAAATTTTATGTTTTTCTGCAATATCTATTAAAAATATTGACAAACTAAATCACTCACATTATAACGAGTTCCTATAAACTGTCGGCATCCCAGTAGGTTCTGATTTAATAATAATAATCTTTATTGTCCAACATTCACCAATTACAGGACAATGTAACTAAATATGATATAAATTAAAACACAAATAGGTATGTATATATAAGAAACAAACAAAAAATAAAAGAAAAAAAAAACATATATAAAAAAAACTTAATTACAATACTTAAAGACTAGACGTGTGATTCACTTAACATTCACTCAACAAAAGACATCATCAAAAACTTTATTTGCATTTCTGGACATATGAAATAGTGGCGATTTATGTAAAGTGTTCGATTTCGCCAATTTTGTGTAGAACGTATTATTATGACGTGATTGAATTCTTGGGACAGATAGGTTGACTTGCGATAATAATTGTGAACAATCTATATCATTATGTAGTAGCTTGTACATGAATTTCGCATTATGGAACTCTCTACGTACTGACAAAGATTCTACTTCAAACCTATCCAATAACCGAGCATAAACAATGCCTTGTACAGGATATTCCCCATCTAGTTTGTAAGACAGGTATTTCAGAAATCTTCTTTGAATACCCTCAATTGCTATGGATAGGTAAGCATAGTAGGGATGCCATACTACAGAAGCATATTCCAATTTGCTACGCACAAATGAAAAATAAACTGATTTAAGCAATTCGACATTGTTAAAATATTTAGTTGTGCGTATAATAAAGCCTAGCATTTTAGAAGCACTTCTACATATGGTTTGTATATGTTTGGAAAATGTTATACGGTTGTCAAAAAATACACCGAGATCCTTTATTTCTGACATTTTCTGCAACCTGTTCCCAAAATATTATAATAAAAATTGTTTATACGAATTACTCGACCAAAACTAACTACAGCACATTTCTTGACATTTAGTTTTAGTTGATTATTGGCACACCAGGTGGTTATCGAATCTAGATTATTTTGTAATAATTGACAGTCTTGTTGACATGTAATATTATTGTATATCTTAATATCATCTGCATAAGCTTGAACATGACAAGACATAGACATAATTACGTCATTTATGAATATAATAAAGAGTAATGGACCAAGATTCGAACCCTGGGGCACGCCAGATGTCGATATAAATTCATATGACTTGAAACCGTTATAATAGACATAATTAAGCCTGAAATTGAGATATGATCTTATAAAGTTAACTGTATTAGCACCAAAACCAAGACTGGAAATTTTGTTTAAAAGTATACCATGGTTAATACTATCAAAAGCACGAGAAAAGTCTGTGTAAATCACATCTGTCTGAACCCTATTATCAATAGCCTCACTAACGTGCTGCGTGAAAGTTGCGAGATTTGTATTGATTGATCTGCCGACCATAAATCCATGCTGACAAGGTGAAATAGAAGTTTTCACATGAGAAAATAAGTGATTTCAGAAACATACGTCGTAATTAGACATACAGAGAGTTTTATGTAACACCGAACATATTCATAACGAGAATTTTTCTTTTGAGTATCCATATGCATACGTTGCACATTTTTCGATGCTCGGTTTATTAAAAGAATTTAATTTGAAGCTTTAAGCGAGTGTTTTCAGCATGTAAGCATGAAGTAAAATTTCGAGTTTAGAAAAGCCTTAAAATTTCCTTTGGTCGCGTAGCGCGAAGCGCGGAGCGGCCAAACCAAATTTTCAGGCTTTTCTAAACTCGAAATTTTACTTCATGCGCCACCGGTACAAACACTGACATATTACAAAGTTTAAAACACACCGCTAAACTTTACATTGAATCAGTGTTTTGTACCGGTGGCGCATGAAGTAAAATTTCGAGTTTAGAAAAGCCTGAAAATTTGGTTTGGCCGCTCCGCGCTTCGCGCTACGCGACCAAACCAAATTTTCAGGCTTTTCTAAACTCGAAATTTTACTTCATGCTCAGCCTGTGAGTGGAAAACACTCGCTTAGAGCCTCAAATTGAATTCTTTTAATAAACCGAGCATCGGAAAATATGCAACGTATACTTCAAAGAAAAATTCTTGTTATGAAAATGTTCGGTGTTACATAAAACTCTCTGTATAATTAAATTTATTTGACGTTTCCGAGATTCACCGAATACTATGACTTATTCTAAGATATGTAATTTGTTTTTCAAAGCAACCGAGATGCCGACAGTTTATAGACACTCGTTAGAAGATTCCTATGCAAAGATATGTGGTTTTTCATTTATTTATTTACTAAAATAAACTTATTAGGATGTCGCGCGTAAAACAGTTTTTCAAATTTTCTGAAAATTCAATTTCCCGCGACATGCCAGTGAATTTATTGTAGGATAGAACTTAATGCAAAAATATATATTCTTCGTAAAGGATGCTTCTACAATGTGACTCATTTAGTTTTCCAATATTTTTTATAAATATTGCAGAATAAAATAATATTTAAGACGCGATTATGCTAGTTTACCAATGTTTGATACTTGTTTATAAACAAACGGTAAGAGTAGGAAATATTTTGTTGGGACAGGGATCAAAATTGCACTCTCCTTAAAGTATGCCTATATTTTCAAAATATTTCATTCCTAAATAAGAATGTAGTTAAGACAACAACATGTTAAGTTTTATGCGTTTAAATAGCGGTCAACTTCTTCTTAAAGTTAAAAAAAAGTTGACATAAATTATAAAAAAAAAAAAAATTGAAAATTCATTAAGAGTATCAAAATGTTTAAAATTAAAGAAAATTGAGAGAATTGACGAAAACTGTTAAAACAGCTGGTAAAACAGTTAGATTTATAAAAACTAACGGAAATTTTGGAATTTAATGGAAAACTTTAACATTTTTTAAGTTGAAACATATTTAGTAATTTCATGAAAATCGCCAAAATTTGAAAATTAAAAACTTATGAAACGTATCAACATTTTTCAAATTGACATTTTTTTGACGTCAAGTTCACAATAACGTTATTGGTTTTAGCGGCGAAATTGATTCAAAAATTAAAGGGGAGACCTTATTGTAGAAATTTGTATGTAATTTATTTTTTGAAATTCTTTTCAATTCATTCTTATTTATTGAAATTGAATAAATCATAATTTAAATCTTTATCTATTAGTATATTACTTTTATTATAAAATCAATGTCTTCGTCTGTTTCTCTAAATTTTTTATAAATAAACAATTTTAATATTTACATCTTAATTTTACGACTTGACAACTTTTTACACTGACCGACCTTATAAGTATTTTACGTTTTTGGTATAATCTTTTTACTTAATATTGCTGGTTCCTGTTTTTTTACTTTTAACAACCATTGGCGAAATTATAGCACATATATTTAAAAAAAGAACTTAAAAAAAATAAAATACATTCAAACTTCTACAATATTAATTATTGAATTAATTCCGCCGCTAAAACCAATAACACTATTTATATTTTTCAAATTAACGAACATTAAGCAAACTCAAGAAAACTGTCCGAATTTTGAAAATTAAAGGAAATCTTAGAAATTTACGAAAAATTATGAAAAATTATAATACAAACTGGTCGTGACTAAATGGCTTACCGCCTAATTCAATTCCCTAATATTCATCTTATCCCCCAACCTGATTTGTATTCCTCACCCTTCCTTAAAAAAAAATTACTTCATGCTTAATCTGGGAGTGGAAAACACTCGTTTGGAAGTTCAATTTGAAATATTTGTAAAAACAACGAATATCTGAAGATTTACAGTGTATACAGTGTATTAAGATATGTATATTTAAAAGAAAAATTCTGTATATCTGAGATAGTAATAAATAATATGCAGTGTACAAAACATTATTTAGGCAATAGAAAAATTCCAGAGCTAAAAGGGTTGACACGGGTAAAAACAAAATCGACAGAATGTTAGCACTTGACATTCAATTAATCAAAGAAATTCCATTTTATGGGATATGACATTTTAACATATGACACATGATTTACAGCTCAAATATCCTGCTCTTTTAATGACGTAAAAATCAAACACAGCTGCCATAGGAAAAATTAAACTTTGATGTCGTATCTTAAAAATGGAACACCCTGTATAAACTCTGATATTTTTATGTTTATAGATTGTTGTTTAGGGTACAATTTAAATTTCAGTTTGCTGATTTTCTAATTAACAAAGTTATGGCAAAAAGAAAATGTTCACAATTTTGACATTCTTTGCTATATTGGGAAAACAAATGAAACTAGTTGAAATTTGGTAACCTTATTTTAGTTTGCATTAAAAATGGATACTTTTGCTAAATGTAACCGTTTTAGTATTTTTATGACAATGGTTTGTTTGTGGTATAAACATATTAACTGTGGTATACCTGTTTGTTGTTAAAGTCGCCTCGATCTACTCCTTGGCGTAAAGAGTATCCTTTGTTTATTCCTGTTTAATTAGAGTTACTTTTGATAAAATCTTATTATAACAAGCGTTAGAGGCTGAATGGTTAAACCTATGCCAGAAAACAATCCAATTTTTTTTTTAAATCACTGGTTTGAATAAATGTTTACTTCTATGTAGTGTTTGCAATTGTAAACGTATTACATCAACAAAGATATGAAATTAAATGAAATCATATTTAATGTTTAATTACAATCTACCGTTTTCTACCGGTTTTTTGAGTGCAATCTACCGTTAAAAATATCGACCTGGCAGCACTGTTCATGTGTGTGTTTTCTTTTTTCTTTTAAATTTGCATTATTCAAAAATTCAATTAGGCACTTAACGCCCCCATTAATAAATAATTTTCGTCGTAAATTTCGATCGCATCACGCGAGCCGGCGGCGGCGAGAGGAGCAAACATCATTAAAAATCATCGAATTATCGACGCGCAAAACATCGGCTGAGTAACGTTGCTCAGCCATTAGCCTAATCTAATTACTCAACGCTGAAGTCGTTTATCAGGATGTTTTATGGGGGGTGGAGGGACGCGCATGCATTACACGACCCATTAAATACCATAAATAAAGCGGGATAGAGAGAGAGAGGGAAAGCCCCGGGATACGCGCGCTACAATTGATAATTATTTATGTCGTCGCATGCATCAAATTAGTGTCGAATTATTCCCTCGCATGGCACGTGGATGAATTCGCCAGTTGATTCGATTTGTCTTTATGATTTCTTGTTTTATCGGTTGCGGAAATGAATGGAATTTGATTAAATGAAATTTATAGATATTAGGAGATTTTCTTTCAGTAGTTTATTATATTAGAAAAATCGTCAATCCAAATAAATGTTAAAAATTGCATGAATACAAATTTTAAGAATGTGAATTTGTGTTGATCATTTATTCACCGGATAACTATATACGCTATTTAGGCTTCAAAGCCATCATCAGTATAGTCCCGAACCAGTGCTTGCAGAATACTGACCATTTATTATGGTCTGTGCAATTTATATATGTTTGAAAGCGCAAACGCCATCTACTTAACCTAATGGGCATTAGATGGCGTTTACGCTTTCAAACATACTTAACCTAATGGGCATTAGATGGCGTTTACGCTTTCAAACATAAATAAAGATTTTATTTTCAAACAAAACTTTCAAATTTTAACATTTAAAGGGTCCAGTTGTTCAATAGTGGCTTAAAGGAAGCTAACCTTGAACCCAGGTTAAATACCATTTACCCCAATGTGATTTAAACTAAGCTTAAGTAACCTTATAGCGTATGTGGCCCAAAATACTCGTGAAAGATCATTTGCCTCCCCTGAAGTTGGCCACGAGCCGCGCCTGGTTCACAAGTACGAACCAGGCGCTGCTCGTGGCCAACTTCAAGTGAGGTTGAATTCTCTTTGTGTGTATGCATGGTGGCGACCAATTAAAAATTTTAAATGTCCTTGAATTTTCCCCGATTCTTACCTAATTCCAGATTTATTCCCTGACCCCTAAAAATAACTTAATTTTGTGAAAAAGCCAAATATAAGAGAAAAAAAATGTATTTGATAAAGCAATTTTAAAGTGCTTGCGTTAAAAAATCTTAATTTTAGTTATTTAACAACAAACACTCGTAGTTGCAGATTTAAGAGTTGAAAAGAAAACATATCATAAAGTACAAATTGAGAAATTGCAAGATTTGATAATACTTTTCTAAAACTGATTAACGCGGAATCAAACATACGCAGTATACTTTAAACGTTGCAATATTGACAATGTTTTATACACTTGGCGCATGAAATAAAATTTCGAGTTTAGAAAAGCCTGAAAATTTGGATCCAAATTTTCAGGCTTTTCTAAACTCAATTTTACTTCATGCAACTATGAATGGGGGTGTTTTTGAATTTGCACATATTTTAAGAGAGCAATGTTTACTAAACATCTAAAGCAAGTATCAGATTAATGTCGCAAGGGGTTTTTGATTTACAATCCATGTTATTAACATAAACTCAACAAAAACCATCGGATCTCACTGTACTCATTCTAATTCCTTACAGCCCTCTTGATCTTAATATTACAAACAAAGTATGATAACAGATAGATTAGATTCTATGACAATCACGATATGATAAGTTAGGTTTGGTTCTATGACAATCAAGTAAGGATAGTTTAAATGGATATTAATTTTCCACTATCTTGGTGGAAAATAAATTGGTTTGGTTCTATGACAATCAGGTTAGGATAGTTTCAATGGAATACTATTCTAAAGGAAAAAAAATGTTACAACAACAATGTTATCAAATAGCTTCATTCCTTTTTATGTTCTCGAACTTTAAAAGTTAGAATTAATAATTTCATATCAGATGCAACAACAGCTACCTCGGGTGTGCCCCAAGGCTTTCATATTGGACCAATATTGTTTACGATTTTAATTGAGGACATAAAATTTGGTAAATGCTTATTGTACGTTAATGATATGAAGCTCTTACAGACCGTAAAGGACATAGACGATTGTAAATTGCTGCAAAATGATTTAACTAACATTTGTGAGTGGTGCATACAAATGATAGGTGCATACAAACTGAGTTTATATGGTCTTTAAGTAAGAACTTGTTATCTTAAAATATTCCTAGATCCTTCACCTGTTCCACGCATTCCAACTCGGTTGAAATAATATTTTTTTTTAAATTTATTTAGTTTTTGTTTTATTATTATAATACTTTACTACAGTTTGTAATTTATTTGGAAATTGGGACTTCCGTAAATAAACCATTTATTTATTTAATTGGCTAAGTTAAATTTAATGAAATTATGTTATTTTTTTGTACGAGACATTTTTATTTTAAGTATACATTTCCCGATGTAAGCGCTGTAAACTTTTAGACATTTGTTGCTATTATAAAAGGTTTTAATTTAAAGTTTGTAACGAGTGTTTCCAATCCCAGATTAAGCATGAAGTAAAATTTCGAGTTTAGAAAAGCCTGGAAATTTGGCTTGGACGCGTAGCGCAGCGGAGCGACCAAGCCAAATCAGGCTTTTCTAAACTCGAAATTTTACTTCATGCGCCACGCGTATAAAACACTGAAATATTGAGAAGTTTAAAATATACTGCTTAAGCAATATTCTATAGCAGTATATTTTGAACATCGTTTGAAATCAGTGTTTTATACGCGTGGCGCATGAAGTAAAATTTCGAGTTTAGAAAAGCCTGAAAATTTGGTTTGGTCGCTCCGCTTCGCGGAGCGACCAAACCAAATTTTAAGGCTTTTCTAAACTCGAAATTTTACTTCATGCTTATTCTGGGATTGGAAACACTCGTTAGAACCTTCAAACTGGACGCTTTTCAAAAACAACGAATGCATAAAAATTTACAAGGCACGCATCAGGATATGTATACCTAAAAGATACATTTCCTGTATATATTTTGTATTTTGTAAAATAAAAAAGTGTTATACAAACAAAGTTAAAAGAGTTTTATTATTTTTATAAATAAAACACATTTTACTTTGTTTAAACACTGTATTTTGCACTTAATTTGGGACTATAGTTTTTATTATTATTTTCTGTATAATTTGTTATATTGATTGCCCCAAGATTCCCTCCACCTGAATTTCTAACTCAAATATTTTTTTACAAGAAACCACAGTTGGCTTTCTTGAAAATCAATTTCTATTTAATAAACAACTGAATAAATTACAAATTTCCCCATACATTTTTTTCATTCGTAATTTTCATTATTGAAACTTGAATATCGCATCCAGAGGGGGATGCAATATTTCGTATCCCCATCATATTTCGGGAAATAGGGGTGCGCTCGTGGGGACTAGGGAGAGATAGATCTCGTCAGAAGCTCATTATCAAACAACCCCCCGTGCGCTGCGAAACGCGCCCTGCCCCGCCATATTGGCTCTTTCTCTGAATTTATTTACGAGACGTAATTGGAAAAAGTCGCGCTCGAGGAAGAAGAAGAAGAAGAAGAAAAAAGTACCGAAATGTGAGGGCGCATAAATTGACACTCGAAAAGGAGAAAAAAATATGAATGAGTGTGTGCATGTTTGATTCGCTTATTAAATTCTTCGGGGGTGTGAAATATTTTTCTTTTTGTCGCCTAGGGGATGATTTTCCCAATCGGAGAATGCATATTCATTAACGGAGATTAATTAGAATAAATTTTGCATATGTATAGATATTTGAATACTTATCTTTAACATATGATGAAAGAAAATCAAATGGAATTAATTAAAGGCTTGTAACTTTTTTTTTCTTTTCATATTGTTTTTTACTGCAATGATCTGTGGGTACACGTTTCATTGCAGGCTTTGAAACCCTACTTTGTGGTCACCCCTCGTAAATTGAGCTAAATTATAATAACCTAAAATAATACTCGCATATTTCCGAAAACCACTAAATCCATTGTTTTCAAATGGATTTAGGGGTTTTTGGATATAGGCGACTCATATATATATGCTAAATATTCAGGTTAGTTTAAGAGTCAGCTGCTTAAGGTTCGTGTTAAAAATATCGAGTATTTTACTACAGCAATATTCGTTTAATGTCCCTATTAGTCGTGACATCGAGTTTTGTAAATCAAGAGATATAAAAACCTGATTAAACAATAAAGTTGAAGCTTTTTTTTATTATTGTTTTTTTTTTGTTTTATTGGCCTTGGTAACTATGACCATTAGCCATCAATCTATATTTTATTGTTTTTTTTAACCAATTCTATATCGAAATTACATCTAGGACGCCACAACACATTCACACTACAACCATGGACCCGGATGGAATAATTTATTATTCATAAATGATTCCACCGGACGGGACTCGAACCCGCGACCTCTGGGTCTATGGGCAGGGTCTCTACCCACTCGGCCACCGAGGCCCAAAAGTTGAAGTAAAAAGAACATTTAAACAGTTTTGACATTTCCGGCGTTATTGTGAAAACAAGTGAGACTAGTTGAAGCTTATTAACTTAATTTTATTTTGTATTAAAAATGGAAACTTTTGCATAATATAACCGTTTTCGTATCTCTTATAGTTACGAGATCACAATAGTGAGTACGATAAAACAAACGAACGGTATATGTAATTACTAGGTTCCTCAGATTTCGAAGTTTGAAATTCGCGACTTTCCCGGTCTAGTAGATCGGCAAATGCGGATTTCAGGTTGTTAAAGGAGTGCATCAAACGTCACTTTCGTGGCGGTTTATTTAAAAAAAAGTTGTTTTACATATTAATGCTTCATTTGAAATAATTTTACATGAGTTTTTTTGAATTCTATTGTAGAATGCTTTTGAAACACAAAAATTGAGCTGTAATTTATATTTGAAATGAAACATTAATAAGCAAAAAATCACTGTCGGGAAAAAAATAATTTTACTGACAGTCGATCTGTAAAAAATTAATTTTACTGACAGTCAATTTTTTGCTTATTAATGTTTAATTTCAACTATAAATCACAGCTCTATTTTTGTGGTCCTAAAAGCATCTTACAATAGAACTAAAAAAAACTCATGTAGAATTATTTCAAATCAAAAAAAGGAGTGTGAACCGATGATATGAATGAAAAATTCCATTGTGCGCACAGAGGGAATTCACAAACCGTCCGCTCGGATGAAAGAATGAGGTGCAAACATTTCTCAAGTGCGCGATTCGGATCTTTTCATATGTCCGTCAGGCCGACACTTTGCATAGCGAAAATAATAAATAAACAAGAAAAAAAAGGGCTCGACCTTCGTTCCACTTTTTAGAAACGGTTTTCTCTTTTTTTGTTTGTTTATTTCGTACTAGCTGTGGCTCGATTGTTCGCGGTGGTTTTGATAGAGGGCGTTCGTGTACTTACCAGATAGGCACGAGCCCGGACCTGACGATCCGAAGGATGATTTCAATTGTGGAAATCCTAAAAAGAACAAAATAATTGGTTAAAATGTTAAATAATAAGAACTACAAACAAAAAACTTTCCTCGTTATTTTAACAATTGATAATTGACATAATAAACTAATTTCACTTGGTTATTGGTTAAAAACCATTTACATTAATTCATTTTCAGTTTAAAAAATGTCCCATTTCAACATCCTATCGGAATATATTCAGATAAAGAACCTTTCAATTAAACCTAAACGAAGCCAGAGCTGGGCAGGATTTGAATCATTCAGGATTCGAATCCCGGATTCGAATCCTTTTAGAGGATTCAAAAGAGGCATTCGAAGACTTTAGTTCAACTGGATTCGTGATCCGAATTCGTTAAATTTTCTTAAAAGGATTCGTATTCGAATCCAAATATGGGTGATTCGAATATTTATAAAAGGATTCGAATACTTACAAAGGATTTGAATCGTCGAAAATAATTCGAATTAATTGTGAGGATTAATATGAAAGATGTCTTTTGTGTGTTTTTAAAATTCTAGTTAAATCACTGTTTCATACGCGTGGCGCATGAAGTAAAATTTCGAGTTTAGAAAATCCCAGAAAATTTGTCTCGGGTCGCTGCGCGACCTTCGACAAATTTTCACGGGGCTTTTCTAAACTCGAAATTTTACTTCATGCTTAGCCTGGGAGTGGAAAACACTCGTTTATAGCTTCAAATTAAACTCTTCTAAAAATAAACAACGTACAAATTTTCTTTTAGTTAGACATATGCATAAGCTGTAAATTTTGCGACCTCCGTTGTTTTTCAAAAGAGGTTCATTTGAAACTTCTAACGAGTGTTTTCCACTCCCAGACTTAGCATGAAGTAAAATTTCGAGTTTAGAAAAGCCCTGTGAAAATTTGTCTCGGGTCGCGCAGCGACCCGAGACAAATTTTCTGGGCTTTTCTAAACTCGAAATTTTACTTCATGCACCACGCGTATAAAACACTGATTTCAAGTGACGTTCAAATATACATAAATTCACAATAACTTTGTTTTGTACGCGTGGCGCATGAAGTAAAATTTCCAGTTTAGAAAAGCCCTGAAAATTTGTCTCGGGTCGCTGCGCGACCCTCAACAAATTTTCACAGGGCTTTTCTAAACTCGAAATTTTACTTCATGCTTAGTCTGGGAGTGGGAACGCTCATTCGAAACTTCAAACTGAATGCTTTGATAAGAACATTAAATGACTGAAAACGTTTTTTAAAGATAATAATCAAGTTTTCAAAATTTTGTTTAATATTATTTGAAGTAAAACTGACATGGTAGCCACAATCTGAAATGTTAAATTTTTTCGACATTTCCCTGATTCAAGATAGTTTTCCCTGGTCTTTTAATATAATACTTCCTTTTGTGGGAAACCCCATTTTGTTAAATTGTTTTCATTGTTTTAGTCAATATTTAAGTTAATTTTATAAATTTTTACGTGTTTTGTATTATAATGGCGAGCAATAGCAATACGCCGGAAGATCCAACAATTTTCCTAAAGTGTTGTTCCAGTACGGAGTGTAAAATCTCAGTATGCATAAACTGTGGCAACTCTTTTCACCGAAGCTGTAGAAAGAAGAAAGGGCTGAAGTGTATCGATGGAACCCGTCTAATCTGCTGTGGAAATACGGAAGAAGAGAGTGAGGTTAATTATCAATCACTTCGCCTGGAGAATGAATATATTAAAAAGCAAGTACAACTTTTAAATATCATCATAAATGAAAAGGATGATAAAAATACCATCCTAACAGAAAATATTAATCTCTTAAAAGAGAAAATAAATACACGGTATTACGGAGATGTAAACAAACCCATGGGCGACATCTCCACCAAAAAAATCCGAAGTAAGAGCTAACATCTCAAACACAAAACAGAATCCTAGGAAAGTAAGAACACAATCAACGAGTGCTATCGTACCTGAGGGTCAAATTAATAAAATCGCTCTTCAACCAGGACCGCATATCCAACTAGAGGTCAACTCAATCGAAAATCCCATTAATAAGACCGAAAACCAGATAACAGAAAAGCCAACCAAAAACAATACTCCAGATCCAACAGAAAAAAACGGAAATCTATGAGTGGAAAACAATCAATAAGAACAAATCCAAACCGTCAAATCGCAAGAAGAATGAGATAATCGGAACTGCTGCACCTGAATTTTCAAACATACACGCCGCTCCTAAAAAGACGTGGCTATTTATAAAGTGCGTACATGAAGAAGTCACCGTTGAAGAAATGAAACTTCATATTAATAAAATTATTAAAACAAATGATTTTACTTGCGAAAAGATAACTTTAAGCGAATCAAGAAGTGCGTATAAAGTTGGGGCTAATTTTAAATATCATGATACATTAACGGCTGATGAGAATTGGTCGGAGGGTATATCAATTAATCCCTATATTTTTAGACGTAATAGCCGACAACAAAAAAGACCATAACAATGGTAGCAATGAACAAATAAATATATTTTTCTTAAATATACAATCAGCTCGAAATAAAAGTTTACACATTGAATCATTTTTAATAACTAATACTATACATTTTAACGTTCTTTGCTTTAGCGAGCACTGGCTAAACGAACGAGAAACTGAATTTTATAAAATAGGAAACTTTAATATTGTATCCTCTTTTACTAGGCGCAATTTTATACACGGCGGAGTAATGCAGTTAACACAAACCATGTTAATTAACTCACTACTAAATATTAACAATTGTTCTATAGAAAAGCACTGCGAGGTAGCTGCATCGTTCTCACCTGAGTATAACTTAATTTTAATGTGTGTGTATAGACCACCTGGCGGCAAATTAAATACATTTTTATCAACCATGGGACATATTTTAGATAACATTGATCTCTCAAAACAAATTGTTATTGGTGGTGATTTTATTGTACTGTTTAACACGAACGATAAAAGGGCTATGGCGGTATGTGATTTATTTGCAACTTACGGACTATGTGGCGGAGTTAACTTCAATACACGTCTTGAAAATTGTTTAGATAACATTTTTTCGAATATAAATCCGGTCAACATCAATATACAGGCGTGTGATGCTAATTTGTCAGATCATATCGGCATACACGTAAATATCAAATTCAATACAACGAATATCAAATCTAACAATGTTATCATAAGACCATTAACTAGTCAAGATATAAACACATTTTATAAATTGTGCAACTCTAAAGACTGGGGATTTATTGAAAATAATCACTATACAAGTGAAACTAAGTTTAATATATTTACGGATATATTACATCATCATTTTATTAGTAGCTTTCCCGTAAGAAAAACCGCAAATAATGCGAAAAAACAAATTAAATGGTTCAATCATAGTCTCCGCGGAATGCGTGAAACATTACATTTAATTCGAGAATCGTCAATAAAAAACCCAGAACTCAGAGGAAACTATCTAAATTACAAAAAGAAATACGATTTAGCACTCCGTAATGCAAAAATAGACGCGAACAAATCCTACATAGACAGTTCTTTTAATAACATAAAGGCAATGTGGACGGTAATTAATAATACACGTAATAACAATAAATGTGATAAAATCTGTGATATTAATCCTAATCATTTTAATAACTTCTTTACTAATGTAGCTGATGAGCTATCTAAGAAACTGCCAACAGTAAATGAAGATCCAATTGATGCAATGATTGGTGGTAACCTTAATTACAGCAGTAATTATTTTGTCTTTAAAGAAACCACGTTTGTGGAAGTAAGGGACATTATAAGTAAATTGAAGAATTCCAAAAGTCGCGACATTTACGGAATATCAACAGCACTATTAAAACAAATAGTTGATGTCATTGTGATACCAGTAACAAAAATAATAAATGTTTGTATTAAGGACTCAATTTTTCCACAACCTTTAAAAAGAGCTCGTATAACGCCTATTTACAAAAAAGGAGATATAAATGATGTCAATAATTACAGGCCGGTTTCTATCCTCCCTGTAGTAAATAAAAGTAAAATTTCGAGTTTAGAAAAGCCTCATGAAATTTTGTCGAGGGTCGCGCAGCGACCCGAGGCAAATTTTCGGGCTTTTCTAAACTCGAAATTTTTATTGCTTAGGCAAATTGTAGACTTTCTTGAATATGAAAATCTTCTCTCAGAACAGCAATATGGTTTTCGCAGAGGAAGATCGGCGTCAGATGCGGTCATTGCTCTTGCTGAGGAAATTACCAATGGCTTTGAAGAGGGCGTACATACTACTGCCTCCTTCTTAGACCTGAGTAAGGCTTTCGATTGCGTATGTCGGTGCACTCTTCTGCGAAAACTGTATTTTTACAATTTCCATCCCGATAGCTGTAGGTTAATTAACTCATACCTGTCAGATAGAAGGCAGATTATTACATTAAATCAACGATCATCAGATGAGAGTAACGTAGAGTTTGGTGTACCACAAGGATCCATCCTAGGACCAATACTTTTTTCAATCTACATAAATGATTTACCATCCTCCAATCCAAATTCAAAATATTTCTTATATGCAGACGATACAACATTGCTAAATAAAAATTCTGATATAAATGCGGGCTTAGAAACGAACATCATCAATAAAAATTATACAGCGAAATGATTCGCGGTAAATAAGTTAACATGTAATAGTGATAAAACGGTAAATCTCACATTTCCATTAAAAAAAGACAGTAACAATAACGATGGCTAGAATAGCGTCAAGTTTCTAGGAATACACCTAGACAGAAAGTTGAACTTTCAAACACATGGTGAAGAAATAGCAAACAAGGTGTGCCGTCATATATATCTCTTGAGGCAATTGAAAAATTGTATACCACAGTCAGCAGTGTGTACCGCCTATTTCTCTTAATGTCAATCACACTTAAGTTAGGCATTATTGCATGGGGACACTCGGCCATAACTCAAAGACTGTTTGGATTACAGCGCAGAGCGGTAAGAGTGGTAGCAGGTTTGAGGTACCAAGAGGATTGCAGAGAGGATTTCACTCGTCTGGGTATTCTCACATTGCCATCTCTATATATTCTAGAGTGTATCGTATATGTCCACCAAAATAGGAGTTCTTATCGCCTACATAGCGATATTCATAGGTACAATACAAGATCCCAATCAAGTATTTGCACTGAACAGCTACGTTTATCCAAATCGCAAAATGGCATCAACTATTATGGACCTAAAGTCTACAACAAATTGCCTGAATCAATAAAAGCACTGAATAATAATCAATTTAAAGTTAGAATGAAATCGTATTTCTGTGAAAAAGCGTTCTATAACAATAACGAGTGCCTGGCAGATAACTACGCATCTCTGAATTAAAATAGGCGGTAGGGAAGTGCCTCAACCACATAGTCTAGAAACTCTTGATTTCGTTTATTTTATAAGCACTGTCATTTATTTATACTTTTAAACTGTTTGTGTTTGTTTTTATACACAATTTTAATTAATTTTATAATAACTCGAATTTATTTATATTTTAGTGTCTGTGTTTGTTGTATATATACTATTTATCATCTGTTTTATTTAATAATCACTCGATACTTATTACCCACATTTTTAAATTGTTGTGTTGTCTTTAGAATTAAGCTTTGAAATATTGATTTTATACATGTACGATCATTATATTTATTTACACATTATTTATAGTTATTTAATTCACTTTTAAGTACATAATAATGTAATCATTTTATTATCGTATCTGACTTGTGTAAACATTTTGTAACAACACAAATTTTCTGAAATAAAAAAAAGAAAAAAAAATATGCCTGCTGATTTTGACAAATTTAATAATATCATATGGCTTGTTTGTTAGTGTTTTATTTAATTTGAATATAATTCCATGACTTTTCTCCGACTTTCCCGCTTTTAATAATACTCAGTATAGTAGTTTTATAATAGAGCTCAATTCGAAGTTTTAAACGAGTGTTTCCACTCCCAGGCTAAGCATGAAGTAAAATTTCGAGTTTAGAAAAGCCCCATGAAAATTTGTCGAGGGTCGCGCAGCGACCCGAGGCAAATTTTCGGGCTTTTCTAAACTCGAAATTTTACTTCATGCGCCAAGCGTACAAAACACTGATTTGAAGTGAAGTTCAGAAATACACTGTTATCAACGATGTCCAGTGTTAATAATAAATAATTAGGTTTTGAATAGTTTTGTTAAAACAACTGGTAACGATATTTATATGTTAATGGTTGCAAAAAAATTATAAAATCAAATTTATTCTTAAAGGATTTGTATTCGTGATTTAAAAAAGCAGGATACGAATCTTTGATTCGAATCATATTTATCTCTTACGAATCCTTTATTCGAGTATTCGTGATTCGAATCATATTAGATGATTCGGATTCGTGATTCGAATCCTTTTTACGGGGATTCGTCCCAGCTCTGATCGAAGCCCACTGTGACATATATCTAAATAAATAAATGAATGTCTGCCTAGTTACATACAAAAAAATGGTATCACAGATAAACAAGATAAAATAGATGATAAATAACAAATACAAATAATAAATCAGAATCACTAGAGCTCAAGTAAATATTTAAACCTTACATTAAAATTACATAAAAGACGTAAGGATGTTCCTAAATAGATTGACGCAATGTATAACATATCAAAATGGTCTTAAAATAAATTTCACAGGCAAATTTCACTGACAATTCGCCAAACATATCACAATTAAAGTTTCCAGAAATAATATCAAAGACATGACTGTAGCTATAGTCAACACATTACCTTTCTACCCGGAAGTCTTGAACTTTTTTTTGTTTACTTTATGAAGGTTCGTTGAAACAAAAAACATGCAATTGTTCGGCATTTCGATATTTAAATTAAAGCTTGTAAAATTATTTTGACAAGTGTCATGTAAGTGCCCAGACTTGTCAAAATAATTAAAATTGCTAAGATATAACGAACAAGCTCGAACACTTATTTTCAATTCAAACAAGATAAATTCAAATTCATAACTATTTGAATTCGAGAAAATAAGCTTACGCTTCTTATAGTTTGCACACTTTAAACATAATATATAAAATTACAAAAAAACTATTCGTGAAAATGCAAACAATGTCTTAATTAATAATAGTTGTTTCAATGTATGTTTATCGTCTTAAGTTGTCTTATTAATTAAGACATTGTTTGCATTTTCACGAATAGTTTTTTCGTAATTTTATATATTATCTTATTTTCAATGTTTTAAAGTTCTTTGAAACAGAAAAGAATCGAGTTTCTCTAGGGCAAGAGTGTGTTGGTTCGTAAAATGTATTATTAAAGCTATCATACGTGCTATAAATCTTTAGGTATTCGTTGTTTTAGTAAAAGAGTTCAATTTGAAGCTTTAAACGAGTGTTTTCCACTCTCAGGTTAAGCATAAAGTTAAATTTCGAGTTACAAAAAGCCTGAAAATTTTACTTCATGCGTCACTCGTATAAAACACCGAAATATTGCGAAGTTCACATTACGCTACTAAAACAATGTGCTAAAGACGTATATTTGGAACATCACTTCATTGTTTTATACGCATGGCGTATCGTTTAGAATTTTGAGTTTAGGAAAGCCTGAAAATTTGGTTTGTTCGCTTTGCCAAATTAGACTAAGCTCGAAATTTTACTTCATGCCTAATCTGGGAGTGGAAAACCCTTGTTTAAGCGTCAAAATTAACTCTTTTATAAAGCAACGAATGTCGTTAACTTTCTATTTTTCTATTTAAATGTTACTTTCTTCAAAACTATAAAACATTAAGTTCTTACTGACAGATTTGTAAATAAAAATGGACAGAGACATGCGCTTTTGTCGCTAGTCTAGTTGACTATACTATACAGACAGACTAAATAACAGATTAAAATAATTTTAATACCATGAAATAAAACACGTCAATCATACAAGTTATCTTTCTCAATTGAAAGTCGAAAAAGTAGATTTTTTTTTAAATATTGAGAGAAATTAAAGTTTAAAGTATTAACAAAATGAAAATTCTTTGAGAAATCTTTATTGAATTTCGTATGGATGTTAAGACGAATATGTCAAAAACGAAAAATACGCCGGGGCGTCAATACATTCTGTGTTATTTTCAATTGGAAGTCAAAAAATTAGAGTTTAAAATATTCACCTACATTTCGAAACCAGTTTTAGTAGCTTCTGGGATTCCTCAAGGAACACACTCTGGGCCAATTTTTTTTATAGCTTTTGCGATTTAAACTTCCAACAAGTGTTTCCCCTCCTTAATTAAGCATGAAGTAAAATTTCGAGTTTAGAAAAGCTGAAAGTTTAAAATAAATGCAGCGAGTCGCGCCAGCAAATCAAAATTTTCAGGATATTCTAAACTCAAAATATTACTTAATGCGCCACGCGTATAAAACACTTTAATGCATGTTTAAAATATACCACGAAACACGACGTCAGTGTAGATTAAGTTGCCTATATAAACTAATAAATAATTTTGACGGGTATGTGTTTAGTTTTTATAAAGCTGTTCAATTGGCGAAGATTCGAGCAGTGCCGCAGTAAGGAGGGGGCCAAGGGAGCGACGGTCACAGGCGCATCGAAGCCCGAGTTTTGAAATTTCGTAAATTAAAATCAGAAATTTAAAAGATTTTGAATAATTGAAAATATTCGAATACCACATTATTAAATTACTCACTTTTTCTCATATTTGATAAATTTTGCTATACTTTCTCAAAACTAAACAATTTATAAATTCAAATAGTTTGTTTCTTTTAATATTTGACTAATTTCAATGTTTCATATTTGAATATTCCCTAATATTCGAATTCCCAGCTCTATTTTAAACTTCACTTTAAATCGGTGTTTTATACGATTGGCGCATGAAGTAAAATTTCGAGTTTAGAAAAGCCTGAAAGTTTGGATTTGCCGGGGCGCGACTCGCTTCGCTCGTGCGCCCCGGAAAATCCAAATTTTTAGGCTTTTCTAAACTCGAAATTTTACTTCATGCTTAGTCTGGGAGTGGAAACCTACGTTAAAAAATATAATGTCAATTATTTGTGACATTTATTTATTAAGATTATAAGGAAACGTTAGTCACACAGGCATAACTACAAACTTTTCGCCACGTTTGCCAAAAATAGACTATATATTATTTCAACACTATTATATTTTATTTCTAACTACCAACAAAATGTCGAAAATGTATTATAATTGTAAAACGTATAATAATATAAGATTACTAATCACGAAAAACGTAACGTATCAAAATAAAATAGTGATATGAACTGAAACAAATCATAATTAATGCAATATTGTCAAATAAATCCAATTTAAATGTCGAAAATGACATTCAATTTCAGTTAGAGAAGTTCATTATTAACATAGATTGATGATATTTCTGTTAATGTCAATAATAAAAATATAGAATAATTATATATACTGCCTTTCAAAAAAACCAGAACACAAAGTATTTATTGGACGATTTTAATGAAATTTACAGAATTTGATCACGTAAATGAACTGCATCGATAATCAAAAAATTAATTGTTTTGGTTACTATTTTATGGTATTTTTCCTTGATTTCACCATTATGAAGAGCTGCTGATTTTTTAATGTAATTGCTTCTAATATCCAAGTAGCCTCTGAGTAGTTTGACGTTTCAGTTTGTAAAACATAAAAAGATGCCCCGTGTTCGTCGGCGTGCACAATATCATCATCTAAGTGAATTTGAAAGGGGTCGCATTATTGGAATGCGAGAAGCGGGTTTTTCGGTTCGTGCTATTGCTGAAGGGGTAGGCCGTAGTGTATCGGTGATCGTACGCTGCTGGTCTAGATGGTCCGAAGCTGGGGAGAATCGACGTAGACTTGGATCAGGACGTCCAAGAAGCACCACTGAGCGTGAAGATCGAGCTCTTCGTCTTACAACTTTAAGGGACAGATTTACAACGTCGCGGGCATTGGGAAATGACTGGTTGGCTCTAAATGGCCAAAGAGTATCCATGGCTACTGTTTACAGAAGAATCCGCAGTTTTGGTATAAGATCCTACCGTCCACAATTGTGTCTACCTCTTACTCCGCAGCATCGCAGAGCAAGACTTTATTGGTGCAGGGAAAGACAATATTGGACCCATTAATGGAATAACATTATCTTTAGTAATGAGTCTTGGTTCTGTTTATGGGCTCATGATGGTCGCAGAAGAGTGAGACGTGGACGCGGTGAACGCAGAATTTTACAATTTGCTGTTGAAAGACATACGGCTCTTACACAGGGAGTTATGGTTTGGTGGGCGATAGCATATGGTATTCGGTCTCCTCTAGTTTTTTTAGAAGCAAGTCTTAACGCGATTCGGTATATTGACATTTTACGGCCAGTGTTAGTGCCCTATGTAAATGGCTTGCAGAACCCCATTTTTCAGCAAGATAATGCTCGACCTCACACAGCGGCCATTACAAGACAGTTTTTTGATAGTGCCGAAATCAATTTGTTACCTTGGCCATCTCGTTCTCCAGATCTATCGCCAATAGAACATGTTTGGGATATGATAGGTGTTAGAATAAGTAACTTACAGCGCCCCGCTAACACTGTAATGGAACTTAGAGGTCAAATTATCGAAGTTTGGAATGAAATACCCCAAGTCGATATTGACAGCCTGATTTCTAGCATGCCTCGACGTGTTAATGAGTGTTTGGGAAATCGCGCAGGCCCAACACATTATTAATTTTTATTCATTTGTTTTTTTGTTTTTCAAGTTGATTTTTTGATCATCGATACAGTTCGTTTATATGATCAAATTGTGTAAATTTTATTAAAATCTAGCAATAAATACTAGGTGTTCTGATTTTTTTGAAAGGCAGTATACAATACTGTAAAAAATTCCGATCCATGTGTCGAAAATGATATTTTATTATAGTCACAGTAAGTCATTCTTAGCAGTATATAAGATACTATAACTATCAAAGCCTTTCCAAAACTAACTGCCATAGATGATCTAAAAAACACGTAAACTGAGAATTAATTATGGTTACATTAGGTATTGATAGCCATTTGACTATACTGACTACAAAAAAATTATCAACCAACATCAAAAAGATACCAATTTTTATATAAATACTCATCCTGATGTGTGTGCTATGGTATGCGTGTATCTGTAAAAACTATCAAAATAGAAAAACAAAGAAGTTTTAAAAATGTTCATTATTTTGTTAAATATATCAGCTGTCAATAGTGACTTGGAATATTCTGCTTTCGTTGTTGTTGGTGTTTCCACAATTTTGCGCGTTTTTTCTTTTTTCAAGACAAGTTTTGACTCGTCATGTTACTTTTAACATTGTATTTAAGAGCGTCAATTAAATAGATTGCGTATAAAGTGAAGTTAAAGTTAAAGTCATTGTGTTTTGTTTTACATTTTTGTCAATTTTTTTTTGTGACGTGAGCACAAACCTGACATTTTTACGCATGTTTCGTATTTTTTATGACAGCTTACACTTTTGACAGCTTACACTTTATGACAGCTTACACTTTATGACAGCTTACACTTTTGACAGCTTACACTTTTGACTTTTGACATTTATTGAATATAATTCAGCGTCGACATATGTCCTGTAGCATTTGTCAATAGTGACAGTTAACATTAGTTGACATTTAGTTTATAATGACACATGACATTTATTATGACTGTCAAGTTGGGAGGTGCCAATTAGATTTCTAGCCCCGTGCAGAGGAGTAAGCACAGACATTAAAATGAAATATTGGTAAAGATTTGTACTCGTATCCAGCGCCGCAGTGAGAAAAACTTTACCTTACTGCGGCGCTGGATTCTAGTACAAATCTTTCCCAATGTCTATAATTTATTTTAATGTCTGTGCTTATTCTTTTAATTACCTGGAAAGTCTCTGTCTTAATTCCAGCGCAACTTTCTCAAGTAATCCACCGTTTTAATTCAGTTAATTAAAACATTCCCTTGCATTCCTCATCAAAGAGCAATTATATTTAATGGCCGCCGAAAAGAATAATTGCCCCGCGGAAATTAAACAATCCCCGCACTATATTAACGACGACTTAATTATATAAAATAAAGGAAGTGCGCCGGGTAGTTATAAAATCAGCCCCAAACTGATTTGCGACCCGCTCCGCCAGTAAATGAAATTCCAAACAGTAATTGCGCCTCAAGATGGCTTATTGTAGGTTTTCCTGGGGGGGCGGCGTAGTCGGGGGTCGAGCTGCTGGCAGATATATGGCCCAAAATACCTCTCGCATTCCCTCATTATATTATTCTTGTGTAATTATGTTGCATTGTGTGTTTGAACAACTAGTGCATAGCTGTCTGTTTTATGGTTGATATTAACTCAGCGCTAGAAAGCTCTCAAGGCATGCTCTCCTGAGTCAAAAAGGAAATGCTTTTCTTTTCAGGATTTTGTAAAAAAAACTGTATTTTTGAAAGTTCTAATACAATATAAACAAAACAACTGTTTTTCTTCCCTGAACATCAAGAAATTGTATATTTTTGACGTTACACGTGAAAATATTTTACATATCGATTTTATATGTAAAATTTTAATCTTTTGTTTTTTGTAAAGAGTGCCTTGGAAACAGTTGAGTAACTCACTCATTTGACAACTCCTAGGACCCATAATTTGCTTGCATATCACCCCTGAAAACGGGCGGCATCCAGCTGATTAATTACTGTACTGATAGGAAATGTATTTGTTTATAAACAAAATACTAGTGTGACATTTTGAATCTTAACAAATTGCTTGACTGTCCTTGGGCTATCATAGGATTTTGTCATAGAATATTGACCGTGTTTTGACTATTGTGACTGTAAGTGGCTTGATTGACCGTCTTTTTATTAAGCTAGGATTTTGTCTGGTAATGTCGCTCTATGGACTGTATTTCGGCTATTGTGATGTTATGATTGTAAGTCATTTAAATCACTATATCAAATAAAATCACTATAGTGATTTAATGACAAAATACTAATAAGTTAAAAGACAGCTAACCAAGTGACTTACAGTCATAATACCAGAATAGTCGAAATACAGTCCATACAGACATAATTAGACAAAATCTTACCATAGTCATAAGACAGTTAACTAAGTGACTTACAGTCATAATGTCACAATAGTTAAAAAGTGAATTTATGACTGTAAATCACTAGGTTGACTGACATAAGTCTATCGTTTCAGCTTGACAAAAGTCGGCGCTAGCCGACTTTTAGACCATTGTCCCAACTTGACATAAGTCGGCGTCAGCCGACATTTGGAATATAATGATAGTAAACATACAAGTCGGCGCTAGCCGACATTTAAGCTATAATAACAGTTGACATAAGTCGGCGGTAGCCGACATTTGAACTATAATGACAGTTGACATAAGTCGGCGCCAGCCGATATTTAGTCCATCGTGCCAACTTGATATAAATCGGCGTTAGCCGACATTTGGACTATAATGACAGTTGACATAAGTCGGCGCTAGCCTTGACACGAGTTTAAATTGAACTATAATGAGATCGCCATGTTTTTCTTTGTGACAATCAAGATACATGTTTTAACAGTTGTGATGTATTTCAATGTAACAAGTGTCTTCCACTCCCAGACTAAGTATGAAGTAAAATTTCGAGTTTAGAAAAGCCCCGCGTAGAAAATTTGTCGAGGGTCGCGAAGCGACCCGAGACAAATTTTCACGGGGCTTTTCTAAACTCGAAATTTTACTTCATGCGCCACGCGTATTAACCACCGATTTACAGTAAAGTTAAAAATATACAACGCTTAA
This sequence comes from Philonthus cognatus, assembly GCA_932526585.2. Classification (NCBI taxonomy): domain Eukaryota; kingdom Metazoa; phylum Arthropoda; class Insecta; order Coleoptera; family Staphylinidae; genus Philonthus; species Philonthus cognatus. Next base: position 32,559,438 of record OW052241.1, read on the forward strand.
TTGTGATGGTGATCAATATTTATTGAGATGTAGCAAAAAATGCAAGAATTGCTTTTCTGTGAATAGTTTTTCAATAATAATGATAAAAGTAGAATTAATTTAGTTTGTGCAACTTTTTCATACTGTTGATATTTAGGTCGACTATCTAGTAGAGTTGCCAAATCTGCAGTCACGAAAATATTGTGTTATACAAACAAAGTTAAAGTGTTTTATTTTATTAAATTAACATCTATAACGAAATAGAAGCCTCCGCCGTCCATAATTTATCTAGTAGTAATTATCAAATTAAAAGTGATAGTAGAAACTATAGTCACAAATTAAGTGCAAAATATAGTGGTCAAATAAAGTAAAAAGTGTTTTATTTACAAGTACATTATTTTTAAATTTATCTACGGCATTTTACTGCGTCTCTCATTCTACACTTATCAGAAAACTATACTGCTATAACTTACACCCTGAAAGCGTTCGAATGATTTCTTCCTACCTTTCTACACGAACTCAGTATACAACGTACAACTCACAGGTGTCAGCTGTATTAATAGTCACGAACGGTGTTCCTCAAGGGTTAGTCCTTCGGCCACTTCTGTTTTTAATATACTTATTGTTAAACAAAGTAAGCAGTGTTTTATTTGCAAGTGTATTTAAGATGTACCACAAAGTGAACGCCTACAACACGAAACAGGCAACTAAAAATAGTGAGTGAGATTCAAGTCTCCTATTAAGACACACATGATGTCTGCTTTTCTATGAAAAATATCCATTTATAAACAAAATACAAGTTTAAATAAAATCGAATTTAATTAAGCCTAGATTTCCATTTATCAAATAAAACACGTTTAGGTATTTCAGCGAGTTTAATAATAATGTGTGGGGGGGTGGGCGAGTGCACACACACATACCCTTCCTCACGAAGGGCGTTCGCGACGAGGAAGGAACGAAATGCATTGCAAAGGGCGTAAAATGTAGATCTCGCCTCCGACTAATAAAACACAAGGGTTTAATTAAACTTATTCATCTCCCACTAAACTGGGATCCTCCGGAAAACTGCATTTAATTAAGAAGTTCAAATTCCCGGCGTTTTTGACGTAATTAAGTTTGCCCCTCTCCCCGGCCACCAGCACCACCGTAGTTTATTTCAAATGACTTCATTTTCTTATACACCCCTAGGAAAAAAATAGCAAATTAAGCAAGCATGACAAAGCTTGAAACATGACAGAAACTCTTGAGTGGGTGAAAAAAGATTTTAGTGGTAAAAAGCGAAAATAATATGCAAAATCCTTAAGAAATATCACAGTTCATATATATTAAGTTAGCCAGTCTCTGTATAAAATTTGGTAACAGCGTTTGGATGCTGCATCCAGAAGCAAGACCGGTGATTGATGTATATAGTCGTCTGTCTTACTCTTACCCCACATCCTGACCATAGAGTCTCCTTTTCTACTCGATTTCCAGTTCTCCCATAAGCATTGGCTCCTCTTGGTAATATCTTTAACACTCATCTTAGATGAGTGTTACTAGCCTTATCAATAGCCGTTAGTTAATTTCACAATGCATAAGTTAACCTAACTTAATGATGAGTCATCTAATCTGACCCTAGATTTAAGCAGGGTTGTTATGTTTAAAACACTTTGTTTTACAACGGTCGTTCCGCTCACTAATCGAGAATTTATGTGTAGGGCTTATGTGAGAGATTGTCCCACTAACTAATCGCAAGTGTGCCGAGTGTGTGATGCTAGCTCCGGGATGGTTTTTGTGGGTTTCCTATCTCGTAATGCAAATGCAGGGGCTAGTTAACCACTTCATGTACATACTCGTGTCTGTCACGAGCGCTGCTTACTGGCAATTTTACTTGCACTCGTGACGAATATTAATAGACGTTATATCTCCTCAACAAATTTTACCTGCCAGTTTTCGCATTAATAACATTTTTATTAGAAAATAATGTGATCGTTCTTTAACCAGAAATTCAAAATTAATGTGTGCATAAAGTGGTAAATTTTGCTCCCACAAATAGAATTATACAGCTTTTGAGTTTACTAAATGCATATGGCTTCTAAGCACAATTGTTTGATAAAATTGTCTGTGTATATAAATAATACAAGATATACAAATTTATTAGATATGTCATAATTAAGTCCATAAACTTTCCATACGGTAAGCTCATATCCTGTTTTGTTTATTGTTGACACATCCTCCTGGTCAAATTAAAAAAGAAGAATGACACAGTATTCATGATAATACATATTGGCATATACTACTACATAACACAATATAAATAATAATAAAAATTATAAATTTGTACAATACCTATAGGGTCAAATCGTTACAATATTTTAAACAAAACTTAGGTGCATTGTGTGTATAATCAAGGGAAGCCAATGCTTATGGGATAACTGGAAATCGAGTAGGTAATAAGAGACTGTCGTCAGAATGTGAGGTACGAGTAAGACAGACGACTATATACACCAATCACCGGTCTCGATTCTGGATGCAGCATCCAAACGATGTTACCAAATTTTATTCAGAGACTGGCTAACTGGATATATATATGAACTGTGGTATAATTCAGAGTTACATTTTTGTGCTAACCCGCGTCACAAAGCCAATTAGTTTCTCCCGCAGAGAAACAATCGGGGTGCTTGTTTAATTGACACGTTGACGCAACGTAGCGCTCGTGAAAAAAGACTAATTTCATCCTCAATAAGATCCGCGAGTGAAAAACTAGACAAGCGTCAGAGTTACGTCCTCTCGACGTGTATGGCCTCTGTACGTGCGTCTCTCGTTTGCCGAGTGCCAATTTGGAAGATCTAATTAGTGGAGGCCGGGTCAGCAGTAAAGCCTTTACTTTCAACAGAATAAAATAAAAAGAACTCGCAAGTTGACTAAAGGGATGATACTATAGCAATTCTAATGTACATTTTTATATAGAAATAGGTACATTACATTTTTTTTTAAATAAAATTAATATGCAAAATTTAAAACTAAATTAACAAAAAATAGGTTTACATATGTTCGAAAGCGTAAACGCCATCTAATGCCCATTAGATTAAGTAGCATCGTCAATAGCTGGCAAACTAAACGTTTGTATACAGCAATTATTCGTCCACAATAGGGCTGTATAACCCAATTACAGATTAATATTACAAAAACTATAAATTCTTAATGTAATACAGAAAATGAAGGTTATAGGTAGCCGTGCTTTGTTACTTATTTGTAATTAACTCAGAATAAGGTGCAGAGCTGGGATGAATCCTCAAAAACAGGATTCGAATCACGAATCTGAATCACCTAATATGATTCGAATCACGAATACTCGAATAAAGGATTCGTAAGTGAAAAATATTATTCGAATCAAAGATTCGAATTCTCATTTTTGAATCACGGATAGAAATCCTTTAAAAATAAATTTGAATCTATTACATGCAACAAGTAACATTTTATTCCAATAGTTTCTATTAACAAAAATGTTAATTTACCGACTAAATATCTGATAAAATAATGATTTTAATTAATAATGATATATGTGTTATTGAACTTTATTTTAAATCCGTGTTTTATACGCGTGGCGCATGAAGTAAAATTTCGAGTTTAGAAAAGCTCCGTGAAAATTTGTCTTGGGTCGCTGCGCGACCCTCGACAAATTTTCTATGTGGGGCTTTTCTAAACTCGAAATTTTACTTGCTTAGTCTGGGAGTGGACAACACTCGTTCTTTGAAGTTTCAAATTGAGTGATCACTCTATATTACTAAGTTTATTACCATTTTACAAAGGCTACAGCTCGAAGGACCAATCATGGTCTTCGGAGACCAAAGGACTACTGGGAATCGAAGTTCTTTACAAGAAAACAACGAATATTTGAAGGTTTACAGCATGGATAGGAAAGAAAACATCCAAGTTTGAAAAAATATCGAAGTTGGGTTGGTTTTCAGTACGTTTTTAACTTCACTTTAAATCAGTGTTTTATACGCGTGACGCATGAAGTAAAATTTCGAGTTTAGAAAAGCCCCGTGAAAATTTGTCTCGGGTCGCTGCGCGACCCGAGACAAATTTTCTACGCGGGGCTTTTCTAAACTCGAAATTTTACTTCATGCTTAGTCCGGGAGTGGACCGTCAAGATTTTCTACATGTCGATATTTTCAATATTTCTAGGTTTTTGTCGGTTTATTCACACTTTGTTATTATTTTTAATGCAACTTTAATATTAAACAAATACGGTTTTTCTTAGGAATAGAATATTCACCCATTAAGAGCCGAGCAAATTATAAAGTTAACTCTAAAAGATAATTTTAGGTAAAATTTTGCATCTTTTTCTATGATTTCAATGAATGATTTATTATATTACATACGTCGATTTTATAGAAGAGTTAAATTTAAAGTTCAAATGAGTGTTGTCCACTCCCAAACTAAGCATGAAGTAAAATTTCGAGTTTAGAAAAGCCCCGCGTAGAAAATTTGTCGAGGGTCGCGCAGCGACCCGAGACAAATTTTCACGGGGCTTTTCTAAACTCGAAATTTTACTTCATGCGCCACGCGTATAAAACACTAATTTCAAGTGAAGTTAAAAATATACTATTAAAGTTGGAAATTTTTCGTGATTCAGTAACCAAATATGTATTCACAAATATTTGAATTATTCGAAAATTTAAATATTTATATTCAAATATGAATAATTTAGTGATTTAAATATTCATATTAGAATATTTAACTATTTGAATTAATCGAATTTGAATCCCAGCCTTAATAGCGATGATTCGAATTATTTGGGAGGATTTGAATCCGTGTATGAGGATTCGAATCCTTTTATAAAAATTCTAATTCTTTTTTATAAGGATTCGAATCATCTACGTCTGGATTCGAATACAAATCCTTTTAAAAAAATGTAACGAATCCGGATCACGCATCCGTTTTTACTAAAGTATTCGAATACCTCTTTTGAATCCTCTAAAAGGATTCGAATCCGGGAATCGAATCCTGAATGATTCGAATCCTGCCCAGCTCTGATAAGGTGTACATCTGATTTTTACTCTTTTGGTTACCCATTCGGTTACCCTTTCGGTTACCCTATAAAAATATCAAATTTGAACCACCCTGTACATAGAAATATGTATAACTTAAAGTATAAATCCCTGTCGGGTCTAGAAAAAATCGTATCTTAAAAGCGATTTTAGTTCATTTTCAAAGTTTCGAGAATTTGTAACTCACAATAATTTATTTATGATGAAAAAAAAAAAACGATTTGTTTACACACATACTAATTTATACAAGTATTTTATTATTCAAGTGAGGACTTTAATTATTCACTTAAACGGACAGTTCTCTTATTATTAATTTGTATCGAAATGGGGGCTCCCAGTAAGTGGCACTTAAATTGTTACGCGTTTACCATAATTACGGGCCTTCTTTCGAGCAGGGCAGCGTTAATTTAACCCCACTTTATTTAATGGTTAATGATAATTGACGGTTGGAAAGTGTAAACAGACGGGCGTGGCGATTCCATATCAAAAGATCTCGATTGGTTAATTTGATTTTGGAAAATTACAATAATAATATTCAACGTGATTTGATTGATGTTATCCAGAAGATAATTAGGTTTGAAAGAAGAAAGATGATACCCAAAAATCCTTGGTTTAAAGCGTGTACGTATAATGTAGAAATAAGTAAGTCTGAAAGACCATACACATTTCTTCTTGAAAAAGTAATAAAGTGTCTGTTGCTAAAAAAAATCGCGCAGTATAAAATACGAGGGTAGATTGAAAAGTTTCCGGAATGGGCAAGAGATGGCGCGCGTATCGTGAAATTGTTATGATGGTTGTCAAGGCTAACCTATTTTAGGTAAGCTGTCAACTTTTCAAACACGTGCGTCGTTCCGTTTTTGTTTACTAGGATATCTTGTAAAGCAAGTCAGGCACCTTTGGAAAAATGGATAAAAACGAATTTCGTGCAGTCATCAAACCTTTCTGGATGGATGGGAAAAAGGCGACGGAGATACGAGATATTTTGCAGGAAGTTCATGGCACATCCACACCTTCATTTTCGATTAGTAGTTTCTGGGTGAGCGAGTTCAAATGTGGCCGTACGAGCACCAAGGATGAACCACGCAGTGGACGTCCAAAAACGGCCACAAATGAAGAAATGGTCGACAAAGTCCATGATCTCGTGTTAGCCGATCGACGAGTGAAGTTGCGCGAAATAGTAGAGACCACGGGCATCTCATATGAACGTGTGCAAAATATCGTGCACGAACATTTGGGCATGAGGAAGCTGTCGGCGCGATGGGTTCCGCGTTTGCTGACTATGGACAACAAGGGAAATCGTGTGACCACTTCGAAAGTGTGTTTGGCCTTGTTAAAGCGTAATCCAACGGATTTTTTCCGCCGAATCGTGACCGTGGACGAAACATGGATCCACCACTACACACCAGAAACCAAGCAGCAGTCGAAACAGTGGATTTCTCCAGGCGAATCTGCTCCGAAGAAAGCAAAGACTGTCCCATCGGCTGGAAAGGTCATGGCCACCGTTTTTTGGGATTCGCAAGGTGTGATACACATTGACTTTTTGCAAAAGGGAAGAACTATCACGGGACAATACTACAGCGATTTATTGGATCAATTCAACGGCATATTGAAGGAGAAACGGCCTCATTTGCAGCGGAAAAAAGTGCTCTTCCACCACGACAAGGCGCCGGCCCATTCATCCCGAATCGCCAATGCTAAATTGGTTGAATTGGGCTACGAGGTGGTGCCGCATCCCCCGTACTCTCGAGACCTGGCCCCGTGCGACTTCTTTTTGTTCACAAACATGAAGACTTGGCTCGGAGGCAAGCGCTTTACATCAAATGAGGAGGTCATCGCCGCCACTAAAGCTTATTTTGCAGAGTTCCCGAAATCATATTTTTCTGAAGGCTTAAAAAAGTTGGAGCACCGCTGGGAAAAGTGTATCTCCCTGCCAGGGTACTATGTTGAAAAATAAAAAATAAAACCTGTTCAATTACTGCGATTTCTTGCCCATTCCGGAAACTTTTCAATCTACCCTCGTATGTATAATAATAATAATACTTTTTTGCATAATAAAACAATGAGAACAAGTTTCTCATCTTTCAAGTGGTGAAAGATATTTAACTATGATTTAAAAAAGAAAACACTTGGTTAAATTTCACTAATATAAGTGAAATATGTGTGATTAGTGAAATTTAACCAAGTGTTTTCTTTTTTAAATCATAAACAATAAGATGTATTAATAATAATTCATGGTTAATTTTGATGTTTTACCATGGGTTAAAAGAGAAATCAATTTATTAATATAACCAATGGCGGCTCGTCCATACACGCGTGTAATTTTTGTATCTATTTACATTATTTATACATACATGAAAAAAATTCCCTGTATGTTAATATCTGCAGCCCAAGCAATAAATATTCTCATGAGCTGTCACTTGAAAAATTAAAAGATTCATTTGTTTTCAGGGTAAAAAAAGGGACACCGTTATATAAATAAATCAAAGTGTACATTAAGTTGCCTACATCTATGGCTTACTGTGGGCAATTCAATGCACGTATTGAAATGTTAATATAATATTAATATACAGAGAGTTATATCTAACACCGAACATCTTTATAACCAGAATTTTTCTTTTAGGTATACATAAACATACGTTGTACATTTGCCGACGCTCGGTTTGTTAAAAGAATTTAATTTAAAGTTTTAAACGAGTGTTTTCCACTCCCAGGCTAAGCATGAAGTAAAATTTCGAGTTTAGAAAAGCCTGAAAATTTGGTTTGGTCGCGTAGCGCGAAGCGCGGAGCGACCAAACCAAATTTTCAGGCTTTTCTAAACTCGAAATTTTACTTCATGCGCCACCGGTACACAACACTGATGCAATGTAATGCTTAGCGGTGCGTTTTGAATTTTGTACTATGTCAGTTTTTTGTACCGGTGGCGCATGAAGTAAAATTTCGAGTTTAGAAAAGCCTGAAAATTTGGTTTGGCCGCTCCGCGCTTCGCGCTACGCGACCAAACCAAATTTTCAGGCTTATCTAAACTCGAAATTTTACTTCATGCTTAGCCTGGGAGTGGAAAACACTCTTCAAAACTTCAAATTAAATTAATAAACCGATCCTCAGCAAATGTACAACGTATGTTTATGTTTACTTTAAAAAAATAAACTCTTTAAAAAAACAACGGTTATCTAAAGATTTACGGCATATAATCTGTAACAGGGACATGTATACTTGAAAGAAAAACTCCCTGTATGTACAAGTGGGGGCATTAATTGCGATTGATTGTCTACAATTTGTAATAGTCATATAGGCAATCCAATTTACACATAACTTGAAAATTAAAGGTGTCTAATTGTATTGGATGAAAATGTTCGGTGTTACATAAAACTCTCTGTATGTTTATTTAAATTTAACTCGCTGTATATACTCGATAATAAATTTAAAAAGAAAACATTCAAAACGCGTGCACATCAACAATATCTAATTTTAATGGTGGACCGACAGGAATGGCCCCACGCGTCGCGGAAAATCGCCCGCGGAAATCAATTATTTTTCCGGGCGGCTTCGCATCGGGAATTCCACAAATATAATTAATTTTAAACTGTATATTGTTTAACCATTACAGTGTTTCATTTGAAAATGTACACCGCGCGAGGCCGGTTAAATTTTTAATTTAATCCCACGATTCAACAGTCAAGCATTGAATTTGAATTAAACGCGACGCGGTTTTTAATTAATTTTATTTTCCATTTACACACGCACACACAGGCAGAAACGAATCGGCAATTTCGAACCGGGAGTTTTATTTATTGTTGCATATTATTCATGTGATTTTTTTGTTGCTGCGTACACAGAGTACCAAATTAGTTTCTTAAATATTTATTACATACCGTGCGATCATTTAAAATATGATTCAGAGTAGGCTTTGCATTTTAGATTAGATTGGCACTACTGACTGTTAATACATAGTTTACCATAACCTCAAATTTATTCCATCATTTAATTAGCATTCTGAGCAACCGCACAAAAAAATGCCGAACACTCTAATTTTTAAACGATCGCACGGTATTATTTTATAACTTATCTAGTTTTCAGCTTCTGTCACTTTAAATATGAGGTAAAAACTAGATAAGTTAATAAAAATAGCTGAAATCATGATAAATCGAAAAGTTACCATTTTAACATATCGTCGGTGCACAAGAAAAGTGACACATCTAAAAAATCCCCAATTGTCAGGAGAACGATTTTAAAATAATATTGTTGTGTATTTTGAAGTTATTAAACGAACATTTTTGAGAATGTTACAATGTGTCTTGATTGCGATGGTTTCGTAATACTATATGTATATATATATATATATATATATATATATATATATATATATATATACAGAGAGTTTTATATAACACCGAATATTTTCATAACGAGATTTTTCTTTTAAGTATCCATATGCATACGTTGCACATTTTTCGATGCTCGATTTATTAAAAGAATTTAATTTGAAGCTGTTTTCCACTCCCAGGCTAAGCATGAAGTAAAATTACGAGTTTAGAAAAGCCTGAAAATTTGGTTTGGTCGCGTAGCGCGAAGCGCGGAGCGGCCAAACCAAATTTTCAGGCTTTTCTAAACTCGAAATTTTACTTCATGCGCCACCGGTACAATACACTGACATATTACGAAGTTTAAAACACACCGTTAAACTTGACATCAAATCAGTGTTTTGTACCGGTGGCGCATGAAGTAAAATTTCGAGTTTAGAAAAGCCTGAAAATTTGGTTTGGCCGCTCCGCGCTTCGCGCTACGCGTCCAAACCAAATTTTCAGGCTTTTCTAAACTCGAAATTTTACTTCATGCTTAGTCTGGGAGTGGAAAACACTCGCTTAAAGCTTCAAATTGAATTCTTTTAATAAACCGAGCATCAGAAAATGTACAACGTATGCATATGGATAACGTATGCATATGGATATATATATATATATAATCGAGAAGTCCAATTACCCATTCGGGTGCAGGACAAAAAAATGTAATTTAAGCAAATAAATAAATGTTAATTGTCTGTTGTATATACAAGATTCCTCCACTCTTTCTTGTTCCTTACAAGCTTTTTTTACTCGTTCCAAGTGAGTCCTTTTTCATTAAGGTATGCTGCCACTGTATTATCCCAGGTCTTCTGTACTATCCCAGGTCCTCTTCGGTCTTCCTCTCATCCTCTTTTATTGTACCCTTGCTTTTCAAATTTCTTTTCCTGGAACATTTTTAATCCTCTGGAGGTGTCCCCACCAGCTTGCTTGTCTTTTTCCTATAAACTCAACAATTGGTTCAAAATCCAGGTCCCTCCTAATTATTTCATTCCTTATTCTATCTCTTCTGGTTATTCCTTTTACTTTTCTTAGGTATTTTATTTTGCTTGCCTGTATTTTACTTTGATGTTGTTTGGACGAAACCTAATACTATGGCATTTTAAACAATATTATTAACTTGACGAATAGTGACGTTTATCCTAAGTGGGTGTCATAAATTCTTTCGCATGGCAAAGTGACACATGGTCTTTTTATTCAGTATTTTATGAACTATCTTTATGTCTTGTATTCACCACTATTTATTATATTTAAATAATAGAAACATTCTAAATTTGTCAAACTTGAAATTGACACTAAATATGTTGAAACTCGAGTCGTAGAAATATTAAAATAAAGTGGTATAAGACATTGAAACACTTCTCGATATTGATTAATTTCTCTTTATGTCGTTTTTCCTGATAAAAGTCGATCTTTTAATGAACATTTTACATTATTTTACTCAAAAAGGTGGATTTTTGAGTTGTGTCGTTTTTCTTGTGCACCGATGATATCTAAATTAATGAAAAACATGTTTACCTTAATTTTTCTTTTAAGTATACATATCCCTAGGCATACGCTGTAATTTTTAGGCATTCTACGATTTTATAAATGCGTTCAATTTAAAAATTCTGTTGAAAAAATACTACTACAGCATAAATGGTTATTTGACGGACACTCACATTTAATGTTGAAACAGTCAAAATGTATTTTACCTATTTATTAAACTTTACATTTATGTATCTTTTTTTTTGTTCTCTTAAATTTTAATTTTAATTATGTAACTGTCTGTACTTGTGTGTAATTATGTATAATTGTTAAGATCATTTGACATGTATATCCATTCAAAAGCCATTCAAAGAATTGACTTAAATGCCTGATAGTCAAAATACAGATAAGTGCATGATACTATTTGCAGTAGTTTCTGTATTGTAATGCAAATATTTACTTGTACATACCAGCGCTCCCTAAACTATTTTGGTTTCTGATATTACAATTAAAACTTCGATCAACAATCGTAGATGTAACAAATTTCAAACATCTTTTTATTAATAAAATTTGAAATAAAAACACTTGGTTTGTTTCACTAACGTTTTACTTATTATTCCGACTAGTTTCGGCTTCTAACCATTATCAAGGAATGTACAGAGAATACTTTCTTACACGATATTTATATACAAAATCTATACCTATTATTGCCTGTATACAATATTTTAAAATTATTGCTGTTGTATAGATGACCGGCTGTGATGCAGTGTTTGGACATACCCGTTGACTGTTTTTTATTTAGAACATCTTTTTTATGTGCGTCGAGACGGATTTGGAATAATCGTCCGGTCTGTCCTATATATACTGCATCACAGTCGTTACATCTTAATTCATAAACACCTGATAGTTCTATTCTATCGTTTTTAAACTTATTATTCACTAATAATTTACTTAAATTAATGGGGTTTGTTAAAATGATGTCAAATTTGTTGTTTCTCAAAGTATTTTTTAATTTTACAGAAAGGTCTGCCACATAATCTATTTTTTGCCAGGTGTTTTTTGAATTTGTATTGGTTGCGTAAAAATATTTTAGTAATTGACTTTGTTTTTTCTTTTTTAATAAATTATCTATTAACTGTTCTGAATATCCGTTGTTATTTGCTATTATTTTTATAATATTTAATTCAGATTTGAAATTGTCGGCGTTTAGAGGGATATTTAATAATCTATATATTAAAGAATGGAAAGTGCTATGTTTAATTTGGTTTGTTGTATTTGACGTGGATGGGATAATTGAATCTGAAAATGTTTGTTTCCTGTAAATTTTATAAACTAAATTATTCTTTGGTTTTTTCAGATTCAATTATCCCATCACACTGCATCACAGCCGGTCATCTATACAACAGCAATAATTTTAAAATATTGTATACAGGCAATAAGGGTCGTATACTGAATTTCAGAGAAGGCTTGGAGATAAATAAAGCAATAAAATCGGGAAAACATGTGGTCAATGTCAATGACGAGCTATGGATCTCCCCAATAATGAACGCCCTTATTACCTGATTTTGTATATAAATATCGTGAAAAAAAGTATTCTCTGTACATTCCTTGATAATGGCTAGAAGCCGAAACTAGTCGGAATAATAAGTAAAACGTTAGTGAAACAAACCAAGTGTTTTTATTTCAAATTTTATTTTAATCATGTTTCACCAAGTGATTAATGAGAACATTGTGAAAGATATCTTTTTATTAAACTCAGCTAGACTTATGGTCAATTTTATTTATACACTGCTTAAACGAATTCGAGGAACACTTTTTTAAAAATATGTAATTTTTTAAATAAAAGCTCTAGATAAGTCAAATTAAGTATGCTCTAAAAACATATATTCTAGTAACAAAATAGACAAAATTAATTACTTCTAAATTACAATTCAAAATGATAGCACCAAACTAAATAAAAACGGCTGACTTGAAAAATTTCGAATTTTCTGAGGTTTGTTAAAGATTAATAGTGGGTATGTCCTCCGCGGGCACGAATTACTTTTTCGCATCTCTTTGACATACTTCGCACTAGTCTGCGAGGGTATTTTTGAGGTATGCTTTCCAATTCCTCAATCAGAGCTTTTGTTAGTTCTTGGGTGGTTTGATCGAATTGCATTATCCTGCATCAGGGTGACATTGGGACCGATACCATATGCAGCAGATACTAAATAGTCCTCCAAGTCATTTTCAATATAAATAATTGCAATTAGTTTTTCAGAAATTACAACAATATCGGTTCTGTTATCTACACTGGTTCCTGCCCAAACCATCACAGATCCACCAGCAAATCTATCCATTTTCTGAATAGTATTGGCTAAGTAGCGTTCACCAGGACGTCTATAAACACGTACACGACCATTAGCCGAAATCTGGACTTATCTATAAGCAGCACAGGCATCCAGTGACGAAGTTGCCAAACTCTGTGATCTCAAGCCAATCTGATTCGTGCTTCTTTGTGATGCCGCGTAAGGCGTGGTGCCCGGACAGGTCTTCTAGGTATCAAATGTGCTTCTTTTAACCTGTTTCTAACAGTTTGATCAGAAATTTCCATCCTATGTGTTTGTCGTAGATCATTTAACAAGTCTCTTGCTATAGAAGTACGCCTACGTAGACAGGAAAGGGCAAGCAATCGGTATTAATTTCGAGTTGTTTTTCGTTTTCGTCCTTGCCCATCTCGTATAGCGAATTGTCCAGTTTTCTGAAAACGATTCCATAAATGTTGAATAACAGAAGGACTAACCTGCTAACATTATGAATAGAGTGACCTCTCTGAATAAACGCGATAGCACGAGCGGCTTGTACTTCACTAAGATGCCTCATTTTACTTAATCAACAAATATTGACAACAGAATTTATATACGATCTTTAAACACAGATTCAAAGCACGCTTGAACAATTTGTTCATATTATTTTTAGTATTTCCTTTAAGTTTATAAGTGTTTTTGTCAATGTTGTTACTAAAATATATATTTTTGGAGCATACTTAATTTGATTTATCTAGAGCTTCTATTTAAGAAATTACAGATTTTCAAAAAAGTGTTCCTCTAATTCTTTTGAGCTTTGTAATACACACGTCTCCGCCGGTTAGTAAAGTGTTATTAATTATTCGTACTATGGATTTATTGTGCTGATTCCAGAAACCATTTCACACCCCGAACAAAAGCCATCCCTAATTAATCGCAAACAATAATTGAAAAAAAACTGGAATCCCATCGGATATCGCTTGTTTATTAGTATGTATTGAGTAAGTGCGTGGGTGACAATGCATGCGAGACAATCCCAGTCCTGTAACAATGTAACGTTGCATCTATACACGTTGAAAATTGAATTTGTCGAAAACAAAGGGTTGCCGGAGGAGAGGGCGGAGGAATTGGGAGGGGGGTTCGTTAAGGCAGTAATTAACTGCGACTCGATAATTAATTAGTTCCAACAAGCCCTGTTCGCCGGCGCCACTCACGTCAAGTTCTTTGAGCGGAGAATCCCGACTATTTGCATATGGATATCGACCCTGTATATTCCGACCATTACCGGACGGAGTATTTCACCATTTTTCACGAACGCGCGAGGGTGGGAAAATACTATTGTTTTGGTTTTTAAACGTTACAAGCAATAAGTATGTTTTAAACTATAACGATTTATACAGAATTACATGGATTTTGACCAATGAGGAACATTTTATTTACCTTTACCATGGCAACGGTAGCCTCAAACCGGGTATCACGAGCATCCGCCACACGCAGTTAACCTCAAAATGGGCATTGCCAGTGCGTGATTATGGTCATTTTGAGATCTCATGCTACACTTGTATGCTTAAATCATCAACACCGTACCCGTTGCTTTCTTTTAAGGTCCCTTCACTATTCTATTGCGCCTTCATAATAAAAAAACACAGAATTTACGGCAATATGCTGATTTTAAACGCTAATATTTGTTTCTCGTTTTATATCTTTTCGATTACAGTTAAATCGTGACAGTTATTATTCTGAAGTAAACATTCTTCAACAAGTGATTAATATTAACAAAATGCTCGGAGTTTGTAACGATTGTAAAAGTGGGAAACGTTGTGTAAACATGTTTTTAGGTAAAATAAATAGCCCAGATTGTTTCTTATATTGCTAATCTATGTGGTTTTTTGTAATTTCTAGTGAACATTTTTATTTAAAAAAAATCGAACTTTTCCATTAACGTTAGAAATAAGGTAAGCAACTTCTTTTCGTAAAAAAATAGTCGCGTCCAGCTTAAATTATTATTTACTGAAAATATTACTTTTAAAGAAAGTATTAAAGTTTTACAAGCCAGAAGAAGCATAAGCGTATTCTCTCAAATTCAAATAGTTTTGAATTTGAAAGATATGTATTTACTTTTTTTTTAAGGTTATTTGCTATAAATTTATTTTATTTTGTTACCCATATTACTGATTTTGCAGTATTTTTTTACTTTCATAATATTTCAGTGTTTAATAGGCGTGGCGCATGAAATAAAATTTCGGGTTTAGAAAACCCTGAACATTTTTAGGATATTCTAAACTCGAAATTTAACTTCATGACTAGTCAAAGAGTGGAAACACTAGCTAGAAGTAAATTTCAAATAAATAATTCAGCAGAAAAATACATTTTCACAAACATGAACAGTAAAGCACAACCTCCATTTTATTCGATGTGTAACTGGAGTGAAGTTATAATACATAAAAATACGATGTTGCCACGTTCATTTTATCAGGAGTTCAAAACTAACTAATAGCATGAAAAATTTGTTCTATTTATACGAAATGTTAGTATTGTGTTTGTACCAGGGTTGTTATGTTTAATACACTTTGTTTTAAGACAGTGTCTTAAACATGTTTAAAAACTGTGTTTTAATCATGTTTAAAAACAAGCGTCATGTTTCAAACGGTTTTGTTTTAAACATGTTTAAAAACAAGCGTCATGTTTTGAACGGTTTTGTTTCAAACATGTTTTAAACGTTCAATTTGTTTAAAACATGTTTAAAACGTTTATTTTATAATCGTAAATTATCTAAACTACTTTATAATGATTTTTTTTGTTTAGGATTTTCAATTTTATCTAAATTGTTGAAGATATTTTAAATTACATTATTAAACATACAATTTTATCACAACTGTGTGTTCAATTATACAGAGTGGTTCAGAACAAGTGTAAAAAATGCACATCTTGTTTATAAACATGGATCCGATTTTCATTATTTAAAAAACTACTGCTGATTTAAAGTTTGTCACATCATTATTATATACAACTCCAACAAAAAACAAAATGAGAATTTATAATATTTATTAACGTGAGATTAAACTTTAGAAGTATTTTTTGAACTTCACTTTAATTCAATGTTTTATGCCAGTCGCGCATTAAGTAAAATTTCGAGTTTAGAAAGGCTTGAAAATTTGGATTTGGACGCTACGCTTCGCTTCGCGTCCTAAATTTCAGGCTTTTCTAAACTCGAAATTTTACTTCATGCTTAATCAAGGAGTGGAGACGCTCGTGAGAAATTTTAAATTATTTGATAAAAACAACAAGTCTGCAAATTTATTTAAATCACAATCTACTTTTCATAATTGGAAGTGATTCATTACCGAATAATCAAGTTTTGTTCGATATTATTTAAAGTAAAAGTGATACCTTTAATTTTTTTATTATGTATTAAACGAGGGTTTCCAGTCCTTGGTTAAGCATGAAGTAAAATTTCGAGTTTAGAAAAGCCTGAAAATTTGGATTTGGGCGCGGAGCGAAGCGAGCGCCCAAATTCAAATTTTCAGGCTTTTCTAAACTCGAAATTTTACTTTATGCGCCAGGCGTATAAAACACTGATTTAATGTGAAGTTTAAATTTGTTATTCTGTTTCTGTTATGTTGTTATTACTTAGTTATGCTTAAATTGTTAAATTGTATTAATAATAATTAATTTACCTGTAGTTTTGAAAATGTTTTGCAATAAAATTTTAGCTAAATTGGTGACAATATTTGAAATTACATTATTAAACAAACAATTTTATAACTGCCTTAAAAAGTGTTTCAAATATATTTTAAACTCGTTTTAAACATGTTTTAAACACATTTTCAACATGTTTTTAATTGTTAATGTTTTAAACACCGTTTCAATGAAAAAAATACGTTTTGTAAAAAAAAACTGTTTATTTTAAATAAAATGAAAAAAAAAACCGTTTTCTTTAACAACCCTGGTTTGTACGGGTCTACTTGTGTACTCTAAATGATTTTTCTAAAAAAGTCAAACAAGTTTGAGATTGCAAGTTCTTGTAAAATACTCGAGTTTCAGGTGATAATATTACATGTCATAAATAATTACTCCCATTAATAAACATCTAATTATTTTAACATTCGCATTATCCAATTTGTATAATGAATTGATAAGGTTTTGTTACATTTTTTGTTTGTTTGTAGGCGCATAAAATAAATTGGCTTAATGAGAACGGCGTTATCTTTATTGTGTCGCGAGTAATTTGTACGATTTTGAAAAATGGCTATAATTAAACATTGGCTTCGAAACAATTTGCATGAAATTAGTGTGGGCTTTTTAAATTTCTAGGTAATGCAAAAATAGATACTACATGGAATGTACGCCGAGCTACGCCTGCGGGAAATTATGAATAATTCAGTTTGTGATAGAATAAAAAAAATAATTTGTTAACTGCCATCATGAACTTGAATAGGTATAATTTTATTCTAATAGACTATACTTCTATTCTAAATAAAAGTCTATAATACGTTTTATTTTATAATGTGACCAATTAAATTTGACATTTCAAGAATTTAGTGGTGTGATGCAGGTTGTGTGTTTTAGGTTAGGACAAGGTTAGTCACATGTTATGTTGTAAATCAACTTTTAATTTGTAGGTTATGTAAAGGGACATCTGATATTAATATGATAATTCAATTAACTCACAACTTACGCTTACAAATGTATTTACCTATCCCCGCCTCACATTATTTGTATCTACTACCAATTTAATAAAGTGTCTCTGAGGATCAGGTATGATAGGAGGATCAGGTAATATTCCTCGCTCAGGAATATCTGTCTTCTTTGTTATCTGCCCATTCATGTGTTCAAATTCTAAAAAAGTTCTAGATAAAATGAGTTTTTCTTTTAGGTATATTTTCATTGTAAATTTTCAGACATCCGTAATCTTATTAAAAACTTTCAATTTAAAAACTCTAACGAGTGATTTCCACTCCCAGACTAAGCATGAAGTAAAATTTCGAGTTTAGAATAGCCCCGTGAATATTTGTCGAGAGTCGCGCAGCGACCCGAGACAAATTTTGTAGGCTTTTCTAAACTAGAAATTTTACTTTATGCGCCACGCGTATAAAACACTGATTTAAAGTGAAGTTTAAAATATACTGCTTAGTTCTGTTCACATGTTCAATAATTTTAATAAATTTTATATGGAATATGTGAAAGTATACTTAAAAGAAAAAAAATCCCTGTATGTGTTGTAAAGTTGCAAGTTGTAGCGTTCTCTTTTTTTTAAGTCTCTACATCGTGACAATTTATTTGACAAATTATGATTTATTTATCAGATTGATAACCATTTACCAACATCTCAAAATTTGATGTTTATAATAGCCTACTGTTAAAGCAGGACTGCAACTGTTTAGTAAATACACTCTAAGTTCGGTCATATTAAAAAAACAGAGTTTATGTTTAGAATAAAACTATACCTGTTCAAGTTCATGACGGCAGTAAACAAATCCAAGTCGGCACTAATCAATCAACAATGTCACGTCGATAATGTCATTGTCCACCTTGAGTTTTTGTACAACATTACTGATGTCCACAATCTCTGCAATTAATTTGGTTAGTATGACATTCTTACTATTCAACTAAATGCGAAGCGATTTTGGCAAGTAGTTTGGAAGTCAATAGGTTATCCAGAACACCCAAAAATATCCCTAGCAACAACTTATACACCACAACAACGTAACTTTTAAATAGTGCTATTGACATTGTCAACATTGTCGACGTTGTTGACAATTTCAGTCAAGCGCCGAGGCTCGTTCCTAGCTAGGCCGTAGCCAGGTAGGGGGATATGGGGATTCAATCGCAGTTTCGAATTTCGGTTCCCCACAGTTTTGACTCTAACTCCAACTCAAAGTTCACAGCATTGGTTCAAACTGTTTTCCATTTACTTCTAAACACTGTTGAACTGTTCTGGTGTTAATACCAGTGGCCCTAAGTATTTGCCTTAAAATAAGGTAGCCAAGAGATATTGATATTTGCTAACTTCAATCCAAGTTTATTCAAAACAAACATCAGTTACAAAGATATTTTTCCTAAAAAAGTTGCTTATTTTTCAAAGACCTTTTGACCTATTATACCATTTGAAAATCTTAAGTTTTTGACAAGCGAAATATCAGGGATGCCAACCTTTTTGGGAAAAAACAATATCACCATTCGATTCTTCAATATGGCTTTAGTAATAATTTTTTTCATCCCAACTCTCTAAGACTAGCCGTTTTCTCAAAAAATGCCTGATACAGGTGGTCTGGGACACCCTGTATAAAAGCGGCCCTCAAAAAGCAAAAACAATATGTTTACCAGTTTTCCCGAAATTTGTATATCCCCCCTCCGATTTTTTTCTAGCTACGGCCTTGATCCCTAGCACTAATCAAAATCAAGTTGTCACAAAACAAATTTAAGTTGTTCAAAAGATTTTGTTTGTCAAAATTTGTATTAATTTTTGTTCACACTTAAGGTTGTTGAATTGTAGCAGGATAAATAGCCAATATAAATAATACTATTAAAATTAATGTTGCTAATTATGCCAGATATATTTTATACATTTAAATTATAACTTAATTAAATAAATAATTAACAACACAACTTCGAGAAACAACATTTTATAATCAAGCAATTAGAAAACGCGGTGTTACGTGCACGCATCGCATTTTACAATTAACCTTTTTAATTGGAACGCGTCCCTTTTTTCTTCGTTCTCTTTTTTTGTCTCAAAAGCTCCGAAATTCCTCAGGCCCAATAAAAATATCATATAACACCCGGAACAGCAATTTAAAACGCTTCCGTAAACTCCACAATGGACTCAATGCCCCCACGTTAAGTGGCCGTCAAACGATGACAACACACACGGAATACCCGAAAGATAAACCCGAGAACAGCTAAACAGCCCTATTCAAATATAATAGACCGTGTGTAATCCCTATTCAGGTCCAAGAATGGGCTTTTATTAGAAGAAGACGTATGTACGAACGCTGATCGATTTAAAGGTCTTACCTAGCTAGAAATGGATGAGCCTTTGTGTGGTTTTTTTTGGAGGGGGGAGGGGGGGGCGAGGGTGCGTGTGGGGGTTATTTGATTTGCGCTTTATTGCTTTACAAGACAATTAACTATTTTAACATACGAGACATAATTTCCAACTCAAATTTTCTGCCATTTCGATGGTGTTAAAATCTAATATTATTGCTATAAGAGAAATGGAACTTGGATGTCATATCTTGAAAATTGGACACCCTGTATAAAATCGGTCAATTTTGTTATGTTTTTCAAATGTTATTTGGAGTGCATTACTAATTTCAGATCGCTGTCATTTTATTTAACAAAGCTATAGTAAAACGATAATTGTGAGTTATACAGAGAGTTTTTGTTTTAAGTATACACATCTCAATTACAGCGTATATGCTGTAAATCGTCAGATATTGGTTGCTTTCTTTAAAGAGTTTAATTTGAAGCTTTAAACTAGTGTTTTCCACTCCCAGATTAACCATGAAGTAAAATTTCGAGTTAAGAAAATCCTGATAATTTTGTTTGGTCGCGTAGCAAAGCGAAGCGAAGCAACCAAACCAAATTTTCAATCTTAAAAGAAAAATTCCCTGTACAACATTTTTATTAAAATAAAATATGCATCAAAAATGCGCGGGAAAATTGTGTTCCCGCACTCATTTTGTAAATTACCATTCTGTAGAAAGCTTGTTCATTTAATTAATATGTTTAGGAGATTATTTGAAATCTATTCACCCTTTACAATTTTAATATTCTTTCGTATGTGTTATGTTTTTGTTTTTAGCTTAATTCAGATTATTTTCTGTAGAATGCGCGTCTGCAAACTACGTTTGCCCGACATTAATTGCAGCCTACTAATTTTGTGGCGTGGCGTTGCATTGTGCCGGTTGAATGCCGGAGCCTCGCCGTTCCTTCCTTTGGAAGGGCTCAGGTTTCAATACCCCACTGACTGTCGTGTCGCCCTTGCCCGATTATCACATCAAAAAATTATCCGAAAGTGCCATCTTACACCACCACCAACAGCAGCAGCACACAAAAAATGGGATAATCATATTACTGTCCTATTGTTGTGAAAGAATGAAAAAACGAACGAACGTTTGAAATGTCCTAACATTTTGTAAAAATGTGTGCTTGGGTTGAGTCTCATTGAAATGATTTTTAAACCTCCGAGTGGTTTCAATCCTTGATTAAGCATGATGTCAAATTTTAATCTTTTCAAAACACGAAATTTTACTGCATCCGCCAGGCGTATAAAACATTGTTTTAAAGTGAAATTTCAAAATATGGGGTAATTAAGTAAGTACTTTTATCATTCATATTTTAATTGCTTTAGTACTTCAATATACGTATAATACTTTCTAATTACCGTATTAAAATTTGAAGGTATTTTGTTTTTTCAAAGTTTTTAAAAATAAAATATAGATTTTTTGTATTCTGGATTTATAAAAACATAAAAAGGCATTTTAAGCTCAAAATTTTAATTAATATAAAATTTCATAATAAATCAACCACGCGTTCATATATTTTTTGGTCTTAATTGTCAATCAACTTGTTTATGTTTTATAAAAAATTCTGGATTTATAGAAACATAAAAAAGGCATTTTAGGCGCAAAATTTGGAATAATTTAAAATTTTATAAAAATCAACCACGCGTTCATATTTTTTTTCCAAATTGACAATCAACTTGCTCATGTTTTATAGAAAATTTTGGATTTATAGAAACATAAAACGGGCATTTTAGGCGTGAAATTTTAATTCCTTTAAAATTTCATAAAAATCAATCACGCGTCCATATTGTAAAAAATTTATATAAAAAGAAGAAAACGCGTACATTTTATAAGAAAAACATCGAGCTATCATTAGAATTTCAGAGATTATTCGAACCACCATGTGTGATCAATTCAGAGGTAACTCTAGCAATTATTTGCACAACAATTTCAGAGATTATTTGAACTATAAATCGAGCGATAATTCAAGCTATCATCGAACTGTCAATTCAGAGATTGTTCGATCCATCATTAGAGTAATGATCAAATAATGAAAGATAATTCATGCTATTATTCGAATAATAATTTCAAATATTATTCAAATTTTTATTCGAGCTATCCGAATCTTTTTTTTGTAGAAACAATTAACATTTAACAAAAATTGAGGCAGGTAAAATAAGGTTACATAGTGTGGATAGATGAAGGATAGATAGATGATGTGTGTACTTTTAAACTTTACACTAAATCAGTATTTTATACGCTTGGCGCATGAAGTAAAATTTCGAGTTTAGGGAAGCCTGAAAATTTGGATTGGCCAGGGCGCGACTCGCCTCGCTCGCGCGCCCTGGCAAATTAAAATTTTCAGGCCTTTCTAAACTCGAAATTTTACTTCATGCGTAACCAAGGAGTGAAAAAACTCGTTATATGATTTAAATGACCGCTTTTAAAAAAGCAATAAATGTCTGCAATTTTATAGCGCATTCACTTGAACATCAATGGTATTGAAATTTCAAGTGAACACAATTTGAACAATTTTTGAGATATCTTTATAAAATTATGTCTCAATATTAATCAATTATTGCTCTTTTAAAATATGTAAAAATCAAAATATGCATTATTAATAGTTTTTGAGTTATTTTCAGTTAATCGTCAATCGAGGGACAATTTTGATAAATTTGAGTAATACACACATTTTAAGAGATCATAACTTGAAAATTACTTGTGATATTTTTCTAAAATTCTGTGTGATTATTAATCAAATATTGTTTTTTTCAAAATACGTAAAAATCAAAATATAACCCATCAATAGTTTTTGAGTTATTTTCACTTGAACGTCAAACGGGAGTCAATTTTGATAAATTCGATTGATATTAAAATTTCGAATTAGAAATCATAACTTGGACACTATTTAAGATATCTGTTTAAAACTTAATGTGCATATACTTAAATTATTCTTCTTTTAAAATATGTAAAAATCAAAATATACCCCATCGATAGTTTTTTGAGTTATATTCACTTGAACGTGAAACGGGAGGCAATTTTGATTATTTTGGGTGATATAGAAATGTCAAGAGTTTATAACTGGAATATTATTTAAGATAATAATAATAAAACTTGGTGTGCATATCACTTAATTATTGGTCTTTCAAAATATGTGAAAATGAAATAATACCCCAGTAATAGTTTTTGAGTTATTTTTACTTGATCGCGAAACTGGAGTAAATGTTGATTATATTGAGTGATATAGAAGGTTCAAAAGTTTATAACTTGGATACTATTTAAGATATCCTTATAAAACTTTGTCCAAATTAGGCTTTTGTAAACTCGAAATTTTACTTCATGCGCCAGGCGTATAAACACTGAAATATTCTGAAGTTTAAAATATACTATTTAGGTTTAATCTTATGTTGATTCATTTTGCAAATGTTTATATGGAATATGTAAAACTATACTTAAATTTAAAAAAATATATATATGGTTCCCAATATAAATAATTATATAAATACGAATGCCAATGATTTTATTTACTCACTTTGGTTATTTTCAACTAATTGCCTAACAGTTGATCATTTTCCTCAAGTCTAAACATTGATTCTTTCTACAATCTTAACTTTATTATAGATTGCTTAAAATTGTTGACATTTCTAGATAAACTACTTACAAAAAAATGTGCTTGATTTCGACCTCTGTACAAGATTAAGATTAAGTACGATAACTATGAAGTTAACAGAGATTGCTGAAAAATTACGAAACATTATAAGAAACTAAATTGTATAATGAAAAGTATACATATACCAATACATACTCTGCCAATTTTCAGGCAATCTTTTTTTCAAAATCGTTCAGTATGAAGCTTTTGGCGATTTTTTTCACTCTCTGTTATCTAAACTAAAATATATGAATTTATTTAACATTACATTATTTTACCTTACATATAATTTGTGAAATTGATTGGGCATTCTAAGACGAAATCTCAAGGAGAGGTGGGGGGCAAGTGCTCCCCCCCTGCCCATATCTGCGGGTACATCTGCGGTTTGAAAGATAATTCGAACTATCATTCGACCCATTATTCGAGTGATCATTTGAGAGATAATTAGTGTGTTTTTGCTAGCATAATCTCACCAATAGAAACATTGCTACATGACACTAAACTCCCTGTACATCTTTAAATCTTTATATTAGGTATATTAAAGAGACTTATCAACAGGGCCTAGTAGCCAAGGCCATTAGTTGCGCAGAAGAAGAAGAAGGTATATTAAAGAATAATATTTTTTTATTAGTAGTCGATTAAAACTCAGGTAAATTCCCTTTGGGTTCGGTGTATGAAGTGGCAAGTCGGGGGCCTCCTCGCACCTCTATTCAGTTGTCTGAAGGTATTAGAGCGAGCCCCATTGAATGGCAGGAAGTCCCCCGCCCTGCACTTGACATGTGCTAAGCTGTTCACACGTTCTATTGCCTCACCTGATCAACATGCATGTTCGTGTAGTGGTAGTACGGCCACCATCCGCACACACATGCACCAATTTCTAAAACGTTTTCTCTCTCGTCCTCTTCGGCTATTCAATATTTCATGTACCTTCAACAACCACGCGCGCACGCATTCCGTTGAAACGGCCAGGAAAGTACAAAAGGGTGCTAATATGTACGCTCGAGTATGGTTATCTTTCTGGGCTTGTGTGTACGGGAATTTGCCCTTCGTTTCTTTTTTGTTTTGGTTTTTTTCAATGGATAATAAGCTCATTTTCTATATCAACACTTCCCTGGAAACTAAAACGTAAAATCTATTTTTCTAATCTGATACTAATTGATATTTGAGATCAAGAATGGGTCACTATTGTCACTTTTAAAACAACGTTTGAAAATTTGATGTTCCAATTACAGTTACAATAATTTCAAGTCTTTAATGGTTGTAACCACATAGCAAATTGACAAAATGAGACATCCTCCAGCTACTCAAATTTTGAAGGTGCACAATTAGTTTGGATGAAATAAACAATAAAATGTATCATATGTTCAATAAAAAAAACCTCTAGAGTACTAACATTTTATCTTTTTTAAAATTTATGTTGGTTACATGCTTTAGGATTTGTCATATAAAACATTAGACATAACAATTTGATGCATAATTTCAGAGTTGCCAACCTACAATATATTCCATAGCACTCTAAAGGTTTTATTTTATTGAACATACGATATTAACATAAAATCAAATTGAGTAGGCTAAGAATCATAAACGAAGATTTTTGATCAGTATATTTCGAACTTCAGTTTAAATCAGTGTTTTATACGCCTGGCGCATGAAGTAAAATTTCGAGTTTAGAAAAGCCTGAAAATTTAGTTTGGTCGCGTAGTGAAGCGGAAATATTCAGCATTGTATTTGTAAAATTGTCCATGTCCAAATGGTCGAACATTTGCAAGAGAATAGTTTTGATCAACCTCGTATGAATCAATTCTAAGAAATATATTTTAAACGTAATCTGAATTCAGTGTTTTGTACGCGTGGCGCATGAAGTAAAATTTCGAGTTTAGAAAAGCCCCGTGAAAATTAGTCTCGGGTCTCTGGCGCGACCCTCGACTAATTTTCTACGCGGGACTTTTCTAAACTCAAAATTTTACTTCATACTTAGTCTGGGAGTGGACGACACTCGTTTGAAAGTGATAAAATCAAAAATCAAGTATATTGATAATTTGTGTCAAATTGTTTATCGGTAATTTCGTCAAATTTGACATTTTGATAAAGTTCGATAATTTCTGCCAACATTAAAATTTTTTGAATGAACTCTCAAATGATTTTCTATATGATTTCGAATGAATTCTCGAATGATCTCTCGAATTAACCCTCGAATGATATTTAGAATGAACTCTTGAATAATCTCTCGAATGATCTCTTAAATAATCATTTAAGAGTTCAATCGAGGGATCATTCAAGAGTTCATTCGAGAGATCATTAGAGAGATCATTCGAGAGTTCATTCTAGAGATCATTCGAGAGTTCATTCTAAATATCATTCGAGGGTTAATTCGGGAGATCATTTGAGAATTCATTCAAGAGATCATTTGAGAAATCATCGGAGAGTTCATTCGAGAGGTCATTTGAGAGTTCATTTAAGAGTTCATTCGAGTGATTATTCGAGAGATCATTGGAGAAATAATTTGAAAGTTTATTCTAAAGATAATTCGAAAGTTAATTCGAGAGATTATTTGAGAGATCATTAGAGAGATCATTCGAGGGTTAATTCTAGAGATCATTCGAGAGTTCATTCTAAATATCATTCGAGGGTTAATTATAGAGATCATTTGAGAATTCATTCAAGAGATCATTTGGAAAATCATTCGAGAGTTCATTCGAGAGGTCATTTGAGAGTTCATTTAAGAGTTCATTCGAGTGATTATTTAAGAGATCATTTGAGAGATCATTAGAGAAATAATTTGAAAGTTCATTCTGAAAAATAATTCGAAAGTTAATCGAGACTTCATTCGAGAGATCATTCGAAATTTGATTCAAGAGATCATTTGAGTTAATTTTAAAAATCATGCAAGAGTTAATTCGAGACTTTATTCGAGAGATAATTTGAGAGTTCATTCGAGGGATCATTCAAGAGTTCATTCGAGAGGTTATTCAAGAGATCATTAGAAAGTCATTCGAGAGTTAATTTTAAAAATCATTGGACGGTTAATTCGAGACTTTATTCGAGATATAATTTGAGGAATAATTTAAGAGTTTATTCGAGGGATCATTTAAGAGTTTATTTGAAAGTTCAGTTGAGAGATCATTCGAGAGTTCATTGTAGAGATCATTTGAGAGATAATTCAAATATCATTTAATTATTGATATAATACGATTATATTCACGCTGATCGTGCTAATATTTAGTAACTCAATTTATTGAATCTAACCTAATTTTAAATTTATTAAAAAAAAGTACATTGACATCTCTGGTACATAAACGAAAATTAATAAAAAAAACAGTTTAAAATCCAATAAATACCCGTAGCGAAATTAAATTGACGACACAAAGAGCACACGGCTGTCGATTATTCCACATTTAATTTCGCAACAATAAAAAAGTAATTACTTACACATTCGGGAGCATACACTGTATGTGCATGCATAGGTGTGCGAAAAAGCGTTCAAACAATTTGCGAAAATTTTTCGATTGTGCCGAGTGTCTGGTTTAATCAGATCTAGATAGAAAGAGAGGGCGAGCGCAAGGGGAGCAGCGGCAGGTCGTTAATGCTGGCACCGTTTAGGGGTGAGAATCCGGCGACACAACCACATACATACACAGAAATGTATGCGTGTACACATACATGTATAATTGTGTGTGTAGAAATATAGATATATGTATGAGCAATGTGTGTATGTATGCGCGCATCTGTGTATGCCTGTGTACGTACCTGTGTGTGCGTGCATCTGTGCCTCTGTGTTTGTGTATGCTATGTGTGTGTACATGGAAATTGACGCATACAGACAAACGCGGCAGCGTGTCAGACTCGCCCCCTCCCGCTCTGCCCCGCTAGTGGCAGAGCTTTGTGTTCTTGTCACCAACGGATCATTCAAGTCTACAGTACACAGGGCCCCCGGTTTTTTACGGACCACGCTTAGTCTGCAGTCGGCTATCAAATTAATCCCTTATACCTGTAAGCCGAAATTAACTCTCTTGCGAGATGTTTCGGACGAATTGGTTCAATTATGCCCGTCGTATAATACGGGCATCATATATGCTCTCCTTTTTTAATTGACCATTATTCTAGTAACAGTAATAGCACATATACCAAGAACAGATCTTTAATGTTAGTAGCCACTACAAAACTCTTCTACTATTAATAACTGGTATTAAGACTTTACTAACATAAGCTTAGTGAAATACTTAAACTCTCGTCTAGCGTTTTACAATCGAGAAGTACTAAATTACTAGCACTGCCAGGAATAGCATATTATATAAGAGTGTACTATACACGGAGTTTTTCTTTTAAATATACATGTCCCAATTACAGCGTATATACTTAAATCTTCTGATATGCGTAGTTTATTAAAAGATTTCAATTTGAAGCTTTAAATGAGTGTTTTCCACTCCCAGACTAAGCATGAAGTAAAATTTCGAGTTTAGAAAAGCCCCGTGAAAATTTGTCGAGGGTCGCGCAGCGACCCGAGACAAATTTTCTGGGCTTTTCTAAACTCGAAATTTTACTTCATGCGCCACGCGTATGAAACATTAAAATATTGTGAAATTTATGTATTTTTAAACCTCACTTGAAATCTGTGTTTTATACGCGTGGCGCATGAAGTAAAATTTCGAGTTTAGAAAAGCCCAGAAAATTTGTCTCGGGTCGCTGCGCGACCCTCGACAAATTTTCACAGGGCTTTTCTAAACTCGAAATTTTACTTCATGCTTAGCCTGGGAGTGGAAAACACTCATTTAAAGCTTAAAATTGAACTCTTTTAATATACTACGCATATTAGAAGATTTAAGTATATACGCTTTAATTGGGACATGTATACTTAAAAGAAAAACTCCCTGTATAATACACTCTTATATAAAATGCTATTCCTGACAGTGCTAGTAATTTAGTACTTCTCGATCAATCAAGAACTTAGTTTGGAATTTCCTTCATTGCCAAATTTATGAGGTAAAATAGAGTTGATTTTATTTCTTACTTCAAATTTAGAACGAAAACAAATTCCTGTGTATTATTTGTGTGATACTAAACTTCGACGAACAAATTTTAAATGCCTAAATTATGTAAAATTAAGCCTAATAAACAATTGCAGAAGTTCAAAATGTTCAGAAATTATTCAAAATGAATAGATTTTAATTCAATAAAAAATACTCATAAATATTTCAAATCAAAATTTAACTTTTATTTGATATTTTGAAATATTCCGTGACGATATTTAAATATCAATTACAGCCTATCAAATTTTACTTATTTCTGTGTAGATTCTATAAATTTTCCCAGCCTCCCTTGGGGGGTGGGGGGTTGAATTTTCTTACAGAATTGATTTGGAAGGAGACATTCCAAATCATTAAACTTTTATTTGAAACATTTGTTCATTCGGTGCATGGTTCTGAAGATATTCCAGGTGGTACTTTAAAATGGGACACGCTGTATACCACACAATATAATAAGAGCAGTTTCTTCATAGTTCTAGAATGACTAACATTCTAGAACTAATATAGGACTGCTCTTGCTATATAATATACACTAACTGTCCTATTAATAGCCGGTTCTCGTTAGGGTGGGTCAATTTTATTTTCGATTTGTATTCGGTCATATTCGCATTCTACGATACATTCTAAGAAAAAAAGTCCACTAGACTATATCTCTAAATCCATTTTTGACCCCCGGATTTTCAGTTTGAGCTATTTTTCATAATTTGTACAACAGTATCATATATTTTATCTTCTCCTATTTTTTTATAACTAGATTGTATCCGGGGATTTTTGAGAAAAGGGTATTTATTTTTAATACCTATTTTTACGTACACCAGGGGGCGCTACATAGCAATGTTTGTTAAATTTTATATAATTTTACCTGATAAATCGATGTATTTATTTAAAACAAACTTAAAACTACAAAAAATACATTTATTTACTCATAAAAAGTACAAAACAAATTTGTTTAGAATACTTACTCAATTACTCATTTACTAATTCTTGTAAGTATTGCTCGTATATCCAATAACTTGTATCTTAGCTGGAATTTACTCTCTCGCAAGATATGTTAGTCGAATTTGATTCTAATATCCAATTACCTTAGCATACTATACAACAAGAGTAGAAGTCTATTAATATTTTGCTACTTTTGCATTACTATTTTTTTGTGTGTCAATAAAATGGAAAATAGTTAATAACCTAATAATTTTTGTAAATAAGTGTATAAAGTGATATCTCATTCAAGAGAAAAAAAACCATTTTAATGATGACATAGCCTACTATGGTTTCCATTTAAAAAAAAAAAACAAGTTTGTGTTATATTTTGAAAACTAATGCCAATTAAAAATCTGATAAAATTTCATTATTCAGTGTAAAGTTATCTAAAACTTTGCCATTTATAGTTTTTTTCTATCTCTTTTAACAACCGAAAAAAATGGATTTTAAAAAATCGACACTTGACAAATTTTTAAAAATATTTTGCTACCCTTGACTTTTTCGAAAATTTTACAATTGGCTTTTTATTCAGCTCATAAAACTGCACTACTTTGCTCATTTAACCGTTTCTCTATCTCTTATAGTTTCCGAGATCCCCATAGAGTATATGAAAAAATAACTCATCCTGTATACAATAGGTCCATTACTTTTATGGCAGTTTATACAAATTGCGTTCATAGTACGATTTTCTCCTCAAAAAAAATCATTTTTTATCTTTTGGCGTAGCTCTGTAATAAAATTAAAATAACGCAAATTTTTAAACAGAAATTCCTATGAAATCCGCGCTTAGTCGGCATTTCGGCCTTGGTTTAGTACAATTACATAATTTTCACAACTGTTCAATAAAATAATTAGTTCTCGAAATTTGTTTCTATAAATACACCGTACAGGTTATTTTCGTTTCGCTAATTTGCAAAATATGTTTCGTAAATTTCAATATGTTTCATAACAAATATTTTATTAAGTATAAATGAAATTGCCAGTACTTGTCTGTAGAATACTTCAAAATATTAAAGTGCGATTCTTTACGCAACCTAGAACAAATATGTCAAAGAATCTACTTCTACTGCTTGTATTCTGTAGAATATATTATTATATCTACAGAGAGTTTTTTGTAGCACCGAACATGCCAGAACATTTTCAATGTAAAAGAAAATTTACATTGAACATTTTCTGCCATGTGCGGTGTTACATGAAACTCTCTGTATATTATTTATTGATCTACTATAGTGTTAAAATACTTGCTTAAGCTGGACAAATCTTGATTTGAAGAGCTGCCTTTTTCTAGCTGGTCTTCCAAAAATGTCAGTTTTACTATCAGAGAATTAATTAGCTTTATCGCCTGAGTTAACGATTTCATAAAGGCACAATCTAATTTATCTAATCACATATCTTGTTTAGATATCATTGCAGCACTTTCTACACTTTTTGCATTGAACTTCACATTTACAATTGCAAACGTTTAGTTCATATAACAAACAGATTACATGAACTAAACGTTTGCAATTGTAAATGTGAAGTTACACTAACTTGAACTGGTGATGTCACTTAAACTCAGTTCAACTTATTGCAATAAAAGATCTAGTTGTAATCATGTATTTGAAATGACAAGAGAAATAATGGAAACAAAAAGTACAAGCTACAGAAAAAAAGGACGACCAAGAAGAAAATGGATTGACGAAAGTAAAGAAATAGGAACAAGAGGAATCAGAATCAGAAGTGTGAAGGAAGCTTTAGTTTATTCGTGAAGCAACTTCATAATTTTCCTGAGAATCAATAATCAAGATCTACGAAGAAGTAAAAAAACTTATCACCCTTGTTAAGTTAATAAACCAGCAATTAAACTCAAATTCCCCTGCGCCCGTCAAAATTTTGACGTGGTAATTACGGCCGTCAGAAAGGTAACGACGCGTAAAGATGTTAACGGATTAATCGGAGTTCCTGTTTATTCTGCAACACCTCCTGGATTAATTCAGTTTATATGCACCGACGACTCATGTAATTCGTAACAAACAATTACACCCCGAAAATCCGCCGAGTCATTTTTTTCTGCTGTTAAATTATGTACCTACGCTGCGTATTTTTTTAACGAATCATTGTGTTGAATAGCCGTTATTACATACAGTATGTGTGTGTGTGTGTGTGCACACGCTTCCTAGCCGTTTTTTTTTTGCGTATTTCTTTTATTTTGATGATGTTATTTTCTTATTTAATGAGGTCGGTATGTAATTTTTGGGTTTAGCTTGGAGATTTTAGGTCTGTCCGTTACATAACTAACGCAGCACTTTTTACATTTTTGGCACTGAATCTGATCGTTACATTAAGTGGACATCTGTAATTGAAAATGTGAAGTTACACTAACTTGAACTAGTAACGTCACACACTTAACGCAGTTCAACTTATTGCAATAAATGATCTTATTGGCCCCGTTCATCAGAGACAACAGTTGGGAGTTTATTGCCAACTGTTGGGGAATACTCTGATGACCGCATTATTAATCGTGATCGTGTTTGGGATTTTTGCAATCGTACAAAATAGACCGACCGGAGTACTGTTCATTAGATACCAACGTACCTCACAAACAAATCCAAACATCTTAATTGTGTATTTGTAATCACAAGAAAAATAATGAAAGCAAAAAGTACAAGCATGAGACCTAGAAGAAAATGGATTAACCAAATTCAAGAAATAGGGACGAAGAAGAAAATAACATTAGAAGAAATTAAAATAATGACGAGATGGGAAGAAATGGAAAAAACGGGTAAAAGAGGAATCAAAATAGGAAGCCTCATCTAACATCCGAAAGGGTATAAGGTTTCGAAAAGAAGAAGAAGAAGTATTTGTAATGTGGTTTAAGTAAAATAAAGTGATTTGATTTGATTAGAAACGAACAAACCTATTAAATTCTTTTTCAAGCCAGTTGTACCAAGCATCTGTCTTCAAAGTAACTTCAATATTTCCACCTGAATTGCACCAAAAATGTTAAAGAACCCCGAGCTCGAGCTCAAAATGACATTTCTGTTATTATTGTACCGTCACTTAGAACATGGGTTAAAGATTAACGTTGAACCAAGTTCTAAGTGACGGTACAATAATAACAAAAATGTCATTTTGAGCTCGAGTTCGGGGTTCTTTAACATTTTTGGTGCAATTCAGATGGAAATATTGAAGTTACTTTGAAGACAGATGCTTGGTACAACTGACTTGAAAAAGAATTTAATAGGTTTGTTCGTTTCTAATCAAATCAAATCACTTAATTTTACGTAAGCCACATTACAAATTTGTCTCGTAAATTATTGGGAATTTTAAAATTAAATCTTTAGATGAAATGTTCTTCACACCGAAATACACAATTTTTGTGAACATGTCGAGGCCAGATTTTCACTCTTTCGGAGTGGTTTTAGTGCAGAAACCCCGAAAAATACTATTTCTTCACATTTTTGATCATAAATCACAGCTAACATTTTGGTGTGAAATGTACTATTTGGAAGTGAAATTCCTTACAACGTCCAAAAAAACTATAAGAATCTATTGTAGGTTATTGCAATGTTCTGCAAAGTTACTCGTGTTGATGTAGACAACGTTTTTGTCGAAGACAGTTATGCTAAAATATGCACGGTTTGTGGCCAAAAATGTGAAAAAATGGCATTTTTCGGGTTTTCTTACTAAAAACACCCCGAAAGAGTGAAAATATGGCCTCGACATGTTAACAAAAGTTGTGTATTTTGGTGCGAAGAACATTTCGTCTGCAGATTGCATTGAGAAATTCCCAATAATTTACGAGGTATAGCCGTGCCAAACCAAAGCTCGAGCAATAAACTTCATGATGACAAAAACAAATTTAAAGTAAACTATCAAAAACCAAATAGTTTTGCTAGTTTTGGTGAGCACTTTTAGAAACTAAAGTCAGAATTTAGTTTACATTCGATGTCCTCGAAAATGTTATACTGTGTAATAACAAACTGTGAATGTATAATACATTAGCTAACGGAACACATGGATTAAGTATAAACCACTAAACAATTGAAACAGTATTAAGAGGCCAATTTTGTTTCAAGGGTAGTGTGCCTTGAAACAAAATTGGCCTCTTAATACTGTTTCAATTGTTTAGTTACCAAAAAAACACGTGAACAATATTTATTATAATTTTTTTCTATTATTTGGCAACAAAGTTAATTTTGAAAAAATATATAATTACTGTCAATTTATAGTATTAAAACGGCCATTGACTTTGTTTTTAAGTTCATTCAAATCGGTCAATAAATTACAGAGTTATGGCGTTGGGCATTTTTTAGCGAACACCCAGTAGACCTGTATATAGGCCCCCAGAAATCATTTTGTGGGGGAGGCCCAAAGTTTTAGTTACGCCACTGGGTGATACATTGTTATTTTCGAGGACTACGCTTAACCAACCGATAAACCAATGACCCAACACTAATCCAATTCAACAATTGCCTAATCGCACCGATAATCGCGAAATCATAGATTAATTAAGTAACTCACCACCGGGCCCCGTGGCGCCCTGATGCAGGCCCAGAACGGCCGCCGCCGGCGACGCCGCCCCGGGATTCCCATTCATCCCCGCCGCTGCGGCGATGTTGTGTGGCAGGAAAGCCGCTGCAACCGCCGCTTGGGCGTTGAAGTAGGCCATTCTGCTGGCGGCCATCGTCATGTGGTGGTGGTTGAAGCCGTGGTCCGACGGGAAGCACGTGGGCGCCTGCATGTGCCGCTGCGGGTAGACATTGGGCGTGATAGCGGAAACCGCTGCGGTCGGCGAGCGGTGGTGCGAGTCGCTAAGGCCCAGCAGCTCCTGGATGGCGAACGGCGATCGCTGCGGCATCGTTTGCGGCGTTTTGTTCAGTATGCTCGGCGCTGTCACGTGAACGGTGCTCTCTAGGCCTTCATTGTTCATTTTCGTTTAGTTAGCGGATTTTAGCGGAGCGACGGGAAAAGCATCACAAATATTCTTATAATAACTGTATATCAAATAGTTTGATACAAATGGTCTCTTTTAAAAAAAAATCAAATCCTTGCTATAGTTGATTATATGTGTATTTTCTTCTTACAGTAAAACTATTTGCTGAAATAGAATTGTTCCTCTTATTAGTTGCTAGTTGATTTGTTTCTTCTTGCAAAATCTTCAGAAGCTGTAAAAATCATAACTCGTGTGATCTTCAGATTTTCTTCAAATCGCGTACTTCTTCCCACAAAATTCAAAATCCTTTGCAATGTCCAGGTTCCTTATATCTCGCTAATCGCTAATATTTGAGTTGTTTTCTTCTTACTACATTCAAAACCCTTGTTACGTCCAAATTCCTTCAAATTGCAGAGACCTGTTTAGCGTTGTTTCCTTCTCAAAAAACATGCTGATTTCCTTTATATTGCTAATCCCATTTGAGCGTTTCTTCTTCCTAAAATAAAAAAGGCTTATTTTAATTCTTCGTTTAATTCACTGTTTCTCTTTAAATGATTACTCTAAAACCGTTGTTTCTTCTTTCAAAACTAAAATGATTTGCCATTAGCTGTGAAATCTAAACATAAGCGTTGAGTGGAGAATATAATTATTAATAAATATTTTTTTTCGCTAATGTAGCTAAAACTTTATCCAACAAAATAGCATGCACAAAATATCTAATAAAATTATTGACCGAATCAACTTCCATTCAGTGTTCCCGCTCGCTAGTGTAGTTTTAAAGAAACATTATACGTCCCGGTCAGAGATATTCTCAGATCCATCAAAACATCTAATAGTCGGTACAAAAATTTCATTGTTAGATTATAGTCTAACAATGAAATTTTTAAAAATATGGTGGATGTCATCATTGTACTAATTGTACCAACTTAAATAATTAACTCATTTACGAAAACTGCCAAGGTTTTAAAAAATTAAAGAAAATTCATAAAAAGTGTATATTTCAGGAAAATCATTAGATTGTTAAAAATGAACAGAAATCTTAACATTTCATGAAAAACAACATTTTTTAAGTTAAAGAATATTTAGTAAATTCATAAAAATTGCCAAGAATTTTGAAAATTGAAATGAAAAGCTTCGAAATTTTCGGAAATTTTGCAAACCCGTCAGAATTTTAAAAATTACAAATGCGTTAAAAACTTATGAAAAGTATCGAAATTTTCGGAAATTCAGGAAACACGTCAACTAAAATATTGGAAATTCATGAATCCAATAACATATTTGGCCGAATCAAAAAAAAAATATATTGGTCGAATCAACTTCCACGCAGTGTTTCCGCTAGTTTAGTTTTAAAGAAACATTATACGTCCCGGTCAGAGATTCTCAGATCTATCAAAACATCTAATAGTCGGTAAAACTATAATCTAACAACGAAATTGATTAAAACATCCACCATCATCATTGTACCATTAACTGAAATAATTATCTCATGTATTCATGAAAATTTAAAAATTGCTGGAGTGACTTCAATTTATAAAAAAGGCGACAAAACAGATATGAATAGCTACAGACACATTTTAATTCTGCCTGCTTTGTCAAAAGTCCTTGATAAAGTGTTACTCTGCCAAATAATAGAGTTCATAGAAGCTGACAACTGCTATTTGCGCAGCAGTATGGATTTCGTGCGGGTAGATTCAGGAAATCCTTGAAGGATTTGAATGAGGATTGTATTCAACAGTTTCATTCCTCGACCTCAGCAAGACATTTGACTGCGTCTGTCACGAGACGCTCGTACAAAAATTATATTACTATAATTTCAATCCCTCTACCTGCAGGCTTGGTAATTCATATTTGTCGGAAACAAGACCAGTAACAAAAATAAATAAACAACTCTTAGACAAAGTAGGGTTGACTCGTGGGCTGCCACGGGGTTCTATATTGGGGCCTCTTCTTTTCTTAATATATATTAACGATCTACCCAGCACCTCGAATGAATGGAGTTCATACGTGTGGCGCAAAAGGTGACAAAACAGATATGAATAGCTACAGACACATTTCAATTCTACCTGCTTTGTCAGAAGTTTTTGAAAAAGTGTTACTCTGCCAAATAATAGAGTTCATAGAAGCTGAACAACTGCTATTTGCTTGTTCAGGAAATCCTTGAAGGATTGGAAGGGGGATTGTATTCAACAGTTGTCACGAGACGCTCCTACGAAAATTATATTACTATCATTTCAATCCCTCTACATGTAGGCTTGTTAATTCATATTTGTAACAAAAATAAATGAACAACTCTCAGACCAAGTAAGGTTGACTCATGGGGTGTCACAGGGTTCTATATTGGGGCCTCTTCTTTTCTTAATATATATTAAAGATCTATCCAGCACCTCGAATGAATGTAGTTTTTCCCTCTACGCTGATGATACGACCATGTTAAATAAATCAATAATATTGCAATTTCCCTTGGAGAAAAATAAAGAATGTGAATCTATTATATCTAAATGGTTCATGAGTAACAAGTTAACCGAAAATTAAGAAAAAACCGTTAATTTAACTTTTTCTCAAAGGCAGGCTTCAATAACTACAATAAAAAAAAATTCTTAGCTGTAACATTAGACCCTAAATTAACATGGTACTATCGTGGAGGAGATACAGCAGCTAAAGATTGCAGGTATATATATCTGTTAAGACAGTTGACTTATTGTGCACCTCCTACAGTATTTAGTACCACTTATTTTTCTTTCTGTTCGTTAATAACTAACCGATTATTCGGACTGCAACGCAAGGCAAATAAACTATTACACGAGCTCGGATATATGGAGGATTGTAAAATAGCCTTTAAACAACTTAGTATCTTAGCCCTGCTATCGTTGTATATACTACAATGTCTTGTATACGTCCATGAATGAATATGAATGTTTTTCATATATATCAGGTATATAATAATATCCACGCACATAACACACGAACTAAACGTAATATTTATCTACTACGTCCACGGCTCACAAAGTCAATGAATGGAATAAATTATTATGGGCCAAAGGTATTCAATAAACTTCCAGAATGTGTTAAGTCTCTTGGATGTAAAAACTTCAAGCTAAGAATGAAGTCATATTTTATCAATAAGTACCATTATACTCTAGAGTCTGGGTCTCCAAACTATCTTCTCCGCGGGCCACAAATACAATTCTACATAATAAAGTCGGCCAAGATCCGATTAATTTTATAAAATTATGATAAATTTAAGGAACAATTGTTACAATATTTTAAAATATGATATTTACAAAAAAAATTACAAACAATCGCGGGCCGGATTCATGCAAGTCGCGGGCCGGATTTGGCCCGCGGGTCGTAGTTTGGAGACCACTGCTCTAGAGGAACATATCAATGACAATTTTGCGGAGCTAAATACTTTATAGGCTATCACTTGTGATATTTTTGTAACATTCTATATTGGAAAATGTAAAACGCCATTGCTTTTAACATGTTGTAAATATGATGTATATATATATTTATTTTTAGTGTGATTTATATCTATATTTAGTTTTATTGTATTTTGTTTAATGTATACTTTTTAATATTGACGTGTGTAAACTTATTGTAATAACACAAATAAACTATTATTATTAATATTATTATTATATCGTCGGCTTACAAGTGAAATCCACTAAGTCAATTTTTCGCTGTTGTTAGTTAAGTCCGCCAAGCTCTTGTACTCATGGTTTTCTACACTAAGTCTTTCTGCTAAGTCTAATCTAACTAAGGGCTTAGTGGATTGCAGCAGCATGTATAAAACCATGAGTACAAGAGCTTGGTGGACTTAACTAACAACAGCCAAACATTGACTTAGTGGATTTCACTTAAGTGCAACAAAGGGGTAATTTAGGTGACTGCAAACTTATGCTTACACCAGCATGTATATTGTTCGCTTACAAGTGACATTTTCTAAGTCAATTTTTGGCTGTTGTTAGTTAAGTCCATCAAGCTCTTATACTCATGTTTTTCTACATGCTGGTGCAATCCATTAAGTCTAATCTAACTAAGGACTTAGGCCAAGTTGCACCAAAAACGTTGAACTCTAGTTCAAGCTGAACTGAAGTTCAAAATGACAGTTTCTATTATTCTAATGTCACTTTGAACTTAAGTTCAGAGTTAAACCAGTTCAACGCGTTTGGTGCTACTGGCCCTTAGTAGATTGCACCAGCATGTATAAAACCATGAGTACAAGAGCTTGATGGACTTAACAAACAACAGCCAAACATTGACTTAGTGGATTTCACTTAAGTGCAACAAAGGGGTAATTTAGATTACGGCAAACTTATGCTTGCACCAGCATGTATATCGTTGGCTTACAAGTGAAATCCACTAAGTCAATTTTTCCCTGTTGTTAGTTAAGTCCACCAAGCTCTTATACTCATGGTTTTCTACATGCTAGTGCAATCCACTATGTCTAATCTAACTAAGGACTTAGGCCGAGTTGCACCAAAAACGTTGAACTCCAATTGCAGCTGAACTGAAGTTCAACGTGACAGTTTTTATCATTCTAATGTCACTTTGAACTCAAGTTCAGAGTTAAGCCAGTTCAACGCGTTTGGTGCAACTGGCCTTTAGTTGATTGCACCAGCATGTATAAAACCATGAGTACAAGAGCTTGGTGGACTTAACTAACAACAGTTAAATATTGACTTTGCGGATTTCACTTAAGTGCAACAAATGGGTAATTTAGGTGACGGCAAACTTATGCTTACCAATGTACAATTTCATGTTTGAATGGTCTATTTAGATGACGCTAAACTTATGCAACCCAATGTACAATTTCATTATTCCCTTCCACAAAATAGCGCTCTCTGCTTTAGTTTTATTCAAACTCTGTCAATGTTAGCTCTCTTACATTCTTGAATTAACGAATTCTGAAAATGTTACTTTACCGTCGGACCCACAGATCTCGGTTACCCTTTTATATTTTTGCCTCGTGCAGATATAAGCAAAAAGAATACAGTGATTTTTTTTGGGTAAACATATGCATAAGCTGTACATTTTTTTAAACAAGTTCAATTTGAAGCTTTAAGCGAGTGCTTTCCACTCCCAGACTAAGCATGAA
This sequence comes from Philonthus cognatus, assembly GCA_932526585.2. NCBI lineage: Eukaryota > Metazoa > Arthropoda > Insecta > Coleoptera > Staphylinidae > Philonthus > Philonthus cognatus. The sequence continues at coordinate 32,599,219 of OW052241.1, forward strand.
GTAAAATTTCGAGTTTAGAAAAGCCGCGCGTAGAAAATTTGTCTCGGGTCGCGCAGCGACCCGAGACAAATTTTCACGGGGCTTTTCTAAACTCGAAATTTTACTTCATGCGCCACGCGTATAAAACACAGATTTCAAGTGAAGTTTAAATATACATAAATTTCACAATATTTTAGTGTTCAAATTGAACTTGAAAAAAAACAAGGAATATCTAAAGATTTACAGAAAATAATATAAGTGTTTTTTTAAATAATTTATCAATAACAAAAAAATGTTTTATGGAGACAAACTTTTCAAGTTTTTACTATTTATCAATTAGTTTATCCTATCATTTATACAATCAAGTTCTTTAAACGAGTGTTTTTCAATCCCAGACTAAGCATGAAGTAAAATTTTAGAAAAGCCCCGCTTCGCGCTACGCGACCAAACCAAATTTTCAGGCTTTTCTAAACTCGAAATTTTACTTCATGCTTAGCCTGGGAGTGGAAAACCCTCGCCTAAAGCTTCAAATTAAATTCTTTTAATAAACCAAGCATAGAAAAATGTGCAACGTATGCATATGGATACTTGAAAGAAAAATTCTCGTTATGAAAATGTTCGGTGTTACATAAAACTCTTTGTATAAAAAAGCTGTAATCAAAAAAATGCGCTTATTTTACACACAAACAAATCACTAATCAACTAAATGCGCTTGTTTTTTTAAACGTACACAAATCTAATCTACAAATTGTGCTTATTTTATAAGCCGTTTACTAATTTGGTTTTTTACTCACCAAAACAAAATCACTAAAGAACAAAATGCGCTTGTTACATAAACGGAAAAATCGAATCTACAAATGTTACTTGTTTTATGATCGAAAAACATCTAATCTACAAATTTGTCTTGTTTTCAGAGCCGTTTTCTAATTTCATTTTTCGCTTATCAAAAAATGCGCTTATTGTTATATTTTTACATATAAAAAAGTACTAATCAACAAAATGCGCTTATTTTACATACAAACAAATCACTAATCAACAAAACGCGCTTGTTTTTTAAACGTATACCAATTTTATCTACAAATTATGCTTGTTTTATGAGCCGTTTACTAATTTTGTTTTTCACTCACCAAAACAAAATCACTAAAGAACAAAATGCGCTTTTTACATAAACGGAAAAATCTAATCTACAAATTGTACTTGTATTATGAGCAAAAAATTCTAATTTACAAATTTTTCTTGTTTTCTAATTTCATTCTTCACTTATTAAAAAATGCGCTTATTTTACTCATAATAAAACACAAATCAACAAAATGCGCTTATTTTACATTCAATCAGATCACTAATCAACATAATGCGCTTGTTTTTTTGAACGTATACAAATCTAATCTATAAATTGTGCTTGATTTATGGGCCGTTTACTAATTTGGTTTTTCACTCACTAAAATAAGCGCTAGTTTTGTGTATAAAAATGTTTTGTAAAATAAAATAGCCAATCCAAAGCCGTAGCTATAAAAAAATCGGGGGGGGATATAAACATTTCGCAGAGGGTTTTACTGGTAAAATATTGTTTTTGCTCTTTTAGGGCCGCTTTTACATACAAAAAATTAACATTTAGAAAACTTCGGGGGTGGTTTGAACCCCCATATCCCCCCCCCTGGCTACAGCCTTGAGCCAATCTACAAATTATGCTAGTTTTATAAGGCGATTTTCCTTCCCTCTTGTTTCTGTACAAATCTAATCTAAAAATTGTGCTTGTTTCATGAGCCGTTTACTAATTTGGTTATTCACTCGCCAAAACAAGCGCTAGTTTTGTATGTAAAAATGTTTTGTAAAATAAAATAGCCAAACCAAAACCGTAGCTATAAAAAAATCGGGGGGAAGGATATACAAATTTCGAAGGGGGTTTTAATGGTGGAAATATTGTTTTTGCTTTTAGAGCGGCTTTTACATACAAAAAATTATAATTTTGCAAATTTCGGGGGTGGTTTGAACCCCTTATCCCCCCCTGGCTACGGCCTTAAGCCAGTCTACAAATTATGCTTGTTTTATAAGGAAAATTGCTCTTGTTTCTATAAAAAATTACAAAAACTAATCTACAAATGAAAAAAAAAAATCATTATTAACTTACTTTAATAAGTTTCTTTGTATCCTTCGTAAGCAAGTTATTGATGTTATCTTCAGAAAAAAATCCTTGTGACTTTGTTCCGCTGTTATTGCTTCTATATTTTCCACGGGGTTAAAAAAATGATGCTGCTTTCCTTCTTGACGTTTAACCGCGATTAATTTTTGTTTTTCTCAAAATAAATCCCCTTTCCTTTTACTCAATCTGTGTAAAATGTATCCGTGTTACCACTCAATGAATTTAAATTTGTCTCAGACTAACGCTTGCTGCTAATTGTGTTAGGTTTTCTGTTTAGAGCGCTCACAATTTCTTCTTAATTGGCAATTTCATCTATACTTATGTTCTTCATATTTTTTACTTCTTTAAAACGGCTTTAAAACTTTTTTACAGCATTTTTGTTGCCAACTTTTTAACCGCTAATAAAAACCTCTCACGGCTTTTTTTGCTAACTAGTAAAATCTTCTCACTGCTTTTTCTCGTTGCAACTTTATAACTGCTAAAAAAGTCTTCTCGCAGCTTTTTCCGCTTATAGTTTTTTTGTTGACTAATAAACCTTCCTACAGTTCTTTTTGCTTATAGTTTTTTACTGGATTTTTATAGTCTTCTCCCCGTTATTTCTATTTATAGTTTTTTGCTGGTTTGTAAATTTTACACGAAACTAATTTTTATTAACAGTTTTTGCTTGCAGGTATATTTTCTTTGTTTACAATTTATTAACGGTTAGTAAAGTATGTTATTTTTTGTTTAATTCCGCACAAAACTTGTTTTAATTTTTTCAAAGTCTTAGCGTTGACTGATTTTTTTTTAATCCGCGCACAATTTACTTATTTATTTTTTAAAGTCTTGACATGTGATCATTTTTTAAACCCCCGCACAATTGCTCATTCAAACAAGTCTTAACATGCGACGCTGATTTTTAACCGCGCACAAATTCAAAACAGTCTCTCGCAAATTTTTTTCAAAATCCAACAATTTTCCGGAAACAACAAAACGCGCACAAACATCTCTCCTCAAACCCGCGCACTAAAAACCATCAGAGGAAAAAAATAAAGTTTTCAACTCTTTTTTTGCGTTTCTCTAATTTCCCTCCTCTTTTCCATTCAACCTATTTTTTTATTTCGACAATCGCAAGAGAACCGTTCCCAAGCAAATGCGGGTGCAAACTGACGACTCCAATTTGAAAAACGAGATACTCCCTAATATTCCTCTCCTGCTGTAAAGGACCCTTATAGTGGGCGTGGCCGCGGCGCGACCAATCGCGGAGCGCGAAACTTGCGCGTAAATCGAATTGAAGCGCGCGCGATTCTCGCCCTTAATGCGGATTTTGGGTAAGGATCGGAATTGCTTGAGGGTGGAAAGTGTGGGCACACCTTTATCCGGCCCTTGCACCGAGTTAAATATCCCACCTTTGTGTTCTAGCAGACGATGATGACTATCAAATATTTAGTGTTTTGTAATTGGGGAGTGCCCTATGGTCTCTCAATTATTATAATTAGTGTTAATTAATTGGCCATGACTAATTTTACGTGTCGTAACTGATTTTGGGTGGGTTTCTCTTGATACGTGCTGATTTTATTGGTAATTTGCCTGATTGAATTCATTATCATCATGAATTATTTATTATCCTTTATATAAACTCTATACATTTTTTTCTGAGTATATTAGGGCCATGGAGAAACCTAGAGGTATTTCTTCCCCAACCTAGCCCTCGAAAAAAATTACATTTTTTGTGTAATGTGGTGGCTTCTACTTCTTTATGCATGATAATTTCACAATAAAACACTTTATTTTCTTTATATAACACTTTTTATTGAATGTGATTGCAGTTTCAACAAATTTAGCTTCTCATTATCAAACATGAAGTAACTAGAGGTTTTAAAAAAAAAAATATTTTTTCTGTATTGTGAAAGCTTCTACTTCGTTATACATGTTAATTTCACAATAAAACACTTTACTTTGTTTGTATAACACTTTATATTGAATGTGATTGCAGTTTTGACAAATTTAGCTTGTCATTATCAAACATGAAGTAACTTAAACTAGAAGTTTTACAGGTATTTATACAGTATTAATGTACACCCCCATTTTTACCGCTGTTTTGTAATACTGCATAAATACCTGTAAAACCTATAGTTTAAGTTGCTTCATGTTTAATAATGACAAGCTAAATTTGTCGAAATTGCAATCACATTTAATAAAAAGTGATATACAAACAAAATAAACTGTTTTATTTTGAAATTAACATGTATAACGAAGTAGAAGTTAAATTTGTTGAAACTGCAGTCATATTCAATAAAAAGTGTTATACAAATAAAACAATTTTTTTATTGTCAAACATATTTTTCGATATACTATGTCAAATACCTATACATTTGCCATACCTGACAACTTTTTGGCCCGACCTGGACCTGTAGGCCTGGCTACAGCCCTGAAGTGGATGAAGGATTATAAGAAACAGAATTCCTGAAATCATTTACTTTAAAGTTAAAACAGAACAAACAAAGTAAACTGTTTTATTGTGGAACCTAATTTTTTGTTACATTTCGATAAACTATGTCAAATTCCTACACATTTGCCATACCGGGCCACTTTTTTGCCTGATCTGGACCTGTAGGCCTAGCTACAGCCCCGAAGTGGATAAAAGATTATAAAATCAGAATGCCTGCAAATGTCTGAAATCATTTAGTTTAAAGTTAAAACAGAGTAAAATTGCTTAAACTTTGTTGTGTCTAGTTTTCAGTTTTCTGGTACGCACAAAGTTTTGTAAAATAAAAGAAGACTGACATACTAAAAGTATTTCACTTGTTAATTGGTTAAAGATCATTTCACAGTAAATCAGCGTTTTATACGCGTGGCGCATGAAGTAAAATTTCGAGTTTAGAAAAGCCTAATTTGGCTCGGCCGCTCCGCTTCGCTACGCGACCGAGCCAAATTTTTAGGCTTTTCTAAACTCGAAATTTTACTTCATACTTAATCTGGGATTAGAAACACTCGTTAGACGACCATTCATAAACTTACTTTGTAGTTTTTTTTATTGTTTAATTTATTACTAAAATAAATAGAGTCAACTTTTGGCGTATAGGATATTCTTTTCAGTTTGACTAATTTCAAAAATAATAATATTGTATCGTAAATTTAAGTTGTGAGACCCACAAATTGAACACTTTAATTCTTTTTTATAATTTAATGTATTCGTGTCTTGTATCTTGTATTTACACATGTCGATAAAATAAGCTTAAAACTATGCATAGGCCTAGACTACAAATAAATTAAGTAAAGAAGATTAAAACTCGAAAATATATGTAGTAAAGTCATTATGTATATAATAAACTTAATAAAAGACTAACACTTTCTTCACTAAAAATTATGTATACATATAAGAGGGATAAATATCATAAATATAAAAAATAGTGTAACAATCAAGACAATTTAACATTTGTAAATTGGACAAAACAATCCACTTTGTTTTGTCCAATTTACATATTTTAAATTGTCTTGATTATTACACTATTATTTATATTTATGACATGTATTCCTCTTATACCTATGTATACATAATGACTTTACTACATATATTTTCGAGTTTCAAACTTCTATACTTAATTTATAAAAAATAGAATTCCTGAAAATATCTGTTTAGTTTAAAGTTAAAACAGAGTCAAATTGACAAATAAAACACGATTTTTACTTTGTTTGTATAACTCTCAGTTATACAAACAAAGTTAAAATTTCGTTTCATTTGTGAATTATGATGTAGAACGAAATAGAAGGCTTCACCGTTCACAGAGCAAGATTGCTTAAACCTAATTGTGTCTAGTTTTCAGTTTTCTGGTAAGCACAAAGTTTTTCAAACTAAAAGAAGCCTAAGCTAATTCTCTCAAATTCAAATTGTTTTGAATTTTAAATATTCATGTATGTACAAAGGCGTCAAAAATTATGTAATAATTTCAAAATCACGAACTTCTTTATTATCCGCTTACCTCTTTATTTATTCAACATATTTAACAATGGGTTCATTTATAAATAACTCTTAAGATAAACCTATAAAAAAAAGTAGTAGGTATTTCATTTTATTACAATTTTAAATTCTAAACTATATATTCTGAAAAATATCAACTATAATTCATTTGCTTTTTATATTAATTCTCAAACTGTTCTTAAGTTGGCAAATTACAATATTTTAGGATAGGGATTTTGGGGAATGTTGGTAGTTAGTCCTAGATGTCATAATGACATTGTCATTTTGATTTTGAAATCGACGCTCTTCATTCTTATCAAAATGTATAAAAGAACGAAATCTCAGTAAAAAATCGAAAACCTAGGATAATTTTATCCTTTTGGCAAAAAAAAAACAGCAAAACAACTACAAAACTTAAAACAAGAATGTAAAAGAGCGCTGTGAAAGAGCTTCTCGGATTTCAAATGTAAGTTTTATGTATTTATTTTGTAATGATTATTGTTAATACTAAATTAAATTTATTTGCAGATGTCAACTATTACAGTTTCTGGAATTAAAAAAAATCAGCTTAGCGGAGGAAATTGAAGTTTTAAGAGTCGTGGTCACAAAAAAATAATTTTAAAGTCTTATGCAGATCTTTATTTTTTTAGGAAGGATTTAGTCGCATGACAGCGGAATATCAGAGCGAGAATGAGTACTTTTCTTTGGATAATTTATTAATGTTTGCTCGGGAACAATTTAATTTTGAGTGAAGTAGAAATAAATTACATCATTATTGATAATTAAATAAAAGTCACTTGGTTTGTTTCACTACTATTTTTTATTCTCGACTTATCGTCATTCTCAAGCAGTAATGACGATAAGTCGAAACTAGTCGGAGAGAATAAAAAATAGTAGTAAAACAAACCAAGTGACTTTTATTTAATTATCAATATTGTAAACATGTTTCATCAAGTGATTAATAAAAACCAAAGTGAAGATAAATTACATCGTACTTTAAAATCAATTTACTACAAATATAAAATAATATATTTATCTAAATGACAGCTTTATGAACTCTTACCTCACAATGATATGTCAGAATCTAGTAATTTATAAGGGTGATTCAATAAAATGTATTTATTTTACCTGCTGATTTTACACTGAAATTTTGACATTGATAATTAATATAAAAATCGAATGGACTATATTTATATTCATGGAGTCATTTGAATTAAATCTGCTTCAAACTTATGTAAACAACATTTTTCTATCATAATTCAATTCAAGTATTCCCTTTAAAACTTCTTACGAGTATCTCCACTTCTTCATTAAGCTTGAAGTAACATTTCAAGTTTACAAAAGCCTGCGAATTTTCAGGCTTTTCAAAACTCGAAATTTGACTTTATGCGCTTGCCGTATTAAACATAGAATTGATGTTCAAGTTCAAAATATACTCCTTTAGCATACTGCTTTAGCTGTATATTTTAATATTTCAGTTTTTTATACGCATGGCGCATGAAGTAAAATTTTGAGTTTAGAAAAGCCAGAAAATTTGGTTTGATCGCTCCGCGCTTCGCGCTACGCGACCAAACCAAATTTTCAGGCTTTTCTAAGCTCAAAATTTTACTTCATGCTTAATCAAGGAATGGAGACACTCGTTCGAAACTTTAAATTGAACACTTTTTAAAATATTTAATTGATGAGGCGGATACATGATGAAACTCCATAATACAATTTGAAATAAAACAACGCAGTTGGGAGGGTTTCACTTTTATTGTTGAACACTGCAACATGTTTCACCACACAGTGGCTTCATCAGGCAGATGAAATAATGATTTTACAAAGTACTTTTTAAAAACAACGAATGTCTGAAAATTTACAAACTAGACATCGGAATATGTATACCTAAAAGACACATTTCCTGTATATAAAGTCAACACATTACCCTTTTACACTGACGTCACAAAAAACAAAACACTGTATCACAAGCGCATGTTTTCCTTTTTGTTTGATTTTATTACTTCATTTATTTGAAAAACCTGTCAATGATTACTCAAATTATTTTTATGAAAGAATCGACAAACAAGAACGATTGGAAAGGCCTAGAACAATAACCCTCAGTTAAATTGGATATTAGCACTTTGGATTAGTCACACTATTCAAGAAAATATACGTTTAATGTGACAATAATTTCATGTTGGTGCTGCGACAAATTGTAAGTGCTCAATCTCTGGGGGTCATCGTTATTTCTATTATTTAAAATTATTCTTCTACTTACGTTTGATGTGACTTATTGTCCACTATTGGAAATCAGATATTTGTCTTCTTTAAATAGTTTTGAACCAGTTGTAATGAAGATTGATTGGATTTTAAGCATCATTTTCGTTATTTTGACGCAATTGAAGTATTTTGACATGCGTTATAAAGGTCATAATAATAAAACGGAAACTTAAAATTCGACGTGCCAAACAATTGGAGGTGTTCTGTTTTAACCAGAATCCATTGATTGAAAACAGATAGAAGTTAATGACCTCAGGGTAGAAAGGTAATGTGTTGACTTATAACATCTATTTGTATATTATAAAATAATATACAAGCATTTAAATACATTTAACAAAATGGCAATCGACCATAGGTCTTTCAGCGTATATAAAATGTATTTATTTAAATATTGCACGTTAACAAGGACAAGAAATCTACCAAAGTTTAAAATAAATCTATAGTCATTTGATTATAGATGTTTTTCTTTAGAAAAAGTAAAACACTGTAAAGGAATAATATCGTATGTTCATTAAAAAAAAATCTCCAAAGTGCCATGGAAAATATTCTAGGTTGGCAACTTTTTAGTGATTTATACGCGTGGCGCATGAAGTAAAATTTCGAGTTTAGAAAAGCCCAGAAAATTTGTCTCGGGTCGCTGCGCGACTCTCGACAAATTTTCACGGGGCTTTTCTAAACTCGAAATTTTACTTCATGCTTAGTCTGGGAGTGGAAATCACTTGTTTAAAGCTATAAAATGAACTTTAAAATAAAACAGGGAATATCTCAAGATTTACAGAAAATAGGGTGAATTTGGAATACGTATATTTTAAAGAAAAACTCTTTGGATAATGTTAATACATATTTAAGGGTTTTTTTTTCCACTTTTTGACCTTGACGATATTGAGTCAGCTCTTCCTGGCGGATTATTTTGTGCATTATTTCGACTAAATTTTACATTTTAACTAAAACCGGTTGGTTTTCACTGAAACTGGTTGGTTGACACTTAACACTAACACAAAGTCTTATTTTAACAACACTTATTTTTAACACAAAATATTAAAAATTTATCTATGAAAGTACAGCGAAACCGGAAAAAGAGGTTATGATATGATCAAAAACGTAACCAAATCAACGCCATTGTTCTCGCACGAACTACGGCCTGCGGGGAAAGGGGTAGGGGAAAACATGGAAAGATACAATTCTGTCATACCTTGGAACGTATGTGTTCATATGTGTTACGCCCATCCACGTACCTTGATGTCTGACGTTTTATATGTCAATTTCTGAAGTGTGTAGCCAACTTTAATTTGAAAAAAGATTAAATCATCACCCTCTAGAGGTTTCTTTTAATTGAACATATGATACTATTCTGTAATCCTAATAGTTCACGTTTCCGAATAAATTATACCTTAAAGGAAAGTGCAATTCTTAGTGATACCTTAAATAATTTTAATTTTATAACGTTAAGAGAATGGTAACAGTAATTTTTATGAGTTTCATACAAGTAAATCTGAAGTTTAGTTAATTTTTTTCAAAATAAGGTAATTTACTTTTACATACTGTAACTGAAAAAAATTTTACAATAACTACCATTTTTAATTCTTCAGTTAAAAAAATAAAAATATTGTATCGTAAATTTAAGTTGTGAGACCCCCAAATTGATAACTTTAATTCAATTGGACAGCAAACGCGTATCGATAGTCGAATTTATTTAAAATTCTCGAGATCCACTAAGAAATAAACATATTTTAATATTCGACACAAAAAAATATATAATTTTTTCACGCCTTAAGATTATAAGACTAAAGTAGATTTACACAAATGAAAATATATAATTTCTTGAATTAATTTCTCATCTGGCACTTGGTGAAACATATTAGAATATGTAAAGTTATTTAAATTAAAAGCACTTGGTATTGTTTCACAAATTAAAACTTTATTCCGACTAGTTTTGGTTTGTTAGACCATTTTCAAAGGAATTCCTTTGAGAATGGTCTAACAAACCCAAACTAGTCGGAATAAAATTTTAATTTATGAGAAAATATACAATAGATTTTTTTTAAACATTTTTGGTGTTTGCATTTGTTGATTTATTACGAACACAATACATTAAAAACCTAGACAGATTAAGATAACGTGTTAACACTAAATAAAAGACATTTTTCTTTTAGTTATACATATGGATACGCTTTTTAAATGAATTGAATGTGAAGCTTTGAACGAGCGTTTTCCACTCCCAGGTTAAGCATGAAGTAAAATTTCGAGTTTAGAAAAGCCTGAAAATTTGGTTTGGTCGCGTAGCGCGAAGCGCGGAGCGACAAAACCAAATTTTTAGGGTTTTCTAAACTCGAAATTTTACTTTATGCGCCACGCGTACTAAACACTGAAAACACTGAAATATTGTGAACAAGTGAACTTCACTTGAAATTAGTGTCTTATACGCGTGGCGCATGAAGTAAAATTATAAGAAAATAAATCGCTAACAGAAAAATAGCCCTTTGGTTCATTCTCCAAATTTATAAAACTCATAGGGGGCATTGATCCCCTAAATCTCCTCTCCCTATCTACACTATTAAATTAAAGTACATTTAATAATAAATTCATTATTTTTTCTGATTATGTTGATCATTTTGGAAAAAATATGTTTATGAAATTTTCAATGAATGCTGAATAGCATTAGTTCTTTAAATATATCTTAAAAAACATCCTAAATGTATGTTTAGCATGTTGTTACGTTGTTCTAATTTTCTTTAATGTCGAATTTTTAAAAGATGAAAACTGAAATCAAATTAAATCACATCTATTTTATTCGTACCGAGACTCGCTTAGTGAATATTATATTGTCAAAGTACATACACTACTCAAAAGTAAAAAGTAGTAATTTTTTCAAAGTGGCATACATTTTATGTGAGTATAAGAATCTTGTTAAAACTTGGTATATATTGGTAATACATTGTTTATTTGAATAAGTTATTTAAAACACTTAACTTTGTTTTACCACTTTTATTTTACTTTTCAGTGACTATAGTTTCCACTACAAGCTAGTCATTATCAAGCTAAGTGAATAATGTTGCAACTTTTTGAAGAAAAATAATGAAATTTTTAATCTTTATATAGATTAGAGCTTAGTAGTAACAAAAACTAAAGTGATCTATGAAATGTCCCATAATTAAACGCCGTATCTTAAGTTGCTTTTACTTAATTATTGTGAAAAGTTCTTACAAACGAAGAAAACGATCTTCACCTACAGTAGTTTTCATTTGTGCAAACTTTCATTTGTGGTGCATCTTAAATGTGTTTACCCAAAATGTTGAGAAGCAATTTTATCAAGTAGGATGTGAGGCAGGTTAGAATGTAGGGCACCTTCAGATTTTTATTTTTCTGAAAGGTCTACACATTCGGTATTTTAAGGGCTAATAACAACGACAGTTTAATTGTGGACTATAGTTTTATGCTGAAATGACAAGATTTAGTGAATCTTTTACAAAAACAGGATAAAGTGCTGCACAAAGTAAGTTTACATCATTTATCTAACTTAATTTGACATAAGCACACTTGATGATATTTTGTAGTACATATTGTAGAAATTATTAAAGATAAAGGACAAGAGTTAACATATCCCAAGTTTCAACAAAATACCTAAACTCGCATTATGTTTACGCCACTTTTAAAAAGTGACTCCTTTTTTATTTTGAGTAGTGTAGTTTAAATTTATTTGGTAAATATTCAACATATTAGGAATAAAACATTACTTCAATCTTACCTGATAAATATTGAAAACAGCATTGTCAAATGAACTAAAATTTGCTTTGAAAAAAAGTAATTCAATCATACAGGGAATTTTTCTCTAAGTATAGGTATATTTATGAATACACTATAAATTATTAAGTATTCGTTGATCTTACAAAACCGTTTTTTACAATTTTTTTGCAATTTATGTGGGTATAGATTTTTCTAGGTATATGTGGGTATAAATTTCTCTAGGTTTTTACAAGTAAATCAATTTAGTTAACATTTGTTTATCCTTCAAATGATAATATTTTCGCATCGATAATAGAAAACTTACGCTGACGCGAACAAATCATTATTTTAAATTAGAAGCAAATAATTGGATTTTTGTAATATTAATTAATAATATAAATATCAATACTTTTATGACCAAGAAACAAAAATACGAGTAAGCAGATGTTAAAGCAAGATATAAAAGGTTTTTAATAGTAATTTACATTTTTAATACCATATAAGAGGACTCTAGATGCGAACAAATTATTATTTTAAAGTAGAATCAAATAATTGATTTTCTTTTATATTAATTAATAATATAAATGAGTCCTTTATTTCCAAAAACCCCTAAATCCATTTTTTTACAAAAATTGAACTAGTATCGCAATCTCTTAGTATATGGTTAGAGGAATATTTTAGCACAATATTAGCCATCAAATTGAATTAAATCCTGCTGTAAAAATATGTGTAATATCGCTGGTGGTTTCAAAAACCCCTAAATCCACTTGCGTTAACATTTCAAACTTTGATAAAATGTATTTCAAACCTAAGAAAATGTAGTAATTTAAGGAAAATTTGCATTTAATGTCATATTAAACTAGTATTACCCATTATTTACCACTAACAGTAATGTCTCGTTGCAAACAAATGAAGAAATGTATCTAAAACAGATATCCACAAATATCTGTTTGAAAAATGTTTAAGGAAAAATTAAGACATGAGTGTGAGTAGAAATAATTTTTTAATTCAAAATTCAAAAGTATTTATTGTCACAGAATGCATACATACAGGGATTTTTCAAGTATACATATCTCAATTCGGCGTATGCATTTTGAGTCATTCGTTGTTCTTTTAATTAGTTCAATTTTAGGTTTAGAACGAGTGTTTTCCACTCCCAGATTAAGCATGAAGTAAAATTTCTAGTTTAGAAAAGCCTGAAAATTTGGATTGGCCGAGTAGCGCGTAGCGCCTCGTGTATAAAACATTGAAATATTGTAAAATTTAAAATATTCTTGTGTAGCAGAATATTCGTAATTCTGCTGTAGCTGTTTTTTTAATACTAATTTAGCAGTATATTTGTAAGTTCGAAATATTACAGTGTTTTATACGCGTGGCGCATGAAGTAAAATTTCGAGTTTAGAAAAGCCTGAAAATTTGGTTTGGTCTCTTAGCGCTACGCGCCACTTGACCAAACCAAATTTTCAGGCATTTCTAAACTCGAAATATTACTTCATGCTTAGTCTGGGAGTGGAAAACACTTGTTTAAAGCTTAAAATTGAACTTAAAAAAATAGGAATGCATATGTATATTTAAGAAAAAAATGCCTTCATATCTTTTACTTAACTGTATGTAAAATATTAGTACATAATTACATAAATGAGTGTCTTCCATTCCCAGACTAAGCATGAAGTAAAATTTCGAGTTTAGAAAAGCCTGAAAATTTGAAAACCATACCAACTCAGGCTTTTCTAATCTCGAAATTTTACTTCATGCGCCACGCGTATTAGAAGCTGATTTCAAGTAAAGTTCACTTGTTCACAATATTTCAGTGTATTCAGTGTTTAATACGCTTTGCGCATGAAATAAAATTTCGAGTTTAGAAAGCCTGAGTTTGGATTTGGACGCTACTTCAAGCTTAGTCTGGGAGTGGAAAACACTTGTTCTAAACTTAAAATTGAACTTATTAAAATAACAACAAATACCTCTAAATGCATACGCATTTAAATATGTAATGTATACTTGAAAGAAAAATTACCTGTACATTCTGTAGCAAATACGTATTCCTATACGTATTTGCTACAGAAATTCTGAGACTGAATAACACTATTTTTTAACTAATATTTGTTTTAGATCAAATTAACAGTTCCTGTTAGATTTGACTTGACTTTAATTTTAATTGTTCATGACACATCGCGTTGTTCTAGCATTTTGTGCCAATATAAGAGTAATTTCCTTTGTTTATGTCCAGTCTAATATTAGGTGCGTTTAAATCCGGTGTGCGCAGCAGAAATATAAGCGAATTAGAATAATTCCAATAAAAAATTATTTAAATTCGAGAAAATAAGCTTACACTTCTTATAGTTTGCACACTTTAAACATAATATATAAAATCACGAAAATGTTTTTCATGTAAAATGCAAACGATGTTTCTTAATTAATAAAACAACTTAAGACAATAAATATCCATTGAAACAACAACAAGTAGTTGTTTCAATGGACATTTTTTGTGTTAAGTTGTCTTATTAATTAAGACACATCGTTTGCATTTTACACGAAAAACAATTTTGTATTTTATATATTATAAGCGAATATTTTGATAAATAAAGGGGGAGAGGTGATACAGAAATAGTCAATACTTTGTAGCACAAGACGTGTAATTAAACGGAACCACCACTTGGCAAAGAAACATCAGTTTTGACTTTGACTACACGACAGTCGCAATTTTGCGTCTCTGCTTCAATGTGATTTTACCTTTTCGACAGCCAATAAGGTGTCGTAATTTTATCAGCTGATTTTTGTTGTGGTCCTCCTATTTTTGAGACAAACCATAAACCAACACAATGTTTGTAACAGCTAACCCAACTACTTTAAGTGTCATTCTAGGTGCGTACGCTACGTAAAATGGTTTCTATGACAAATAGAATAGGTAGTAGTTGTGCAGTTTTATTAAATGACAAGTACTTAGGTTAGATCAAGTTTTTGTAACAGTTTCAGATTCGACTGTTTTAACTTTTATTCACCTAATTTTAATTGATAACTGTAAATCCCTAGAGTTTCACTAATAACTTCCAACGAACACCAGAATGTACCCATGTGTTAACTACAAAAATGTTTTTAAACCCCAAAGTAGAAAACACCAGATTTGATGACAAAATCACTGATTTAGCAACTCTGCTCAAGACTACAAGCATTTAAATTCTACTATCTGTCATTTTTACAACTTTATATTATCATTTACTTTTGAGATCCAAGGCTAATTTGTCTTTTTTAGGTAGCATTAGAGGTAAATTACCATATTTTTGAAACCACCATTTTTTTTTCGGAATTTGGTAATGTAGCACACGCGTATCTTATGATTTAAGGCGAGGGTTTAACACCTCCCCGAAATTTTCAAAATGTTAAATGTTTATAACCCCCACCGAATTTTTTTCTAGCTACGGCCTTGCCTATCCTAACCGCTGATTTAGTGTTCAAAATATACAGGGTATCTGCGCCAATTCGTTCGTTAAAAATTTATAGCGTTGCCGTTGCACTAAACATTTGAAAAAAATCCGTGTCATACGGTTGAATCAGTTCTCCTCATGTAAAATATTTTCAACTTTATATCACTTCCGATTCTACGGAGATGTTGACGTTTTAAGAACACTTATTGTCAAAATTGACAGCTTCCTATTAATATACTCATAGAGGCATCCTCTAGGTACAAGTAGAGATATATTTTTATCTAATTCTTAAGAGAAGTTACAGACAGATTTCAAGATGCCTTTTAGAGGTAAAAATTTTAGAAATTTATTTTTTTCTTGAAAACTATAAGAGAAAAGTGTACATATGTTCGAATAAAATATTTAAACGAAGAATCTAAACAATTACTAATATATAGGGTGTTCCGTTTAAAATAACAAATTTTGCTACTTCCGCTGGAACCGGAAGTAATATAAAGTTAAAAATATATCACATGAGGAGAACTGATTCAACCACATGACAAGGATTTTTTTCAAATTTTTGTTGCAAAGGCAACCCCATACACTTTTAACGAACGGTATAGCGTAGACACCCTGTATACTGTACTTAAGGTTATACTTTATAGTTAAACTTTTAAAACCTCGACAGGCCCATTTTTATTATTTCAAAGTCACATAGTAAAATGGTAAACAACAATCACATCTGTAACTATTATAAAATTGATGATTTCTTGATCTCTAGGTGACGGAGTGCTGGTTCTACTTTGTTTTTGTATTTTGCAACACAGCATACTTTCGGTAATACAATAATCCCTTTCTAATATCAAGACATTTTTCTCACAAGAAGATTTCTCTTCATTCAAGACAACAACCAGACCGGATGCACACCTCGAAAGCGAAAAAACAAATGAATACGAAGAGGAAACGACTCCCACGCACACACATAGTGTGGCTTGGAAAAGGAAAAACAGGGGAAAAATCCCAGGACCAATCGGCACATAGGCATTATGGCCGTGTGAATTTTTAATTATGCGCCAACCCACAAGCCTTTGTTTGTGTTCGCTGATTTCAAAAGTACTCTTCTATTCATCCGGCGACACATTCAAGATGGTCGCTTAGCGTGATGCAGCCACACGACCAACCAGACCCCGGCTCTTTCCCCCCATCCTCCACTCTCTCTCGAGAATAAGAAGAGAAAAATAGGAGTCGAATGTGTAAAGACCTGTTAGCCGAGACCAGTAATTACGTGATCCGCTTCTGGTGTTTTTTTTTTCTTCGCCAGACGTTTATTACGACACCCACACATGCATTAGAGTTTGAGGATTTTTAATGAAGGTTTAAGGGTGGGGGGAAATTTTAACTGAACCGTCGGAATTCGTGGGATTAACAATTTTAGTAAATGGACTTGTAGTAGGTGTTCTTATTAATTTACCGGATCTAGGGATAAGTGGTCAAAATTTGTCAAAAAGTGTTCACAATGTTTTTAACAACAAAATACAATAGTGTATTGATAATGATTACCATCGAACCTCACCTAACTAAAAAAAAAAAACAACCAAGATGTTTAATAATTCTACAAATAATTTTCCTCAAAAAACGTTCTCTAAAATGTACCGGAGGTCAGGATAATTGTATTGAATCAATAAACAAAAGAATTTAAAATGGTAGAGATATTGTTTTTGCTTTTACACATAAAAATTTGGGTAGGGGGTTAACTCCCATATCGCTCCCTTGCTACGGCCTTGATGGCGCATGAAGTAAAATTTGGAGTATAGAAAAGCCTGAAAATTTGGTATTTCGTATAAATGTGTACTACATTTTTTAGATTTAACCGGCTTAGTTTTAGGTTTTGTGTGTTCTATTAATGTTCTGTTAAAAACTTTCGTCATTTGTCAAAAGTCGAAAAGTGCCAAATTTGACATGTTTAATGTCGACATATTGAAAATATCGATATCGACACGGTTTATATAGATTCATCGAAATTGTTAAATTTGAGTTGTTCGATGTCGGTACATCAAAAAGTGTCAAATATGACATATTTAATATCGGGACATTGGTGGTGTCCTAATTTCAGTTATTTAATGTCAATATATCAAAAAATTTAATATTGACGTGTTTTATGTCGACAAAAACGTAAAATCAAGCCGAGTGTATTTTAAACTTTACAATATTTGAGTATTTTGTACGCGTGGCGCATGAAGTAAAATTTCGAGTTTAGAAAAGCCCTAAGAAAATTTGTCTCGGGTCGCTGCGCGACCCTCGACAAATTTTCATGCGGGCTTTTCTAAACTCGAAATTTTACTTCATGCTTAACCTGGGAGTGGAAAACGCTCGTTTAAAGCTTCAAATTGAACTATTAAAGAAAAAACGAGTACCTGAATATTTACAGCACATAATTAGGATATGTATACTTAAAAGAAAAACTGCCTGTATATTGTTTGGAATTCTGTCAATTTATTTATTTTTTATTCACCGATAATTTTCTCTTCATATATTTTTTGTAAAGAAAATTGTTATTCGCATTCTTTATTGTTTGTTTTCTTTGCAACATATTTCTTTTGATGATCGAGTAAAAAATCTATTATACGTCTCTCAAACGAAAGATGTCCAAACTTAATCCAACCCCAATTACAACCCGGATTTAATTACGAAACGTCCACCCAGCGCTCCCCAAATTCCCTCAGCATTCACTCCCAATGAAAATAATTACGAAAATAATAAACGATAATCCGGTAAAGGGTCGGCCGAAAATCCAATCCCTCTCCGCCCCCTCCGGCCAAAGGACCCTCTGCATACTTCACAAGCACAGATACTTCGCATAAATACAAATACACGCGAATTTAAATAACAAGTAAATTGCTGATTGAGCCCTTCAACGGTAAATACATAACCGCATATGAATCGGGCATTAAGAAAACGGGTCTGAATGCAATTCGGTATTTCGCGAAAACCGTCCGCTTTCTGAAATTAATTTAAATTTAGCCGCGCGGGCTTTTATGAATTTGCTGAGCGCTGCTTTTCACCACCTTTTCTTTGAGGGATAATTTGTATTTATGTACATGCGGGGCCCATCTTCCAGATTAATCTACGTTTTACTACAAAAAGGGGATTATTTATTATAAATTTAGCGGAATTTGCAATTCTGAGAAAACTCATTTTACAAAAAATTACAACATCTACGTGTACATTAGCGTATCGTTGTGTGAGCTCAGAAGACGAAAATTTTTATAAAAATATTTTTGGATTAAATGTCAATCTTTATACAGGGTGATTAAAAACAAGGTGTTCCCTGGTTCAGGGGTTCTTTTAAAGACAATAGTTTAAATAATTTATTATTTACTTTAAAAATCCATTAAATGATTTTCAACAATTTTTTTGTGTGTATATCACTACAATTGTTTCGCAACGTTGTTGCTTCTTCAAGTAAAGAAATTATGTCATAGAAGCCACAAAATTTACTAAAATTTTTTTACTGAACTACGGCTGATTATTTACGAAATTGCAGCAGATTTAAAGTTTGTGAAATTATGAAATATTAAATACAATTTAACAATTTTAAATTGCATTTGTTATATTTATTAACGTGAGATCAAACTTGAGCAGTATAATATGAACTTCGCTATAAATCAGTGTTCTATACGCGTGGCGCATGAAGTAAAATTTCGAGTTTAGAAAAGCCTGAAAATTTGGTTTGGTCGCGTAGCGCGTAGCGCTACGCGACCAAACCAAATTTTCAGGCTTTTCTAAACTCGAAATTTTACTTCATTCTTAACCTGGGAGTGGAAAACACTCGTTTAAAGTTTCAAATTAAATTCTTTAAAAAAAGCGTATGCATATGTACACCTAAAAGAAAAATTCTCTGTATATAAAATCACAATAATATTCGTATAAATCGCAAACAGTAAGTCCTATTTAATAAGGCTACTACTAAGATTATTTATTATATCTTGAGAAATATTTCTTAGGATATTTGCCTATCTAATGACTTTTTATTTAATTTGGATACGATGATTTTAACTATTGTACTGATATTATTTTGAATTGTTCTTAAAATAAAGATAGCAAAAGAAGAAAATGTTACATTCATCTTAATTTAAAAGTTTAAACTTTTGAGCATTATATTATTAATTAATTACAAAGGCTTTTCTAAACTCGAAATTTTACTTGATGCTTAATCATCACTCCTTAGAAGCTTTAAATTGGATGCTTATATAAATATAATAATAACGAATTTCTACAAATTTACCAAAAGCTGTAAGTATCTGGATATGTATACTCAAAAGAAAAATTCCCTGTATAATTGAAATAATGTAAAATTACGTTTTTAAACAATAATTGAATTGCTTGACATTTCTGTCAATTTTTGTAATTTTAAGCTCAAAGTATAAATATATTTTGGTTTTTCTGTAGAACTGCTTGTTGCATGGAATTAATAGAATTTTGATTATTTTATAATTTAAACTGAATAATACAAATAAATATTAAAGTTTTTCTTTAAATAAATATGAAAACGCATCTTCAGAACATTCATTATTAAATATTTATTTTTTATTGCTACAAAATTTTAAAATATTTTTAACTTGAAACTAACATTGCCAAAATAAGTTAACGATTTGTATACCGTGTGTTTTATTTAAGTATGGCCATAGAGATTTACATGGAAAAAATTGTACCCCATGTTAACTTTTGTTGTCCAAATTTAAAACAATTTTTTTTTTTAATAAATCAAACTTTTTTATGAAATGTTTATTCTTAAAATGATACAAACATGTTAGAATTCTTTATTTTAGCAAAACAAATACTTACATTATGACATTTTTTCCAAGTTGATTTTCTTACTTAATTATTTGTATTATTAATTTAAACGTTGAAAGCGAAAATAAAGAAATCTAACATGTTTATGTCCTTCTAGCATTGTAAATTTCGTAGAAAAAATGCATAGAAACAAAAAAATTGTTTCAAATTTGTACGACAACAGAAGTTACAATGGGGTACATATTTTACCATGTAAATCCCTATGGCCATACTTAAATAAAGCCCAGTGTATAATATTTTCTTTTTCAAATGATTTTTAGGAAAATTATTTGAAAAGAAAATATTATATAAAAATCTTTAACTTATTTTAGCAATTTTGGTTTCCAAGTTAGGAATATTTAAAGAAAACATAATGTATAAGTCGCATTCAAACCTTTTTTTAAAATTAATAACCATATTTTTAATAGCAAAACAAAATTAGATAAACCCACTGAACAAAGAAACATTACATGACACGTTGAACCAATGTTATCACGTTACACAAAACGTTGCTTTTAAAGTTGCATGAATGTTGAAAAAACGTTGAATACACGCTGAATGTCCGCCTGTAGGAACGTTGCATGCTAACGTTCATAGAAAAATGTTGCTTTACCGTTGACAAAGCAGCGCCCATGCAACACGAGCGATTACTCTTATTTGTATACAATCCAACATACAAATATATGTATGTTAAGTTGCATACGATGAATGCATAGAATCCGTTTTGTATGCAACCCGATGTACAGCAATTAAGTGAATGTTATAGGAATGTTTCTCTCGTAATCTTAGAGCAATATTTATTTCTGGGTTTAAATGGGTCAGAAAATACAAATATATAATACTAACAAGAAAAAAAATATCCTCCAAAAAATAATGTATAGTCTAAGTACCTAAGTAAGTGAACTTCAATTAAAATTGGCATCTTATAAGCGTGGCGCATGAAGTAAGATTTTGAGTTTAGGAAAGCCTGAAAATTTGATTTGGTCGCTTCGCTTCGCGGAGCGACCAAACCAAATTTTAAGGCTTTTCTAATCTCGAAATTTTACTTCATGCTTAATTTGGGAGTGGAAAACACTCGTTTAAAGCTTTAAATTAAACTCTTTTAAAAAAACAACGAATATCTAAAGATTTACAGCATATAGTTTGTTCAATATCCATGAAATGTGTAAACCACAACACTGCATTACAGCAACAGTTTTAACAATTATACAGTGTTAAAAATGGAATGTTAAAATTTTCAATATTTTTTAAATGTTTACAATACAATGTTGTATTAAACTAAAATTGTAATGATTATAAAATTTTTTGTTACTTTACCGCAACATTTTTGAAACGTTATAAAACAATGTTGAATTTTAGCACCATTTTCAACATTTAGGTGATGTATAAAAATCAATATTGCAGGGAAAACGTTTATACAATGTTTGTAATGTTGTTTGAAGTATTTTTAATGCTATGTTTTATTACAGTATCATGTTCAATATTCGTGCAATGCCTAAAATGTTTTCGTGTTCAACGGGAGTTTAATAAATCTGGAATATATAAATTAACCTGCGGAGATTGTCAAGAGATTGGCCAATCTAGTCGTAGTTTAAACATAAAATTAAGGGAACATTTGCGCTCTTTTCGGCTAAAACTAAGTGATAAGTCATCTTTCGCAAAATATCTTTTAGATGAAAATCACACTTTTTAAAAAAATGAATTTGCTAGAGCCAAGTCATTTTAATTTTTTTTTTGTACTTTCTCACGTTTGTTTATTCTTTGTTAGTTGGTTTAAAGATAATGTGATCTAAAAGTTACATATACTGTTTGCGTTTTACACCAATTTCCTCGAACTGACCCTTTGCATCAAATACGTTGAACTTGTTCAACTCTGAACTCTAGTTCAAAATGACATTAGAACAATGAGAACTGTCATCTTGAATTCAAGTTCAGATTGAACTTTAGTTCAACTTTTATGGTGCAACTGGTCCTTAGAATACTTGTTAAGTAAAGTAAGTAACGATTCCTTTACTTACCATAAAAAAATGTTAGAATAACACTCGTTTTAAATAAGTGATTATTTTTTGTTGATGAATGTTCACAAATACAAAAATAATTTCGACACTATCAACAGATTGTGTAGAACTCATTTCTATTTTTAATTTATATCTATTTTAACAGAAAGAAAAACTATGAATGGTGGATGCTTCTACTTAGTTATACGTTTTAAGTTACGAATGAAATTCTTATCAACTTTGTACGTATAACAGAGTTTATTAAATAAGTAAAGTCTCAGGTATATAAACAAAGCTACCTAACAAGTTTTTCATTTGTGTTACAAGAAATATTGAGGCTTTATTAAGTTAGCAAAGTCACAGTTATACATACAGAGTTAAAGCTTGTATTAGACGACACTATTTTCTTGTACAAGAAAATAGTATACTATTTTCTATCATCGTGTACCAAATAGAGCAAATCCTATTTCTATTATACAAAACTGTATAAGATTCGCGTCTGGTCATATTTTGTGTATTACACCATGATAGAAAATAGTATACTATTTTCTTGTACAAAAAAATTGTGTCGTCTAATACAAGCTTAAAAAGTGGTTCATTTGTGTTAAAAGAAATATTAAATTAGGTATGTTTGATAAATGTAGTTGTAACTGGGGATGGGAATAATCGATATATTTTAATAATCGATTATTTTCAAACGAGATATTTTAAATATCGATTAAATTAGTAGTTGAAAATTAGTAGTTAACCTTTTAGTTCAAAAATATGATGATTTAAACAAGTGAAAAAAGTGATCTTGTAAAACAAAAACGGACTACAGAATAATAGCGATACATTTGTTTATAATAGTTAATAGTCCATTCTACCGAGATAATAATCAATTATTTTAGTATACTAATTAGTAATTTTCGCGACGAAATAATCGCTTAGATTAGTATATACCATTTTACCCAATCAAATAATCGCTTAAATTAGTATCTACTAATTTGCACAATCAAATAATCGTTTAAATTAGTGTATACTATTTTACCCGATCAAATAATTGCTTAAATTAGTAAACTAATTCAAATAATCAAATCAAATAATTGCTTAAATTCGTATTACTATTTTACCCGATCTAATAATCGCTTAAATGAGTAATTACCGATTTACCCGATCAAATAATTGCTTAAATTAGTATATACTAACTTTCTCATAATAATCGATTATATCGATATATTTCAATAATAGACTAATTACTAATTAGTATATCAATTATTCCGATCACTAGTTGTAACACTAGGAAATTCCTTTAAAATTAATATGCTGATTCCAATGATAAAACTAACATTTAAATCAACCTGTATATTTTCTGTACATTAACATGTCTACGCCACTGTAATTGTTTGAGAGTCCCTGACATGTCAGATTTATTGACGTTTTTTCTTTCGCGCAATGCAGAGTCGGTAACGCTGAAAGTTCCGCTATCCTCCGCGATGCTCTAACGGCGCTGTTCGGCAAGGATTTTCAGGAATCTTTTCAAAGAATTGACTTTTAAAATCGATTTATTTATATCGGACACTTTTTTCTCATTAATCACTTGGTAAAACATTTTAAAATATAATGGTTTGTAAATTAAATTCACTTGGTTTTGTTTCACTTATATGTATTTTATTTTCTACTAGTTTCGGCTTAATGCCATTATCAAGAATGATGTACAAATGGATTTGTTTGGGAATATATACAGTTTCGAGTTTTAGGTTTTATTGGGTAATAAGGGCATTTAATATCGGGGAATTCCAAAGGTCTTCGTTGTCGTTGACCACATTTTTACTTGCCTTTATGGCTTTTGAAATTTCTAAACCCTCCCGGTAGTTAAGCGTTAATCCCTTATTACCTGTATGCAGAATTTTTAAATCATTTGAAGAAAAATGGTGATTAGATGTGATACATCATTTTACATCGATTTATTTATATTAATTTCAATTCAAACCTATTCTCTTACAATTACGTATAAGAGACGTCATTTGTTTATATGTGTACATCGATTTTGATGTGTCGCAGACATCACAAATATCGCTCGAGATTTGTATAGTCCAAAAGCCAAGTAACAACAATTATTTACATTTTCATTCATAAATACATTTTCATGATACCGGGAATTTTTCTGTTATCACGAATTTTCGATGTAAATTTTCAGACATTCGTTGTTTTTATAAAAGCATTCAGTTTGAACCTTTTAACGAGCACTTCCAATCCCAGACTAAACATCAAGTAAAATTTCGAGTTTAGAATAGCCTGAAAATTTGGATTTGCCGGGATGCGCGAGCGCAGCGAGTTCGTTTGTTTTCGTTTTTTAAAGTTATTTTCTGCAACAAGAATTATTAGGTGATGAAAGACTTGAATTCTAAATACAAATCAAACAAAATTTGAAAAAAATATGTGAGACATAACACACCGTAAAATACATTATATGAAATGTTTGAACAAATATACCAAACCTCAAATATAACACAGTTTAAATATGAAATATTCTTGGCATGTTGCCAAGAACATTTCATATTTAAACTGTGTTATATTTGAGGTTTGGTATATTTGTTCAAGTTATTTTGTGCTTAGTAAAAATATACTCTTTTATAACTCTAATGCCCGGTATTATAAACGATTAATAAATCATTGGATAACTATTTGTGGAGTACATTTATTTACCTAGTGAACTAATAGGCAAATAAAATTGCGTATTATAAAACAAAACTACCAAATAAATAGCAATTCTAGAAAAAAATAATTTAATTAGTTGATTACAGACCGAAATTATACCTTTTTATTGTGGCCATAGCTGGAACTACCAATTTGTTAAATTGAATTGTCAATATTTCAAATTAAATTGGCAATCAAATTGGAAATTTAGTATAATTCTTTATAATTATGGAGAATAACCGTGGAATAGGCCAGAATTACACAGAACAAGAAAAAGGAAGCTTATTAGAAATTATAAAATACTTAAACGAGTGTTTTCCACTCCCAGGCTAAGCATGAAGTAAAATTTCGAGTTTAGAAAAGCCTGAAAATTTGGTTTGGTCGCGTAGCGCGAAGCGCGGAGCGGCCAAACCAAATTTTCAGGCTTTTCTAAACTCGAAATTTTACTTCATGCGCCACGCGTACAAGACACTGATTTCAAGTGAAGTTCACTTGTTCACAATATTTTAGTGTTTTCAGTGTTTAATACGCGTGGCGCATGAAGTAAAATTTCAAGTTTAGAAAAACTTGAAAATTTGGTTTGGCCGCTCCGCGCTTCGCGCTACGCGACCAAACCAAATTTTCAGGCTTTTATAAACTCGAAATTTTACTTCATGCTTAGTCTGGGAGTGGAAAACACTCGTTTAAAACTTTAAATGGAACTAATTTTAAAAAGCGTATGCATAAGTATAAAAATCCCTGGTTATGTCTGATTTGAAAAACTCTAGGTCTTCGACTCCTTAGAATGTCTTGTGGTTCGAATTAATCACTGCCAGGGAAAATACTATTAGAAATTATAAAAGACTTGAACGTGTGTTTTCCACTCCCAGGCTAAGCATGAAGTAAAATTTCGAGTTTAGAAAAGCCTGAAAATTTGGTTTGGTCGCGTAGCGCGAAGCGCGGAGCGGCCAAACCAAATTTTCAGGCTTTTCTAAACTCGAAATTTTACTTCATGCGCTACGCGTACAAGACACTGATTTCAAGTGAAGTTCACTTGTTCACAATATTTCAGTGTTTTTAGTGTTTAATACGCGTGGCGCATGAAGTAAAATTTCGAGTTTAGAAAAGCCTGAAAATTTGGTTTGGTCGCGTAGCGCGAAATTTTCAGGCTTTTCTAAACTCGAAATTTTACTTCATGCGCTACGCGTACAAGACACGGATTTCAAGTGAAGTTCACTTTTTCACAATATCTCAGTGTTTTCAGTGTTAAATTCGCGTGGCGCGTGAAGTAAAATTTCGAGTTTAGACAAGCCTGAAAATTTGGTTTGGTCGCTCCGCGCTTCGCGCTACGCGACCAAACCAAATTTTCAGGCTTTTCTAAACTCGAAATTTTACTTCATGCTTAGTCTGGGAGTGGAAAACACTCGTTTAAAACTTTAAATGGAACTAATTTTTAAAAGCGTATGCATAAGTATAAAAATCCCTGGTTATGTCTGATTTGAAAAACTCTAGGTCTTCGACTCTTTAGAATGTCTTGTGGTTCGAATTAATCACTGCCAGGGAAGATACTATTAGAAATTATAAAAGACTTTAACGAGTGTTTTCCACTCCCAGGCTAAGCATAAAGTAAAATTTCGAGTTTAGAAAAGCCTGAAAATTTGGTTTGGTCGCGTAGCGCGAAATTTTCAGGCTTTTCTAAACTCGAAATTTTACTTCATGCGCCACGCCTACAAGACACTGATTTCAAGTGAAGTTCACTTGTTCACAATATTTCAGTGTTTTCAGTGTTTAATACGCGTGGCGCATGAAGTAAAATTTCGAGTTTAGAAAAGCCTGAAAATTTGGTTTGGTCGCTCCGCGCTTCGCGCTACGCGACCAAACCAAATTTTCAGGCTTTTCTAAACTCGAAATTTTACTTCATGCTTAGTCTGGGAGTGGAAAACACTCGTTTAAAACTTTAAATGGAACTAATTTTAAAAAGCGTATGCATAAGTATATAAATCCCTGGTTATGTCTGATTTGAAAAACTCTAGGTCTTTGCCTCCTTAGAATGTCTTGTGGTTCGAATTAATCACTTTCAGGGAAGATACTATGAGCGAACTTAAATCTGACACGGATGATATGTTAAACATGATAACCGTAATGAAATTAATAAACACAAGTAGTAGAATTAAATTTGACAAAAAAGCACTAATAACCTTTCTTCACACAAAAGTGTGAAGAAAGGTTATTAGTGCTTTATTCGTCAAATTAATTTGATCTTCACGTAACTCAAAATCAATTTAGTAGAATCAAACATAATTATAATATTATAATACATTTTTGACTTTTAACTGTCAAATTATTTAGAGAATAAAATTTACTTGGCAGAAAAACAAACTAATAATTTACTGGGGAGATTTATTAGCCAAATAAAGTTATTTTGTGTTTATAATACCGAAATCTTTGAAATAAATTAATTTATTCCTAAAGTAAATTATATTTAGGGAATAAAATGTTTTATAATACCGGGCATAAGTCAACTAATTAATTATTGTTATCATTAAAGCTGGGATTTCTAAGCAAACAGCTATGCTGAAAATTAAAAGCATAAACATAAATAAGTAAAATGTGTATGAATTATAAAAACTTGAACCTTTTTATGATTATTTTGCATTCTTGTGCTTATTTGGTTAAATTTTAGATCGTGAACAATTATTATCTGTACGATCATAACACGAACTATTAGTTCAATTATCTAGTTCAGCGGCTGTCAAAGAAGATGGAACCCATTTAAAGCATTACATATTTTTCTGAGCTCCAAAATAAAATCTGGCCGTCGCACTACATAATTTAAGCGGCCAACAGTCGTTTTTAGAAATTAATGAGAGGTGTAAATAAATTGTTATTTTAGGTAATATAATAGTTGGTGCACATTGTTTACTAATGTCAATTTAAATTTGATGATTTTCGATAGTAGAATTTTGTTGTGATGACATATCAAGTAATTGACTGTTTTCATCAAAGACATTTATTAAAGAAGGAAGTGTAACTTTTTGTTTGGTGTGGATTATACTTCAGCAGGTATCTGAAAATATGTATATTGCCTATTATTTTGATAATTATAATGATTTGAATCAACAATATGCTCCTTTTTTTCATACACATTTTAAATGTATGGTGCGTCCGAACTATTATTTTTATATCAGAGTAAACTAGAAAGCTTTACCTACAAGAATAAAAAAAAACAGTATAGGTGGCATCTTGGGACATTGTGAAAATAAAGCTGCATAACGCTTAGAACTCACATGTTCCAATTAATATTAATTATTTTATTTATTTGGGTTCATGTCCTTCTGGAAGTATAAATACAAGTATATGTATGTAAAATGAAATTGTTATAAATTATGCGGCAACAAAAATGAGCAACTTTATTACGCAGAAAATTACTTATTGCACGTAACATTTATTTTTATTTTGTTGAAGAACAAAATTAAACTAAAAGAACCGTTTCCTATTTTACAAATAAATTATGAATGTGCTATATCACTGAATTCAGAAAAAAAATGAAATTCCAAAATAGCGCCTATTAAAAAAACAAAACATAGCTATGGTCCCTGGGTAAATTGTAGAGTTATCTTAGAACGAAATATTCTACTAGATTGCTTATTAAAAAGTGAATGTATAGTTTGTAAGTTTTAAATGTTTAGATTCAATAGTTTTTCAATTAGAAAATGTAAACGAAATTTTAAAAAATCCGTTTTTTGACAATATCTCGAAAAAAAAAACTATATTCCAAATTTGTTTTTAGATTATTATTGGCTCCTAAAATACGCAACATCGACTTTATTTAACCAACTCTTTATCGCTAAATATATATAATATAATAGCCGAGAGGCTCATGCATTTCCAGGAAATACGAGCGGCTTGTAGATTACATTTTTCAAGAACATTTTTTAAGATACATTTAACAGAGATATTAAACTAGACTTTTTTAACATCAGAATCTGTAATAACTGGATTACCATCACTTGCACGAAAACAGAATCTGAATTTAGAGACAATCGATAATTTTGACATTCTAACATTTCTTCAGAGAAAGAGGAATATATTTCAACATCGAATGAAGAGTTATAGAAGAATTATTACCCATCAGTATTAACATAAGTAAATATTTACCAAGAATAATTTTTACCTCTTAATTTTGGTCAATACCTCACTGTGCGTCGATTTATTATACTTTGTGTCGCCTCATTGTTTTCCTAATTTTTGTTTACTCTTGTACTTTTCCTTCAATATGAGCTAGGAAGTAGGAAAATGCATTAATGCGGTTTTTTTTACATGTTAAATCTCAATGTTTGCTTATCACATGCACACGGTATATACAGGATGTTTAGAATTAAGTACGCACCATTGCTAATTTTGTATTATTTGAGTTACAGAGTCGGTTAAATAAACAAAGTAGTATAAAATTTAATGACAATGAAATGGTCAAATCAGAGAAAGAATAAAACGTCGTATTTTTAAAATATTAGAAAATAAACGTTTTTTTTTAATGGAACACCCTGTACATTTCATTGCCGATCGATAGAGAAGATTATTCTCAGCAAAAAAGTTATAATACACCATCACAAAAAAATAATGAATAAGAAATATATTTTGTGAAATAAAACACTTTAACTTTGTTTATATAACACACTATTTTTATTTTCGTGACTGCAGTTTGGCAATTCAACTTACCATTATCAAACAGAGCAACTTAAATTACGGTATGGTCCAGGTATATATACACAAAATGGTTATTTACAAAATAGCATTAAAAATGGGGGTATACACTAGATCGACCTGGTCGTTAATTAGGGGGATTCCCGGATTAGCGCGGGCTTTCTGTATCTCCAGGGATTCTAGGAGGTTCATTTTTCGGCCCTTTTCGGCTTAATGGATGATCTTAAGTACATCCTCGCCAAAAGAATGGTTTTCATCGATTAGATGTTTGGCGAAATTTGATTTTTCTATTTGATTAAGCCGAAAAGAGCGCTGATGTTCTTTGAGCCGAGTGCTAAAATTACGACCAAATTGACCAATGTATACTCCTTCACAATCGGGACAAACAAGTTTATATATACCGGATTTACTAAGATTACAATGTTTTGTTTTGTTATTAAAAATGTGGTTTTCTGTTTTACAATATGTTTTGAAAGCAACGTTAACATTATGTTTTTTAAGGATGTTTTTAATTTGTAGGCTAATATTACCGAAATATGTAATTGATCGGAAAGGTGTTTTCAATGTTGATGGATTACCAGCATATAATAATTTTTCGATTTTCTTGATATTATGTTTTCTCAACATGTTGTCAATTAGATTAGAGTTGTAACCATTGTTAGTTGCAATCTGTTTTATGGTATTAATTTCTTTGTTTAACGAAACAGCTGATAAAGGGATGCTTAAGGCTCTGTGGATCATTGTGTTGAATGCGGCTGTTTTGTGATTAAGGGGATGTCTAGAGTTATTAGGAATGAGGGAATCTGTAAAAGTAGGTTTTCTATAAATATTAACAAAGTTAAAGTGTTTTATTTCATTGAATTAACATGTATAACGAAGTAGAAGCCTCCACAGTTCATAATTTAATATATTTTGTGTTTTGGAGACTTCTACTTCTTTATACATGTTAATTTAACAATAAAACACTTTTAACTTTGTTTACATAACACTTTTTAAAAAATTGTTGCACAAACAATGTTAAAAGTGTTTTATTGTTAATAAAAAAATGCATTCAAATATTTCTGTTATGTTCAATACAATCAAAAAGCACTAAAAACAAAAGAGGATTCTAACAAATGACCAAAAGAAAGTCTTTTTATTGTATCTGCCAGTAAAATTCTCATTTAAAGTGATTTTCTTCGTTATGTGCATTGTTACACAATTTTGAATATTTTCATGGATATCGGTATCATTAAAAGTAACGCAATATTTTGCAATGATGATATTTTCTATCGATCGACAATAAAATATACACGGTGTTACGTTTAAAACAAATGTTTATTTTCTGTTTATCTTAAAAACTGATTGTTATTAAATTTCCTACTACTTTGCTTATTAAGCCGACTCTATGGCTCAACTAATAACAAAGTTAGCAATAGTGCGCACCTAATTCTGAACACCCCGTATATACATATACCTAAAATAATAATTTTTTGCTTAAAATAATGCTTTTTGCGTAAAATAATGCCTTTTCTGGTAAAATTGGTGCATTTTAAAGCGTTTTTTTTTTTCAATTTCTTTGTGCTTAGAAATCCGAGCTCTAGTTATTATAATTAAATTAAAAATAAAAATAATTATCTCTCAATAAATGTTTAATTCGATAACTTAATTGATAATTCACTTTAATTTTAAATACAAATCAAACTGATCAACTTCAAAAAAATTGTACGAAAGCTGAATCATAACCCACTATAATATAAAATACATTAGATGACAAACCTTTCATATATGCAGACGATACATGTATTTTATACACTGCAATCACATACGGCAGAATATTACCGCAAATAAACTCAGACATTAAACGGCTGGAAAATGGTACTACAACAATCTATTAACAATTCATTAAACAAAAACTGAATTCATCATCTTTAACAACACAGAAAATGTAAAATTAAATATTTAAATAAAAAAATTACCAATAAACCAAATCACAACAGTAAAATACGTAGGACTAATACTAAAGGAAAATCTAAAATGGGACGAACACATAAACAACTTAAGAAAAAAGAACGCAAATAAATACATGCACTATCAAAAATACGAAACTACACACCTGAAAGTTACAGAAAACAAATATATAACTCAATGTTTACATCACAAAATATATACCCAAATAATATATGTGGTGACACAACACAATAAAATCTAAATAAACTGCAAATCCAATAAACCAAAATACTAAAAATAATTTATAAATTAGACAGAAGAATAAGTACGGAACAAATATACCAGCAAACACAAGAATTAAATATACAAACAATAATAAAATTAAGTAACTTATAATAATAACGTCAATGTTTGTTTTAATTAGGTTATTTTTAGTTTTATAAATTAATAAATTTATAAAACCAAAAAAAACCTAATTAAAACAAACATTTACATGAAAATCAACAAGCAAGTCCACGATTATGAAACAAGAAGAAGATAAGGACAGAAAAATTCACAACAAATAAAACGGTAATAACATTAACATCAGAAACCATACGACAATATAACAGATTAGAAAAAAGCATAAAAGAATTAAATTATGTTACATTCAAACTGAAAATAAAAAATCTAATACTTAACGAAAAGATAAAATAAATTTGACAAAAATAAGAGCATAAGGAACTAAAACATATATCCCTCAATACTATTAGCCCGAGATGGGAATCAACCCCCGCAAATCCCGTGGTGAAGAAGAAGGGAGGAACAAATTAAACATTTTACAATATGATGTGTAAACTAAATTTATACTGTAAAATATAGAATACTTGAAAAAAAATATGTTTGATCAACATTGCGAGAACAATTCATATTAACCCATTAAGCGCCATTGATGCATACACGCAACATTATAATTTTTTAGTTAATTAAATTACTATACCTATAAGTTAATTTGATTTATGATATAATTTGACTTGACTTAAAGATGTATATTGAAAACTGTAAATATTTTGTTATTTAAATTTATCGATTATTCCACACAAAAAAAAAACGTCAGTGTATTTCTAATTTCACAATATTTCAACGTTTTATACGCGTGGCGCATAAAGTAAAATTTCGAGTTTAGAAAAGCCCCGTGAAAATTTGTCGAGGGTCGCTGGCGCGACCCTCGACAAATTTTCTACGCGTGGCTTTTCTAAACTCGAAATTTTACTTCATGCTTAGTCTGGGAGTGGAAGACACTCGTTCTAAACTTCATATTGGACGTGGTTATATAAAATCGACGGATGTCTAAAAATGTATATCGCATACATTATGTATATTTAAAAGAAAAATTCACAGTATGTCATACAATAAGTCATTCATAGAAATCATAAAAATAAGTGCACAATGTCTATGAGATTTTATTTAAGTGTTTTAAAACATTGCCACACAAATTTTATTTTCGCAATATTTTTTTGCTCGGCCGTTAATGGGTTAAGATAACACACTTTAAGGTTTAGTATATTTTTTTCAAGTTGTTTGTGCTCAATAAAAATGCATAATTCAATAACTCAAAGTCAACTAATTAATTATCGTTATCATAATTAAACTAAGAATAAACATAATTATCCCTATCTACCCAACATCTGTCCCATTCATCGCTTGATTGACACCCACAATTAAAAAAAATGTCCATCTACTCAACAGTAAAAGAAAATTATAATCGTGCATAACAAGCAACACCTGTACACACTAACTTATTTATTTATGTACTTTTTATACAGTTTTTTAACCTTTTTTTGTGTCGACAGATATAAATCTTGCTGACTGATGGCGACTCGGGGAAAACTCGGCGCGGAAAATCCTCGCAAGTTGGGCCAATCAATTTTCTGTAACAAGTTATAACATCCTTAAACGTGCCTGCAAATCGGGGCAACTGTTTTTATTGGCTTTATATAAGAAACTTTTGTTTTCTAAGCTCTCGGAGATGAGGAATGAGAAAAATAGATGTTTTAATAAAAATATTAAGGAATAATTGTTTTCAAGCATTTGCTGTTTCTTTAAAAGCGTTCAATTTGCCTCTAACGAGTGTTTCCAATCCCAGATTAAGCATGAAGTAAAATTTCGAGTTTAGAAAAGTCTGGAAATTTGATTTGGTCGCGTAGCGCGTAGCGCTACGCGACCAAATCAAATTTTCAGGCTTTTCTAAACTCGAAATTTTACTTCATGCGCCAGGCGTATAAAACGCTGATTTAACCTTAACTTCAAAGTAACTTTAACATACTGTATTAGTGGTATATTTTAAATTTCACAGTATTTCAGTTTTTCACACGCGTAGCGCATGAAATAAAATTCCAAGTTTAGATAAGTCTGAAAATTTGGATTTGCTGAGGCGCGCAAGCGAAACGAATTCAAAAATATCGATATATACAGAGAGTTTTATGTAACACCGAACAATTTCATCCAATACAATTAGACACCTTTAATTTTTAAGTTATGCGTAAATTGGATTGCCTATATGGCCATTACAAATTGTAGCCAATCAATCGCAATTAATACCTCAACTTGTACATACAGGGAGTTTTTCTTTCAAGTATACATGTCCCAATTACAGCGTATATGCCGTAAATCTTTAGATAACCGTTGTTTTTTTAAATAAGTATAATTTTTCTTCTAAGTATACATAAACATACGTTGTTCATTTGCTAAGGCTCGGTTTATTAAAAGAATTTAATTTGAAGCTGTAAACGAGTGTTTTCCACTCCCAGGCTAAGCATGAAGTAAAATTTCGAGTTTAGAAAAGCCTGAAAATTTGGTTTGGTCGCGTAGCGCGAAGCGCGGAGCGGCCAAACCAAATTTTCAGGCTTTTCTAAACTCGAAATTTTACTTCATGCGCCACCGGTACAAAACACTGACATATTACGAAGTTTAAGACACACCGCTAAACTTTACGTTGGATCAGTGTTTTGTACCGGTGGCGCATGAAATAAAATTTCGAGTTTAGAAAAGCCTCAAAATTTGGTTTGGCCGCTCCGCGCTTCGCGCTACGCGACCAAACCAAATTTTCAGGCTTTTCTAAACTCGAAATTTTATTTTATGCTTAGCCTGGGAGTGGAAAACACTCGTTTAAAGCTTCAAATTAAATTATTTTAACAAACCGAGCGTCGGCAAATGTACAACGTATTTTTATAGATACTTAAAAGAAAAATTCTTGTTATGAACATGTTCGGTATTACATAAAACTCTCTGAGTATATTGAACATCCCTAATTCACACCCAACCCAGCTTGATTTTACATTTGATTACATGTTGATAAATAATTCAAATTTTTGTCTTAATGAAAGTAATTTCGTGTATTTCTGTTTAAAAAAAGTATTTAATAAAAACAAATAATATGTAACCATAAAACACTGCAGTTTTGGCAACTTTAGCTGGCCATTATCAAACATGTAGTGCCATGTTTGATAATAACAAGCTAAAGTAGCCGAAACTACAGTCACGTAAAATAAAAAAGTATTATTCATAGAAAGTTAAGACTGTTTTATTGTTAAATTGCCATGTATAACGAAGTAGAAGCCTCTACAATACAAAAAAAGAACAAATAAAATGTGTTTCTTAATTAACCCAAATGATAATTATTTGAGCATTCTCGTTATAAAACATTCGAGTTAATAATAGTTAGTTTTCTACCTAGGGGCGTAATACAATTAAGAAAACACACTCCGCTTGTCGTTTCGCCGAGGATTCGTGACTTTAATAATAATAATTGCAAGACAACGGCAATGATGAGCAACCCCCCCGTTTTCAGGGGGAAAAGCTGGCGGCGGGGTTGGAACTCCCGCATTTCGGAACGAGAGTTGGGGGGGGGGCGCCGGATGGCGGATGGCGTCGGGACGCGCATGTGACGCCCTAATCGTTAATTAACTTAGTTACATTGTTAGTAACTTGTTGAAATTACAGCGAGTGAATTGCGAGAGCACGTACTTTTACCGCACGCACCCGCTGTGACATGTCCCTGTCATATTTAGCAAATATTTTACTAATTACATTCATTTGCGCCTTCCAAGCGACGATCAACCTTTATTAACACCCGAAACTGAACAGACATAATCGGGTTTGTTCATATTAATTCACTTTACAAACTAACTGGTTATTCGCAGTTTGTTAAATTATAATAAAAAAAAAAAAACAATTCATACAATAATTAAAAATGTGAATTTAAATTTTTTTAAAAGTATCGAAACGATTTGCACTTCAAACTCGAAAAACTAACCAAGAAATGTGCTGAATGATGCTAAAAATAATTTGATATTTTTTAAAAGACATTATTTATGCTTTATTAATTATTTACATTAAAACTAATTACAGATTACTTCAAGAAATAAAAAATTAATAACAACAATAATTTTTGATCTTTCATCATATCGATGAATATAAATCTACAATGCTGAAATCTTATTAAACGTTGAAAAAAAAATTATGTTATTATTTTGTTTTAAACGTTTAATAAGATTTCAGCATTAGAGATTTATTTTCATCGATGATAAAAGATAATTATACACAATAAAACACTTTTAACTTTGTTTGTATAACACAATTTATTTTTATGTGACTGCAGTTTCGGCAAATTCAGCTTGCCATTATCAAACATGAAGTGTCTAAAACTGGAAACAATGATTACATGAAAACGGATTACAAAACGGCTTTAAAAATGGGGGTATACAGTAGGTCAACCTGGTCGTTAATTAGAGGGATTCCCGGATTAGCGCTAGATGTATTTCTAGGGATTCAAGGAGATTCATCTTCCGACCCTTTTCGGCACAATGAAGTTTCCAGTTTTAGACACTCCATGTTTGATAATGGCAAGCTGAATTTGCCGAAACTGCAGTCACATAAAAATAAATTGTGTTATACAAACAAAGTTAAAAGTGTTTTATTGTATTAAATTAACATGTATAACGAAGTAGAAGCCTCCACAATTGAAAAAGATAATTATTGTTGTCACTAATCTTATTAAACGTTGAAAACAAAATAATTTATGTTATTATTTTGTTTTAAACGTTTAATAAGATTTCAGCATTAGAGATTTATTTTCATCGATGATAAAAGATAATTATTGTTGTCACTCATTTTTCATTTGTTAAAGTAATCTATAATTAGTTTTAATGTAAATAATTAATTTTATAATATGGTGGTAGTGGTAGTGTTCCTTTTGTTTTTGATTAATCAAAACATATCTCATTTCTTATCTGTATTCATAAAGTGCATCCAAATATTTGTTCCGCAGTGTAATTTAAAATTTCTGATAATAATTTTTGAAATTTCTATTGTCCAGGGCTTTGATGGCTTCTTTTGGCTTGATATAATAAGTAAGTTATTTGTTAACTAACAACCACCAATTAATAGTTTGATGAGAATCTGATACTTTGGCGAAATGGAATGATTATAAAAGTAATGTGATAATGTTCTATAAAAATATTGTGCGAATTAAATTAAACGAGGGCCTTCTACGAGGAGATTCCCTATTGGGTAACCTGACGCCTCTAGAAAATGATAATCAAAAGAATCTGAGGGCTGAAACATTTAATATACGATCAAAAGAATATGTTATGGATGGCATCATTACGCTTTATCAAGACGTCAGTAAGAAAACACAATTATTTTCAAGACATTCGCTACATAAATATAAATTCATGGTATTTTATTGGGAACAGTTATATTTGCTTGTGTCAATTGTTTGTCGCTATTAACCCATTAAACGCCATTAATGCGTAAACGCAACATTATTAATTTTTTGTTAATTAATTGACTAAATAAGTTGATTTGATACAATTTAAAAAGATTGTTATTAAAATATTTTGATTGTTACTCATTAAAAAAATAAGTAAGTAAGCCCAGAAAATTTGTCTCGGGTCGCTGCGCGACCCTCGACAAATTTTCACAGGGCTTTTCTAAACCCAAAATTTTACTTCATGCTTAATCTGGGAGTGGAAACACTCGTTCAAAACTTCATATTGAATGCATTTATTAAATCCTAAAAGTGTACAAAGTATACATTACGTATATTTGAAAGAACCATTTCTAGTATGGTATAAAATAAGTCATTCATAGAAAATAATAAAAAAATTGCAGAATTTTACTTAAAATCAACTTTTAGAGTTAACTCTTTAATTGCCCGGCCGTAAATGGGTTAATATATTAAGTCAAAAAATAATAAAAAGTGTGCAATTTACGAATTCGTTGTGACTTAATCAAAAATGATTAATAGAAGGAATGTGATATGTTTTGTAGTAAGGAAAAAGGAAATATTTTGTTGTGGTTTCTTTGGCCTCTGCTTTCGCCATACAGCCATCATCCATTGTATTATTTTGTTTTATCTATTTAATTTTTACATTCACACAACATCCATAGACCCGGATGGAATCATTTATTACTCATAAATAATTCCACCGGACGGGATTCGAACCCGCGATTTCTTGGTTTGTGAGTAGGGTCTCCACCCACTCGACCACCGATTTCAAATATCTTTGATATACATACATGGCGTTATAGCGATCGGTCTGTAATGGTTTGAAAGTTCTTTGCTACCTCTTTTATGAACTGGAGTTATAAATGCATGTTTTAATGTTTTTGGGTATACGCCAAGTTCAATACATCTATTTAGTAGTAGGGTTGAAGGGTTTGATATTTTATGGGCAATTTGTTTACGTAATTCACCAATTATCTCGTCTAGGCCTTTCATTGATTTTATCGTATTCATTATGTCAGTTTTTAATACAAGATTTAAAAACAATGATTCCGGATTTCTTGAAATAATATGCAGAGCTGGGCAGGATTCGATTCATTCAGGATTCGAATCCTGGATTCGAATCCTTTTAGAGGATTCAAAAGAGGCATTCGAATAC
The DNA here is from genome assembly GCA_932526585.2 of Philonthus cognatus. Classification (NCBI taxonomy): domain Eukaryota; kingdom Metazoa; phylum Arthropoda; class Insecta; order Coleoptera; family Staphylinidae; genus Philonthus; species Philonthus cognatus. The sequence continues at coordinate 32,637,714 of OW052241.1, forward strand.
TTTAGTTCAACTGGATTCGTGATCCGGATTCGTTACATTATTTTAAGAGGATTCGTATTCGAATCCAAATGTGGGTGATTCGAATCCTTATAAAAGGATTCGAATATTTATAAAAGGATTCGAATGTTTATAAAAGGATTCGAATATTTATAAAATGATTCGAATACTTACAAATGGATTTGAATAGTCAAAAATAATTTGAATTAATTGTGAGAATTAACATAAAAAATATCTTTTGTGTGTTTTTAAATTTCTCCTTAAATCACTGCGCGACCCTCGACAAATTTTCACGGGGCTTTTCTAAACTCGAAATTTTACTTCATGCTTAGTCTGGGAGTGGAAACACTCGTTCGAAACTGCAAACTGAATGCTTTGATAAGAACATTAAATGATTAAAAATGTTTTTATAGATAATAATCAGAGCTGGGCAGGATTCGAATCATTCAGGATTCAAATCCTGGATTCGAATCATTTTAGAGGCGTCGAAAAAGGCATTCGAATACTTTAGTTCAACTGGATTCGTGATCCGGATTCATTTCGTTTTTTTAAGAGGATTCGTATTCGAATCCATTTGTGGGTGATTCGAATCCTTATAAAAGGATTCGAATATTTAGAAAAGGATTCGAATATTTATAAAAGGATTCGAATACTTACAAAAGGATTTAAATCATCAACAATAATTCGAATTAACATGAAAAATGTCTTTCGTGTTTTTAAATTTCTCGTTAAATCACTGTTTTATACGCGTGGCGCATGAAGTAAAATTTCGAGTTTAGAAAAGCCCAGAAAATTTGTCTCGGGTCGCTGCGCGACCCTCGACAAATTTTCACGGGGCTTTTCTAAACTCGAAATTTTACTTCATGCTTAGTCTGGGAGTGGAAAACACTCGTTTAAAGCTTCGAATTGAACTTAATAAAAATCAAGGAATATCTAAAGATTTACAGAAAATAGGATGTTTTGCGGAAAACACTATTTCTACTAGCAGAAACAACTAGCACTATTACCAGCCAGAACTTCTAGCTCAGATGGTTGTAGCTTCAGATATCTTGCTACCAGCAGACGAGGCCTGTACTAGTATAACCAAGTACACTATTAGCCGAAAGAACCACTACTACAAAATGTAACGTTTACTTTTTTTCAGTTATAAACGATTTGTCCAGTAGTGGAAAGAACTGCCGCTATTAGCAGACAGAGCTTCTAGTTCCACAGACGGGGCCTGTACTACTACTACTACTACTAGTAACAGAAAAAACTAGTGGTAGTAGAATAAAAACTACTATTAAGTTGAAAGAACGACTAAGGCCGCAGCCAGAAAAAATAATCGAAGTGGGTTATAAACATTTAATGGGGGGGGCTTAGGGAAAAATATTGTTTTTGCTCTTACAGTCCCGCTTTTACATAAAAAAATTTATCATTTTGAAAATTTCAGGGGGGGTTTGAACCTCCACCCCCCCTCTCTCTCCTCCGACTACGGTCTTGAGAACAACTGCTTCTAGCTAAAAGAATTACTACAGTAGAAAGAACTACCGCTATTAACGGAACTTCTAGTTCAGATGGTTCTAGCTTCAGATGTCTTCAGCAGACAGAACCTGTAGTACAGGTTCCGTCCGTACTAGTAGTAGAAAGACCTACTCGTAGTAGTAGTAGAAGGAACAAAATAGTAGTTGTTCTTTCTACTACTGATAGGACGAACGCTACTAGCACAAAGAAATTGTACTACTAGCTGAAATAACTACTACTACTGATAGAAACGTTTACTTTTTAGCAGAACACGCTATTTCTACTAGCAGAAACAACTACCGCTATGGGCAGACAAGACTTCTGGTTCAGATGGTTCTAGCTTCAAATCTTGCCACCGGCAGATGGAGCCTGTACTACTACTAGTAGCAGAAAGACCTTGCAGTCGTTTTTTTAAAGCAAAAAACACAATTTCTTCTAGCAGAAAGAACTACTGCTATTAACAGAGCGTCTATTTCAGATGGTTTTGGCTTATCGTGTCTTGCCACCAGCAGACGGAGCCTGTACTACAACTAGTTGCAGAAAGTCCTAGAAATAGTAAAAGGAACAAAATAGTAGTTGTTCCATCTACTACTAAAAGGACGATTGCTGCTAGCAGAAAAGCAGAAAGAAATCGTATTACTAGCTGAAAGATAGATAGTTTATTTCTTTTAACATAAAACGCATTTCTACTAGAAGATTAAAAATACATGTTTTTTCTTTGTCGCCGCCAATGTTTAACAAACGCCAATTGTGTATAATATTAATTAACGAGTGGTTTTTGAGAAATTATTATTATCTTGATTATGGTTTATAATTATTTATATTTCTTCGAAGCAAACAGATACAGGGAGTTTTTCATTTAAGTATACGTATTCAAAATTCAGCCTATTTTCTGTAAATGTTTAGATATTTCTCGTTTTTTTTTAAAGTTCAATTTGAAGCTTTAAGTGAGAGTTTTCCACTCCCAGGCTAAGCATGAAGTAAAATTTCGAGTTTAGAAAAGCCCCGTGAAAATTTGTCGAGGGTCGCGCAGCGACCCGAGACAAATTTTCGGGCTTTTCTAAACTCGAAATTTTACTTCATGCGCCACGCGTACAGAACATTGATTTGAAGTGAAGTTCAGAAACACACAAATACATCTCTAATCAGAGTAACAGGGAGTCAGATATTTAGTCTTTTATCAACTATGTTCAGTGTTAATAATAAATAATTAGGTTTTGAATATTTTTGTTAAAACAACTGGTAACGATATTTATATAATAATGGTTGCAAAAAAATAATAAAATCAAATTTATTCTTAAAGGATTTGTATTCATGATTCGAAAAAACAGGATTCGAATCTTTGATTCGAATCATATTTATCTCTTACGAATCCTTTATTCGAGTATTCGTGATTCGAATCATATTAGGTGATTCGGATTCGTGATTCGAATCCTTTTTACGAGGATTCGTCCCAGCTCTGATAATAATCGAGTTTTTAAAATTTTGTTTAATATTATTTAAAGTAAAGAAAGACATGGTAGCCTCAATTTGAAATGTTAAATTTTTCCGACATTTCCCTGATTCAAGATTTTTAATAAAACTTTCTTCTTTGAGAAACCCTTGTTTTGTTAAATTGTTTTCATTGTTTTTGTTATATTTAAGTTAATTTTATAAATTTAATAAAATCATATTTTTGATAGTGTTTTGGTCAACTTAAATATAATTCCATGACTTTTCTCTGACTTTCTCGGTTTTAATGATATTCAGTGAATTTTTTATTTACGTAATTTTCAGGCATCCTTTGATTTTATAATAGAGTTCAATTTGAAGTTTTGAACGGGTGTTTCCACTCCCAGGCTAAGCATGAAGTAAAATTTCAAGTTTAGAAAAGCCCCGTGCCTCGGGCTTTTCTTAACTCGAAATTTTACTTCATGCGCCACGCGTACAAACCACTGATTTGAAGTGAAGTTTAGAAACACACAAATTCATCTTTAATCAGAGTAATCAGATATTTAGTCTGCTATCAACGATGTCCAGTATTAATAATAAATAATTAGGTTTTGAATATTTTTGTTAAAACAACTAGTAACGATATTTATATATTAATGGTTGCAAAAAAATAATAATTGCAAATTTATTCTCAAAGGATTTGTATTCGTGATTCGAAGAAACAGGATTCGAATTTTTGATTTGAATCATATTTATCTCTTACGAATCCTTTGTTCCAGTATTCGTGATCCGAATCATACTAGGTGATTCGGATTCGTGATTCGAATCCTTTCAACGAGGATTCGTTCCAGCTCTCATATTATGTTTGTAGTCATTTCTATGTGTCATCATTTTTTGTGCTTTATTTTGCCCAATATTTACAAAATAATTATTAAATTCATATGCCATTACCAGAGGATCGAATATTTCTTTGTCTTATTTATTTTTTAGATATTTAGGTGTGGTTGTTGCTATATCTAAGTTTGGCGACTGTTTTACCAGCTTCCATAATTCTGTATTAGTATGACATTCATGTATTTTGTTTTTATAATATACATTTCGCGTATAGCACTAGTTACAATATTAAGTGAATTTTTATAACAAGTTAATAATCCTGGATCATGATTTTTTGGATAATTGATCTCTGTGTTTAATGATTTCTATTATTTTGTTCGTAATCCATGGCTTTCGATGCTTTGGTTTTCTAATACCTTATGTTTTAAAACTATTTAGATAAAAGGTGGCTTTGAAATTCTGGACGTATGTTGTATGCTCAATTAATCGAAAATAATTTAAATTAAATAGGTTATGTAAAGAATTATGTCAAATAAAGCAGAGAGTTTATTGAATTTATCACAATAGATGTTGAAAGTGGCCATTATTCTCCTGCAAAGATGAATTTAGCCGACGTTTCATGTTTTCAAATGCGTTGTTTCGGGTGTGATATTTGCACATTCTTCATGTATTCGGTTTATTAACTCAGAAAGTGTATTAACTGGTGTCTTAAAAATAATGTTTTTCAAATGAGGAAAAATGAAGAAATCTAAAATTGTGAGATCTGGCGCAATAGATTCAAGTATAGTGTGGGAAGAGGCATCATCGTGTTAAAAATATCCCTCTTGCAATTCATCATCATGAAGCTGCCTTATGAAGGGCTCTGAGTAAGATCTTGGTATCTTTGAGCATCAACCGTTCCTTCAAAGAAATTTGGTATCAATCGTCTTCACTTTATGGGAGTGTAGCAGAGTTTCGCGAAATATATGATAGTTTTCAACACTCCACATCCTCATGGTTTGTGAAATAATGTATCCCGACAAATGAAACCACGCCTCATCGGTAAAGAAAGTAGCATCCAACAAGTCATTGTGCAATATATGAGCATTAAACCATTAGCAATATACCAAACGTCTATTATGATTAGGTAGCAAAAGCTTATGAAATGCTTGCATCTTGTACGGGAATAACCCAATATATTTCCTTAAAATTGCTCTGCAGGTACTAAACGATATAGGTACTTGCTGCGCAAATGATGTTGTCGGGGCATCAGTCATTATCTCACGAACATCTTCCACTGTTTCATCCGTATTAACCGTTGCGGGTTGGCCTGCCACCACCTCCTTGTGCGTTAAATTTCCCGTTTCCCTGAACAATCGAACACAATTCCGAACCACATTTAAAAAATCAACTTCCGAGAATACAAAATCAGGAAACTGTTGTCTAAATTCAGCTAAACACTATATACCCACTTCCCATGAATACGATATCCATTACGGAAATAGGATTTACCGATGAATCCTTTCTGCAATGGAGAAAATACCATTATGAGAAAAAAGCTTCAAGCCAAAATTGACACATAATGTCATCAAGCTTCAACTTCTGACATTGCGATGAATTAACAAACAACATGCGTTCAGAATTTCAAAGCCACCCTCTATCTAAATAATTTTTAAACATGGTACCGTACGTTCAATAAAAAAAAATCTCTAGAGTGCCATGATTTAATCTTTTTTTAAATTTAAGTTGGCTACACTCTTTAGGAATTGTCATATTAACCGTCAGACATAATATTTATAATGTATAATATCAGAGTTGCCAACCAACAATTTATTCCATGGCACTCTAGAGGTTTAATTTTATTGAACATACTATAGTTTTTGTGTATAATACTTTTGAAATATTTGCCTTTAATAATAATTAGATGCTTCATCAATACATAACGTTTCTATGAAATTCCAATTGTCTTTTAATAAACTGCTTTTTAGTTTTCTATAACCTATTATTTTTATCTCGGGTGTGTTATTTTCCTTAAGTTTTAACTCCATTTTAATGGATAATGTGATTGGACAATGGTTTGTGATTTTACTTTGTAATATTAGAGAGAGTACTTTATCATTATTTATGTTCGATTTTATATAAAAGTGATGTATGCAAAATTTTGTTGTTGATAATTCGAGTACTTTTTGTTATGCAGGGTCGTAGATTGAACTCACACGATGTATTGATATATTTATTTACCAATTTATCTTTTTGATCTTCTGTATTTATATTAGGATCTTCTGCAAAAATCTCAAATTGGGTTTTCGAATATTCATTTAGGTAAATTTGTAAGGAGTTTATAAAATCTTTATTTGCATATGTATGGGGTTTATAAACGAATGTAATGGCAATATTTTTATTTGATTATATTTATTCTCATAAACTTAAAGCGATTTATTTCAAAAATATCAGTAATATTTGATTTTATGTAGACAATTGCACCATCATTTTGGTTTCGTTGTATTACAGTGTCTAATTCTCTATGATAAAATACTTAAGGTCCCGAAAATGCCATGTTTCAGTCAGTTTAATTAGATTGAATTCTATATTTATGAGATGCAGGTGGGTTAAAAGTTTATCGAAACATTTAGAAATACTTCTAATTTTAGTTTCAAAAATGTTAGGACTGTGAAAGGTTTGTGAGAATTCATTTATATTTGTTTGACACTCATCTAAAGTGTATATCGTCGGTGTAATTCTAATACCTTGTAACCCTTTTTTTTGGATTTTGGGATTATGAGCTATTCCGATAGTAAAAAATACGCTAAATCGAGTGGAAAATACTTCGTAAGCCATAGAGCAATTAGTGGTTGTGCTGTAGCTCTATGGCTTACGAAGTATTTTCCGCTCAATTTAGTACACTTTTTACGATAGAATTAGCTCATAACCCCAAAATCCAAAAAAATGGGTTACAAGGTATTAGAATTACACCGACGATATGTACTTTTCTATTATTTTGGGAAGTTCTAAGTTATCAAATATCATATTGCAAATATGTGATAAATAACAAGAGTATGCATTTGTGTTCAGTACCCATTCATTCACCGGATAATTATATACGCGTTTCAGGCTTCAACGCTATCATCAGTATAGTCCCGATCCAGTGCATTAGATGGCGTTTACGCTTTTGAACATATGTAAATTGCACAGGCCATAATAAATGGTCAAAAATGTTCAGTATTCTTTAGGCACTAGTTCGGGACTATACTGATGATAGCGTTGAAGACTGAAACGCGTATATATTTATCCGATGAATGAATGAGTACTGAACACAAATTCATATTCTTGATATTTGTATTCTACAAAATAAAGCCCTGTTGTAGACGAACAATTGCTGTATACAAACGTTTAGTTTGCCAGCTATTGACGATGTTACTTAAGCTAATGGGCATTAGATGGCGTTTACGCTTTCGGACATATGTGTGATAAATAAATTATTACAGTGAATTCTGCTCTCGAAAAAATATACATATTATAATAATTGTGTATATGGGGCATTCCAGGCCAAATCGGATACCATCTGGCTTTTGCATCTCCGATTTTTTTCATATTTTTTTATGTTATAGTACCAAATGAGAGAGGCATCCGTGATTTGTTTCAATTTTATTTGTGCAGCCGCTTTCGAGATATCGATTTTTGAAAAAAAAAAACGTTTCTTTTATTTAAATGCTAATAACTTTGTGAAAAATGGACCGATTTTAACCTTTTTTTTTGAATTTATTTATTTTTCAATATACTTTTTGAATATAAAATCCAAAAAATTTTAAAAACCATATTTCTATAAAATTTTCAAATTTTTGACATAAAATGTTGATTTCCAAAAAACACGTAGTGATCAATTTTCTTGAAATTTTTATCTAAGAGACTGTTACTTATTCCGCAACTTTTAAGCCTATTCCGATAATGGGATAAGAATAGGATCTATTTTTTTTTTCGACTTCTTAAAATGACATGTTTCAGATATCAGCACTAAAAGTTAATAATAACCTTTCTCTCAGGTCCACCAGCAATAGTTTTTGCCATTTATAAAATGTAATAGATATGTCTTAATAATTGAATGGATTATAGCCAAGGTCACTATACAAAAATATTCTGAAAATATTTCTATAAAATTTTAATATAAAATGTTGATTTCCAATAAAAACGTATTGATCGATTTTCAGGATTTTTTTCTAAACAACTGTCACTCATTACGCAACTTTTAAGCCTATTCCGATACTGGGATAACAATGGGATTTTTTTTTCTTCCCAATCTGACCACCATTAAAAAATGTATTAGTCATAAATAAACATCCCTGGCCTAACTTAAAATTTCACCTACATTCTATTGATTCGTTCACTAATTCGATAGCCAAACTGACATCTTTTAAAAACTACCAGTCTATGTGGAATCTCGGTTAAAATACGTGTGCGTATGCCGAAGACCACAAACATGTGGCCTATTATTATTTTGGTAATTTCAATTGCAGGTATTGTTTATTTAAACACTGCCCCTTATGTAGTAGTTTTTTTTAAATTATATGTTCTAGTTATACAAGGTGTAACAGAACTAATGTACAGGGTACATTAGTTCTGTTACACCCTGTATAACTAGAACATATAATTAAAAAAAAAATAAAAAAATAACTAAATCCCATCGTTATCCCAGTATCGGATTATGCTTAAAAGTTGCGTAATAAGTGACAGTTTTTTAGAAAAAAAATTAAAGAAAATCGATCAGTACGTGTTTATTGGAAATCAACATTTTATATAAAAAATTTGAAAATTTTATAGAAATATTTTCCGAATATTTTTGTATAAGTGACCTTAGTTATAATCCATTAAATTATTAAGATATATCTATTACATGAAATGTAATGGCAAAAACTATTGCTGATGGACCTGAGAGAAATGTTATTATTAACTTTTAGTACTGATAGCTGAAACATGTAATTTTAAAAATTCAAAAAAAATAGATCCTATTGTTATCCCATTATCGGACTAGGCTTAAAAGTTGCGGAATGAGTAATAGTCTTTTTGATAAACATTTCAAGAAAATCGATCAGTACGTGTTTTTTGGAAATCAATATTTTATATTCAAAATGTGAAAATTTTATCAAAATATGGTTTTTAAAATTTTTTGGATTTTATATTTAAAAAGTATTTTGAAAAATTAAAAATTAAAAAAAAAAGATTAAAATCGGTCCATTTTTCACAAAGTTATTATTAGCATTTAAAAAACGGAACGTTTTTTTTTTTCAAAAATCGATATCTCGAAAGCGGCTACACAAATAAAATTGAAAAAAATCATGGAGGCCTCTCTCATTTGCTACTATAACATAAAAAATTATAAAAAAATCGGAGATGCAAAAGCCAGATGGTATCCGATTTGCCGTGGAATGCCCCATATATACAATTCATGGCACATATTATATAGAATTTAGGTATGTAATTTTCTAATACATTCTAGGGAGGTCATTTTTTGCGTTTTGTCATTGTGTAAACCAAATATTTTACCCTCGTTCGTCCATACATTTCCGTCTCCGCATATTTCAAGTGCTTCTCAAAGTAATTTTAGCCGGAATTGGGTTGAATCTTCTTGTATTCGTACCTTTTAGTTTATATTTATTTAAATAGATGTTAGTTTTGTCTTTATTATTAATAAACTTGATGAGCACTGGTCACGGTTTACCTTTGTATGTATCCCTACTCTGTAGCATTTTGTACTTTTTCGGGTCCTGTGTCGATTTTCAATGTATTTTTTGATGATATTGAGGGTGTAAGCTTCTGTGTTTTTATATTTTGTTTCTTGGATTCCATAAATGCGCAAATTGTTTTGTTTAACCCATTAACGGCCGAGCAATTATAGAATTAACTCTAAAAGTTGATTTTAGGTAAAATTCTGCATTTCTTTTTATGATTTCTATGTATGACTTATTGGATTACATACTGTGAATTTTTCTTATGAATATACATAACGTATACGCTGTAAATTTTCAGGCATTCGTCGATTTTATATAAAAACGTGCGATATGGAGTTAAGAACGAGTGTTTCCACTCCCAGACAAAGCATGAAGTAAAATTTCGAGTTTAGAAAAGCCTGAAAATTTGGTTTGGTCGCTCCGCGAAGCGGAGCGGCCAAACCAAATTTTCAGGCTTTTCTAAACTCGAAATTTTACTTCATGCGCCACGCGTATAAAACACCGAAATATTGTGAAGTTATGAATACACTGGCATGTTTTTTTTGTTTAAATGAGTAATAATCCAAATATTTAAATAACAAAATATTTACATTTTTTTCGCACATTTTCAAGTCAGATCAAATAATATAATATATGAAATTAACTTATTTAGTAATTTATTCAACAAAAAAATTAATATTGTTGCGTGTATGCATCAATGGCGCTTAATGGGTTAAACTGCTATTCAAGAAAATCATTCTTTTTTTTCAGTTTGTTTATCATTTCCATTTTTGTTCTGTGGACTTGGAGAGTTCGTTCTTCATATCACCTATCTGACCATCCAATGATGCAATGCTGCAAAGACCGATTCCAGTTTGGAGGAGACTAGCTCAGCTATCGTATTCATTAGCTCCGTCGTTGCGAAAATGTCGTTTATTGACTCGATCAATTCATTATTTTGCGCTCTGGTGACATCCATACGTGGTTTCTTTTAATTTGATTTATTGTGATTAACTAGTACACTAATTTACTATTTATTGCAGAACATGAAATGTAACTTCTACTCAGCACCGCATTTCATTATTTTTTTGAAAGTAATAAGTTTTTTTAAACTAAAATCATACATACATCTGTTTTATTATTATTATCATTTAGTTAAAACTGGAAATCTAAAGCAACTTTTCTAAAAATTGCACCAATTCCCAATCCTAATTGGAACAATTAAAAGTTTAAAGCGTTAGCGAACGACTGCCATAATAATCCATATTACATAAACGACGTCGGCGTCGCGAATTTTCCCCTTCCACCCCCACTTTCCATGTAAATCCACTTACCATTAAAAGGGAACAGCCGGAGAATACAAAGTAACATATAACAAGAACAATGATCAGGCGATGATCTACCGATCTCTAATTCGACTTATTTACTCGAATCACCTCTCGCCTCTCGACGAGGCCGCGTGTATATTAAATTACAATCATTTGCTTCCGAAATGAATATCCGGAATTCGGATCGTGGGATCGTGTTCGAGTCGCGGTAGGCTTGTTAAAATCGAGAGGTGATGGAATTGAAACGCCTTTTCCTTCTTATTATTTCCTACTTTTTTTTTTAACCAACTCGGATTCTCCCTAGCAATTTGTCTCTTGGAGAATTACTGGATTTCCGGAATCGAACTCAATGTGATTATTAAACGTTTTAATCATGATTTTGATTGTACAATATTTTAAGATGGAATAGAAATTAAACTTGAATCTTAATTTTTTAGTCTTGTACAAGTTATCAGACTGCTTATGTTTGATCTCACATTAATACATATAATACTCTACTTTCCCCGAGACAAATTTTCTGGGCTTTTCTAAACTCGAAATTTTACTTTATGCGCCACGCGTATAAAACACAGATTTTAAGTGAAGTTCGAAAATACATAAATTTGACAATATTATAGTGTTTTATACGCGTGGCGCATGAAATAAAATTTCGAGTTTAGAAATGCCCAGAAAATTTGTCTCGGGTCGCTGCGCGACTCTCGACAAATTTTCACGGGGCTTTTCTAAACTCGAAATTTTACTTCATTCTTAGTCTTGGAGTGGAAAACACTTGTTTAAAGCTTTAAATTGAACTTAAAAAAAAAACAGGGAATATCCGCAATTGTTGTATCAATTCCATGGTATGTCATTATTTTTATAAAATCACATTACTTTTTCTTAATTATTTTAGCTGTTAATTTTCTGACATTCGTTGATTTTTAAGAGAGTATAATTTGAAGCTTTAAACGAGTGTTTTCCACTCCCAGACTAAGCATGAAGTAAAATTTCGAGTTTAGAAAAGCCCCGTGAAAATTTGTCGAGGGTCGCGCAGCGACCCGAGACAAATTTTTTGGGCTTTTCTAAACTCGAAATTTTATTTCATGCGCCACGCATATAAAACACAGATTTTAAGTGAAGTTCGAATATACATAAATTTGATAATATTATAGTGTTTTATACGCGTGGCGCATGAAGTAAAATTTCGAGTTTAGAAAAGCCCAGAAAATTTTTCTCGGGTCGCTGCGCGACCCTCGACAAATTTTCACGGGGCTTTTCTAAACTCGAAATTTTACTTCATGCTTAGTCTGGGAGTGGAAAACACTTGTTTAAAGCTTTAAATTGAACTTAAAAAAAAAACACAGGGAATATCCGTAATTGTTGTATCAATTCCATGGTATGTCATTATTTTTATAAAATCACATTACTTTTTCTTAATTATTTTAGCTGTTAATTTTCTGACATTCGTTGATTTTTAAGAGAGTATAATTTGAAGCTTTAAACGAGTGTTTTCCACTCCCAGACTAAGCATGAAGTAAAATTTCGAGTTTAGAAAAGCCCCGTGAAAATTTGTCGAGGGTCGCGCAGCGACCCGAGAAAATTTTCTGGGCTTTTCTAAACTCGAAATTTTATTTCATGCGCCACGCATATAAAACACAGATTTTAAGTGAAGTTCGAATATACATAAATTTGATAATATTATAGTGTTTTATACGCGTGGCGCATGAAGAAAAATTTCGAGTTTAGAAAAGCCCAGAAAATTTGTCTCGGGTCGCTGCGCGACCCTCGACCAATTTTCACGGGGCTTTTCTAAACTCGAAATTTTACTTCATGCTTAGTCTGGGAGTGGAAAACACTTGTTTAAAGCTTTAAATTGAACTTAACACAAAAACACAGGGAATATCCGCAATTGTTGTATCAATTCCATGGTATGTCATTATTTTTATAAAATCACATTACTTTTTCTTAATTATTTTAGCTGTTAATTTTCTGACATTCGTTGATTTTTAAGAGAGTATAATTTGAAGCTTTAAACGAGTGTTTTCCACTCCTAGACTAAGCATGAAGTAAAATTTTGAGTTTAGAAAAGCCCCGTGAAAATTTGTCGAGGGTCGCGCAGCGACCCGAGACAAATTTTTTGGGCTTTTCTAAACTCGAAATTTTATTTCATGCGCCACGCATATAAAACACAGATTTTAAGTGAAGTTCGAATATACATAAATTTGACAATATTATAGTGTTTTATACGCGTGGCGCATGAAGTAAAATTTCGAGTTTAGAAAAGCCCAGAAAATTTGTCTCGGGTCGCTGCGCGACCCTCGACAAATTTTCACGGGGCTTTTCTAAACTCGAAATTTTACTTCATGCTTAGTCTGGGAGTGGAAAACACTTGTTTAAAGCTTTAAATTGAACTTAAAAAAAACACAGGGAATATCCGCAATTGTTGTATCAATTCCATGGTATGTCATTATTTTTATAAAATCACATTACTCTTTCTTAATTATTTTAACTTAGAGAAACGTAAAGCGTCAAGTGTGAACATTCATAAATTTAGAATTTTGACCTTTACAATAAAGTGAAATACATTTTGTCTCTAGAATAAATAGGGAAGCCAATATTTGAACACTTTAAAATTAACATGCGGATTCCTATGTTACGTCCGCCAAGTTAACACCCGGTATATGTAAATACATTGTTTTTTATGAATAATGCTACAACTTTTTGAAAAAAAAATATAAAATTTGTAATCTATGTATATATTAGTGTTTAGTAGTAATAAAAACTAAAGTAATCTAGGTCATTTGCGATATCAAAACGTCGTATCTTATATCAGTTTTATTAGTGATTGTGCACAGCTTTTACTAAAATTAGTAATCTTTGTATAGCTCAGAGCTTAGTAGTAACAAAAACTAAAGTAATTTAGGAAATTTTCGATATCAAATCGTCGTATCTTAAGTCAGTTTTCCTTAATAATTGGGAACAGCTCTTGCAAACGAAGAAAACGATCTTCATCTACAGTAGTTTTCATTTGTGAAAACTTTCATTTGTGCATCTTAAATATGTTCACCCAAAATGTTAAGAAGTAGTTTTATCAATTATATGCATTGATAAAACTACTTCTTAACATTTTGTTAAGTATTAACCACACTTTGTTTTCGGTTGTATAATTTATTTAATTCAATTTGACATAAGCATACATTATAATATTTTATAATATGTGAAAATTATTAAAGATAAAGGACAAGTGTTCATTTATATTAAGTTTCAACAAAATTCATAAACTTAAATTATATTTACGCCACATTGAAAAAGTGACTACTTTTTTTGAGTAGTGTATATAGTGGCTTTACTCCTTGAAGGGGTTTCGCCGCTCCGTGAGGAGCTTTCTAGATCAATTTTCGTTGCGGGGAGTTCAATCCCTATTTCTTATATCATCTTGCTTATTGTTCTCCACAATTTTCTGTCTCCTGTTTTTTCCTTCCATTTTCTAATTCCAATTTCATGTAGGTCGTTTTCCAATTCATTTATCCATGTGGTTCTAGGTCTTCCACTTCTTCTCTTCCCACCTGGCGTCCATTCTAGAATAGAACAAATGTTTCTCTTCGGTCCTGCCCTCGTTATATGTCCTAATTATTTAATACTTTTTTCTTTTATTGCCCTCGTTATATGTCCTAGCCATTTTAAACTTGTTTCTTTAATTTTTTGGACTATGTCTTTCCCTATTTCTTCATGCAAATGTTCATTTGCTAATCTTCTGTATTCGTTTTTGGTAAGTTTTATAGGCCCTAATATGCTTCTTAGTATTTTTCTTCCTTATATTTTTAGTTCTTCGTCTTGCTTTTTTGTCATGGTTATTATTTCCATACATAGTGATTGGTCTTATAAGAGTCTTATATGTTTTCATTTTCGTTTTATTTTGCTTAAAATATTATTTATCAGGGGTTTTCTATTAACATAAAATGCTTAATACGTTGTTGTTATTTTTTCTTTAATCGCACTCTTTTTATCACCGTGGATTGTTATTGTGACACGTATTTAATTTTGTCTACATTTTCAAACTGCTGATCTGCTATCTTGGTATATTTGTTTAATATTTGCTTCCAGAATCTCATCGTTTTAGTTTTTTCATGATTTATTAGTAGCCCTATTTGTTCATTAAGCATGCTCTCCATAATTTTAATATTTTTTGCTACTATCACTATGTCATCTGCATACGCTATAATTTATCTTGCCTTTGTTCTTGGGTTACCTTTGTCTATTTTTCGTAGTACATATTCTATTGCCAGATTAAATAATGTTGTTGAAAGAGATTCACCTTGTCTTATACCTTTATTCGTTCTTAATGTGCCCGTATCTCCTTTCGATGTTTTAATTGTTACTTCAGTATTATTAAGTGTCATTTCAATCAGTCTTCTTAATTTATACCCTATATCTAGTTCTTTTAATGCCTTCATTAGCTGTTTTCTGTTCACTATATTAAAATCATATCGAAAGTCTATAAATAGCATGTCTATTTCTAGTTTATACTCGTGCGTTCTTTCCAGTACAGTAGAACCTTGTTATACCGGGATGGCTTTTGGCTATACCTAGCACGATATAAGAAAAACACGGTATATCCGAATATATGTAATTTGTATAGTAGTCAAATACACACACGCGTATATATATATATATATATATATATATATATACATATATATATAGATATGTGCAGTAGCCACCTACATAACAAGACATACTATATAATACAATAATGACGCCGGAACGTTTTACCTAATCAGGGCGGTACGCAGTCAATTGTTAAAATTAACATCTTAAAAAAAAATAAACCTGAAAAATGACCCCGATATATCCGAATCACGGTATCTCGAGGCCCGGTATAGCGAGGTTCTACTGTATTTGTTTGTATTGTATGTATTGCCTCTGCTGTTGACTTGCCTTTTACAAATCCACACTGGTACTGCCCTATTTTATTCTTGTTTTTATCAGTTATTTTTTTCTATATTATTATTGATAATAACTTGTATGCTGTGTTTAATAGTGTAATCCCTCTGTAGCAAAGCTAGGATGAATCCTCAAAAACAGGATTCGAATTACGAATCCAAATCACCTAATATGATTCGAATCACGAATACTTGGATAAAGGATTCTTGAGAGAAAAATATGATTCGAATCAAAGATTCGAATCCTCTTTTTTGAATCACGGATACACATCCTTTAAAAATAAATTTTAATCTATTATTTGGAATCATTCACACTTTTAATATCGCCGTCAGTTTGTATTAACAAAAATGTTCAAAACCTAATTATTTACAGACTAAATATCTGATTAATAATTTATTTTAATAAATGATAATGTACGAGTTATTAAACTTCAGGATAAATCAGTGTTTTATACGCGTGGCGCATGAAGTAAAATTTCGAGTTTAGAAAAGCCCCGTGAAAATTTATCTCTCATCGCTGCGCGACCCTCGACAAATTTTCTACGCACTCGACACTCGTTAGTTTAAAATACATCACATCATAGTGAAAAGTATCAATATTGAAAATACCGGTAATTTTCGATACCAGATATTTTAGATTTAATATTTACAATCATTTATTGCTGTAAATTATTTTTTAAAGGCCTTCACCTAAGATTGATAATATAGCTAAGACTAGTTTAATGACGGTTATGAAATTATCAATATTCACCTTTTACAAGTGAAGTGGACTGATAGAAATGAACTCGACTTTAATTGTTTATTACAAAAACCATACTTGTAGAACAATTTTAAATTTTTTGTTTATTTATTTAAGAAAAAAAATTCTTTACAAATTGAAAATAATTAAATATATTAGTTCATTCTACAACTGAAATTACTTAAAAAGAATCGCTACTTAAAAGTATACCCGAAAAGATCAATTTTGTTAATTTAATAATGTTTTTACATGTGACAAGAAAATATGGTAAACAAGTATACAAATATTTTTTTTGTTAAGTACACAGATTGTAGCAGGATAGGTGAAATACTTTTTTATTTTCAACGTTACAAGAAAATATTAACAGAATGTAACCATTTTTCAGAAGTTTATCATATACAGAGTGTTAATAAAATATTTAAAACTTCTGACGAGTGTTTCCACTAGTTGATTAAGCATGAAGTACAATTTCGAGTTTAGAAAAGCCTGAAAATTTGGCTCGGGCGCGTTAAAAAAATTCTTTATAAATTGAAAATAATTAAAAATATTAGTTCATTCTACAACTGATGATTCGAATTATTTGAGAGGATTTTAATCCTTTATGAAGATTCGAATCCTTTTATAAGGATTAGATTCACCTACCTCTGGATTCAAATACGAATCCTTTAAAAAAATGTAACGAACCCGGATTATGAATCCGTTTTCACTAAAGTATTTAAATACCTCTTTTAAATCCTCTAAAAGGATTCGAATCCGGAAATCGAATCCTGAATGATTCGAATCGTGCCCAGCTCTGCTCTGTAGTTTGCGCATGTCTCTTGGTTACCTTTCTTGTAAATTGTTACTATCTGTTCTATTTTCCACTCTTCCGGCATTTGTTTCTCATTCCACATTTTCTTCATTATCTCGTGCATTTTATCAATTAATTTATCTCCTCCATATTTAATAAGTTTTATATTTATTCCATCTTGTCCAGGTGTCTTCCATTTCGAGTTTGATTAATCGTTTCTATTAGTTCTGTTCTTGGAGGTATTTTACTTTCTTCACTCTCCTTTTCTTACCCTTCTTCTTCTTCTTCTTCTTCTTCTTCTGTAAACTCATCTTCATCTTCTGTAAATAAGAGATCTCTCAAGTAATCCATCCATGCTTCTTTATATGCTTCTTCATTTTCAGCTAGTTGTCCTTGCTTATTTTTGATACCTATTGTTTTATTTTTATATGTCTTCGTGTTTTTATTTATTTGTTGGTAAAATCATTTTGCGTTCCTATTTCTACTTTCCTTCTCTATTCCTTTATCTTGGTTAACATCTATTCACGTTTAGTTTTTGTCACTAGCGTCTTTGCTGTTTTGCGTAAGCTGTCATAAGCTATTTTGTCATCAATTCTGTTGTTTTTTATCCATCTAATCCATGCTTTTTCTTTTTCTCTACTGCTAATTTGCACGAATCATTTAGCTATTCTCGTTTTAAGTTGTTTTGTTACTCCTCCTATTTGTTCTATTGCTGCTTTCCATTCCATTTCTGTGTTATTTTGTTCAATTTTTGCTTGTATTTGCTGTTCTAAACTTATTTCATATTTGTTTCTGGTTTCCGTCTAATTTAGCTTATTTATGTCCTATTTGTTTTTTTATTTCGATGTTTCCTATTTTTTTTTTTTTATTTGCAATTGCTACGACCATGAAGTGGTCTGAGTCTGCGCAACGCTCCTCTATACAATCTTACATCCCTCATTGCTGATTGCTGCCTTTTTGTAATTAATACATCATCAATTTGACTATGATTTTTCTCATCAGGTGTGATCCAGGTTACTTTGTGCCATTTTGGATTTTGTATTTTGTGCTGCTTATCACTAAATTATTTATTAAAGCTAAATTACATAGGCGATTTCAGTTTTCGTTTATTTTTTCATGTATTGTATGTTGACCTGCTACGTGTTTGTTGTGCTCCTTCTTTCCTACCTGTGATTAAAATCCCTTAAAACTATTAACGTGTCTTCTTTAGGTATAGCTGTTATTTGATCATCCAGTGTTTGGTAAAAGTTATCTTTTTGTCCTTCTTCAGCGGTCTCTGTCGGCGCATATACATTAATTATTAATATATTAAAGGGCTTTCCCTCTATTTTAACGTATGAAACCCTTGCGTTTATTGGTTTGAATTCCATTATTTTTTGTTTGTCCCTATCTCTTATAATGAATGATACCCCAGGCTGTCCTTGTTTATCTCTGCCGGAGTACAATATTTTGTAATTTCCTTTTTCTACTACTCCTTCCCCTTCCTATCTTATTTCTTGTATAGCTGCGATATCTATTCGGTATTTTGTTAGTTCTTCTACTATGCATTCAATCTTTGATGATTTTAACATTGTCCTTACGTTCCATGTACAGGGTGCAGCATTTTTGATGGTTTCTTCAGGTAATGAACCATTAATATCAATGATAGATAAAAACTAATATATGCTTCCAGAGCTCTTTTTTAGAGCTCATTTCTTGTGGCTAAGCAAACTTAGTTTATCAGTATTTTGATGTGGTTAATCAAAGTTACTTTATCTTTAGTTGTTTTCGAGTAATATGCTAAAACTCAAAACTTAGCGATTTTGAAATATTGAAATAACTTCTTTATTTATAAAGATATTGCCATGCGGTAAAAACTTGTTTATGTAGAATATCGTGACCATATCAGATTTTGTTTTAAAATCAATCTTTATGAGATACGACATAAAGTTGTATTATTTTAAATACAAATCATAGTTGGCTATGACTTCGTTCGGTCGCATTTTTCTAAGCTTTCAAAAATATATCAGTTGCAATATTTGAATTTTACTTAAGTTATTTATTTCAAGTTTATTTTTTTAATGAAGTTATCAAGTAAGCCATGATAAAAATAAATATATAGTAAACAATAACAATATAAAACTTCAACTGTCTTTGTTACCTTAATACTTTCACCTTATTTGTTTACTAAAACAGAAGGAATTCAAAATAAACAAGATCTTATTAAACACGTAATACTGCTAAACATAATATAATAAATACAAAAAAATATTTAAGTTGATTATAAGAATCTCCTAGATAACTTAACAGGCATTATTTACCAGCTATAATGTCAATAATGTTAGAAATTATATAATTCTAAAATGTCCTAATAGTTGGCTTAGAACTCACAGACCAAAACTTTTATTTTCAGGAATATTATAAAAATGGAGATATCGATGAACTTAAATATTATTTACTTATCTATTAGAAGTCATTCCGATTTTTAGTTATAAAATGCAATTAATGCGTATGAATATAAATGACGCTTAGTTCGAAAAATATTAATAACTACTTATTAATATTAATTAAGTAAATATAATAAGAAAATAAAGACAGGTGAAGTTTTATACCGTTATTGTTTACAATTAATTTATATTTCTTCATGGCTTTCTTGATATATTAGTTTAAAATTTAGAAAACCTAAAATAAATGAATAAAGTTAAATCACAAATGATATTTGATATATTTTTGATAGCTTACAAAAAATGCATGCGATTAAATTCATTCGCGCTTTCTAAACTCGAAGTTTTACTTCATGCTCAATCAAGGTGTGGAAACACTCGTTAGAAGCTTTAAATTTAACGATTTTTTAAAGCAACGAATGTCTAGAGAAATTCAGCGTATATATCAGGATATGATTACTTAAAAGACAAATTCTCTGTATACAAACAAAGGTAGTATATTGTTTTTTACGTAATTGCGACGGGAAAATACTACGATAAACACATCACATCTTTTTCAAAGAAAACATAAATTAACTATATTTTTCTTCTTTTCAAAGGTAATCTTTTGTAATTTTGTTTCATTTGCCTTAACCCCAGAGCAAAGTGTAACTTGCTCTGTGCTTTAAAACAGTGTTAAAGTAAATAACATCGTGTAAAACAAAAGAATGACGGCTTGTTCTTCGATTAAGTCATCTTAAAATTGTATTCAAGGTATTTATGTGTTGGTTCCTTTTGTACACCTTGATTTGTAATTGTGTAATTTAAATAAAATTATTATCATTAGCAAATATTTGAAAGGGAACAAAATTAAGAATACCCGTGATTGTATTTTCCACTTTTTCACCACCATAATCATCATAATAAGAAGTGGTAAACGAAGTCATAAAACCCGATTAAAAATAATCGCGTTAACACTCAATATGCATCTCGTTCCCATTCAATTCCATCATTCCATCCCGCAAATGAATAAAATTACACCGAGTTTCTTCACCGCGAACTTTTACCTCAGACTGTACCCTCGGGGCAAAGGAGAGGCCCACCCCCCGTTTCCGCATAGCAAAAACCACCCCCCGCACACAATCGCCCAACTCACTACTCGCACTCATTACGGCAGTCCCCTAATTGCGCCGCACTATAATTATTCACGCCTGAAATATGAATCTGAATCAAAAATGAATGCACCGCTTTCTGTCCAATCGGATCAGGGGATCTCTCACCAATCCACGTCCAAGGAACGTCAAGGTGTTCCATTACCGGGGGCCCTACCAAGAGCTTTTTATTATGAACATGTTTGATGTGTGTGCTTGCTTTTTTTTTTCGCTTTTTGCTAGGGAATCTGGGTCTTATTGGAGGGGTTGTTTAGGGTGGCAAGGTGTGCTGCGGGCTGAAGGGGGAGGGAAAAAAGGGGGAGATTTGTAATCAGAGGTGGACATATTTGGTGGGTAAATATGGCGACCGACTTTTTGATTGTTAACAGTTATTTTATTCATTTCGGTTCGCATATTGTTCGTTGGTTTTTCTTTTGTTGGTGTTTCAATTCTAATAATGGACATTAATATTTCAAAAAAAAAGAAGAAGAATCGAATAGGGGTTGATTAAACATATGTTAGCCATAATTTTGGCAAAAAATAAAAGTACATATAATTCATATAATTTCATATTAATTTATGCAATAACAATGTACATGTTTTTCACAAGTCCATTCTAACTAATTAAAAGTACCGTGCGATCGTTTAAAACATGATTTGGAGTAGGCCCTGAGTTATAAATTAGATTGGCAGTAACCTCAAATGTATTCCATAATTTCATAATGTAACTTGCCACATCCATATATGTATATATATAACATGTATGATCTACATTTTGTAATAGCTTTAAGTATTTTGTATATTTAAATGTATAAAAATAGATTTTTCCGTAAATAAATAAATAAATAAATAAGTAAATAAATATACAAGATTTCTATTAAAAAAACATCAAAATATTATTCCAAAACTATTCACAAAAAACGGAATTCTTGCATTTTTTCGCTACATCTCGGTAAATATTGATCGGCGTTATATATTTTTAACTTTACTGTAAATCAGTGGTTTATACGCGCGGCGCATGAAGTAAAATTTCGAGTTTAGAAAAGCCCAGTGAAAATTTGTCCCTCGACAAATTTTCTACGCAGGGCTTTTCTAAACTCGAAATTTTACTTCATGCATAGTCTTGGAGTGGATGACACTCGTTATTTTAAAATACAGTACAACTGTTAAAATGTGTATCGCCCTTCAAAATCAACTTTCGTGTCTGTTTTATATGAAGATGTTAAGCAGCAATGTAATAAACTATCTGGTAAATTAGCTATAGCATTAAATCATCCCAAGTATAAATTATATCTTGTATAAATATTGAAAAACAACTTTACAATCTGTAATAATAATTAAATGCTGCTAACACGAGATCACATTGTAACAATATAGAATTAAAATATGAAAATCATTATTGAGAATATATTTGTATTCTATACTGAATAATTATTGTATCAAGATAATACATACATGTTGATACACTATTGATTTAATGTGAATAAAAATATATTCTCAATGAAGATTTTCATATTTTAATTCTATATTGTTAGGTGGAGAAAAAACAAGCGGCTCACAATCCCCTGTTTTCCTTCGCCTAACAATATAGAATTAAAATATGAAAATCGTTACTGAGAATATATTCTCATTCGACTCAGTTAAGCAGGAATCAATAATGTTACATTATTGATACAATATTAACATGTATTGAATATCTTTATTGAATAATCAATAGTATTCAATATTGATACAATATGGTGCACAGATTGCATATTTATATTAAAAGATCAACAGTATTCATTATTAACCCATTAACGACCAAGCAATTATAGAGTTCACTCTTAAAGTTGATTTTAGGTAAAATTCTGCACTTTTTTTATTATTTCTATGAATGACTTATTATGTTACATACTGGGAATGTTTCTTTTAAATATACATAATGTATACGCTGTAAATTTTCAGGCATTCCTGGATTTTGTTAAAGCAATTAGTTTGAAGTTTCAAAGGAGTGTTCCACTCCCAGATTAACTGTATTTGACAACATTCAGGCTAAATTGAATAACACCTGATTAACACGTACAGTGATGGACAAAAGTATATAGACAATTATATTTTCTTCGATATAAAGGGTTTTCCATTAAGAGGTCCACTTTTAATTATATTATAACAATATCATTTTTATGAAATAGTGCCAACGTTTTTATTTTAAAACAAAGTATAAAGTCCACGATTAGTTGTGGAAAATGATATCTGTTAAATGGTTACCTCGGCTACTTCTGCACGTGGCTATTCTTTTGAGATAGTTTTGTATCATATTTTCGCACAACTCTGGCTCTATTTGACCAATAACGGCTCGAATATTTTTATAAGTGCTTGAATTGTTTGTAGGACATTAGCGTATGCCTTTTTCACTCAGATAGCTTCAAAGAAATAAGTCTGTTGGCTGGATGGCCAGTTTTTGTCTCCGTTCTGCGAAATAAAGTGCTCGGAAAAATTCCCACTCAACAGTGCAACTGTTTCGTGGGTTGTGTGGCTCGTAGCACCATCCTGCTAGAAATAAAGATTTCACTATTTCTATAAGTGGAGCGTGTATCTTTCTATTTTCTCAAATCGTACACTTTTCACTTGATGAGTATCAAACAATCAAGGCCCTCTATTTAGCAGTTTAAAAACGCCAGGGAATTTAAAATGGGGCCTCTTAATGAAAAACCCTACATTTTAAGGGTATTCATACTTGAAGTAAATAAACATTAGAACAAAACTATGTTGCAACATATTAACAAAGCATGTTCTTAATTTTTTATATTTTCATAAACGTATTTATTATTAAGCAAGAATGATTCCAATACAAAAATATTTAAATTCGAGAAAAAAAGCGTACGCTTCTTACAGTTGCACACTTTAAATAATATATAAAATTACGTACTTTGATGAAGCGTTGTAAAAAATCAATTAAAATAAGATTTTAAATATTTTATTTTATAATTCAGTGGGAAAGTAGTTGTTTCAATGGATATTCATTGTCTTAGGTTGTCTTATTAATTATGACACATTGCATTTTACACGAAAAACATTTTCGTTATTTAATATATTAGTATTTATTATTGTTAAAAATGTATAAATTGGACAAAAATATACAGGGTGTTCTAAATTATCGGACCACCATCGGTAACTTTGTTATCTTTGGAGCTTCGAAGTCGGTTAAATTAGAAAACTAGTAGTATTTTTTACGTACATTGCAATGGTGTAAACAGACAAACAAGCGAACCCCCTCTATAGACATAACTAAAAACATATGTATTACAACAATGATTGCCAATCTTTTTAATAATATGTTCAGCATTTAGTATCCATTCTTACTGTTAATTACTTCCTGGCTTCTTCTTGACATTCAATGAACAAGTTTATTAATGTAGGCACTATGAACACTATTCTATATTTCTTCTAATCCGTCTTATTCGTGAATTGTTTTATTGATCTTTAATGTTTCTGTTCATGTGATACTATAAATACTCGACCGGATTTAGGTTCGAAGTGTTGAACAAAATTGAACTCATTTTAAAATACGATTTAACTGCTTTACTAACTTAAAAGTGTATTTAGAGTTTAATATAATAGCAGACTATTTATGATTTTCAACTTTTTATTAAACTCACTACAATTATTTCGCTACACTGTAGCTTCTTCAGGTGAAGAAATATAATTATATTATTATATTTCTTCACCTGAAGAAGCTACAGTGTAGCGAAACAATTGTAGTGAGTTTAATAAAAAGTTGAAAATCATAAATAGTCTGCTATTATATTAAGTGATAATGGATTTTCAAAAAATAAGTGCCTTAACAATCAACGAGATGTATTTAGAGTTGTTGTCATGGTAAAACGAAGTGGCATATTATCTTGCACATAAGGGAAGAACACCCATGTCTCAATATATCCCGACACATAAGCCTGTCCATAATGCCTTAAATTTGATTTTGTGTACGGGTCCAGGCCTGGGAAAGTAACCTCAAACCATAACAGATCCATCTCAATGTTTTATTATGAGTAAAATAAACTAAGGGTCTAATCTTTTAATAACACGGCATCTAACATATCGTGTGCCATCAGATCCAAACGAATTAAATTTGATCTCGTCGCTAAAACATTTCATTTTCCATACATTTAAAGTCCACTTCCGATAACGGTGGGCAAATTCTAAACAGGCCTTTCAGTTTTCATTTAAAGCCAACGTTTTTATCACATCTTGCAAATAAATTCAGTTCATTCTTTATTCAATTGTTTTTGTTGAGATATTAGGTAATCCTTAAGCTTGTGATTCACTTTTGATTTGGTTATTGTCTTAAGAGGATCTCTCGATTGAATCATTTTACCTGCGCCTCTTTCACTGCATTTTTTTGGTATAAATACTTCTTTTTTCCTTCACACTGTGTACCTACTTGTACTTCTATCTGAAAATTGTCGACACTGCTCTCGGTTCAAATTTAAACTGTTTGCAATTTCTATGTGACGTTGACCATACTTGAATAGTTTAATAATTTGTTTTTTAATAGCAAAGAGGATTTCAAGACCACAGGGCGTTTGAGATGAGCTAAAATAACGTGCTTTCCTGTTCATGTGCACTTTTTCGATTGCATTCAATTAAAATATTTATCATAAAAGATTAGATCCAAACGAATTAAATTTGATCTCGTCGCTAAAACATTCCATTTTCCAAACATTTAAAGTCCACTTCCGATAACGGTGGGCAAATTCTAAGCAGGCCTTTCAGTTTTCATTTAAAAGCAACGTTTTTATCACATCTTGCAAATAAATTCAGTTCATTAATTCTTTATTCAATTGTTTTTGTTGAGATATTAGGTAATCCTTAAGCTTGTGATTCACTTTTGATTTTTATATTGTCTTAAGAGGATCTCTCGATTGAATCATTTTAACTGCGTCTCTTTCACTGCATTTTTGATATAAATACTTCTTTTTTCCTTCACACTGTAAACCTACTAGTACTTCTATCTGATAATTGTAGACACTGCTCTCGGTTCAAATTTAAACTGTTTGCAATTTCTATGTGACGTTGACCATACTTGAATAGTTTAATAATTTGTTTTTTAATAGCATAGAGGATTTCAAGACCACAGGACGTTTGAGATGAGCTAAAATAACGTTCTTTCCTGTTCGTGTGCACTTTTTCGATTGCATTCAATTAAAATATTAATCATAAATTGTGTGTCTATATAGTTTTATCTAAACATAAATTATGTTTTTGTCTTTATCTCTTTGTGTGTAGTTGCTGAATGTCAAACATACATCTTATTAATACCTTTCATTGGCGTAGAGTTATTGATAATTCAATGAATAATTAAATAAAATTATTCAAACTTTAGACTTTAGAGATACGTGACTATACATTTTTGATAACTTCTTTATAATTGGTTGTACGAAATCATATCGTAAACAGCTTCACTGAATTTAAAAAATAAAAAAGGTATAGAATTTTTTTTTAAAGCTTTTAAAGCAAGTGTTTAATTTGATAAAAAATTATAAAACAATAATACATATATTTATAGAAGCAGGTCTTAAATTTTTCTCTGGCAGTCTGGTAGCGAACGTGTTAAGTTACATTAGATTAGGATTACCGAGGTTAGGTTAGATGGCAACTGTTTAGCTTAGGATATGTGACAGTTGAGCACAAACAAAATCCTTCTAGTAGGAAATAAAATACGCCTACTCAAAATTTGTTGAAAGAGCGGACAAATTTGTAATATACAGCCTGAAGTAAAATTTCGAGTTTAGAATAGCCTGAGCACTCAAAATAAGAAAAATGATATTACCGGAAGTAGTATTCCTAGTTAATACTGTGCCAAAACCAAGCTATAGTTAAATTATATATACATCCCATAACTCAAATGTCTACCATTTATATTACCTGAGTGATTGCATAGGCAATACTTTCATGACATCCCGGGTATGTGAAGACTATTGTCTAAACAATTATTTTATAAGAAGACAAACAAAAAATGAAACTACAAGAAATACTCAAAATATTTATTAAGTAAAATTACAATTAGTAAATGTCAGAGCTGGGATGATTCCTCAAAAACATGATTCGAATCACGAATCCGAATCACCTAATATGATTCGAATCACGAATACTTGAATAAAGGATTCGTAAGTGAAAAATATGATTCGAATCAAAGATTCGAATCCTCATTTTTGAATCACGAATACAAATCCTTTAAAAATAAATTTGAATCTATTATTTGCAACCAGTAATATTTAATTCCATCGGTTTCTATTAGCAAACATGTTCATTTACCGACTAAATATCTGATTATATAATGATTTTAATTAATGATGATATATGTGTTATTGAACTTCATTTTGAATCTGTGTTTTATACGCCTGGCGCATGAAGTAAAATTTCGAGTTTAGAAAAGCCCCGTGAAAATTTGTCTCAGGTCGCTCCGCGACCCGAGACAAATTTTCTACGCGGGGCTTTTCTAAACTCGAAATTTTACTTCATGCTTAGTCTGGGAGTGGACAACACTCGTTCTTAGAAGTTTCAAATTTAAGGATTACTCTAGATTACTAAGTTTATTACCAATTTACAAAGGCTACAGCTCGAAGGACCAACCATGGTCTTCGGAGACCGAAGGACTACAGGGAATCGAAGTTGATTTACAAGAAAACAACGAATATCTGAAGGTTTACAGCATGGATAGGAAAGAAAACATCCAATTTTAAAAAAATATCGAAGTTGGGTTGGTTTTCAGTGCGTTTTTAACTTCACTTTAAATCAGTGTTTTATACGCGTGGCGCATGAAGTAAAATTTCGAGTTTAGAAAAGCCCCGTGAAAATTTGTCTCGGGTCGCTGCGCGACCCGAGACAAATTTTCTACACGGGGCTTTTCTAAACTCGAAATTTTACTTCATGCTTAGTCTGGGAGTGGACCGTCAAGATTTTCTACATGTCGAGATTTTTGATATTTCTAGATTTATGTCGATTTATTCACAGTTTGTTATTGTATTAAATGCAACTTTATATTAAATAAAAACGGTTTTTTTTAGGAATAGAATATTCACCCATTAAGAGCCGAATAAATTATAAAGTTAACTCTAAATGTTAATTTTAGGTAAAATTTTGCATCTTTTTCTATGATTTCAATGAATGATTTATTATATTACATACGTTGATTTTTTAAAAGAGTTACATTTAAAATTCAAACGAGTGTTGTCTACTCCCAGACTAAGCATGAAGTAAAATTTCGAGTTTAGAAAAGCCCCGCGTAGAAAATTTGTCGAGGGTCGCGCAGCGACCCGAGACAAATTTTCACGGGGCTTTTCTAAACTCGAAATTTTACTTCATGCGCCACGCGTATAAAACACTGATTTCAAGTGAAGTTAAAAATATACTATTAACGTTGGATATCTTTCATGGTTAAGTAACCAAATATGCATTCACAAATATTTGAATTATTCGAAAATTTTAATATTTATATTCAAACATGAATAATTTAGTGATTTAAATATTCATATTAGAATATTTAACTATTTGAATTAATCGAATTCGAATCCCAGCCTTAATAGCGATGATTCGAATTATTTAGGAGGATTTGAATCCATGTATCAGGATTCTAATTTTATAAGGATTCGATTCCTTTTATAAGGATTCGAATCCTTTTATAAGAATTCGAATCCTTTTATAAGGATTCGAATCCTTTTATAAGAATTCGAATCCTTTTATAAGGATTCGAATCATCTACGTTTGGATTCGAGTACGAATCCTTTTAAAAAAATGTAACGAATCCGGATCACGAATCCGTTTTCACAAGTATTCGAATACCTCTTTTGAATCCTCTAAAAGGATTCGAATCCGGGAATCGAATCCTGAATGATTCGAATCCTGCCCAGCTCTGGTAAATGTGATAAATGTAAAATTTCACATTTATCACATTTGCTAATTGTAATTTTACTTAATAAATCTTTTGATTATTTCCTAAAGTTTCATATTTTGTTTGTCGTCTTATAAAATAATTGTTACTCAGGTACTAATGCATGAATACTCGCTGATACTCTTACCTGATTGCCTAAATTTTAAATAATGCTATTACTGGATTGGTTTAAATTTTCTGAGGGTAATATTCATTAAAACTTTGGGGCTCAAACAAATAAAAACAGGTCTAATCTGCTGAACATTTACAGGTCTAATTTAGGTGCCTATTTAAATAATTTATACATACAGGGAATTTTTCATTTAAGAACATCTTTCGAAATATGCGCTATAAAATTTCAGGCATTTATTGCTTTTTTAAAAGCGTTCCAATCAAAGTTTCGAGTGAGTGTTTCCACTTCTAAGCATGAAGAAAATTTCGAGTTTAGAAAAGCCTGAAAATTTGGTTTGTTCACTCCCAAACCTAGGAGTCCGGAAAATCTTTTTACTCATTTAGAATAGCCTGAAAATTTGGTTTGGTCGCTCCGCTTCAAAAACAATTGTTTAAATGAATATAATTGTACCATTAACTTGTTTTTCATTGATTATGTGGAAAAACAGGTATACTAATATATAGGTTTTTAATTATGTTCATTTGGTTTGTTTTACTAAAAAAAAAACAAGTAAATTCAATTTAAAACCTATATATGTATAAGAATATAATTGTGGTTGTATTAAATGAATTCCATCATTTATTTAAAGATATAATATCAGGATTTAGTTTCCTCGTTGAATCCTTGAAAGATTGGATAAGTGTTTTCCCCTCACACTTTTACCCCCCGCCCCGCTACTCCCTTTTGCGTTAGCAGAAAATGCTTTCCGAGACATTTCCCCAGGCTGACAGGTCGGTAAACAGTTTGAAGGGGACTTGGCCCTTATCCCCAGTATACCGTACGGTGCAGAATCCGCCTGCGGAAAATGATGAGCTATTGTGAAAACTCTACAAGTCACTAGCAGGAGCAGCCTTTAATCCAATTTATTTTGTCATTGTTGTGTTAGGACCTGGGAGATGGCTCGCCTCGTCCTCCTCCGCTGCGCCTCCTCCTTGCGGTCGTTTTCTATAGATGGATGGGTGGATAGATGGAGCATTAAGAAAAGTTTCAGGAGCCGTGGAAAATCACCGGAAAATCTTTTTACTCGTTCGGTGAAATGGACGTTGAAATTTTATATTTGATTTTATATTTCAATGAATCTCTTTTATACTCGACATTGCAAAGTTGATTTATAACTCTAAACCATTAACATATTAAACAGAAATATCGAGACTAGAAATAGAAACTAGTTATAATCACCCTATCAACTCCTTTTTGTTGATATAAACCAAATATTCATGCTTTTCTGAACTCTAAATTTTATAATATTGAAGGATAAATTAAAAACACTTGGTTTGTTTCACTATATGTTTCTATTTACTCGACTAGTCTCGCTTTTTACGGCATTATCAAGACTCTTGATAATGCCGCAAAAAGCGAAACTAGTCGAGTAAATAGAAACAAATAGTGAAACAAACCAAGTGTTTTTAATTTATCCTTCAATATTATTTCAAAATGTTTCACCAAGTGATAAATGAGAAAGTTATTCAAGAAATACTCTAAATTTTATTTCATGCGCCAGGCGTATAAAACACTGACATATTGCGAAATTCAAATTATTCTCGTTAAAATGTATAGTTTTAATGCTGCTGAAGCGGTATATATTTAGTTTTGGAATATATTAGTGTTTTATACGTGTGGCGCATAATGTAATATTTCGAGTTTAGAAAAGCCTGAAAATTTCCGTATAAAACACTGAAATATTGTGAAGTTAAAAATACACTGAAAAATACTTGAACATTTTATTGAAATGAGTAATTATTGATATAATTAATTAACAAATCAATCAAGTCAGGTATGTATGAAATTACCTTATTTAGATTTTTTTTAAATTAATAATGTTGCGTTATTGCATTAACCCATTAACGGCCGAGCAATTATAAAGTGAACTCAAAAGTTGATTTTAGGTAAAATTCTGCACTTATTTTTTATGATTTCTATGAATGACTTATTGTATTACATTTAGTGATTTTCTTTTTAAATATACATAATGTATACGCTGTACATTTTTAGTCATTCATCGATTTTATTTAGAAAGTGCAATATTAAGTTTAGAACGAGTGTTTCCACTCCCAGACTAAGCATGGAGTAAAATTTCGAATTTAGAAAAGCCCCGCGTAGAAAATTTGTCGAGGGTCGCGCAGCGACCCGAGACAAATTTTCACGGGGCTTTTCTAAACTCGAAATTTTACTTCATGCGCCACGCGTATAAAACACTGAATTATTGTGAAGTTAGAAATGCACTGATCTTTTTTATTTTAAAATAAGTAATAATCTAAATATTTAAATAATGAAATATTTACATTATTTTTCATACATTTTCAAGTCAGGTCAAATAATATAATATATTGAATTAACTTATTTAGTAATTTGATTAACAAAACATTAATAATGTTACGTGTATGCACCAATGGCGCTTAATGGGTTAATGGCGACTAATGAATTAATATATTGACCGAGAAATAAAATAATTTAGTTATGGTTTTGACATTTCTTTGTTGGTGTTTGTCTAATCTATAATGGTTGTAATACCATTGATAATAGTCGTTGATAACAGTCGTTTTTATTTAATACAGTAGATCCTCGCTATACCGGGCCTCGAGATACCGTGATTCGGATATATCGGGGTCATTTTTCAGGTTTCTTTTTTTTTAAAAGATGTTAATTTTAACAATTAACTGCGTACCGCCCTGATTAGGTAAAACTTTCCGGCGTCATTATTGTATTATATAGTATATATATATATATATATATATATATATATATATGCGCGTGTGTGTATGTGACTATTATACAAATTACATATATTCGGATATACCGTGTTTTCCTTATATCGTGCTAGGTATAGCCAAAAGCCATCCCGGTATAACGAGGTTCTACTGTATAAAATTTCTTAGTCACTCGATGTACTTAGTACTTTGTACTCATATAGGTACTTAAGTACTCCTAATTAAGTACTTGTACTTTGTATTTGAGTACAATTTGCGTGGAGTACTTGTACTTAATACTCGAGTACATTTTACTTGTACTAGGAACAGCTCTACCCCTAAGACGAAATCCTGACTGCGACAATTATGGCTAATAAGTGTAATTAAATAGATATGCATATTCCTCTCAAAAATAAATTAATATTGTTTGAAGAGCCTAAACAAAAACGACCCTTCTTTCATTAATCAACAGAAAACTCTAAAAAAATACAAGCCCTAAATCAACTCAAACCCAAATTCCACCCTTTACTTTTCTACATGAAATCCAAAATGGCTAATTTAAAAATCATTCCAATTTAAATCAACCCGGACATCCCTATAGAAAACCGCACCGGAAGCCGGTCGCTGCAAATCAAAACAAAACGCGCATCCCTTTTCAGGAAAGAAATCACAATGAGTCGAAGACGAAACACAATCTGATCAATCTCGGCTGTCACAACACCGGGCCCCATCAATTACTCTAATGAGACGGGAAAGGTGTGTGTAGGTGTAGATCACGTCGAGGAAAGGGGGAAATGTTTTTTATTCGATGTCGGCGCTCATTTCCCATTTTGATAACGTGCGTTTCATTGATGTCACGGAATCGGATTTGATTTCTGTGAGGAGCGAACAAATATAAAATCCGAGATTGAAATGGATGGGGGTTGAGGGATTCAATCGGAGAAATTAAATACGTTTTTTTTTCGTTTGTAAGTAGAAAAGGCATTAGTTAATAAAAGATGTAATCAATACACTCTGAAGTGTATTGTAAAATAAAGTAAAATGAGAGGAGTATTATTAAGCTTGATAAGTGTGTACTTCTCTATGGATTTTGTTATCAAAGCAGGCTAAGTGGAAGAGCAATTAAAGTCATGAACTTCGCTCTATATTGTATATCCCACCTTTGTATTTTTAAAATTTTGAATAAAGACAATTTATTATTATTAGGTTTACAGTCGAATATTTTTATTTATTTCGTAGACTATTACAATGTTACAAAGTTTGGTAATCTCAAGGCACACTGGCGCAGCCAGGATTGTGCACCTCAGGGGGTCTTCCTGATTTCTTTTTATCTGCAACAGAACCACTTTCTTTAAAGTTTGCTACCAGTTTTTGAAATTGCAAGTTCGCAGAGGCAAAACTATTTTTTTTTTCACGAAAGAAATTATGTTCTAATGTGAAAAGCCTGTGATGACAATTGCATACAACGGTATTTTTCATGCAACTGTTTTTAAACAAATTCGTTGCTATGGCAACCAGGAGGTGAAAATGAAAAAATCCCGTTTTCCCTGTGACCTGATACTGTCCTTATTTTCAAAAATGCATTAATATCAGCCACGATACGAGTAGTTTAGAACACTACTTACTTTTGAAAAACCCGATACTTTTACATAATCCATATAAACATTTGCACAATTAATCAACATGAGAAACCTAGGTAGTATATTTTGAACTTCACAATATTTCAGTGTTTAAGCGCGTGGCGCATGAAGTAAAATTTCGAGTTTAGAAAAGCCTAATTTGGATTGGTCGCTCCGCTTAGCTACGCGACCAATCCAAATTTTCAGGCTTTTCTAAACTCGAAATTTTACTTCATGCTTAATCTGGGATTGGAAACACTCGTTAGAAGCTTCAAATTGAAAGGTTTTTCAAAAACATCGAATGTCTTTAAATTAACTAAATTGCAGTTTTTTTTATAATTGTGCGATAATTATTAAAATGCACTGAATAAGTGAAATTGATTGAACATTTTATAAGTTAATTAAAAAATTTGGTAATCTCAAGGCACACTGGCGCAGCCAGGATTGTGCCAATGGGGCACCACAGGGGGTATTCCTGATTTCTTTTTATCTACAACAGAACCACTTTCTTTAAAGTTTGCTACCAGTTTTTGAAATTGCAAGTT
Organism: Philonthus cognatus; assembly: GCA_932526585.2. Classification (NCBI taxonomy): domain Eukaryota; kingdom Metazoa; phylum Arthropoda; class Insecta; order Coleoptera; family Staphylinidae; genus Philonthus; species Philonthus cognatus. Next base: position 32,671,421 of record OW052241.1, read on the forward strand.
CGCAGAGGCAAAACCATTTCTTTTCACGAAAGAAATTGTGTTCCAATGTGAAAAGCCTGTGATGACAATTGCATACAATGTTATTTTTCATGCAACTGTTTTTAAACAAATTCGTTGCTATGGCAACCAAAAGGTGAAAATTAAAAAAACCCGTTTTCCCTGTGACCTGATACTCTCATTATTTTCAAAAATGCATAAATATCAGCCACGATACGAGTAGTTTAAAATACCACCTACTTTTAAAAAAACCTATACTTTTACATATTCCATATAAACATTTGCACAATTAACCAACATGAGATCAAACCTTAATCTTAGTTCAAAATATACTACGAACTAAGATTAAGAACATTTGGACATGTCAATTAGTTGAAACAACTGAATAAAACTTTAAGATTTCTCTTTGTCGTGTAAATAATAAACTTCACTTTGAATCAGAGTTTGATACGCGTGGAGCATGAAGTAAAATTTCGAGTTTAGAAAAGCCTAATTTGGATTGGTCGCTCCGCTTCGCTACGCGACCAATCCAAATTTTCAGGCTTTTCTAAACTCGAAATTTTACTTCATGCTTAATCTGGGATTGGAAACACTCGTTAAAAGCTTCAAATTGAAAGGTTTTACAAAAACAACGAATGTCTTTAAATTTTTAGCGAAAAATCGTAATATGTGTACCTAAATGAAAAATTCTCTAAATATTCCATTATTTATAAAATTAATTAATTAACTAAATTTCAGATTTTTTTATAATTTTCGATAATTATTAAAATGCACTGAATAAGTGAAATTGATTGAACATTTTATAAGTTAATTAAAAAATTTGGTAATCTCAAGGCACACTGGCGCAGCCAGAATATTGCCAAAGGTGCACCACAGGGGGTCTTCCTGATTTCTTTTTATCTAAAACAGAACCACTTTCTATAAATTTTGCTACCAGTTTTTGAAATTGCAAGTTCGCAGAGGCAAAATCATTTCTTTTCACGGAAGAAATTGTGTTCCAATGTGAAAAGCCTGTGATGACAATTGCATACAATGTTATTTTTCATGCAACTGTTTTTTAACAAATTCGTTGCTATGGCAACCAAAAGGTGAAAATTAAAAAAAATCCCGTTTTCCCTGTGACCTAATACTGTCATTATTTTCAAAAATGCATAAATATCAGCCACGATACGAGTAGTTTAAAATACCACTTACTTTTAAAAAAACCCTATACTTTTACATATTCTATATAAACATTTGCACAATTAACCAACATGTGATCAAACCTAGGTAGTATATTTTGAACTAAGATCAAGAACATTTGGACATGTCAATTAGTTGAAACAATTGAATAAAACTTTAAGATTTCTCTTCATCGTGTAAATAATAAACTTCACTTTAAATCAGAGTTTTATACGCGTGGCGCATGAAGTAAAATTTCGAGTTTAGAAAAGCCTAATTTGGATTGGTCGCTCCGCTTCGCTACGCGACCAATCCAAATTTTCAGGCTTTTCTAAACTCGAAATTTTAATTCATGCTTAATCTGGGATTGGAAACACTTGTTAGAAGCTTCAAATTGAAAAGTTTTACAAAAACAACGAATGTCTTTAAATTTTTAGCGAAAAATCTTAATATGTGTACCTAAATGAAAAATTGTGTAAATATTGCATTTTTTATCAAATTAATTAATTAACCAAATTGCAGATTTTTATATAATTGTGCGATAATTATTAAAATGCACTGAATAAGTAAAATTGATTGAACATTTTATAAGTTAATTAAAAAATTTGGTAATCTCAAGGCACACTGGCGCAGCCAGGATTGTGCCAATGGGGCACCACAGGGGGTCTTCCTGATTTCTTTTTATCTACAACAGAACCACTTTCTTTAAAGTTTGCTACCAGTTTTTGAAATTGCAAGTTCGCAGAGGCAAAACCATTTCTTTTCTCGAAAGAAATTGTGTTCTAATGTGAAAAGCCTGTGATGACAATTGCATACAAAGTTATTTTTCTTGCAACTGTTTTTAAATAACTTCGTTGCTATGGCAACCAAAAGGTGAAAATTAAAAAAATCCCGTTTTCCCTGTGACCTGATACTGTCCTTATTTTCAAAAATGCATAAATATCAGCCACGATACGAGTAGTTTAAAATACCACTTACTTTAAAAAAAACCCTATACTTTTACATATTCCATATATACATTTACACAATAAACCAACATGAGATCAAACCTAGGTAGTATATTTTGAACTAAGATCAAGAACATTTGGACATGTCAATTAGTTGAAACAACTGAATAAAACTTTAAGATTTCTCTTCGTCGTGTAAATAATAAAAAAAGCCTAATTTGGATTGGTCGCTCCGCTTCGCTTCGCGACCAATCCAAATTTTCAGGCTTTTCTAAACTCGAAATTTTACTTCATGCTTAATCTCGGATTGGAAACACTCGTTAGAAGCTTCAAATTGTAAGGTTTTACAAAGACAACGAATGTCTTTAAATTTTTAGCGAAAAATTGTAATGTGTGTACCTAAATGAAAAATTCCCTAAATATTGCATTATTTATCAAATTAATTAATTAACTAAATTGCAGATTTTTATATATTTGTGCGATAATTATTAAAATGCACTGAATAAGTAAAATTGATTGAACATTTTATAAGTTAATTAAAAAATTTGGTAACCTCAAGGCACACTGACGCAGCCATTATTGTGCCAATGGGGCACCACAGGGGGTCTTCCTGATTTCTTTTTATCTACAACAGAACCACTTTCTTTAAATGTTGCTACCAGTTTTTGAAATTGCAAGTTCGCAGAGGCAAAACCATTTCTTTTCACGAAAGAAATTGCTACTAGTTTTTGAAATTGCAAGTTCCCAGAGGCAAAACCATTTCTTTCCACGAAAGAAATAGTGTTCTAATGTGAAAAGCCTGTGATGACAATTGCATACAATGTTATTTTTCATGCAACTGTTTTTAAACAAATTCGTTGCTATGGCAACCAAAAAGTGAAAATGGAAAAATCCCGTTCTCCCTGTGACCTGATACTGTCCTTAGTTTAAAAAATGCATAAATATCAACCACGATACGAGCAGTTTAAAATACTACTTACTTTTGAAAAACCCTATACTTTTACATATTCCATATAGACATTTGCACAATTAATCAACATGAGATCAAACCTAGGTAGTATATTTTGAACTAAGATCAAGAACATTTGGACGAAATCATGTGTTACATGTCAATTAGTTGAAACAATTGAATTAAACTTTAAGATTTCTCTTCGTCGTGTAAATATTGAACTTCACTTTAAATCAGAGTTTTATACGCGTGGCGCATGAAGTAAAATTTCGAGTTTAGAAAAGCCTAATTTAGATTGGTCGCTCCGCTTCGCTACGCGACCAATCCAAATTTTCAGGCTTTTCTAAACTCGAAATTTTACTTCATGCTTAATCTGGGATTGGAAACACTCGTTAGAAGCTTCAAATTGAAAGGTTTTACAAAAACAACAAATGTCTTTAAATTTTTAGCGAAACATCGTAATATGTGTACCTAACTGAAAAATTCCCTAAATATTGCATTATTTATCAAATTAATTAATTAACCAAATTGCAGATTTTTATATAATTGTGCGATAATTATTAAAATGCACTGAATAAGTGAAATTGATTGAACATCTTATAAGTTAATTAAAAAATTTGGTAATCTCAAGGCACACTGGTGCAGCTAGGATTGTGCCAAGGGGGCACCACAGGGGGTCTTCCTGATTTCTTTTTATCTACAACAGAACCACTTTCTTTAAATTTTGCTACCAGTTTTTGAAATTGCAAGTTCGCAAAGGCAATACCATTTCTTATCACAAAAGAAATTGTGTTCTAATGTGAAAAGCCTGTGATGACAATTGCATACAATGTTATTTTTTATGCAACTGTTTTTAAACAAATTCGTTGCTATGGCAACCAAAAGGTGAAAATTAAAAAAAATCCCGTTTTCCCTGTGACCTGATACTGTCCTTATTTTCAAAAATGCATAAATATCAGCCACGATACGAGTAGTTTAAAATACCACTTACTTTAAAAAAAACCCTATACTTTTACATATTCCATATAAACGTTTGCACAATTAACCAACATGAGATCAAACCTAGGTAGTATATTTTGAACTAAGATCAAGAACATTTGGACGAAATCATGTGTTACATGTCAATTAGTTGAAACGATTGAATAAAACTTAAAGATTTCTCTTCGTCGTGTAAATAATAAACTTCACTTTGAATCAGAGTTTTATACGCGTGGCGCATGAAGTAAAATTTCGAGTTTAGAAAAGCCTAATTTGGATTGGTCGCTCCGCTTCGCTACGCGACCAATCCAAATTTTCAGGCTTTTCTAAACTCGAAATTTTACTTCATGCTTAATCTGGGATTGGAAACACTCGTTAGAAGCTTCAAATTGAAAGGTTTTACAAAAACAACGAATGTCTTTAAATTTTTAGCGAAAAATCGTAATATGTGTACCTAAATGAAAAATTCCCTAAATATTGCATTATTTATCAAATTAATTAACTAAATTGCAGATTTTATATAATTGTGCGATAATTATTAAAATGCACCGAATAAGTGAAATTGATTGAACATCTTATAAATTAATTAAAAAATTTGGTAATCTCAAGGCACACTGGCGCAGCTAGGATTGTGCCAAGGGGCACCACAGGGGGTCTTCCTGATTTCTTTTTATCTACAACAGAACCACTTTCTTTAAATTTCGCTACCAGTTTTTGAAATTGCAAGTTCGCAGAGGCAAAACCATTTCTTTTCACAAAAGAAATAGTGTTCTAATGGGAAAAGCCTGTGATGACAATTGCATACAATGTTATTTTTCATGCAACTGTTTTTAAATAAATTCGTTGCTATGGCAACCAAAAGGTGAAAATTAAAAAATCCCGTTTTCCCTGTGACCTGATACTGTCCTTATTTTCAAAAATGCATAAATATCAGCCACGATACGAGTAGTTTAAAATACCACTTACTTTAACAAAAACCCTATACTTTTACATATTCCATATAAACATTTGCACAATTAACCAACATGAGATCAAACCTAGGTAGTATATTTTGAACTAAGATCAAGAACATTTGGACATGTCAATTAGTTGAAACAATTGAATAAAACTTTAAGATTTCTCTTCGTCGTGTAAATTATAAACTTCACGTTGAATCAGAGTTTTATACGCGTGGCGCATGAAGTAAAATTTCGAGTTTAGAAAAGCCTAATTTGGATTGGTCGCTCCGCTTCGCTACGCGACCAATCCAAATTTTCAGGCTTTTCTAAACTCGAAATTTTACTTCATGCTTAATCTGGGATTGGAAACACTCGTTAGAAGCTTCAAATTGAAAGGTTTTACAATACCAACGAATGTCTTTAAATTTTTAGCGAAAAATCGTAATATGTGTACCTAAATGAAAAATTCCCTAAATATTGCATTATTTATCAAATTATTTAAATAACTAAATTGCAGATATTTATATAATTGTGCGATAGTTATTAAAATGCACTGAATAAGTGAAATTGATTGAACATTTTATAAGTTAATGAAATCTTAGAAAATTCACGAAAACTTATAAAAATCACAGATATTAGTTAATATAGGAATATTTACCTGAAATCTTTGAAAATTGATGAATAACTTGAAATAAGCAATCGATACGATAAAAATCATGAGTCAGAAAAATTATAGAATAGAATTAATCTTAATTTTTAGAGTGTCAAATGATCAACTAATTTGTTATAGTAACACAAATCAGTTGATCATTGGAAAATTATTGAAAATTAAAGAAATCAGCAAAATGGACATATAAAATGGAAAATTTTTAAAATATTAATTATTTGTCTTTGTTGCATTTTTGTGAGTCTGTCTATTTACTATTTTTTCTATACTTTTGTATAATTATATTAACTAAGCTTAACTTACCAATAAAAGTATCATTAATTTTATTTGGAAATAAATAAATTTAATTGCATAAAACTAAATTTCATGTAAATCACCATAATGTAAATTACTCCTATAAAAATTGAAAAATCAAACATAAAACTTTAGCAGGATTTCAATTAATAATACAAAGAGTTTTTCCTTTAAGTGTATATATTCTAATTACAGCGTATATGCTGTAAATCTTTAGATATTAGTTTTTTTTTTAAGAGTTCAATTTGAAGCTTAAAACGAGTGTTTTCCACTCCCAGACTAAGCATGAAGTAAAATTTCGAGTTTAGAAAAGCCTGAAAATTTGGATTGGTCGCGTAGCGAAGCGGAGCGACCAATCCAAATTAGGCTTTTCTAAACTCGAAATTTTACTTCATGCGCCACGCGTATAAAACTCTGATTTAAAGTGAAGTTCAGCATATACACGACGAAGAGAAATCTTAAAGTTTTATTCAGTAGTTTAATTGACATGTAACACATGATTTCGTCCAAATCTCTAAACGGGTCGTAATTAACGCTTTTTGCGTTTCAGTCCGTTGAGGCATGTCGACGTTAATAAAATTTTGACATTTCCGCAGATTTGTCAGTTTAATTGACAATTTGAAAAATCAAAGTGAGTCCAGTTCACATTGTCCATTATTTTGCTGTGCTAATTTTTTTCTATCGCAACTGTAAATCATATTCATTGTTAAAAATAATTTAGAGTTAAAAGAATTCATTGAAATATTTGAATTTGAAAAACTGAATGTAATCAAGATTTCAAACCCTCCTGTGCCCATTAGTCAGATGAATTTATGCATGAAATTTCGACTAATTCAAATTTCCGTCCTCTTTCGAACACGATTGGAAGAATCGCACCCCCTCTAACAGCCTATTGGCGACTCTAATTCGATGACAAGACAGCTTTCTAATCACCGAAAAAGGGTGGAATGAATCACCACCAGTCGTCAACATACTGATCGTGAATTTAAAAAAAAGAAAAAAACAAACTCGAACTAGGAGGGACGGATCTTTCCGTTTTTCCTCGCAGCGTGTGTTGTTGTTATGCAAATACGGATCATAAATAAAATATTATTCGATAAGAGCGTGTTTGGAAAATCTCGTTTTCCCGTGTGGATGCAAATCGAATTCCGCCAACTTTCGCCTAAAGTGACTATTGAACGTTTTTGCAGAAATTTCAGGATTTTTTTCCTCCGCTGCCCGCCATTCACGTAGTTTAAAGGTGGATTTGTGAATTTCTTTCTTGAAGGGCGGGTTTATGTGTTATTATGTAAAGAGCGTGGCCCTTTGATGTTTTTTAAATTCTTTAGAATTTCTTTCAAGGGTCATTACACGCGTATAATGCGTCGTTACGTTAGGTTATGTTAAAGTTCCTTTTGTGGAGATGATTTTAAATTATCCCATATTCATACTGTAATTTGTGAAAAAGAAAAAAAAATATAATTGTCGTTGAATTATTCAACGACTTTTTACTGATTTTTATTGTTTCAATCCTTTATTCAATCTTCCTGACTGAGAAAGATATAACATGTTGAAATTTGTACTTAAATTAGCGTAATAATTTATTTTTAATTATCCCATATTCATACTGTTTTTACGAAAAGAAAAACAAATCTATCGTTGAATCATTCATTAATAATTTTCCAAATAGAATGATACATTTATGGATGAGTTAGTTTAGTATTTTATAGTTATACAAATATTGAAAAGAAGAAATTAAACACAATCACAAACATAAACATGTAGAAACAATTACCATTTAACAAAAATTAAGGCAGTTAAAATAAGGTTACATAAAAGATGTGTGGATAGATGATGCATAGATAGATGATGTGTGTTTTTCAACTTTACACTAAATTAGTGCTTTATACGTGTGGCGCATGAAGTAAAATTTCGAGTTTAGAAAAGGCTGAAAATTTGGATTTGCCGGGCGCGACTCGCTTCGCTCGCGAGCCCCGGCAAATCCAAATTTTCAGGCTATTCTAAACTCGAAATTTTACTTCATGCTTAACCAAGGAGTGGAAACACTCGTTAGACACTTTAAATTAATCGCTTTTAAAAAAGCTATGAATGTTTGCGATTTTATACCGCATTAAATTGAACATCAAACGTGAGTCAATTTTAATAAATTTGAATTTGTATTGAAATTTCAAGTGATCATAATTTGAAAACTTTTTGAGATATCTTTATAAAATTGTGTGTGAATATTATTCAAATATTGTTCTTTCAAAAATGTTTAAAAATTAAAATTACCCTGTTAATAGTATTTGAGTTATTTTCAGTTAATCATCAATCCAGGGTCAATTTTGATAAATTTGAGTAATCTACAAAATTTAAGAGATCATAACTTGGAAATAATTTATGATATTTTTTTATAAAATTCTGTGTGTATATTAATCAAATATTGGTTTTTTAAAATATCTAAAAATCAAAATACACCCCATTAATAGTTTATGAGCTATTTTTACATGAACGTCAAGCGGGAGTCAATTTTGATAAATTCGAGTGATATTGAAATTTCAAGAGATCATAACTTGAACACTATTTAAGATATCTGTATAAAACTTAATAAGCATACCATTCAATTATTGTGTTTTTAAAATATGTAAAAATCAAAATATACCCCATCGATAGTTTTTGAGTTATTTCAATACCATTCAAATTTGAACGTGAAATAGGAGGCAATTTTGATTATTTTGAGTGATATAGAAGTTTTAAGAGTTCATATCTTGAATATTATCTAAGATATTTTAATAAAACTTGGTGTGCCCATTACACAATTGTTGATTTTTCAAAATATGTGAAAATCAAAATATACCCTAATAATAGTTTTTGAGAGTTATTTTCACTTGATCGCGAAACGGGAGTAAATTTTGATTATTTTTAGTGATATAGAAATGTTTAGAGCTCATAACTTGGAAACTATTTGAGATATCTTTATAAAACTTGGTGTGCATATCACTCAATTATTAGTCTTTCAAAATATGTGAAAATTAAAACATACTCTATCAATGGTTTTTGAGTTATTTTCACTTAAACGTGAAACAGAAGTCAATTTTAATTATTGTGAGTGATATAAAAATGTCAAGACTCCATAACTGTGAAATTTATAACTACTGTATAAATTCTAGAAGAGAAAACACGAACATGTCAATCGACTAACTTTTACTTTTTTTTTATTTTGGGTTTTACGTCATCTATTTCCGCTGCTAAGGCTATCCGGGAATTTTGCCGAACCCGGTGGGAGTTCCAACCCACCGGTAGGGATCTTTAACGTGCACGCAACATCCAGGCAGTACATGGGTCCTACATGCATTTAACGTCATATCCGAGAAGACGGAGTGTTATTATTTATTTGATTTTTTATTCATTTTTTGTTATATAAAAACTATAACAACAAAACTGTTGAAAAGTGCCAACTTATTACATAAATTCTTTATAACATACATTATAATAACTTTTTTCTACTCCTATTCTGAATTGTTTTACTTATGGGTCCAACACTGATTAGTACATGTAATGCATTATATTTGTGTTTAAAATGTGGTCGTTGGCATAGAAACCATTGCAGCTCTAGAGTTACAATGGGTGTATTGCAACTCTAGAACTGTAATGGTTTCTATGGCAACGAATATATAACAAAACAAATCCTAATTGAGTGCGACCTAGAATACGTGAATCTGACAAAACGTCAGACATTTCAAATTTTATACGCTTGGCTTGCGTTACAGAAACCGAATGGTGCCCCTGGATGTGCCAATTTAGACGTAAGTCAGTGCCTCCGACACGTGAAGACCACTCGCGACGCTCAAAAGTTCCGAATAAAAAAGTTAAGTATTAATCGAAAATTAAAATACCTCAAAACATTTTACGTTCGTCTTGCGTTACAAAGACCGATTGGGGGTCCCAAACGGGTCAATTCCAACGTAAATCAGTGCCCCCGACACGTGAAGACTACTGCTTGTGAAGCTCAAAAGCATCGAATAAAAAAGTTAAGTATAAATCAAAATTGAAACTGTTCTGTTTTGAGTCGAGTGCTGTTGTACGGTTCAGTGTGTAAGAACGGAGAAATAGTGCCAGGGGGACACATCAGGCTACCATTAAAGATAACTCTAAGGAATTCTGTGCAGAATTGTGTGTTTAAAAGTTTAACTTCCGAAAAGTAGTGATAGTTTTATAATAAACCAAATTTTTAAATATATGTGCATGTGTAGTCGTAGACAAAGTATAGTGTGCAATTCGCATGGAATTACCATTTCCCATTCATATGAATTGCTGCACTCACCTGAGGCTCGTGGAGCAAGTTTCATACTCATGAGAAATAATATGATTCCATGCTCATTGTACAATTTACTATTATACTATTTGAGATATCTTCATAAAACTAGGTGTGCATATCACTCAATTATTGTTCTTCAACATATGTTAGGATAAAAATACACCGCAATAATAGTTTTTGGGTTATTTTTACTTGAACGTAAAAAGTTTTAGTGAATTTTCTAGGATTTCATTAACTCGTAAGATGTTCAATCAATTTCAGTTATTTAGTGCATTTTATTATTTAAAAGCTTTCAATTTGAAGCTTCTAAAGAGTGTTTCCAATCCCAAATTAAGCATGAAGTAAAATTTCGAATTTAGAAAAGCCTGAAAATTTACATTGGTTGCGTAGCGAAGCGGAGCGACCAATCCAAATTAGGCTTTTTTCAATTACACTGAAATATTGTGAAGTTTAAAATATACTACTTAGGTTTAATCACATGTTGACTAATTTTTTAAATCTTTATATGGTATATGTAGAACCATACTTAAATTTTAAAAAAACCGTATATGGTTCCTAATATAAATATTTATACAGGGTTTTTAACATGTAAAACTACATTTATGCATTTTTCTGCTTCCTGGGTCATTTTAGAGGCAAAGTACAAGAGCAAACAGAAATTAAGAAAACAATCCTATGTATTTAGGTTACTATCCGATTAAAATCTTACGCTGTTTACAATTTTTATAAATTTTTTAAAACAAAGAAAATATAAAAAAAATAGCCTCAAGCAGCAAAACACAATATGGGAGTTCTCAGCACGTAATTACGGCCATTCAGAGGTCTAATACTCGACTTTTATACCTAAAATCATTAACGCCACACTCGTAGCTTTTATTTAAGGCCCCTTCGGCGATTCTAGCGCGTTTGTATCAAAAATGACTAAATACGTAGGATTTTTTGTATACTTCTGTACTTCTCTACTAAAATAACCCTGGAAGCAGGAAAATGGATAAATGTGGTTTCACATGTTAAATCGCATCAACACCCGGTATAAATATAATACATGTTACCGTTTTTATTTACGCACTTTAATTATTTTCAACAAATTGCTTAACAGTAATTTTTCTCAAGTCAAACAATAAATCTTTCTACAATCTTAACTTTATTGAAGATTTCTTCGATATTAAAGAAATTGTTGACATTTCTAGGTGGCAAACTTACAAAAAAAATTGTGTTTGATTTCGACCCCTGTACAAGATTAAGAAACATACGATAATTATGAAGTTAACAGAGATTGCTGAGAAATTACAAAACATGATAAAAAACTAAATTGTATAATGAAAAGTATACATATCCCAATACAAACTCTGTCAGTTTTCAGGCAATCGTTTCTGAAAATCGTTCAATCTAAAACTTTTGACGATTTTTTTACTCTCTTTTTTTTAAACTAGAAATTAGTAATGCCCTGTATATTAAAATGCACACATTTATTTTAACTTTACATTATTTTACACTACATATAATTTGTGAAATTGATTAGGCCCCTTAAGACGAAATCCCAGGGGATGCCAATGCCTCTCCTTGCTCATATGTGTGGGCGCCAATGACAGAAAAGAAGCTTGAGGAGGATTTAAGAGCCAAGACTCTAAAACTTTCTTACAACTCTGATTTAAAAGAAAAAGTCCTTAAAAACAAATCTGTATGTGAGAGGTAAACTACACCAAGTCACTTTTTGGGGCCTCGGTGGCCGAGTGGGTAGAGACCCTGCCCACAGACCAAGAGGTCGCGGGTTCGAATCCCGTCCGGTGGAATAATTTATGAATAATAAATTATTCCATCCGGATCCATGGATGTAGTATGAACGAGTTAGTGTTGTTTCGGGAGTAAATGGTTATTTATCGAAATTAGAATTGGTTAAAATGTTAAATATATAAATAGATTTATGGCTAATGGTCTAGATACCAACGCCAAACAAACAAAAAAAATCACTTTTTTTCAAAATAGATAGATGATAGAATCTTTATTTACAAAAAACAGAGCTACAAATAATATAACTTGTACATGCAAAATTGTTAGGGATATAATAAGAAAATTAACAATATCTAATCTAGCGTACATTAAACTGAAAATATTGAGACATAGTATAACTAAGAGCTTATAATTAAGAAGTCAACACAGGTTACTGTTCCTAAACTAACTTATTAATTAAAATGTTCCGAATAAAATTCAATGAGACTATATGGCTCCAGATGAACTAAATAATTGTACAATGCTATCTTAGATTCTTTGTAGTTATTTATTTTTTTAATTTTTATTGGTAGGCGATTATAAATTCTTAATATGGAATAGTAGCAGCCCTTTTCAGATTTTGCCAACCTATGTTTAGGAAAAATATATTCCTGCCCATGCCCAAAAGAGTGTCTGCAAACTATTCTTTGTATTTGAGTAGAAATTTTACGCACTCATATATATACATTCCATATAATGTGAGTGTTTCGACTTTTTTAAAAAACATTCTACAGAAGTCTTTAAATTTTAAATTGAGTACCATTCTTAAAGCTCGTTTCTGCAATATAAACGCTCTTTCTGATAACTTAATTGTTGAGGCAGTTAATAGTTGAAAGTTCATTTTCACTTTGATTTAGTTTAAATAAAGAACTTATTTCTTTTAAATGCTTTATTGTACTCGCGACAATTGTTTCTTCTTTATTCTTCTCCTGAAGAAGCCACAGTGTGGCGAAACAATTGTCGCGAGTACAACAAAGTGTTTGAAAGTAATAAGGGCCCTTTCTGATGTTGTATTATCCCGAAGCACAAATAAGAAACTATACTTGCATCATAGAATAGTTTGGCTATATTAAAGTTGGTATATTTTGTTAAAGTCCTTAGCTCGTAACAGCTTTTACTAACCCTATCACAAACTGTAATAACGTGGTTTTGAAACTAGAATCTCTCATCTACGGTGATACCCAAGAACTTTGCGCAATTTATCAAATTATAATTCACATTGTTTAGCGTTATAGTATTTATATCTGCATAGTTATTTAATGAAAAAAAAAAATACAGTTTGTTTTAGTTTGATTAAACGCCTACTATTTTGTGCTAGCCATTTCTGTAACGATGTCATTATCATACATCCTTTGCTTTGCAAGTCTTGGAACGTATTGCTACTTATTAGCGCTGTAGTATCATCTGCGTAATTTAACAATATGTTATTAGATGTTAATATATTTTTAATATCGTTCATATAAATAATAAATAGAAGAGGTCTAAAGATGCTGCCTCGATTAATGATACGTATATACGACTTTGTATTTTACCCTTAGCAATCAGTTAGATCAGTGTAATGCCCCCTGATGCCGTACTGATGCAATTTAGCTAGAAGTCTTGAGTGGTCAATACTATCAAATGCTTTTGAGAGATTATTTTGAGATCAGAACACAAAATGCTCATTATCAATAACAAACACCAGTTTGTTATTGATAATGAGCACTTTGTGTCTCGAAATGTACATCTAACGATAAAAATAAAAAGTGAAGTAAGGAATAACAGTCTTTATTAGTGTAGTAATCACTTCACGTAAACTCAAAAACATACAGTTATTCCTTAAAGGAACAACTTGCAGTATTTAATTTGAAGATATCTATATTGAAATCACCAGCTATAAAAAATGGTTTTCTTCTTGATAATAATTTTGTAAGTAAACATTCTAAACGATAGTAAAATATATCTAAATCACCAGTTGGGGGTCTACGTTTTTTTATACTGTTGGATACAGAATTTTTTACTCTATAAAGAGGTAAATAGCACTGCAAAATTTAAAAAATGTGACTTGGTGTGGTTTAGTTCCAACATACAGATATAAATGTGAGATTTATACAAAATGGCGTTTCATTATCCTTACACAACGTGCCTATGGATTCGAATCCTTTCGGTACCGCACCAATGCACTTTCCTCATTAAAATATTGCAATTAAGACCGCACTCTTTCCATTCCTATCAGGAACAAAAACAGATCGGGGGAGGCTTTTAAATCAGCGGGAGGAGAGCAAAAAAATCTAAAATCACAGTCGCACTGTGCAGTCAAACACCATTAAAAATGTCACACACATCAATTATTCATGCTGGCCGTGTTGCATCCTGCATGTGTGCGCCAAGGTATCATCATTACTGATCCTTTCATCATAACGATTATTATTTTTCTTTCATCTATGTGTAGTTTTCTTTTTTTTTGTTGCTTTGTTTTTCATCAGAGACGCCATTAATGGCGGGATCCTTGCATATTTTTGCTTTTTAATACTGAAAGAGCCGTTTATGCGGTTATTGCGTTTCGATTCTTATGTAGTGTGCTGTCATTAGTGAGAGGGATGTTTTTTTAATGGGATGTATTGTGTGGGTTTTTAATGAATTTTATGTAAAATTCAATTCTAAATTGAATGCAAGATCAACACCATCTTTATATATCAATATTCTCGATTAGAGTTCCATCTTGGCTTCTTTTAAAGACTTAAATTCATACCAGAGACAGGTTTTCAATATGTTTAGTGTGTGTAATAGCATGGGCGCCCGCACATATGGGCGATGGGGGGTACTTCCCCCTCCCTGGAATTTTGATTTCTCAATTATTTATTACAGTACGGTAAAAATTTACCAAATATATTTATTTATGCTATGATTTGTAAATGTACATACATAATAAACTTGTAAATAAAACACGTTTTACTTTGTTTAACCACTGTATTTTGCACTTAATTTGTGACTATAGTTTCGACTATCTATTAGTCATTATCAAACTAAAAGTTTTAGTTTGATAATGACTACTCGCAACGTGATTCGGTCCTTTGCTCACCTCATCTTTTTGGTCAATCAAGTAATTATACTGTAAAAAAAAAGTTAGATCCTACAAAACCAAGATATTTGAGTGCGTACGATATAGTTCGAAAGCCTCACCTCAACTGTTTGTTCTTCATCCGTAATACCACGGACTTTTTCACTTGCTTTGAAGTATGCCGTACCTGGTTGTTGTGGACTAACAGGGTAATGAACTGTTTGGGCGAAATCATCCCATTTAACCAAATCTCTATCTCATATAATAACGGAGATCCCTATGTTGAAAATGAATCTGTGGACACGCTGTATACAAGCTGCCACATCAAGCCCGACTTTTTTTTAATTTTTAAATAGAGTTTTTATTTGGGTAGAATTTCTGTTCCCAAATGTAGTAACCGAATTAAATTCTGTGGTTATGTTTTCCCACGCAGCATTTTTCTGGACTACTGTCCCATCAGTTTTTTTTATTTTCAACTATATTTTTGTATCTGCATATAAATATTATAGTTGCGAATATTAATATCTCTATTGCAAATTCAGTAGACACAAATTAATTGCATAAAACTTAAATTAATCGTGCGACACAATTCCATAAATATGAACTGAAAATACACGGCTATTCAAATAGAAGGGACAGATTTCAAACATTTATTTCTTCCAAACTACAAAAGGTAGAACTATAATTCCAACGTTTCTGGACAGACAAAAGTTTAAAATTTGAACAGTCCAGGCAGAATTTTCAACCACGGCCGTATTGGCGCTATTGCTTTCCATTTTGGTTGTCTGTAGTAAAATGGCGATACAACAAGAAAAAATACTTTGTGTGCTGCAATTAGCAAAACTAGAGTCCATTATTGAAGTTCAACATGCATTTTACCGCCTGGTCATAAGCAGATTTACCAGTGGCATCGAAAATTCGTAGACGATGGTTACATCTACAAACAGAAAATGACGAGACGTCCGCGCACATCGAATGAAAATGTCGAGCGTATTCGTACAGTTTACAAAAGGAGCCCAAAAAAATCCACAGCACGGGAAATACATGGTGCTCATATTGAATGCATAAAAAATTGAACTTTTCTCTTTCCAGGAACGTTGGAATTGTGTTTCTATCTTTTGTAGTTTGGAAGAAATAAATGTTTAAAATCTGTTCCTTTCTTTTAAATAACCCTGTACTTACCGTTTTATAATTTGTAATAACGATTCTTCCTCCACCTCGGTATATTTTTTTGTTTTTTATCGTTTATTAGTATTCATTTTGGCGGTTTACTTTGACTTTTGACACACTTTTGACAGAAAAGACAGGTTCACAATGTACAACATTCGTTCTCCGAGTTACATAAAAGTAAACTCTAGGGTTTCGTAACTCTGATCTGTCAAACATTTGTGCAACTGATTCGAAAAATAACTCTAGATTATAAATAATTCGTGGTTATGGCGATTTTGATGCAACCGGGCATTAGAGTTTCCAAGATCCCCATAGAGAACATAAAAAATTACTCACCCTATATATATATAATAGACAAATTCGCTGTATGTTTTATGTTTAAATAAAAATAATAAAATAAACTGAATCATTCTTAGTTTTATGTATTTATTATAATTATTCTCTTATGATTTTGTTTTGCCCGTAATTTCATTTTAGAAAAGGGATTCAACGTCCATTTGCAGCTGCAATCAAATTGCTAAACCAGCGTAATTCATAATTCGATTAGGCGATTACAATTTAGAGGAGATCGGGCGCGAAAAGTTCAGAGGAGTCAAATTCGGCGTGTGATGGTTTGGCCGTGATGTGAGCCAACGAACCGTAATTATGCAATTGCGGGCGCCATTTTCGAAAATTTGAACAAAGGACTTGCGATAGGGGGAATTTATTGCATTAACTAAGCAACGTTCATTGCACCAATTGCTCTTGTAATGGCGGCTTTTGTTAATACTCTCAGTTGTATCGAAAAAAATTAGAAAGCTGAAAGAAAAATATGCAAAGAATAAATAAACTTGAAATATTAAGCAGTCAAAAGTATTATAAAAAATAACTAAAAAGAGCTTAAAAAAGAATATAGGGTTCGGCAAAAGTTCCCGCTCGCATTCTATCAATAATAACCTTTTTATCGGCCAGTAAAACACAACAACAAAATACATTAAATGAAAGCCAAGAAAATTCTTTACAAGATTATTTAAACAGAATTACAAATTGTCCACCTTTAGCTCCCACACAGGCCTCGAGACGCTTCCGAAAACGTTTGACGATGGTCGTTACTTGATTGTTTGAAATGTTGGCCCATTTTCGCTGCAGAGACGCTTCCAGATATTTTATTGAGGTGTCGTTGGTAGAGCAGGCTATTTTTCTCCAGGTAGACCTCTCCAGATGCACCAAATTTAAAAATACAACAGATTTAGGTCAGGCAAATTTGAAGGCCACACACTTGATTTGAAAATGCTAATGATTGCGATTCGATCTTTCTTAGAGCTTATAATTCCAAAAAGTAATAACGATTTGACACATTAAACAAACAAATGAACATATTTTGTAGAGAATTTTAAGCGTTACAAGATACTCTACACGATAACGATACAAATTACAAAAACAGTACGTAAATTTGCATTTAAAAAATGTGTACGGAACTAGTGCCGCACCCTGTACGTAAAGAAAGATAAACTGAATATTTTTTAGTAGACGAAAGAATTGTAAAAGTCATAAGAAAAAATAACAGAAACTGATAATTTTTGTTTGTGCTATAAATGAGGTATAATTAATTAAAGTAACAGAAACTGAATGTTTTTAGTAGACAAATGAATTATCAGGTTGAGCTGTATAGGGATTTATTAAATAATGAAAGGTGCTTACAATAGGTAAAGAATAATTAGGTAAATATTAAACACGTGGTTTCTTTTAAATAAATGTAGACATGTACAACAAACTTTACATAATTGTTTAAAAATCTTTCAAGTGTTAAGTGAGAAATTAGTTCAAGAGTTAGATAAATCACATTAACAAATTAGCCACAAATTAACATAATTAAAACGTATTTTTTTAATCTTTAAAAAACAATCTATGAAATTAACACAACAATGTAAATCATTCAATTTCCTCATCTTATAAGAAAGTATTAAATTTGTTTATAATAGAAAAAAATTATGGTAAGTTCACAGTTTAAACTTTGATAAAAAATAGTTATTGTGATTGCATTTTTACTTCTTTCGTCTCTTGCACCATATACAGGGTGTTTAATATGTGTGGAACCGGCTTAATATCTCCAAAACGACTTGCCAGATCAACATGAAATTTGGAAAATTTTGGAAAAATTTGGAAATTTTGGGCTTTAATCTTTTGATGATATTTTTTTTTAATTTTTATCTGTCACTCTTTTCAAAATACAGCGCCAACTTGATTTTTTTAAACTACACTACTAATCACAATTGTCATCATTCGCTAGCTTATTTTTTACTAAATTCTAGAGTATTAAAACTTGTATCAAAACATTGACTAATATACGTCAAAAGTTATCATAAATGTCAACAGGGTAGTGTCAAAAACGGTAAAATTAAGTGAAAAGGAATAGAGCTTGTAAGATAAAATTTGGCACTATATTTTGAACTTCACAATATATCAATGATTATACGGTTGGTGTATAAAGTTTCGAGTATAGAAAAGTCTGAAAATTTGGTTGGGTCGTTCCGCTTCGCTACTCGATAAAACCAAATTTCC
Organism: Philonthus cognatus; assembly: GCA_932526585.2. NCBI lineage: Eukaryota > Metazoa > Arthropoda > Insecta > Coleoptera > Staphylinidae > Philonthus > Philonthus cognatus. Next base: position 32,690,170 of record OW052241.1, read on the forward strand.
AGGCTTTTCAAAACTCGAAATTTTACTTCATGCTTAACCAAGGAGTGCAAACACTCGTTAGGAACTTCAAACGACCACATCTTATGTTAATTTTAAATGACAAGAATTTGTGTTTCCGTTAAGTAAATACAATAATATTTCATTTAAAACGATAAAATGAATATTCTATCTTTATTTGCACAATATCTAAAGATTTGTTGCCTTGTCTTATGAGAACAAGAAATTATTTAAAATTTGAAGTATATCTCTTTGTATTAACTCCAAATAACCATGATAAATTATTCAATAAATCAATAATTAACGCATAAATTCGACCTCCTTGCGGTCGACCATTACAACAAACCCCCCCTATCGCACAGTAACCTTACACATTTCAATAAAGCTCGCCCTTCACATTTCCATAAACCGCTCCTGCGAGTCGCAAAGAGCGAAAGAGAAAAAAAAACCCATTCCCCACTAAAACACACACAAAAGAATCCGGGGAGTTGCCGCAAGGGGGCGTTCCTTCGCCGCTCTCTTCTCCTCTCCCGCTGGGGGATGGCAAGAAAAAAATCCTTCCGCCCCTCTTCGTCCTCTCTCTCCCTTTGAAAAGAACTCTCGAATTCAAAAGCTGATTCCATCGCGCCGGGCCGCGCGCGATATTTGCATATTTTTGCATGCGAAAGATCAAAATATACAAACGCCGGGGACGTAATCTCCGCCTTTTTGAATATGTATTCCGAGTGTTGGGGGGAGGGTGTGCACACACCTTGTAATTATCGTGTTAGAAGGAGATGTGTTTATTGCAGCAATGGCTGAATGTACATTCCGAGGGAAAATTTCGAAGAGGATAAATAATTATTTTCTGGAATCGTCGGGTTTCGGGAGCAGAGGGGCGATTGCGATAATTATTTTATGCCCAATGAAGCTTTGTTTTGAGTTATTGTTGAATTACTTTTAATAAAAACCAATAATTAAAAAGTATTATGGTTAGCAATTATTTAACAAACTCTATATTTAAACAAATAATAATAAAACAGCTTTGTTGGAAGAATATTAAAATTTGATCTCCCGGCGCATTCACCAAATGTGCATTATTACTTTTTTTAATATTTTAAAAAAATCTTTATTATTAGTTTTGTTTTACATTTTTATATAAATACATAAATAAATACTTAATTGTAATTATAAAATAAATAAGAGCTATCGACTATAAGTCTTTCTGCCCTCCTTTTTCAATATTTTCATTATAAAATACTGTTAAAAACAAAAACATTAGCAGCTTACATCAACGCTTCGTTGATTATATTTTTTTACTACACAGAGTGATTTAGAATAGGTGTAAATCTGTAAATCATATATTGTTCATTTACTAATTTAAAGGACATAGCATAAATAAACATAGGTACGAGTTTTAAAATTTAAATATGTCATAATCGACGAATTAGTCAAATTAGTAAAACAAATAATCTAAATGACATATTCAATCGAAATACGCCAAACGTGACATCGCTCGCCACATTTGACACAAACGTCAAATGAATGAACAGAACATTCGAAAAGCGTCAAATCAAAATTTTACTCAAAATTGAATCTGTGCTTTCCAGCTTTAAAGTTAGGAAGTCTATTCTAATTTTTTTCTTTTAATAATTTTAGAGATTTTCCGACCGGATTTTTTTTTGAGATGACTGTACAACTTTGTTCTTTTGCATAATTTTCATTCTTTTCCTTCCTGCATATGAAATACTAACGGTCATATTTTTCAATTGGCGTGCTAAAACAATTGACTGGGAGTGTCTATCGAAACTTATTGTTTTCCTAGGGGTGTTTTTCTTTTGTTTGTAGTTTTTGGGGAGGTATCAGCCTCTACTAACCGCAAAGAAAAAAAACCAGTCAATCGCGAGAAGCAAACGCGAAACGTCGAATATTTAAAATAGAATACTTGAAAATATTTTTGTGTATTGTGATGTGTACAGTGAACATAAAAGTGAAATATTAAGGAATTTATCCCAATAAATCAAATGACGCGCAGCGTAAAAATCCAAATTTGGGCTTTACTCAACTCGAAATTTTAATTCATGCGCCACGCGTATAAAACATTGATCTCAAGTAAAATTCAAATTTTAACATCTTAGCAGTTTTTGTGTATTTCTTAAATTTTTATTAAACTTTTAATATTTTAAGATTTCTCGCGATGTATAAAATTAGAATTTTTATGAGATTTTATATTATATTTATATTTTGAGAATTTCGTAAGATGTTTGAATTTCTTAGATTTTTGTAGTTTTAACAATTTTGACGGTTTCCGTGAATGATTTGGGCTAAACATTAATTCTAAAAATGTTAATACTTTTCATGAATATTCTAGATTTCTATGAAATGTAAAGATTTCCGTTATTTTCAAAAATTGTGAATTTTTTCAAGATTTTTAATAATTAATGGAATGTCGTAAATTCGTTAATTCGTGAATTTCCAAAATAATTGTTAATTTGAACAATTTGACGCCTTTCAGATTTTTGTTTTAATTATAAATAACATGACGGTTTTTTCTGTGAATTTCTTCAATTTTCAAAATCTTAATGCGTTTCGTGAAACTTTACATAACAGTCAAAGATTTCCGTTAACTTTCAAATTGTTGAACGATTTTCATAAATTTTGTTAATTATCGTTAATTATCAAAAATCACGAATTAGATTTTCGTTATTTTTAAAAATGTTACACATTTCATGAATGAATTTTTAAGACTATCGTCAATTTGTAAAATCTTGGTAATTTTTGTAAAGTTCCTAAATGTTTGTTAAATTTGAAAATGGTTACGCTATTTGCGAATTTTCAAAATTCTGTCGGTTTTCCTGAATTTCCATTGATTTAAAAATCTTGTCAGTTTTCATGAAATTCACTGATTTTTTCAAGATGTTCATTAATTATAAAAATCTTACGAAAATAGAACTTTTCGCAATGAACTTGGAAATCGTTAACATTTTGAAAATTAACGAAAATTTAGGAGATCCGTAAAAACTGCAGAGATTTCAAAAATTGACGAAAATTCATTAAAAGTGCTAACATTTTAAAAATTAACGAAAGGTGTTGAAATTTGTAAATCATTGAAAAGTGTGAATATTTTAAAAATTAGCGAACATTTAGGAATTTTGGATAGCCGTAAATATTTTGAAAATCAGCGGAAATCTAGGAAATTTACAAAAAAATGAATTGAGTTATATTGAAAAACAGTCAGTTTCGAAAATTGATAGGAATGTAGAAAATTTTCAAAAACCGCCATAACTTTGAAAATCGACTAAAAATTCGGAAATTCACGAATAATTGTCAAAATTTTGAAAATTTACGAAATTTGCAAAAGCAACTTTAAAAATTATCGGAAATTTTGTAATTTCACGTGAAGCGTTTATATTTTAACAAATGATAATAATCTTAAAAATTCAGGAAAACTATAGGGTGAATCCATTTGAAATAACACAAATACAATAAAAATTGTTGCTCAACATTTTTGATTTTCCTAATTTTTTTACCAGTTGCCCAATACTAGGTGAGTTCAAAACTATAGTAAGAAAGATGTTAAGGCACCTACTTTTTTTGGAGGATATTTTAAGTTTGCTTCGTAGCCGTTTTTCGGCCGAAAACAAGTTTTACGTAAATGTATCTAACTCTATTAATTGTATAGATATCAAGAGAAAATAAAAACAAATATTATCAGAATAATGCTCTAGATTTTTCGTCTGTACATTATATTACCTAAGTAGTTAGAAAAGTGCAGAAAAAAAATTCACAACTATAAACTGAAAATTAACCAAAAACGGGAGTTTTAGTACTGTAACATTATTAAAAGTAAAAAAGACTCACCTTTAATTTTGTTTTTTGTATATATTTGTTATAGGACTACTTGCTGTAGAAGTTTGAAACTTGAGAAGTTTGACCTTTTTTTATATAATTTTTAAAAAATGCCAAAAATCTATTTTGGCAATATCTATAGTAGATTATCTCAAAAGGAACTGATGTGAAAAATTATGAAATTATGAGACTCAATTGGCTCCAGTTATAGTGCATCAAATTTGCCAAAAATTGCGTTATATGCATACAAAATTGAACGGTAATTAATGGTAAGAAGATTTTTGCCATTCAATAAATTCAATTCAGGCAGTAACAATTTGCACAAAACATGGGTCTTTAATTAACCAAAAGTAAGATAGCATTGTAAAGAAAATAAACTATAAAATAATATTTTTTTAATCTCATTCATGACACCTCTACAGAGAGAGGGTAGAGAAAACTTAATAATACAATTTAGATTTATGAATTAAATACAATGTATTAACATTTTTTTAACGATTTATTAGATAAAATATAGTTACGAACATATTATACATATGTATATGAAGTACCTAAAAAAATGATATTATACTTTCGCAAAAATGTACTTGCAAACTTTTGTTGCAAATTTATCTATCAAATCTGACATGTCTAAACCTGCAGCAATTTGTTGTTATATACTAATTATACTTAAATAGGATACTCTATTCTGTGATATGCCACATCTCAAATAATTGAGGCCCGATGCCACTATTACTAATGCATTTATATCAGATTCTTTCTTTACGTTATCCGATAATGTAATTCGTAAATCTATGCAACATTTAATTCTATCATTTTTATCTAATTCTGATAATAAATACATATTTTTAAAACACTAAAATTTGTCATTATGCACTTTCCTTAATTTAAATCGTTCATAAAAACATTGAAGAACAGCGGACCAAAGTGTGATCCTTAAGAGACATCAGATGTTACCTGAATGGGGTTAGAAGTGCAGAAACCAATACGCACAAGCTGTACCCTGTTCGATATGTAAGAACGGATCCATTGCAGAAATATACGGTCAATGCCAGTAAGCCGCAGTTTATTTATTAATTTTGTAGCATTTCCAGGGACGTAGCCATGGGGGGGGGATGGGGGGGGGGACGCTCCCCCCCCTCCAAAGCTAAGGCAGTTGGCAAATTTTACTTTATAATGAAAAATTGCTAAACCAGTTGGCAAATCTAAAAAAAGTATATGTTACAAATGGATATGTTCCCAGAAAATGGGTTAGGGCTTAATGCAGTTGGCAAATCTCGGACGAAACAAATTGATGAACATTAATAAGTTTTACTAAAAGAAAATTTCAATTGGAATTAAAACAAATGAATCTAAATAATCTAGTTGGCAAACTATTATTATTCAATATTTAAGCAGTTGGCATAATTTAAAATTCAAGTATTACAAATCTATGTGTTTCCCTAGTATGCTCAGCTGACTAAAGGAAGTACTGTCAATGAAGGAGTAAAATAATGTATGTTTAGTGTTTTAGAAAAAAATTACTGTCCAATTTTGATCTGTTTTTTTCTAGACTTTCTGTAATAAATTGAATGGAAAATAGTTTATTTAAAAACTGCAGTACTAAATAAGTTTTCATAAAAATATATTTATAAATTTTAATTAATATTGGTTAAATGTAATTATGTACATATGTTATAAAATATATTAGGAAGTACAAAGCACTATATTATTGGATAATTAATTAAGCTTAATTTATATAAATCAATGTACTACGTTATATTAATTTGTTAAAATAAAATAATATAAAAATAGACATTTATATTTTAATTTTGAAGTTGGAAAATTATAGGTGTTTCCCCCCCCCCCCCCCCCAAAAAAAAGTTAAGGCTTCGCTACGCCCCTGAGCATTTCTATTGCTTTTGGTACTACTTTATTGGGTTTTTGAATTAATTTAGTTACAATATTAACTTTGAATAATATATTGCGCCAAATTACAACGGAACATATAAACTTAAGGCATTTTATTTTTAATATAAGTGATTTAGCTGTATTTCTGGTATTTGCGTACCTTGATAAATCTTTAAATAAAACAAATAATGCGTCATAAATTGATTCTATATGTTATCTCAAAACTTTTACAATTTTACATTCTACTTTCCAAACTTGTTTTCGATAATGGTTAAATAGTCAATGTAGGACACTCGTTCATTAAAATCTGTCAACGATGGTAAACGACGATTAAAAAAAACATATATTTCTTGAATACACTAACCAAATTTGTAATTCCTAAAGATGCCCTTGTGGCGTCATTACTAAATTTAAACTATGTGCAGCACATTGTACATAGAAAGCCCTAGGATTTACATTTAAATTTTTTTGTTTAAGGCCATTATGCTTTCCTTCCATATTTGCGCCGTTATCGTAGCTCTGTCCTCGCATATTGTAAATGCTAATATTTTTACGAATTAAAAAGTCTAATAAAAATGTAATTTTGTTCGGCTAACATCTGGAGTACAGTCTAGTATTATGGCGTAATATTTGCACAGTGTTAGTAAACTAATTATACTGTGCTTTATTTTTTCTCCTATTAAAAATAATAATTCATTTTTTCGACTGTCGATAAAACACATCTATTTTATCGACAGTGTTTTGCCAGAATTTGTTCGTAATAATTCGTAAAGAAATGTTAGCAGTGGCGGCGGTTATCCCATGCAAGTAATCTTTTATATTTTTTAAGGATTCGTTTGTAACGTAACTTCCAACGTTTTTAAATGTATTTTCTAAGTGTCTGCAAGTTAAGGGGCACATGCACACTGTCGTACTTGCACGACGTTTTTGCACGACGTACACGTCTGTTGGTCCATGTACGATAGTGGATGGGTAAAATTTGCACGACGGACCGAATTTGCACGATAATAGATGGCCCGGTTAACGAAATAAAAGTATTTAAGATTGATTGTTTTTTTGTGCAACTTGCAAAAATCAATAAGATTTGGTGGGCGCCAAGCTAAGAGGGCTCTTAGCATCGACGCTTTGGGCTAATGTCCTAAGGCCTGTCGCCCCACAAGACCTGCCGTTTGCTGGGCACCCTTAACACCCCCGCTTGGCGCCGACCTGTATCCTGTCACATTATCTATCCAATAATCCTCTCCACGTAAGCCTTCTCGTCAAAACAAAATCAATTGTGCCCTTTAAATAAACAACTGCAAGAGCATCCGAATTCCAGCCTCCATTAATAATCAAAATCGACGAAGAGGCTCCATTGCTGCATTTCATCTCTCCATATCTTATATAAAAGCTAACCCACCCCGTATTAATAATCCCCTAAATGAATGTCTCCATATTACAATTTCCTTCTTGCAAAAAACTCTACATGTATTTCTTGTATATATCCACCCCCATGCTTTTATTGACGATACCATATTTACAAAAGCTTCGCTTTGTGAACACTCTATTATAATTGGAGACTTCAATGTCAATAGAAGCAAATCCTGTCATATTTCTTCCTTTTGTCAAAATTCTAATTATCCTAAAACCCAGACCCCTCCCACCTTCATCATGAGTGAAAACCAATGTTCGACGCCCGATATATTCCTATGCACCTCCAATATACGCCACCTTATTCACTCCGTTAAACTAATCCCTGACCTTTGCTCTGACCATTTATCCATTCAATTTTGTTTTAACTCAACACAACAGCCTATTGACTCTCTTCCAGAATTCATCTATCATTATCAGAAATGTAACATAAGCAAAGTGACCGAAGACATAACATCTTTCATACAACACACCATTGAAATAAATCATAATACCTTTTAAACTCACGTCTTTCAAAATCAATAGAAATAAATACTCAAAAAATCAATGAACAATTTTATAAATATCCACTTCCTAAACATATCCTCAGCTCATAAAATTCAAAAGACAAGTATATAGAGACATTAGGTTCTACAACGACGATTTCCTTAAAGAAAAAATGAATAATCTTAACAGAGACATTATTAGACATAGTCTACAATACAAGTCATTTAAGTGGACTGAGACGTGTCAAAAAATAAATGAAATAAAGGGACGAACGTACTGGAGAGAAATCAAAAAACTGTCGAAATACAAAAAAAAAATTACCCAGACAATCTCATTGACCCTACTGACGGTTCAACTCTAACTGAAGATGTAACTATTGCTAATACATTCTCACGACATATTAAAAAAACTTATGAACGGACAGATAGTACTCAATTTTACAGAACCTTTTATAACTTTCTGACTAACTGGTACAATTCATTCGATATATACAGTAGACCACCGCTTAACGACGATAGACTATTTCACTTTATTACATTCTGGTAAAAACTCCACCCCAGGTTTCGATAACATTTCTCGTGCAATCTTAAAGAAAACTACTACCAGAAATCACTGAATTCATCCTAAAACTATTTAACTACTGTTACCACAATCAATATTTTGCGACAGAATTTTTTATATTCTGTAGCAAAATATTGATTGTGGTAACAGTACTTAAAGGAAGGAATAATCATTTGTATCCCCAAACCCGACAAAACGACCCTTCACTTATCTTAAATTATTGCCCGATAAGACTCCTTCCAGTTATTGGAAAACTATTTGAAATCCTGCTAAAACAAAAAATCCTAAAATTCTTCCTTAACGCTATATTCAGTTGGCTTTTCCCCCAAAAAATCGACCATACTTCTACTAACAATTCTCACATCCAACATCTAAACAGCCCACGCTGAAGGCTAAAAAACACCAGCATTATTCATAGATATTGAAAAAGCCGTTGATGCAGTGTGGCATCAAGGTCTCTTATATAAATGTTCACTCTTGAACTTATCCTAGCACCTATTAATATTAATAAATAACTTCCTATGCAATGCAACTTCACAAATTAAAATCCGACAATCTTATTTATTTCTCTTCGCCCTTAAGCAAGGTGTACCCCAAGGATCCCCACTATCCCCTCTCTTATACAATTTATTCTGCAGAGATATATACAATACTGATCCCCTATATTTTGATCTTACGAAATACTACCACCTGTTTGCAGACGACACAGTACTTGTATCCCACGCATCCACCCTAAAAAATGTCCAAGAAATCTCTTTATTCTATACAAAGATGGTGCTCTAAGTGGAGAGTTAAAATAAACTCTTTTAAATCCCAACTTTTTATTCCCTACCACAAAATCTCATCCAGATTACCTAACCTAACCATTAACAATACCTCAATCTTCCCAAAATATTCATGCAAGTACCTTGGAATCCTATTTGACACAAAACTACCCTTTAAACCACATTTCCTCTCCACCGGCATTTTATAGCGCTGACATACAAAAACCAGGGTATTTCCATAAAAACAGCAACACATATTTATAAATCGATTTGCCGCCTCTTGTTAGATTACGGATGCATCCTCGTTAACCAAATCCATCTTTCCACACTCTACCATATCTAAGTAGCAGAAAGAACAGCTCTTAGAACCCTTACCAAGTTAAGACATCCCTACAACCCACTCCACAATCCTTCAAAAATGTTAAGTTGGTTACTATTAGGCAGAGCTGGGACGAATCCTCCTAAAAAGCATTCGAATCACTAATTCGAATCACCTAATATGATTCGAATAACGAATACTCGAATAAAAGATTCGTAAGAGATAAATATGATTCGAATCAAAGATTCGAATCCTTTAAGAACCAATTTGATTTTATTATTTTTTTGCAACCATCAATATATAAACATCGTGCATAGTTGTTTTAACAAAAATATTCAAAACCTAATTATTTATTAATAACACTGAACATGTTACTCTGATTAAAGATGTATTTTTGTGTTTCTGAACTTCACTTCAAATCAGTGTTTTGTACGCGTGACGCATGAAGTAAAATTTCGAGTTTAGAAAAGCCCAAACATTTTCACGGGGCTTTTCAAAACTCGAAATTTTACTTCATACTCAGCCTGGGAGTGGAAACATGAGTTTAAAACTTCAAATCGAACTCTATTATGAAATGGACGAATGCCGGAAATTACGTAAATAAAAAATTCACTGATTCACTGAATGTCATTAAAACCGGGAAATTCAGAGAAAAGTCATGAAATTATATTCAAATTTACCAAAACACTAAAAATAAAGCCATATGATATTATTAAACTTGTCAAAATCAGCAAGCAAACTACAAAACACGTAAACATTTATAAAATTAACTCAAATATTGGCAAAAACAATAAAAACAATTTAACAAATTGGAAAGTAAGTTATATTAAAAGGCCAGGGAAAAAAATCTTAAATCGGGGAAATGTCGAAAAACTTTAACATTTCAAATTGTGGCTACCATGTCAGTTTTACTTCAACTAATATTTAATAAAATTTTGAAAACTAGATTATTATCTTAAAAACATTTTCAATCATTTAATGTCCTTAACAAAGCATTTAGTTTGAAGTTTCGAACGAAAGTTTCCACTCCCAGACTAAGCATGAAGTAAAATTTCGAGTTTAGAAAAGCCCCGCGTAGAAAATTTGTCGAGGGTCGCGCAGCGACCCGAGACAAATTTTCACGGGGCTTTTCTAAACTCGAAATTTTACTTCATGCGCCACGCGTATAAAACAATGATTTAACGTGAAATTTAAAAACACACAAAAGACATTTTTCATGTTAATCTGCACAATTAATTCGAATTATTTTTGATGATTCAAATCCTTTTATAAGTATTCGAATCCTTTTATAAATATTCGAATCCTTTTATAAATATTCGAATTCTTTTATAAATATTCTAATTCTTTTATTAGGATTCGAATCACCCAAATTTGGATTCTAATACGAATCCTCTTAAAAAAATGTAACGAATCCGGATCACGAATCCAGTTGAACTAAAATATTCGAATGCCTCTTTTGAACCCTCTATAAGGATTCAAATCCTGAATAATTCGAATCCTGCCCAGCTCTGCTATTAGGCAATGAAGTTATTGAAAAAAAAATAATATTTATGACATTTCTAAGTGTTTAAACGGCCAATGACTTTGGTTTTTAGTTCATTAAAATCGGTCAATTAATAACAGAGTTATGGCGTTGGGCATTTTTTTTATCGAACACGCGGTATGCTGTATATTTTTAGGCATTAGTTGTTTTTATTAAACCGTTCAATTTTAAACTTCTACCTTGATTAAGCATGAAGTAAAATTTCGAGTTTAGAAAAGCCTGAAAATGTGGATTTCGCCAGCAAATCCAAATTTTCGGGTTTTTCTAAACTCGAAATATTATAAATAAATTGATTGTGAGTTACGTGAAGATCAAATTAATTTGACGAATAAAGCACTAATAACCTTTCTTTACACTTATATTTGAATTACCAAATGTACATTTCGGACACAAATCCATTGATAATGGTCACTTTGTGTCCGATATGTACATTTGGTAATTCAAATAAAAGTGTGAAGAAAGGTTATTAGTGCTTTATTCGTCAAATTCGAAATGTTACTTCATACGCCACGCGTAAAAATCACTGATTTAATGTAAATTTCAAAATATACAGCTTAGTTTATGATGCACAGCCAACTCAGTTTGGTTTTATAGTATGTTTGATATCACGCTTTTGATTATTAACTGAATATTCACTTTAATATTTTAATTCCAATAATTATTTTGATTATTGATTAATCAGAATGTAATATCGCACAACAAAATTAATGTCTTCTACTAATTAATTTCATTATTGCTTAAACAGAATTTAATTTAATACAAAAAATAATGAATGGCATCAACATCACTCATAATTACTCCATCTCTCAAAGCCAACACCTGAAGACCTCATAAAACGCCCTCAATTACAAAACCATTATAACAAATCCACTCGTTTTTTTTTTATTGTTACCCACAATCATTAAACGAATCAATGCAACAATAGCCCGATCGAATCGAATCGAACCTCAGGCAGATGCTGGCTCGTCTTATCACGACATTTACACCACAATTTCTCTTGTATACAGTAATTTCGTCCCGGAATGACAACTGAATGAGAGAGCGTTTACCTGTCAGGATGGCATCTGCATTCGGTTTTTAAACAAGTGTAGCTAATTTCGTTGGGAAAAGGCTCCCGCGCACAATGGCCCCGGCCCTCATCAACACTTTACAACGCCTCGTCCTTCTGAGAGTCTTCTGACAAACCACTCACACTTTTATATAAAAGGAATTCAATATCTTTACATACTCACACACACATGGGTAAAAATCTGATTATGAGCGCGCGTGTGTATGTGTGTGTATGTGAATTTGTGGAAGATGAAATGTTTGGATGTAAACTGTTGCTTTACAAATGATATACGAGATTTTGTTTTGTGTCTTCCTGTTCTTTGGATCTGATATTATTATGCTTAAACAAAATGTACATATCTATGCATTAATTGATTTAAAAAAATCAAAACAATATTTTTGTTCAGATGTTCAGAATTCTAAAAATCAATTAATGGACAAAGCGCTTCATATCTATTCATTTATTGATTCTAGAAAATTAAAACATTATTTTTGTTCAGATGCTCAGGTTTCTAAAAATCGATTTTGCTAAGAATATTTACTAACCCTATTCTTTATTCTTTAATAAATAAATAGATATGAAGCGCCTTGTCCATTAATTGATTTTTAGAAACCTGAACATCTCATCAGATGTTCAGATTTTTAAAAATTAGTTAATGGATTCATTCACTTTTTAAAAAAACAAAACAATATTTTTGATCAGATTCATATTTATTTATTGATTTTAGAAAATTAAAACATTATTTTTGTTCAGATGCTCAGATTTCTAAAAATCGATTTTTGCTAATAATACTTACCTATCCTAAAGAAAATTGCACTACTTAAAAAAAACAATATTTTTGATCATATCTATTCATTTATTGATTTTAGAAAATTAAAACATTATTTTTGTTCAGATGCTCAAATTTCTAAGAATCGATTTTGCTAAGAATATTTACGTACCTTAAAGAAAACTGCACTTTTTAAAAAAAACAAAACAATATTTTTGATCAGATGTTCAGATTTCTAAAAATCAATTAATGGACACGGCGCTTCATATTATTTATTTATTAATTTTAGAAAATTAAAACATTATTATTGTTCAGATGCTCAGATTTCTTAAAATCGAATTTTGCTAATAATACTTACCTATCCTAAAGAAAATTGCACTACTTAAAAAAACAAAACAATATTTTTGATCATATCTATTCATTTATTGATTTTAGAAAATTAAAACATTATTTTTGTTCAGATGTTCAGATTTCTAAAACTCGATTTTTGCTAAGAATACTTACATATCCTGAGGAAAATTGAACTTTTTTAAAAAATCAAAACAATATTTTTCTTCAGATGTTTAGATTTCTAAAAATCAATTAATAGACAAAGCGCTTCATGTCTATTTATTTATTAATTTTAGAAAATTAAAACATTATTTTTGTTCAGATGCTCAGATTTCCAACAACCGATTTGTACTAAGAATACTTACATATTCTAAAGAAAATTGCACCAGGCTTTCGAATTTTGAATGCTCAAGATTTGGTTAGACTAATTAAACAATAAAAATTAATTATAAAATTTCGATTTTAGAAAATTAAAACATTATTTTTGTTCAGATGTTCAGATTTCTAAAACTCGATTTTTGCTAAGAATACTTACATATCCTGAGGAAAATTGAACTTTTTTAAAAAATCAAAACAATATTTTTCTTCAGATGTTTAGATTTCTAAAAATCAATTAATAGACAAAGCGCTTCATGTCTATTTATTTATTAATTTTAGAAAATTAAAACATTATTTTTGTTCAGATGCTCAGATTTCCAACAACCGATTTGTACTAAGAATACTTACATATTCTAAAGAAAATTGCACCAGGCTTTCGAATTTTGAATGCTCAAGATTTGGTTAGACTAATTAAACAATAAAAATTAATTATAAAATTTCGATAATGTTCGTATAAACCGACTAAAAACTATCGTTCATATCGTTGTAACTAAACAAATAAGATATTAAATGTTTGATTGTATAATTGAATATCCGGCGGTTTCATTTGCACGGAAAGTAGCTGTTTCAATAGATATTTGTTGTCTTAGTAGTCTTATTGAGACTAGTTTTCTGCGGTGTATACTAATATTATCGTAATTTTATGTTTTTGCATTAAATCAAATTCTGATTAATTAATAATGATAATAATTAGTAGAAGAGTTAAAGTATTAAAATTAATATTCAGTTATTGATTAAAAACGTGTGATCAAACATAAAATGAAACTGAGTTGGCTGTGAATCATAAATATTAATATCTTGAATGTGTATTTTGAACTTCACTTTAAATCAGTGTTTTATACGCGTGGCGCATGAAGTAAAATTTCGAGTTTAGAAAAGCCCCGCGTAGAAAATTTGTCGAGGGTCGCTGCGCGACCCTCGACAAATTTTCTACGCGTGGCTTTTCTAAACTCGAAATTTTACTTCATGCTTAGTCTGGGAGTGGAAGACACTAGTTAGTTTAAAATATGTCCCAACTATCAAAATGTGTGTCACGTCATAAAGAAAAACAATAACATGACCATCTAATAATATATTTCAAATAATAGTTGTCTTAAATTTGATACATTGGACTAGATATCATTTCAATTTGACAGGATAGACTAACGTCGGCTGACGGCGACTCATGTCCGGCGGTTTATTTGCACGGGAAGTAGTTTTTTCAATAGATATTTGTTGTCTTAGTAGTCTTATTAGGACCAGTTATTTGCGGTTTATACTAATATTATCTTAATTTTATATTTTTGTATCAAATCAAATTCTGATTAATTAATAATGATAATAATTAGTAGAAGAGTTAAAATATTAAAATGAATATTTAGTTATTGATTAAGAGCGTGAGATCAAATAAAAAATCAAATTGAGTTAGCTATGAATTATAAATATACATATTCTAACTGTGTATTTTGAACTTCACTATAAAACGGTGTTTTATACGCGTGGCGCATGAAGTAAAATTTCGAGTTTAGAAAAGCCCCGTGAAAATTTGACAAATTTTCTACGTGGGGCTTTTCTAAACTCGAAATTTTACTTCATGCATAGTCTGGGAGTGGAAGACACTCGTTAGTTTAAAATATGTCCCAACTATCAAAATGTGTGTCACGTCATAAAGAAAAGCAATAACATGACCATCTAATAATATATTTCAAATAATAGTTGTCTTAAATTTGATACATTGGACTAGATATCATTTCAATTTGACAGGATAGACTAACGTCGGCTGACGGCGACTCATGTCCGGCGGTTTATTTGCACAGGAAGTAGTTTTTTCAATAGATATTTGTTGTCTTAGTAGTCTTATTAGGATCAGTTATTTGCGGTTTATACTAGTATTATCTTAATTTTATATTTTTGTATCAAATCAAATTCTGATTAATTAATAATGATAATAATTAGTAGAAGAGTTAAAATATTAAAATGAATATTTAGTTATTGATTAAGAGCGTGAGATCAAATAAAAAATCAAATTGAGTTAGCTATGAATTATAAATATACATATCCTAACTGTGTATTTTGAACTTCACTATAAAACGATGTTTTATACGCGTGGCGCATGAAGTAAAATTTCGAGTTTAGAAAAGCCCCGTGAAAATTTGTCTCGGGTCGCTACTTCATGCTTAGTCTGGGAGTGGAAGACACTCGTTAGTTTAAAATATGTCCCAACTATCAAAAAGCAGTCCTGAATGATTCGAATCGAGCATTCGAATCCTAAATGATTTGAATCAAGCATTCGACTCAAGCATTCGATTCCTCAATGATTCAAATCCTGCCTCGCTCGGCTAAATATATATTTATAAGCAATAAATTTGAAACTATCTAATTTACAAAAACACACTCGAGTGTGGAAAATAAAACCAACTGCCTTTATGTAGAAAAGTATTTTTTCAAAAATTTTATTTTATAAGTGAAATAAATGAACGAATCATTACCGCGCATATATGCATATGCATTCAGACTTCTCTCTTTTTTTTTCTGAATATGCATTATATTTATTATATAAATTGCGCGGGTTGTAAAGTAGTAAAGGCACGCCAGAATGGCGCGACTCTTAATAGGGGTTTACAATTAGAGATAATTAGAGCTGCAGCATTCCCCCCTTCCGGCGCCGCCCCCCGCTTTCGCTCTTCAAGTGGCGGCCGCCAGATTAACTAACGATGTTTAATTGGATTAGTCACTCAGAGACGTTTAAAATCGTGTAGATTGTCTCGGTTCTCCAAAATGAATTATCAATCTGGAAAAGCAAAAAATATCACTAACACAAAGTTTGAAAAATAGTTGAAAATTATATTCGCTGAGATTCGCTTAAAAATCGCTGCGATATTGTACACGCAACGTTATAGCCATATTTTAGAAATGTATAAAGCATCACTTCAAGTCTTCTGTAATCTAATATCATATGTTTAATAAAGAAACCTCTAGAGTGCTATGATTTAATTTTTTTTAAATTTAAGTTAGCTACCCACTTCAGGAATTGACATATAAAACGTCAGACATAATAATTATGATGTATAATTTCAGAGTTGCCAACCTACATTATTTTCCATGGCACTCTAGAGGCTTTTTTTTATTGAACATACGATATTTGCTTGATGTAGTCTTTGTAAGACTAATTTGTTGTAGATTGCGTAAAGAATTGCACTTTTAATGTGTAAAGTATTCTTCAACCAAGTTTTGGCAATTATTTCATTTATACTAATATTTACTCGTTTATAATATAAATAGTTGCACACGCAACGTGATAGCAATGTTTTAATAAAGTAACATATTCCACATACAAGGAAAACTAATTATACAAGAAGGTTTCTTTTTATCTGTATACATACGAGTACAGGGAAATTTCTTTTGAATCTTCAGATATTCGTTGTTTATGAAAGCGGTTAAAGTTGAAGTTTCAAGCGAGTGTTGTCCACTTCCAAATTAAGCATGAAGTAAAATTTTGAGTTTAGAAAAGCCTGGAAATTTGGTTTGGTCGCTCGCTTCAAGCTTCAAGTAAAACTCTTTTCAAATACGACGAATATCTGAAAATGTACAGTATATTGGGGTATGTATACTTAAGAGAAGTACTTTAGCTATGTGTACAGATAAAAAAAAACTCCCTGTATATTAATATTACTTAGCTTCAAAAACATATTATTTTAAAAAATGATAACATACATATTATTCTATAATATAAATACAGGAAGTTTTTCTTTAAAGTATACGTATTCCATATTCAGCTTATTTTCTTTAAATCTTTTGATAATCGTTGGTTTTTTTAAAGAGTTTAATTTGAAGCTTTAAACGAGTGTTTTCCATTCCCAGACTAAGCATGAAGTAAAATTTCGAGTTTAGAAAAGCCACGTGAAAATTTGTCGAGGGTCGCGCAGCGACCCGAGACAAATTTTCTGGGCTTTTCTAAACTCGAAATTTTACTTCATGCGCCACGCGTATACAGCACTAAACTACAGCGAAATTTATGTATATTTGAACCTCACTTGAAATCAGTGTTTTATACGCGTGGTGCATGAAGTAAAATTTCGAGTTTAGAAAAGCCCAGAAAATTTGTCTCGGGTCGCTGCGTGACCCTCGACAAATTTTCACGGGGCTTTTCTAAACTCGAAATTTTACTTCATGCTTAATCTGGGAGTGGAAAACACTTGTTTAAAGCTTCAAATTGAACTCTTAGAAAACAACGTATGCCGGAAAATTTACAGCTTATGCATATGTCTACCTAAAAGAAAAATTTCCTGTAGGTTTACTCACAATGTTAAAGTGTTTTAGGAACGTTACAGACTATACATAGTAAACAATACAACATAGCTTAAAATCCGAATGTACATTTTAAAAATTATGGTAAAACAAAACCTTATAGTAACACAAAATGCTTCCATTATTAAATACACGAATGCAACTAATTTGCTAATTTGCTTTGCAAACGTTACAGTGATGTTGCAGTAACGTTACAATACGTTATCAAAATTGCTCGTGTATTAATAAAGTATGAACATTCAAGAAATTATGATAATATTAAACCTTATAGTACATAAAATGATTATATTATTAATTAGAGGGATGCAACTATGAAACATTGATTTGAAGATGTTGCAGTAATGTTGCAGCAACGTGTCAATACGTTATAAAAATTAATCTTGTATTAATAAAGTATGTAAATTTTAAAAATTATGGTAAAATATAACCTTATTGTATCACAAAATCCTTTTATTATTAAATACCGGTAAACGTTGCAGTATTGTTGCAGTAACGTTACAATAAGTTATCAAATGACTCGTATATTTATAAAGTTTGTCATACTTTTTAAGACAAAATAAAACCTTATATTATTATATCATAAAATGCTTATATTAGTAATTATGATTTGTAAATGTTGGAGTAATGTTGCAGAAGCAACGTTACAATACGTTATAAAAATTATTCGTGTTTTAATAAAGTATGTAAATTTTAAAAATCATGGTGAAATGCAATTCTTATATTATTAGTTAAAGGACGGAACTGTGCAAATTTATTTTGTAAACGTTACAGCAACGTTACAATACGTTTTAAAAATGTCTCCTATAAGGTAGAGCATCGATAATCCGGATTATTTGTGACCGGAGCCTAATAAAAACTTATAGTGTCATAAAATGGTTATATTACTAATTAGAGGGATGCAACAATCCAACTTTGATTTGTAAATGTTGGAGTAATGTTGCAGCAACGTTACAATACGTTATAAAAAATAATCATATATTAATAAAGTATGAAAATTTTAAAAATCATCGAAAAATAAAATCTTATAGTATCATGCAATTCCTATATTATTTGTAGAGGGACGCAGCTGTGCAAATTTGCTTTGTAAACGTTACAGCAACGTTACAATACGTTATAAGAATGTCTTCTGTAAAGTAGAATAATTATTAATTAGAAGGATGCAACTATGCATCTATGATTTGTAAATGTTGCAGCAACGTCCGCTATAATACGTTATCAAAATTATTCGTGTATCAATAAATTATGTACATCTTAAAAATTATGGTAAAATGAAACCTTATTGTATTATGCAATTCTTATATTATTAGTTAGAGGAATGCAACTGTGCAAATTTGTTTTGTCAACGTTGCAGAAACGTTACAATACGTTAGACAAATGTCTCCTATACAGTAGAGCGTGGATAATCCGGATTATTTGTAACCAAACCCTGTCCGGAGTATCAACATGTACGGAATTTCGAAAAGAACAAATAAAAGGTCGTTTGAGTTCATAAAAAAAGAAAAGAGTCTAAAATCGTTAATAATTCACTTTAGTGGTAAAATAATTGGAGCAGATAAATAAAACCATTAATTAATATAAACTTATAATGTATTTTAATGATAAGACGACCTCGTCCAGCCTGTCGCACCAACGCTTTTGTTAGACAAATATCGTATGTTCAATAAAATAAAACCTCTGGAGTGCTATGGAATATATTGTAGGTTGACAACTCTGAAATTATACATTATAATTATTATGTCCAACGTTTTATATGACAAATCCTAAAGCGTGTAGCCAAATTTAAAAAAAGATAAAATCATTGCCCTCTAGAATTTTTTTTTTATTGAACATATGTATGTATATACGAGGTGTGTACATTAAGTAATAAGACTGGCAACGTAACATTCGATTTGGCAATATTTGGGACGTTGGGAGGGGTAGGTGAACATGTGATAAACCTTGAGTATGAGCAAGGGGTGCTGATGCTTATGGGAGAACTTGAAATTGAGTAGAAAAGGAGAGACTTATGATCAGGATGTGGGGTAAGAGTAAGACAGACGAATATATACACCAATCACCGGTCTTGCTTCTGGATGTTGCATCCAAACGCGGTTACCAAATTTTATATAGAGACTGGCTAACTGGATATATATGAACTGTGGTATGATTAGAATTCGCTAGTCATTTAGTTGTCTATAGCATTTTTTTTTCGTGAAACAGTGTTTTCTAGTGCGTTCTAAAAATGAGCGACATCAATTTCGAGTTTAGGTTTGCTGTCAGATTTTGCTTCAGAATTAGGTGCAATTCAACAGAACCTTTTGCAAAACTTCAGCAAGTCTACGAAATCCAGTATATTGTCTAGGTCAGGGATTCTTAACCCCTCATAATTCCTTATTTCACTTCACCTACTCTTTAGAAAATCTGTCTGTTTAATGCTCGTAAAATACAAGTAAACTTCTTGTTTTCTTCACATTGTATGTAAGTTACCTCATTTTCATAGTATCACCACATGGTACATACACATCTAATGCATATACATCAAATATCCCTTTTTAAGTATCAACTATTTTAAAATGTACTTGGCCTGAGCAAGAGAAAGAAGACAACACAAGATAAGGTGTGTTGTATTTATTAATTTTTACTTTGAAGGGTCTACCTTCGTATAATAAGTATTAATATAAACAAAATAATAATCAAAGCATTTGTTTTAGGATGAATAGGGAATAAGGGATTTTTGTATATCCAGTAAATATGCTCTGGATATTCATAGGATATTCTATGGACGCGCTTTCCACATCCAATGTATATTCAATATTCATTAGATATTCATTGGATGTGATAAATGTCCGTTTGTATATACATTGAACATGGATGAGCAATTTCCGGACATTTCACATCCAATGGATATCCATTGAATATCCATTGGATGCGCCATGGATATCCGCGGATATTCTAATATTCGGTAAGGGATATCCTGTATGTATACAATACAATAGATGTATTTGTGTTATGTGGGTACTTGATGAAATTCCATATCAACACTTTATTAAATAATTGACACTGAAACAATTGTTATGATACAATTAATAGAAAGGTGTAACTTTGAACATACTTAATTATAAAATTCATCTAAGCAGATATTTAGTTTAAATGAAATTGCCAATTCTTGGTTGCAGAATACTTCAAACATTAAAAGTGCGATTCTTTTCGCAATCTACAACTAGTTAGTCTTACAAAGACTATATCAAACACTCATTGAAACAACTACTTCCCGGGCTAATACCCCGACGGACATTGAATTATACAACAAGTGTTTGCTGTTACATACAGTAACCTACTGCAAATGTAACAATTTCTGTCAAATTATTCAGGCCATCTATAGACGCGTTTCGAGATTTATCTCTCATCAGTATAGCTTTGCCATTCCCTCTAAACAATTTGACACCTTAGACTGGCGGTCACGTTACCGTTCAAACATAAGTATAGATGAAATTGCCAATTCTTGGTTGCAGAATACTTCAAACATTAAAAGTGCGATTCTTTTCGCAATCTACAACAAGTTAGTCTTACAAAGACTATATCAATCGCACTTTTAATTCTGCAACCAAGAATGTTCAATTTCATTTATACTTATGTTTGAACGGTAACGTGACCGCCAGTCTAAGGTGTCAAATTGTTTAGAGGGAATGGCAAAGCTATACTGATGAGAGATAAATCTCGAAACGCGTCTATAGATGGCCTGAATAATTTGACCCAAATTGTTACATTTGCAGTACGTTACTGTATGTAACAGCAAACACTTGTTGTATAATTCAATGTCCGTCGGGGTATTAGCCCGGGACGTAGTTGTTTCAATGAGTGTTTGATATAGTCTTTGTAAGACTAACTTGTTGTAGATTGCGAAAAGAATCGCACTTTTAAGATTTTTAGTTAATTTAGTAATTACATATGATAAGACGTTTTTTTTTGTGAATTCTTGTAAGAAAAAAAAGTTATTTTATTTAATTGGTAATAATGAAAATTATGGTAAAATAATACGTTCTTGTATAATAAAATTGTTATATTATTAATTAAAAAGATGTAACTTTGAACACACTTTGTTTTAAAATTCATCTAAGCAGTTTTTAGTTGATTAAGTAATTACATGTGATAAGACGTTTCTTTGTGAATTCTTGTAAAAAAGAAAAAATGTTATTTTATTCAATTGGAAATAATAAAAATTATGGTAAACTAACACGTTATTATATAATATTAAATGAAACAAGTAATCCTTTTTCTCCACTGGTTTATTTTAATCACCATTTCGTTCAAGAATCATAAGATTGTTATATTAATAATTAAAAATATGTATCTTTAGACACACTTTGTTTTAAAATTTATCTAAGCGTATATTTAGTTGATGTATTAGTTACTTTTGATAAGACAATTTTCTGCGAATTCTGGTTAAAAAAAAAAGTTCTTCTATTTAATTGGAAATAATGAGAATTGTGGTAAATAACGTTTTTGTATGATAAAATGTCATTGTTATATTATTAATTTGGACACAATTTCACAATTTTAATTTGGACACAATTTCTTTTGAAATTCATCTTAAAATATTTTCAGTTGATTTAGTAATTACGTTTGATTAGACAGTTGTCTGTGCATTTTTGTAAGAAAAATTCTTACTTAGAAATCTGATAACTTTGATTAAGTAGACGGAAACTTGATTAAATTCCTTCATAAATTAAAAAAAAAACAGCAAGTTATAAAGGTTTGACTTCCGAACCTAGAAATCTGCTAACTTTAATTAACCCATTAACGGCCGAGCAGTGATAGAGTTAACTCTTTAAGTTAAATTTAAGTCCGATTCTGCACTTTTTTATGATTTCTATGAATGACTTATTGTATTACATATTGTGAGTTTTTCTTTTAAATATACATATTGTATACGCTGTAAACTTTCAGGCATAAAGTTTAGAACGAGTGTTTCCACTCCCAGACTAAGCATGAAGTAAAATTTCGAGTTTAGAAAAGCCTCGCGTAGAAAATTTGTCGAGGGTCGCGCAGCGACCCGAGACAAATTTTCACGGGGCTTTTCTAAACTCGAAATTTTACTTCATGCGCCACGCGTATAAAACACTAAAATATTGTGTAGTTAGCAATACACTGATTTTTTTTTAATAAGTAATGAGCGAAATATTTAAATAACAAAATATTTACCTTTATCTTCATACATTTTCAAGTCAGGTCAAATAATATAACATATCAAATTAACTTATTTATTAATTTAATTAACAAAAAAATAATAATGTTGCGTGTATGCATCAATGGGTTAAGGAGATGGAAACTTGATGAAATTCCAATACAAATTGGAAAATAAAAACAATAAGTTAAAACGGTTTGACTTTCGAACTTAGAAACCTGGACACTTTAATTAAGAAGACGGAGGAAACTTGATGAAATGCCATCACAAATTGAAAATTAAAACGGCAAGTTATAAAGGTTTGCATAACTTAGGCTTTTATTATGTAGTTTCGACAATTTTAACTTTTCATTTTGATTAAATTTGGGCTTTTTTCTTACAAAATCTATTAAATCAGACCTTCTTCAAAATCGATTGAAGATCAGACTTTTGTTTGGAGAAAAGCGGCATAATTCAAAAATAAATTTTATCGGCAAGTAAAACACAACAAGAAATAACATCAAAAGAAAGCCAAGAAAACTCTCTACAAGATTATTTAAACAGAATTAGCCGCCACAGGCTTCTAGACGCTTCCAAAAATGTTTGACGATCGTTGTTAGTTGATGGTTTAAAACGTTGGCCCATTCTCGCTGCAGGGACGCTTTCAGGGATTTTATTAACTTGTCGGTTATTGACTTGTCGTGGGTAGAGCCTTTTTTTCCAGGTGGGCCAAATGGAAAAATACATCGGGTTTAGGTCAGAATAATTTGAATGGCCATTCGATCTTCCTTAGAGCTTACAATTACAAAAAGTTATAACGATTTGACATATCAAACAAACAAATAAACATTGTTTGTGGAAAATTTCAGGGGCTACAAGATATTTGCACATAAAAAAGGTGTGCGGGAACTTTTTTTGCACCCTGTAACGCTACAGGTTTATTATGTGAGTGGTTTCTACAATTTTAAATTGTCATTGTGATTCAATTAGGGTTTGTTTTTATTAAATCCACTGAATCAGACCTTTTTTAAAGTCGATTAAAGATCACACTTTTGGTCTGGTTGGACGACAACATTTACTTGCAATTCTTAAATTGAACTTTTGGATCAAAATTGGTTCTGAGAAAGGTCTGAATTTAAGGGATTTTCTAACGAAAAAATCGGAATTAAACCACAATAAATAATTCGTTATATAGAAAACGTAACTCCACAGTGAATGGTACTTCTATGGAAACCGTCTCCTCGTTCTCTCCAATTAGATGAAAGAGGGAAATTAATTCGAAGCCGAATTTAAAATTCAAAAATCCTGCGAGAGAGGAGAGACCATTAAACGAGACCAAGAAGCGTCATCGAGGCTTTGGGGATGCGGAGAGGAGGCGGCCGGGGATTATTCTAACTCGGTTTAATCGGTCCGTATGTTTCACTTTGAGTCCGTTTCCACGTGAAACGGATCCGGATTGAGTGGATTATAATCCTCCGTCGTCGGCACCGCCGCCGCCGCTACCGGCGGATATTAGTGGAAATGGCCAAATGGGGCTGCTTCTCTATTTGTTGTTCAATTGAAGCGATTTGCGGATTCCCGATTGCGATCACGATTCGTTGCCGGGATTAAATCGCGTTTGTTAGAGAGGGACTGCGGCAGCGTGCGCTCTGCAGGATTTTTTCCGACGGAAACAGTTCATCTCTTGCACTAAAGAAAATTATCAGAGAAATATCTCAAATAAAGAGTACAATATAATTAGTTTTTATCTTTTGTAAAAATTCTGCAAACTATTGGCAAATTCAATGTTTCTTTATGTTAGACAATATAACTTTCACAAATCTCAAATAGGCTTAATAACTTAATCGTTGAGGCAGTTAATAGTTGAAACTTCATTTTCACTTTGATTTTAGTTTAAATAAAACACTTATTACTTTAAAACACTTTATTGTACTCGCGACAATTGTTTCGCCACACCGTGGCTTCTTCAGGAGAAGAATAATTAATTATTCTTCGCCTGAAGAAGCCACAGTGTGGCGAAACAATAGTCGCGAGTATAATAAAGTGTTTGAAAGTATTAAGTGTTTT
The DNA here is from genome assembly GCA_932526585.2 of Philonthus cognatus. Lineage (NCBI taxonomy): Eukaryota > Metazoa > Arthropoda > Insecta > Coleoptera > Staphylinidae > Philonthus > Philonthus cognatus. The sequence goes on from OW052241.1 coordinate 32,714,993, forward strand.
ATTTAAACTAAAATCAAAGTGAAATAGGATTAAGTTAGGGGCATAGCTAGCGCGGAGCTGTTGGAGCAAACTGCTCCAGGTGCTTAAACTTTGTAAAAATTGGCTGCATAACACAAAGTAAACAAAGAAAATTATTGTTTGTATCACAAATAGAAAATGATTGATACCCAAATAATAAATTGAAGAATAAAGTACTAATAAATAACCTTTCTTCGCACTTTTATTTGAATTACAATTAAGTCCATTTAAAAAATACATAATATAGTACAACTATAAAATTAAAAAAACAATTAAACACTACGACACATGCATGATCACAGTTTAAAATAAATAATAACTAAATACATAAGTTACAAAGGTAAAAACAAGACAAAATATGTTTTTAAACTCTTACACATTTTAAAGGATAGTTAAGCTTAAAAGATATTTAAGAGTGAATATATAGTATTTCCAACCAGTTTGAGTGTCGTTTAGCGGATAAATACCCGTTAGCGTTTTATGTCGAAAATTCTCCCTGTAAAAATTTGAGTGGCGATTTAACTTGACGTTTCTAATTTTGAGGTTAAATAACAGTGATTTCCGTTCGGTTGTCGTTATAAATACCCGTTAGCGTTAATAATCATGAAATCAAGTTCGTCAAATTTCACCAGCGACTCTTCGGATGAAGAAATATTCAATTACGGAAAAAAAGATTCATATGAGTATGTATCTAACGACATAACGATATGTAGGTAACAAAAGACTTCTAAAAAATATAAAAATACGCCGAAAAAAAAAGTCTTACAACAATGTTGGTTCAACATTGTATTAGATAAATAATACAAACTAATATACAGGGAGATTTTCTCTCTGTTGTATGTATTTATTGTTTTTTTTTTTTAAATCTTTAAATATTCGTTGTTTTCTTTTTAAAAGAGGTTAATTTGAAGCTATAAACGAGTGTTTTCCACTCCCAGGCTAAGCATGAAGTAAAATTTCGAGTTTAGAAAAGCCCCGTGGAAATTTGCCGAGGGTCGCGCAGCGACCCGAGACAAATTTTTTGGGCTTTTCTAAACTCGAAATTTTACTTCATGCGCCACGCGTACAAAATAAAAATATTGTGAATTTATGTATATTTGAACCCCACTTAAAATCAGTGGTTTATATGCGTGGCGCATAAAGTAAAATTTCGAGTTTAGAAAAGCCCAGAAAATTTGTCTCGGGTCGCTGCGCGCCCCTCGACAAATTTTCACAGGGCTTTTCTAAACTCGAAATTTTACTTCATGCTTAGTCTGAGAGTGGAAAACACTCGTTTAAAGTTTCAAACTAAGTTCTTTTAAAAAACAACGGATGTCGGAGAACTTACAGCGTATGAATATGTTTACCTAAAAGAAAATGTACACGTTGTTTTTTTTTTTAGACAAGTTCAATTTGAAGCTATAAACGAGTGTTTTCCACTCCCAGGCTAAGCATGAAGTAAAATTTCGAGTTTAGAAAAGCCCTGTGAAAATTTGTAGAGGGTCGCGCAGCGACCCGAGACCAATTTTCGGGGCTTTTCTAAACTCGAAATTTTACTTCATGTGCCACGCGTACAAAATAATAATATTGTGATTTTATGTATATTTGAACCCCACTTAAAATCAGTGTTTTATATGCGTGGCGCATGAAGTAAAATTTCGAGTTTCTGGGCTTTTCTAAACTCGAGATTTTACTTCATGCGCCACGCGTACAAAACAAAAATATTGTAAATTTATGTGTATTTGAACCTCACTTGAAATCAGTGTTTAATACGAGTGGCGCATGAAGTAAAATTTCGAGTTTCGAAAAGCCCAGAAAATTTGTCTCGGATCTTCTTTTTACTTCATACGCCACGCGTATTAAACACTGATTTCAAGTGAGGTTCAAATACACATAAATTTACAATATTTTTGTCTAAAAAAAAACAACGTTAACATTTTCTTTTAGGTAAACATATGCATAAGCTGTACATTTTCCGACATCCGTTGTTTTTCAAAAGAGCTTAGTTTGAAACTTTTAACGAGTGTTTTCCACTCCCAGACTAAGCATGAAGTAAAATTTCGAGTTTAGAAAATCCCAGTGAAAATTTGTCGAGGGTCGCGTAGCCGAGGCAAATTTTCTGGGCTTTTCTAAACTCGAAATTTTACTTTATGCGCCACGCGTACAAAACAAAAATATTGTGAATTTATGTATATTTCAACCTCACTTGAAATCAGTGTTTTATACGCGTGGCGCATGAAGTAAAATTTCGAGTTTAGAAAAGCCCAGAAAATTTGTCTCGGGTCGCTACGCGACCCTCGACAAATTTTCACCGGGCTTTTCTAAACTCGAAATTTTACTTCATGCTTAGTCTGGGAGTGGAAAACACTCGTTAACCGTTTCAAACTAAGCTCTTTTGAAAAACAACGGATGTCGGAAAATTTACAGCTTATGCATATGTTTACCTAAAAGGAAATGTTAACGTTGTTTTTTTTAGAATAGTTCAATTTGAAGCTATAAACAAGTGTTTTCCATTCTCAGGCTAAGCATGAAGTAAAATTTCGAGTTTAGAAAAGCCCCGAGGAAATTTATCGTGGGTCGCGCAGCGACCCGAGACAAATTTTCTGGGCTTTTCTAAACTCGAGATTTTACTTCATGGGCCACGCGTACAAAACAAAAATATTGTAAATTTATGTGTATTTGAACCTCACTTGAAATCAGTGTTTATTACGCGTGGCGCATGAAGTAAAATTTCGAGTTTAGAAAAGCCCAGAAAATTTGTCTCGGGTCGCTGCACGACTGGGCTTTTCTAAACTCGAAATTTTACTTCATGCTTAGCCTGGGATTGGAAAACACTCGTTTAATTTTCCTTGGTTAAACATGAAGCCAAATTTCGAGTTTAGAAAAGCCTAAACGTTTGGGTTTAGCGTCTTTCTAGTGAATTATGATCAGGGCCTATTAGCAAAGGGAGGCAAGAGAGGCTTTAGTTATACTTATATGTGTGCACAATTACGTCGAAAGTTTATTATTATTTTGTTTATATTTTTTTTAATTTATTATATTACATTGAAATTTGTATGTACAAATGGTGTTTACCGTTAATAAATTAACTTAAATTTACCTTACGTTACCTTACTTTACCTTACTTTATCTTACTTTACCTTATTTTACCTTACTTTGCCTTACTTTACCTCACTTTATCTTACTTTACCTTACTTTACCTTACTTTACCTTACTTTACCTCACTTTACCTTACTTTACCTTACTTTACCTTACTTTACCTTACGTTACCTTACTTTACCTTACTTTACCTTACTTTACCTTACTTTACCTTACTTTACCTTACTTTACCTTACTTTGTCTTACTTTACCTTACGTTACCTTACGTTACCTTACTTTGCCTTACTTTATCTTACTTTACCTTACTTTACCTTGCTTTACCTTACTTTACCTTACTTTACCTTACTTTACCTTACTTTACATTACTTTACTTTATTTTATTTTACTTTACCTAATAATATGATGAGCTTCCTCAACGTAGTAGCTTAATACAGTACAAACTGTGTTTGCGTTTATTGATGTACCATTTATTGATGAACGATGATAAATCGTGCGTCAACGATTTATTTGACGTACGATTTTTTGACGTACGGTGATTTGACGCACGATATTTATGACGAACGATTTTGTGACGTATGTTTTTTCTACGTATGATGATGTTCGATTTTTTCACGTACGATGATTTGACCCACGATTTTTTTGAAGAACGATTTTGTGACGTATGTTTGTTCTACGTATAATTTTCTTGACGTACGATTTTTTGACGTACGATGATTTGACCCACGATTTTTTTGACGTACGATTTTGTGACGTATGTTTTTTCTACTTATGATTTTTTTGACGTACGACTTTTTGACGTACGGTGATTTGACGCAAGATTTTTTTGACGTACAATTTTGTGACGTATGTTTTTTCTAAGTATGATTATTTTGACGTACGATTTTTTGACGCACGATGATTTGACGCATGATTTTTTGACGTACGATGATTTGACGTATGTTTTTTACGTATGATTTTTTTGACGTACGATTTTTTGACGTTTGTTTGTTCTACGTATGATTTTTTGACGTACGATTTTTTTACCTACGATGATTTGACGCACGATTTTTTTGACGTACGATTTTGTGACGTATGTTTTTTCTAAGTATGATTTTTTTTACGTACGATTTTTTGACGTGCGATGATTTGACGCACGAATTTTTTGACATACAATTTTGTGACGTATGTTTTTTCTACGTATAATTTTTTTGACGTACGGTTTTTTCACGTACGATGATTGGACGCACGATTTGTTTAACGTGCGATTTTGTGACGTATGTTTTTTCTACGTATGATTTTTTTGACGTACGATTTTTTGACGCATGTTTGTTCTACGTATGAGTTTTTTGACGTACGATTTTTTGGCGTGCGATGATTTGACGCACGATTTTTTTGACATAAAATTTTGTGTCGTATGTTTTTTCTACGTATGATCTTTTTGACGTACGGTTTTTTCACGTACGATGATTGGACGCACGATTTGTTTAACGCGCGATTTTGTGACATGTTTTCTCTACGTATGATTTTTTTGACGTACGATTTTTTGACGTATGTTTGTTCTACGAATGATGATATTTGTGACGTATGTTTTTTCTAAGTACGATTTTTTGACGTGCGATGGTTTGACGCACGAATTTTTTGACATACAATTTTGTGACGTATGTTTTTTTTACGTATAATTTTTTTGACGTACGGTTTTTTCACGTACGATGATTGGACGCATGATTTGTTTAACGTACGATTTTGTGACGTATGCTTTTTCTACGTATAATTTTTTTGACGTACGATTGTTTGGCGTATGTTTGTTCTACGTATGATTTTTTTGACGTACGATTTTTTGACCTACGATGATTTGACGCACGATTTTTTTGACGTACGATTTTGTGACGTATGTTTTTTCTAAGTATGATTTTTTTGACGTACGATTTTTTGACGTACGATGATTTGACGCACGAATTTTTTGACATACAATTTTGTGACGTATGTTTTTTCTACGTAAAAAAAAAATATTTCAAGTTCTGCAAAAAAAAAAACGCAAAAACTTAGTTAAAATAATGAACGGAAAAACATACGTCACAAAATCGCACGTTAAACAAATCGTGCGTCCAATCATCGTACGTGAAAAAACTGTACGTCAAAAAAATCGACGTACAGTTTTTTCACGTACGATGATTGGACGCACGATTTGTTTAACGTGCGATTTTGTGACGTATGTTTTTTCTACGTATGATTTTTCGCCGTTCATTATTTTAACTAAGTTTTTGCGTTTTTTTTTTGCAGAACTTGAAATATTTTTTATTGAAGTAGAATAAGTAAGGCTGAGAAAATAAATTCTCACACAAATTGGTTTGGTTCATCATTTCATTCAAACAATCATTGAAGTAAGGCAGCATCGGAACTAGAGTTTTCAATGTCGATGATTTTTGTCACTTTTTATATTGTATGTAAAAAAAACAGTCATTTGTATGCAAACTTGACCCAATTTTTAAGATTTTCGACTTAAAGATTTTAAAGATTTCGTTTTCCTAATTATTAATCTTACTAGTTTTTATGTACAAAATATTGATGACACCATTCATATATTTATTCATCAATTTGTATAAGTCTTCAATGCTTTTTAGGTATATTATTATTTTCACCAATTTTCAAGATCTTTCTAGTGTTGTTAAGTCCCAATCTTTCTATGATTGTTATCAAGGCCGTAGCCAGAAAAAAAAATTGGGGAAGGAATATAAAATATTCGGGGGGAGGGATATAAAAAACTCGGGGTGGGGGGGCGGATTAATGGTAAATATTTGGTTGTTGACCTAATGGGGCAGCTTTTACATAGTAACATTAACATTTAACATTTTGAAAATTTCGGGGGGGGGGGGGGGGCTTGATTGTTATTACTAGTTTTAAATTTAATCAACACTTTATAAGGTGTTAATACTTTATGCTAATGTCTATTAATTCAAATCCATATATAATTTTGAAGTTTAACACAATTGACGAAAATCACGGTAATTAGCAAATATAATCAAACAAACAGCTTCTTTTAAAAACTAACGAAAATAAGAAAAAAAATCATATTATACAAAACATATAGAAAATTGTCGAAGAATGGAAATTTAGAACTTTAATAAAACTCAATATTTTAATGTTTTTTTTCACGTTTTCTTTTTTTAAATTTATTTCTAATATGTGTTTCCACTCCCAGACTAAGCATAAAGTAAAATTTCGTAAAACTTCATGCGCCACGCCTATAAAACACTGATTTCGATTCAAGTTCAAAACATATTAGGTAATAGAACTGTATGCCAACGTCTATTAATATATATATATGTATATATATATATATATATATATATATATATATATATATATATATATATATATATATATATATATATTATTGTATTTTAAACTACCATTAGTCGATGTTAAAGGAATGGAATCCTCAAAAAGGGTTAGGTTAGTTTAGATTAGGTTAGGTTAGGATTCGGATCCTCAAACAGGATTCGAATCCTCAGAAAGTATTTGAATCCTTATATTTAATTCGAATCATCGAACCTTTCGAATCATTTTAAAAGAAATCGAATCCTTTTAAAACGAATCGAATCATCAAGAAGGGTTAGGTTATATTAGGTTAGGCTTCGGATTCTCAAACAGGATTTTAATCAGCAGAAAGTATTCAAATCCTTATATTTAATTCGAATCATCGCTATTACAAGTATTACATAGATAATACGGTGATTGGAACACTTATTATAACTTTTTTTTCAATAAATTCAAATATATTATTAAGAAGTTTAATATTTTTAAAAGTATCAAAGCTATTTTAAAAGTATACAAGATTTTTACACAGCCCAAAGCAAATTAATTGTGTAAAAGATTGATTTCAATTAAAGTCCAAACGCTTCTTCACATTCAGCAAAATAAAAATAATATTGCTCTGACGCGTAAATTAATAACATTAACGTAACATTTTTGATTATGACTTATTATGCAAAACAGCAATACTTTACAATACAATTGAAACAAAATCAAGTGAATTGTGTGGAAACTTATTAAACATAATTATTCGTAGGAAAAAAGCATTTCCTTTTTTCTATGATAACAATTATCCACTGCAGACGCGCTGATAAAAGAAACCTTTCATCCCTTTTGATGTGTCCCTTTGAGGAAGGTGTTCTCCAACAGCCAGAAAGGAGACTTCATCTATTCTCGCGCGCTATGCGAGATCGATGCATATGTAAGTATATTGTGTGTGTGTGTGTGTGTAAAGTGAAGAAGAAGACGAAGGGCCGGTGGTGGTGTTGTAGAGGTCTCCGCGGGTGCCAAAAGGGCCGAATGCTGTTGACGGCTTGTTTGACAAGCGCTCTATGGCCGTCCACACCTCTTCTGAATGGCCGTCTCCCATCCACAATTATTGGACACGACACCCGCACAAAGCACCTGCCCTTCAAACATCACCTACCTTTTCCCTACTATACACTTCTATTTTCCCTTTAAAGCGCGGACTTTTTCGGATGGAGATGTCATCCGCACCGGAGAAATATCAAATAACTCACGGACTTTAAAGCACAATGCGCGTGTGATGAAAATATTTACATCTAAATATTTTTTTTCAGTGACACAACAAAGATGTTTTGTTGGATAATAAATATCTTAAATGATTGAATTGTTATGTAAAAACAAAATTTTCAATAAAGCTAGAATGAAGCGAATATACATTTTTGCTCAGAATAAAATAAATTTTATTTCAAACCCTAAACATTTATTCGCCATAGAATTTACGAGATAAAACAACTCGAGTTTTTTTAAACATTACTTATCAAGAAATTTGAGAGAGGAAGGGTGAAATATTGTTTGAGGCCAAAACCCACCACAGAAAAAATATCTAGAAATTTTGTTTAAAACCAAAGCAATTCTAATAATTTCATTGTTTAAGAGCATAAAAGTAAGAAATAGTTCCATTAATTTCTGGTATAGTTCAAAATTACCATTGATCTGAACTTGTTAACTATCTTACAAAGCTGGATAGACTCCGCAAAATAAGGATTCGAATCACGAATACGAATCCTCACACTTAAAATTACTCAAATCGCGAATTCTTGAATCAAAAACGATAAAATACGATTTTTATGAAAGAATTAGAGTCCTAATTTTCGAATTACTAATACAAATCCTTTAAAACCGCAATTTGAAATAAAACGAACTAAATATAAAATATACAGATTTATTAATAGACGTTGGCATGCAGTCTTATCATCTATTCAGTATGTTTTGAAGTTAAATTGAAATCAGTGTTTTATAGGAGTGGCACGTGAAGTAAAATTTCGAATTTAGAAAAGCTTGAAAATTTGACTTGGTTTTTCTAAACTTGAAATTTTACTTCATGCCTGAGAGTGGAAACACTTGTTAGAAATAAAGTTCTAAATTTTAACACTTTTTCTATATGTTTTGTATAATATGATTATTATCCTTATTTTCGTTAGTTTTCAAAATAAATTTGCTGTTTGATTATATTTGCTAATTTCCGTGATTTTCGTCAATTGTGTTCAAAAATTATGTATGGAATTGGATTAATAGATTAACATAAAGTTTTAACACCTTATCAGTATACGCGACCAACCAAATTTTAAGGCTTTTCTAAACTTAACATTTTACGTCATACTTAGTCTGGGAGTGGAAACCACTTGTTAGAAATAAATTTAAAAAAAGAAAACGAGACAAAAATCATACAAATATTGAATTATATCAAAGATCTAGATTTCACTACTTCGATATTTTTTTAAATATTTGTACAATATGATTATTTTCCTCATTTTCGTAGTTAACTGAATTTTGATCATCTTTACTAATTTCGGTGATTTCCGTAGAAATTTCCTGAGTAAGAAATTGATACAAATAGTTAACAGAAATTTATTTAAACAGTATTTATAGGGTTTTTGATACAAAGATTTTCGTTATTATTTGTAATAATTGCTAATACAAATAACACCGAAAATCTTTAAATTTCTTAAAAAACTTCGGCATTTTTAAAATTAACGAATATTTACTTAACGAAAATCTTGGAAATTCATGAAGTGTCAAGTTTTTTTTAATTAAGTCTTGCTCAATTATGAAAATCGTCACCATTTTTCTAAACATTTATTAAATTATTATTATTTTTCTTGAGATTTAAAAAATTTCCATTAAAATTCTCATGTTTTTCTTTGAATTTCCTAGATTTTCGTTAATTTTAAATATTCCAACACTTTATGACATTTTAGTAAATCTCAACACCCTGGCAGTTTCTGTAAATTTCCAGAATTTTCAGGAATTTAATTGATTTTTAATATCTTGACGATTCTTATGAAATTTAAAGATTTTCAATAGTAATATATTAAGTGCATTAAAAATGATCGAAAATTTTGCACGAAAAGCCGTTGCCTAGAAACTGCATGAGTCCATTTTGATTGTGATTTGACAAAAAGTGCCCGAGACGCGAAGCGTCGCGTCGAGGGCACTTTTTCAGTCAAATCACAATCAAAATGAACGAATGTAGTTTCTTAAAGGCAACGAGCTTTGAGTACTAAATTTTCAGAGCATTTTTAATGCACGAAATGTATTTAATAGACTATTTCCTGAAAAATACGATTTTTAATCAAGTTGACGTATTATTTAAAATATTAATTATCAATCAGTGTCACTTAATGTGTCAACATGAATCGCTTCGGAAGTTTTTCTTCGAAAGATATATCGAAAAATATCGAGAAAAATTCATCCGAAAATACAAGAAAGAGTAAAGAGTTCGTTTGGAGACAATTTATGACATTCTGTGATGAAAGAAAATACGAGTTAGATCAAAAAACTTTAATTTTGAAAGATTGAGAGAAATTGATTGATACATGACATGTGACGTCACAACAGTGCAATTTTCGCTGTAATTTTTCGTAGAATTTTCACCTACTATGCAATTTTCGCTGAAATTTAATTGTGATTGGGCAATGAAAATGAATTCTCGCAATATTGGTAGACATTTTTTGAAGGAAATAGTCAGCAAAATGTTGATTGTTGAACAGAGAAATTAAATATTAACTTAATAATAAATCTTTATTGTCCAACGGCAAAACCAAATAAAACAAATTAAAATGATTGTAACTATAAGAAAAAAAAAATTAAAAAAACATTGCTAAGAATTCGAAAATTTCGTAAATTTCCAAAATATTAGTTAATTTTAAAAATGTTGATGCTTTTCATACAATTCTAAGGTTTTCCTAAATTTGTAAGATTTTCCTCAATTTTATTAGTAGATTGTTTGACAAGTTTTGAAGGCTTCGTATTGCATGCGAATACTTTTCATGAATTTTCGTCAATTTTCCAAAAAAAATTGGCAGTTTTCGTGAACTTTCAAGATTTTTGTAATACTTTAAAAATTTGACACTTCGTGAATTTCTAAGATATTCGTTAATTTTTAATACTTTCATGCCTTTCATGAATTTTTGTATATTTCGAAAATGTCAATTTTCGTAAATGTCCTAAATATTGGTTAATTTTCAAAATGTTGAAGCATTTTATTAAATTCCAAAGATTTCCTAAATTTGTAAGATTTTAGACAATTTTATTTTTATAAATTTTCGTCAATTTTTAAAAAATCATGGCAATTTTCGTGAATAGTCAAGATTTTCGATAATCTTCAAAAGTTTTACCCCTTCGTGAATTTCTAATACATTTGAATTTTTAATATTTTGACGCATTTCATGATTGTGAATTTCTGTTTATTTTTGTCAACTGTCTGACGATTTACGTTTATTATATATATTTTTTTTTTATTTTCGTGAATTTACAGAATTCCTTTCAAAATTTATTAAATGTTGAGGCTTTTTATGAATTTTCACGATTTTTGTCGATTTTTAAAATGTTAACGCTTTCGGTGAATTTCTAAGATTTTTAATAAAATTAATGATTTGAATTATTTACAAATTCTATTCTTTTTTTAATATTCATAATTTTTCAAACAGACCCTTGTTTTAAGTAAAACATAGCCTTATCACAGGTTGAAATATTGCTTTATAGCAGGTCAAAATGTAGCCTTGTTGTAGGTCAAAAAATAGCTTGATTACTGGTCAAAATACACTCTTGTTCTAAGTCAAGTTATAACCTAATCTTAATCCAAAATGTAACTGTATTGTGGGTCAAAAATAGAATCAATCAACCTCATTTCACAAAAAAGGTATAGATCTACATAACAAAATCAGCTTTTCTTTACACATTTATTGGATATTGGTTTTAAACCATTCCACCATTTCACCTTTGTATTTTGTAATTTACTATAATTAGACGCCACAAACACATTCACACACAGCCATGGACCCAGGTGGAATCATTTTGTTTGACCCCACCCGGCGGGACTCGAACCCGTGACCCCTGCTATATGAGTTCAAATTACATCAGGAATTATTGCAACAATTTCTTGCTCTTGTGCAACTGAACATTTTACTGGATTTTTTACTCATATGTGGAAATAAATGCAAATGTATTGAGTGAAATGCGTATGTGTACGCTGAGGGGGGGGTTTCAACTCGTGAAAAAAAGTGTTCGATTCGCATCTTTCGATTCAGTGGCTCGTGCAAAATGACAATTACAGACCATCAGATGTACAAAATGAGTCATTATCAAATCTACGGTGGCAATTCCCGCTTCCGATGGGGACGAGCGCCATTTTGCTTTTCCGCTTCATCAAACTACATCGAAAATTATAGAGAAGGAGAGCGAGAGCAATTTTACGCAATGTCTGTGGGAGGAGGGGGTCCTTTAAGGATAATGTGTTTCGAAATTACCCAATAGATTTTCTTATATTTCACATTAAATCAAGAATAGATGAAAAAATATTGGTGAGAGAGATCGTGTTTCCAACTAAAAATTTTATTTTGTAAAAAAGTATTTTTTGATTGAATTAGCTATTGAAAATATTTTAAGCACTCAATGTTTTCATACAATCGTTCAATTCAAATCTTCTAACACTCCTTAATTAAGCATGAAGTAAAATTTTGAGATTAGAAAAGCTTGAAAGTTGGGGTTTGTCGGCGCAAAGTGAAGCGATGCGCGCCGGCAAATCTAAATTTTCAGGCTTTTCTAAGCTCCAAATGACCCTTCATGCGCCAGGCGCAATAAACATTTTAGGTTAAAAATTCAAAATATACTTTTTAGATTGATCTCACATAAAATATCTTACAAATGTTTTACAACATTCTGGAGTAATTTTATTGAAGGAGCTGTAATTTCTACGAATATTTCGACTATGCAGTTTTAACGTGGCTGAAGGATCAAACCTTTGCCACTAAAAAAAGAACAGTATGAACAAATTTGTATATATCCTCTCTTTTTTTTGAATATGGCCAAACTTAGGGTGTATTATTTACTGCGAACAGTTGCAGTCCTACTTTAACAGTAGGGTATTTTAAACATCAAATTTTGAGACGCTGGTAAATGATTATTAATGTGACAAATAAATCATAATTTGTCAAATAAATTGTCACGATGCAAAGATTTTCAAAAAAGAGAACGCTACGACTTGCAACGTTACAACACATACAGGGGCTTTTTCTTTTAAGTATACTTTCACATATTCTATATAAACTTTTTTAAAATAATGAAAAAGAGATCAGAACTAAGCAGTATATTTTGAACTTCGCTTTAAATCAGTGTTTTATACGCGTGGCGCATGAAGTAAAATTTCGAGTTTAGAAAAGCCTAATTTGGCTTGGTCGCTCCGCTGCGCTACGCGACCAAGCCAAATTTTCAGGCTTTTCTAAACTCGAAATTTTACTTCATGCTTAGTCTGGGAGTGGAAAACACTCGTTAGAGTTTTTGAATTGAAAATTTGTAATAAGATCACGAATATCTGAAAATTTACATTGAAAAATCGTAACATGTATACCTAAAAAAAAAGTTCCTAGTATTTAGAACTTTTTTAAAATTTGAACATATAAATGGGCAGATAATAAAGAAGACAGATATTTCTGAGCAAGGAATATTACCTGATCCTCCTATCCTACCTGATCCTCAGAGACACTTTATTAAATTAGTAGTAGATACAAATAATTTAAGGCGGTGATAGGTAAATATATTTGTAATCGTAATCTTTGTAAGTTATGTACATTGTCATATTAATGTCAGATTTCCCTTTACATAACCTACAAATTAAAAGTTTATTTACAACATAACATGTGAATAATCTTGTCCTAACCTAAAACACACAACCTGAATCATATCACTAAATTCCTGAAATGTCAATTTTGATTGGTCATATTAAAAATAACAGATTATATATAGCTTCGTATTAATATTACTAAATTTTACATGGAGCTCTTTCTTCCTTAAAAACTAAGTCGTGACTGAATGGCGCAAACCGAAGTTGTTAAAAAAAACTTCCTTCCAGTTGACTTTTAAAGAGAGGCCAGCACTAGGTTTGTTCGTTTGTACTGCATTAAATTAAACTGAGTTCAAGTTTGTGAAGTCACAGTTCAAGTTAGTGTAACTTCACATTTACAATTACAGGCGTCCAATTCATGTAACGAACAGATTCAGTGCAAAAAGTGTTGCACTAGTTCATGTAACAAACAGACCTACTGTTATATTGTAATATTGATCAAACATTATTTAACCCCCTTTTTGCTTACTGGGTTGTTTTTAATTTCACAAGTTCATTACATTTCTATTTTTCAATCGATTTTCTATAAATTGTATTTTGTTCAATTTACAAAAGATTATAAAATTGAATGGGCAAAGCTGCGGGCTGTGAAATGACCACACGACACACCTGTGCTGACAAGATTTAGGTGTAATATTAGAATTGACCAGCATTTGTCGAACAATGGGATTTAAGTGGACATCGGTGACAAGAAAGAGTACCTGGATATTCTGAATGGGGATATTTTGATTGGTTTACAGGCCGCGTCAAATGGACAATAAAATTATCCGAGTAAACCAATTATCACAAAATCGGCCCTTTGTGGCCCTTCAGGTGTATTTGTACACGATTATGTGAATGAATAGTTGTGGGAATTTTAAGTACATGTTCATATCTTTCAATAAAAATAGATTAAAAGTATTACTAAAATAATGTGTACTCTAAGTTCTCTAGTAAAAAATTGATTATATTTAGAGCAGAGCTGGGCAGGATTCGAAACATTCAGGATTCGAATCCTCTGAGAGGATTCAAAAGAGGCATTCGAACTTCAATTCAACTAGATTCGTGATCCGGATTCGTTGCATTTTTTTAGAGGATTCGTATTCGAATCCAAATGCAGGTGATTCGAATCCTTATAATAGGATTTCGTGTTTGAATGTTTATAATGCCTGTTGATTTTGACGAATTTAATAATATCATATGGCCTTTTTGTTAGTGTTTTGGTCAATTTAAATATAATTCCATGACTTTTCTCTGACTTTCCCGGTTTTAATGATTTTTTTATTTACGTAATTTTCAGACATTCTTCGATTTTATAATAGAGTTCAATTTGAAGTTTTGAACGAGTGATTTCACTCCTAGGTTAAGCATGAAGTAAATTTTCGAGTTTAGAAGAGCCTGAAAATTTGGTGTAGTCGCGTAGCGCGTAATATCTACGCCTATGCCAGCCCCACATTTTTGGTATCGTTAACAAATACCATTGCGCCATCTACAAATAAACAGCTTAACTGAACTTAACAGCAGATTTCTACAGTTCCGAACTTACAGATATCTATAATTCCACATTAAAGATAGAAATCTGTAACTTTAAATCAAACCGAAAACTATAATTTGCTTAACGGAAAAACAGGACCCATATTTCCGAGGTTGGTCGTACGAAATCTGTCATTTGGATAGGGATTTAACATGTGAATTAGACAATTGAATCGATTATTTGCAAAAAGGCACAAAAGACATTTTCGGCCATTTTCGTTTTATATTAATTTTCAACAAGTTTATTGAAGACGCAGCATTTGGTGCGAAAAGGGAACAAAATATCACGCTAGAAACGCTCTAACATATACCCGCTCCACTGCGTTTGGTTCGAAAAAGTTACATGCGACGCACATGTGACCTTTTCGAAATAATCAAGCATGTGTTTTGTCACATCATGGCGCTGGTTCTCGTTGTCAGATTTCAGTTAGAATTTGACTGTCATTGAATCGGGTGTGAATTTTGGTGTTTGCAAAGATTAATAACAGATAAAGATTTTAAGCGAAATGAGTGAGTTAAGTGGAAGCGAATCTGATGGTAATAATTTACCAAAACGCAAGAAAGAAGTTTTGAATACGGAAAACTATAAATCAAATGTTAAAAAAGGGCCAAAGTGAAAGGAATTGAACATCTTCATCATGTTGGGAAAGTCATTAGTGCCAGAATAACAGGTCCGGACTGCAGGTAGAAGTTTTGAAATTATAAAACATTAAGTATTTTTGACTTTTTTTTGGGTTTTTGTAGGTGCCAAATGAAATGTTTTAGTAACTTCAGTGAAGACCAAAGGAAGAATATTATAGATCGGGTAAATAGTTTTGATGACAAAGATGCACAAGATACATTTCTTCAAAGTCTCATCGAAAGTTGTTCCATCAAGAGAAAAAGTAAAGTTTCTGTCACCGAAAAACCCAAACCCAAGGCCCTTACTTTTTCATATCATATCTGCTTAGAAGGGCAACACATTAAGGTGTGCAAACAGGCGTTTGTTAGTTTACATGGGATTACAATGAAAAAAGTAAGACGTCTCAGTTTACTATCAGCATCCGATACCACACCAAAAGATAGACGTGGGAAAGAAGTAGGATCAAGACATAATGCTGTTTCTGGAGAAATTTGTACCAAGATAAAAGAGCTTATCGAAAAATTCGATGTTAAAGAAGTCCACTACTCCAATACTATAACCAAAAAAAAACTTACCGGCTACACTTAATGTGAAAGTTATGCACAAGATGTTTATTGATGAAAATTTAGACCTAAAAGGAAAAGTAAAGTACGACTTTTTCTTAAAGTTTTTCCATGAAAATTTTAATTTGAGATTTGGTAGGCCGCAAGTGGATGTGTGTTCATACTGTGAGGAATACGGACAAAAGTTGAGAGATCCCAATCTAAATGATAACGCCAAGTGTTTTGCTGCTGCTTCACTTGTTGTTCATAAACGAAGAGCAAAAAAGTTCTTCTCAAAAAAAATTGAGATAAAAGAACTTTGCGCTGAGAAAGATAATGTCATGGGTCTAGTATTCGACTACATGCAGAATTTGCCGTTACCAAATATTCCTGTACAAGAAATTTTTTATCTGCGACAGCTGTGGGTATATGAATTTTGCATCCACAACTTGAAGACTGGAAAGGCAACATTCTATTCATACCACGAGGGGCAAGCATTAAAAGGCCCGAATGAAGTATGTACATTTTTAAATATGTACATTAATGAGCATGTTGATAAAAATTATAGATGAGCTCTACATATTTTCTGATGGTTGCCCGGGACAAAACAAAAATCATACTGTGGTAAGATTTTTAATGACATTGGCGGCAAACAATAGGTTTAAGAAAATTATACACTATTTCCCCCTGAGAGGACATTCATTCAACGATTGTGATAGAGACTTTGGAACTGTCAAAAGAAAAATAAGAAGAGTCGATAGAATCTATACTCATCAAGAATATATGGAGCTCATCAAAAAGGCATCTGTATCCGGAAAATTTGATGTGAAAGAAATACAAAATTCTCAAATAATAGACTATAAAAAATGGTGGCCAACACACTATAAAAAAACTACCGAGTCTATTGAAACACAAAAAAGGTAAGTCCCTAGAGATCAAAGAGTACATTTTCAGATTTCACATTACAATCACTTTAGATACGATTCAACAAATCCTGGAGTGCTTATTGTTTTCGAATATATTGATGGGCTCACCTCGTTCTCTTTTCAACTAGCAAAGCCTGCTGGGTCCAGGACTAATCTTCCTGCTGGGGAAGCGTATAAAGCCTATACTGACAAGGTTCCAATCAATAAAAATAGAGTTGATAATTTGAAATCCTTAATCCAGTATATTCCCGAGGAAAACAAAGAATTTTACGCTATGGTATTTGCCTGGCCAACAGGAGTTTCTGAAGAAATTCCTGAAGACTTTTAATACCTATTGATATAAATCCTATTTTGCTTTTATAAACTTACTTAAGTTCTACCTATTATGTAAAAATATATTTTCTTTAATAAATAATGTAAATTGCCTTTATTTTTATGTTTCATTCTGAATAAGTTTGGAAAAGGGCACAAATGCATTAAATATAAAATAATTTTTATAATATAAAATTTTCAAATATCCACGAAAAATCACTTTGAATTGGCTTATTCGAATACCAGCGAACATACAATAACATGTATATGACTTTATGTATATGAACATTTCAATGAAAAAGTTTTTTCTTCCTACTGTAAAATTTACTCTGAAGTAGATGTGTTATTTTCCAAATAACCGATTCAATTGGCAAGCGACCGATCATGCAATCGATTTCACTGTAATTTGAAATTGTGATCAAAGATAAAACGAAAACTACAATTTAAGGAAAACTGTAATTATGAAAAAGAGAAATCTGTAATTCAAGTAAACAGAAACCTGTAACTCCTGTCACGAATATGCAAAGTGTACATAACCTGAATTTACAACCTCATTTCATCCCTTGAATAACAACAATGTTTAGTTTAAAAGTGTTTAATATTATTAATATACCCGTCGTACGTTCGATTCATGTCACACCGACATGTTCGGAAATACAAAAATTAACTAGGCTAAGGGTTGTAGATAACAGTGAAATAGGAAAGAGAGCGATGGCCGAAGGGAAGCCCCCAAGGTGTATACATGTTTATAACAAGACAGGAGTTGGTAAAATAGGTAAGTAAATTACGTATTAAGTTTTATTTCTTAGTATTGTAGCAACGATTTCCTGCACTATACAATAATTATAACATTTATTATTCATAGTTTCTTTTAAATAGTAGTAGGTAAATTCCGTTTTTTTGTAATATGATCAAACTTAGGGTGTATTTACTACGAACAGTTGCAGTCCTGTTTTAACAGTAGGGTATTTTAAAAATCAAATTTTGAGATTTTGGTAAATGAATAAATTGTCACGATGCAGAGATTTTCAAAAAAGATTCCTTGTATTTAGAACTTTTTTAAAATTTGAACATATAAATGGGCAGATAATAAAGAAGACAGATATTTCTAAGCAAGGAATATTACCTGATCCTCAGAGACACTTTATTAAATTGATAATAGATACAAATAACTTAAGGCGGTAAATACATTTGTAATCGTAATAATTGAATTGTCATATTATTGTCAGATTTCTCTTCACATAACCTACAAATTAAAAGTTGATTTACAACATAACATGTGATTAATCTTGTCCTAACCTAAAACACACAACCTGCATCACACCACTAAATTCTTGAAATTTCAAATTTGATTGGTCATATTAAAAAAAACAACAGAGTATAGTTTTCCTACTTTATTCTTGTTATTTAATGATCTTTGCAGCTCAGTCCTTTTGACCAGCCTTAGTTTTCTGATTTAGTATGTAGTTTTTGCTACTTTATTAATAATTAGCACGTTAATTTCTTCATTCTTCATTTATTGTATTATCATTTTTAATAGGAGATAAAGTACTGGTTGCCATACGGGGTGAAAAGAAAAAGGCGATGCTCGTTGGACTGAAACAAAACCAAAAAACCAAAGTACCAAAATTCGATAGTAACAACATTGTTTTAATCGACGATGCCGGAACTCCTTTAGGAACGAGAATTCACGTGCCCATACCTACTGTATTAAGGACAATCCTCAAGGAAAAAACACATGCCAAGGGAGCCGATTACACCAAAATATTATCAATTGCCTCTAGATTTGTTTAATAAGATTGTAAATAGTAATTGTTTTTTAAATAAAGGTATTTATTAGTCCTTGTGTTTTATTTATTCACAAATTAAACAAAAGACTACTAGCTTTCATGTTTGTTTTTTTTTCCTTTTTCTGAAATAGTAACAAGTGTCTATAAACTGTCAGCATCCCAGTAGGTTCTGACTTCAAAAACATACGTCGTAATTAGACATATAATTAAATTTATTTGACGTTTCCCAAATTCACCAAATCATATAATTAATCTAAGATATGTAATTTGTTTTCATAGCAACCAAAATGCCGACAGTTTATAGACTTGATATATTGTACTTTAGTTTTAGTAAATTAATAGAAAAGGAATAAGTAGGGTAAATTTTTGCAATACAAAATAAATAATGACAAATGATTTTTATTGAACTATCTCGAAATATACAAGCAACACAACAAAAGTATGTTTTTTTTAAAGCACATAACATAAGTCAATCTGTGCTGTAATAAGATGTATAAAGAAAAAAAAGGAAGAGAAAAAAACTACATCACCTCACAAAAGCGCAGCGAAAACAAACTTCACAGCACTTTTGCGATTACAATAATAAAAAAACTTAAAACAAATTACCGGCCGCCGGAAAAACAACCATTAATATAATACTGCACACGATTTTCCGCCGCCCGGCGAAACCGTTTCAATCTTTAAATATGTTTTATATACACAAGTAAACGAGGTGCTATATAAAAAAGCAATAATATAAACCGAGCCGCATTCCCGGCTCCCCACGAAATCGAACAGAATATCACGTCCAATCAATCGATCAATACAAAAAAAATATTTTGAAAATTAGTAAACCTAAGATTATCGATTTTTTGCTTTAAAGTTAATTATTAATAATATTATATAAATACAATCACAGTAACAAACGGGAACCAATTTGATTTAATTAATCATTAAAAAAATAAGGAAATTAAAATCTACAAGAATTAGAATTTAGGTATAAATATTAATCCCCTACCAACGCAGCGCGCTAGAATCATATCAGTCCAATTAAAACGATTAATTCTTGTGTTTCTGTTGTTGTTTGCCGGCGAGGGAATTGAAATTTTGAAATTGTTTTACATGTTTTTTCGGCCGCACGCAGCCAGCAACAATAATGAATTACATATAATATACATTATTCATTTATTTTCGCTTTATTCCTAAAATCACCTAATAAACTATTTCTTATTTTTTATTTATTAGTACACCCAGTCTTGTTTTGAAAGAAAAAAGAAAACGAATATTTATACAGGGTGCAAAAAATTCGACATTACGTCTTTTGTTGTTTTTAATCTATTAACTTGCAAAAAAAATTGTTGAAATAAAAGTTATTAACGGTTGATATTATGAGTAGAACACTTAAATAGACTGTATTTTTACTGTTTCTCGTTATTGACTTTGTTTTGACTACTTCTTGTTATTGACATTTGAATTTTTACAGTATAACCGAGTCAGCATTGATAAAAATATGAATACAGTTAACTCAAGTTTTCTTTCATTTAATCAAATCGAATGTTGTTTTTGTGTATTTCGGTTATTTTGACATTGACTTGTTATTTTCTTTACACCCTGTTATGTTTGTTTTTAAAAATACAAGCTGTGCATTATTATAAGAGATTAGTTTAATTTGCAACCGAAGGCCCTAATTTATCTTGTTTTATTTTAAAAACTGGAGGAACTTTTGTTTGTTTTTTTTTATCTTCTTTAAATATTAATATAATAATTGTTAACGTATTCGATATATTTTAGCGACTGAGTGTTCTCATGCCCACTTACATCGGATGAGAGCAAGCGTTCCAACAACCAACAATCCCCGATGTTTCAAAGTTTGCAACACCAGAGAAGAAAACGCTCCGAGGGCGTCGTTTTTGTTTAGTTCTTCAAAATTAAAAAAATACGCGAGAGGCCGAATTGAAGGGTTTTCTTCATTTTTTTTTTCTTTAAGAACGGGTCCCTCGAAGCGTGTATTTATTACTTTATTTAAATCAGCTCACTCGAATTTCAGTACTGTCCGATTTTTCGAGAAAAATCGGAACTCAATCCCACCCCAAACTTATTTACTTATCTTTTTTTTTGCAATTTCACTCGCATCCACTCTGGCAGATTCATTCGTAAACATTCGCATTTACTCTTGGAAACGAAATGAAACAAATGATAAAAAGGAGGATAATTGTTTTTTTCAGTTGAGGCCAACGTATTTTTAAAAATATTCAATTCGCAATACGATTTTTACAAAATGAGAGAATCAATAGCAATCGAAATTGTTTTGAGCTCTCAAAAAAATCTTATACTAGAAAATGTAAGCTTGTAGTAAAATTTAAGTAATATATATTTTCCATGAGAAAGTTACTAGTTTTAATTATAACTAAAAGAATTAAAAAACATTCTTCTATTTAAAATCATCTGGTTTAAAAGTGAACCCCATAAGTGTTATTACACTTGATGACTTCTTTCTCTAAACTGATGAAATACATCAGGTTTCAGTAATTTTACAAAAGTGCTATTGATTTTTTTTCTGTTAGAATTAAGCTATGTTTAATTTTGTTTGGTGGGAATTTAAACTATTTCTTAAAATTGACTTGTGCACGATTCAGTCGAGGGGGGAAAATTAAAAATAAATCTATCACATAATTAATGTTTCTTTTCGAAGTTTTGGCACAGCACATTTTACATTATTAAAAGGATAATAAACAAAAAATAAAAGGACAGGATTTTTAAATCAATCGATTTATATTATTGCTGGCCTCTCGTCGGTGTTCTTGTGTAATTTATTCTTCGTGTTCGTTACGAAAATGGATTAAAAATGAATGGTAAAAACTAAACAAATTGTTTATTAATTTTGGGGTTATATTATGTGCATTTCGCAGAACATATTACCCTAAAATCAACAATAGATTTCGAGGTTACGTGTGTGCTCTTAACAGGACACAACCTTAAAAACAACTACAGATTTCTAGGTACACATAACCTTAAAATCAATAACAGATTTCGACGTTAAGTGTCTGCTCTTAACAGGACACATAACCTTAAAAACAACAATAAATTTCGAGGTTAAGTGTGTGCTTTTAACAGAACACATAACCTTAAAATCAATAACAGATTTCGAGGTTGAGTGTGTGCTCTTAACAGGACACATAACATTAAAAACAACAATAGATTTCGAGGATACGTGTGTGCTTTTAACAGAACACATAACCTTAAAATCAACAACAGTTTTTAAGGTTACGTGTGTGCTTTTAACAGAACACATAACCTTAAAATCAACAACAGATTTCAAGGTTACGTGTGTGCTTTTAACAGAACACATAACCTTAAAATCAACAACAGATTTCAAGGTTACGTGTGTGCTCTTAGCAGGACACCTAACCTTAAAAGCAACAACAGATTTCGAGGTAACGTATGGTGCTTTTAACAGGATCAACCGATCATTTTGAAAAGGTTGTTCTACTAAAATTTTCAGAACTTTTGCCTCAGGCTTCGAGGCTTTTACAATCAATCCAAAGTTTCGTAATGAACATACGATGAAATAAAAGAAAAACTCACGACGTTTCATGATAGTAAAAAAAAGATTTATGTAGAGAGAATAAATCCACAGAAAAAATCCTCGCACGCTTAAACTTACGCCTTAAATACGCGATATAATAACTATACATATACGCAATAACAAAAACAATAGATTCTCGAAAACTTCATATTCATACGTATACCGATTCTTACTTTATTTACATGGTACTGTTCTTCTTATTATTCAACTGTTTAGAAAAATCAAAACACAAAATGCGCTAGAGATGTGTGTAAATGTGTGTGTGTGTGTGTGTGAAAGAGAAAAATAAACGAATCGAAAAGGGGGAGAAAAACATACGAGCGCAGAAAATCACGCACACGGTCATACTGTTTTCCGAAAATTTTCTTCATCGTATTTTTTTTAGTTTTGTTTTTGTTTTTAAAAGTGCTAGATCTATATACCTGTTATGTATATATAGTCTAATTTGTAAATAATATATATGTATAATATATATTTATATATAGTATGTATATATGTACAAAAAAAGGAACAAAACGTTTGCTTGCGCTATTATATATTTATATGTATACTCCCTAACGTTATGATAAATATGTTTTTGGCGTTTCGAATAGAAGAAACCATTTAGTTTTTAAGTAACAAAAAATAATATTAATAATAATAATTACATAATAAAAAAATAATTGTGTTTTTCAGGCGTTTTTTCGTTTACAGAAAACCAAGTGCGCTTGAATTTCATTCAACTCTTTTCATTAAAAGCCAATAGAAGACAGTTTTAGAGGCTATTAGCATACAGGGAATTTTTCTTTTATGTATACACATATGCGAACACTGAGTTCAAAAGAGTTCAAAAGCTTAAAATGAATGTTTTCCACTCCCAGACTAAGCATGAAGTAAAATTTCGAGTTTAGATAAGCCTGAAAATTTGATTTGGTCACGTAGCGTAGCGGAGCGACCAAACCAAATTTTCAGGCTTTTCTAAACTCGAAATTTTACTTCATGCGCCACGCGTGTAAAACACTGAAATATTGTGAAGTTTAAAATATACTAGGAGTGCCAATTTTGATTAGTTGGCTTAGGTTGGTTGATGAATTGTATTAAATCTTCTAAGCGTTCGTTAGCTTTTTGTCAATTTTCAAGTAGATAATTTCATTAATTGAAAACGACATTTTATTTTCTAATCGTTAGATACATATTTCAGCACTCATTTTCAATAACAACTAAGGCTCGGTTGCCCCAGAACACGTTGAACTGGTTTATCTTTAAACTTGAGTTCAAGATGAAAGTTCCTATTGTTCTAATGTCACTTTAAACTTAAGTTCAGAAATGAACCAGTTCAACGTGTTTGGTGCAACTGGCCCTTAGTGTTAATTATTGATTATAATTTTGACGAAAACTTGATCATTTTTTGCTCGCAACAATTGGCTACGCTCATGTTTACAACGTATGCTGAGGTACTTAAAAGAAAAACTCCCTGTATAGTTTTATATTATATCCTTACAGACTGTTACCCTTGCATGTAACACCCTGTATATCAATTTAACTATTGCATATTGTAATCTGTTTTGGACTTATGGAGTTAGAGTCTTTATGTAAAACAACCTGTATATCAATTTGATTTACGTAACAAATGTGTTTCAGGCTCATAAAACTGTGACATACCCTGTATATGAATTTAACAGTTGTGTATTGGATTCAATGTGGGGTATAAAAGGATGAACTTCTATAAAAAACTTCCTGTATATTATTTAAATTATTCTAGATTTCAGGCCCACATAGTTGCAATTGTATGTAAAACATCTTGTTTATCATATAGAGTTTTTACAGTTTGTATTGTGAATTAAAACATTAGGCAAGATGTTTGTCTTTCAATTGGTACACTTTGATTTTCTGTAAATCAAAAACAAACGCACGCAGGTCTTAAACATGTTGTAATAAAAAAAACCGAAGGAAATTACAATCGTGTGATTACGCGAACTCCTCTCCCCCCTTGCCCCGCTAGAGGTATTTTCGAGCTTGAAAAAAATAAAAAGTGAACACAAACGTCGAGCGCGGCAAAGGGGGGCCCGAATCGGTGTGCATCATCAAATAACGTTTTTCTTTTTCCTAAAATTAACACATTTCTTTTATTCTTACACGATGCGAGATCACGACGATGTCGACGCCGAGGCCGCCGTCGACGCAGATTGCTTCCCGACGATTACACCGGGCCGCGACTGCTGCTGCTTCTGTATGCTCTGCGGGTTGTGGTGGAATTCGATGTAGGGCGGCTGGGTGATCTCGATCTTCACTTCCTGCTTCACGGGCCGCGTTGTTAGCGCCAGCGGCGCCTCCTGGGTCTGCGGCTCGTCGAACATATGATCGCCCTCTAGATGGCGGATGGCTTCCACTATCGTCTCCAAGTTTTGCCTGGAAGTGTTGGACACGTAGAGCCGCGCTTGGTTGTTCTCATCCTGCGGCGCGCTCGGAGAGGGCAACCTCTCCACTTCCACTTTAGGCTCTGCTTTGATGGCGGCTTCCAGCACGGAAGGTAAGCGCTGCTCTTGAACGACAGGCGCTGGACTCGGGCTCCTCGACGCGGGCGGCGAGCACACGACGGTTTGCGTGTGTCCAACGGGGGGTAAACTATCGGGCGCCACCAGCTGCAAGCTGATCTCCTCTTGCTCATCAACGTGATAGATCTGCGGGAAGAGCTGGCTCTCCAACTGCCTCTTCTGCTCCTCCAGCATCAGTCTTATCCCTCGCTCCCTTTCCAACTGCCGCCTCAACTCCGCGATCGAATCGCCTCCTTGTTGTTGCTGCTGCTGCTGCGGCGCTTGGGTGACGACCGGCACGGAGATCACGTTGACCGGTTCAGGGGACATCGAGCCCAAACCCTCGTCGGAGGAATCGGATATCGCGGAAGCGATGATCACTTCCGTTTTGCGCTTCTTGGGGGGGAGTTCGCCGCCTTCGTGCTGGTTCAGCAGCCTCTTTAATTGACAGTTTTGGGAGAGCAGGCGCGTTTTCTCTTGTTCCAAGGAATAGATGTACTCAGCGGTTTGTTGTAGGATTGCGGCCTAAACAGAAAAAAATACACAAAATTAATTAGGATCAACATGGTGGCAAAAATTCGATGTTTTCATAGGGTCCACTTCATACAATTTCGAGCCTAACGCTGATTCAGTGGGAAGTTTTCAACTTCTACTCTCGCAAATTTATGGCGCCTAACAAGGGCAAGCATTAAGTTTGGACACTCGCGATTTATGGCGCCCAACTAGGGGGCCACAGCGTTAGCCTGGCCCCACGTTGGGCGCCAAAACACCTCAAATTCAAGCGTTTCTAACATTTTTAGCATAAAGTAAAATTTTAAACTGATATATATACAGGGTGGACGAAAAGGTATGGCTTAACCTTCAGGAAACATTCCGCACACAAAGAGGAAGAAAATATGAAACCTTTCATCATACGCGAGCTACTTTTGCATACTAAGTTATTTGGCGATCGACAGGTTATAGATAATGAAAACAAATAAAAAACAGTATATACAAATTTTAGTTCGTATAAGTATTCCTTAAAATTTATTGTAAATTGCTCAAATTTTGATAGCGCAAGAATTGGTTAAAATTTATTAAACATAAGCAGTATATTTCCAACTTTACAATATGGTCAGTGTTTTATACGCGTGGCGCATGAAGTAAAATTTCGAGTTTAGAAAAGCCTGAACGCTCAGGCTTTTCTAAACTCGAAATTTTACTTCATGCTTAGTCTGGAAGTGGAAAACACTTGATAAAGGTAAATCGTTAAATTCTATTAATTATCCACGTAACGTATTTAATGAATCTTACCCCTGAAACAACGATATCATGATTTCCCGGTGAATTGTCGGTAAACCGGTTTAGATTCACTAATTTATTGAATTACGGGTAATTTACAATTCTTTATAAGTATATAAAAAAATTTACGAATCAAATTAAAGCGTATTTAGTCATTAATCAATAAGTTTAAAAAACTAAATTAATAAGCGTTCATTCTGAAGCTTAAACGAGTGTTTTCCACTCCCAGACAAAGCATGAAGTAAAATTTCGAGTTTAGAAAAGCCTGAGAGTTTGGATTTGGACGCGTAGCGTCCAAATCCAAACTCAGGCTTTTCTAAACTCGAAATTTTACTTCATGCGCCACGCGTACGAACGCTGATTCAGTGGGAAGTTTTACATTTAGATGCTTGCTATTTATTGCGCAGAACTAGGGGGCCACAGTGTTAGCCTGGCCCTACGTTGGACGCCAAAAAACCTTAAATGCAAGCGTTTTAAGTATTTTTAAACGAGTGTTCTCCACTCCCAGATTAAGCATGAAGTAAAATTTAGAGTTTAGAAATGCCTGAGCGTTTGGATTTAGACCCGTAGCGTCCAAACTCAATATGTTCTAAACTTGAAATTTTACTTCATGCGCCACGCGTACGAAACACTAATTCAGTGTGAAGTTTTCAACTTTTACTTTCTCAATTTATGGCGCCCAGCGTTAGGATGGCCCCACGTTGGGCGCCAAAAAAAATCCGTCGCCCCCCTCTTACTGCGGTACTGCATAGTGTATCTCGGTAAACGGTAAAGTGGAAAACATTTTATTGAGACGAGCAAAAAGTGTATACTTTCCTAAAAGTATACCTATTTTTGCAAAACGTTTCATACATAACATGCCGAGTTTTCAGCGTTTAGATAGCGGCATACTACCTCATAAGTTGTCGCAACGGTTTTTGTGAATTTTTAAGATCTCAGTTATTCTTAAAAATGTTTACATAAGTGTTAATTTCCAAGAGGTTCGTTAATTATCAAAATTCATCATAAATTTTCAATAATTTTTAAAATCTATCATAAATTTTTCAGAATTGCCATTAATTTGCCACCCACTTTCGTAAGAGCTGAGTCGGGATGGTATTAGCACTCGCGCCTCTGAAATTCTGAGGCGGCGATAAAAGAAAAAATTCTTCCGTTTTGAATAACCGTTGTCTTCTCAAATTGTTTTTTAGTGATACATATATTTAAAATTAGTTACTTTATACTTCAAAGATAACTAAAATTATCTGTCAGAACAAACATCATCCTTGTAAAAGTTAATTAAGACATATTCATTTATAGTACTAACGACATGCCAATCAATTAAATTCACGTGAGACGCAAAAACAAAACAAAAAATAGCCATCAACAAACGCCCATAATTCAAATTACGTAACATTCTCGCAGTCCACAACATAAACAAATTACGTTGCACAAAACGAGTCAACGCACCGCGGACGAACCGAAAAGCCGCAGCTGCGCGCGATTTTCGCCGGGCGCCTCACACGCAGGTGCGTTTTAAATTTTAAAACCGAGGCAAAAGGAGAAAGAGCGCAGCGCGCAGGTGATGGCCGAGAAAACCGGCCTCGATCGGCTCTTTCCCTATCTCAAATAAAAAAAAAGTTCACGCCCCTGACAGTGGACAAGACAAGACGCAATCTCTCCATTCCCGAATTGAGTGAGGAAATTCGTATGAAAATGAGTTTTATCATCGCGCGCATCTTTCAGGAGATACCGGAGAGAGGCTGAATAAAGAGAAGTAGTAGAATTGAGAGGCGGACAAACGCAAAAAAAAACAACTGGAAAGGTGAGTTTGTTCTATAAATAGAACGCGGCGTGCTGCTGCGACGTTGTAGCTCAGCGCGCTGCACGGTGCTGCCGGTTGATGCCTTAGCGGTGGAATGCGGGACTAAGCGACAACTGCGCGCCAATGCATCCTTTTGCAACGTGTTCTCTGTGTCGGTCGTTACAATCTGTGGCCGCCGGAACTTTGCAATTTTCTAAATAACGTAAACATTTCGTGTTTCATGAATGAACGCCGTGTTGTAATCCGATAACAATAGAGAATTGAATTCTTTCTGAACAAATTGAAACGCATGGATTAATATAATTATATACGGACATATATTACTGATTATATTAATAAAATTATACCAAAACCGCTTTCATATCATTGAAAATAGTTCAATTTGTGCAGAAAGAAATTAACATAGCGTTATTTTGATATGTTAAGTACTCTTTGCACGAAACTATTCAATTTATAATAAAACTTTAAGCCGAGTTGCATATGAATCATATTCATATGTTATCAATATGTTTTAGGGATGTTCCGATCCCAAAAAAATATCGATTATATCGTATAGCAAAATATCGTAGTAAAAGTATGGATATTCAAAAAAACAATGATTTTTTAGATTTATTGTTTATATTTATTAAATACTGCAAATTGTATTTTTGCAACTGTCATTGAAATGTTCGTGGTAATATTATCTATCTTGAGTGAAGGCAAGATAGATATTGCCACGAAAATGTTAATGACAGTTTATAACTGTTATTTATAATCAGCTAATTTATAAAAAAATAATAATACCAAATCGACTCATCAATTTAAACTTCACTTTAAATCAATGTTTTATACGCGTGGGACATGAAGTAAAATTTCGAGTTTA
Organism: Philonthus cognatus; assembly: GCA_932526585.2. Classification (NCBI taxonomy): domain Eukaryota; kingdom Metazoa; phylum Arthropoda; class Insecta; order Coleoptera; family Staphylinidae; genus Philonthus; species Philonthus cognatus. The sequence continues at coordinate 32,743,977 of OW052241.1, forward strand.
GAATAGCCTGAATATTTTGATTTGCCGGGGCGCGACTCACTTTGCTCACGCGCCCCGGCAAATCCAAATTTTCTGGCTTTTCTAAACTCAAAATTTTACTTCATGCTTAATCTGTTAATGGAAATCCTCGTTATACGATCAATCGAAAACTTATTTTGCAGTTAAATAGAGTTGGTGTTATTTTATTAATTCAAATTTAGAACAAAAACAAATTACATTATGTGTTCTAAACTTTGACGAAAAAATTGGAAAAGCTGAAATTAAAGCGAAACTATGTAAAATAAAGCTTAATGAATAATATACTAAGGAACCAATAAAATTATAAATGTTACATTTTAATGATTTTTACTTTCCCCCGTATGTAATACAAAGGGAAAGTATTGTTTTCGTGAAAATTTTCGAATCAAAAATTTTTGCGGAAATATCCGTTTTGAGGTCTCCTGAGTCGAATAAGACCATTTTTGAAAAATGTCTGTCTGTCTGTCTGTGTGTCTGTGTGCGCTGTACCGCAAAAACCGCTAAAGATATCGAGATGAAACTTGAAACTTAAGCTTTTTGTTACAATGGGAAGAACTGAAAAGCTTTTGGTGAAAATCGGAAAACCGGAAGTGGTACTTTACTCTTAGCGTTTTTCAGATTTTTTCAATAAATGTTCATCAAACAAAAAATTCTTTCAAATAAAAGTTGTAGATAATAACAAAATGAAGATGTATTGTTCACTTACTTTTTGTCATAGCACTCTTAGTTTTTGAGATATTTCAAAAGTTGTGTGTTTTATCTAGTTATTGGTGTGTGACAGTGTATGTGTCGATACAATTGAAAAAATGTTTCAAATAAAAGTTGTAGCAAATGAATGTGGACTCACTTTTTGTCATAGCACTCTTAGTTTTTGAGATATTTAATAAATAGTGTTTTTTATCTAGTCATTGATTTGTGTCAGTGTGTGTGTTGATACAATTGGAAAATGTTTCAAATAAAAGTTGTAGGTAATGAAATATTAAAGATTTTTTGTATCTTCACTTTTTGTCATAGCACTCTTAGTTTTTGAGATATTCAATAAATAGTGTTTTTTATCTAGTCATTGGTTTGAGTCAGTATGTGTTGATCCAATTGAAAAATGTTTCAAATAAAAGTTGTAGTTATCAAAAAGTTGAAGACATTTTGAAAATAATAATGCTACAAATATTTTAAAAGTGATTTAATACGCAATTTACGGGGGAAAGTACTATGATGGACACATCACCATTTTTATAATTATGTTGGAGAAAGTGACATTGTTAAAAATTATCAAAATGTGTTAATAACTGAGATAATTGGCTTAAATATTGAAAAATGGTGAAAAGTCTTGTTAAGTGATGAAAATCAAAAACATCGAGAAAACATATGTTCTCGTTTTAATTTAATAATTTAACACACTAATTATAATAGATTCTCTAAAAGTGTTTACCTTTTTCCGCTCATATACGAGGTCTGTTCAGGTAATAACCAAACTTAATTTTGTTAAGCTTTATTATTCATTTTACAGATTATTGGTCTTTGTCCCTTTCAAAGTACTTCCCTACCCTATTCATACACTTTTCTCAGCGGTGTTTCCATTTCGCAAAGCATTTCTGGATAGCTTCATTTGAGAAGGCCTCTAAGGTATGTGACGAATTTGCTTTGATATCCTCAATACTCTGAAAACAGCGCTTTTCCAGCACTGATTTCAATATCGTGTTGCAAGAACCATGAGTTGTCTTGCAAACCCAGCTTTCGTCTCCCGTTATGATTCTTTGCATAAATGTTTCATCGTCATCGGTTTATTCAAGGAGTTGCCGACAAATGTCCACTCGATCTTTCTGTTGTTAGGTCATCAAACGAGGAACAAATTTTGCTACAACTCTACCAATGTTCAAATTTTTAGTCAAAATTTGATCTAGTATAACATGCTAACCTCTTCTGCAAGTTCTCTGACAGTCAATCGGCGATTTGCACGCACCAGATCGTTGATTTTCTCAACGTGGGAGTTATCAGTTGAAGTGAAAAGCCTTAGTGGTCGAGGATCATCTTGAATTGACTGATAAACGTAGCATTGCGTACGACTCAGAGCATCATCTCCATAAGCTTGTTTCAAATGATTAAACGTTTCTGTCAACGTTTTCCCAAGTATCACGCAAAAATGTTCATGGCATCGTTGCTCCAGAAACCCGTACATTTCAAAAAATCGCCACTAACACTTAAAAACGTTGAACTCAAATAAGAATATCACGAAAACTGAACGAGATATTTTTTTTTTATTTTGGGTTTTACGTCATATGACGCCGTCATGACGCCGGAGATTAGGTCTACAGCTATCCGGGAATTTTGCCGAATCCGTTGGGAGTTCCAACCCACCGGTAGGGATCTTTAACGTGCACGCAACATCCAGGCAGTACACGGGTCCTACATGCATTTAACGTCATATCCGAGAAGACGGAGTGTTTGGCATTTTTATCCTAACCTATATAAATGCAGACAACTTGTTAAACTGAACGAGATATCAACAGCCCAAGAACATTCGGTTACAAAAGAGGTTATGCGCAAGGCAGTGCTGCCAACAGCATATCGTTAAATATCTCAGTTGGCGCGTAATTCAAATTGTTCGGTTTTTATCTAAACAGGCCTCGTATATGAAAATCAAATGTTCACAAGCTGTTTTCAATGTAGAGATGAAAATATTCAAGATTTACCAATAAAATTGATCTATGGAAAGAATTAATGTGTTACCATGTACACGGCTAAACAGGTTCAAACAAGCAGTTAATTGTGACAGTTCACTTTAAATGTAATTCAATTCAATTAACTTTAAAATTATTGCTTTTCTCAACTCGAAATTTTATTGCACGCGCCACGCGCGTAAAAACACTGATTTTGAGTAAAGTTCAAAATATACTTAACCCATTAACGGCCAAACAATTATAGAATTTTCTCTAAAAGTTGATTTTAGGTAAAATTCTACACTTCCTTTTATGATTTCTACGAATGACTTATTGTTTCACATACTGTGAATTTTTCTTTTAAATATACATAATGTATACGCTGTAAATGTAAGGCATTCGTCGATTTTGTATAAAAACGTGCAGTATGAAGTTTAGAACGAGCATTTCCACTCCCAGGCTAAGCATGAAGTAAAATTTCGAGTTTAGAAAAGCCCCGCGTAGAAAATTTGTCGAGGGTCGCGCAGCGGCCCGAGACAAATTTTCACGGGGCTTTTCTAAACTCGAAATTTTACTTCATGCGCCACGCGTATTAAACATTGAAATATTGTGAAATTAGAAATACACTGAAAATATTTTTTTTAAATGAGTAATAATCGAGATATTTAAATAACAAAATATTTACGTTTTTCTTCATACATTTTCAAGTCATGTCTAACAATATAGCATATCAAATTAACTTATTTAGTAATTTAATTAACATAAAATTAATAATGTTGCGTATATGCACCAATCGCACATAATGGGTTAATAATATATTTAATAAAAAAAAGTCTAATATGTGTATCAATAAATTTTTTGACCATTAATTGGGTTTTTTTTCAGTTATTAAAAATTATTCACAGTTTTTTTCTCAAATAACCGAAAAACATAAACAATTGTGTAAAATTAAAAATATACTGCTTATGTTTGATTTCACGTTAATAAATGTTAGGAAAGTATAATTAAATCTTGCAATTTTTTTTTATTATATTTTTTCTATGTAATTGGCCACCCGTAAGAATAAATAAATAAATAAATTTCTAAATTAATGCTTTATAATGTTTTCTCTTCACTTCATAAATTAGTATTCTTAACTATCTTTAGAATTTACATATTTGAACAGCAGGCACTTAAAAATTGCTTCCCGGTTTTTTCTGAAGTTGTGAATAACTTTTTTCTCCCCTATATTTGATTTGGTTATATGAAATTATTTCAAGGGGTTAGGGAAGAAAATCTAGAATCATTAAAAAGTAAGGGAAATTTAACATTTCAAATTGGTCGCCAGCATGTTAAACATTTGTCTACAATAGTATGGGAAACCATACCTTCAATAAAAGTATAGTTAAACATTTTTGACAAAAGTTATCAAAACTATGGTAAAAAATATGATATATTGAAAGAACCAAGAGAACGAACTTCCTTCGACTGATTTCGGTGCAGCGACACCGTAAACCTTGAAGGAAACAACGTACCAACGAACTTCTCCCAAAACAAAGCGCGCTAACGACTTTGCAGAAACCCAACTGCCAAATTCGGTGCTATTTTTTTTTCTGTAATCAAAATGACGACCTTGAGGTACGTATTGCGAAACGTTGCGAAATGCGCACATCGAAAACATGAAACAGCTGACACGTCGGTGCCGACCAAGAGGCGCCCGGCTGCCAGCGGCCAAGGTTAGGTTCGCTCACACGTGACCATGCGAGAACATATACATGTATAAGTACATATAAAAAAATGCGCTCGAAATAGACGTCGTATGTACACTCTCCTCTACGCCGAACCGTAATTGTAAAACACGCTTTTGTAGGCGGATCCACGCAATTATAGTTATTTTTAGATACGCAGCGCATTTTTTTTAAATATACTAACTATTCAGAAATATCTCGACTAAACTCAATAGTGTCCTAAAGTTTGCATTGCATACGATTAATAAATTTATAGAATCCTTCTATACTGCAATATTGTGTGCGACTATTATTGTATGTAACAATCGATCCAGATTTTCAGCGTATCTCGTATTTATAATTGTTTCTGTTTAATTAGCTTATAGTAGCCTAAAGACTTGCAACGAATGTTCAATAAAAAAAAACCTCTAAGAGTGCCATGGAAAATATTGTAGGTTAGAATTATTATATTTGACGTTTTATATGACAATTCCTAAAGCGTGTAGCCAATTTAAGTTTTAAAAAAAGATTAAATCATGGCATTCTAGAGGTATTTTTTATTGAACATACGATATATAGTTTTTCTCTACCGCTACTGACTATGCTTAAATATTTTCTTTGTTAATCGAATGTTAATTTCTAGTGGGAAATAAATGATTATAATTATATTTAGAATTGCAGTATCTAGGTTTTGAAAACTGCAATCAGAAAAATTAGAGGTAGTGAATGTGATATGTTTTTCTGTGTGTTCCTTAGCTCGATTGTGCGGGCACGCCTCTCATTCCATCTTTCGACGTGTAACGGCGTGACTATGTTTATTTTGAACGTCAGCTGAGAGAACAGCTGCTCCGACGTCAGGTGAAAGACCCACCGTGGCAACAAGCCTTTTAAATTGTCGGATTGTTGCTGGCTCGCTCGCGAGAGATAGCCTCGTCGGAATTTCCGCGCGCTGACGGCGTTTTATTGATGCCTTACTTTTGTTTGTGCGGAATGTTATCTCCGCCGCTGCATTCCTCAGCCAGCCTCTCACTCCTCACCACTTCTGATTGAATTCATGTACGAGTGTACTACATAGACACGATTTGGCTGGAAACAGCTGTTGCTGTTCTGAATGTTTCGAGAAGTAAATAAATGTTTGTTTTGTGTTGGACAAATCATTTTCATTATTCGTGTGGTAACGGCAAAATAAGATCATTAATTGACAGGGGTTTTCGTTCCTTGATTAGGCATGAAGTAAATATTTCAAGTCTAGAAAAGCCTGAAAATTTGGATTGGTCGCGAAGCGAAGCAGAGTGATTAATATAAATTTGTAGGCTTTTCTAGACTCGAAATATTTAGTTCATGCGCCAGGCGTAGAAAAACTCTGTTTTTTGACCCTCGTGGGTCAGTAAGTACAGCTCCTACTTTTGGGCAGAGGGTCGTAGGTTCGAAGCACCCTCTGCAGCCATAGATGTGCGTGAATGTGTTGTGACTACCTAAATTAGTAAGATACGTGTGTAATTAGTAAAAAAAAAATTAATTGAAAAAGTTAAAAAAACCAACAGATAGATGACGACTGTATGGCTACGAACCGAGGTTAAAAACAAAAAAAAAACTGTTTTTTTGTCAAGTTCAAAAACATACTAGGGATGTTCGATTCATATCGATATTTTGGGATATCGATAGTTTCTTGCAATATAATCGATATTCGTTACATTCGGTATTAGTTATTTATTGGACGCCATCTATTGTATTAACCCATTAAGCGCCACTGGTGAATACACGCAACATTATAAAATTTTTGTTAACCAAATTACTAAATGCGTTAATTTTGTATATTATATTATTTGACCTGACTTGAAAATGTATGAAAAGAAATGTGAATATTTTGTTATTTAATTTTTTTGATTATTACTCATTAAAAAAAAATACATCAGTGTATTTCTAACTTTACAATATTTCAGTGTTCTATACGCGTGGCGCATGAAGTAAAATTTCGAGTTTAGAAAAGCCCCGTGAAAATTTGTCTCAGGTCGCTGCGCGACCCTCGACAAATTTTCTACGCGGGGCTTTTCTAAACTCGAAATTTTACTTCATGCTTAGTCTGGGAGTGGAAACACTCGTTCTAAACTTTATATCGCACGTTTTTATAAAAAAAATCGATTAATGCCTGAAAATTTACAGTGTATACATTTTGCATATTTAAAAGAAACATTCGACATACTATGAATTTTTCTTTTAAATATGCAAAATGTATACACTGTAAATTTTCAGTCAATAATCGATTTTTTATAAAAACGTGCAAAATGAAGTTTAAAACGAGTGTTTCTACTCCCAGACTAAGCATGAAGTAAAATTTCGAGTTTAGAAAAGCCCCGCGTAGAAAATTTGTCGAGGGTCGCGCCAGCGACCCGAGACAAATTTTCACGGGGCTTTTCTAAACTCGAAATTTTACTTCATGCGCCACGCGTATAAAACCCTGAAATATTGTGAAGTTCGAAATACACTGATGTATTTTCTTTTAATGAGTAATAATCGAAAAAAATAATAATAAGTTATTCATAGAAATCATAAAGAGAAGTGCAAAATTTTACCAAAAATCAACTTTTAAAGTTAACTCTATAATTGTTTGGCCGTTAATGGGTTAAGAAATGAAAAAAGGTGTTCTAGTTAAAACTGAGCAAAACGAAAAAGTAAAAAAATACAAAGAAAAATCCCTGTAACATTTTTTTACTTTTTATGCTTGTTTTAAATATACCTACACATCCAAAAGCAAATTAATTTAGCCCATCGAGTTTTGATATGCTGTATATTTTGAATTTCACTTGCAATCAGTGTTTTATAAGCATTAACAAGTACTTTATTTATTAAGCTTTATTTTACATAATTTCAATATAATTTAAACTTATCCAATTTGTTCGTCAAACTTTAGAACACATAATGCAATTTCTTTTTGTTCTAAATTTGAAGTAATAAAATAACACCAACTCTATTTAACTGCAAAATAAGTTTCCGATTGATCGTCTAACGAGGATTTCTACTCCCAGATTAAGCATGAAGTAAAATTTCGAGTTTAGAAAAGCCTGAAAATTTGGATTTGCCGGGGCGCGCGAGCGAAGCGAGTCGCGCCCCGGCAAATCCAAATTTTCAGGCTTTTCTAAACTCGAAATTTTACTTCATACGCCACGCGTATAAAACATTGATCCAAAGTGAAATTCAAACTGATGAGTCGATTTGTTATTATTATTTTTTATAAATCATGTAATTAATTTTGTAACTGTCATTAACATTTTCGTAGCAATATCTATCTTGCCTTCACTCAAGGTAGATAATATTGCCACGAACATTTTAATGACAATTACAAAAATACAATTAATAATAAAAATAATACACACAAATTTGTTTTTGTTCTAAATTTAAACTAAAAAATAACACCAACTCTTTTTAACTGCAAAATAAGTTTTCGATTGATCGCCTAATGAGGATTTCCACTCCCAGATTAAGCATGAAGTAAAATTTCGAGTTTAGAAAAGCCTGAAAATTTGGACTTGCCAGGGCGCGCGAGCGAAGCGAGTCGCGCCCCGGCAAATCCAAATTTTCAGGCTTTTCTAAACTCGAAATTTTACTTCATGCGCCACGTGAATAAAACATTGATTCGAAGTGAAGTTCAAATTGATAAGTCGATTTGTTATTATTATTTTTTATAAATCAGCAGATTGTAATTAATTTTGTAACTGTCATTAACATACATTTTCATGGCAATATCTATCTTGCCTTCACTCGAGATAGATAATATTGCCACGAACATTTTAATGACAATTACAAAAATACAATTAATAATAATAATACCCACAAATTTGTTTTTGTTCTAAATTTGAACTAAAAAATAACATCAACTTTATTTAAGTGCAAAATAAGTTTCTGATTGATCATTTAATAAGGATTTCCACTCCCAGATTAAGCATGAAGTAAAATTTCGAGTTTAGAAAAGCCTGAAAATTTGGATTTGCTGGGGTGCGCGAGCGAAGCGAGTCGCGCCCCAGCAAATCCAAATTTTCAGGCTTTTCTAAACTCGAAATTTTACTTCATGCGCCACGCGTATAAATCACTAACTACGAGTAAAATCTTTAACTAATTGGTTAGAGTAACATAAATTTAGTATATCAATTATCTATTTTCAAATTACAAGGTGCTATGATAGACACCATCACATTTTAAAAATTTTTTTTTAGATATTATTTAATTTGTCAAATTCGTGCTCCAGACAGAACTAACAATTTGTCAATTATTGAATCGCATTATTTGCATCACCATCTTACATACATGTAATTTTTAACAATACATATTTATAAGTTTTTTCTTTTTTGCTTATCAAACAGATTTTCGACCTTAGGTCTTTCCACATATTTTCTTTCTTCTTTTTTCTCGAGTTATTTTAAAGTTAGTAAAGTGTTTGCATTTTTAGTAGTATTATTAATTTAAAAAATCCCTGAATTTTCGCTAAAAAAAAGTCCGAATTTTCCTGACTTTTCCCGATACAATACATATTTATAAGTTTTTTTTTTGTCAAACAGATTATCGACCTTAGGTCTTTCCACCTATTTTCTTTCTTATTTTTTTCTCGAGTTATTTTAAAGTTAGTACAGTATTTGCATTTTCATTAGTATTATTAATTCAAAAATTTCCTGAATTTTCGCTAAAAAGCCCGAATTTCCCTGACTTTTCCAGATGAATAAAATCCGCTGACTTTCTCGGTTGGTCGCCACCCTGTTTAACCATACTTTCGAGAAAAATATGGTTAACCATACTTAGGACAAAAGTATAGCTAAACATTTTCGGACAAAAATACGGCTAAGAATACTTTCGACAAAAGTATGGTTAAACATTTTCCGACAAAAATACTTTCGACAAAAGTACAGTTAACCACACTTTCGATAAAAATATGGTTAACCATACTTAGGACAAAAGTATGGCTAAACATTTTCGGAAAAAAAATGTGGCTAAGAATACTTTCAACAAAAGTATGGTTAAACATTTTCCAACAAAAATATGGTTAACCATACTTTCGACAAAAGTATAATTAACCACACTTTCGACAAAAATATGGTTAACCATACTTAGGGCAAAAGTATGGCTAAACATTTTCGGACAAAAATGTGGCTAAGAATACTTTCGACAAAAGTTTGGTTAAACATTTTCCAACCAAAATATGGTTAACCATACTTTCGACAAAAGTATAGTTAACCACACTTTCGACAAAAATATGGTTAACCATACTTAGGGCAAAAGTATGGCTAAACATTTTCCAAAAAAAAATGTGGCTAAGAATACTTTCAACAAAAGTATAGTTAAACATTTTCCAATAAAAATATGGTTAACCATACTTTTGACAAAAGTAAAGTTAACCACACTTTCGACAAAAATATGGTTAACCATACTTAGGGCAAAAGTATGGCTAAACATTTTCGGAAAAAAATGTGGCTAAGAATACTTTCGACAAAAGTATGGTTAAACATTTTCCGACAAAAATATAGTTAACCATACTTTCGACGCAAATATGGTTAAACAGTACCGCCCCCTTGAATACGCGGCTGGCCGATCATACCATAGAAAATCTAATTATAGCGGTTAAGGAAACAACCAAGCACCCACAGGAGTTAAGAGAACCCAGCTGATCAACCATGGGATTTAAGAAATACCAACACACTAACCAGACCACCGTTGTGAGATTCGTTACAGGACTTAAGTATTCGAAAAAATGAGTGCATTTAATTCTGGCTTCATCAAAAAGAAGGTACAAGCTTGTGCATAAGACGAATATTTCAAGAAAACACCATGTTTACAACCAGAAATCAGATAATCTAACTATGGATTTGAGCACCAGTAACATTGGAAGATACCATGGCTTTCACAATAGGAACATGGTTTCTAAACTTGCTTTACTACCAGAACGACCTCTCTCTTGTGACTATAAGCACCAGTAACATTGGTAGGAACCATATTAGTTAGGTCTGTTCTTTGGGAAGTGCGCATTTCTACACTGCACTTAGGCCTCATTGGCCCATTGTGCTATTAGTTAGGTCATCACAATAGAAATAATTTGCTTCAAAAGTACTACAGGATTTGATTAAAAATTCTAGGCATTCATATCTAAAGTAGCATAAACCTCCTATATTGTGAAGATCGGGTGTGCATTTTGGATATTTTTATGTATTCCTTTAAGACTTTGCTAATGTCGTACATTGTTCTCTTTTTATTCCTGCGGGTATATTCCGGGCCAACCCGGATTTGAAAATGCGCGCAAAAGCGAAACAGGAGCACCCGGTGAAGCGCGATCAAGCAGTGTGTTTTGAGGCCGAGTGTATTCACCCCGCGTGACGTCCGAACGGTGCGCGGCGGCGGCCGGCGTATTATCGAGCGTCTGGACGGGCGTCGCGTGACGTAACTGCGACATCAGCTGGGCGTGGCACCGACCCCGGATCCGGGTCCGGGCGTCTTCCGCTAGAGGCCGCCGTCGGTTCAGACGCCCAATTATCCCCCGGCGTCACCGTAACCGGGATATTACGTTACGTAAAAGTCAACATTGCCATGTGACAGATAATTCTGATATAGAATAAGCAAAAACACAGAATGTATACATACATATACGAGTGTGGATTTAGCACTTAATACACATTCTTATAATAAATATAGTAATACTAGGAAAGTACTATCTTTAATATTTGTGTAATAGTTTAGTTAAAATTCGATAAAGTAAACTAGACTATGGAAAAGTATGATATATCAAGGTAACATAAACAAATCATGTCTCTAAAGCACTGTCTAAATATTGTGATTCACTATCTCATATTAAACTTAAATTTGCTCAGATGTAATCAACTATATCAAAATTGAATTTGTGTTCAGTAGTCCGGCATCAGATACACACAGACGCGTTTCGGACTTTAAGGTCCTCTTCAGTGTGGTTCCGACCCAGTGCTAAGGAATACTGAACATTTCTGATTATTTCATGCCAATATGTGAAAACTATTAATGGATTCGATAAATAACGGCATCTAATGCTCCATAGTGGCATCGTCAATGACACTCTTTATATAGTAGTGATTGTATGAGTTAGGATCTTCCTAGCTGGCCATCGACCGCGAGGTGCTTCAGCCGTGTAAGTTGGGTGTTTGAACGTGTGTAACTGAGCTTGTTACTTGAGAAAATTGCTCTAAAGCGTCAATAATTGTATGCCTATGACGAATGGTACCGGTTACCCAACCAACTAAAGACCGGGCCAACGTTGCTTGACTTTCGCATACGTTGGTGCGGTTACGTAATTGGATGCACCAACCCCCGGTGTTTCTCTTTATAGAATAATGGGCCCGTTCATCAAAATGTTTGGATGTGTTTGTGATGTATATTGGTATCTAATGAACGGTACTCCGGTCGGTCTATTATATACGATTGCAAAAATCTCAAACACGTTCACGATTAACAATCTGGTCTTCAGAGAATTCCCCAACAGTTGGCTGTTAACTCCCAACTGTTGTCTTTGATGAATAGGCCCAATCATTGAATATTGTAAAGAGATTTTGTTAGTGATACTGTCTTTCAGTCAGCAGATAATTCTTTTGAGCGAAAATTTTAAAGTTCCTGTTGTAAGTTGGAAAAAAATTCGCGTAATGAATAGGTCAATAGCTCCGCGCCGCCAAGGACGCACGTACTTAAAAACCGTCGAGAAGACAACCTTGTGCGGTGGAAATATCTGCCGCTGGAGACTGTTTCTCATTCTCATTGAATGAGACCACACCGAGAAGTGAATTATAAAGCGAACCACAAAACGAGCTGATGGAATGCGTGCAGCAAGTGTCCGCGACTGTAGTTAACAGCATATCCTTTTTTCAGAAAAACTTGAAAAAAAACGCATGCATAAATATTTAAACGGTTACATTATTAATAGAATTGAAGCTAATATCATTATCTAACGAATGACTCCACTCCCTGGTTAAGCATGAAGTAAAATTTCGAGTTTAGAAAAGCCTGAAAATTTGGTTTGGTCGCGTAGCGCTACGCGCTACGCGACCAAACCAGATTTTCAAGCTTTTCTAAACTCGAAATTTTACTTCATGCGCCACGCGCATAAAACACGGATTTCTAGTGAAGTTTAAAATTCGCTACTTAGGTATGTACATTTATAAATCTTAAATAAATTATAGCATCATAATTAAATAAATTCGTATTACTATGCCATTTGAGGTTATGTATAACACGGATCTTATAACTTGAACTAGGATTACCATTTTATTAAATTATCAGTTGTAAACTAATAATAGTAATCTACTCAAATGTTTCAGTAAAACGAAAATGTTTATATTACCCTTAGTACAGTGTTAAAGCTGTATGCTAAGGGCTATTAATAAGGTAGTAAGTAAATCTTTTCGTACTTTCAGAGCAATGCCATATTCTAATAAAATATCGAATATGTGACACTCTTTTGTTGTTTTGGTATGAACCTCTAGTTTAATCAAATGCTTCATATGTTGAACTATTGAAAGTTTAACATTGATCTGCAATTCAGAGATCAACTACTTGGTCATATATATATTCATGCAACTAATACTTGCATGAATATTATTTGACCTGTAGATCAATGTCAAATTTTTATTCTATTGAAGTTACAACAATATGTCTGTTTGGAGATGAGTTAGGTCAAATACAACTGGCCTATATTGATTTTGATGTTCTCTTTACTTCCGTTTTATAGACTATTCGTTCAGTAACGAAACAATAGTTGAAAACCCATAATATTTTATAGCCAGAGTGACCCACTACTTTTTGCGAACTTTTTAGAAAATCGGTAACACACGTCCTCTCCTCTCTCGCGAACGAAGAATAAATTCCAGGGCAATCGCCGTTCGTTCCGTGCGTTCACGTTTCCACCGTACGAGAAGGCCTTGTATGGTCATGTGAACGGCGGTTTCACACGCAGGAATGCGGACCAGAAGGGCATCAATCATGACTCTCTATAACTCTCCACATGCACAAGCACCACCGTCGTCCGTGTATATCATTAATTCCGTATTTTTTTCCCCGCTGCAACCTAGAAAACACGGGAGGAATTTCGCGGAACGACCACACGGCGTTCTGCATTCCTGCAAGCTCCTCCTAGAAGAAGAAGCCGGGTTCAACCCCGGCGTTTCAACGGCCAAGGTCACATCTGTCGACTCCCGATCTACCGGTTACTATGGCAACCGGTGCTGCTACATTCCTGCCATTGCAGCGGCAGTCAAAACGACCCGAGGTGTATGTATGTGTGTGGATACGTTCCCGCGCTTATACATCTTTCATGCATTCTGGGAGCGGAGACGTACAAATACTACGGCTAATTTCGCATTCACACGCGAAGCTTAACTGTTCAATAAGCTGGTGTAGTAAATTCGTGTTTGTATTTCTGGTAAATTGACCATGATGCACTGCAGATAGTAGTAGTAAAGCTCAATAATTGATACACAAAAATGATGCAATATATTCTCCTATAGAATGAATGGGAGCAACGTCAGAATATTCAAAATCCGTTCTAAAGTCCCCCTAGGAAGGTCATCGATTAGGTAGTACTCATCATCGAATCTCGGAAACGCCAAATAAGTTTAATTATATGTCTAATTACGACGTATGTTTCTGAAGCCAGAACCTACTGGGATGCCGATAGTTTATAGATACTCTTTATCTCGACCAGCGATACTCCACATTTGTTTTTCTGCAAACTTGTTGTTGGATATATCAAGTATACGATTTTGAGATCAATGGAAGCAATTTGAGGTATCCTTCGAGGAATGGCCAAATCTTTGCTTTTCAAAAATGCTCTGATTTGAAGTTTTAATGATACCTAAACATTTACAGCGCATATAATACTACAAGATTTGATTTCTTATTTTGGCCAATCTAAATCATTATTTCCTTTATTTGTGACCAAATTATACTCTAGATTTGTTTTTTGTTTCGTTTATTCTTTTTGTTGAAAATGTCAATCAGATGACTTTGAGATATATGGCTCCCTATTTGATATCTACCGATATATGGAGCTATTTGTGATATCTACCGAATCGTTCAAGGAATTTCTTCGGCCAATATAGCCGCTTGAAATTCGGGAAAGATCCTCGTTACACCTTGTGTTTTGAGGCTCTACAGAATATTTGGAAATACTTCTTAAAACTTCTTCGGAGGAATATTTGGAAATGTTGGATAAAACTTCTTCGGAGAAACTACAGAATAATTGAAAATTTTTGTTACGTTTCTCCTGAGAATCTACAGAATATTTGGAAACTCGTGTTAAAGCTCCTTTGGAGAGTCTATATAATATTTTAAAACTCTTGTTGAAGCGTCTTCGGAGGATAAACAGAATATTTGGAAATACTTTCTAGAGCTTCCTTGGAGTATCTCCAGAATATTTGGAAATAATTTTTGATTTCCTTTATTGCCTAAGATTCCGGTCATTCCCTGCCCTTCCTTCCATTTCTAAAATGATACTCTACAAAGATTTGACCAAAGATAAAGATTTGACAAACTAAAGCATTTATCCTTTTATCTTTTCATGCAATCCTAATGCATCTGATCAAGGGGAGCCAATGCTTATGGGAGAACTGGAAATCGAGTAGAAAAGGAGAGACTATGGTCAAGATGTGGGGTACGAGTAAGACAGACAACTGTATACACCAATCACCGGTCTCGCTTCTGGATGCAGCATCCAAACGCTGTTACCAAATTTTATACAGAGACTGGCTAACTGGATATACATGAACTGTGATTTGATGTGCAAGGAAACATACATAATATAACTTGTTTTTGCGCTGGAAGTGCTACATTAAAATATTTACGCTTTTTTCAGGTTGTCGTGTTACTAATGCTATTACCTTAGTTTTTTTGTATATCTATTTGTAACTTAGCTTCTTGTTACTCATAATTGTAATAGGTTGATTTCTCTCTCACACGCACTTTCTGGATTGCAGCAACATATTTAGAGGACTGTTCTGCGGGAACCAAATTTCAACGAGCTAAAAATAACTTGTTACTAATTATAATCATCAAATTGTTTAAGTACATGCTTTTCTCCCTTAATTAAACCGCGAATACAATAAATGCGTTCATATAATACATAAATTAGATTGCATTTAAGGCGATGCGTGGGAACGAGAAAATAATTGAAGCAGCCTCAAAAAAAGAAATATATATATATATATATATATATATATATATATATATATATATATGTGTGTGCCCCCATAACTCCGTAGTAGTATTTACGATGTTGAATGGCTGTCGCGTAATATACGTACAGCTTCCTGCCGTATCGATCGGTGACGTCAGAATCGGTCGCCTTGGAAACGGAAGAGGAATCCATCGATCCGGCCCCCGTTCCGTTCTTCTGCTCTCCCCCAGACCTACTACTCTACTACGAGTATACGCCAACACACTCATTACTCCTTACAATTAAAAAAAATACATAAAAAACGTAAAAAAAATGTAAAAATGTATGTATTTTACATTTAATTACAGAAGTCCTGCAGAAATATATTTTTAAAATTTTGGCGCGCTTCCAAAGCACACTAACGAAATGACGTAATCGCTTCGTGCTCGAGCGAGATGGAATACAGGGCGCGGTCCTGAGTGCAACGCGCGTTGAACAGAGAGGGCGGGTTGGATATTCTCTCTTGCTCAACACGGTGTGTAGTATGGCATAGCCACATAGCGTAAAATGCACCAGCGTACTACTGCATACATAAATGCAACGAGTCAATAAACGCCGGTTTGCCGCGCGCAAGTCCACTAAATACTAGGATTTAAGAGCGTGTTAATAGACAAGGGGAGGCGGCTTTTTTTCATCGTTCCCAGGAATCGGTGTACGCGCAAAAAGCGAGTGCAATTAAAACGGATAAAGATGGATGCGGCATTCATGCCCCCCTTCCTTTTTGATAGTATTTGCGTAATGTGCGGGAAGGGGATCGATAAACTATGCTACAAGATGATTCTTGAAGCTACTACATATTCAGCAAAATACAGTCACCGATCTGTAAAAATATTGACTTTTGGAAGCTCTTTGTGAATTTTACCTATAAATGAACGATGTTATACGTACAGTTACATACTACCACAGCAAAATAACTGAACGAAAAAAGCTTTTGTTCCAATTGGTTTAATTACAAAATAAATTTCATCCTTGCCCTTTATTTTCATGTACCATATCCTTTCAGAGCGTTGGTTGCCATCATGGCTTCCTGTATTTTATTCACAGCTATTCTAAATAGTGTGCTTGTATTTACACCACACCAATCGCGTAGGTTCTTCATCCACGATGTCTTTCTTCTACCTGGAGTGCGTCCGCCTGCTATTTTTCCTTGCGTGATGATTCTTGAAGCTACTACAAATTCAGCAAAATACAGTCACCGATCTGTAAAAATATTGACTTTTAGAAGTCCTTTGTGAGTTTTACCTATAAATGAACGATGTTATAGTTACAGTTACATGCTACCAGAGCAAAACGACTGAACCAAAAAGGCTCTTGTTCCAATTGGTTCAATTACAAAATAAATTTGTGAGCTAGGTTATCCTTGCCCTACTTCTTCATATACAATATTCCTTCAGGACGTTGGTTAGCATCATGGCTACCCGTATTTTATTTACAGCTATTCTAAATAGTGTGCTTGTTTGTACACTATACCAATCGCGTAGGTTCTTCATCCACGATGTCTTTCTTCTACTTGGAGTGCGTCTGCCTGTCATTTTTACTTGCGTGATGATTCTTGAAGCTACTAATATTGACTTTTAGAAGTCCTTTGTGAATTTTATGTATAAATGAACGATGTTGTAGTTATAGTTGCTACCAGAGCAAAATGACAACCAAAAAAGCTTTTGTTCCAATTGGTTTAATTACAAAATAAACTTGTGAGCTAGATTATCCTTGCCCTTCTTCTTCATATACCATATTCCTTCAGGACGTTGGTTACCATCATGGCTACCCGTATATTATTCACAGCTATTTTAAATAGTGTGCTTGTATTTACACTACACCAATCGCGTAGGTTCTTCATCTACTATGTCTTTCTTCTACTTGGAGTGCGTCTGCCTGCTACTTTTCCTTGCGTGATGTTTTATAGCAATCTATACTTCTTTCCCCCCATCCTTGCCCTGACAGCTTTAAAAATAGCATACCATTATGCCCATTTTGATTTAGGTTAAGAGTCGCTTTTTTTAGAAATTCTTGGAAAATTAAAATTCTGGACGCTTTACAAAAACCAAGTTTATTATTAGGTATAAATAAAAACTTTGGAATTTGGGTTTATAGGGCATCCATAATCTTGCTTTTGAAAGTTTTGCAAAATGCACTTAACTTTAGTACACAATCACAAGTAGTTGTTCTTTAAAACACTTGGGGTTAAATAAGAATTTTTTTGAAATGATATTTATATAGGGACTTTTTCTTTTAAGTATAGATGTCCCGATAGTTAGAGCGTTTGGTAAATTTGCAGGAATTCGTTGTTTTTATAAAACGTTCAGTTTAAATTGATAAATAAGGCACTAATAACCTTTCTTCGCACTTTTATTTGAATTTTGGTAATTCACTAAAAGTGTAGAGAAAGTGCGTTATTTCTCAATTAAATTTGATCTTCACGTAACTCCCTCCATCAACTTAATTCAATTTGAAGTTTAAAACGAGTGTTTCCAATCCTAAAGTAAGCATGAAGTAAAATTTCGAGTTTAGAAAAGCCTGAAAATTTGGTTTGGGCGCGGAGCGAAGCTCCGCGCCCAAACCAAATTTTCAGGCTTTTCTAAACTCGAAATTTTACTTCATGCGCCACGCGTATAAAACACTGATTTAAAGTGAAGTTCAAAATATTACAAACGTTAATTAAGTGTAATCAAATTTTTTAAAATGCTTAGAATATAGCTCAAATTTAGAAAGCGCAAGATTTAGTAATTCGTTTTACACTTCGTCTTCTTAAAATAGTAATTCCCCGTATGTTCCTCATTAGTACATCCAATTAGAGTATGTTTTATTTTGCTACGATTTTTTTTTCCATTTCGGCAAATATTTTTTCTGGATTTTTCCAGAAAATTCCTTCTGTGCATGGTTTCCACGCCGTGCCAGCGTGTACGTGTCTTGAATCGTAAAAGGGTGTAGTAACCATGGCGACGGAAGCATGTGGCGGGAACACACAGACTCCTGGGCGTCTGCAGCCACACCCGGCGCTCTTCCCCCCCTCCGACATAATTGATCAATCCCCATTAGCCCTCGCGTAAAAGCCGCCCGCGATCGTCCGCGGGTTTTTAATTAAAAATAAATACGCGCCCCCTCCTGCTCCATTAAAAAAGCCAGTAAATTAAAACATCATAGGTGTACGCCGAGCGGGGGCTTTTAAAACACATGACCTTTACCGGCAAGTCCAACGGACCTCGATCAATAGAGGCGTCGGGGCGTCGTCCAAGGACAGAGCCGCACAACTACAGAATCTGGCGTCGCAATTGTCGCCCACAAGGTCACGCTTGTACATTAACTACCTACCTCATTAGAAATGTAATTTGGAAAAAGTAGACTAGATTTTTGTAAAAACTTCAGGTTGAACCCATCTTTGGGAGTTTGCCGATTGCACGCGGTATCGCTTGCAGCGCGCCGCTTTTATTAGGGTTCAACTAGACAATCCGGTGCGGAGTTTAGTTAAAGGTCAAAGTTCATGCAGAGTTCACCCTCTAGCGCACTAGAATACTCGTATATAGAGCAGTGCTGGTAATTGATTTCTTTTAACAATGAGTACATATACTTAAAAAAACCAAGGCCCATCACAAATTGAAAATTAAACTCACTAAACACAAAAGCAATCAATTGTGCTTTGTGACTTTTACCTTTAATAACCAGTCGACCAGAGGAAGATTTAAAAGAAACATTCGCTCTAACGTTTATTTAGAATGCTGCTTAGAATAAAGTTAACGAGGATAAACTCCTGTCACCAAAGGTGCCGCTTGTCAAAAATAATGTTTTGCTTCCTTCTTCGCAAATATGTAATAGTAGTGATTGTATTTCTTCCTAACTAACCATCGACTGCGAGGTCCTTCAGCCGTCCAAGTTGTCAAGTTGTGTGTTTGTGTGTGAAACTAATCTTGTTACTTCAGAAAATCGTCCCCATTACTTTAAAGCATCATTAATTGTATCCCAATGACGGTGCAGAACCGCACCGACGTATGCGAAAGTCAAGCAACGTTGGCCCGGGTCTGGATGGGTGACCGGTAGGTACTATCTAACTACAGACTCGGGCCAACGTTGCTTGAATTTCGAATACGTCGGTGCGGTTCCGCAATCGTATGCGCTAATCTCCGGTGTGTCAAATATGTTTCATTAACAAAACACACCTCGGAGCTTATTAGTAGTTTTGCTCAACCAATTACTGATTTACTCTTCGGTAAACTTTATCGCACGGATGACACCGGTGATTCTTGGAGAAAGGAAATAATCTTTGAGGGTATTAAGGAGAAATGAAGATTCATTCAACAGACTACGGTTAGTTATAACCAAAACTCTAAAGCGGCAAAATTCAACAGATCTTTTCGCAAATGAAGTTGAACTGAATTGTTCCGATTACTTTTCGTTTCATGGAAATTGTGCGATATCACAACGGCATTTCCGTTGAGAGATAAATATACAACCGTTCTTTTTTAAATAGTGTGCGGTTTGTCCTTGCCAACTATAAATAACTTCGGGAAAGCCCGTCAGCTGATAAATGTGTATATTTTCCTCGTGTGATATTACACTTTCACTACGTAGTACGTAAAGAGCCAAAATATATGCTCAAAATATATACGTGGGTGGATCAAATATAAAAGAGCCTTTATTTTTTAAAGAACTTACAGCATATAATTCTGATATGAAAAACGCCCTGTATATGCTTTGTTGGGAAATGAAGAGTGCACTAAATCCTGTCGAAACCCTCTAATTATCCCAGAATTGTCGTGTTTAACCGATTCAAACCCTAAAAAGGGCATTTCCTATTCTGCTACTGTTGCCGAAAGGGGGAAAGCCGGCGTTCGCAAAAATTAATATTCCGTCTAGAAAACCGGATGGGAAGTACGTGAGAAGAAAAGGCGGTGAATAATAATTATGGTCATAAATCACCGCAAGTTAGAGGGATTAATTTTGAGGCCTACCGGAAAGCTATATGTGTGCAAGACGTTACATCATTTTGCAAAAAAAAAATACTTAAATAATATTCAGTGGACAGAAAAAAGCACAGTTATCAAAACAAGCACCAAATGATCGCAAATGCTGACGACATAGTCCTACTTACGAGATCAAAAGCAGAGTTGGAAAAAGTATTTTGTGCACTAGTGGAGTTTGCAGAAAAGATTGGTTAAAGGTGAATAAAGCGAAAACCAAAAATATGGTGCTCGGGAAATCTGTAGGAGATGGAAAGAAGTATGTAGAGTGTAGAACGGAAAATTGAAAAAATTAAATTGAGCAGGTGGAGGAGTTCGAGTATCTGGGGGTAACGGTGACCTTGAATGGTCACCGTTACCCCCATATACTTGAACTCCTCCAGCTGCTCGATTTTAAATTTTTCATTTTCCGTTCCTAGCTCTACATACTTCTTTCCATCTCCTACAGATTGCCTGAGTACCATATATTTAGTTTTCGTTTCAACAAAAAAGAAACAGAAGTGCAAAAACGTGTGAAAGGGGGTAGTAAGGCAGCAGGAAGCTTAAGAGCAAAAATTATTAAGAGCAAAAGAAATCTCTAGATCAGCCAAAATGAGAATATATAGAACAGTGAGACGACCAACTATAACATATGGATGCGAAGTTTGGACAGTAACCAAGAAAAGAGAAATTAAGTTAGAGGCTTAGAAAAGAAAGACATTAAGAACGATTTTCAGAGGAATGTACGAAGAAAGGGCTATGGAGGAGAAGAACAAACAACGAGATCGACGAAATGTATGAAAAACCAAGCATAAGTAGATACATAAAGGCATAAAGTGCAAGATGGCTAGAACAAGTGGAACGTATGACGGAAGGTAGACATGCAAGAAGAGCACTTTTGTAGGAGGAGGCGGAAAGAAAGGAAGAGGAAGACCGAAGAAAAAATAGTTGGAAGCAGATCTAGCAGATGTAAGAAAAATCAATACAAATTGGAGGAAAACAGCACAGAATCGGGAGGAGTGGAGGATTATAGTAAGAAGCATTGAAGAGCAAGACATAACCTAACAAAACAACTCCTGGGCCTTTAAGGCATGTTGTACTATTTATATATAACGAGTATACACTCGTATAAACTGTCGGCATCTCGGTTGCTTTGAAAAATAAATTACATATCTTAGATTATGTCATACGAAACAGTAAATCTTGCAAACGTCAAATACATTTAATTATATGTCATTGGGTAGTGTCACAGTGCTGATTTTAATTACGACGTTTGTTTCTGAAGTCAGAACCTACTGGGATGCCGACAGTTTATAGACACTCGTTATATATATTAAAATCTTAATTATCATTATATTAAAAATCAGATTAATATAATCCTGAAACAAATAATAGGCTCGTTAATCAGAGACAACAGTTGGGAGTTTACTGCTAACTGTTGGGGAATTCTCTCATGACCGGACTGTTAATCGTGAAGTTGTTTGGGATTTTTGCAATCGTATAAAATAGATCGATTGGTGTTTACGATCGGTGTTAGAGTAATGGCCGGAGTACCGATGTTGAATGTTAAACATTTTGATAACCGGGCACAATATTCTTTGATATTAGGTGAACAAAGTCAAATATACTTCATTGGTCGGGAGAAACTTTAGTTCTAAAATACTCCTTGTCAACCTTATCGCCATTAGTTTGGTGGTTTTAATCTCTGCAGTGATATTTCCTAGTAATTTATCAGTAGTATCAGGTCCTGTTCGCATTAATTTTCGAAGTGACATTTTGAAGCGAGATCTACAACTTTTTGGGATCTACTTTGATGCATATCAAAAAAATATATTGCTAGATTTTTTTGATATGTATCAAGGAAGTTCCCAAAAAGTTGTAGATCCGCTAGAATTGATATGATCTGATATCTTGAAGATCTGCATCCACAGCTTGCAAATGGTATCGACTTTCTAACATTTGTTCATTATCCTGTTTTGGAAGCAGCAATCCGTGAATCACACAAGCTAATATACACTTCCACGAATCTCGAGACATACATAATCTCTCGAATTCGTTTTTTTCACAGCTGACCGACTGGACAAAACGCCGAATGTGGTTAATCCGGTCGGCTCGTTATTTAGGCTCGCGTCACCGTCTACAAGTCTATTTTCGTACGTGCACACGCCAGAGCGCTCCGGTCTCCATCTCTGCCCGCGAGGAAAACAATCATTTCATAACAACCGAAGCGTAAACAAAAACGAAATTGTTAGGTAAGCGAGGGATTTAAACCGCCTAATTAAAAGGATGCACCTGTGTGCCGGCGTATTAAAAAAAATTAAAACAAAGAAGAACTCCTCCTTCTCCTCCTCCTCGGGTTTCAGGTGAGCGGCCCAATTAGTTCTACGTCAGCCAGCCGAGACCTTCATGGTCTGTACTCTCATCTAAACACGTAGTTACATTCTAAAATCACAGGGTTCATCATCCTCCTCAAGAATATATATACATACATACAAGTATTGTTGCTTAATATATATTATATGATCCCGAAAAAATATCAGAGTCTAGTGTTGTCCTAGATAACAGACAGCACTATTGTATGCTGTCATATTATACAAAAGTAATAGCCCGAATGGCACTTTTGTACAATATGACAGCATACAATAGTGTAAATGTATTGCGTATACCGGATATATATGCTTAAAAAAAATTCCCTGTATAACAACTGCTCTTCATCCAATTTTATACATTTTACAGGTTATACCTAAAAATTCATCCATTTTCTGCACAAACCAAGTTTTATACCGTGGAATAAGGTAAATTCCAGATTTACAAACAACCTTGACTCGGTCACAATCTGCTGCTGCGCCGAGCGGCGAATGGCGGGAAACCGTCTGAGGATCGGTTCACACATTTTAACAAAAGCATGAATATGTAAATAGTCAGTATAATGCATATAAGACCAATTATTAAATATATTTAATTAGTTCACAAGTCTGGGCTAAGATTTTATGGAGTGAAAAATCGCCAACTAGTTTCGGTCTAATGCTCAAGACACACAATCACAGAGAGGAAGGGAAAGCGTTTTAAGAATTTTAAATTCCCCTCAATGAATTGTAATTAGGATACAGTCAGTTTAAAGGTGAAAGTAAGTAAATACTTTTATCTGCAAAATATAATTTTTTATTTGGTATCTTTAAAAAAACCGCGAGTTTTATTTAATGTTCCCGAGTGTAGAACATGTGGGCGACGCGCGATTTTTATATCAAGAACAGCAACCATATGTTTCCTGCGGTCAGTAAACGCCCGGTTGATACGGAACCCCGTAGGTGTCAAGCTATTACAACTTATCATAGGTAAGCGACCGGCACACATATTCAAACAAACACTTTAGATAATCAACTGAAAACGTTATCATAACATTTAGACCTAGCACAACAATTATGATTGTCGTCGGCCGGCTTTGTGTGCGCGTTCCATAAATGAAACGGATGGGAGAGGACAGCAGGATGTCTTATCAACACTTCCTTTAAATTTTCTAATTTAACAACATAATGGTCGGCGACTTCACTTCTGTGCTCCAATCAAAACGCCGACGACGATGACGGAGAGATCTCGCACATCCAAAGTTGTATGTAAAATAGATTAACCAATAAAAATAAGCGGATGCAGAGTGTGGGCATCTCTCATTCCATTCATTCATTGAAAAATCCAGATATCAATTAACTAGTGTCAAGGTCCGCTCATTCATACACGTCTTATCCGCGAATATCGTTCCGGGATATTCACAAGTTTGGTAATCAGAATATTATTGTGCGTCCGTGACTTTCCCAACGTACGCACCAGACGGTGGGATTTGGGTCAGGGTATTTTTGAGTTGGTGTTGTTACAATTTCTTTTCGCCCGTAGACAGCCTTGGTATTTATTAAACCGTCCCTCGTTCAAGATTTTTATTTCTCGCTGAATGTGTGTGTGTTTGTAAGAGAGTGTAATTGGCGAGGGGAAAACCTTGCAAGGCCGCCGATACGTCAAGCCATTCATGAAAAGGATTCTATATATTCCGCGACTTTGTCGCAATTAGTCATTTTTCCACAGTAGCGGTTTTTAAATTGAGTTTGCCTTCACGCAATCCATTAAAGTTATGTAAATATTACTAACAGGATTGTGTAACTAACATTGTTTTTTTAAATGCTCATAAACGTATAAGAAGGTGACATCGTCTTCCTATTCAGACTTTTTTTATAATATCACTACATTATTAGATTTGAGTTTGCATTTTGGACAGCAAATTTATCGGATTTCACCATTGTCATATGATGATCCTGTGAAGTATGATCTGAATGGGTAAGTGGAGCATACCCGGAAACTTTTGAAGGAACCATCTGGTATACAGACGGGACCAAAAATACAAAAGGAACCGGGGCTGGAATCTATGGAAGCTGCAACCAGAGCAAACAATTTGTGTTTGCTCTGGTTGCAGCCTCCATAGATTCCAGCCCCGGTTCCTTTTGTATTTTTGATTGCTCTGGGGAAGCATGCCTCCCTCTTCCAGGATGAAATAGCCGCCATTGACTGGTGTGCTCATCACATAATGGAATCGGGACACATCAAAGGACCAATTACCATTATGTCAGACAGCTAGGCAGACCTAAAAGAGCTTGCCGATGGTGCAGTCCAGGCTGGTTATGGCCTGCATAGATAGGTTGGATGCAACAGTAAAAACACAGCTAGTATGGATAGCCAAGGACCAAAGAATTAATAGACACTTGGGGGCCGAATTGCTGGCTAAACAAGGGGCATCAGGGGAATATATAGGACCTGAACCCGATTTCGGAATACCTTATGAAACCGGAAAGAAAATAATCCGACGCAAGTTGGCAGAGAAGCACAAAAAAGCATAGCACAACCAAAAGGGAATGAGGCACACAAGACTCTTCCTAGATGGTCCGGTACCTAACAGCACATTGACGCTGTCAGGACTAAGCAGAATGAAACTACAAAAAACACAGGATTAATCATTAGAACCTGTGACTTAAATAAGCACAAACATAGGATGGGAATTAAGAAAAGCCCCTATGTCTCCCCAACACCTACTGTGTGCATGCGAAGCCTATAAAAGGCAACGCACGGGGCAATTGGGGAAGCCTGTGCTTCCTGATATAGAGCTCAAAAAAATCGCCTGGCTGAAACTCCTGAACTTCATAGAAGACACAGGAGTACACAATCCAGAGGCGCACAAAAAGACCACGGAGACCGCAGTGTAGGGACGCTAAGCGACACCACCTCATGTGACAAATGAAATTGACATATGATCACCATATAATATACGCGGCGTGGATGTCAAAGCAGCAATATCCAATATCTATGTATTATTTTGTTTTGAAAACTGGTTAAAGTATAGGACAAAGAATGGCGTTTTCATATATTTGAAAGTACATATTATCTACATATTGTTGATTTATTATCTGAATTTACCATCTGCTACAGACAGCATGATCATCAGTTTATCTTTTGAATCAATGTTTTTCTTAGAGTTTCAAATAACATACATACAGAGAATTTTTCTTTCAGTTATACATATGCATACACTGTACATTTTACGACATTTGTTGTTTTTTTTTTAAGATTTCAATTTGAATCTTTAAACGAGGGTTTTCCAATCCCAGACTAAGCATGAAGTAAAATTTCGAGTTTAGAAAAGCCTAAGAATTTGGATTGGCCGCGTAGCGAAGCGAAGCGGCCAATCCAAATTTGGCTTTTCTAAACTCGAAATTTTACTTCATGCGCCACACGTATAAAACACTGAAATATCGTAAAGTTTAAAATATACGGCTTTAGCAATCAATATAGTAGTAGATGTGAATAAAACTTGAGTCAAATTCTGCGCTGAACAAATTGTTTAAAACAGTGATTATAGGCCACCCAATAACTCTACCGTATATTAGGTTGCCTATAATCGTTGTTGTATGTGTGTGTTTTTTGAACTTCACTGTAAATTAGTGTCTACGCGTGGCGCATGAAGTAAAATTTCGAGTTTAGAAAAGCCTAATTTGGATTGGCCGCTCCGCTTCGCTACGCGGCCAATCCAAATTCTTAGGCTTTTCTAAACTCGAAATTTTACTTCATGCTTAGTCTGGGAGTGGACAACACACGGTAAAAGCTTCAAATTAACCGCTTTGAAACAACGAATTCCCGCAACTTGAAAAAAAAACGCTGTAATTATCGGGATATGTATACTCAAAAGAAAAATGCCCAGTATATGCAACTTCAAAACATGGTTTGCATTCGCAACATGACGAGAGGCACACCAACACTCGCAAACACACGTATTATATGTTATTATCCCGAGAGTCTGGAATGTGGTACATATATGGTTATGATGTAAGCCGGAGCTGAGTCACACCAATCGGCTAGTCTAGAATCCTCACCCACCTGAACAGCGCGGAACGAGTCTTTTGCGGTGTAGTAAACCATTTAAAGAAATAAATCATCTAAGAGGAAACCAAAATCCCGAAAGAAAAAACTGTGGATATAACTTTCGATATGACAATTAGGAAGTTTGTTTTGCTAGCATCTATAAATCAAGGAACCCTCGAACTGCATTTATTACCACAGGAGGGGGAGTATTAGTATCCAAAGACCTTCATAATTTCATAAATTAAGAAAAATAAAGAGAATAGTATTTTTAGGAGAGTTTTTGTTGGTATCTAAATGATAGCATTCCAACTAAACAATGTTTATTGTTTCTCTATACCGGATTCAGCAAAAAAACCTCAATGAAAACAATTTCGAACCGATAAAATACCCAGTACATAATACATTTTATATCGTTGCATGTTAAATAGCAAAATTAGACAGGAATGTCGGTCCGGTCACGCGAACACCGCTGGAATTCCTCCTCGGCTCACTCACTCACACACATAGCAGCAACAACATAGCCGATCCCACTTTCTACACTCGACGTAGTAATCGGAATCCGGCATTTTTGAAATGCCTCTTCGCGTCCATGTTTTCAATTGCGCGCATACGTACACACCGGGGGGAGATCCATCGCGAAACGGGGAATGTAGGAAGTCTTTATCGTTTCGCAAAGCGTTACAGCGCGGTTTTGCGCCACACGCTTCTAAAAATAGCCGCACACCATCGTGCACACCAGACCGAGAGATGAAACAAAAGAAGTGAAACTCGCGCAACGGCAAAACCGTTTTTTTTTTGTTTGATGGTGGAAAACAAGAAGCACGTACTTGTACACCTAGGTCGTGTGATGTTCGATTTTGATCTTCGTAAAGTCATGACCAGAATGTCAAACATGATTTTGACATTCCAAAAAGATGATCACAACATGAAAGATTTCCATCGTCAACAGCTAATAATCAAAAATACGTAAGATTCTGAAACAACCAATCAGTCAAAACATGTACGATCTTGGTCTTCAGAGATTTATGAACACAACTAGGTACCAACAACACCAATCTGGTCAAGATACCACCTTATAAGTTGGTTACTTTGATTGGTCTTCCTGGAAAACTTAGGACTTCCATTGTATATAATCTAATTTTTTAAAGAATACAATGGAAGCCAATTAATTAAAAGTACTATTTATTCCTCTATTCAACATGCATAAAATGAATCTATTCTTGAGAAGTTATTTCCAAATTTTACTTGTGTTAGGACCATCCGCCTGTTGTTCAACATTAAACATATATTATTTCAGAAAGTGTCCTATCTTCAATCAAATTCTTTGTAAAGAAACTCCTTTTATTATTAAAACATAACTTAGTGGTTAGTATGATTTTATGTACTAGGGTATAGTACCTAAGTGGATAAAATTATACTAGCCACCAAGTTATGTTTCATCAAAAAAACGGAGTTTCTTTACAAAGAATCTGTGTAGTCAAATAACTTTTCTTAAAGTCTAGAAAAAAGGCAAAGATTCTACAATGAAGCAAATTAAGATGGTCTAGACCGATACATCTGGCCGGCGCTCCTTTTTTTTGATGAAACATAACTAAGTGGTTAGTATAATTTTATCCACTAAGGTATAGTACCATAGTGGATAAAATCATACTAACCACGAAGTTATGTTTCATCAAAAAGGAGTTTCTTTACAAAGAATCTATATAGAGTCCAATAACTTTTTTTGAAGTCTAAGAAAAAGGTAAAGATCCTACAATGAAGCAAATTGAGATGGTCTAGACCGATAAATCTGGCCGGCACTCATTTGTTTACCTACATAAATAGCCCGGACTGGAAAGTAAAACCACTGGCGTCATCGTCTCATTTCATTTCCGAATCCGAATTCGAATTGTGTCAGGCGAACTGCCCGCCGAGTGGTACAAGCCTGTGTGTGTGTGGGAATCGACGAAAATGTCGCCGCGCCGCAAATAGAGCCAAAGTCTAGACATGTGATTCGCTATTTATACCGGAATATCAGCTGAAAGAGCGCGATCGGCCGCCTTATTATGAGTCACACACGGTAGGCAATTGAGCAGGAGTTGATTGAGGTTAATGTTTCTCGATGTCGGTGGTCACTTACCTTGCTTAATTTTTCGCCTTCGTGGTGCGGCAGCAGCGACCTCAGCGATTGGAAACCGTTGTTGATGCTCTGCATCCGCCTCCGCTCGTTGCTGTTGGCGATCTCCCTGCGGATCCTCTTCTCTGCCTCCATAGTCTGCGTTGGTGGCTCACCGTCGTCTTTATCTACAATACTAACAAAAAAACACAAATATATTACTAAAAGAACTTTTCGAAACATTTCATTTTCTGCGTGATTAATAGCCTTAGATTTTAGCTCTGTTGAGCCGTCAAAAAATGGTGGATATGAAAACGTGAACTATAAAGGTTCCGTCTCTTATCTCTTCTAGTATTTTGGTCCTGTGCAACTTTGCATTGTAGAATTTTTTGGTTAAACAGCTTTCATGAAGTTAACCTTCTATGATCTGTAGATACATAAGTTGCGGAGTTGTGGATTAGTATCTGCACGTTAGATACTAATCTACAACTCCGCAACTCATGTATCTACAGATTATAGAAGGTTAACTTCATGAAAGCTGATTGACAAAAAATCCCACAATGCAATGTTGCACAGGACTAAAATACTAGAAGGGATCTATAGATAAGGGATCTACCATCCTTTAATCAACTAAACTAATTACAGCATTTTCTTACTGTATACGAATATATTGGGTCCGTTCATCAGAGACAACAGTTGGGAGTTTACTGACAACTGTTGGGGAATTCTCTGATGACCGGATTGTTAATCGTGAACGTTTGGGATTTTTGCAATCGTACAAAATAGACCGACCGGGGTACCGTTCATTAGATACCAACAACATACATCACAAACAAATCCAAACATGTACATTTTGATGAACGGACCCATTGACAATCTGAAGATAAATAAAACTATTTCCAATAGAGCTAATTAATCAACTGAGTTACTCTAATTTATTGGTCAGTCAATAGTCTGCCTCTTTATATATCTAAATCAACATTAATTACATTGGATCTTTAAACAATTACATCACATCCTGGATGGATGTATGGAAATCGTCGACACTCTGAGAGTTTTAGCCGGGGACCGGCTGACGTACACGTTTTCTTCGGTATTCAGGTCGCGGTGAGTCCGGCCGCGAGCCGCTGTTTGTGCCGGTGATTATGTTTTCCCGCGCCGGGTTTTATGGAAAGGAATGAATGGAACATATGACAGGCAGGCCACGGGCGAACGAGCATTTGCACCATTCGGTGACGTTGTTGTGTGTGTGTGCTAGCTGGCTAGAGAGCTATCGGAACCGACAGATCAGCAGTTTCAGTCCTCTCTCTCACAGCCGATTCAACATCGTATCGGAATCGGAATTAACCTTTGCTACAACCGATAACAGCAAACACATACACACAAGCAGAGTTAAATTATTACAGCATTTCGATACAAAGAAATTCATAAAAGATTCAATTAGTTTCGATAAAATTAGTATCTTCTTTAAATAATGATCCTACAAACGCGAAAAACTCGTACTTCCAATATTTTTATTCAAAATCCATGATACCAAACAATTTCCAAGGTTTTCATTTAATATTGGATCGAAACCAATCGACTTAATCACTTAACATTCGATAGAAATTGTTCATCGAGGAATGTATTAAATCAAATAATCCATAGAAACTGAAGATAACGTCGATATTACACAACAACACATGTTTTTGTATTCTGATGGTAATACAAGTTAGGGTTCCGAAATATGATGATTATATGCTGTACGATCGTTTAAATCCTGGGTCTCCAAACTATCTTCTTCGCGGGCCACAAATACAATTCTACATAATAAAGTCGGCCAAGATCCGATTAATTTTATAAAATTATGAAAAATTTAAGGAACAATTGTTACAATATTTCAAAGTAGGCGGCATTTTTTTTTCTACGGTTGCCCAGAATGCTAATTGACAGATGGAATAAATTTAAGGTTATGGTAAACTATGTGTTAACTGTCAGTAATGCCAATGTAATTTAAAATTCCAAGCTTACTCTAAATCATGTTTTAAATTATCGCACGGTAGATACCAAAATATCGGATAAATATCGATATTTATCCGATACATATCAACTTCTTGACAATTATTCTTGTTCATAAATATTAATATTTATATTATTTATTAATTATACAGGGAGTTTTGCATTTAAGTATACATATCCCAATTACAGCAGAGATGCTGTAAATCTTCAGACTTTGGTTGCTTCTTAAACGAGTTCAATTTGAAGCTTTAAACGAGTGTTTTCCACTCCCAGATTAAGCATGAAGTAAAATTTCGAGTTTAGAAAAGCCTGAAAGTTTGGTTTGGTCGCTCCGCGAAGCGGAGCGACCAAACCAAACTTTCAGGCTTTTCTAAACTCGAAATTTTACTTCATGCGCCACGCGTCTAAAACCCTGAAATATTGTAAAGTTCACGGAATGCTACTAAAGCAGTATGCAAAAGACGTATATTTTGAACTTCACTTACAACCAGTGTTTAATACGCGTGGCGCATAAAGTAAAATTTCGAGTTTAGAAAAGCCTGAAAGTTTGGTTTGGTCGCTCCGCTTCGCGGAGCGACCAAAACCAAACTTTCAGGCTTTTCTAAACTCGAAATTTTACTTCATGCTTAATCTGGGAGTGGAAAACACTCGTTTAAAGCTTCAAATTGAACTCCTAAAAACCAACGAATATCGAAATAATTACTTCGTATGCATATGTATACTTTAAAGAAAAATTGATGCAATAGGAGCATCTTCCCAAATACAATTTAAATTGCAATATTTAGAAACATTTTCACAATTTAAATATGTAAATTACGAGGTTAGCAGGCTTTTAATTTTCTAATCTATTTCTTACTTCTTATTGCACCAAGCCATGCAGAAAAATGTCTCTAAAGTGCCGCTGTTGTTGCATTAATTGTTAGAAATTCTTCAATTAATTCAAAAACTGCAACTGCGAAAATTCGAGAAGCGGAGGAATTCCCGGCCACACGGAATTTTAATGGTTTTGTGCATTACATAAATATCCAAGATATATATCGTAGTTTATAAAAATATCGACATATATTATGATAAATATCGTGATATATATCATCCGCATTCAGTATGCTCTTAAAAACTGAAACACTCACACAAGAACGTAGTTTATAAAAATATCTATATATATATCATGATAAATATCGTGATATATATCATCCGCACCCAGTATGCTCATAAAAACTGAAGCACTCACACAACAATCGGGTTCGTAAAATATTATTGTTAAGAAAGAATGTTTACAAGGAGAAATCAACTAACTCGTGCCAAAATGCACACATAAAACCTCCAATCCACGACCATTAACAAATTAATTGCATTCGTCGTAAACTTTCTAATACACCAACACATGTCTAGCTGTAAAAAAATATGTATCAGCTTACAGGCAACAGCTGTTCAGAGTTCGTACACTTATATATACACATTTTCAACGGAAGCAAAAAATGGAAAACCCACGTCGTTTCTTAGCCCACATTTCAATGCCCAACTAACGGTACATAACCGGTGTGTGTGAGTGTGTAAAAATATGCATTAGTGAATCATATAGTGTCAAAGACACGCCATTCAGTTGTTGTATGTGCATTGACGCCGTGTTAGGGTAATTAAGCGGCTAATTATGGACACCCCAATCGTCGCTCGAGCGAATTTGATTCGAACAGTTTGAACTCTGAGGACGTTTCCTCCTCCTCGTGGCAGTTCCCTCCCTGTTGTTGGATGATAAATGGGTTTTCGTTGTTCGGGTTTCCTTAAATCGATTGATTGAACAACGAAATATTTCTGCTTAAAAGTAGAATTCATTAAATATATAGTTATAAAGGCTGTTTTTTTAGAAGTATAGAACTTTTTTAAATAAAACACATAAAAATCAATAAAACAACATATGTTTTGGATTTAAGAGGTAACCAATGTAATGGCATTTCATGTTTAAAAATTATTTTGGGCATGTGACCTCGGCGATTGTGTCTTAGATGAACCATTCCATTCGTTCAATTTTTCATAACTTTTTCCAATGGTTCTGGGCTAATCTCCCCAATTACGCCGCCGAAAGTTGACTTCTAAGTCTTTAATCGTTGCTGGTTTATCAGCATAGACCAGTGATTTGCCCTACAAAAAGTTCAATGGGATCAAGTCACATGATCTAGGCGGCCAATTAGTAGGCCCTTGTCTCGAAATAATTTGAACACCAAGCTTCTCTCTCAACAATGTGAGGGTTTCACGCGCGGTGTGGCAAGTTGCGCCGTCCTGTTAAAACCATTTAGTTCTCAACACATTTGCATCGCCGTTGGAGATCGAAAAATTTCGAATCATTGACCTGTAGCGCTCGCCATTGACAGTAACATTGGGTCTGTCTTCATTGTTTAAAAAGTAGGGCCCAATGATGCCTCCAACATGCAATCCACACCACATAGTAACACAATTGTGCTTATTTACGAGTCTATTCAGCCAAAAATAAGCCTCATCACTAAAAATTATTTGGCGGTAAAAATCAGTAAATGGGCGAAGTGCTCTTTAAGTTTAATGCACAGAGCGCGCATTTTGGAAACAAATGTTCACATTTTGTAATCGTTGCTCGACTGCAAGCTTTGGCATGATAATTTACCAAAACTTATTGAATAAAATTGCCATCAACAGCTTCCTATTCTGACGTTGGTTTAACAGATATTGATGATTAAAGTTCTATACCTCTAAAAAAATCACTCTTTACAAAGTTAAAATCGTGTTTCATTTTGTGTGTTATTCGTTATACATCATAACGAACATTCTACTTCGTTATACATCATAACGAAGTAGAAGCCTCCACAGTTAACAGTTTCAAATATATAGTAAATTAATAACACTTAATATACTTTAAGTTTACAACGACTACTACAAATTTGCAATCATATTGACTGATACTTTTTTTAGTACAGTTTTAGCACAGCCCTTTGATCATTCCACTCGCAAGTTTTTGTTTAAACTTTTTTAAAACAGGTAATCATTAGATGTGACCTTTATAATAATTGGAGGTATTTTTACGATAGACTCCAACACAATTTAAAAATAATTCTTTAAAACTTTAATTGGTTTCCTGTTGTTGTTTCTTCAATGCCCATTCGAAGGATCAACAATCGCTCGAAATGGATTCAGCTTTAATTATAACGAGATCATTTATTATGTTTAAAGTGGAGAAACGCATGGGAGTAGATTGTACGCTTCGGAGATTCCTCTTGCTCTAATTTAACACTTCCTGGACAGTCTAGACGGATAAATGGTGAAAGATAGACGGATAACTGGTGAAAGACGGACGAGATTATATCGAAAGCGCGTGTGGCACAAATGGAAACGTTGCTTTCAGAACTTTCGGTCTGCATTAATAAAAAAAACGGGAGAAAATTTGATTAAAACACCCTCAATGCATATAAGCATCAATCAAATTTTTAACAAAATCTGTCATTTCCATCCACAGAAACACATCTCTGGGAAAGTCCACTCTGCATTTAAATTGATAACCTTGGTAGGTAGTTAGGTTCTTTCGGCAAGTCATCTTTTTGGAAAAAAATATGATGCCTCCACTTTTACAAGACAACTTTTCTAGGAGTATCCAACACACACAAGAATTGGCGAATCAGATGGATCTCTAAGAGTCAGAACTCTCGGCGGAGGGCTAGCTCGTAACTGAGTTATGCAATGCTTTTGAGCTGACTCACTAAACCAGCTCTATAGAGTGAGTCAGTTCTTGTGAACCAGCTCACTGAAAAGAGCCATTTCGCCCATCTCTATACCAAATGAATTTTCGATTTTACACCGACTTTTCTTGACAAGCCGGTGTGGACGAAATTAGTCGGTCCTAAAGAAAGTGATTTTCTATTGGGAGGATTTAAAAGCTAATATGTATGTACAGTACTTATCTCCGCTTCCACACGGCAAGAAATAGAATTTTAACGCCCCAGACCACGTGGCAAAACGTGCACATAATCGGGCAACACACTACTTTTTCAAGGATATTTATTTACATAAGTTATCGGCTGTTTGCGTGATTTCCTTACTCAACTCTCGTGGCAGTGGCCGAGTGGCTTTTTAAAAAGCAATCAGTAAACTTCTGATAAAAATACTCTGGCAATGCACCCAAAAAAATAGGGTTCCATTCTGTATTATTTAAGATGCAGCTGTAAATTTTTGATGGGTGGGTTATCTCACGGGATGTAACATTTAACAAAAACAGCCGACTCTCGGACCTTGAGCTATATCCGTCCGTCCAGACGCCGGCTATATGCGCTATATATTACGTCGTCCGGGCGCCACGTTGCTGCCATTTTACATGCACATTACACACCGTATGGCTTCGAATTTGTAGTAAATACTTGAACTACATATTATAGTTATATTCTTATAAAAATTCCAAAAGCCGTTTTTCCAACGTGATTTATTTATACACTTTGCCATGACCCGTATTTTGTTACAAGCGGCGAATGCACTATAATCGTTGTATGAATTGTATTATAAAAAGTAGTTGATATTTACGACACTTGGACTTTATACTAATGACGTTGTCCTGTCTTGAATTTAATATATTTGAAAAAATGTAATTAAATGCTAGGCTTGTGAACTGTCTTGATGAACGGAACAAATGAATTAATGTATAGTGAGAGGAGGATGTTTATATACTGCCTTTCAAAAAAATCAGAACACCAAGTATTTATTGCACGATTTTAATAAAATTTACACAATTTGATCATGTAAACGAACTGTATCGATGATAAAAAAATCAACTTGAAAAACAAATGAATAAAAATTAATAATGTGTTGGGCCTCCACGATTTCCCAAACACTCGTTAACACGTCGAGGCATGCTAGAAATCAGGCTGTCAATATCGACTTGGGGTATTTCATTCCAAACTTCGATAATTTGACCTCTAAGTTCCATTACAGTGTTAGCGGGGCGCTGTAAGTTACTTATTCTAACACCTATCATATCCCAAACATGTTCTATTGGCGATAGATCTGGAGAACGAGATGGCCAAGGTAACAAATTGATTTCGGCACTATAAAAAAACTGTCTTGTAATGGCCGCTGTGTGAGGTCGAGCATTATCTTGCTGAAAAATGGGGTTCTGCAAGCCATTTACATAGGGCACTAACACTGGCCGTAAAATGTTGTCAATATACCGAATCACGTTAAGACTTGCTTCTAAAAAAACTAGAGGAGACCGACTACCATATGCTATCGCCCCCCAAACCATAACTCCCTGTGTAAGAGCCGTATGTCTTTCAACAGCAAATTGTAAAATTCTGCGTTCACCGCGTCGACGTCTCACTCTTCTGCGACCATCATGAGCCCATAAACAGAACCGAGACTCATCGCTGAAGATAATGTTATTCCATTCATGGGTCCAATGTTGTCTTTCCCTGCACCAATCAAGTCTTGCTCTGCGATGCGGCGGAGTAAGAGGTAGACACAATTGTGGACGGTAGGATCTTATACCAATACTGCGGATTCTTCTGTAAACAGTAGCCATGGATACTCTTTGGCCATTTAGAGCCAACCAGTCATTTCCCAATGCCCGCGACGTTGTAAATCTGTCCCTTAAAGTTGTAAGACGAAGAGCTCGATCTTTACGCTCAGTGGTGCTTCTTGGACGTCCTGATCCAAGTCTACGTCGATTCTCCCCAGCTTCGGACCATCTAGACCAGCAGCGTACGATCACCGATACACTACGGCCTACCCTTTCAGCAATAGCACGAACCGAAAAACCCGCTTCTCGCATTCCAATAATGCGACCCCTTTCAAA
The DNA here is from genome assembly GCA_932526585.2 of Philonthus cognatus. Classification (NCBI taxonomy): domain Eukaryota; kingdom Metazoa; phylum Arthropoda; class Insecta; order Coleoptera; family Staphylinidae; genus Philonthus; species Philonthus cognatus. The sequence continues at coordinate 32,780,793 of OW052241.1, forward strand.
TTCACTTAGATGATGATATTGTGCACGCCGACGAACACGGGGCATCTTTTTATGTTTTACAAACTGAAACGTCAAACTACTCAGAGGCTACTTGGATATTAGAAGCAATTACATTAAAAAATCAGCAGCTCTTCATAATGGTGAAATCAAGGAAAAATACCATTAAATAGTAACCAAAACAATTGATTTTTTGATCATCGATGCAGTTCATTTACATGATCAAATTCTGTAAATTTCATTAAAATCGTCCAATAAATACTTTGTGTTCTGATTTTTTTGAAAGGCAGTATATTTGGTATGGATATTTAGGTTTCTAGGAATGCAGAATTTATTTAGGAGCTCTAGGTTATAGGTGTCTGCAGCGAATTTTTCGCTGAGAGTTATTATGCGTTGGGAGATTGGAGTTACTTGGGTACTTTCGTAGAGGATGTTGTTTGAGGAATTATGAAGCGGATTCGTAGAGCTGATCTTTCGGCGACTTGGATGTGGTGTGAAATTAAAGGACGGATATGAAGGAATCAAATTGCACCGTAGTCTATCAAGGGCCGACATATTGGTCTGTATATTTTAATATGACTGTCATTAATGATTATTTGTCAGTTTACATATTTATGCATAATGAGACCCTCTCTACCTTCATGCGGTATGTAAATAATTGAAACATCTAAATATACGCAGTGTGATAACACGTTACGTAAGCGATAAATAATTCGCGCGACTGTCGCTCATTAAAAATTCTTTGTTATTTTATTCATGATTATCCGCATATCACGCAACGTGCTATCTTATCAGGCCCTGATGCATAACAACGAAACAGCTGTTTGGCGCCAAAGCAAAAGATAATAATAAAAAAAAAAACATAGACAGAGCGCGAGTGCAACTTTACGTAAGGTCGGTTGTAGTTGTAATTATATACACACACAATATTAATAGAGAATGGGCGGGAGAGAGAGACGGAAAAGGCCGCATTCCGTTCTATGATTCACGTTAATTCGAGTGAGCCTGGAATGCAGAATGCGCTTTGCCCAGCTCCTCGCGGAAAATCAGTTGGGTTGATGAAATTCACCGTCCGGACTCTATTTATATAAATAAGCGTTGATCAGCTGATGCGAGGGAAATTGACGTGTTCGTAAATTTAAATGCGTGATTCTGAATCATGGGTTTTTTAATAAGCGCCACGTGAATATTAAAAACGGATAAACATTGCGTGGGTGTGCATTCCGATATCATTATTACATAGCAATTAGCATCATGTGATGCCCAATGTTTTAACATGTGTATTAGACGTTATATCTTCCAAGTATTGGATATTTCAGGTTTAGGATGTCCAACGCTTAGTAGAATTTATTATGCCAGATCCAATCAATTTTAGACTGTCTGCAATCTTCATCTTAAAATCAGTTTTTTTCTGCAGTTGTTTCAATAATAATAATCCTACTATCATGTGATGTCGAATAGTTAAAGGTATCTAATGGAAATGTTGAGACGTCCACTTTCTAAATTTTCGTAAATTTCGATTGAAATCTAATTGAAATGTTGGACATCCATAGTCTAAATTCCAGTAAATTTATGATTGGTATCTAAATGAAGTCTTGGACATCTATCTTCTAAGAATTTGTATTTTCACATAATTATTATAACACATAATTTAGATTGGTATCATGTGATGTCGAATAGTTGAAGGTATCTAATGGAAATGTTGAGACGTCCATTGTCTAAATTCTGGTAAATTTCGATTAAAATTTTATTGAAATGTTAGACCTCCATAGTCTAAATTCCGGTGAATTTAGATTGGTATCTAATTAAAGTATTAGACACCCATCACCTAAATTCTGTTGTATTTAGAATGGTCACTAATTGACCCATCGTCTAAATTTCAGTGAATTTACGATTGCTATCTAAATGAAGTCTTGGACATCTATCTTCTAAGAAATTGTATTATGTCACATAATTTATGTGTAATCTATAAATTGGAATCTCTAATGTTCAGCGGAATATATCGTGTGATGTCATCACATTGCATCCAGGTATCTTTATATTTGCAGTGTTCGTCATCTTCTATAAAATAATCTGGTATCTGAGTGGTTTTAGATTCAGATGGTCAACGCTTCAACGCATCTAAGATGCTTTATTAACGTAAGAACAGCTATAAAATAAATCTAGTGTCGGCTAGGAATCATAAACCAACATATCTAAGCAGTATATTTTGAACTTCACTTTAAAACAGTGTTTTATACGCGTGGCGCATGAAGTAAAATTTCGAGTTTAGAAAAGCCTGAAAATTTGGTTTGGTCGCTCCGCTACGCGGAGCGACCAAACCAAATTTTAAGGCTTTTCTAAACTCGAAATTTTACTTCATGCTTAACCAAGGAGTGGAAACACTCGTTAGAAGTTTTAAATAAAACTCTAAATGTTGCTACCGAATAAACTGTGAACTTGAAATGTTGTATTTTTATCATTATTTACATTTTTTTTATTGCTAATAATAGTGTAGCGTGTATAAATAATTTCCGCTTCGCTTCCCAATTTTACCGGAATGCACGGTGGTGTGCTTTTGTCGGCGTGGTCATGCAATATCGTAACAATCGATCCGTTCCGTGTATATATACATACTACGCACTTGGGTTTTAGTGTCAGCCTCGTGTATATATATTATATATACATGTAGTAGGTTATCAGTGGGCGTCGTAATCGGGTCACGACGCCCGCGACGCCACACCTGATGGAAGCCTTCCATTCTATAAATTCTATGACTGTGTAAATAATACACAATGCGTTCCACATTTTGAAGCTTTCAGTCGACCTCCTTCAACTTTTTTTTTAGCAGATGTTTCCTTGTTGTTTTTACCGACAGGGTTGGTGGTTAACGGAAAGTGTTACAATCGATATCGGCTTGAATGAAAAATTAATTCTTATTTTTTATTGTCAGTATAACTAACCTGTGTCACACGAAAAAGGGCCCAAGCAGTAGCGGCTTCATTTTTTAATATAAATGAAAAATAAATATATTACAAAATCAGGTGTTCATTGCTACAATCTATTTGTAACAGATTTTTTCTAAGGGCAGTCATCTTGTCGTATTGACGTTATCCGCCATTTTTTTATATATAACACACAACACTTCGATTTACATCACAAGTAAGACCACTAAATTTGCAAATAGAAGAACCCTAAGAGTCTGGATATAATGACTAGCAAGTTTTTACTTATTACGTGGGCCGATTAAATATAAACAATCCTTAATTTTTCACAGAATGTACATAATAGAAAACATCTTTATTTCTATAAATTTTATATAATATTTTCCTTCATAGTATCCTCTATTTCAAATAAATGTATAACAAAGTTTTCGAAGTTTTTTAACTCTGTTATCGTAAAAAGAAACTGGGCGGGTATGTAACGAGTTGTGCACATACTTTTAAACTTCCTCAATGCTGTCAAATCGTTTTCCTTTGAGTGCTTCTTTTAGGGGTTTAAACAAGTGGAAACTGCATGGAGACAGGTCTGGACTGTAAGGTTTAAGTGTTTGCCAAGTAATTTCCATCATTTTCTGTGGCCTTATTGGGCCTAGCATGGGCATGGAGAATACTTCGCCGATGGAACAATCTCGCCTTTTGTCTCAATTCTGAAGCCTAGCTTGATCTACCTCCTTGATCAAGTTAGGCTTCAGAATCGACACAAAAGGCGAGATTGTTCCAGAGTATCAAATTGCGTTGTTGGTTCGACGTCTGTGTAAAAAAATCACCAGGAGGACCCCTCTCCAGTCGCAAAAAACCGTGGCCAACTCAGACAATCGAATTTTGTCTTTCGAGGTTTTCTTTGGCCTTTGCTTCTCGCTTGATTTTGATGCACTAAATCTTTTTCTCAAACTTTTTTCATGAAATGGTATCTTTCCTAAACTAGAGGAGGAACTTTAGAATTACGCTTGCGCAACAGAGACAGGTCCACTCTTTACTTCTGGAGTGGTTTTGCAAATATTTATTTCGTCTAAACATTGCGCTTTTAAAATTCGACATAGTATCAAGGGAAGCCAATGCTTATGGGAAAACTGGAAATCGAGTAGAAAAGGAGAGACTATGGTCAGGATGTGGGGTAAGAGTAGGACAGACGACTATATATGCACTTCTGGATGCAGCATTCAAACGCGGTTACCAAATTTTATATAGAGACTGGCTGACTGGATATATACGAACTGTGGTAATATACATTAGGATATGTATTCTTGAAAGGAAAATTCCCTGTATATACGTATATGTATTCAAATATATATTTGAATGGTCCAGATTTAGGATGTTGAATGAAATGAACGCATCGCTTGTACTCATTACAATTTTAGAATTCTAAAAATTCGAAATAAATCACACGGAAAAATGTTTTATCAACGTGTGTCAAAGCGATTTTGAGGGAGCCAAGAAATAACAGCATCCGGCCAGCGCGGGGCGATTCCGAAATAGCGCCCGGTTGCCAAATCGCGAAAGGTCATCAACATGAAAACATTTGTGCATCGTTTATACAAAAATACCCTAACCTCACAAGACACAGAAATCAAACGGCAGAGCTTTAATTTCACAAAACCGAGTTCTCATACTATTGATGGTATGAAGTCGAAACAATGATATAATTATATTCAACCCTATCGGCCCTGACGGTGGCATTTGCCACCATTAAAATTTGGTAAACATACTGGGAATTTTGCTTTTAAAACATATTTCCGTCATTTACAGCACTTGTGTTCGTTCCAGACATTAGGATAATGAATTATATTTAGCAAATCAAAGCAATTAAATTCTTAAATATGTAAAACTACGGTATAGTAAGCCTCCAAACAGAACCTATTTTATTCTCGCCTTTATGCACGTTGTCAATACTGCCAAAATTTTGACAGTGTTTTCGAAGTATGACTCACGTTTGAATTTACCACTCATTTTTGACGTCATCACTTTCCGACCCTATTGTTTCATCAAACAGTAGGCAGATAATATATCGATGGCGTAGCGAACAAATGTGTTAAGTGCAGTTTTTGGCTAAAATGATTTAAGTACGCCATCTCATACATTAAGTTCAGATGTGTAAGATGGCACACTCAACTCATTTTAGCAAAAAACTGCACTTAACACATTTGAACGCTAAGCCATCGATATACAAATACATTACAATTATATGATATGTGTCCCCTAAAATGTTCAATAGTATCAATTCTGTCTGAAGCGTGTAAATATGTTTACGTAAAGGATAGGACTTAGGGTATTCGGGTTACGTTTCACTCCAGAAAGAAAATCCATAGTGAAATCGGTTTCACTTTCCAACTGCCGAAAACCCCGTTTACTCACAAAATAATTAATGGGTTTATCGACCGCACGAAACTTCTGGACTACGCGTATATCAATCATTCCATCCAGATTGCGTTCGTTCCGCTATTTTTTTCACGAATCATCCCCCTATATTGTGTCGTGGAAGTAATTCATCGCAACCCTCCCCCATTTATATAACACAGAAATAATGTGCACAATCATATTTGAGTCGAGTATGTAATTTTAGTAAGCAGGGAGTTTTTCTTTTAAGTATACATAAATGTCCATGATGTGTATTCGTAAATTTTCAAGCATTCGTTGTTTTCGAAAAGCGTTCAATTTGAAGCTTTAAACGAGTGTTGTCCACTCCCAGGTTAAGCATGAAGTAAAATTTCGAGTTTAGAAAAGCCTGAAAATTTGGTTTGGTCGCTCCGCGAAGCGGAGCGACCAAACCAAATTTTCAGGCTTTTCTAAACTCGAAATTTTACTTCATGCGCCACGCGTATAAAACACTGAACTATAGTGAAGCTTAAAATATACCGCTAAAGCAGTATGCCAGACAAGAGTATTTAAAACTTCACGTTAAATCAGTGCTTTGCACCGTGTCGTGATTTGACACGGTGCTACGTAACGGGAAGCGTTACGTAGCACACTAGGTGCAAAACTCTCTGATATCTTGTTTTGGTCCCCCTCCCCCGAAAAAAATTACACAATAAAAGATTAAAAGTGTAATTCTTTTTGCAATCTACAACATGAATCCCACGTTTAATGTTTTAGGGTATTCTACAACGTATTGACAATTTTATTCATGGTTAAGTACAAAATTATCTAGTATACAAACAAAACATATTTCCTTTTCATTCGCCATCTCCTTTTCTGTGACAATATTTACTTCCCCTTGCCGTTTTATACATTCTTCCTCTCTTCTCTGACAATATCGCGCAACTTCATTGCAGCGAAGTCGCATCCATTCTTTTCATAAAGCCGGTGTTCCCACGCAGATGAACGTTTTTACGCACGCACAGAGAAAGGGCCCTTGCATTCTTTCTTCCATTCTGCGCGCGATAACCCGGTATCTTTTGTGAGGGCAGGTAGGTAAACGAAGGGTCGGCCCTTCAAAGGGATTCAGCGCAAACACAATGAAAACAGGTCGAGCTCCTCGCTCGCAAAGGGCAATAATACCTGACCATCCCGAACGTTCCTTCTCACCTTTTCCAATTCAAAGAAAGGGACGAGAGTAAAGACGGAAAACAACACACCGGAAGTGGAAACGTGTTTATAAAGTGTGAATACGCAAAATATTCATGCTTATAAATTCCTCACCCTAATATGGTATGCATAAGTAATGCGTATTTAGAAAAACTACAGGTCTGTTCGTTACATGAACTAGTGCAACACTTTTTGCACTGAATCTGTTCGTTACATGAAGTGGACGCCTGCAATTGTAAATGTGAAGTTACACTAATTTGGATCAAAACATCCACACAGTCTCTCTGAGGAATGCCTAAGAATTAAATTTTGAAGAGCAGATATTTCTTGTACAAAATTAATTATTTTGTTTAAGCAAAGTAAGCTTTGGAAAATATTTACAATTCGCGAAACACTAACTTGAACAGAACCCGATCAAAACATCCACACAGTCTCTCTGAAGAATGCCTAAAAGTTAAATTTTAAAGAGCAGAGATTTCTCGTACAAAATTAATTCTTTTGTTTAAGCAAAGTAAGCTTTGGAAAATATTTACAATTCGCGAAACATTAAGCTCACGATTTTTAATACAAATTGCATATTTTAATGGAGAAACTGCAAAATATTACAGGTATTTAAATTTCTAAAAGTTAGTACATAGGAATAAGTACTTTAATTTTTTACTTAAATCAAAATTATGCCAAACAAGTAGATAGAGACCAGCATTAAGGCTGGCAAAAATAGTGTGGATGTTTTGAACTGTGACGTCACAAACTTGAACTCAGTTCAACTTAGGCCCACCACCAAACACCAAACACGTTGAACTCGAGTTCAAGCTGAGGTACAGTTCAAGATGACAGTTCCTATTGTTCTAATGTCACTTTGAGCTCAAGTTCAAAGATGAACCAGTTCAACGTGTCTGGTACAACTGACCCTTAGTGCAGTACAAACGAACAAACCTTGTGTTTCGAGCGATGCAAGTAGGTAGATATTTTCTTGCAAATGATGATTATTGGTTATACCAGCAGTGAGCTTCACAATATTAGTCATTTCCTAGCTTCACAATACATTCATTTTATGAGTTAACATAACAACATTAGAGAAGCCTGAAAACTTAAGATTATTTTCGGTGAAACTAACCGGAAACGCTTCAATTAAAGAAACACTACCAGACATATTACACGAAATCCTGCTACAAAGTCAGCCTTTGTATGTTGAATGAAGAATTCATTCTACGCTTTGTATGTTATCGTAATCCTTATCAGTTTGTGTGTGGAATTTTGGAGGTTGTATCAAAATGTTCATTGAAAATGGAAACGATAAAAATTGTACTGAGATTGGCCGAGAGAAAAAGAGAGGAAACGGAGATAATGCCCATGAATAAAGAAAAAGGCCGGAGAGCACATCCAACCGTGAACACAAAACACTTTGGCCGGCCGGTTAATGGATTAATTATTTCCCGAATGTAAACAACTCTCGCGACTTGCACAATAATCCCATTCATAAAATCGAAACACACACTCATACAAACACAAAGAGAGAGCCGCTGATATTGCATTACGCTCTTATTATTTATTTACTGAATTACTACAGACGGACAAACGTCAAGTTAATGTTTTATTATCAGCGGGGATTAGGGTACTTAATTTTTGAAACATTAAAAGTGCGATTCTTTTCGCAATCTACAAAAAGTTAGTCTTACAAAGACTTTATCAAACACTCATTGAAACAACTACTTCCCAGGCTAATGCCCCGACAGACATTGAATTATACAACAAATGTTTGCCGTTACATACAGTAACCTACTGCAAATGTAACAATTTGGGTCAAATTATTCAGGCCATCTATAGACGCGTTTCGAGATTTATCTTTCATCAGTATAGCTTTGCCATTCCCTCTAAACAATTTGACACCTTAGACTGGCGGTCACGTTACCGTTCAAACATAAGTATAAATGAAATTGCCAATTCTTGGTTGCAGAACACTTCAGAGTCTTTGTAAGACTAACTTGTTGTAGATTGCGAAAAGAATCGCACTTTTAATGTTTGAAGTGTTCTGCAACCAAGAATTGGCAATTTCATTTATACTTAATTTTTGAATGTTTTAAAAGAAATGAAAGTGGCAATTTGCAAGCCTTCGTTGTTTTTGAAAAGCGTTCAGTTTGAAACTTCTAACGAGGGTTTCCACTCCCTGGTTAAGCATGAAGAAAAATTTCGAGTTTAGAAAAGCCTGAAAATTTGGTTTGGTCGCTCCGCGAAGCGGGGCGACCAAACCAAATTTTCAGGCTTTTCTAAACTCGAAATTTTTCTTCATGCGCCACGCGTATAAAACGCTGAACTATTGCGAAGTTTAAAATACCGCTAAAGCAGTATGCGAAACCAATATATTTTGAACTTCACGTTAAATCAGTGTTAATAATAATAATAATAATATTTATTCACGGATCAACCATTTTACAGCCACATACATGTAGTATAAAAATATAGGTACAGTAATTTAAAGATAACAATAATAAAAGCCATGCAAATACAATAAAGAAATGACAAAAACATATATAAATTGTTTACATCTAGCTACAAAAAATATAACACATTAAAATCACAAACAAAATTAGAATGACATCATAAAATTGAACGAGGACTGAGTCAATATGGTAAAATTGGTATACAATTTCTAAGCATTAACATTTATTTCTTTAAATAAATAATTACGTAATTTACCCAATGTTGTGTGAAATAAATCTATTTGAACTTTGTTGCAGTTGTGAAGTAAACGCCGAGTACCAAATTGCTTTGCATAATCAGTCCTAGAAGCAGGTACGAAGAATGTATAATTAGTTCTGAGTGGTCTAGATGGTACGTGAATATAAATGTACTCTAATAAAATAGGTGCATGTATATGGCCATTTAACAGTTTATAAGCAAATATCACATCACAACAAAATCGCCTATGCTCTAGTGTGTGCATGTTAAGGTGGTTCAAGACAACAGAGTGGTTATCGTCATAGCCAAATTTGTATGATATGAATTTCGAAAATCTTCTTTGAACTCTTTCGATATTGTTGTATGTTATCAGCGAAGATTAGGGTACTTTATTTTTGAATGCTTTAAAGGAAATTTAAGTGACAATTTTCGAGCATTCGTTGTTATTGAAAAGCGTTCAGTTTGAAACTTCTAACGAGTGTTTCCACTCCCTGTTAAGCATGAAGAAAAATTTCGAGTTTAGAAGAGCCTGAAAATTTGGTTTGGTCGCTCCGCGAAGCGGGGCGACCAAACCAAATTTTCAGGCTTTTCTAAACTCGAAATTTTTCTTCATGCGCCACGCGTATAAAACGCTAAACTATTGTGAGGTTTAACATACACTGCTAAAGTAGTATGCCAAACCAATATATTTTGAACTTCACTTTAAATCAGTGTTGTATACGTTTGGCGCATGAAGTAAAATTTCGAGTTTAGAAAATCTTGAAAATTTGGTTTGGTCGCTTCGCTACGCGACCAAACCAAATTTTCAGGCTTTTCTAAACTCGAAATTTTACTTCATGCATTCGAGCGAGCGTTTGATTTTAATTTGATTCAAATTCAAATAATCGATTATTCATAACATTCGATTATGCCTATCGCTATGTTTATGTCTGCATACACACCAATAAAAATTCGCAAGTGCCGCCACTGCTGTCCACTGTCAGAATCTTCAATTATCTGATTATAAGACAAGATTTTGCATCTTCTAAAGTCAAGTCTATTAAACTCGCAGTAAAAGATTTTTTAAATATTCCTTTTGGCCAACCTAAAATATTTTTTATAGCACTCTAGATGTTTTTTTTTTATTGAACATACGATACAAATGAATTAATTGTTAATTGAGGGATCTAACTGCAAAACTCACATTCTCTACTTTGTGTGAAAATTAAGTTGGCGTTTTTTTTATGCCCGCAATGTGTTTTTCACAAATGTGTTTTTTTGCAATTTTTCCAAAGTGGAAAATGTGAGTTTTGCAGTTAGATCCCTCAATTAACAATTAATTCATTTGTATCGTATGTTCAATTAAAAAAAAAACATCTAGAGTGCTATAAAAAATATTTTAGGTTGGCAACTCTGAAATTATATAACAAGTATCTATAAACTGTCCCATCCCAGTAGGTTCTGACTTCAGAAACATACGTCGTAATTAAATTCAGCACTGTGACACTACCCAATGCCATAATTCAATGTATTTGACGTTTCCAAGATTCACCGTTTCGTATGGCATAATCTATATGTAATTTGTTTTTTAAAGCAACTGAAATGCCGACAGCTTATAGACACTCATTATTATAATTATCTGAATATGTCAATTTCTAAAGCATGTAGCCAACTAAATTAAAAAAAAAATTAAATCATGGCACTCTAGAGGTTTTTTTTATTGAACACACGATATCTTCAGTCATTTATTTTTAAAACGACATGAGCAGATGTTTAGTTGATATTTATTGGATTTAATTCCTGTCTTCTCTCCAGTTCTTGATCCGAAATGTTATTTTCTCCGAGCCAACCTAACTCTGTCAATTATTATTAACCTTGGTCAGGACGTGTGTGTACGAGTACACGAGTGTGAAGCCCATATGACGGTCGATTAATACAATTGAGCAGCTGTCGAGCGCCTCTGTTTGAAAAACAGAGAGATGTGTATAGACAGAGAGGAAAGAGCCGAGCATGATTCAGAAATCGATTCTCCGGCGCGGCACCCCTAATTTCGGGCCCCCTTTTTTTCGCAGCTGTTCGCAACAAACACCAAGAAAATGTTCCATCGTTGCATCGGGAAATAAAAACACGCGCGTTTGGTCAGTTTAATTGGCAAGAGTTAGAATCACCTGCCATAGGATGGATCCCAAAATGGGATGTAAAAATGCACGTTTTGCGTTTGACAGGTGTGCCGAGTTAACTACCTGATAATTTGAAATAGTGATGGTTAGATTGTTGTGGAAGGTTCTCACGGGGTTGAGTGATTTGAAGCGAATGGTGGAGGTCAGATTTGTAGATAGTCTTCTCGGAGATTAAAATGTGTGGTGAGGCAAAAGGTTGAAGAGTTTGGGATGTCAGGATTTGAAGTTCATTCCGATCTTAAGATAAGCTTCTCCCGGATTTAATTGTAATAAAGGAAAGAGTTCGGCATGTCAGAGTTTCAGGTTCATTCAGATTTGAAGATAAGATTTTTCCAGATTTCAAAAAATGTGGACGAGTTTCGGGATGGCAAGTATATTTTGAAATCGTTTGGGGAATTTTGGACAGATTTGGGAGAATTTAAATCTGAGACTAGAAACTTTCGAAATGTGGGTGTTTCGTAGGCTTTTCCGAAAATCGTGGATGGACCATATTACCAATGAACAAGGCTATAGCTAAAAAAAATATAAATTTCGGGGGGTTTTACTATTAACTTCATTGTTTTTGCTCTTTCAGGGCCGCTTTTACATACAAAAGGCTACGGCCTTGCCAATGAAGAAGATTTGCGACGTATGAACCAAGATCGACAACTAAGCTGAAGCTGACATTAAGTTAGTATTCAAACTACTTAATAGATATTTGGATTGCCCTGATCTGTTGGAATTGGTTGGTATACGGGTTCGACCGCGCTCTCTTCGGTCTGACATAACATTCCATATGCGGCTACAGGCGCACGGATTATGCGAAATATTCCGCTTCTGTTCGCGTTTTGCGTCACGCAAATATTTTGAATTTTGACTTTTTTAATAGGTCTTTTTCATTATTAAAGCGCCTCTTAAAAGATTTGTAACTTTTCTTGCTTAGTTTTAAGTTTAGTGTTTATACATATTTGTTTTTTTTTTGTATATTGTATTTTTAATGTAAATGGCAAGCCGTTGAAATAAATAAATAAACTAACTAATTATTGGTTATTAAGCAGAGGAAAACAGCATTTCTGGGACACATATTTCCATTAAAAATTGAAATCATTAAATTTAATAAAAAAATCTTGAAAACTCACGAAAAGCGTCAATATTAGAAAAACAAAACACATAACAGTGATTAAAATCTTGAAAAGTGGAATTATTATTTTTACACCCTAAAATACGCGGGTTAGGAATAAATTTGAAAAAAATCTTACTGCGTACTAATTTAGAAGAATATTTAAATAATTAACTTGAAAATTGATTAATGAGAAAGTGAAAATAGTAGAAAAAGACGATTTTATTTTCTAATTCACACAAATGAAAAATGTAAGAAGCACAATTTATAATATAAAAAAAAAACACTAAGCATATTACAACATACATAGAGACCAAATTTTCGAAATATTCTTGACGTCGAGAATTTGAAAATCAACGAAAATCTTGGATATTCATCAAAAAAATAAACAAACGCGAAAATCGTTAAGAAGAAGATTTAAAAGATAACGGAAATGTATTAAATTTACAATATTTTGGCAATTAACGGATATTTTGAAAATTCACGAGTAAAAAAAATTCACAAAAATCTTAAAAAAAAAACCATAAAATTAAAATGAAATTCGTGAAAAGCATCAATATTTTTAAAATTAATGAGAATCTTGAAAAAAGTCGCGACAGGTGTCTAATTTTTAAAAATTCAATTTCACGAAAACTGTCAAAAAAAAGATTTTGATACTTTTTCAATATTTATTTTTTTCATGATTTTTTAAAAATCTTAATAGTTTTCGTAAACTTCCTAAATTTTTAGTTCATTACAACATTTTGACGGATTTCATGAATTTTACACAATTTTATATCATTTTAAAAATCTCGACAATATATAGTGAAATTCCAAAATTTTTATTAATTGTTAAAACTTCCTGAATTTTCTTGTTCTTTCATGAATTTTACACAATTTTAGATCATTTTAAAAATCTCGACAATATTTGGTGAAATTCCAAAATTTTTATTAATTGTTAAAACTTCCTGAATTTTCTTGATGTTCTTCCAAAAAAGAACATCAAGAAAATTCAGGAAGTTTTAACAGTTAATAAAAATTTTGGAATTTCACCAAATATTGTCGAGATTTTTAAAATGATCTAAAATTGTGTAAAATTCATAAAAGAACATCAAGAAAATTCAGGAAGTTTTAACAATTAATAAAAATTTTGGAATTTCACCAAATATTGTCGAGATTTTTAAAATTGTGTAAAATTCATGAAATCCGTCAAAATTTTGTAATGAACCAAACATTTAGAAAGTTTACGAAAACTATTACGATTTTTAAAAAAAGATGAAGAAAAATCATGAAAAAAATAAATATTGAAAAAGTATCAAAATCTGTGATGTGGTTAAGTTAGGTTAGGGTAGGACGAGCAGCGTCCAAATCCAAATTCGGGCTTTTCTCAACTCGAAGTTTTACTTCATGCGCCACGCGTACAAAACACTGATTTAAAGTGAAGATACTGAGAAATATTACGCATTTCAAACAGAAATATTACGAATGACAACTGTCATAATAATTTAAATGCCATATGACATTATAAGATAAATCTGACATTATAAATAACATTTGTTTGTTTCTAAGCTAAAGAATATTTAATAAATTCACGAAAATTGCAAAGAATTTGAAAATTTTAAACTTATAAAAGAGGATCGAAATTTTTCAAATTAACAAACATTTTGGAAATTCAGGAACAGCTTCAGAATTCTGAAAATTAAAGGAAATCTTAGAAATCTACGAAAAGCGTTAAAAATTAACTGAAACTTTAAATTATAAATTTAAATTTTTTTTAAATATTAAAAATTCATGTGTGTGAAGCTGGCAATATTTACAGCAATAACCCGGCGCATCCACCATCCACCCAAAAAATATTACTAAATCAAAAATAATTATTTTAACATATTTCTCGACTATAATCTTGAATTTGTTTTTTTACGTATCGTTTCTAATATCGTTGCTGTAAATAATACACAAATAAAATTTCCAATTAATTGAAATTATTAGGAACAATTGGTCATCCGTGTCAGGAAATTAATTATTTAAACATATTTCCAGATATCCGACATGCATTTTTTTGTAGTTTTACGTAACTAATAGTGCTATTGTTAGAATACAATAACAATTTTTACTATAGGGAATGTATCTTCCGATGATTTTTGAACATTAGTGAATGCATTGGAAAGTCAGTCATTCCGCGATGAGTAATTAATATTTCAAGGTGGCCGACATACGTTTTGTTTATTGTTTTGAGTAACAAATAGTGTTATTGTTAAAATATATTAACAATTTTGAATATAGGGAATGTATCTTTCGTCGATTTTTTAACATTAGTGAATGCATTGGGAAGTCAGAAATACGCTATGAAAAATAAATTGTTTAAATATATTTAAAGTCGGCCGACATAAATTTTGTTTATTGTTTTAAGTAACTAATAGTGTTATTGTTAAAATACAATAACAATTTTTAGTATGGGGAATGTATCTTTTGTCGATTTTTCAACATTAGTGAATGCATTAGGAAGGCAGTCATTCGCGATGCGAAATAAATTGTTTAAAATATTTCAAGGTGACCGACATAAATTTTGTTTATTATTTTGAGTAACTAGTAGTGTAATTGTTAAAATACAATAACAGTTTTCAATATGAGGAATGTATCTTTCGTCGATTTTTGAACATTAGTGAATGCATTGGGAAGTCAGAAATACGCTATGAGAAATAAATTGTTTAAATATATTTAAAGTAGGCCGACATAAATTTTGTTTGTTGTTTTGAGTTACTGATAGTGTTATTGTTAAAATACAATTACAATTTTCAATATGGGGAATGTATCTTTCGTCGATTTTTGAACATTAGTGACTGATTGAGAAATCAATCATTCGCGATTACAAATTAATTGTTTAAACATTTTTCAAGGTGGCCGACATAAATTGTGTTTATTGCTTTAAGTAACTAAAAGTGTTATTGTTAAAATACAATAACAATTTTTAGTATGGGGAATGTATCTTTCGTCGATTTTTAAAGATTAGTGAATGCATTGGGAATTCAGTCATTCGCGATGAGAAATAAATTGTTTAAACATATTTTAAGTCGGCCGACATTAATTTTGTTTATTTTTTTAAGTAACTAATAGTGTTATTGTTAAAATACAATAACAATTTTCAATATGGGGAATGTATCTTTCGTCGATTTTTGAACATGAGTGAATGCATTGGGAAGTCAGCCATTCGCGATGAGAAATTAATTGTTTAAACATATTTCAAGGCGGCAGACATAAGTTTAGTTTATTATTTTGAGTAATTTATAGTGTTATTGTTAAAATACAAAAATAATTTTCAGTATGGGGAATGTATCTATCGTCGATTTTTAAAGATTAGTGAATACATTGGGAATTCAGTCATTCGCGATGAGAAATTAATTGTTTAAACATATTTTAAGGTGGCCGACATAAATTTTGTTTATTGTTTTAAGTAACTAATAGTGTTATTGTTAAAAAACAATAACAATTTTCAATATGGGGAATGTATCTTTCGTCGATTTTTTCCGATTAGTGAATGCATTGGGAATTCAGTCATTCGCGATGAGAAATTAATTGTTTAAACATATTTAAAGGTGGCCGACATAAATTTTGTTTATTGTTTTAGGTAAATAATAGTGTTATTGTTAAAATACAATAACAATTTTCAATATGGGGAATGTATCTTTCGTCGATTTTTGAACATTAGTGAATGCATTGGGAAGTCAGAAATACGCTATGAGAAATAAATTGTTTAAACATATTTCAAGGCGGCGGACATAAATTTTGTTTATTGTTTTAAGTAACTAATACTGTTATTGTTAAACTGCAATAACAATTTTCAATATGGGGAATGTATCTTTCGTCGATTTTTGAACATTAGTGAATGCATTGGGAAGTCAGAAATACGCTATGAGAAATAAATTGTTTAAACAAATTTCAAGGCGGCGGACATAAATTTTGTTTATTGTTTTTAGTTACTTATAGTGTTATTGTTAAAATACAAAATTAATTTTTAATATGGGGAATGTATCTTTCGTCGATTTTTAAAGATTAGTGAATGCATTAGGAATTCAGTCATTCGCGATGAGAAATTAATTGTTTAAACATTTTTCAAGGCAACAGACATGAGTTTAGTTTATTATTTTGAGTAATTTATAGTGTTATTGTTAAAATACAAAAACAATTTTCAGTATGGGGAATGTATCTATCGTCGATTTTTAAAGATTAGTGATTACAGTGGGAATTCAGTCATTCGCGATGAGAAATTAATTGTTTAAACATATTTTAAGGTGGCCGACATAAATTTTGTTTATTGTTTTAGGTAAATAATAGTGTTATTGTTAAAATACAATAACAATTTTCAGTATGGGGAATGTATCTATCGTCGATTTTTAAAGATTAGTGAATACATTGGGAATTCAGTCATTCGCGATGAGAAATTAATTGTTTAAACATATTTTAAGGTGGCCGACATAAATTTTGTTTATTGTTTTAAGTAACTAATAGTGTTATTGTTAAAAAACAATAACAATTTTCAATATGGGGAATGTATCTTTCGTCGATTTTTGAACATTAGTGAATGCATTGGGAAGTCAGAAATACGCTATGAGAAATAAATTGTTTAAACATATTTCAAGGCGGCGGACATAAATTTTGTTTATTGTTTTAAGTAACTAGTAGTGTTATTGTTAAAATGCAATAACAATTTTCAATATGGGGAATGTATCTTTTGTCGATTTTTGAACATTAGTGAATGCATTGGGAAGTCAGAAATACGCTATGAGAAATAAATTGTTTAAACAAATTTCAAGGCGGCGGACATAAATTTTGTTTATTGTTTTTAGTTACTTATAGTGTCATTGTTAAAATACAAAATTAATTTTCAATATGGGGAATGTATCTTTCGTCGATTTTTAAAGATTAGTGAATGCATTAGGAATTCAGTCATTCGCGATGAGAAATTAATTGTTTAAACATATTTTAAGGTGGCCGACATAAATTTTGTTTATTGTTTTAAGTAACTAATAGTGTTATTGTTAAAATACAATAACAATTTTCAATATGGGGAATGTATCTTTCGTCGATTTTTGAACATTAGTTACTTAAAACAACAAAGAAAATTTATGTCGGCCACCTTAAAATATATTTAAACAATTATTTCTTATCGCGAATGACTGAATTCCCAATGCATTCACTAATCTTTAAAAATCGACGAAAGATACATTCCCCATATTGAAAATTGTTATTGTATTTTAACAATAACACTATTAGTTACTTAAAACAATGAAAAAAATGTATGTCGGCCACCTTGAAATATGTTTAAACAATTAATTTCTTATCGCGAATGACTGAATTCCCAATGCATTCACTAATCTTTAAAAATCGACGAAAGATACATTCCCCATATTAAAAATTGTTATTGTATTTTAACAATAACACTTTTAGTTACTTAAAACAATGAACAAAATTTATGTCTGCCGCCTTGAAATATGTTTAAACAATTAATTTCTCATTGCGAATGACTGACTTCCCAATGCATTCACTAATGTTCAAAAATCGACGAAAGATACATTCCCCATATTGAAAATTGTTATTGTATTTTAACAATAATACTATTAGTTACTTAAAACAATAAACAAAATTTATGTCGGCCACCTTAAAATATATTTAAACAATTATTTCTTATCGCGAATGACTGAATTCCCAATGCATTCACTAATCTTTAAAAATCGACGAAAGATACATTCCCCATATTGAAAATTGTTATTGTATTTTAACAATAACACTATTAGTTACTTAAAACAATGAAAAAAATAAATGTCGGCCACCTTGAAATATGTTTAAACAATTAATTTCTTATCGCGAATGACTGAATTTCCAATGCATTCACTAATCTTTAAAAATCGACGAAAGATACATTCCCCATATTAAAAATTGTTATTGTATTTTAACAATAACACTATTAGTTACTTAAAACAATAAACAAAATTTATGTCGGCCACCTTAAAATATGTTTAACCAATTAATTTCTCATCGCGAATGACTGAATTCCTAATGCATTCACTAATCTTTAAAAATCGACGAAAGATACATTCCCCATATTGAAAATTAATTTTGTATTTTAACAATAACACTATAGGTAACTAAAAACAATAAACAAAATTTATGTCCGCCGCCTTGAAATTTGTTTAAACAATTTATTTCTCATAGCGTATTTCTGACTTCCCAATGCATTCACTAATGTTCAAAAATCGACGGGAGATACATTCCCCATATTGAAAATTGTTATTGTATTTTAACAATAACACTATTAGTTACTTAAAACAATAAACAAAATTTATGTCGGCCACCTTAAAATATGTTTAAACAATTAATTTCTTATCGCGAATGACTGAATTCCCAATGCATTCACTAATCTTTAAAAATCGACGAAAGATACAATCCCCATATTGAAAATTGTTATTGTATTTTAACAATGACACTATTAGTTACTTAAAAAAATAAACAAAATTATTGTCGGCTGACTTGAAATATGTTTAAACAATTTATTTCTCATCGCGAATGACTGAATTCCCAATGTATTCACTAATCTTTAAAAATCGACGAAAGATACATTTCCCATATTAAAAATTGTTATTGTATTTTAACAATAACACTTTTAGTTACTTAAAACAATAAACAAAATTTATGTCTGCCGCCTTGAAATATGTTTAAACAATTAATTTCTCATCGCGAATGACTGACTTCCCAATGCATTCACTAATGTTCAAAAATCGATGAAAGATACATTCCCCATATTGAAAATTGTTATTGTATTTTAACAATAATACTATTAGTTACTTAAAACAATAAACAAAATTTATGTCGGCCACCTTAAAATATATTTAAACAATTATTTCTTATCGCGAATGACTGAATTCCCAATGCATTCACTAATCTTTAAAAATCGACGAAAGATACATTCCCCATATTGAAAATTGTTACTGTATTTTAACAATAACGCTATAAGTTACTTAAAACAATAAACAAAATGTATGTCGGCCACCTTGAAATATGTTTAAACAATTAATTTCTTCTCGCGAATGACTGAATTCCCAATGTATTCACTAATCTTTAAAAATCGACGAAAGATACATTCCCCATATTAAAAATTGTTATTGTATTTTAACAATAACACTTTTAGTAACTTAAAACAATAAACAAAATTTATGTCTGCCGCCTTGAAATATGTTTAAACAATTAATTTCTCATTGCGAATGACTGACTTCCCAATGCATTCACTAATGTTCAAAAATCGACGAAAGATACATTCCCCATATTGAAAATTGTTATTGTATTTTAACAATAATACTATTAGTTACTTAAAACAATAAACAAAATTTATGTCGGCCACCTTAAAATATATTTAAACAATTATTTCTTATCTCGAATGACTGAATTCCCAATGCATTCACTAATCTTTAAAAATCGACGAAAGATACATTCCCCATATTGAAAATTGTTATTGTATTTTAACAATAACACTATTAGTTACTTAAAACAATAAAAAAAATGTATGTCGGCCACCTTGAAATATGTTTAAACAATTAATTTCTTATCGCGAATGACTGAATTCCCAATGCATTCACTAATCTTTAAAAATCGACGAAAGATACATTCCCCATATCAAACATTGTTATTGTATTTTAACAATAACACTATTAGTTACTTAAAACAATAAACAACATTTATGTCGGCCACTTTCAAATATGTTTAAACAAATAATTTCTCATCGCGAATGACTGAATTTTCAATGTATTCACTAATCTTTAAAAATCGACGAAAGATACATTCCCCATATTGAAAATTGTTTTTGTATTTTAACAAAAACACTATAAATTACTTAAAATAATAAACTAAACTTATGTCGGCCACCTTAAAATATGTTTAAACAATTAATTTCTCATCGCGAATGACTGAATTCCCAATGCATTCAATAATCCCAAAAAATCGACGAAAGATACATTCCCCATATTGAAAATTAATTTTGTATTTCAACAATAACACTATTAGTAACTAAAAACAATAAACAAAATTTATGTTCGCCGCCTTGAAATATGTTTAAACAATTTATTTCTCATAGCGTATTTCTGACTTCCCAATGCATTCGCTAATGTTCAAAAATCGACGAAAGATACATTCCCCATATTGAAAATTAATTTTGTATTTTAACAATAACACTATTAGTAACTAAAAACAATAAACAAAATTTATGTCCGCCGCCTTGAAATTTGTTTAAACAATTTATTTCTCATAGCGTATTTCTGACTTCACAATGCATTCATTAATGTTCAAAAATCGACGAAAGATACATTCCCCATATTGAAAATTGTTATTGTATTTTAACAATAACACTATTAGTTACTTAAAACAATAAACAAAATTTATGTCGGCCACCTTAAAATATGTTTAAACAATTAATTTCTCATCGCGAATGACTGAATTCCTAATGCATTCGCTAATCTTTAAAAATCGACGAAAGATACATTCCCCATATTAAAAATTAATTTTGTATTTTAACAATAACACTATAAGTAACTAAAAACAATAAACAAAATTTATGTCCGCCGCCTTGAAATTTGTTTAAACAATTTATTTCTCATAGCGTATTTCTGACTTCCCAATGCATTCACTAATGTTCAAAAATCGACGAAAGATACATTCCCCATATTGAAAATTGTTATTGCAGTTTAACAATAACACTATTAGTTACTTAAAACAATAAACAAAATTTATGTCCGCCGCCTTGAAATATGTTTAAACAATTTATTTCTCATAGCGTATTTCTGACTTCCCAATGCATTCACTAATGTTCAAAAATCGACGAAAGATACATTCCCTATATTGAAAATTGTTATTGTATTTTAACAATAACACTATTATTTACCTAAAACAATAAACAAAATTTATGTCGGCCACCTTAAAATATGGTTAAACAATTAATTTCTCATCGCGAATGACTGAATTCCCAATGCACTCACTAATCAGAAAAAATCGACGAAAGATACATTCCCCATATTGAAAATTGTTATTGTTTTTTAACAATAACACTATTAGTTACTTAAAACAATAAACAAAATTTATGTCGGCCACCTTAAAATATGTTGAAACAATTAATTTCTCATCGCGAATGACTGAATTCCCAATGTATTCACTAATCTTTAAAAATCGACGATAGATACATTCCCCATACTGAAAATTGTTTTTGTATTTTAACAATAACACTATAAATTACTCAAAATAATAAACTAAACTTATGTCTGCCGCCTTGAAATATGTTTAAACAATTAATTTCTCATCGCGAATGACTGACTTCCCAATGCATTCACTCATGTTCAAAAATCGACGAAAGATACATTCCCCATATTGAAAATTGTTATTGTATTTTAACAATAACACTATTAGTTACTTAAAAAAATAAACAAAATTAATGTCGGCCGACTTAAAATATGTTTAAACAATTTATTTCTCATCGCGAATGACTGAATTCCCAATGCATTCACTAATCTTTAAAAATCGACGAAAGATACATTCCCCATACTAAAAATTGTTATTGTATTTTAACAATAACACTTTTAGTTACTTAAAACAATAAACACAATTTATGTCGGCCACCTTGAAAAATGTTTAAACAATTAATTTGTAATCGCGAATGATTGATTTCTCAATCAGTCACTAATGTTCAAAAATCGACGAAAGATACATTCCCCATATTGAAAATTGTAATTGTATTTTAACAATAACACTATCAGTTACTCACAACAACAAACAAAATTTATGTCGGCCGACTTTAAATATATTTAAACAATTTATTTCTCATAGCGTATTTCTGACTTCCCAATGCATTCACTAATGTTCAAAAATCGACGAAAGATACATTCCCCATATTGAAAACTGTTATTGTATTTTAACAATTACACTACTAGTTACTCAAAATAATAAACAAAATTTATGTCGGTCACCTTGAAATATGTTTAAACAATTTATTTCGCATCGCGAATGACTGCCTTCCTAATGCATTCACTAATGTTGAAAAATCGACAAAAGATACATTCCCCATACTAAAAATTGTTATTGTATTTTAACAATAACACTATTAGTTACTTAAAACAATAAACAAAATTTATGTCGGCCGACTTTAAATATATTTAAACAATTTATTTTTCATAGCGTATTTCTGACTTCCCAATGCATTCACTAATGTTAAAAAATCGACGAAAGATACATTCCCTATATTCAAAATTGTTAATATATTTTAACAATAACACTATTAGTTACTCAAAACAATAAACAAAACGTATGTCGGCCACCTTGAAATATGTTTAAACAATTAATTACTCATCGCGGAATGACTGACTTTCCAATGCATTCACTAATGTTCAAAAATCATCGGAAGATACATTCCCTATAGTAAAAATTGTTATTGTATTCTAACAATAGCACTATTAGTTACTTAAAACTACAAAAAAAATGCATGTCGGATATCTGGAAATATGTTTAAATAATTAATTTCCTGACACGGATGACCAATTGTTCCTAATAATTTCAATTAATTTGAAATTTTATTTGTGTATTATTTACAGCAACGATATTAGAAACGATACGTAAAAAAACAAATTCAAGATTATAGTCGAGAAATATGTTAAAATAATTAGTTTTGATTTATTAATATTTTTTGGGTGGATGGTGGATGCGCCGGGTTATTGCTGTAAATATTGCCAGCTTCACACACATTAAAAATTCATCAACATTTTCAAAAAACTAAACGAGTGTTTTCACAACTCCCAGACTAAGCATGAAGTAAAATTTCGAGTTGAGAAAAGCCCTAAGAATTTGGATTTGGACGCGCAGCGTCCAAATCCAAATTTGGGCTTTTCTCAACTCGAAATTTTACTTCATGCGCCACGAGTACAAAACACTGATTTAAAGTGAAGATATTAGCATTTCAAACTGAGAAATATTACGAATGACAACTGTTATAATTTAAATGCCATGTGGCATTATAAGATAAATCTGACATTATAAATAACATTTGTTTGTTTCTAAGTTAAAAAATATTTAATAAATTCATGAAATTTGCGAAGAATTTCAAAATTTGAAAATTATGAAAAGTATCAAAATATTTCAAATTAACAAAAATTTAGGAAATTCAGAAGAACCTTCAGAATGTTGAAAATTAAAGGAAATCTTAGAAATTTACAAAAAGCGTTAAAAATTAAGTAAAACTTTGAAAATTTAAAATCTCGAAAATTCATCAAAACTTTCAAAAAGCTAAACGAGTGTCTTCCACTCCCAGACTAAGCATGAAGTAAAATTTCGAGTTGAGAAAAGCCCTAAGAATTTGGATTTGGACGCTGCGCGTCCAAATCCAAATTCGGGCTTTTCTCAACTCGAAATTTTACTTCATGCGCCACGCGTACAAAACACTGATTTAAAGTGAAAATCATTGGCATTTCAAACTGAGAAATTTAACAAAAATTAAGGATATTTACGAAATTTTGGCAATTTACAAAATAAACGAAAATTCATTAAAAGTGTCAAATATTTCAAAATTACTGATTTTTGGAAATTTTGGAATTTCATGAAAAACTTCACCATTTTCTAAGTTAAAGACTATTTAGTAAATTCATAAAAATTGCGAAGAATTTGAAAATTTTAAAGTTATGAAATGGATCGAAATTTTGAAAATTAAAGGTTATTTTAGAAATATACGAAAAGCGTTAAAAAACGTAACTAAAACTTTGAAATTTTAAAATCTTGAAAATTCATTAAAATTTTCAAAACACTAAACGAGTGTCTTCCACTCCCAGACTAAGCATGAAGTAAAATTTCGAGTTGAGAAAAGCCCTAAGAATTTGGATTTGGACGCGCAGCGTCCAAATCCAAATTCGGGCTTTTCTCAACTCGAAATTTTACTTCATGCGCCACGCGTACAAAACATTGGTTTAAAGTGAAAATCATTGGCATTTCAAACTGAGAAATTTAACAAAAATTAAGGATATTTACGAAATTTTGGCAATTTACAAAATAAACGAAAATTCATATTAAAAGTGTCAAATATTTCAAAATTACTGATTTTTGGAAATTTTGGAATTTCATGAAAAACTTCACCATTTTCTAAGTTAAAGACTATTTAGTAAATTCATAAAAATTGCAAAGAATTTGAAAATTTTAAAGTTATGAAATGGATCGAAATTTTGAAAATTAAAGGTTATTTTAGAAATATACGAAAAGCGTTGAAAAACGTAACTAAAACTTTGAAATTTTAAAATCTTGAAAATTCATCAACATTTTCAAAACACTAAACGAGTGTCTTCCATTCCCAGACTAAGCATGAAGTAAAATTTCGAGTTGAGAAAAGCCCTAAGAATTTGGATTTGGACGCGCAGCAAATCCAAATTCGGGCTTTTCTCAACTCGAAATTTTACTTCATGCGCCACGCGTACAAAAATTGGTTTAAAGTGAAAATCATTGGCATTTCAAACTGAGAAATTTAACAAAAATTAAGGATATTAACGAAATTTTGGCAATTTACAAAAAAACGAAAATTCATTAAGTGTCAAATATTTCAAAATTACTAATTTTTGGAAATTTTGGAATTTCATGAAAAACTTCACAATTTTCTAAGTTAAAGACTATTTAGTAAATTCATAAAAATTGCGAAGAATTTGAAAATTTTAAAGTTATGAAATGGATCGAAATTTTGAAAATTAAAGGTTATTTTAGAAATATACGAAAAGCGTTGAAAAACGTAACTAAAACTTTGAAATTTTAAAATCTTGAAAATTCATCAACATTTTCAAAACACTAAACGAGTGTCTTCCACTCCCAGACTAAGCATGAAGTAAAATTTCGAGTTGAGAAAAGCCCTAAGAATTTGGATTTGGACGCGCAGCGTCCAAATCCAAATTCGGGCTTTTCTCAACTCGAAATTTTACTTCATGCGCCACGCGTACAAAACACTGATTTAAAGTGAAGATATTGGCATTTCAAACTGAGAAATATTACGAATGACTACTGTCATAATAATTTTAATGCCACATGACATTATATGATAAATCTGACATTATAAATAACATTTATTTGTTTCTAAGCTTAAGAATATTTAATAAATTCACGAAAATTGCAAAGAATTAAAGCTAATTAAAAACTAGTTTTTACTCTATAGTAACACTGTTTTTTAAGATAAATTCACAAAAGTATATATTTTTGAAATCAGTGAAAAACACTCTCATTAACTATGATTTACATTTAAAAAAATAATAATTTGGCTATAACTCGAAAGTGTGTGCATAAAATAAAAAAATGCCTACGCCACTGGATTCTACTCAAAAAAGTGTCTAAAGAAGGTATTTATTGTTTTTGTCTATTTGACAAATTACGCAAGGTATTAATTAAAGGTAAAAATCAAGAAAACCCGATGTTGCCCTATAACTTCTGAAAAAAACAAGATGGTGTATTTTTGTTTTCGGCATAGTCCTAGTCTCCAAAAAAGGGATCGCGACTGCGTCATCGGTTTTTCTCTAACTCTTATATTTACCGAGATGCCCATAAGCAACATCGAAATTAGACCACCCTGTACATTTAAATTCACAAGTATAAAAAATTTTGAGGAAAACAAGCAAATGCAAGTAAATATTAAAGTTATTATTATATTATTATTATAAAGTAGAGAAAATATGGGACATTGAAAGAGAAGAAACACTACTGAAAATACTGAAAAATCAGACTCAAAAAATACTCAAATAAAAATCATTTTGATAACAAACATTCAATTCACAAGTATCAAACAATGCACGCAAATGCAAGTAAATAACTTTAATTGAAGTAAAGTGCAGAAAGTAAGAGGAAATTATATAAAGAATTAAAATAAAAATAATTTTGAAAAGAAGCTTTTATATTTAAAAAACTTAAATTAAAATAAAATAACTTGATTTAAAAACAAGTGAAAGAAATCAGATTATTTTTTTATTAATATTTGAGTTGCCGATTTCGAAAAAACAAAAACCCCTAAATTAATTTAAAAACAATGGATTTAGGGGTTTTTGAAAATAGGCGACTCATTTAACCAAGTGATTAATGAGAAACAATTTAAAGATAAACAAACGTTAAAGTTTGTTAAAGTACAAAAAAAGTTAGGCAAATAAACAATTGCAGATGATTTTAAATGAATGTAATGTATTAAAAATGAAATGATATTTCTGAATTAGAACGAGTCCTAGCTTCCATGCTGCTTCGCGTAAAAACAATCGCTTGAATAAAAAACAAATGCAAAACGCGCGTAAGTAAATAGAAGTGCGAACGATGTTTGGAACAAATGAAAAATAAATAAAGTACAAGCAACGTTTTGAGTTGAGATAAACCGCGAGACTGGAGAAGTTTCGAACAAGCGTACGGCATGCACACAACGCACACACACACACGGCGAGCGGTGTTCTGTTGAACACAACATGGCGGGAGCGTGCTAGCAGGCAAAGCCGGTTAGCGTGGCGCGTTTAAATATCCATCCTGTGCGAGCGAACGCGCTCCGCGAAAAATAAGTCAAGTCAAGCCAGTCGCCGGTGCCGAGATGGAGTGCGTCGTGCGAGAGTCCGGCCGATTTGAATAAATGTCAAAGTTTTTCACGAAAAAAATCCGCATGTGTCAAAATCATGTGTAGCAGCTTGGCTTACCTTCCGATAGCGGCGGCCGCCTCGGCCCTGTCCTCGCTGCTGATGCTGTTGTAAATCACCCTCTTCTCGCCGACATGCACAGACATAATCTTCGAGGGGGGAAATTAATTAAGTCCACTGTTTTTCACAACTAATCGCACTGTTTTTCACGGATTCAGAATGTTATTCAGCGACGCACTGTTTTTCGTTGAAAAAAAGCGTAGAGAGCGCGCGGCCCATCAAACATACGCTACGCCTCACAGCGGTTTTCTGGTAACGCTATTTGGCGGGAAACAGCTGAGGCCCGGTTGACGCCGATGCTATTGGATTCATACGCGCGCACACAAACATTACCAAACCCGCCGAACAGACACGATCTTTAATAAACTTCCACCACTAAAACATCCGGCGGCGGTTCATTTGAATACTCACGCGATTTTCCGCGAATTTCTGTGTTAATTTTCGCGTTTTTCCTGCGATTACATGCGGGCACTATTTACGGCGCGGAGCTTCAAGGGAGCGCCACGGGCCCGCTTCGTCTGCCAGCTGGCGTCCAAGCCCCGCCCAAAGTGGCGCGTACGAAACGAGCTCTAACCTCGTTTCCTTCCCGCCAACACCCGCAGTTCTCCCTCTCTCTCACTCCTTTATACTCACGTACGCACGGCGAGAAATTTAAATCCACACACAATTTTCTTTTCAGCATTACGAATCGCAAATAAAATAATTCCAGATGTAATCCACACATGTTTTTTTTTCTTTTTCACGTAAACAAATTGTAAATAAAACAATCGGAAAGGAGCGGGGGTTTAATTCACAAGGTTCTTCTCTTTTTCTCGTTATTTAAAAAATAATGAGTTGGAGAGGGACGCAAATAAATTGATTTAAACAATTGGCGTTGTTTACGCTTACTTATGTCGTTGTTTATTTGTATGTATTATCTTATTATTTTTTAATTCCAAGCACTAATAAATATTTAAATTGAATACTAATAAATGTTTAAATTTAATGGGAATCAAATTCATGTAAGTGTTTATACAAATCCTTTTAAATTCGCGCTAAAACATCCATGAAAAGATTGTCGTTTTCGACCGTTTTGATTCCTAACAAAAAAATTCTGTCTGTAAAATTTACCCTATTCCCTTTTTAACTACAAATTGTACAAACTCATACTAGGGATGGGACTGGGACCAGTCGATTGAAAATAATTGAATCATTCGATTATTGAAATCATTGAACATTTCGAAGTCATTCGAATAATAATCGAATCATCATTTGAATCATTTCTTAACATCGTTGCTTTGATAATGGCACGAGTGAAATTTGTTGATTTTTATTTTATATATACAGAGAGTTTTATATAACACCGAACATTTTCATCCAATACAATTTGGCACCTTTAATTTTTAAGTTATGTGTAAATTGAGAAGCCTATATGACCATTAAAAATTGTTGCCAATCAATCGCAATTAATGCCTTAACTTGTACATACAGGGAGTTTTTCTTTCAAGTATGTCCCAGTTACAGCGTATATGCCCTATATCTTTAGATACTCATAGTTTTTTTTAAGAGTTCAATTTGAAACTTGAAATGAGTGTGTTCCACTCCCAGACTAAGCATGAAGTAAAATTTCGAGTTTAGAAAAGCCTGAAAATTTGGTTTGGTCGCGTAGCGCGAAGCGCGGAGCGGCCAAACCAAATTTTCAGGCTTTTCTAAACTCGAAATTTTACTTCATGCGCCACCGGTACAAAACATTGACATATTACGAAGATTAAAACACACCGCTAAACTTTACATTATAATAATATATTTATTGCGTGCCAGTACATAAAGTTTACACTAGTCATAAAGTAGTATTTGAACTATAAAATAAAATAATATTATCCTATTGCATCAGTGTTTTGTACCGGTGGCGCATGAAGTAAAATTTCGAGTTTAGAAAAGCCTGAAAATTTGGTTTGGCCGCTCCGCGCTTCGCGCTACGCGACCAAACCAAATTTTCAGGCTTTTCTAAACTCGAAATTTTACTTCATGCTTAGCCTGGGAGTGGAAAACACTCGTTTAAAGCTTCAAATTATATTCTTTTAATAAACTGAGCATCGGCAAATGTACAACGTATGCTTATGTATAATTAAAAGAAAAATTCTTCGTTATATAAATGTTCGGTGTTACATAAAGCTCTCTGTATAAGTATATTGGTTTTAAGTTTATACTGGCACAACTGCACTCTGGTGGCTGCTATCCAGATGAAATGAAGATGTGCATGCCATTCTCTACAATAAAAGTTCACTGACTTTTGAATAGATTCAATGCAAAACATAAAAATCTTTTTTTTTAAGTTGTGAGAAGTTTGTATCAAAGCAAAGCAGTGATATGTTCAAGGGTTGTATGAAAGATCAGTGTAATTATTTTTTTTAATTGAACTAAATGCAGCCGTTTTGTTCAACAATTATGATTTATGTTTATATCCTTTATTTTTAATTTTGTTATTTACTGTATACTAGAGATGTTTGATATATATCGACACCTTGGAATATCGATATTTTCATGCAAAATGATCGATATATATATATATATATATATATCAATATTTCTTTTTTCAATATATCGCTAATATTGATACCATATGGTCGGTATCGTTACATTCGATACTAGTTATTCAATTGGGGTCTAATGAATAACTAGTATCGAATGTAACGATACCGACCATATGGTATCGATATTAGCGATATATTGTAAAAAGAAATATCGATCAATTTGAATGAAAATATCGATATTCCAAGATATCGATATATATGGAACATCTATTATTCATTGTATTAAAAAACAAAAAAATGTTCTGTACCTTTTTAACTTTAAATTGAGACTAATCAATAACAAATTCGAAATAAGCAATTTTGAATTGGGACAAACAAATATTCACGAAATAAGCAGTATAAATAATTTAGCAAAAATAACAGAAGAGCATTAATTTCACATGTTTCATATCTTTTTTCTACATTTGGAGTATTTGTGAATGTGAGCGAAATCCAGAGAGCTTTTCTTTTAAGTATGCATATCCCAATTACAACGTATATAGCTATAAAGCTTCAGATATTCGTTGTTTTCTTAAAGACTTCAATTTGAAGCTTTAAAGGAGTGTTTTCCACTCCCAGGTTAAGCATGAAGTAAAATTTCGAGTTTATAAAAGCTTAAAAATTTGGTTTGGTCACGTAGCGAAGTGCCCCTTTACTCAAAAATCATTCGTACGATCAGTCGAATATCATACAAATGATCACTCAAAAATCATTCGTAAGATCAGTTGAAGATCATACGAATGATGATTATTATTCAAATGATTAGTTGATTATTACTAAAATGATTAATCGATTATCATTGAAATTATCAGTCGATTATCAGCGTTATTCAAGTACAAATAATTTGATTATTAAAATCATTCATTTGTGCCCCTTCACTCAAAAATCATTCGCACAATCAGTCGAATACCATACGAATTATCTGTCAATTATCATTCGAATTATTGTTGATCAGTTGAATATCATTAAAATGATGAGTCAATTATCATTAAAATGATCAGTCGATTATCAGCATCATTCAAGTAACAATAATTCGATTATTAAAATCATTTATTTGTGCCCCTGCACTCAAAAATCATTCGTAAGATCAGTCGAATATCATACAAATGATCACTCAAAAATCATTCATAAGATCAGTCGAATATCATATAAATGATCAGTTGATTATTATTTAAAATGATAAGTCGATTATCATTAAAATGATCAGTCGATTATCACCATCATTCAAGTACAAATAATTTGATTATTAAAATCAATCATTTATGCCCCTTCACTCAAAAATCATTCGTACAATCAGTCGAATATTATACGAATTATCTATCAATTATCATTCGAATTATTAGTCGATTCTCATTCAAATGATCAGTTGATTATTATTCAAATGATCAGTTGATTATCATTAAAATGATGAGTCAATTATCATTAATATGATCGGTCGATTATCAGCATCATTCAAGTAACAATAATTCGATTATTAAAATCATTCATTTGTGCCCCTGCACTCAAAAATCATTCGTAAGATCAGTCGAATATCATACAAATGATCACTTAAAAATCATTCATAAGATCAGTCGAATATCATATAAATGATCAGTTGATTATTATTAAAATGATAAGTCGATTATCATTAAAATGATCAGTCGATTATCACCATCATTCAAGTACAAATAATTTGATTATTAAAATCAATCATTTATGCCCCTTCACTCAAAAATCATTCGTACAATCAGTCGAATATCATACGAATTATCTATCAATTATCATTCGAATTATTTGTCGATTATCATTCAAATGATCAGTTGATTATTATTCAAATGATCAGTTGATTATCATTAAAATGATGAGTCAATTATCATTAATATGATCAGTCGATTATCAGCATCATTCAAGTAACAATAATTCGATTATTAAAATCATTCATTTGTGCCCCTGCACTCAAAAATCATTCGTACGATCAGTCGAATATCATACAAATGATCACTCAAAAATCATTCGTAAGATCACCCAAAAATCATTCGTAGGATCAGTCGAATATCATATGAATGATCAGTTGATTATTATTAAAATGATAAGTCGATTACCACCATCATTCAAGTACAAATAACTTGATTATTAAAATCATTCATTTGTGCCCCTTCACTCAAAAATCATTTGTACGATCAGTCGAATATCATACAAATGATCACACAAAAATCATTTGAATATCATATGAATGATCAGTTGATTATTATTAAAATGATAAGTCGATTATCATTAAAATGATCAGTCGATTATCACCATCATTCAAGTACAAATAATTTGATTATTAAAATCATTTATTTGTGCCCCTTCACTTAAAAATCATTCGTACGATCAGTCAAATATCATAAAAATGATCACTCAAAAATCATTCGTAAGATAAATCGAATATCATATGAATGATCAGTTGATTATTATTAAAATGATAAGTCGATTATCATTAAAATGATCAGTCGATTATCACCATCATTCAAGTACAAATAATTTGATTATTAAAATCATTTATTTGTGCCCCTTCACTTAAAAATCATTCGTACGATCAGTCGAATATCATACAAATTATCTGTCGATTGTCATTCAAATTATCAGTCGATTATCATTCGAATGATCAGTTGATTATCATTCAAATGATCAGTTGATTATTAGTAAAATGATCAGTTATTTATCATTAAAATGATCAATCGATTATCAGCATCATTCGTTTATGCCCCTTCACAAACTCACATTGTGGCCAGTAACTTATTTAAAATTAGATAACAAATTTGATTGAAAAGGTCGTTTTTCCAAAATTACAAAAAAAACAAAATTCAATTTCATAAAATATCATCAATTTAAAGGTAAGACTCACTAAGTGCTATTAATTTTAAATTTAAACCCCAAATATCAATCAGGATAATTAGAAGAGAAATCATGTTTAAAATTGTAATTTGTATTCTTCTTTTCTGCACTCACTAAAGATTATTCTTATCATTATTTACAGATGGTTTGCAACACAACTCAAACGGTACTTTAAAATAAGCACTTGGAAAATTTATTACTTTTTAAATCACTAGGAAAGTTACAGCGTAAAATCTGAGGAGGAATTTAATTACCCACATCACATTAAATTACTCTTATCATATTTTAAATCCTTGACATATTTTCACCAACAAATTATAGGTATAAACAATAAAAATGTTTACGTTTAGGTCGAGCACAAGATGAAGCGCAGATGAGCCATGTCACACAGGAAAAAGCGACGCAGTTTTTTATGGAGCATGCATTTAAATGGGAAAACTGCATTTCGTGACCCACAGATCGATTTACACTGTCGTTTTTAACACGTTGACTGCCGCAACATTTTTATACGTGCATTTAATCCGAATCATATTTGATTCACATAGCAGCCAACATGTTAAACATATTTATTTATTTATTTATTTATTAACGGAATCTCCATATGCGTTCTAGAAAACTGTGTTGCTTTTTCCTGCAAGGCGTGACTCACCTGCGTCTCATCTTGCGCTTAGCCTTACTGTTTTAGGATCAATGAGCTGTACAAATAAAGACTGTTTGCCCAGCAGTTGGGCAACTCATAAGCGGATATGAGTCGCCTATTTCCAAAAACCCCTAAAACCATTGTTTTCAAATGGATTTAGGGGTTTTTGGAAATAGGCGACTCATATAACCGATACAGCACCATATATTATAATTTTTAAATATTTTTGGAAGAAAAAATAGGAATATACATATGTCAAAAACTAATGTAACTAAATGTCCAAGTTTTAATAATATACAAGCATTTCTTTTTATTAAAAAAAATACTGAAAATACCTTATTCTTCATGCATCGTATTAGATCGCCCCTCTTAAATGAAGTTACGTTTGAAAAATAATTTCTAGTTCAGTTAAACAAAAAGGGAAAGTAGCTAAAATAAAAAAATCAAGCTTAAGTGAAAAGTGTTCACAGTTTATAGCCAATTCAACTCGATTTTATGTTTTAAGTGACGATCGAATAATTACTACATACACATGGATTGAAATATTCGTACATAAATATTTAACTATTTGAATTATTCGTATTTGAATCCCAGCCTTAGTGAAAATGGAGTAAAATGAAGGGTTAGCTGCAGAATGATAAAAGTGAAATTAAGAATTTGTAGAAATTATTAGAAGAAAAATGTTAGTTAGAGACGTTTGTTAAAAAAAGTTAGTTACAAATAAAAAAATAAAAATAACCACAAATAAATATCAGGATCATCTTTTCTGCTATTGCACACTTGATGTCACGCCATATAAACACTGAGAATTTATACAGACTAACCATGTGCAAATGAAATTACTCAGTTTATCATCAACATTTTTCTCAGAGATTTCACAAACAAAAACCTATTTTTTTTTGCTAAGCCTCGACTTTAATAGTTGACATGACAGCACGTCGACAATGTTGAGAATGTCAACAATACTATTTAAAGGTTATGTTATTATAATTTATATGTTGCGATTTTGAGAGTTTTGGATACTCTGTTAACTTTCAAGCCATCTGCCAAAATCGCATCGCATGAGGCTAAATAGTTCAAATGTTATACTAATTAAAATTTGTCGAGATTCCTACGTTGTACAAATAGTCAACATTCTCGACGTGACATTGTTGACGCTGCCCATCCCTGCTCACTAATAATGAACTGTAGTATTTTGCTCAAGAGATCATGAAAATTCTCATTTTATTATGGTCATCTCTAGAGCAAAATATTGAAATCTCTCGAGCAAAATATTGAAATCTCGACCAAAATATTGAAATCTTTTGAGCAAAATATTAAAATCTCTAGAGCAAAATATGAAATTATGAGAGTCTCCAGAGATGACGATGAGCAACAAAAATGTGACTTGTTTTCATAGTGGAAAAAAAAGTATGAGTTGACCATAAAAAAAATATGACGTGTCTCAGAGTTGATCATGGAAAAAATATAACTTGTGTCTCAGAATTGACCATAAAAAAAGTATTACCTGAGTTGTTAAAGAAACAAATAATTAATCTTTATGATTAATTTAAATAGTTTTTTTCTGTGCTTGCTAAATTTTTTAGTTTTCTTTTTCACTATTCATCATTAATGGAAATAAATCTTCAATTTCCAAACAAATAGGTCTACCAAATTATACCATCGTTTAAAGGTAAAACTCATTAAGTGCAATTAATTCCCTCCAGTGGCGTAGATAGCTTTTTGCAACGAGGGGATCTGGCTTAGTATTTAGTTTTATAAATTTATTTTTCTTCAGTTCAACAACAACAAGTACAATAAATGGTTCTAGTTTTCACTTAGATGTAAATAAAAATAATTCCAAAATAATTTACAGCAGAAATAGAGCCATTTATTTAATAATAACAATAATAATCCTTTCAATCTCAACCTGTATTTCTACAGGCCCCATAAGCTCAGCGCTTGTGCGGGAGACAGGGGGCTTATTATTATTATTATTGTAGCCCATCTTGGGCCTGCAGGCAGCTTATATATGATGTAGGTACATTTCTATCATTCGATACTAGGGATGTGAGAAAACTGCAGAAAAACCACATCCGAAATGCCAGCACCGGGGTTTGAACCCGGGACTGCCCACGTATTAGCAAGTGCTCATCACCGCTACTAATATCTCCTATTTTTCAAGACTCATGAGGAGGGGGGGGATTGATGACTAACCCCCTAAACCCCCCCTATCTACGCCACTGATTAATTAAATGTATTTTTAAACTG
Organism: Philonthus cognatus; assembly: GCA_932526585.2. Classification (NCBI taxonomy): domain Eukaryota; kingdom Metazoa; phylum Arthropoda; class Insecta; order Coleoptera; family Staphylinidae; genus Philonthus; species Philonthus cognatus. Next base: position 32,816,218 of record OW052241.1, read on the forward strand.
ATTTAAGCGATACTCCTCAGAATTGATAAAACGAATTGATTTACGTCATTTAAAATTATTTATTCCTTACAATATTTTTCATAAATATGAAGACTTAATTCCTTATAAATTACTCTTATGTATATAAATTATATAAGCATTCTGCGGTGGTCCGTTTGCACCGATGGCCTTCGCCCCCACGTCCCTGTACACTATAATAACGACAGGGCGAAAGCCCGCAGCGCCGAGAGACCGCGGCCGCCCGTAGAAAAATAACGATAAAAAATAGGCACTATAAGAACTTTTTGATATTTGCTTTCAAGTGGCGGGACTGCGACGGGTATATCTTTATCTTGAGCTGCTGCACCAGGTCGTAGATCTTCAGCGAGGGGCCCACTTTACCGCCTGTGCACTCCAGTATGTCCTCCTTGTTTAGTTCCAGTAACGTCTTACCATCTATCCTCTAAAATAAATACATTGAATTATAGTTTCATATCAAAACAATAATAAATTGCACTGCTCCAAGAAATTAACACACCACCATACAATTTTTTAAATTTCTAAGTTTAACTTTGTGTTTATTTCATTTTCCAGTTATACAAGTGACGATGAACATTTTTGAAAGTATATTTCACTTAAATTTTAGCAATCAAACTTTTAAACATAAGAATATACTGTGCAATTGTTAAAAACATGATTTAGAGTAGGCTTTGAATTTTAAATTAGATTGGCACTACTGACTCTTAAAACTTAGTTTACCATAACCTCAAATTTCTTCCATCATTCAATTAGCATTCTGGGCAACCGCACAAAAAAAAATGCCACCTACTCCAAATCATAATTTAAACGATCGCACGGTACAATTAACAGTGGAAAAAAAATAGTACACATTTCTAAAACATTCGATAAATTGTAGGTGGTGTGTTAATTTCTTGCAGCAGTGTAGTATGTTCAAATTTTATGCACCTGTTTAAGAAACAAAACAAAATAATAATACTGTAAGTTTATATCTTATGCCTCTTGAAATATGTTATCATAACAGAGCCTAAAAAACACTTTTTTAATTGTTTACGTAACCCAGGGGTCTTCAAACTACAGCCTACGCTTTCAAGATTCTGGCCCACAACCAGTGATACATTTTGCGTAAATGAAATATTTTATAACGATTTAGGCCCAGTTGCACCAAACACGTTAAACTGGTTCAACTCTAAACTTGAGTTCAGAGTGACATTATAACAATAGGAACTGTCATCTTGAACTTGAGTTCAGCTTGAACCTGAGTTCAACATTTCTGGTACAACTGGGCCTTAGTGTTAACAATTACCATACAATTCTGTAATATTACTGGAAACATCTTTCGACGTTAGGTTTTGTAAACAGATTCTCTAAACAGTTCAGTATAAATACATTCAGAACTCTTTACGTTACTTTAGTTCGCCCTCATTTGGAGTACTGTTCTGTAATATGGACACCACATTTTAACAACCACAGTGACTTAATTGAAAAGGTCCAAACTAGATTTTTATTACTTGCTTCACGTAAGCTAGGTATTGCCCAGATAAATTATAGCCGATCCTATATGCTAAATGTATTAAATTTAAAATCTCTGCGCTACAGAAGAGTTATGCTAGATTTGTGCTATGGGTACAAACTAATTAATGGCTTTGTGAACAGTAGCATATTGGTTGGGGCATTAAACTTTAATTTTTATTCATCCACTGTTCTACGAAACAAACCTTTGTTTCGTTTAAACACCCATCGCACAAATTATGCCTCTAATAATCCTGTTTGTCGCATAATGAAATATTATAATATACTAAATACATTTCCAAACTTTTTAATATTTTGTAATTCTTACAATATGTTTAAGGCGCCACCTTTCGCTCATTGATCTTGTAGTTGTTTTTTAATTGTATTTATTAGCTAATTGTAACTTGAATTTTATAACTATCATGTGCATTGTATTATTTGTTATATGTTTAATTTACACACATTATATTTAATGTAAAATGGAGATTTCCGTACAAATAAATAAATAAATAAATAAATTGGTCATTTACAGTTAGACATAAAACACAAATTCCAATAAATAATTAATTCCATGATTTTGTAAAAATTATTAGTTATTACGAATCTTTGAATAAACTGTCGTTTTTCTCAAAGAAAAAAGATAGCGACGAAAAAACTTGAGGATAGAAAAATTGTCCAAAATTTTATTATCTAAAGCTTTCATTTTAAAATTTTTTCTGTATTCCCATTAGTTATTGAGTTAATAGCAACTTTTGCAAAATATAAAAAAAAGCGAGAGTATTCGCGTAAATTCTCGACATTTTTCAATTTTCACAAAAAAACGCTGTAAGTCAAAAACTACGTGGGCCACAGAAAAGTATAATACATGCATTTCGGCCATTTTGACGAGATCTACGAGATGAGTATATTAATTTTTATACAGGGTGATCCACAAAGTATCTAAAAGAAAATGTCATTTTTTTTTTCTAAATCAAGAAGGCGAGTGTTTATTAAAGTTATTAATATTATATATAAAAGTGCTGTCTACTCCCAGACTTATATTTTAGTTTCGGCGCGTAGCGCTCCGCGACCAAACCAAATTTTCAGGCTGTTTTAAACTCGAAGTTTTACTTCATGCGCCACGTGCGTAAAACATAATTTATCCCGAGGTTCAAAAACATAGATAAATTCCAATAAATAGTTCTAAGAAGCAGAGCTGGGACGAATCCTCGTAAAAAGGATTCGAATCACGAATCCGAATCATCTAATATGATTCGAATCACGAATACTCGAATAAAGGATTCGTAAGAGATAAATATGATTCGAATCAAAGATTCGAATCCTGTTTTTTCGAATCACGAATACAAATCCTTTAAGAATAAATTTGATTTTTTTTTTAACCATTTATATATAAATATCGTTACCAGTTGTTTTAACAAAAATATTTAAAACCTAATTATTTATTATTAATGCTAAACATCGTTGATAACAGACTAAACATCTGATTCCCTGTTACTCTGATTAAAGATGTTTTTGTGGTTTTCTAAACTTCACTTCAAATCAGTGTTTTGTACGCGTGGCGCATGAAGTAAAATTTCGAGTTTAGAAAAGCCCGAAAATTTGTCTCGGGTCGCTGCGCGACCCTCGACAAATTTTCACGGGGCTTTTCTAAACTCGAAATTTTACTTCATGCTTAGTCTGGGAGTGTAAAACAGTCTTGTATATAATATCGATAACTTTTGGTAAACACTCGCCTTCTTGATTTAGAAAAAAAAACAATCGACTTTTTCTTTTAGATACTTTATGGATCACCCTGTATAAAAACAAATACGCCCATCTTGTAGATCTCGCCACAATAGCCTAAATGCATGTATTATACTTTTCTGTAGCTCGAATAGTATTTGAGTTATAACGTTTTTTGTCAAAATTAAGGAAAGTCGAGAATTTACGCTATTTTGTATCTCGCAAAAGTTGCGAATAACTCAATAACTAATGGGAATACAAAAAAATCGTTCAAACAAAAGTTTTAGATAAGAAAATTTTGGACAGTTTTCTATTTTTAAGTTTTTTCGCAACTATCTTCTTTCTTAGAGAACAATAACAGTTTGTTGAAAGATTCTTAAAAACATATAATTTTTAAAAATCATGGAATAACTTGATTTTGCGCATTACTGAAAAAATATATTATTAGTAATTAGTAATATTTAATGTCGTTTTTATTGTGCGCGTTGATAGAGATGATAGAGTTTGTTAATAATCTAAGCATTATAACATAAAAACATTTTATATGTATAGAGTTTAAAGTTTAGTGACCACGATTATTGCATAACAACAACAATTTTTCAACACTTTTAGTAAATAACACACTTGGTTAAGATGTCACTGTTTATTAGTTGACACTGCAACACTTGTTTTGCCACACAGGCAGATAAATGATGACAATTTTTCAGTTGAAATAAGTAAAAATGTTCGAAATAAAAATGGACATTAATCACTGCACGCTGTATAAGTTCCAATTGAAAAAAACCAAATAGGCAAAAAAATTGTTGCAGTCCTCTCGATGACGGTGCTATGACAATTGAAAATGTCAAAGTTGGTTAAAAAAATTTCGTCACAGAAAAATTTCATTAGTTTATGAAAGCAACCATGGCAGTGTATCCAGCTATGACAGTGTAAACTGAACAAATAATCATAATGAAGAGACACTAAAAATGGACTTGCCAACTGCCTTTTAATCAAAACTTGAAGAATTTTATAATAGAGAAATAAAAACTCTATCAAAACGTTGCGTTGGAAAACAAATTACATATCTCAGATTATGCTACACGAAACAGTAAAACGGTGTGTGTTCTTAATTATCTAGAAATTGTCCAATACTTGCATAGATTTTAAGTTTTTTTGGCGCCCAACCTGGGGCCATGCTAACGCTGGGCCCTTGTTGGGCGCCATAAATTGTGAAAGTAAAAGTTCAAAACTTCACACTGATTAGTGTTTCGTACGCGTGGCACATGAAGTAAAATTTCAAGTTTAGAAAAGATTAAGTTTAAATTTAGATGCTTGCGATTTATAGCGCCCAACTAGGGGCCACAAAAACCTCAAATGCAAGCGTTTTAAGTATTTTTAAACGAATGCTCTCCACTCTTAGCTTAAGCATAAAGTGAAGTTTTGCGTTTAGAAAAGCCTGAGCGTTTTGATTTAGACCCGTAGCGTGGTCTAAATCAAAACGCTCAGGCTTTTCTAAACGCAAAACTTCACTTTATGCTTAAGCTAAGAGTGGAGAGCATTCGTTTAAAAATACTTAAAACGCTTGCATTTGAGGTTTTTGTGGCCCCTAGTTGGGCGCTATAAATCGCAAGCATCTAAATTTAAAACTTTCCACTGAATCAGCGTTTTGTTCGCGTGGTGCATGAAGTAAAATTTTCAGTTTAGAAAAGCCTGAGTTTGGATTTGGACATTCAGGCTTTCCTAAACTCGAAATTTTACTTCATGCTTTGTCTGGGAGTGGAAAACATTCGTTTAAGCTTTAAAATGAACGCTTAATAATTTTTTTTAACTTATTGATTAATAACGAAATACGCTTTAGTTTGATTCGTACATTTTTTATACAGGGTAATTTACAATTCTTAATAAATATACATATATTTATTAAGAATTGTAAATTACCCGTGATTCAATAAATGAATGAATCTAAACCGGTTTACCGATATTTCACCGAGAAATCATGATATCGTTGTTTCAGGGGTAAAATTCATTAAATACGTTACGTGGATAATTAATAGAATTTAAAGATTTACCTTTACCAAGTGTTTTCCACTCCCAGACTAAGCATGAAGTAAAATTTCGGGTTTAGAAAAGCCCCGTGAAAATTTGTCGAGGGTCGCGCAGCGACCCGAGACAAATTTTCTGGGCTTTTCTAAACCCGAAATTTTACTTCATGCGCCACGCGTAGAAAACAGCGATATTTATTAAGAATTGTAAATTACCCGTGATTCAATAAATGAATGAATCTAAACCGGTTTACCGATATTTCACCGAGAAATCATGATATCGTTGTTTCAGGGGTAAAATTCATTAAATACGTTACGTGGATAATTAATAGAATTTAAAGATTTACCTTTACCAAGTGTTTTCCACTCCCAGACTAAGCATGAAGTAAAATTTCGGGTTTAGAAAAGCCCCGTGAAAATTTGTCGAGGGTCGCGCAGCGACCCGAGACAAATTTTCTGGGCTTTTCTAAACCCGAAATTTTACTTCATGCGCCACGCGTAGAAAACAGCGATTTAATTCGAATCCTTTTATAAATATTCGAATCCTTTTATAAATATTCAAATCCTTTCATAAGGATTCGAATCACCCACATTTGGATTCAAATACGAATCCTCTTAAAAAAATGTAACGAATCCGGATCACAAATCCAGTTGAACTAAAGTATTCGAATGCCTCTTTTGAATCCTCTAAAAGGATTCGAATACTGAATGATTCGAATCCTGCCCAGCTCTGCTAAGAAGTTATTCCATGATTTTGTGAAAATTATAAGTTTTCATGAATCATTCAACGAACTGTCGTTTTTCTCCAAGAAAAAAGATACCTACGAAAAAACTTGAAGATTGTCCAAAATTTTATGATCGAAAACTTTCGTTCTAACATTTTTTCTGTATTCATATTAGTTATTGAGTTATTCGCAACTTTTCCGAAATACGAGCGAACTGGCGCAAATTGGTAATTTGGCAAATTTGATTATGTAGAATTGTATATGTGGCTCGCAAAGGAAAAAGTTTGGAAATCCCTGACCTGACCTATCAGAGTCCAGTGTTAGGTTAGGTAAACAATCAAAAAATCCAATTTTGCACCTCTAATTTTGTTTAAATTTGTAATTACTCACATAACTGTACTTACACTATTTCATTTTGGACAGCCTGTGTATTTTTATGTATTGAATAAAATTTTGTAAATCAATCGAATGTCTAGCAAGTTATGCAAGTACGAGAAACTATAGATAATACAATTTTCGAGGTTATTTATGGGAGGCAGATGTTGCCGAGCAGGTAATTTTAAGAAAGGTCCATTAAAATTTGAAAGATTTTTCTACCTGGGAGGATTAGTCGTGCATTCATAATTCGGATAGAGAGGCTGTTCTTTCACATTGAATTGTAATGTCTTTATATTCAGGTAAAGAAACGGTAGGAAATAAATGATGAAGCATGACGAAATTTTTGACAAAAGAAATGCAAATTTAGGTGGGAGTCCTAAAGACAAGGACGTAGCCAAAAAACAAATCTGGGGGAGGGGGGGGGGGGGTTATAAAAATTTCGAAGGGGGGTTTTAATGGTAAAAATATTGCTTTTACATACAAAAAAGTACCATTTTGAAAATTTCGGAGAGTGGGGAGGGTTGAACCCCCATATCCCCCCCTGGCTACGGCCTTGCATAAAAATATAAAATATCTGCACTGGACATTTTCAAATTAAATTAATCCAAAGAACACATAAAAAGACTGTTATTCCTTACTTCACTTTTTAAAGAGTAATGTAAGGAATAACAGTCTTTTTATGTGTAATAATTAATTTACGTAAACTCAAAATATACAGCTAAATCAATGTTTTGTGTAGGTGGCGCATGAAGTAAAATTTCGAGTTTAGAAAAGCCTGAAAATTTGGTTTGGTCGCTACGCTTCGCTACGCGACCAAACCAAATTTTGTGGCTTTTCTAAACTCGAAATTTTACTTCATGCTTAACCTGGGAGTGGAAACACTTTTTAGATAATAATCAAAATCTCATTTTCTAGTTTTCTTAATTGTAAAACTTGGAGAAAAAATTAATAGAGTGGATGATTTTTTTATAGAAGTGTACTAGCTCTTACTGTTCAATATTAGAGCAAACACAAACCAATGTTTAGCATCTACAATTAAAAGGAAGCTTGTTAATTTCTCAATATGTTTATGTGAATTTCATTGTAAATTGAATTTGGTGGTTATTTTTATATTTTGTAAAATATTTACCAAAACTTCAAATTCTGATGAATTTTAGAGAGATTATTGGAGAAATTGATAACCTTTGTAGGAAGTTAAAAAAAAAATTGATCAAGTAAAAATAAAGATAGAGACGCTTAAAAATATAATATAAACGATTTTTATTATAGAAAATTCATGTCTTCCCAAAAATTTCAATAAATCATTGATTTTCAATGAAATTTATGGAGATTATTGGGTATTAACTTTGAAAAACTTGAATAAGTGGAAATAGAGTTGCAGACACTTAAACCATTTACGATTATTTGTTCAGAAAAAGCGGATATTTTCTTTTGAAAAATCCTCAAATTTTGATGAAATTTACATAAATTTTAATATCACGCTGGCAAATTAAAAATAGAGTAACTGAAATAAAATGAATTTGAGCGGCTTTTATTTGAAAAAAATTAGTATATATATACAGCGTGTAATCGAACTAATGTACATCCTCTTAAGGGCGTATACACAAAATATTTTGACACCAATTGCAGCAAAAATAAAATCGGAAAAAAAATATTGGATTTTTCATAATTTTTTACTTTTTGAGAACTTCTGGTTACCTGTGTTCATGATATTTTTCGTGGATGCGTAAGTTGTTGTATTTTTTATTTACTTTTACTACTGCGAGGCGCATAAATCACTTCGCACGCACTAAACTTTAGTCAGCAATGGGTACTTATGAAAACGATAACATAGACATAATTCTTCACAAACTGACCCACTTTTCTCTGGATGGTGTAATTCGATATCCAAATCGTTTAAAAACTACCAGTCTATGTGGAATCTCTCTTAAAATACGCAATGTGCGCGTATACCAGATACCACAAACATGTGGCCTATTATTATTAATTATTTTTAATGATTATTTGTGAGTTATCTACTAAAGGTATGGTAATTTCAAATGCAGGTATTGTTTATTTAAACGCTGCCCCTTATGTGGTAGAGAGCCTGTACAGTAGTTCGTTTACACGCTGTATATATATTTTTTATAATTGTTTTTAGTAGTTTTACACCTTTCCTCACTATTAGGTATTTTGTTACACTATTTTTCTTATTTATAACTTTACAAAAAGAACTATTGAGACAGCTGATTTTTTGGTTGTCACGTCGTCAAATATACAGAGATTTTTTTCAGTTCTACCTACTCAACAGAAAAAATCCCTGTATATTTTTATTTTCAGTAACTTTTAACTAGAAAAACACTCCACAAAACAGGTAAGTTCTTTTGAAAATATAAGTTTTGTGTGGATTTCTATTTTATATAAAACGTTTAATTTCTTTCATAAAGGAAAGACATAATAACTAGTATCGTATATAACGATATCGACTACATTTTATCGATACTAGAAATATATATCGGAAAAATAAATGTCGATTATTTAGCATGAAAATATCATTGTATATATATCGAGCATACCTAATATGAGTCCCTAAAATAAAAATTTCCTGTATCATAAAAATGTAAATGTTTTTTTTATTTTAAAAAACCAGGATGACTTGCGATTTCATTCCAAAAACTTGATTCCTGGATTTGTCACGTATACAACACATGAAAATCGACTTTTACATATTAAAATAGGTATACATCGTTGTATGTGAATGGGTTAATCGTTTCAGATTTTTTTGTACTTCATATTTTTGTTTTTTCACTTTAATTGTTAACGAAACAATAGTTCCGATTGTCGAAACCAGAGTACGCCGAAATCGTTTAACATACCATTTATTAAGGTGTATAATAAGTTGCCTACATTACACTCTGTATGAGGCAAGGTAAGGGAAATTATTGGAGAACAGGAACTAAACCAAAAATAATGGAAAGGGGTTTAAAGAGTGAGATAAAATATAAATAACTCTAAAAACAAAACTGTGGGATAGAAGAGAGAAACATATTTAATATAATTAAATAATAAGTGATCTACAATGCTTTTTTAATTTTCAGTTAAAATATTTCAAACTATTTATTTAGATGTTCTCGTTTTAACCATAAAAATGAATCAAAATGGCATGTTATAAATAAAAATATTGATTACACACCTGTTTGCTGAAGCTGTCGCAGTAGTTAGCGCAATCGTTTACCCTTAAAAACTGCGCAACGTCGAACACATTCCATTCGTTAGGGCACAACTCTGAAGAATCACAAGAACCCCCGCTGCTGTCCACTAACCGAGGTATCACTTTTGTTGTGGTATTGCTGTTACTTGACTAAAAGATAAAAAAACTAATATCAAAATCAATATAAAATGTAAACAAAATTACAGCACAGTGAAACAATATACAAATGTTTTACCTGGTTTGTAAGACGTTTAATGTTTAGTGTTTAGTGATTTTCGTTTAGTGTTTAACATTTAAGGTTTAAGAATTTGAAGTTATGTGTTAGCATTACCAACTCTTTCATCACAAGTTTGTGAAAATACTGTTTTACAAAAAATTCTTATAACTAATAGAGAAATTGAAATTAATTGTGTATATTAAATTTGAAATACATTTTCTCAAAATCAAAATGCACTTGTATCCCTTAAATAATAGGGTCAGGTGCAGACCCAGGCAGGGTGGCTCAAGTGGTTGAGCCCCCCCAAATGGCGTAAGCGCTCCCTAAGACAAATTTCTTGGTGATTGTCTGTCTAGGATCTTTAATAATAATTTTAACAAATATGTACCGTGGGATTATTTAAATTATGATTTAGAGTAGGCACCTTTTTTTTTGTGCGGTTGCCCAGAATGCTAATTGAATGATGGAATAAATTTGAGGTTATGGTAAACTATGTGTGCCAATCTTGTTTAAAATTCAAAGCCTACACTAAATCATATTTGGAATGAAGGCACGGTAGATACTTACGGTTATATAAGAAGTCGCTTTTCGTTCCATGGGCGGTGTAGGTTCCGTCGAAACGGGCAAACTCTGATCAGGCCCTGCAGGTTCCGATGCAGTTTCGGGTTCCTGCACGTCTTCATCCATCTCTGTCGTTTCTGGCAGGAGTAGCGGTGGCTCGACATATTCCAGTTTTGACGGCCGGGCATTCTCCTCTTTCTTGCAAGCCTTGCTTACTGTTAGTTTCGGCGGGCTGTCCTTCACCTTTTTCTTTCTGCCCTTCTTTTTGATCCCCTTGGGCGGAGTTAACACTTTTTGACCCGTTTTCACCGGCACTGGCGGGCCTTCCAGTTTATGACCTACACTACTACACCAACCTACTGGATAAATGTCTGGGGAATCGCAGTCCAACCATTGGTCGTATTCCTCTTCCCAACCATCAAAATGAACCTATGTATATTGAATAAATTTTGAAAATCACTACACTAAATTTTTGAAAAATATTTTAGACAAGGGTAAAACTGGTTTAGCTTAAAGTATGAATAAAGGAAAAAATCATTCCAAAATAAAAGTTGATAACACAAGTTACTTTTTGAAACACTAACAAATTAATGTAGATTGCTTTTGCTTATGGCAACACTGAGTAACTAACAAGCACTTAGGCACAGTTGCAATAACGTTAAACTGGGTTCATCTCTGAACTTGAGTTCAAGATGACAGTTCCTATTCTAAGAGCCATTTTACACACAAGAGAATTCTCGCAGAAATGTATAATATATACTGCCTTTCAAAAAAATCAGAACACCAAGTATTTATTGCACGATTTTAATAAAATTTACACAATTTGATCATGTAAACGAACTGTATCGATGATGAAAAATCAACTTGAAAAACAAAAAAACAAATGAATAAAAATTAATAATGTGTTGGGCCTTCACGATTTCCCAAACACTCATTAACACGTCAAGGCATGCTAGAAATCAGGCTGTCAATATCGACTTGGGGTATTTGACCTCTAAGTTCCATTACAGTGTTAGCGGGGCGCTGTAAGTTACTTATTCTAACACCTATCATATCCCAAATATGTTCTATTGGCGATAGATCTGGAGAACGAGATGGCCAAGGTAACAAATTGATTTCGGCACTATCAAAAAACTGTCTTGTAATGGCCGCTGTGTGAGGTCGAGCATTATCTTGCTGAAAAATGGGGCCATTTACATAGGGCACTAACACTGGCCGTAAAATGTTGTCAATATACCGAATCGCGTTAAGACTTGCTTCTAAAAAAACTAGAGGAGACCGACTACCATATGCTATTGCCCCCCAAACCATAACTCCCTGTGTAAGAGCCGTATGTCTTTCAACAGCAAATTGTAAAATTCTGCATTCACTGCGTCGACGTCTCACTCTTCTGCGACCATCATGAGCCCATAAACAGAACCGAGACTCATCGCTGAAGATAATGTTATTCCATTCATGGGTCCAATGTTGTCTTTCCCTGCACCAATCAAGTCTTGCTCTGCGATGCTGCGGAGTAAGAGGTAGACACAATTGTGGACGGTAGGATCTTATACCAAAACTGCGGATTCTTCTGTAAACAGTAGCCATGGATACTCTTTGGCCATTTAGAGCCAACCAGTCATTTCCCAATGCCCGCGACGTTGTAAATCTGTCCCTTAAAGTTGTAAGACGAAGAGCTCGATCTTCACGCTCAGTGGTGCTTCTTGGACGTCCTGATCCAAGTCTACGTCGATTCTCCCCAGCTTCGGACCATCTAGACCAGCAGCGTACGATCACCGATACACTACGGCCTACCCTTTCAGCAATAGCACGAACCGAAAAACCCGCTTCTCGCATTCCAATAATGCGACCCCTTTCAAATTCACTTAGATGATGATATTGTGCACGCCGACGAACACGGGGCATCTTTTTATGTTTTACAAACTGAAACGTTAAACTACTCACAGGCTACTTGGATATTAGAAGCAATTACATTAAAAAATCAGCAGCTCTTCATAATGGTGAAATCAAGGAAAAATACCATTAAATAGTAACCAAAACAATTGATTTTTTGATCATCGATGCAGTTCATTTACATGATCAAATTCTGTAAATTTCATTAAAATCGTCCAATAAATACTTTGTGTTCTGATTTTTTTGAAAGGCAGTATATTTACAAACGAAAAAAATATAAATTTATTCAAGTGTAATACAGACATTTTTCTCGCGAGAGTTTTTACAAGAAAAATATTGAACATGTTCATTTGCAAAAGAGTTATGCACTTATATAACCTAAAAACTTTGCCGTTTTGAGATATATTCCCCGCAGGAAGAGATGGAGAACAGCTGATGTTGAGGTCATACTCGCACATTTAATGATTTCTGTAGTGTGCGTGCGTATGATAGTTGGAAAATAATTATTTGCTGTGTGATACAATAAAAAATATTGTAGTGAAACTTTTATATGAAATTCTAGAACAAATTTCTGCGAGAATTCTTGTGTGTCACTTTAACCTCAAGTTCAGAAATAAACCAGTTCAACGTGTTTAGTGCAACTGGCCGTAAATGACATAACTTTAAACCAACGGACTTAAGATTGTGTCTTTACTTACCTTTAACAACCGTCCGACAACTCTAGCTATCGTTGCCACACAAACCAACCTAGGGTCCATCAAATCGGCCGCTTCGATCTTCATTCCCACCGTAAACCCGTGCGGGGGAATGTAGTGTGTCAACAAATTCGCCGGAATAGGCACATTATTGGTGGTACTCAAATACGTCTGCCAGCTAAAACTCTGTGGATCGTAGCCTTTGGGCGGCGTCAGCGGTACGCTGTTCCTCTCGCAGAAACCCACCGGGAAAATACACGGCGAACTCTTGTGATAACAAAACCAATCAGCTCCGGTAGCATCAGATTCGTAAGTGTCTATACGGATCATTATGTAGCCGCAGTTGAGGACGTCCATTACAGTCGCCGCGCAAATCGAGCTGAGATTCAAAGGATCGATTGCTTCCAGTTTCATCCCAACGCAAAAATCGGTGCATTTATCAATTGAGCCGACTTGGATTGGGTTGAAGAGATCATCAGTAGCATCATCTTCGTCGAATAACTTCCTATTAACTTTCTCTAAATAATTAGGAGGTGCTACTATGTGGTGTCCAACACGCCTGGCCCAACCAACAGGGTGCAACAAAGGCGAATCCTCGTGGCACCAAAAACCTGCATCCTCAGGCGTCATATCGTAATATTTAACATTCAACCGTTTCCCGATAATCTTATGCACCATCGCTACTTTCACCTGCGAAATTCTGTTTTTATCTACTACCTCTAAATTCAGCCCGCAAGTGAACCTCGACTTAAGCGAATCGCTGATTTTATTCCCGTAATTCGATGGGAGCGTCCGCGCACCTGTCAATCTTTTCCTCAAAAACTCCTTCCAATCACTGTATTTATTCTCGATTGTTTTTGGGGGGATCAAAGGTTTGCCTATTGTGGCACACCAACCTACAGGATGGACTTGATTGGAGCAGAGGGAAACCCAAAAATCTTTGGTTATATTCTGCCCGAAGCCCTCGTAGCGTAAAAGCGCTTTATAACCGACGATTTTAATCACTGTAGCCACCCAAAAAGAATCGGGGAATGCCTCGCTCACATTATCACAATCCGTATTCTCAACCTCCACCTTCATCCCCACCATGATATTATCCCAAATATCAGACATCGGAGCGGATGGAAAACACGTGACAGGGGCGGCTATGAACAGCGGCTCTTTTAAAAGCGGATCCCAATCGTAACTATTAGCGATCCCGGTGTTTTTACGCCTTATCAATGAGAGATTATCGTCGAATGTTTGTAAGTGTTCGTCTTGTTTGATTTGTGGGAACGGTTGGTCACAATTGAGGCCCTCCATGTCGTCTTGGCTCTCAATTTTGAAGTGGTGGTCAGCGTACGTGGAGTCGGTTTGGGTTTCCATCGAGGGGTTTTTGGGCATGGGTTCGGGGATTAAGCCGCTGTAACCGCGGGCGCACGCCATGCTGCAAAAGCGTCGCTCACGTGTGTAAAAGGCGTGTTTCACGCCGATCGCCCCACATTTTTCGCAAACGGCTGAAAAGTACAGTTAAACATGTGAATTACAAAAGTTAACAAAATGGATCATACGATTATGAATTTGCTTAGAATAAAACACACAAGTATGCGTAAAGGGTGCTATGTTGGTACCAGATTGATGGGCGCACCATTTTAGGTTAGGTCTCCCCTGAGACCATGATGTGCCTACAATATTTTGACAATTCTGACAGATTTTCGTTGGCCATAAAAGATTCAAGTTTCATAAAAGTATAATATATAGATTTTGAGTATTTTGAGGATATTTACAACTTTTTTTTTATTTGTTTGGGTATTCTAAATACTTATAGAGATATAGCACTCAATGTTTTCAAGATATCTTGAAAACTAAGATTGCTACAACAAAAACTGTATATACAATTAATGTTCATTTTTTACGACTACATGACCTACATTTAAATTTAATCAATATCCAGCATTTTTTGCTGTAACCACAGTACAGGTAGTTACAAAAACATTTTTCAAGAATTCCCTCGATATTACATACAAGGAATTTTTATTTTAAGTATACACTTACATTATAAGTGTACTCTGTACAGTTTTAGACATTCGTTGTTTTTAAAAAGCGTTCAGTTAGAAACTTCTAACTAGTGTTTCCACTCTCAGGTTAAGCATGAAATAAATTTCAAGTTTAGAAAAGCCTAAAAATTTGGTTTATTTTACTTCATGCGCTACATGTATAAAACACTGATGTAATGTGAAGTTAGCATACTGTTTTAGCAGTATATTTTGAACTTTACTAGAAGTAAGTGTTTTATATGCCTGGCGCCTGAGATAAAATTTTGAGTTTAGGAAAGCCTGAAAATTTAGATGATTGATCAAGGAAGGGAAACACTCGTTAGTAGCTTCAAATTGGAAGATTACACTGGTCTGCAAAAAAATTTTTTTTTTCGAGCCCTGACACCATTCATGCTGATTCTTATGTAAAATGACCTCCTGAATCCGAATATGACCTCCGTTTTCCCCCATCACCCACCGTTTTCGGGGGAGGCCCCCCCCACCTATTTTTATCACTTTTCGATAATTTGGAGGGATGAAAAGGATTATTTTAGCCTTTACATTTCTTCTGAGGGGCTAGAGAGGTGAAAAGTTCCAAAACATGAACATTTGTAGCAAGGAGGTAGATTTGCCCCCTTAAATTGTAAAAAAATCCTTAAAAATGATCGATGTTTCCGTTTTTTTCACAGTTTTTTCACTTATTTTCTACATATTCCAGCTTCCATCCCATCATATTCGGATTCAGGAGGTCATTTTACATAAGAATCAGCAGGAATGGTGTCAGGGCCGATTTTCATGCCGACCAGTGTTATCAAAAACAACGAATGTCTGAAAAATTGCAGCGTACATATCGGGATATGTATACTCAAAAGAAAAAAGCCCTGTATGGGGAAAGTTCAAAGAGAAACATTTGCTAATGTTAATATAGTTCAGATATTATAACAATCACTCAAATCATTCCCAAAATAGACAAACCAATTAAAATTGAAGGATTCCGATTTTGTTTTGCTCTTCTTATGTAGTTTATAGTCTTAACAACTTACTAACGGCTTTTATAAATTAGTGACTTACCAATTCCATCTTTCTGTATGGGTATAACCGAAGGATCCGTGTTGCTCTGATATGCGATCGGCGTCTTGAGGACCAAACCCGGATGTTTTACGGGTTTTATTTTCCTCGTCGGACATGGCAGTGTTTGTGTGGCTGTCGTTATCATGTAAACTTGTTGATTACTGTCGTCTTCAGTGTAACTACTGTCATTACTGTCTCCCATGTGCAGCATATCCAAACCATCCATAGTCTTTAAAAAACAAAAATATAGTTACAATAATCGAAATTAATTTATATATCGCAGTTTATTTATTATAACATCCGGCATATTTGGAGGACGCTTCATTTACATATGTAAGGAAAGGCATGAATATGTCTTTGCTTACATATGGCAAATGAAATGTCCAATAGAATTTGTTGTTTCTGAACTTCATTATGAGAAATGTTTATCTATGCATAGCCCAACGTTGTTAAAATATAATGGTATAGAAGGTGCAACTTATTCTCCTAACACTTTGGCCTACCCTGATGACATTACAACAGATCTTTTAGGGCAACGTAATTCGAATAGATCAGTGGCCAAACGACTCACCGCCCAACATACCCTGGTGACATTGTACGCCGCTCCCCCCAAATCCCACCAGATAACCTTCTATAATACAATTAACATTTAGCGATGTTGTGCACAGCCTACAATAATTAGAATAAACTTGGGCCGCCAAACACGTAGAGTGGATAAATCAGCTAATTGCAGTCTAGCGGCTGCTATCGGTCGGTGAAATTCATATTAGCTTCCTTGTTTCCTGCATTCACGTGATCACTCTATGTGGTCGGCACCCCGTGTATAGAATTTTTTTTAATACATACTTTGTAACACAGAGACACCCTTTATGATTGTAATCACATTAACTTATTTATAATTCATGTGAAAACCTTCAACCGTTATTGATTTGAACACTTTAATTCCAAATAAAAAATATGTACACAAATAATCAAACAAAAATGAGTTGTTAACAAACAAGAAACACTAAATTCAATGTTTGTAAATAAAAAAAACTAGGTATTAGTATTGCAGGAAAGAAAGTACTTACCATTGGTGAATTGTGCATGTGACTGCTCATATCATCCATCGAGTGGTTGGAAGCGGAATGATGTGAGGACGGGTAATAGGCGCTCTCATGGTCCAACAGCATCTCACCTGGATCGTTCGACATTAGCCCCAAAGACATGTCGGGTGTCTGCCCCGAACCCATCCATACCATCCCCATATCCGCTACACCAGGCATTGTATACACTTAAAATTAAAAAAAAAAATGTAATTAACCGTTATTTTTTTACCTAACTAATCACCATTACATTTTAGCTAGTTAAGGATGAAAGTTAATTGATAAACTTGGTATCTTTAATCGAAAAACACATAAAACTATTGAAAAATATTAAAATGTAACATATGCAGCAGACGATTCAAAGAGTTTTCATTCATGCCTTCAAGACAAAGACTAAAGATCTGAAACCTTGACGAGATCTACAGTTTTCAATAATAAAAACTATCAATAATTGTTTTTGAATATTTTAGTGGTCAATAACAAAAATCTACTTTGCTTTCTTCTTCATTTCACATTAACAATGACAACTTTACTTCGATGAACCCCTACCGATGAACACGAACAAAAATCAATCACCGGTTAACAACTCTCCCAACAATCAATCACGCTCGTTTTGTTTCAAACGAGCAAAACAAAAATCGAAACAAAAGTGTTGGTAGCGGTGCAAAAAGGGCAGGAAAAAACCGTCTCGATTTTTTTGTGTGTGTGTGTGTATTTTAAAGGAAATTTTCTAAAATTGTGGACTCACTGTTCATCTCGGATTCGGTCCGCTTTTCCACTCCGGGTTTTCGCTCAGCCCCCTCGCGCTCTCATTTATGTGAAATTTGTGGAAAATTCGCGTAAACGACGGCATAAACGGTTTTTAACACAAAATAGCATTGCTCACTGGTTGTAATTAATAACGGGTGCCAGCTTAACGAGTTGAAAAGTACCTAGGGAAAAAAAGTCGAAACTTTCCAGATTGCCAACATTCAGACAGAATTAACTTTTTTCTTCAAAAAGGTTTTATTTTAAGAGTTAGAAAAATAAAGTTTAAAACATTAATAAAAATTTTGCGAATTATTGTCTTTGTACAGTTAGTTTATTTATTAGTTTTTCTATATTATTATATTTACAATTAAACAATTATTTTATGCAACTTAAGTTAACCCGTACTCGTACATTGAGTTGCCTAGTATAAAAAGATTTAAAAACTAAAAACTATTCCAAATAATGCAGTAAATTAAATTTTGCGAATTATCATATTTGTACAAGTTAGTTTATTTATTAGTTTTTCTACATTTTTATATCTACAATTAAACAATTACTTTATGCAACTTAACAAAACCCGTACTTGTACATTGAGTTGTCTAGTATAATACAAAGATTTAAAAACATAATTTTATTTTATTTCCAATAATGCAGTAAATTAAACACAAGAATATAAAAATAATATAATATCAAAATTTATCATCTGAACTTGTAGAAGTTTAAGTGTCATCAGTTAATTAAAAAAAGTTCCAATATATGAAAAAAAAATAAAACAGGAACCAACTTTCATTAAAACTTTTATTCATTCTGACTTTGATTTTTCACAAGTTACTTTCAAAAGCCCCGCATGTTGTTTAACACAAACTTCCAAAACATCTTCTTCTTCAACATTCAACTCTTCTTTCATCACAAAACATGCTTTATTGTAATAATCACTATTCAGTGTGTCGTAACTAATTCCGTCCGCGTAATTAATACTGTACCAATAGAGGATTCCATTTACTCGACCCGAGCCACATGCTTTAATCTTGTATTTCGTTATTTTCGCATCTGAATCTTTCAAGAACAATTTGTGTCGGTATAAAGCGTTGTCAGATAAGAATTTTGTCGGTTTGAAACTGTCATCTAAATTCCATTGCTCGCAAATCTAAAACAAAATTATTTGAATTAATGAAAGCAGTTGAAACATTCTGTAATCAATCACCAACAACTAACCTATGTAACAGCTACCCAACCTAATCTAACTTATTATGTGTTTGTAATTTTTAGGAAACACAGTACACATCTGTAAATGTTTAAATATTTGTTGTTTTTATGTGTTTAATTCGAAGCTTTTAAGGAGTGTTTCTGGTCCTCGATTAAGGATGCAGTAAAATTTCGAGTTTAGAAAAGCCTGAATATTTTCAGACTTGTTTAAACTCAAAATTTTTAATTATTAGAAAAGCCTGAAATTATACGTCAAGCTTAATTAGGGAGTTGAAACACTTGTTAGAAGTTTTAAACTGAATACTTTACAAGAACAACGAAGTCTGAAAATTTACAGAGTACTCATCGGGATATGTATATTAAAAGAAAAATTCCCTGTATAATTAAATCAAAATAAAAATATTTAGAAAATAAAAAATGTTTTTAACTCACCATGTACGCATTGATAAACTCTGAAATTTTGTAATCAAACAAATTTTTATCATCCACTTTATTGGTGTAACTCAAATAATCACTCTCCAAAATCCTCGCGTGCAACTCGACGTTCTGCGGCAAGAAAACCCCGTTTTTCTTCAAAGAAGCCTCGATTAGGCCGAAATTTGAGTAGAAATGTTCATTTATAATACCACTCTGCGTCACTGGACTGTAAACAACGATATCAAACAACCGATTACTTTCTAGGTATTTAAATAACTCATCGGATTCGATGACAGTAATATTATCGATGTTAATCTCGTTAATTTCGCAGAGTTTCGTCAAAAACTCAGGTTCTATAGCAGTGGTGAAAATTTGAGCATCTTTTTTCGCCATTATCAGTCCGAAAATCGGTATGGGGTTTAAATCAAGGATGACTAGATTTTGCGGGTTATTAAAGTTCGCAGTGCTTTTTTCCAAATTCCTAACCAATTTTTCATCATTCAAAAAAGCAACTGCTTGCAGATTAATCTCGAAGCAATCACAATTAATCTCTTCAGTCCCTAGTATTTCGATTTCCAGTTTATCCTCGAGGCACGAAACTTGCAGGTTAATTTTCTCGCCTCTTTGTTTCTCAATCGGGTGGTTTATGTAAACAATCGCCTGCTCCCAACAATTGCTCCTCTCGGGATCAAACGGGTTCGTAGTGATTTTTTCCTCCAAAAGAATTAAATCGAACCAAATTACGAAAGCGTGAATTGATCCGCTTTCAAAGCAATCTAATTCAACTTCAGGAATGGCTTTTTTGCTCAAAAAAATGTTTTCCAATTGGTTTAAATCCGAAAAGTTTACAGTAACGAATTTCTTCGTTTCAGTAATTAATTTGTGTTCATAATTAATTATATGCTCGGCTTCGTAAGGCTCGCTTAGATCCCCCCTCACGCAAACTTTTCCAAACTTTAACTCATCGAGATCATAATTAACAAACCTATGCTTTTTGTTGATTTTCTCGCACTCGATTCCGGTTATGTAAACATTGGCACTTGAAGGGATTATTTTAAAATCGGTATCAAGCAAATTTTTATGAGCATGAATTAAAGTTTCCAAAACATGCTCACCGAAAACAGCCGTATCAAAAATTTCCGTAATTAAAACATTCGATTTCCCCACCCTATAAGAATCTAACTTCGTCGAGTTTTCTGTGACCAAATTAACATTTTTGATGCCATTCTTTTTAAAAACCTCTCTTGCCACATCCGATAAAGTCTTTGATTCCTCAATGGCGTGAATTATTTTCGCATCTGTGCTTTGTGAGGCAAATAAACTCAACAAACCGCAGCCAGTGCCAATGTCGAGGATTTTATTGTAATTCGAGTTGATTGTTGAGGTGATGGCTTTCAGGTACGGTTCGTTGCGTTTGAGATTGTTGAGCATTCGGAAATGCCACCGGGGGACTAAATTTTCAAAAACTGTCGACAGGTTTTTTTCAACAGGGAGGTAATCTTTATGGACGTTGTGAGCTAATTGGAGGTATTTTTTTGCTTGGTGTTCTTGACCTAATCTAAAAAAAAATATAATGAAAATTACAAAAACATTGTGAATTTCAATTAAAATAAAATGTGTATAAAATAATTTGCAAGTAATTTTTATTAAAAAAATAAACTTACAGAGTAGATTAAACATACCTTAATAATTGTGCACCAAAATTATTAAGTAAATTAACGCTTAGTGGGAAATAATGCAGTGCTTTTAAATAGCACTTATAAACATCTTCGAATTGATTCCTCTCCTCAAGATCCAAACACCAATTCGACAAAACTTGAGCCAATTCTCTTTCATGTTCGGACCTTTCCGAAGGCGACAGCTCAAGAAAAACCAGATAATGAGCGAAAGCCCTTCCGTAATTTCCACACTCTTTATACTGTTTCACTTTATTCAATGAATCTAAAGCGACTTTGGTTTTGTTTCTATCCATCTTTATAAGGTTCTTCACTCACAACATTGTCTTTAATTGTTTTGCTCTCCACAGAGTATTCTTGTCACAACATTTGTGTGTTATTGCTAATTACTTGTACCCACAACAAATTGTTGCCATGTTGATTATTGAATTCAATAATATAATGGTGTTGACAAAGATTCGATTGATTACATTTTGTAATTACAAAAACGTTTTAAATTGCAGCTACTTTCAATTTTTGAAGTTTATTTGATAAACAGCTGATAAAAACAATAGACTGTTTATAGTAAAGGGAGTACTTAGTTCGATGACTTTTATCACTGCAGCGCTTCTGTCGCATCTAACTTCGTTTCTTTATTAAAAGAGATAACAAAATTAATTCATTGTATAATTAATTAATTAATAAATATAATCTCATGAATGAAATATTGGGGCCGTTTATCAGAGACAACAGATAGTAGATTAGTGCCGACTGTTGGGGAATTATCTGATCGGATTGTTAATCGTGAACGTGTTTGGGATTTTTGCAGTCGTACGAAATAGACCGACCTTTCATTAGATACCAAATTACATCACAAACAAATCCAAACATGTTAAATGTTGAACATTTTGCTGAACGGGCCCATTGTAAAATTATTGATGAAAATTATATGTTTTACATTGTAAATCTGGCTTCTAGTCAAGTGACAAGAATGACAGGAAATCATTGGCGCACAAATCCTATGATTATTAACTTATTAATTCCTTGTAGTAACATACAAATTTATTGAAACCAATAACACTAATTATCTAAACAGTGTTTTATTAATTTACAATTACGATTGATTGATTCATAATTAACAAAAATCAATAAATAATCAAATCAATAAACCAACCGACAACACCGCCTTTCCACAAAAGTGCCGCCAACCTTCAAAATGAAAATCGGGGATTAATTATTTCAATACTTACCCATCTTTATTACGTTATCAACTCAAAGTGAAAACGATATTCAACTACTATTCTATAATATCCTGCCAAGTTGGATCAAAGTGCGATTTTTTGAAAGAAATGGCGGTACAAGACGGTGTAATAATATCAGGGAAAATATGGAAAATGTGGTTTCCTATAATAGTGAATTTTGTGATGTCCGTTTGTGCTTATAAAGTGACCATGAAGATAATACCGAGATTAAAGGAGATGTTTATTAAAGCCAATCTGTTTGGAATTGATATGAGCAAACGGACTAGTGATAAAGTGTATGTGGCTTGAATTCTTTTGTTTTAAGGGTTTTAATGTGGGATTTTCAGGCCTGAAGCTCTAGGAGTTGTG
Organism: Philonthus cognatus; assembly: GCA_932526585.2. NCBI lineage: Eukaryota > Metazoa > Arthropoda > Insecta > Coleoptera > Staphylinidae > Philonthus > Philonthus cognatus. The sequence continues at coordinate 32,838,941 of OW052241.1, forward strand.
TCCGGATGTGTGTTTTTAATAACATTGTTTTTGTTTATTCCCGTTCCGTTCAGCACTTCGTTGTTTAACGGTGTGTTTCCACATGACGAAGTAAGTGGAACTTAAATTACTGGCAATGGCTGTATAAGAATCTGTTTTAAGATCTTATAAGGTTATAAATACTAATTCGTAATACATTCACAGGACACAAGAGTTTTACAAATAATAAAACACTGTAGTTGGTATTATACATATATTGAAGTTCAAAATGCAAGTGGCCTTAGTTTTTTTGTATAATTAATTAAGACAATACAATTTTTTAAATAAAATTTAAACAAGCTTAAAATTCTTATTTCAGTTTGTGGAATTAATAGCGGCGATGCTTTCTATATGCTGCATGCTCTTACTGGGCTTCGCTGACGATGTCCTTGATCTCCGCTGGAGACATAAGCTTTTATTACCAACAATCGCCTCCTTGCCTTTGCTAATGGTCTATTATGTAAATTTCAACTCGACAACGATCATGGTCCCGTTACCGATGCGCGAGTATTTCGGAGTTTCGGTCAATCTGGGCGTTTTTTATTACGTTTACATGGGAATGCTGGCTGTCTTCTGCACAAATGCAATCAACATTTTAGCTGGTGTTAACGGATTGGAAGTGGGACAGAGTATAGTGATCGCCATTTCCATAGCAATTTTCAATTTTTTGGAGCTGAACAAAAACGTATGGAAGCACCAGTTTAGCCTTTATTTCATGCTGCCGTACATTGCCACTTCTTATGCACTACTAAAGCACAATTGGTGAGTAAAAATACAGTAACATTATTGGTTTACAGATAAAAGTAATTAGACTATTAATTTTGTATAAACTTAATAACTTTTAAAGAAATAGTTCAATTTACTTTTCGTAGTAGTATAGTTTTCACTTCTAGAAGTTGACATATTTTTTGTTGTATCTTTATCTATATTTTTAGTGAGGATTTTTCTACATTGTTCATTAAAATTGGTGGTACAGATTTTCAAATTCAAACAATTTGCAATAAATCAAGATTTTTAAAAATTATATTTGCTATTCATGAGAATGTAAAATAAACAGCAGTGACAGGGAAATAGTTAAAACAAAAGAAGGGAAACAAAAAAAAAATTCATTTTTTTTATTAAAACAAACATTTTTTTATATATTTATTTATTCATTTATACAATTCAATTGAGGAAGTATATACAAAAGTCATTATCACAGACAATTCACAAATCAAGCATCGTTGTAGTCATTTAGCAACTCTGATATTTAAAAAATTATTAAATAAATAAAAAGTTAACCTATTCATAATAATCCATTTTTGAGTAAATGTTCATCATGAGATAATCGTATTTCCAAGTATTCTCTGTCAAAAACACTGGAGCAAAGTAAGTTTCACGGAAACGGTGCGCTCTTAATAACTCAGTCTTTCCATCTATATAAACCCCATTTTCAATGAGTTCTTCAACGTAATCAACATCAACTGTTTTTTGCTTAGAAGTTCTGAATATCTGCCGGTTGTTTTTGTCGAATTTGAGCTCATCTATTATCTTCGAGGGGTCGTTGCAAAACTCGCAAAACCACCCGCCAAAGTGATTTAAATCCCCTATGTTAAAGCCCCATTTCGTCTTGTTGCTCTTAATCCGGGTGAAATCGTTGTTGAGATTTTCATTCAGATACTTCAAACTCACGGCTTTTGTGATCAGGTTGGTCCTGTTCGGGTGTATCCAAAAAAATCCGTAAACGGACCAGCGCAAGCGAAAACTTATGGGCTCGTTCCAGCCGTCGTATATTTTGAAAAATTGCAAAGCTGATAAATTCGGAATTTCATTAAAACCTGAGCTTATTATCACATCATCGGGTTTCAAGTTTTTTAAAATCATCTTAGCCAACAACCACGCCTTTTTATCTCTCTCAACACGCAGATATAATATTTTCCCATGGAAATGTTTCAAGAACCCGTAATTTAATTGATTTTCCATGAAATCCCCTCCGATTTCGTAAAAAACGAATAAATCAATAGTTGTATTAAGCTCGTTTACACGGATATCAGTGATTGTCTTCGTAACCTCGTTAACCTCGAACAAATAAATCAACCTCCGCTCTAATTTCCTCGGCCCCCTGAGATTCACCGGCTTACGGTTAGCCAAAAAAGCCCTCCACACGACCTCCGGCTGGCCGCAATCTGACCCATGATAACCGGGCAGACACTCGCACTTCCACGAGTTGTGCAAACGGCGCATCGATTTAACATCGGTCCCATTTTTGAAACACAGACTCGAATTGAAGTCTTCGAATAAATACCTCGTGCTCGCCGTCTCCAGCCTGATCCTGCTCAATACCGTGTGATATGTAGATTTGTTCTCCCTTCTCCCCACTGGACTCACGATGAAAGTCACTGGGCTGCCCTGGCGCCCCCGTTCCTTCTCGGACTGCAGCAAAAAATACGTCGAAATCACCACCAGCTGCAGCGTGAATATTATCCACACGGATAATTTCCTCAAGTTCACTCTGAACTTGAACATTGAGAATTCTAATTTAACATTTTCTGCTTGTGATCACATAACCTCACTTTTTTTAATATTTGAATTAAACTAATTTTCCGGGCGGTGTTTTTGGGTTTAGCTCGCCATCGTGTGTGTTATTAGCGGGTGGATGTCGTTCAGTACCCCCGACATAGCGTATTTTTTGTGTTGAGCTTATTTTTAGGACACCGCCCTAAATTCTATTTTAAAAGTGACATTTGTCAAGTTACTAGGCTTGCCAACGTAAGGTAACGATTTTTAATTATGTTTTGTACAGAAATTTTAATGCGTATCACCGCTGCCAACTTCATGACGTGAAATTACTTAATTTTGAAGACAAATTATTTTTGTTCAAATGTAAATTGTATGGATGTAAAAACGTTCGATTTTATTCATATTAATTATTTTGATTTTTACAATACGTTTGTAGTTTTAAAACTTAATTTGACAATTTTGAAAATGTTTGACAATGATTCTTTTTTTCTTTAATGACAGGTATCCATCCAAGGTATTCGTGGGAGACACTTTCTGCTACCTATCGGGCATGACGTTTGCCGTAGTTGGAATATTAGGCCATTTCAGCAAAACCTGCCTCCTCTTTTTCATCCCACAAGTTTTCAACTTCATTTACTCCCTACCCCAATTATTCCACTTCGTACCTTGCCCAAGGCACCGTCTGCCCAAATTTAACTCAAAGACTGACAAATTAGAAGTAAGCACCACGAAATTCCGCTACAACGAATTGAGCCGTTTCGGCAAGATAATCATAAGCCTGTTCAGGCTGTTTGGGCTCATACAGTGGCACCAAAAAGAGGATTACGTCATCACGAACAATTTCACATTGATTAATTTAGTGTTAAAAATTCTAGGGCCTTTGCACGAGGAGAAATTGACTAAGATTTTGATTGGGATGCAGATTTTTTGTACGGGAATTGCCTTTGTGATTAGATACCCTTTAGCGCATTTCTTCTATGATTAATTCAAGACATATCCTTTATTTTTTATCTAGCACCCGCGTGTCTTCTTCTTGGCATGACAATCTAAAAACTTGTTTGGAGTAGTAATTTTTAGGGAGAAATAAATCAATTATACAGTCAGATTTGTGCTGTAAGCGCTAATTTAGTAAGTGTTTCGAATCGTTGAAAAATTTGCCTCAATAAAAAGTAAGTAATAATAAATTCCTATAGGTATACCAAAGACAAACGAGTTGAACGTGTGCTAAGTAATTTTTAACACTGTTGTTCAGAGTGGATGTTGTTTGTACATATTTGTTTTAAATAATAAAAGTTTATTTAGATTATAAACATATTTTTCTTTAACTAAAAATCCTGATAACCTTTATACTTATAATTTAAATTTCACAAAAAAAAATAACTGAATACATTTTTTATCAAAGCCTAAAATGATGACTGTTATTGTTTTATAACTCGCGCTTTAATTGTAAGAAATTCTCGTCTGAAGCAAATTTAGCTTTTCCATCTTATTTTATACATTCTCTATCCACGAACTTCACTCTATTGAGTCGACTTTTTTGCGGTTGCATCAACTTTTCCATCTTATTAACGCACACTCTATAAAAATTCAGCATAAAAAATTCCTGCAACGTCTCGTGATTCCGTGGTTATAACAAATTTACTATTTCCGCCGGAGTAATTGTTCAAATTTTATAATTTACGATGATTAACTCCTCTTATAATAGTGATAGTTTTGTTATTGGATGAATTTTATCGATTATTTATAAAATTTCCTGTCGTTGGCACTCGGACTGGAAACGTCAAAAATATGTGGTGATATGAGAGAAACGTCACAGGCACAGCACCGCAAATGTAATTTTTTAAATTAAGAGTTTATTTTTGTATGAAAACTGGAAACGCGGCCGTGATTTTACTGATTAATCATGGATTTACACAAACCGGTCGATTTGAATAACAGGGTGAGTTAGTTTAATACATCAATTTGCTTTATTTGTACGGTTAATTGTGTACAGTAGGTTAATTAAATATAGGGCGAAAAGAAAGATCACCTTAATAAGTTTTTCTGCTTGAAACAGGTGTACTTTGTTTGAAAAATGCGAATTAAACATTTAGAATGTCTGTTTTATAAATTTTCAATATTTGCTGAAAACAGATCAAATCAATAATTATTGCAGCTCGGTTGTAATGTTTTTAATTATGAGTGTACATTAGATTGATTCATTATTGGTATTTGTTTCAAACATTGAATATTTGTTTCATTATATTGACGTAAATATCAAATAAATATGTATTTAATTTTCTTTTCTTCATTGTTTACTTGTTATTGTAAACAGTGTATTTCGATCACAAATAGTATTTCATGAAATTACATTTATTTTTAGAGCTTGGATGAGTTAACTCCTGAAGAAAAATGGAGGCTAGAGCACCAGAGGTTGCACGAGCAGCATAAAGGCCATGATAAGATGCACGCTGAAATGGTTTTAATCTTGATTTTAACTGTGATTATAGCTCAGTATATTTTGATCCAGTGGAAATTGAGGCATTATCGCTCATATTTGGTGAGTTTTTATATATTAAAGTACCATTGAAAATATGGCTATTATTTTAATGAATTCATTGGCTGTGTGGAAACCAATTATCATACGTGAGTGTGGATGGAGATAAGAATGGATTGGAGATTACATTATGTTTCGTTTAGTTTTAAATTGTTTAAAACACAGTTCAAAATATGAAAAAATATAATAAATCTGTGGATTTTGATTATTTCTTCTATGTAAATATTTTTACGTTAAAATATTTTATGGAATATTTAGGGTGTTTAAATGAATTTTGGAAAGAATTATATTGTTGTTAGGTTGTAACTTTGATCGGTATGTGGATAACACCGATGGTGCTTTCATTAAAAAACCACTGGTGGAGGTTTATTTTTGTGTGGCTTTTGTTTTCCTGCATAAGCGGCCTGATTGTGCGGAAGGCTATGCAAAAGCCCATACAAGGGACAACACCAAGGTAAGTTCAATTTACTGTTATAGTTAAATATCCACAGACTTTTAGAATTTTCTTAGTTTTTTGTCGATCTTGAAAGAAATTATTTTAATCCTCATTAAATCTAAATAATTCATATTTGTTTATTCAATTTTTCTTTTAGACTAGTGTACAAATGGTTTCTATTCCTTTACAAACTTAGTTACATCCTAGGCATAATAGGATACGTAATAATGATGGCTGCATTTTTCGGCATAAATATGATTTTTGACGCAAAAATGAATGTCTGGATGGACTGCAGTATTCTGTTCTTATTCTACGGTCTCTATTATGGAGTTCTTGGAAGAGACATTTCAGAAATATGCGCTGATAAAATGGCGTCTCACATCGGGGTAAGACAAAATGAACAACATAATATATTCATTATGTTGCAAACAATGAAATAATTTGTATCATTTTTAGTATTACACGGCTCACGGGATGCCCACTAGGAATTTAGAGCCGGGCGTTTGTGCTGTGTGCGGGAACAAGCTGTTGGTTTCTGAAAATGAGGAGGGAGTGATTGAAAATACTTATAAGTTGTCTTGTGAACATGTGTAAGTAGATTTTTATATATTTTTATTTCCTTTTAATCTAGAAATCCTCACTTCAAATTTAACTAGTAATTGAGTGCTATTCATATAATGTAAAATTCTTGCCATAAAATAGTGCATGCTTTATTTTAAGCAATTTGATTGTTAGGCTGAGTAATAAAATCGTGACTTGACAACAACATTTATAAACTAATTTTTTATCTCACCGTAGATTTCACGAGTTTTGCATAAGAGGTTGGTGTATAGTGGGTAAAAAGCAGACTTGTCCTTACTGCAAAGAAAAAGTGGATTTGAAAAAGATGTTTTGTAATCCTTGGGAGAAACCACACGTCCTGTTTGGGCAGCTGCTGGACTGGATCCGGTGGTTGGTGGCCTGGCAACCAATGATTTTGTTTTTGGTGCAGGGCATAAACTGGGCGCTGGGGTTGGAATGAATGTTTGCGCCTTTTCGTTTTTTTTTTCCACCGCCAGCACCACCAAAGACTTGTTTCAATCGACGCAGTATTTAAATTTTTTCCTGAATGTAATTTAATTTTGAATGTGATTGTACATAACAAAATAAAGTGATTTATTACACATTTAAAATAAGTTATTTGTTTTTTAGATTTTTTCTGGAACAAGAGTTATGCCTGTCGGCACCGAAGTCTTAACTTAATCAGTGATTAGCACTTTTTAAAAACAAAACAATTTAATTTACAAATTGTTTACACAATTGCATATTGATAAATGTGATACATTAAGGAAATTTTACACATTTATAACATTCTTATATTCTAGAATTTTGACTTAATCAGAGGTTTAATCAATGATTAGTGGATGATTAAAGTTAATCAATTAATGCAAATGGGCTGTATTGTCCTACTTTTTAATAAGGGACAAAATAATATACACCCGGCTCTGTATTAATCACCGATAACGCATAAACAGATTAACAATTTAACTCAGTATTAGTATGGAGCACAACCACATTTTCGCTGTATTCTGAGCCAGCCTTTTACTCTACTAAGAACCTTGGAGTTTAGATTAATTTTTGGTAGTTGGCAGCGCTGATTTTCCGAACTGTCAAATTGTTGAAAATACGAAAATCGTTTACCATTCAAAACAAATAATTTATGTATCAGTGAATTTGCATTTTTTTACAAAGTATTTAAAATAATTGAAATAAAATGGATAAAGGCGGGGACAAATTCCGTCAAATGGAAGACGAAATGAGCAGGTTAGTACGTTTAGAGACGTCGAGAAAATCTTAACCTAAAAAACTCCTGCTCTGTTTATATTTTAAACACTGCTCTTAGATCGAATACATGCTTTGTTTCTGTATTAACAGTGATTGAAAAGTAGGTAATTTTGAAAATGTACCGTAGAACTATTTAATTTTGAATAATACGTTTTTAATGTTGAATAGAAAACTTAACCTTAAAAATCTTGTGTTTACAAAATAAATCATTTGAATTTTAAATAATTAATTGTTTAAAAAATAATCACGCAGGATATTAGGATCACTTCATTATTTTTACTTCTGTTTATAGGTTTGAGGCTGAAATATCGGGTACGGTTATGGGAATGAGTGCCTTTGGTGGGTTCAACTTACCCGGTTTCGGCAATATTCCACCACCGCCGATGCCTCCCATTTTAATCCCGCACCAAGTCGCTCGAACGAAGAAACAGGGAAATTACGAGATTTATTCCCCGCCGACTGTGGCTCAACCTGCTGTTGTCAGCGCCAAACCGACGCTCTATGCCAACCCTAAACCGGCAGCACCGCCTCAACCCCAACAACAGACACAATCCTCCTCCGTGGATTTTATGTCCTTACAATCCGAGGTCGAGAAAAAGTTGAAAAAGTTAAAGAATGAGAAAGTCAGCGCTGAATTGGCTATATCTCAAGGTTAGTCTTGAGATCTCTATCAATCCCTAATCCTCAGTCTTGCAATCATCATCAATCCTTAGTCTTGAAATTTGCTTAGTATGATTGTGATTAATGAAGTGATTCATTTCACTAGCATTTAATGACTTTTACCTTTATAATTTGAAGCTATATTAAAAAAAAAATGCTTTTCAGGTAAGGCGAGCAGTGCTTTACAATCGTTCGGTCCGGACGATCACAAGAGAAGGAGTAAAAATAAGAAATTGATGCGGACGGCCGGGGGCACCACCTGGGAGGATCACACACTGACCGAGTGGACAGAGGACGATTTTCGGATTTTCTGCGGCGACCTGGGCAACGATGTGACCGACGAGTTGCTGACGCGGACCTTCAATAAATTCCCGTCTTTTCTGAAGGCGAAGGTGATTAGGGACAAACGGACGAATAAAAGCAAGGGCTACGGTTTCGTCAGCTTCAAAGAGCCGGGCGATTTCACCAAAGCAATGAAAGAGATGAACGGTGAGTGGTTTCATAAATTCTTATAAATTTTAAGTACATTATTATTTGAACAATATAAAATAACACAAAAAAGTTACAACAAGTGTTGGAAATGACCACCACTTACTTCTGTAGTTATAAATACTGAACTTCAGGATATTTCAAGGTATTTTTCAATTTCTTGTAGTGTAAAAATAGGATTTTCTTCAACAAAGCATAAAATATTTATTGTAACTCATCACCTAAAACGTGATTCAATTTCTTTCACTTTAAGTGTGAATTAACTACATAGCCTTTTAAAGAAAACTTTGTGATAATCTTTTAGATTGTTCAGGATATTTTGCTGAAAATAGGCCCCTTACACTCCTCGAGTTGTTATCATTATGATGCTAAGTTACTATTTCAACTCTTCCTTCTATGGAGTGCAGTACTACTGGGAACATTCACACGTACGGAATAGAAACAAATTTTATTACTAATTGAGAGTTTAATGCATCTGTTTGGTTGTATACAATCACAACATAAAGTATAGTACACACGAATGTTCCAATGAGTTTTGTTTATCTGGGTATACATAGGGATTTATATACCGAAATAAGAAATTCCCTGTATAATATTGTGAACTTCAAAATATACTTCTAAATCAGTAGGCTAACGCAGCATATTTTGAACTTCTGAGTACAAAAAGACAAAATATTGTGTTCAGGGGGAGGCAAAAGTCAAAATATATGCCAAATTTACCATGTGATCATTTAAAACATGATTAAGAGTAGGCTTTAAATTTTAAATTAGATTGGCACTACTGACTGTTAACACATAGTTTACCATAACCTCAAATTTATTCCATCATTCAATTAGCATTCTGGTCAACCGCACAACAAAAATGTCATCTACTCCAAATCATAATTTAAACGATCGCACGGTATTTGAAAACTTATATGTTAATTATTTTTACATGAAATTTAAAAAATATACGATTTCTTGGTGTCCATGAGGGGGCAAGCAGGGGGGCCACAGCGCATGTTCCATCTCGTGGCGGCAACTATAACTATCACTAACACAAAAGCACATATCTATGTTGGTGTACGGGTCGATGTGTGTATGCGTTAGTGAGAAATCCAGAAAACTGTAATATGAAATTCACTCATGCATGGACAGTACGTTCATATATAAGGTGTCCCATTAGTGCGTTCTCTAATATATCTCAGATCTCATTATAGATATGAAAAAAGTTTCTTTATTAAAGTTACTTCATTTTAAGAGCTACATAACCTAAAAATATTTTCATTTATACAGGGTACTCCATAAAGACAGTAGTGGGTGCAACTTGCTTATTTTAAATATATCATCAGTATATTATTTGGTTTTTGAATTCATCACAAAAAACGAGTGCCATCTTTGAAAAAGCATTTAGTCCAAGTTGTACATTTTCGGAGTTATCCGATGTTTATGGATATAAATGAAGTTTGCAATGGTTTCATTAAACTGAAATATCTTTGATACTAAATAAGATAGAGAGTTGTGGTTTCCGTCATTCTCTTGAGCATAGAGGGTGCTATCGTTAATACTATAAAGTTCCCTTGATCCAGTCAGTAATAACAGTTGAAATTTGAAATTTTCAATCAAGGGTAACATATTTTTTTCAAATGGAACCGTATCATTTTTTAGACACTATTCGACTCAAAATTTACTTGTCTTTTGATTAAATTCATCATTTTTATCCGAGTTTAAAAAAAAATGGTTAAACATCTATGCATACAAAATATTAACTTGAACGAACGAGAACTACATTTTGAGTCGAATGGTGTCAAAAAATTATATGGTTCCATTTTGAAAAATTAAATTTTTATATTTGATAGCCACATAACTCGAACGAAGCTTCTTTATAGTGCAAAAAAAAGTGCCCTCTATTGTCAAGATAATGGAGAAAACCGCAACAATTTATTGTATTTAGTTTCGGAGATATTTTAGTTTTATGAAACCACTGCATAAGTCATTTTTAGAAAAATGTCGGAGTACTATTTAAAAGAACGACTTAGAACAAATTTATAGTAGTATAGGTTATAAAAAATAAGTCGTAACTGTATGGCCAAAGTCATAGTCAATAAAAAATAGTAAATAAAAAATAAAAAAAAAACAAAATAAAAAAATAAAAAAAACAAAATTAAAATAAAAATAAAAATAAAAAAGTAAAAAAAAAATCAAAAAAAAAATTAAAAATAAATTAAAAAATAAGTAAAAAAAATAAGTTAAAGAAAAATTAAAAAAAAAAAATTTATTTCTTAGTGGAATCTGAATAAGCACATAAAACTGCACAACTTTGCCTGTTTAACCGAATCTTTATCATTAATGAAAGGAAAGTTACTCATACTGTGCTACTCAAAGTGGGACACCTTGTATAATATCGAATAAACTTTAAGTTCCAGTTTAGAAAAACATATTATTCATTATTAATAATTCATTTGCCTATTTATTGAATTGCAAAATATTCAGGCTTTTCTAGACTCGTTAGCTTCTAGTAATGCATAGTTAATCTAAATGAAGTTTACATCGATTTAAAAAAAAAATATTATTTGGTCTGAATACAGATTTTTCTTGCTTTTGAGTAGGGGACAGAGAATTTTTCTTTTAAGTATACATATGCATACGCTGAAAATGGCCATTAATTTGTTGTTTACTTAAAAGAGTTCAATTTGAAGCTATAAACGAGTGTTTTCCACTCCCAGATTAAGCATGAAGTAAAATTTTGAGTTTAGAAAAGCCTTAAAATTTGGTTTGGTCGCTCCGCGAAGCGGAGTGACCAAACCAAATTTTCAGGCTTTTCTAAACTCGAAATTTTACTTCATGCGCCACGCGTACAAAACACTGATTTGATTTGAATGGTAAAAATAATAGTTTTGCTTTTACAGGGCCGCTTTTATATGCAAACATTTAAAATTTTGAAAATTTCCGGGGAGTTTAAACCCCCATATACCCCCCTGGCTACGGCCTTGACAATCCCTATAAATAATACTATCATTACATTAATTACCATAGACGACAAGTTGTAATTAAATTGAGTTAAACAAAATTTTAACTAACAAAAAAAATAGCTGTAAACTTATCCTCTAATTTAAAGTTTGCCGTACGTAAATTTAAACCTGATTACGACGGAAACTTTCCGTCATATCGAAGGATAACGCATTATCTATCCTGTGTGGAATTCATTTGCTCCAATTTCTGTCGGTAATAAAGGAAAATTACAAACACGCTGATTAGAGCACAAATATTTTCGCTTTTTCGTCACTCAGTCGTAATTGCACATGCTGCACTCGTTCGTTTCAGATTGACCAACACAGCGTACACACAGACAAACAATCCCCATCTTATCAATTAAAACCGTACACGTACACACGAAAATAAATCCATAGTCCAAGAATTGAGGACTACTTGTTTATTTTTTTTTAAACTATTTACGTTCGTAAATTTTTCCATTATTAATATTATTACAAAATATGCGTCAATTATAATAAATTAATTATAAAATATGAGCTAATAATAATAAATAAATAAATATCATGCATAATAACCTTGAACAGTTTTAATTTAATAAACAATTTTGCCTGTATAAAGAAAAACACATCGAGGACGAGAAATTAACAGAACTTAATGATTTTGACTTTTAAAAAAACGATGAGAGCAGCTACGTTTAATAAACTTACGAGGGTAGATTGAAAAGTTTCCGCAATGGGCAAGAGATGGCACGCGTATCGTGAAATTGTTATGATGGTTGTCAAGGCTAACCTATTTTAGGTAGGCTGTCAAATTTTCAGACACGTGCGTCGTTCCGTTTTTGTTTACTAGGATATCTTGTGGAAAAATGGATAAAAACGAATTTCGTGCAGTCATCAAACATTTCTGGATGGATAGGAAAAAGGCGACGGAGATACGAGATATTTTGCAGGAAGTTCATGGCACATCCACACCTTCATTTTCGACTGTTAGTTTCTGGGTGAGCGAGTTCAAACGTGGCCGTACGAGCACCTATAATGAACCACGCAGTGGACGTCCAAAAACGGCCACAAATGAAGAAATAGTCGACAAAGTCCATGATCTCGTGTTAGCCAATCGACGGGTGAAGTTGCGCGAAATAGTAGAGACCACGGGCATCTCATATGAACGTGTGCAAAATATCGTGCACGAACATTTGGGCATGAGGAAGCTGTCGGCGCGATGGGTGCCGCGTTTGCTGACTATGGACAACAAGCGAAATCGTGTGACCACTTCGAAAGAGTGTCTGCCCTTGTTAAAGCGTAATCCAACGGATTTTTTTCGCCGATTCGACTTTTTGCAGAAGGGAAGAACTATCACGGGACAATGCTTCAGCGATTTATTGGAGTAATTCAACGGCATATTGAAGGAGAAACGGCCTCATTTGCAGCGGAAAAAAGTGCTCTTTCACCACGACAACGCGCCGGCCCATTCATCCCGAATCGCCAATGCTAAATTGGTTGAATTGGGCTACGAGGTGGTGCCGCATCCCCCGTACTCTGGAGACCTGGCCCCGTGCGACTTCTTTTTGTTCACAAACATGAAGACTTGGCTCGGAGGCAAGCGCTTTACGTCAAATGAGGAGGTCATCGCCGCCACTAAAGCTTATTTTGCAGAGTTCCCGAAATCTTATTTTACTGAAGGCTTAAAAAAGTTGGAGCACCGCTGGGAAAAGTGTATCGCCCTGCAAGGGTACTATGTTGAAAAATAAAAAATAAAACCTGTTCAATTACTGCGTTTTCTTGCCCATTCCGGAAACTTTTCAATCTACCCTCGTATAATAAAAATAAATTTAATTAAGCTGCAAACATTTCTACTGAACTATTTAGGATTGAAATTAAATATATATGTGACGAAGGCAGTTTTACCCCGCCTTCGTCACATAGTGACGACGTCGAGACAGCTGTGGAGGACTTCACAAAACGGATACTAGAAGCAGCTGGTAAGTTTATCCCAATGTCTAGTGGGAGAATGGCCGGTCCACCTGTTCCTTGGTGGAACCAAGACATTAAGGTGGCAATTGAGGATAAGAAAAGAGCACTAAATAGGTTTAGACGAGTTCCTACCTAGGAAAACCTGATAGCTTTCAAGAAGCGGCGAGCAATCGCGGGCTCAAAATTCTTGAAAGCAAAAGGTTGTCTTTGGAGAGCTACGTGTCGACGATTACGGCTACCACACCGGTAGGTGAAGTGTGGAAAAAAGTGGGTGCAATAGCAGGGAATAAATTCCCAGCGGTAACACCCATCCTGCATGTGGATGGTCGTGACGTTGTCGACACACTAGAAATAGCGGATGCTATTGCATTGCATTTCTGTTCCGCTAGCAGCTCTCTCAATTATGAAGCTAGTTTTTCTAGGAAATAAGGACAACCCATACAATACAATGTCTCATTCACATTAAAAGAACTGAAGGAGGCAATAAAATCAACGGGCGAGTCTAAAGCCCCGGGACCAGACGGTATTCCATATCAGATGGTCCGCCTACTCCTCTCGTGCATGAGGGAGTATTTGTTGGGCATCTTTAACCTGATATGGGGCAGGGCCAATGGAAATCAGCCATAATCCTGCCTCTTCCTAAACCTGGTAGGAACCCCACCATCGTCAGTAGTTACCGGCCCATTTTTCTTACTAGCTGCTTGGGGAAAGTTCTCGAGAGGATGGTCAACAACCGCCTGGTATAGATGATGAAGACGCGCGGTCTCCTTGCTAAGTACCAGGCTGGTTTCAGAAAATTTCATAACACGGTTGACCAGTTAATCCATCTCGAGAACTTCATCCAGGATGCCTTCTTAGAGAGAAAACACCTCGTTGCGGAGTTCTTTGATCTATATATATATATATATATATATATATATATATATACTCAATGACATTAGAAGCGTAACACCCAGAAGGAGTTATTATTTTAACTTGATTTTTTGCCAGTATGGTAGTCTTACATCAAGAATAAAATGATTACATTTTCAAGAAATTTTATTAAAAAACAATCTAAAAAAAATTAATAATGTGTTTGGCGACCCCTTTGCTGTATACACTCCTGTAGACGTCTGGGCATCGACAAAATGAGATGGTTGATGTCTTCTTGAGGCATCTCGTTCCAAGCAACTTGAATTTCATCGATCAACTGTGCTAGAGTCTGTGGAGGATGGTGCAAAGAGAATATTCTTCTTCCCATGATATCCCACACATGTTCAATGGGATTTAAATCCGGCGAACGCCCGCCACGCCAAAACATTAACACCAGCTTCATTAAGAAAGTTCATAGTTCGACGAGCAATATGGGGACGTGCGTTATTTTGTTGAAAAAGTACGTCTGGGCGGCCATCTAAATAAGGCAACAAAGTCGGTCGTATGACGTCTTCAACATAACGCGCAGCTGTCATACTGCCTCGAATGAATACAAGAGGTGATCGACTACCATAAGCAATAGCCCCCCAAACCATCACTCCAGCAGTCCTGTGTACATGCCTCTCAATAGCAAACCTAAGATCAGGTCGTTCTCCACGGTAGCGTCGAACCCTTCTACGGCCATCATGCGTGCCTAGACAAAATCGTGATTCATCGCTGAATACGACATCGTGCCATTCTGCCTCCCAATGCTGCCGTTCTCTGCACCAGTCCAACCTTTGGCGACAGTGTCTCGCTGTTAAAGGAAGCACTAATCTTGGACGGTACGAAAGAAGCCCAAAGGATTGAATGCGGCGATATAAGGTTCGTATACTAACGGGCCTACCTTCTTCTCCAATCCATTGATCACCGATTTGACGCGTAGTAGCGAAACGGTCTCGCAGGGCTATTTGTCTTAAGCGCCGATCTTGACGTTCTGTGGTACGCCTTGGTTGACCAATTGGTCTTCTTCTTGCTCCTCTACCTTCTTCTGTCCATACCTGATACACACGTATTACAGTTGCTGCAGTGGAATCAATACGGCGGGCAATTTCGCGATAGGACATACCGACATCTCGATAAGCAACAACTCGACCCCGGTCAAAATCGCTCAAATGGTGATATTGTGGACGTCTTCGGACTCGAGGCATTTTATTTAAGCTTAACACACTCAACGGAAACACGAAAACTAAAAACATCTGTACTAAACAGCTCATATAAATAGTTTTATCAAAAAAGAAAAAGTGAAATATTTTTTTTTCACAATAAATATAAAAGGCACAAGGTTGAAATTGTTATCAATGTATGCTTTAAATATAGTCACTCTGTTGCTAAAATATGAATTCAAAAAAATCATTCCTTCTTGGTGTTACGCTTCTAATGTCATTGAGTATATATATATATACAGAGAGTTTTATGTAACACCGAACATTTTCATAACGAGAATTTTTCTTTGATGTATCCATATACGTTGCACCTTTTCTGATGCTTGGTTTATTAAAAGAATTCAATTTGAAGCTTTAAGCGAGTGTTTTCCACTCCCAGGCTAAGCATGAAGTAAAATTTCGAGTTTAGAAAAGCCTGAAAATTTGGTTTGGTCGCGTAGCGCGAAGCGCGGAGCGGCCAAACCAAATTTTCAGGCTTTTCTAAACTCGAAATTTTACTTCATGCGCCACCGGTACAAAACACTGATTCAATGTAAAGTTTAGCGGTGTGTTTTAAACTTCGTAATATATAAGCCTGAAAGTTTGGTTTGGCCGCTCCGCGCTTCGCGCTACGCGACCAAATCAAATTTTCAGGCTTTTCTAAACTCGAAATTTTACTTCATGCTTAGCCTGGGAGTGGAATACACTCGCTTAAAGCTTTAAATTAAATTCTCTTTGTAAACCGAGCATCGAAACATGTGCAACGTATACATATGGATACTTAACAAAAAATCTCGTTATGAAAATGTTCGGTGGTATATAAAGCTCTCTGTATATATATATATATCTAGAGTGCCATGGAAAATATTGTAGGTTGGCAACTCTAAAATTATTTATGTCTGACGTTTTATATGTAAATACTTAAAGAGTGTAGCCAACCTAATTTTCAAAACAGATTAAATCTAGAGGTTTTTTTAAATTCTTTTAATTGAACATACAATATTTCTGTAATGTTATGTCTTCAAGCAGTGAAACAAACCAAGTAACGTTTATTCAATTATCAATATGTATTTTTCAAATGGACTCGGTAGACTAAATAAATAAATAAGTAAATATTGTAAACATGTTTCATCAAGTGCATAATGAAAACCAAATTTCTGATGACCCAGATAAAGTTTTCGGGAAAAAAAAACCCGCGTGTAACTTCAAAGACATTTGCTCATTTAGAAACTTTCAAACGCAAATATTCATATTGCAAAAATTAAAACAGCGATACATGGGATTACGCGTTGTCCAATAATATGATACTGTTCGGGTGTTCATCAGCATTCCATTTATTTTTTTTACATATGCTTCAAAGGATATGTAATAAATATGTATGAAAAATCCGATATTCAACGTATGCACGAATTGCTCTGTTAGTTTATACTGTGCATTGAAAATGTAATGAGGGTAGATGCGAAGAATATTTGTTTTAAATTTCAATATTAAATTTAAATAAATGTAATTCCGTTTTTTGCAAAAATTCGAAACGGTTTACTCAGGCGAACAATAAAAATACGGTTTTGTTTATTAATAAGTGAACAATGCTGTACATTTCAAAGTCGACTTTTATGTGTGATGTTTTATAAATACTTCATACAAACAATAAAAAATATGTACTTGGAATTATGAAATAACATTTGTAATGAGGGTAGATGCGAAGAATATTTGTTTTAAATTTCAATATTAAATTTAAATAAATGTAATTCTGTTTTTTGCAAAAATTCGAAACGGTTTACTCAGGCGAACAATAAAAATACGGTTTTGTTTATTAATAAGTGAACAATGCTGTAAATTTCAAAGTCGACTTTTATGTGTGATGTTTTATAAATACTCCATACAAACAATAAAAAATATGTACGTGGAAAATATGAAATAACATTTAAATAATACAGGGAATTTTTCTTTTAAGTATACATAACCCAATTACAGCGTATATACTGTAAATTTTTAAATATTCGTTTTTTTTTTATAAATTTTTTCACAAGTTTTGTAAATCGAAAATAATGTGGAAATATCGAAAATCTGATTATAATCTCAAAATATTGAAAATCTCATGAAGTTTTTATAAATCGATGAAAATCTCAAAATATTGAAAATCTCACGAGACTTATAAATCGACAAAAATTGCGATATGTTGAAAATCTCATCAACATTTTATAAATCGAGAAAATTAGTGTTTTCCACTCCCAGACTAAGCATGAAGTAAAATTTCGAGTTTAGAAAAGCCCCAAGAGAAAATTTGTCGAGGGTCGCGCGGCGACCCGAGACAAATTTTCTGGGCTTTTCTAAACTCGAAATTTTACTTCATGCGCCACCCGCATAAAACAATAATTTCACATTTGGCATTTGATATTGATATTTCACATTTGACAGTTGAAATTTAACATGTGCCGTATTTAGACAGATAGACTTTCTTAACATTTTATTGAAAATATCTGTAAACGTCATTTTCGAGTGTATATTATTAAATGAAAATTAACATATCTCGAAATATTAAAAATTTCATGAAACTTTTATAAATCGACGAAAATCTCTAAATATTGAAGATCTCATGAGACTTTTATAAATCGACAAAAAATCGATATGTTGAAAATCTTATCAAAATTTTATAAATCGATTAAACGAGTGTCGTCCACTCCTAGGCTAAGCATAAAGTAAAATTTCGAGTTTAGAAAAGCCCCAAGAGAAAATTTGTCGAGGGTCGCGCAGCGACCCTCGACAAATTTTCTGGGCTTTTCTAAACTCGAAATTTTACTTCATGCGCCCCCGCATAAAACAATAATTTCACATTTGACATTTGATATTTCACATTTGACATTTGGTGTTTGACATTTTCCGTATTTGGATAGATTGACTTTTTTTGATTTTTGATTTTCAAAAATCAATTTGTAATTTATCAAATTTATCTTCTTTTACAGTAGATGACATTTTTGATATGTAGCAAGGGGAGCGGGAGAAAATTGCCAAAAAATTATGAAAATTAACAATGAAATTTGAGAATATCAAAGAAAGTTTTAAAATTGAAAATCAGTGACTTATGCCATTGACGAAAATCACCAACATTTACGTAAATTGATAAGAATTCTAGAAACTGATGACCCGTCAATATTTAGTTTGTTGAAAATATGGAAACTTTGTACAAATAAACGTTTAAAATTTAGATATAGTTAAAATAATGTACATTTTTCACAATACTAGTTGTCCGAACATTTAGGTATTAGGGCTCACACTTTACCCAATTTGATTAATTACATTTTATTTCATTAGAAATATAATAGTTTAAAATGAATTCGCGACAAAAATGTACGATAAATAAGTAAAAGTATAAATAATTTAAACATTTTTTTTTCAAGCTCAAATTTGGCAAATTACTTTTTCCAAAACACAATTCTTTAAAATTGTAAATAGTAGTATTTCTCCCGTATCATGCATTGTTTTTCTTAATTTATTTTTCGATTTTTTGTCGAAAAATATATTATAATTTATTTTCGAGCAGTAATCCGTAGACAGCACGGTATATTTATAATTGTAATATGTATATTTTAAATAGTTACATTTATTTTTTGAATTGTTGTTTTGATTTATATTATAATTGTTATACACATTAAAAAATAAATTTTATCATCGTAAGAATTGTCATACTGTGTTCTTTATTGTTTCTTAACATTTTATCGCCATATTCGAAATCAGCATACACGAACACTAATTTTTATCTAAATATAAGAACATTTTAGATTTTGAACCCAAAGTGCCCCGCGCCGAGCCTTTGGACCGTCTTCGAGATGTTTGAAAATAAAGCAATTTCATCGCAAATAGTGGAGTACGGTGACTATCGAATAGTCGCGGCTCGCTCACAAAAATAACGCACACTTAAAATGTAGTTCACTGAACAAAAATTAACAGACCCACCTAGTGAAGAATAATTAAACCCCCATATCTCCCCCCCCTGGCTACGGCCTTGGTTGCCACGTTTACAGTAATATTGCCGACACTATAACCTAATTTTAAATGACAGATTTACATTATTAATTGTAAAACACTTTTAAAAAATGTTAACACATAACGTGTACTACAATTTGTGATGTAAACCTCTCATTTAATAACAAGTTATAGTGTCGGTAATATTACTGTAAGCGTGGCAACTCTAATAAAATATTACATTTAAGCAAAATGTATACAGAGAGTTTCATGTAACACCGAACATTTTCATCCAATACAATTTGACACCTTTAATTTTAAAATGATGTGTAAATTGGGTTGCCTGTATGACCATTACATGTAGCCAATCAATCGCAATTAATGCTTCAACTTGTACATACAAGGAGTTCTCCTTATAAGTATACATGTCCCAATTACAGCGCATATGCCGTTAATCTTTAGATACTCGTTTTTTTAAAGAGTTCAATTTTAAACTTAAAATGAGTGTGTTCCACTCCCGGACTAAGCATGAAGTAAAATTTCGAGTTTAGAAAAGCCTGAAAATTTGGTTTGGTCGCGTAGCGCGAAGCGCGGAGCGGCCAAACCAAATTTTCAGGCTTTTCTAAACTCGAAATTTTACTTCATGCGCCACCGGTACAAAACACTGACATTACAAAGTTTAAAACACACCGCTAAACTTTACATTGCATCAGTGGTTTGTGCCGGTGGCGCATGAAGTAAAATTTCGAGTTTAGAAAAGCCTGAAAATTTGGTTTGGCAGCTCCGCGCTTCGCGCTACGCGACCAAACCAAATTTTCAGGATTGGATTGCGCAAGAAGTTGGTACCTTTTTAAATTTGCCGGATTTAAAAACCTACACAGGCCACTGCTTGTAACGCATTTCAGCCACGCTGTTGGATAACGCAGGTGCCGATTTAACTGCCTTAAAAAGACATGGAGGTTGGCAGTCCTGTTCTGTGGCCGAGGGCTATATAGACGATTCAATTTCAAACAAATTGGAAACTGCAAACAAAATTTGGTTTGGCCGCTCCGCGCTTCGCGCTACGCGACCAAACCAAATTTTCAGGCTTTTCTAAACTCGAAATTTTACTTCATGCTTAGCCTGGGAGTGGAAAACACTGGTTTAAAGCTTCAAATTACATTCTTTTAATAAACCGAGCGCCGGCAAATGTACAACGTATGCTAATGTAACTCTCTGTATATGGTCTTGGTCCAGAATCATATTGGTGCGGGCCGGATAGGGTCAGCGGGCCGTAGTTTAGAGACACCTGTCTTAAACCGATCAAATAGCTCATGTCATTTTGATGAAATGTAATGGTTTTATTGTATTACACTACAGAAACGTCTCTTTTTAATAATAAAAATAATGGTTCTGTTCAGCGACGACTCGCAGCCTAACTTCAGGCTACGCCAGAGACCCAAGGTATATGTATCCGTTATTGAAAGGTGCAATTCCTTCTATTTATAAAGCGCGATCCCACCCTCAAATTTTGTATGCCTTGGCGCTGTGGCCTACCCTGAAGTTATGCTGCGCCACTGGTTCTGTTATTTCTTACAATACTTTATTTAATAAATTAAATTACATTAAATAAACTTAGGAGATCTTAAATTGTTCCCAAAAAAATTGGGATTAGTAACATTTTTCTTCTTGAATTCACATCAGAACGACAATTACTTCTTTCCCAAAGGCCCCCATCCGTAAGAAACGAACAGCTGAGGAACACTCGTGCCATTTTTGACGTTCCCTTTCTTGTTGCTCTTCATATTCCTAACGGCTTGTTCGCGGTCCGGTTTGGGGTTTTCTTGCATCTGCGGAAGGGCCAGGGGTCTGTCCATCATCGGCTCGGAGCGGAAATGGGGCGCCGCGTGCGGGGATTTCATGTAGAGCACGTTGAAGGGCATACCGCTCGCCCCCCAGCCCCTCGAAACGAAGAGGTCCTTCTTCGCCTGGTGGGTGATTACGTTTCGTTTGTTCTTCATCGTCACCGGGCACCTGGTGCAGGGCGGGAGGTTCCTATCGGGGATGACTGGGGTCGATTCGGTGAGGAGGATTTGCAGGAGGAGGAGGACGTAAATGCTTAAATTTATTGCATTCATTTCTGTTAAAATCTGAAACAAATATTACATTTTTCGTTACGAATGTTATTTACGAGGGGTGATCAAAAAGTAAGGTTACAAAGCCTTCAATGAAACGTGTTTATTTTGCAACCTTACCTTTTGATCAACCCTCGTAAATTAATCAATTTGGATATAAAGTCAACACATTACCCTTTTACTCTGATGTCACATAAAACAAAACACCCTATCATAAACGCATGTCTAAGGTTTTGTTTGATTTTATTTGCCAACCTCACAGTGAGCAATCAAATTATTTCAAAAGAAGGAACGAAAAACAAGAACGAACTAAATCGCACAGAACAATAAACCTCAGTTAAACTGGATATTACTAATGTGCTTAGTATTGGATTAGTCACAATATTCAAGAAAATATACGTTTACAATCACAATAATTTTCTCTTGTTTCTGCGACAAATTATAAGCGATCAATCTCTGTGGATCCTCTTTATTTCTAACATTTCAATTATTCCGTCACTAACTCTTAATGCAAACCCTTTGTCCACTATTGGAAATCTGATTTATTTCTTTTTTAAATAGTTTCGCTATGGTTCGAATGAGATTTTGTGCATTGTCGTAAAATTGGCGCGTTTAAAGTATTTTGACAGGCGCCATGATTGTCATGATGATAGAAACGTAAACTTAACATTCGACGTGCCAAACAATTACAGATGTACTGTTTCAACCAGAATCCATTCATTAAAACAGATAGAAGTTAATGAGGTCAGGGTAAAAGGGTAATGTGTTGACTATAGTCATTATCAAACTAAGTGTTTTTGTTGTTGACTGTAATAACCTTTATAATTTGAAGTTTTCAGTTATAAAAAACAATTTTCTGTTTATGTATATTCAAAATATACAGTGTGGAAATTAAGTAGCGGATAAATTCGGTAACTCCATTAATGTGTATGACAGAGAAAAAATCTAAAAGACGTATAGCGATTAAAATCACTGCGCATATAAAATTTTATTTTGTATAGCTTACATAAGAAAAAATACAAGAAAAGCGGTCTTAAAGTTAAAAAAGTAAAGATGAATTAAATTAACAGACTAATCCTAGTTATCGGGGTTTAAAACAAACAAAACAGTGTGTTCACTTTGACATGTGTCACGTGCTTGTGTACAAGCAAAGTGTTTAGTGCGTTTTTCATTCCCCGTGGATAGTACGAGTATTTAATACGTAGTAAGTATCTTGTTTAACCAAAATGCCATCGCTGACAGAGAAGCAAAGAATTGATGATTGGGTATGGTGATCGAGTTAGAACCCATCAAGAAGTATGTCGAATTTTCAGAGAGAAATATCCTGATCACCAATTAACCCAATCCACAGTCAGTAGAATTGAAAATAAATTTAGAGAACATGGTACTGTTCAGGATCTTCAAAAAACTGGCTGCCCTTTGACAACATTAACCGAAGATATGCAGCTTAATATATTACTGGAATATGAAGATAATCGGCATTCAACTAATCGAAATATCGCGTTAAACCACAATCTGAGCCATACTTCGGTATTGAAACTTAAAAAAAAGCAGAAATGTCATCCTTATAAGGTAAACTTGGTCCATGAGTTATCAGACACAGACTTTGATCTTAGGCAAGAATTCTGTGAACAAATTATGGAAATATGCAATCGTGATCCAATGTTCTCGCGGCGTATAATATTTTCGGATGAAGCCAGTTTTTCCTTACATGGAACTGTCAACAGGCAGAATTGTCGATATTGGGCTAGACAAAATCCACACTGGATGCATGAAGCTCATACACAATATCCCCAAAAGCTCAACGTATGGGCAGGAATAATCGGTGACAGGATTTTAGGGCCATTCTTTTTCGACGTTAATTTGACTGGGGAGCGATACCTAGACTTTTTACAGTTTGAATTAATACCTGCATTAGCGATATTATTTCCGAATGAACACGACCCTGACATACCAAACAATAATATTTGGCTGCAACAGGATGGTGCTCCGCCACACTATGCATTGGATGTGCGACGTTATTTAGACGAAGTGTTCCCAGGAAGATGGATTGGAAGAAGAGGTCCAATTGAATGGCCGGCTAGGTCCCCTGATCTAACGCCATTGGACTTTTTTTCTGTGGGGGCACTTAAAAAACATGGTATACAAAAATCGACCTAATCATTTAGAGGACCTTAAAGAAAGAATTCTGCATGAGTGTAGTTTAATAAAGCCTCAAATGCTTCAAAACGTGGTGAATGCATTTTATTATCGTCTTGGGTATTGTCAGATGGTGCATGGTCATCAGTTTGAACATATAATATAATTGTCCAAGCCCTAGTTTTGTTTGTTTTAAACCCCGATAACTAGGATTAGTCTGTTAATTTAATTCATCTTTACTTTTTAACTTTAAGACCGCTTTTCTTGTATTTTTTCTTATGTAAGCTATACAAAATTTTATATGGTTGAAAACCTATCGAAAAACTGTACCGAAATAAAAAATATAGGTTTTCATTTGAAAAAAGTATTGATGACATCACAGCGTTTACAATTTTTTTTTGAAAAATCTAAAAAAATATTTTTCACATGCGCGGTGATTTTATTCGCTATACGTCTTTTAGATTTTTTCTCTGTCATACACATTAACGGAGTTACCGAATTTATCCGCTACTTAATTTCCACACTGTATATTTTCAATATACTTAACCTCAAATCGTTGTTTACGACAAAAAATCCCAAATTATGAAGATTATTACAGTCAACAACAACAAATTGAGAAATGGACTTAGGCCACTTTCAAAATAAACGCTTTCTTTATTGGAATTTGTATTTGATATTATTTAATATTTATCAATTAAATTACGAGTAATAATACGATTTAATCTTTTATTATAATCCTTGTTAAAATCCTTGTGTTGTTTTGCATACATTTTTTTTTTACTACACACTTTCTTTGTAGTAATTTTATTGTGGATCGTGTGATCAGAGGTCATAAGCTGACGAGACCTTGTCCAAGTATCAATCTAAAAATACTACCAGTTCTAAGACAATTTTTGATAACACGTCTATATTTAGCGGAATTACTTTTTAATCGCGTGCAAATAATCCCGCGGCTGGTTATTTTTATTCGCTCGTAATTAATATTGCCGTCTCGCCATTTCCTTATCAATTATTTTACCAATCAAGACATCGATTTTTATAATATTAAAAAATATTAAAAAGTGCGATTCTCTTCGCAATCTACTTCTATAAACTTTTGGGGAAAAGCGGCCGAATTCAAAAAATTATAATTCTATTTGTTTTAGCCAGAACTTTATTTTAATTAGCCAAAAGTTTATAGAAGTTTTTAATAATTTGACAGCAAAAAAAAACTAGTAAATGTCGTATACTATAATATACTGTAAATGTAACAATTCTGGTCAGCATTTCTCATCGACATACTAAACTCATTTGGACAGTTGACAATCGTGACATAAGTCTGTCAATATCGCTTTCGGTTAAAAATCATTCTCACATTAAATCAGTGTTTTGTACGCGTGACGCATGAAGTAAAATGTCGAGTTTAGAAAAGCCTGAATTTGGATTTGGTCGCTCCGCTTCGCTGCGCGACCAAATCCAAATTTTCAGGCTTTTCTAAACTCGAAATTTTACTTCATGCTTAATCCAGGAGTGGAAAACACTCGATTCATCATTAAAAAAATTCAAGTAATAGATTGATTGTTGTTTTATTGGCGGATGGAAACTATATTCCGCGTCGATTTTGTTTCAAAAGTTTTTCTCTACTTGTCGACATACGCGAGTTATCGCAAAGCTGTCAACGTTGTTTTCATGACAGTTTTATTTTTCAAAAATGTCAAAAATTATGAAGAGTCCGAGTTACTGCGAAATATCGAGTGTCCATCCTACGTCAGAAAAGTCATCCCTTACGTCAAAAATGTATTACACGAGAAACACCACAACTTTTCAATATTTTCGTCGATTTGTAAAATGCTCATCAGATTTATAAAATGTTCATCAGGTTTTCAACATTTTGAGATTTAATTAAATTTCGAGATATTCGTCAATTTCTAAAATGTTCATGAGATTTTCAATATTTCAAGATTTTTTCGATTTATAAAATGTTCATGAGATTTTCAATATTTTGTGATTTTCGATATTTTGAATTCTCGTTAATTTATAAAATGTTCATGAGATTTTATATATTTCAAGATTTTTCTCGAATTATACAATTTTTATAAGATTTCAATATTTCGAAATTTTCGTAAGATACTTGAAGATTTTCGTCAAATTATACAATTTCTCGAGATTTTTAATATTTCAAGGTTTTTCCGTTTATTTTCTAAAATATTTGGGTTTTTGATTTGAGCGGCGGAATTAATCTTGAAAAAAATTATAAAGCAAGATTATTTTTAGAAATGTTACATTAACAGATACAAATGGCTTACATTTAATTTATTCTTACTTACTAAAATTAAATAAATCGTAATTTAAATCTCTATCTATTAGTATGCTATTTTTTATTATTTTTATCATAAAATCATTGTCTGCGTTTGTTTCTCTAGCCTTTTTATAAATAAACAAATTGAATATTTACTCATAATTTCTACAACTTGACAACTTTTTTACTTGTGAGTATTTCACTTGTTTGGTGAAATTTTTTATTTAATATTATTTGTTTCTCTTTTTAAATTTTAAATTTCTTTTTTTAAATTTTGCCCTAAAGAAGCCAACAAATTTTGACGAAATATATAGGCACATTTAATTTCTTTTCTAAAAAAAGAATTTAAAAAAAATAAATTTCACACACATTTCTATAATAAAGTCTCCGTCTCAATTTTTTTTTTTATTAATTCCGCCGCTAAAACCAATAACCCAATTAATATTGTCAACTTCACGACAAAAAAAGAAAAATGTCATTTATTTTCGAAATTTTCGAGTTTCCTGAATTTAGCAAATTTTCATCAGTTTTCAAAATGTGCCAACTTCATACTTCATAAATTTTTGTCCATTTTTTAAATCTTGGCAGTTTTCATGGACTTCCTAAATTAATATTAATAACGTTGACACTTACCATATTATTTCAAGATTTTCGTTAATTTTCATAACTTTAACTGTTAACCTAAATCTCCGTTAACATTTAAATTCTTGAACGGTTTTCATAAACTTCCTAGATTTTTTTTAATGTTTAAAATATTAACTATTTACGTTTATTGTTTTTATCATTTTTTAAAAAATCGATGATTTAAATATTTAATCGTTTTTTTTATTTTTTTATTAGATTCATTTTTTTTAGATTAATGGAAATTTAGGAAATCCATGAAAACTGCCAAGAATCGAAAAATTGACGGAAATTCATGAAAAGTGTCAAAATGTAAAAAAATGAACCAAAAGAATTTAGTTTAAATCTTTTTATTTTTTCAATATTATCATTTTTTTTAAATTAACGAACATTTAGGAAATCCATGAAATCTGCCGAAATTTGAAAAATTGACGGAAAATCATAATAATGACCACTAACACTTTGAAAATCAACGGAAAATTTTACGAATACAAAAAAAAACGAAAACATTTTGAAAATTTACTAATATCTTGCGAAATTCACGGAAGGCGTTAATAACTTTTAAGTTGACGAACGTTTAGGAAACTAACGAAAACTCGTTCTTGAAAATTTACGAAAAGGAAAATGTTTGATATTCATGAAACGTATATTTGTGTTTAATTAATAATACATTTTATTAAATCTTTTTTTTCAATTTTATCATATTTTTTTTAAATTAACGAAAATTTAGGTAATCCATTAAAACTGCCGACATTTGAAAAATTGACGGAAATTCATAGAAATTTCCATTAACATTTTGGAAATCAACAGAAATCTTAAAATTTTACGATTAAAAAAAAACATTTTGAAAATTTGTTAAAATCTTGCGAAATTCACGGAAGGCGTTAATATCTTTTAAGTTCACGAAAATTTAAGAAACTAACGAAAACTCATTCTTGGAAAGGAAAATGTTTGATTTTCACGAAGCGTAATTTTTTTTGTTTAATTAGTGATCATGACGGAAAATTCGCGAAAACTGCCAACATTTTAAAAACTGACGAAAATCTTGAAAACAATTGAGTTTTTATAAATCAATTAACAAGTTATCTAACGAGTGTTTTCCACTTCCAGATTAAGCATGAAGTAAAATTTCGAGTTGAGAAAAGCCCTAAGAATATGGATTTGGACGCGCAGCGTCCAAATCCAAATTCGGACTTTTCTCAACTCGAAATTTTACTTCATGCGCCACGCGTATAAAACACTGATTTAGTGTAAAGTTCAAAATATTCTGCTCATTTTATATTTAAATTTTCAGTCGTTTTTTAAAGCCTTGGCAGTTTTCGTAAATATATTAGATTTTCGTAATTTTGATGAAATGTTCATGAGATTTTTAATATGGAGGAAAACCCAAAATGTTAATGGAATTTCATAAAAATTTCCGTTAACATTTGGGAAATCAATGGAAATCTTAAAATTTTACGAATAGTAAAAACATTTTGAAAATTTGCTAAAATCTTGCGAAATTCTCGGAAAGCGTTAATATCTTTTAAGTTCACGAACATTTAGGAAACTAACAAAAACTCATTCTTAAAAATTCACTAAAAGGAACATGTTTGATTTTCATGAAGCGTAATTTTTTTGTTTAATTAATGATCATAATTTATTTATTTATTCAACGGGATCCATATACAAAACGAGACAACAGTTCGTGATTCTAAAACTAACAAAAGTACATACAAGACTAAAGTACAAGACAAAAAAAAAATAATGAGAAATTCACGCAAACTGCCAACATTTTAAATATTGACGAAAATCTTGAAAACAATCGTGTTTATATAAATCAATTAACAAGTTATCTAACGAGTGTTTTCCACTCCCAGACTAAGCATGAAGTAAAATTTCGAGTTGAGAAAAGCCCAAAGTCCAAATCCAAATTCGGGCTTTTCTCAACTCGAAATTTTACTTCATGCGCCACGCGTATAAAACACTGATTTAGTGTAAAGTTAAAAATATTCTCATTTTATATTTACATTTTCAGTCGATTTTTAAAGCCGTGGCAGTTTTCGTAAATATATTCGATTTTCGTAATTTTGATGAAATGTTCATGAGATTTTTAATATGGAGGAAAACCCAAAATGTTAATGGAAATTCATAAAAATTTCCGTTAACATTCGGGAAATCAATGAAAATCTTAAAATTTTACGATTAAAAAAAAAACATTTTGAAAATTTGCTAAAATCTTGCGAAATTCACGGAAGGCGTTAATATCTTTTAAGTTCACGAAAATTTAGGAAACTAACGAAAACTCATTCTTGAAATTCACTAAAAGGAAAATGTTTGATTTTCATGAAGCGTAATTTTTTTGTTTAATAAATGATCATGATGGAAAATTCACGAAAACTGCCAACATTTTAAAAATGACAAAAATCTTGAAAACAATCGAGCTTTTATAAATCAATTAACAAGTTATCTAACGAGTGTTTTCCACTCCCAGACTAAGCATGAAGTAAAATTTCGAGTTGAGAAAAGCCCTAGGAATTTGGATTTGGACGCGCAGCGTCCAAATCCAAATTCGGGCTTTTCTCAACTCGAAATTTTACTTCATGCGCCACGCGTATAAAACACTGATTTAGTGTAAAGTTAAAAATATTCTCATTTTATATTTACATTTTCAGTCGATTTTTAAAGCCGTGGCAGTTTTCGTAAATATATTAGATTTTCGTAATTTTGTTGAAATGTTCATGAGATTTTTAATATGGAGGAAAACCCAAACTGTTATTGGAAATTCATAAAAATTTCCGTTAACATTTGGGAAATCAATGAAAATCTTAAAGTTTTACGAATAATAAAAAACATTTTGAAAATTTGCTAAAATCTTGCGAAATTCACGGAAGGCGTTAATATCTTTTAAGTTCACGAAAATTTAGGAAACTAACGAAAACTCATTCTTGAAATTCACTAAAAGGAAAATGTTTGATTTTCATGAAGCGTAATTTTTTTGTTTAATTAATGATCATGATGGAAAATTCACGAAAACTGCCAACATTTCAAAAATTGACAAAAATCTTGAAAACAATCGAGCTTTTATAAATCAGTTAACAAGTTATCTAACGAGTGTTTTCCACTCCCAGACTAAGCATGAAGTAAAATTTCGAGTTGAGAAAAGCCCTAAGAATTTGGATTTGGACGCGCAGCGTCCAAATCCAAATTCGGGCTTTTCTCAACTCGAAATTTTACTTCATGCGCCACGCTTATAAAACACTGATTTAGTGTAAAGTTCAAAATATTCTGCTCATTTTATATTTAAATTTTCAGTCGATTTTTAAAGCCTTGGCAGTTTTCGTAAATATATTAGGTTTTCGTAATTTTGATGAAATGTTCATGAGATTTTTAATATTTCGAGATTTTTGTCAATTTATAAAATGTTATGAGATTTTATAATATAAATCCATTTATTGTCCAACAGGAAATATTTCTCAATTACAAAACATAAACAAAACATAAACCTGGTACATATAAAAATGTAATAATAATTAAATTACAATTATTTTGTAACAATATACATTTTTAACGATTTATAAAATTTTCGGATATACAGGGTGATTCACTTTGGTGTTCTATCCCTTCTAACTTTTTTATTTTGAGAGTAAAGTATGACGAACCATATATATTTGTAAATGGCAGGAAATTCTCTATTTAATGGTGCCTCAGAATTAATAATACAATGACAACTGCCAAAGTAGTGAGATTCAACTTTTCTTTTCAAACGACACCATATCTATTTTTTGTTCAAAAGATATCGCAGTCACTTGATTAAAGTAAATGTTTTACACTATACAAGAAAAAATTCTCATAATAAAGTGATATTATGCAGACCAATATCTTGTGCTATTTTGACATCCGCAGTTGTTGTATCAATTCCATGGTATGTCATTATTTTTATAAAATCACATTACCTTTTCTTAATTATTTTAGCTGTAAATTTTCTGATTTTTCGTTGATTTTTAAAAGAGTTCAATTTGAAGCTTTAAACGAGTGTTTTCCACTCCCAGACTAATCATGAAGTAAAATTTCGAGTTAAGAAAGGCCCGTGAAAATTTGTCGAGGGTTGCGCAGCACGGGGTTTTTCTAAACTCGAAATTTTACTTCATGCGCCACGCGTATAAAACACTAAATTATTGTGAAATTTATGTATATTTTAACTTGATATCAGTGTTTTATACGCGTGGCGCATGAAGTAAAATTTCGAGTTTAGAAAAGCCCAGAAAATTTGTCTCGGGTCGCTGCGCGACCCTCGACAAATTTTCACGGGGCTTTTCTAAACTCGAAATTTTACTTCATGCTTAGTCTGGGAGTGAAAAACACTTGTTGAAAGCTTTAAATTGAACTTAAAATAAACAGGGATTATCCGCAATTGTATCAATTCCATGGTATGTCATTATTTTTATAAAATCACGTTACTTTTTCTTAAATATTTTAACTTAGAGAAACGTGAAGTGTTAAGTGTGAACATTCATAAATTTAGAAAAATGTAAAATACATTTTGTCTCTAATATAAATAGGGAAGCCAATATTTGAACACTTTAAAATTAACATGCGATTTCCTATGTTGCGTCCGCCAAGTCAACACCCGGTATAGTTTGTTATACATTACTATCAAAATAAAAAAGTTAGAAGGGGGTGGAACACCAAACTGAATCACCCCGTATATGTATACACATTAAATGCGTAATATCTGAATATCTATAAATTTTGTTAACAAGATTTTTTTTACGGAATCAATATTAAAGAAAATTCCAAAAAAATTCTAAGAGTAAACTACCACTTTCGGTTTCCGCATTTTCACCAAAAGTTGATCAGATACTACTATTGTAATAAAAAGCTTAAGTTTATAGTGTCATCTTAACAGCTCAAAAGGTTTAGACTTTATCGTGGCGACAGAAGGACAGACATTTTTACGAAATGGTCTTAATCAACTCGGGGATATATCCACTAACATTTTTGATTTAAAGATTTTTCCAAAAACAATACTTTCCCTTTCTTTTACATATGGGGAAAAGTAAAAAAAAAACACTCGGCTAAATTTCACTAATATATATATTTTTTAATTTTAACTAGTTCCGACTTTGAGTCATTCTCACGGAATACAAATTATTACATTTTTAACAAACTTTTTATACAAGAGGAGAGGCTAATTTTAATTTTATGGTTCAGGCAATAAGAAAGAAAAACGCTTTTATTATTTAATAATGGTTTCACAAAAATAATGCTGTGTTATAATTAGCGAACATTTCAATTTATCAAGGGAGTTTTTATTTACAGTTCCTTTCGTCATATTCTGTAATCGGTATTTTTCTCTAAATGTCAATTTTGATTAATATTTCAAATTTATATTTAATAAAATATATTTTTTTTAAATACGCAATATTTATCGATTAAGATACACAAATAAAGCATCCAGGACGGGGTTTTACCAGTATCTCTAAAATGCGCGAATTTTATTGATAAAGATAAATAAATAGGGGTTTTTATTAACTTTGCGAAACTATAATTTCTGTAATATTAATAAAACAAATCACGAGTTATTTCTCTTCTATCTATTACTCTTTCCCTTCAAATAAAGTAAAAGGAATAGCAGTACGGTTTGCAGAATCAACTCCTGGAGGATACGTTTGGATTACTTACATATAAGAAGTAGCTGCATAACTTCACTTCATCAACCCTGACATTTTTATCAATTCTGCGTATCTGGTTGGTTTTCCTCCATAGTCGAGTTCATTAAATAAATAATAGAATGCCCATTTATTCTTTCATTAGGATCTAGTATTTCACAATTTCACTTGATTTTTTATTTAATATAATCTAATAATTGATTTAATGAACCCGTATAAACACGATACTAACATTTAGTATTAATAGAACGAAATCTACGTGTTATTAGTTAGTTTTGAACTAACTTTGGTAAAATTTCAAAGCAACATCGTATTTTCTTGTGTTCTAACTTAGAGTGAATGTAGTAATTTAACGGTCATGTTACACTGTTTTGATTATGTTTGTGAAAATGTATTTCTTCTGCTTTTATTTAAATTAATTGTAGTAAGAACAAATTTCTAGTTTAGAAAAGTCTGACAATTTGGATTAGTCGCGCACATACGAAGGTTGCCTTTTATATTTCGGGATTGGGCAACCCTAGTGTTGCAATCTGGCAACTGAGAGCTCTATCGTAAAGTTTGACATTTTTGAGGTTATACGTACTCAGAACGTTTTGACATATGAGCGTTATTTGTGTCGTTTACACTAACTTAAAAGATTTATTTCGGTTAAAGAATGGAATTAAATCGTGAACATTTTCGTGCGATTATTTTTTACAACTTTCGACGTGGATTAACTCAACAACAGTGCATGGATGAACTTAATTCAATTTTTGGCGATGAAGCTCCATCAAGGACCAGTGTTTATCGATGGTATGGTGAATTCAACCGAGGTCGTAGTTCACTCCAAGACGAATTTCGTGGAGGTAGTCCAAAATCAGTTGTTGTTCCGGAAACCATTGATGCTGTGCGCAAAAAAATATTGCAAGATCGTCATGTGACCTATCGTTAGATTGAGACAACCTTAGGCATTAGTGGGACCAGCATACATTCAATATTGCATGAACATTTGACTGTCAAAACAAATTGTTCTCGTTGGATCCCACACAATTTGTCAATCGCTCAACAAAAGGCTCGTGTCGATTGGTGCAAAGAAATGCTCAAAAAATACGATTGCGGTGCTTCGAAACACGTCTATGACATCGTGACAGGTGATGAATCATGGAATTACGCGTATGAGCCCGAAAGTAAACAGCAGTCGACCGTATGGGTGTTCCAAGATGAGCCAAATCCAACAAAAGTTGTTCGCGCACGAAGCACTTCCAAGCAAATGGTCGCCTGTTTTTTCGGAAAAACTGGACATGTCGCAACCGTACCACTAGAACAACGCAGAACAGTCAATTCTGAGTGGTACACAACTGACTTCTTTTTATTCCCATCCGTAAAAAATAAAATGAGAGGTCAATGTTTTTCGACACCTGAAGAAGCGGTTGATGCGTTCAGAATGCATGTTTTGGAGATACCTCAATCAGAGTGGCAAAAGTGCTTCGACAATTGGTTCAAACGCATGCAAAAGTGTATAGATCTTAATGGGGAATATTTTAAAAAACAATAAAGCGATTTTCAATGATTAATATTTATTTTTGTTCTCTAATCCCGAAATATAAAAGCCAACCCTCGTATGACGCTCAAATATCCTCTTCTTCTTAATGGTGTAAACATAAAATATGGATATCATAAGAAAAAATTAACTTTGCTATAAAACGCTGATATTTTTGTAGGATTTATCAGTTGCTGTATTGGGTACATTTCAAATTTCAATTTGCTATCTTTCTAATTACCAAAGTTATAACAAAAAGAAAATTTATAAGATTTTGACATTCTTCGCTTTATTGTGCAAACAAGTGAGACTACTTAAATAAAACACTTCACGATTTTCAACTTTTTTTTTAATTTCACGACTATTGTTTCACGACGTTGCTGCTATTCCAGGTCAAAAGTTCTTCACCTGAGTTAAGTGCCTCGACTATTCACGAAATGAGAATAGTTGAAATTTGTTAACGTAATATTATTTTGTGTTAAAAATAAAAACTTTTGCTCAATTTAACCGTTTTCGTATCTTTAATAGTTTACGAAATCCCAATGGTGGTATACGAACGTATATAAATTCAAATATTAAAATATTTGGATATTCGAATATTCAAAATGTGATTGAAAGATTCATATTTGAATATTCGAATATTGAAAACACTTGCTGCTTCGTGAAAACTTTTCAAAGGTCCCAAGGAAAGGCCAAAATTAAATACCCGTGTGAGTTTCCAGGTGAATTATTTATAAATAACGTGTAGGCAGCGTGTTTGCACAATCGGCTTAACGAGTGTTAATTATTAAATTTATTAAATCCACCTCCCTGAAGGGTTTCGTATGCGTGTGCCGTGCTTAAGGAAATGCTCGGTTCGACTTTGTAATCAAATTTGTTGTGTAAACAATTTCAAAGTTCAAAGGAATGGGTTAAATTATTATTCCTTCAAATTTGGATTAATAATAATTACTTAAACTCCTGATTGCTGTGAGTTCACACAAGTGATTGAATGTAAATTGGATAAAGTGTATACACTTGTTTTTTCCATATTTTTGTTTTCAGTTGCTTGATACGTGTTTGTTTTTATCCGCTACGTTCATTTTCAAATTTAATACGGAATGAATTTAACTTATTAACGGCCCACAGTGGGCGGAAAGAGGTGAAAATGCGCGCATCGGATGAAAAATAAAAGGTTCACCGAATAATTCGTACGTCTAAATACCGTCAACTGATGTTTGAAACCCAAAAGTGCTGAAATAAATACTACTTTAAGTTGAAATTGGTCTGAAACTGGAATAATTCGAGAATGTGGAATATCGTTGTTTGCAGCACTATACCTTGATTTCTACCACATCTACGATAACCAATACCTTCTCTGGGATATATATATATATACATATTTTTCTGGCCAAAGGCTGTTGCCAACTGATACAATACAACATGCTAGTTTAGACTGTTAATTTTTTAATCTTCCCCTGTCTAATAGCAGATCTCAAAAACTTCTCAAAACTTCTCCGCGTCACTTATATTCCGCTAAAATATGGACATTTTCCTGCGTTGTTCACATAGTGCCATCTGCAATGTCCTGCAAGCTTAGAAATGGCGAATTTTTCAAAAAAAAGCAAGCAGCGAGAACTATCTTTTAAAGCTTTTACCCTATTAAGGCTCAAGCGGAACCCAGCTTATATTTAGACTAACTAACTAACTAACTAACTAACTTTAGACTAACTAACTATCTGAATGATTCTTAACGTAACTGAAAACAAAATTACCAGTATGTTTTTGTTTGGCAAAATTAATTGTTTAAACAATAGTTAATTATACAATTGGTATATATCATAGGACTTTTGCGGAATTGAAGAGAGGCCTATTTACACATTTTTGGATACGTTTCGCTGCATTTTTTATTGCGAATCCCCTCATTAACCCTTTCACTCGTAGTGGGACAGAAAACGTCCCAACTATGTTTCAGGGTAAAATTCCCTGAAATGTATCTTCCACGGGGTTTTGGGGGTCTTTAAGTATGAATTGAAGCTCAGATTTTTCAAATTATAAATGGTGAATACAATATGGCGGATCAAAAATCTATATATACCAATTTTATTAGGAAAAATAAACACATTTTAACTTATTGAAAATTATAAATCATTGATATAAATGGTACAAATTTCTTGAGTCGACTGTCACCCTCAACTCAACAAAATTGAGGGTGATCATTTATAATAATCGTTTTAACAATTATCTTTTAAACCATATAGAATTTCAAATTTTTGTATCGCGCCATGGAGAGTGGCACCATCTTTACCCGCTAACTAAAATGTTTTGAATTTCAAACTCTCTACATGTAGTGTGTACCCATTTCTGTCTGTAAACAAACTTCTTCAAATGTTAAAAGTCAGTGTTCATCACGTAGTACCATGGATAACACGGTCGAAAACATTTCCGTATCATTATTAAATCTGGAAGACCATAAAAATATATATAGAAAATCCTTTCTTCCTCTTGCTTCCAAAATGTCTCACTATAAAGCTATAGAACAATTTTTTAATAATCTCATCCCTCCTTATGCTGAAAATTTGTATATCTGTGAATGTACTACTAATTCACAATAATTTGTTGCCTCTAATTTTACTTTACAGGAACTTAATGCTGTTCTTAGTAAAGTTAAAGACTCTTCTCCAAGTATTGATAAGGTTACATATTCAATGATTAAGAATTTACCATTTTCGGATAAAATGAAGCGCATCATTATTAAACGGATTGAGTTCATTAATATTTAATCTCAGAATTTTATTGAACACAGACAATGGTCCAGTAGCAGAAACTATTATGAATAGCGCGCATTAAAAACACTATTTGTACATTTTTGTTCCTTTTTGTGGCGCTTCATTGCTTTTGATTGCAACATTTTGAACAACTAATATATTTTTCGGCCACTATTTTGAATTGTTAAAATCTAGAGTGAAATTCATTACCAGCGATCCCAAAAACCCCTATACACAAGACTTGAACGATTTGAGATCATTTTTAATTTTTTTGGCCGCCATATTGGATCCGCCATTTTGAATTTTTCAAATCTGGTGTCAAATTCGTTATCAACAACCTCAAAAACCCATATACACAGGTTTTTAGCGGTTTTAGATCATTTTTAATTTTTTCGGCAGCCATATTGGATCCGCCATTTTGAATTTTTCAAATCTAGTGTCAAATTCGTTATCAGCAACCTCAAAAACCCATATACACAGGTTTTTAGCGGTTTTAGATCATTTTTAATTTTTTCGGCAGCCATATTGGATCCGCCATTTTGAATTTTTCAAATCTAGTATCAAATTCGTTATCAGCAACCTCAAAAACACATATACACAGGTTTTTAGCGGTTTTAGATCATTTTTAATTTTTTCGGCCGCCATATTGTATCCGCCATTTTGAATTTTTCAAATCTAGGTTCAAATTCGTTATCAGCGACCCCAAAAACCCTAGAAAACCCTTATTTTTCAAGATGTTTCGTTTCAAATTCGAAAGAAATACCCCATGCGCGGGTTTTTGGCCGTTTCCGCCCACTGTGCGGCCGAGAAATTATAGAGTTAATTCTTAAAGTTGATTTAAGGTAAAATTCTGCCCTTGTTTTAATGGTTTCTATGAATGACTTATTATACCGGGTGTTGACTTGGCGGACGCAACATATTTTGAAATGTTCAAATTTTGGCTCCCCTATTAATTTTAGAAACAAAATGTATTTATCTTTTTTGTAGAGGTAAAAATT
Organism: Philonthus cognatus; assembly: GCA_932526585.2. Taxonomy (NCBI): domain Eukaryota; kingdom Metazoa; phylum Arthropoda; class Insecta; order Coleoptera; family Staphylinidae; genus Philonthus; species Philonthus cognatus. The sequence goes on from OW052241.1 coordinate 32,876,472, forward strand.
CTGAATTCATTCGTGTTAACGTTTATCACTTTACGTTTCTCTAAGTTAGAATAATTAAGAAAAAATAATGTGATTTTATAAAAATAATGACATCCCATGGAATTGAAACAACAACTGCGGATGTCAAAACGGCAGAAAATATCGTAGTCACTTGATTAAAGTAAATGTTTTCGAAATGATTTACACTATACAAGAAAAATGTCATTATTTTTATAAAATCACATTACTTTTTCCTAATTATTTTTGCTGTTAATTTTCTGACATTCGTTGATTTTTAAAAGAGTTCAATTTGAAGCTTTAAACGAGTATTTTCCACTCCCAGATTAAGCATGAAGTAAAATTTCGAGTTTAGAAAAGCCCAATGAAAATTTGTCTCGGGTCGCGCAGCGACCCGAGACAAATTTTCTGAGCTTTTCTAAACTCGAAATTTTACTTTATGCACCACGCGTATAAAAGACAAAATATTATGAACTTTACGTATATTTGAACCTCACTTGAAATCAGAGTTTTATACGCGTGGCGCATGAAGTAAAATTTCGAGTTTATAAAAGCCCAGAATTTTTTTTTCTAAACTCGAAATTTTACTTCATGCTTCGTCTGGAAGTGAAAAACACTCGTTTAAAGATTCAAATAGAACTCATTTAAAAAACCAACGAATGTCGGAAAATGTAGAGCTTAGGCGTATGTTTACCTTAACGAAATTATTTTATTATTTTCTTTAAATCCTTGGATATTCGTTGTTTTTTTTAATGTTCAATTTGAGGCTTTAAACGAGTGTTTTCCACTCCCAGAGTAAGCATGAAGTAAAATTTCGAGTTTAGAAAAGCCCCGTGAAAATTTGTCGAGGGTCGCGCAGCGACCCGAGACAAATTTTCTGGGCTTTTCTAAACTCGAAATTTTACTTCATGCGCCACACGTATAAAACACAGATTTTAAGTGAAGTTCGAATATACATAAATTTGACAATATTATAGTGTTTTATACGCGTGGCGCATGAAGTAAAATTTCGAGTTTAGAAAAGCCCAGAAAATTTGTCTCGGGTCGCTGCGCGACCCTCGACAAATTTTCACGGGGCTTTTCTAAACTCGAAATTTTACTTCATGCTTAGTCTGGGAGTGGACAATACTTGTTTAAAGCTTTAAATTGAACTTTAAAAAGAACAGGGAGTATCCGCAATTGTTGTATCAATTTTATGGTATGTCATTATTTTTATAAAATCACATTACCTTTTCTTAATTATTTTAGCTGTTAATTTTCTGACATTCGTTGGTTTTAAAAGAGTTTAATTTAAAGCTTTAAATCCTAAATATTTCATGCGCCAAGCGTATAAAACACAGATTTTAAGTAAAGTTCGAATATAAATAAATTTCACAATATTTTAGTGTTTTATACGCGTGGCGCTTGAAGTAAAATTTCGAGTTTAGAAAAGCCCCGTTTTAGAAAATTTTCACGGGGCTTTTCTAAACTCGAAATTTTATTTCATACTTAGTCTGGGAGTGGAAAACACTCGTTTAAAGCTTTGAATTTTTAATACCAACGAATGTCAGAAAATTAACAGCTAAAATAATTAAGAAAAGGTAATGTGATTTTATAAAAATAATGACATACCATGAAATTGATACAACAATTGCGGATATTCCCTGTTCATTTTAAAGTTCAATTTAAAGCTTTAAACGAGTGTTTTCCACTCCCAGACTAAGCATGAAATAAAATTTCGAGTTTAGAAAAGCCCCGTGAAAATTTGTCGAGGGTCGCGCAGCGACCCGAGACAAATTTTCTGGGCTTTTCTAAACTCGAAATTTTACTTCATGCGCCACACGTATAAAACACAGATTTTAAGTGAAGTTCGAATATACATAAATTTGACAATATTATAGTGTTTTATACGCGTGGCGCATGAAGTAAAATTTCGAGTTTAGAAAAGCCCAGAAAATTTGTCTCGGGTCGCTGCGCGACCCGAGACAAATTTTCACGGGGCTTTTCTAAACTCGAAATTTTACTTCATGCTTAGTCTGGGAGTGGACAATACTTGTTTAAAGCTTTAAATTGAACTTTAAAATGAACAGGGAATATCCGCAATTGTTGTATCAATTTCATAGTATGTCATTATTTTTATAAAATCACATTACCTTTTCTTAATTATTTAAGCTGTTAATTTTCTGACATTCGTTGGTTTTAAAAATTTAAAGCTTTAAACGAGTGTTTTCCACTCCCAGACTAAGTATGAAATAAAATTTCGAGTTTAGAAAAGCCCCGTGTAGAAAAATTGTCGAGGGTCGCGCAGCGACTCTCGACAAATTTTCTACACGGGGCTTTTCTAAACTCGAAATTTTACTTCATGCGCTACGCGTATAAAACACTAAAATATTGTTGAAATTTATTTATATTCGAACTTTACTTAAAATCTGTGTTTTATACGCTTGGCGCATGAAGTAAGAGTTTAGAAAAGCCCAACAAAATTTTCACGGGGCTTTTCTGAACTCGAAATTTTACTTCATGCTTAGTCTGGGAGTGGAAAACACTTGTTTAAAGCTTTAAATTGAACTTAAAACAAAAACGGAATATCCGCAATTGTTGTATCAATGTCATTATTTTTATAAAATCACATTGCTCTTTCTTATTTATTTTAACTTAGAGAAACGTAAAGTGTTGAGTGTAAACATTAATAAATTTAGAATTTTACTCTCCACAAAAAAGTAAAATACATTTTGTCTCTTAAATAAATAGGGAAGCAAATATTTGAACACTCTAAAATTAACATGCAATTTCCTATGTTGCGTCCGCCAAGTCAACACCCGGTGTTACATACTTGGTACTTTTCTTTAATGCATACGCTGTCAATTTTCAGGCATTCGTCGATTTTATAAAAGCATTCAATTTAAAGTTACGAACGAGGGTTTCCACTCCCAGATTAAGCATAAAGTAAAACTTAAACTTGACCGAGCTGTATATTGATAATAATATATAAAAAAAAAGGTGTATTTCCACCATATTTATCAGCCATATTTATCAGTTATAATCTGTACATGAAGAAGTCGAAGGAAACTGCCGGTTTTTTAAATAACTTATTGTATACAAATTAAAAAAAAAACTACTGAATGTAGTTTCCTCTTTACGAGTAAGAAAGGAATCCATGGAATAAATATCTTGTTTTTTGGGGTAACTAATAAATAAGGTTAAGAAACAGTAATTTAAGCTATAAAATTGCAAGTTCAAGTTGGACCTAACAAATTCAATTTGGCAATAATCAAAATTAAGTTGTAATTAATCAAATGCAACTTGAAATGTTCACAAAATGCAAGCCTTTCAAAGGCAGGAATCCCGTTCATAAACTTAAATAAAGTACATTTTGAGTATGCAACTGGCGCGTTTAAACGGGGTCTTGTTTCTTTGAAATTAGTTATCCGGCACACGACATGCAAATTTAACATAACTCACAACTTAACTTTGAGAAATGCACCCAAAGCGAATTAATTGTATATGAATATTCAGAGCTTATTCGCAACTTGTCAATATTTGTATTTAAACTTCACATTCATAAAAAATACATACAAACCGGAGCTGGATGGGATTCGAATCGTTCGGGAATTGAATTATTGGGAGAATCGAATTAGGCTTATCATACGTCCCGGTTTGACCGGGATAGTTCCGATTTGAGCAGATTGTCCCGGCCGGTTTTAAAACGTCCCGTTTTTTTTTTTTTGAGAAAAAATTTGGTGCTGCTATACACCGTTCCATTTGTTTCTGGATCTCGCCTAGCCATGCTTTCGTGTTGTTATGTTGCAGTATCAACATTTACATTTTTTATTAATTGCCACTCCTGATTCCTTATTTTAACAGTGTTGCAGTAATTTATGATATCATAAGTAATCCTCTTTCAAGAGGTTTATTGTTAATCTTGCAACAATTATTTCGCCACGCTGTCGCTTCTTCGAGCATTTTATTATTAAATCAAATTAATCTAGTGTTGCAATGCTGTGTCAATGTCAAAGTGAAAAATAATTTCAGGCACATATTAAATATTAACATGCCAAAGATGGGTGCGATTTTTTATTACATTCGAAAAACAATGACCGAGATTACCATGCCACAATGGATGGTAATACTTTTCAAAATTGGGTGGTTAATCAACTTATTCCTGCTTTGGCTAAGCTTTCAGGGAAATGTGTAGTTATTATGGATAATGCTGCATACCATTCTGTGCAATTAGATAAAACTCCTTCAGTTTCTTGTAAGAAATGCGAAATGCAGGAGTGGTTGGTTAAACACAATGTAAAATTCAATCCAAAATTAACCAAAAAGGAACTATGGGCTTTATTTATACCTTTTCGATCAAATGACAAAATTTACGTAGTTGATGACATTTTGAGAAAGAACGGGCACGAAGTTCTTAGATCACCGCCATACCATTGTCAATACAATCCAATTGAAATGGCATGGGGGTTTTGTAAGACTTACTACAATAAGCACATAAATTCTAAGCAACCATCTAAGGATCGTGTTCAGAATTTATGGCTTGAGTCTCTCTCAAAATGTACATCCGATATGTGGCAAAATTTCTGTGATCATTGTGAAAAACTTATTTCGGATGACTGGACAAAACACATGGGGAACCTTTCTTTTGAAACCATTCCTCCTTTTATTATTTCGCTTGGGGAATCTGGCTCAGAACAAACATCAGAAGATTCAGATGCAGGTTCTCTTGACTAAATAATAAAAGTGGAATGAGGGCTTAAAAATTGTTTGACATGAAAATTATCAGTATCACAAGAGGGTGGGAATAAATTTGCAATTCTACAAAAAAATACTGAGGGCCAACAGAAGAGAGAATGACCAAAATTAAGGTGGATGGATGGAGTTGAACAAAATGTGTTAACGGGAAGACCCAAGCGAGAAATACAAATGGATGACGAAATAAGTTTGCAGAGCCGAATTCATTATATTTCTTATATACAATATTATTGCTGTGTTTGTATGTACAAAAACCAAGTAGTAAATTTTGTTAATCTTAAAACTGCATATTATTATCCTTTTATATCTGAAAATTTGTAAAACAGGCAACAGTGTAAGATCACAATAGTCAGAAATTATAACCTTAAAATCGAACATCTGACAGTGACATTTAAAAACCCTGATTTAAAACACAACCAGCCCCATTTACGACACTTAAACTGTCACTTTTCCATAGCTAGGCGAGATCCAGAAACAAATGGAATATATTATAACATCAAAACCGAGGTCATCATATTAAACGTCATCGCACCTATGTCACTCGATGAATTACATGAAAACTTGATTCAGTCCAATTTTGTCACCATTTCAATAGACACATCAAACAGAAAGGAAGTTAAGCTGGCGCCTGTTGTAGTCAGATACTTTAACCATTAAAAGGAGTGCAGGTGAAATTGCTTGATTTTGAATCCGTCAACGACGAAACATCTGAAACTTTAACGAATCACCTCGTTTCAACTATCAAGAAGCATACCATTGAAAGGAAAGTTATTGGTTTCTGCGGGGATAATTGCAATACCAATTTCGGTGGCGTGAAGAGGAGAGGCAAAAACAACGTGCTTAGTCGACTGAAAAATGAACTCACAGTGGATGCGTGGGTATTGGGTATGGTGCCCACATAGTACATAACTGTAGTTGACTGTCTACCAGAGCTGGGCAGGATTCGAATCATTCAGGATTCGAATCCTGGATTCGAATCATTCAGGATTCGAATCCTGGATTCGAATCCTGGATTCGAATCCTGGATTCGAATCCTTTTAGAGGATTCAAGAAAGGCATTCGAATACTTTAGTTCAACTGGATTCGTGATCCGGATTCGTTACATCTTTTTAAGAGGATTCTTATTCGAATCCAAATGTGTGTGATTCGAATCTTTATAAAAGGATTCGAATATTTATGAAAGGATTCGAATATTTATAAAAAGATTCGAATATTTATAAAAGGATTCGAATATTTATAAAAAGATTCGAATATTTATAAAAGGATTCGAATATTTATAAAAAGATTCGAATATTTATAAAAGGATTCGAATATTTATAAAAAAATAAAAAAAAATAATTGTGAGGATTAACATGAAAAATGTCTTTTGTGTGTTTTTAAATTTCTCGTTAAATCACTGTTTTATACGCGTGGCGCATGAAGTAAAATTTCGAGTTTAGAAAAGCCCAGAAAATTTGTCTCGGGTCGCGCAGCGCAGCGACAAATCTTCACGGGGCTTTTCTAAACTCGAAATTTTACTTCAAGGTTAGTCTGGGAGTGGAAAACACTTGTTCGAAACTTTAAACTAAATGCTTTGATAAGAACATTAAATGACTGAAAATGTTCTTAAAGATAATAATCTAGTTTTCAATTTTTATTTTAATATTATTTGAAGTAAAACTGACATGATAGCCACAATCTGAAATGTTAAATTTTTCTGACACTTTCCTGATTCAAGATTTTCTTCCCTGGCCTTTTAATATAACTTTTTTCTGTGGGAAACCCCCCTTTTGTTAAATTGTTTTCATTGTTTTTGTCAATATTTAGGTTAATTTTATAAATTTTTACGTGTTTTGTAATTTGCCTGCTAATTTTGACAAATTTAATAATATCATATGGCTTTTTTGTTAGTGTTTTGGTTAATTTGAATATAATTCCATGGCTTTTCTCTGACTTTCCCGGCTATATTGATATTCGGTGAATTTTTTATTTACATAATTTTTAGGCATTCGTCGATTTTATAATAGAGTTCAATTTGAAGTTTTGAACGAGTGTTTCCACTCCCAGGCTAAGCATGAAGTAAAATTTCGAGTTTAGAAAAGCCCCGTGAAAATTTTCACGGGGCTTTTCTAAACTCGAAATTTTACTTCATGCGCCACGCGTACAAATCACTGATTTGAAGTGAAGTTCAGAAACACACAAATACATCTTTAATCAGAGTAACAGGAAGTCAGATATTTAGTCTGTTATCAACAATATTCAGTGTTAATAATAAATAATTAGGTTTTGAATATTTTTGTTAAAACAACTGGTAACGATATTTATATATTAATGGTTGCAAAAAAAATAATTAAATCAAATTTATTCTTAAGGGATTTGTATTCGTGATTGGAAAAAACAGGATTCGAATCTTTGATCATATTTATCTGTTACGAATTCTTTATTCGAGTATTCGTGATTCGAATCATATTAGGTGATTCGGATTCGTGATTCGAATCCTTTTTACGTGGATTCGTCCCAGCTCTGCTGTCTACCTATCGAAATTGAAAGTCTAATGGTAAAAATCTACAAGCATCTTTGGATTTACACAGTACGTTTGACGAAACTAAAGGATTTCTGCAAATGGGTTGACGTAGAGTATAAAAAACTGATGCAACATGGAAGCACCAGGTTCCTGTCCCTTTTACCTGCGGTCGAGAGGATACTTCAAATATTCGAACCCCTGAAATCATATTTCCTTTCGGAAGAAAACTGCCCGTCCGGATTTTTTTTTTTTTTCGAAAATGAAGAAAGTGAACTATATCTATGGTTCGTCCATGGCCAACTCGTGGTTTTCAACAACGTAATCCTTCGAATGGATAGAACGAATTTCAATGCAATTGATGTTGCCATCGAAATGAAAAGCTTTAAAGAAAATCTAGGAGAAAGGCTTCAGAACAAATTTATACCTCAAACCGCAACTTCTCAATAAGCTTGAACAAGAAAATCCAGCACTCCACCAAACATTTCAAATGGAGGTTGATGAATTTTATAGAAGAAGCATATGATATATTGAATTATGGGAAGGCAGTTTTGAAGATGATATTCAATGGAACGAGGTCGAGAAGACATCAGGGATAATCAATGACAAATTGAAGGAATCGGATTATGTCAAAATCAATAGTGGTGAGCTTTTTGACGTAACAATTTTGCCCAAAAATTTTATCCAGTCGAAGGATAAAGATTGGAAGCATTCAACTGCTCATGAAGTAAAGTGGCTACAAACACTTGGACGAAAACCAAATTCAAGTCCCAAATTTGACTAGAGTCGTTAAATTTGTACTGTGCCTGCCAGGAACTTCTACGCCAGTTGAAACAGTTTACACAACTATGAAAAATATCAGACGAGCGAGGACGGATGAACAAGGCTACGGTCAGGGCACTATTGTACTGCAAACTCTAGTTTCAACATCAACTGTACGCAGATCTATGAAAAAATTAAACAATACAAAACCGTTCTAACAAAAGTTCTCTTAAGTGAAAAGTATGAGTGGTTTCAAAACCCAAATAAATAGTGCCTACCGATATGTTTATTGAGGAATATGTTTTGCAAAATTGTTTGCCAATTTTTAGTGTCCAGTTGTTAAATTTTACCAGTTTAAGCTATTTCTAGAAATACATAATCTTTTTTTGTCGTTGAAAATATAAAAAGCGATCAAGATTAAGTTATTATATTGTATAAAATAGTTTGTCCTACCCCTACCCCGCCTTACCTCCCAACCTTTTTATATTTAATTTAATAGTAATGCGGTTAACACGTTACTGTAAAGCCTAAAATCATCCCCCCAAAAAAAAAAAAATGGCAACGTTGGTCCCGGTTTGTTATTTTGAAATGATGGTAAGCCTAAATCGAATCCTTTTAGAGGATTTGAAAGAGGTATTCGAATGCTTTAGTAGAGGAACAGGTTTCATGATCCAGATTCGTTACAGTTTTTGAAAAGGATTCGTATTCGTATGATGGTAAGCCTAAATCGAATCCTTTTAGAGGATTTGAAAGAGGTATTCGAATGCTTTAGTAGAGGAAAAGGTTTCATGATCCGGATTCGTTACAGTTTTTGAAAAGGATTCCAATGTAGGTGATTCGAATCCTCGTAAAGGGATGCGAATGTTTGCAAAAGGTTCGAATATTTGCAAAAAGATTCGAATACTTGCAAAAGTATTCAAATTTTTGCGAAAGGATTCGATCAACTACTTCCTAAATCTAGTAATTCTAAAATGTCAAATTTTACAGGAGACACACAATACTTGTTTCATTATTATATGATGCTTAATCCTTCTGGCAAAAACCAAACAGAATGTCCAAATATCGATCAACTAGTTCCAAAACCTCGTAAGGTCAGATTTAAAACAAAATCCTTATAAGTCATATATTATTATTTTAAGAATATTATTGTAAACTATTTACTCAAAATATTTATTAAAAATCGGCCAGGATGAAGTAATACGTAACATAAAAAATGCCAGAAGGATTAAGCAGCTCATATAATAATGAAACAAGTATTGTGTGTCTCCTGTAAAATTTGACATTTTAGAATTACTAGATTTAGGAAGTGGATGATCGATATTGCGGCCTCAACTGGCATTAAATACACAAAAAAATTGTGTCAAGTAAGGATTGGCTAGTCTCTTTTTGTTTAAATTAAGATAGTAAAGATAGTTAAGTATTCGAAAACGGAAATGTCAATTATTTTATAAAATAACGTTGAAGAACGTGCTAATTTATGTCATTTTTTACGGTAGTTTTAAGAAAATACATGGTTCTGAAACATTAGAGTAATTTGACTAAGCTCAACTTTCATTCCACATTTAATTAAATATTTATTTTATGGATGTTACAAGACCGTTTAAAAATAAATATAATAGCGAATCGATTGAATCCTTTCAACTGTTTTTTTGTATATCCATTTTTACAACGCTATTACTTTTAACAAGTGCTTTGAACTATTTTGTCAATCAGCTATTTATGTGATGTCGTAGTATCTCAACCCTCGTTTCCATTCTATTTTCACGACAATTCAAGTTGATTTTTTTCAGCGACCAAAGCAATTAACACAATATTTCAATTCCCAGTAAATTGAATTCGGTTTTCCGATAATTTACCAGTAAATCACAACATCGTTATTGCAGAGGTAAATAATCTGGTAAATTATCGGCAAACCGGTTTTGATTTACAAATTTACCGGTAACTGAAAAATTCTGTTAATTGAAAAAAATCTATCTTGAACAAGTTTCCCATCTTTCACGTGGTGAAGCATATTTAACTATGATTTAATAAAGAAATACTTGGTTAAATTTCACTAATATTTTGGTTTTTTATTCCAACTAGTTTCGACTTTGAGTCATTCTCAAGGAGTACTGTTACGGGGTGGATACTTCGGCTTTAAAATAGTTATTAAAAATAGCAACTATTTCACCACCAAGTAACTACCGACTAGCAAGCTCAATTCTTAATTAAGAAAATTCGACTGAAGCACTGATTCTATTTTATATAAAAAAAAAGTACGATTTGAAATAAAAATGGCTCTCAACTTTAACAAATATATTAAAAACACGAATAATAAACTAACAAACAAATAACAAGACAAGAATAAAAAAATAACAACTTACACAGAATTACAGACGACTTACACTTTTGGATGCTGGATACAGAGTGAATTCTGTGGTCCTCTACCCCTGTGACTCTCAGGTACCCACCATTTCTTGCCACAGAAAAATAATGAGAATAAATATTTAATATAAAAATATTGAAATATAAAGTAGATCAACATGTGTGAGATGAAATTATGCATCCGTACATATGTCACACATGTTGATCGGAGGCTAAAATGGTGGTTTCATGAGTTTTAATTTAATAACTCCGAAAGCATAAGTCGAACGAGAATGTGACTTAGGTCAAAAAAATAGTAACTTGCAATGCGCAACTTTTGCTCTAGTTCCTATACATATGGGATACACTAAACCTTGCCTGAATCTTAATTAATAATAATTAATCCTCCTGACAGCTCGTCTTCTATAGCGTACAAAACTGAAATAACCCCCTCGTGTTTAGTGTCATTGGAATGGTCTTCCTCTCAACTATCCGATGACGTATGTGGTGTCCGCGTACGTGTGCCCCTTTCGCGACGATTCGCGAACATCGTAGGGGGCTTTGTGTTTGCCGCTTTTATTACGTTCTGACGTCATGCCCGATTCTCTTGTTCCCCGCACGTACATTTCGCTGGCACGGTCGGCTCGGCTCCAGGTAGCTGCGACCCTTCGCAGATGTGGCGAACTCGGGGATAACCGGGAAATCCGTATATATTTTGGTCAACCCTGAAACTGGAAATAGCGGATGCCGTAGAGTTCTACCATGGGTGGCCGAGAGGAGTTTTGAGCTGAGTTGAGCTGTCTGATGTTCGAGGGCGCTATTTGACGAGATTCCACCTAGATAGGCAACCTATCTAACTTAAATAATATCAATGTATGGCGCGAACTTTACTCATTTGGAAAATAATGAATACATATACAAAATAGCAGTTGACGGAACTTGTTAAAAGTGCCGGTAACAGTACTCCTTGAGAATGACTGAAAGTCGAAACTAGTTGGAATAAAAAACCAAAATATTAGTGAAATTTAACCAAGTGTTTTCTTTATTAAATCATTGAAAAAAATCTACTTGAATTGTTGAGAAAATAGAATAGAAACGATTTATTTTTCCAGGGTTACCTCAGTACAGTACAGGATAAAAGTTTAGATACATTTAGCAGTTTCTATAGAGTAAATGTCCAAATAGGCGATTTAATTCTAAAAGTAAAATAAACTCGTTCGGCCTTATGCATAGTCCTGTGATTAAACTGTTACTAACGTGTGATTAACTAAGCACGATTAAGGTGTTACTAAGTACTCCGTATGCATAGTCATGTTTTAATACATGCTTGTTAGTAACGCCTAACTTTAGTTGCTCCTATCGGCAACATTGCTCTTTCTGCCATTTTCGTGTCAAATGGAATCATAGACCAAGAAGAATGTAGACGGATTGATGATATTAATTTGTTACTATAATCTGTTTAATAACTAGGAGGAGCATTTTAAATTTCACGCGCCAAAACCTACAACTCTGATTGGCCGAGACTGCGCCCATTTTACACTATGCTACTTACGTCATTATAAGACGCAACAGCTGACATAACCTTAATTCGAAGCGTTACCGAGTTGCAACTTTGTTTGTCTGTTTCGTAATAACCTTTTGTGCAGTGTTTCTTTAGCCTAGTTAAAAGTTAGTTTTGTTTATATTGTTGTGATGGATTATGGACCCAGTAAAAACTCGGTAAAAATATCACCTTCACCTCCAAAAAAGCGTAAGAAGTTGGATTTGGGTCATTTATATCTGTCTGAAAAATAGTACATAATAAATATGTATAAGCAGGTGATAACAGATGATCCATATATGAAAATGATTGCTGTTGTATCAGACATTGTTGGTGCAGTAGGTGAGATATCAAATAGCATAAGAATATGCATCAAATAATAAAATGTTTAATTTTTAGGAGTTGTAAATTCCACTGTCTATCGTACCATTACGAATATAAGAAATCCGGAGAGATTTGTAGCCCTGAACAGCTTGGAGGACATAATTACAAGTTTTGATGACTTATTGAAGAGATCTGTGCATAGTTTCTTCTATAAAAATGAACTGCCAACTTTGAATAAAGTTTTAAAAGAAGTAAAGGATCATGCAGGCATGCCAAACATGAGTCATTCTACCTTGTATAGTTCATGAAACAAATCAATTTTAAGTAAGATAGAGACCAGAGCTAGGCAGGATTCGAATCATTCAAGATTCGAATCCTGGATTCGAATCCTTTTAGAGGATTCAAAAGAGGCATTCGAATACTTTAGTTCAACTGGATTCGTCACATTTTTTAAAAGGATTCGTATTTGAGTCTAAATGTGGGTGATTCGAATCCTTATAAAAGGATTCGAATTCTTGTAAAAGGATTCGAATAATTACAAAAGGATTTGAATCGTCAAAATTAATTGTGAGGAATATCATGAAAAATGTTTTTTTGTGTTTTTAAATTTCACGTTAAATCACTGTTTTATGCGCGTGGCGCATGACGTAAAATTTCGAGTTTAGAAAAGCCCAGAAAATTTGTCTCGGGTCGCTGCGCGACCCTCGACAAATTTTCACAGGGCTTTTCTAAACTCGAAATTTTACTTCATGCTTAGTCTGGGAGTGGAAACGCTCGTTCGAAACTTCAAAGTGAATGTTTTGATAAGAACATTAAATGATTGAAAATGTTTTTAATGATAATAATCTAGTTTTCAAAATTTTGTTTAATATTGTTTGAAGTAAAACTGAAATGGTAGCCCCAATCTTAAATGTTAAATAAATTTTTGCAACATTTCCTTGACTAAAGATTTTTTCCCTGGCCTTTTAATATAAGTCTCTTCTGTGTGAAACCCCCATTCTGTTTAATAGTTTTCATTGTTTTTGCCAATATTTAAGTTAATTTTATAAATGTTTACGAGTTTTGTAGTTTGCCTGCTGATTTTGACAAATTTAATAATATCATATGGCTTTTTTGTTAGTGTTTTGGTCAATTTGAATATAATTCCATGACTTTTCTCTGACTTTTCCGGTTTTAATGATATTCAGTGAATTTTTTATTTACGTAAATTTCAGGCATTAGTCGATTTTATAATAGAGTTCAATTTGAAGTTTTAAACGAGTGTTACCACTCCCAGGCTAAGCATGAAGTAAAATTTCGAGTTTAGAAAAGCCCCGTGAAAATTTGTCGAGGGTCGCGCAGCGACCCGAGACAAATTTTCGGGCTTTTCTAAACTCGAAATTTTACTTCATGCGCCACGCGTACAAAACACTGATTTGAAGTGGAGTTCAGAAACACACAAATACATCTTTAACCAGAGTAACAGCGAGTCAGATATTTAGTCTGTTATCAACGATGAGTGGTAATAATAAATAATTAGGTTTTGAATATTTTTGGTAAAACAACCGGTAACGGTATTTATATATTAATGGTTGCAAAAAAATAATAAAATCAAATTTATTCTTAAAGGATTTGTATTCGTAATTCGAAAAAACAGGATTCGAAGGCGAGATACCGTATAAGCATTTTAATTGAACTGACCATATCGTTCGATGGAAAAGAAAATACTTAACCACAATTAAAAAGTACAAAATGGATATTTGATTTTATTTAAAGAGTAATTATGAAATTATTTAAAATTGCCGCCAAATTTATCTAGTGATATTTCTGGTAACTTTTTATAGTGTAAATTGGGCTTTGGCACTTACTCCTTCTAGTTTTTAAACAGACTATAAGTTTTAATACATTCTTGTTAGTAACGCCTGACTTTAGTTGCTCCTATCGGCAACATCGCTCTTTCTGTCATTGCCACGTCCAATGGAATCATAGACCAAGAACAATATAGACGGATTAATGATATGTAACGAGAGTTGCTACGCCATCTGTGCCAATGTCGCCAATTAATGTACATGCTAATATAGTATCATATGTTCAATTAAAAAAAAACCTCTAGAGTGCCATGAAAAATATTGTAGGTTGGCAACTCTGAAATTATACATAAGAATTATTATATCTGACGTTTTATATGACAATTCCTAAGGCGTGTAGCCAACTTAACTTTTAAAAAAGATTAGATCATGGCACTCTAGAGGATTTTTTTTATTGAACATACGATATATAATGTATTGAGGACCGAAAATAGGCTTTAGCAACCCTGCACTTTTAGCAGCTCGAGCGAGAAAAGCGAGCGAGGGCTGCTAAAAGTGAAGGGTTGCTAAAGCATTTTGGAATGAGATACACTTAATATTTTTTCTTTTCACCTTCCTTAAGTAAAGACAGTGTTTCAGGAAATTTTAAATGAACTCCCATATCACCCCCTGGCTATGGCCTTGCGTGGATTGAAATTGAATTACTGTTGCAATATTGGTGGAAAATCTTCGACATCCTTATGTTCAATAAAATATATTTCCTGACCTAATTTACCTTATACGAAGGCACATTTCCCGCGTAATAAAATGTTCAAAACATTGTAGCAGAGTGCTATTATTTCGTAATGACTTTTACCTTTAAGTCCAAAAAAGCAACACACATTAATGTTTTGTTAATTTAATTACTTAATAAGTTAATTTAATACATTGTATTATTTAATTAAGAGTAATTGCTTACGGTTTTACGAACATTATCATAATTTTATATTTTAAGTTCTACGAACTCAAAGCGTAAGCAATTTTTTTTAACTTTAATTTGGTTCTCCTTGATCACTTGATAGTACATTTTAACTAATATTCTTTGTAAAAGGGGTTTCCCGTGAGAGAATAAATAAACTAAAATAAAATAAAATATTGACTTTAAATTCAAGGCATTTGGTATGTTTCACTAACTTCTTGATTTTTCTAACTAGTTTCGACTTATTGTCATTCTGAAGGAATAATTTTTTTTCTTTCGAATTCAAAAAAGTTAGGAATTTAAAATATACTCTGCTTCCAGAAATAACGCACCACTCTACAATTTCTTCAAAATGTTAACTTTTTAAGTTTAGCTTTGTGTTTATTTCTTTTCATTTTTTGCAACCTGTCGAAATAAACATATTCTTCGTAATTTCAAAAACGCCAACGTGAAATACACAAAAATAGTACACATTTTTAAAACGTTCGAGAAATTGTCTATTTCAATCGATTAATAAATTTAATCTGAAAAATACATTTAAGTGAATTTGATGAAACCGGACATAAATACACAGCTCCGAGAAATGTAATGCACCAAAGTTCTTGGAGCAGTGTCCGATATCATCAACTTCAGTTACATTTATTTGTCGGATTACATTTATTTATCGAATGCACTAGACGCAGTCCATGTCATCAACATTAAAAATATAAAATGATTTTTTTTTTGGCACACGTGATGTATTTAACAATTGCTAGATTTTATTCGATTAATAACTATTTGTCGTCAGTAAACCTTGACATTAGCGTGTTGAAAAATATTGAGATACATTTTTCCGAGAATGTATTTTTTTGTAATAAATGCTTGTTGTTTAGGGTGCGAAAAATTAATTTTATATTCGATATTGAGGTGATGGAACGTCATGAATTTCAATTAGGAGAGATAAATTGCAATATAGATACATTTTTATTAAATTTTCACGTGCAATATAGGTACATTTTTATTAAATTATCACGTGTTTTATTTTCTTTTGTGAATATTTAGGTATATTGAATACAAGTTTAATTTCACTAATGAAAATTTGTGTTCATTCATACCAAAATTTGTATTTCAATGTAAATACAGTATTATTTACAGGGTGGAGACCAACCGGGAAAACCGGGAAAGTCAGGGGATTTTGTTCATCGGGAAAAGTCAGGGAAATTATGACTTTTTAACAAAAAGTCAGGGAATTTTTAAATAAATAATAATAGTAAATATGCAAATAACACATTAAGAACTGACAAATTGTTAGTTCTGTTTGAAGCACGAATTTGGCATAATATTAAGCCAACAAAAAAAAGAACAAAACACGCTAATATTAAAAAAAAAACGATTCAAATTAATTGGATCAACAAAAAATCATCAAGACAAATGGAAAGAATAATGAGACGTTCTAATTAAAATAGTTAAACAAATCACAATCAATAATATTATAGATATTCTAAAAATTGGCAAAAATCATAAATTTTATATAAAATCGTCAAAATAAACAAACATTGACAAATACGTTAAAATGTACTATTTTAACTAAGAAAAAATCTAATTATGTTTTTTGGATATCTGTATTTTTTTAAGCGAAGAACAAATATCACAAAAAATGTCAAAAATTATTAATTTTAAATAATAATAATTATTATTATAAATAAAACCTTTAAAAACAACAAAAATTGAAAAACCAAATAAATAAAATAAGAAATGATGGCTAAGTTGACAAAAAAAAAATGGGATAGAGAACTCAGAGAACCAAATTTTGATTAAAACAAAATCTTACAGATAGCATCTCCGTTCGCAATTTTATAATTAACCCATTAACGGCCGAGCAGTTATAGAGTTTACCCTAAAAGTTGATTTTAGGTAAAATTCTACACTTTTTTTATTATTTCTACGAATGATTTATTGTATTACATACTGTGATTTTTTTTTAAATATACATAATGTATACGCTGTAAATGTAAGGCGTTCGTCGATTTTGTATAAAAACGTGCAATATTAAGTTTAGAACGAGTATTTCCACTCCCAGACTAAGCATGAAGTAAAATTTCGAGTTTAGAAAAGCCCCGCGTAGAAAATTTGTCGAGGGTCGCGCAGCGACCCGAGACAAATTTTCACGGGGCTTTTCTAAACTCGAAATTTTACTTCATGCGCCACGCGTGTAAAACACTGAAATATTGTGAAGTTAGAAATACACTGAAAACATTTTTTCTTAATGAGTAATAATCGAGATATTTAAATAACAAAATATTTACGTTTTTCTTCATACATTTACAAGTCAAGTCAAATAATATAATATATAAAATTAACTTATTTAGTAATTTAATTAACATAAAATTAATAATGTTGCGTATATGCATCAATGGCACATAATGGGTTAATCAGATATAATAATTCTAAATTTAAAGTACGCTATCAATTGATAAATGACACTATTTTATTTAAACTTAAAAGCCTCCTAGATTCTAAAAACTGTCTCGCAATCGTTCAATGTAATTTTTTTGACGCCAAAAAATTGAATCAAGGATTTATTGCGAGACTGTTTTTGGAATCTAGGAGGCTTTTAAGTTTAAATAAAATAGTAGCGTCTATCAATTGATAGCGTACTTAAAATTTAGAATTATTAAATCTCAATTAATAGTCCGTCTGTACAATTGCCTGTGATTTAACAAATCGAAAAAAAATTAAGGCGTGAGAAAATACTTATGATCACTTAAAAAAACATTACTCACCTGTTGCTTTTATCGGGGCTCTCAAAAAGACGCGATCTGACCAAGAAATGGCGCGTACGTCGACTGGCTCTTTCTCTTATCCCGGCGTCGCGACGCTTCTTGTCTGCTCAATGCGATGGCTCGTGTTAGAATGAACCGCGGGGGTAGAACTTTGAAAAAGCCGCATCTCTTTTTTGTTTATTGCCGATGCGCGACCAATAAACACGCAATACGATAAATTTTATTACCCTGATATTGAAAAGCAAAAGCAAACTCCTCCTATTTTCAACTCGCGGTACACTTGAAAGTTAATCACATTTAGGGGGATTTATTTGTTGTTTGCTGCAATTAGCTGATTAAACTACAATTATAATATGTAGAGTTATATAAGAATTGTACTTTCATTGACTATTAAATTAAACTTGTTGAAACAATATACATAATAGCTTTGCAAAAAAGCACTGCAATCGGTGATTTACATGTTTAATTTATTATTCATCTATGTTTATTTTTGTACAGAAAGAACATTTCAGGGAAGGATTAATCGAAAGAGCTTTTACAAGGCGTAGTATTTTTTTCACTTCTTTGACAAGAAATCCGCTGAGAATGAAAGTTTTCTTTTTTGTAATAAAGTCGTAGTTTGTAAGAAGGTTTTTTGTGTTTCAATGTTCTCAGCTTGTTGCTTTTCATTTTCTAACTTTACTTTTATATTATTATATTTTAATACTTTAATTTTTTAGACGTAGTGCAGCAATATGTAAGCGCATTATCATTTCTATCTCTGTATTGACCTGTGTAAAACTGTTACCACCAATAAATTATTATTATTAAATTATTACCGTGCGATCACCTAAAGAAGCTACAAGAAGTACTTGCTAAGCGGCGCGGGAATGGAGAAAATGTCACAATTAAATTTATCAACGGTTCACCTTCTATTATTCCCTCATCAGGTACATCGAGTAAAAAAAACTGAAGATTTACTATTTTAATGCTAGTGGTCTGCGCAATAAAATAAATATATTGAAGCTAAACTATAGAATTTGTGATTTTGATGTCATAGTTATTGTTGAAACGTGGTTAGACGAATCTGTAGCGGACGGTGAACTAGGCTTGTTAGGTTATACTATCTTTCGGAAGGATAGATCCATTCTGACTAGCAATAAGAGTCGTGGCGGCGGAGTATTGATTGCTGTTAAATCTGATTATGAAAGTCATAAATTGAATTTTGAATCTAATATTGAAGAATTATATATAAACATTAAATTGCATAATCTTAAATGTATCCTATCGGCACTTTACATTCCACCGAGTTCAAGTACCGAATCTTACATTACTTATTGTAACTCTGTTGACAACATTGCGAACCAGTTTGGCGATCATGAATTAATACTACTTGGAGATTACAATATGCCTTCTGCTTTGTGGAACATTAACAACCATAGTGTGGTATCGGTGGATAATTCTTGCAATAATGCAAGTGTTATAGCCGAAACAATGGCTCTACACAACGTTAAACAAAGCAATACAATCGCGAATAGCAGAGGTACATATTTGGACCTTGTATTTTCTAGCATTGATAATGTGAGCGTATCAGTATCTAATGACTTTTTTAGTTCTTCATTGCATCATACACCATACTGTATCTCTGTAAAAGACATTGACTATAAAGATAAATTAACATTTTTGCATCCCGTTTTTTACTTCAGATCTGCTGACTATAATATAATTAATGATTACTTTCCCGCTATTAACTGGAATGAATACCTTATTGATAATGATGTTAATGTTATAGTGGATAAGTTCTATGCAGTTTGTACCTATGTTTTGAATAATTTTGTGCCGGTAAAATTCATCAGATCGACAAAGTACCCGAAATGGTTCAACTCTGAATTGATCAGACTAATAAAAACGAAAAAGGAAACTCATTATAAGTATAAAGCATCTGGTTCATTACTCCACTATGAGCGTTTTCAAGTATTTAGAGCAAAATGTTGTCAACTAAGTGAAACTTTATATAGAGATTATATTAACAATGTTGAGAGGAAGATAAAATTTAAATCTAGGGCGTTCTGGAATCATGTCAATGAATCGCGTAAAACGGACGGTTTTCCGAAATCTATGTTTTATAATAACAAAGTGAGTAACAATACCTCTGAATGTGTTGATCTATTTGCAGATTACTTTTCCACTGTTTACGCAGTAAGTCCTGACATTAATCTGTCTTCCCATTTTGGCTCCGCAATTAATCTTAATGCTTTCACAATTAGTATCTCGGATGTTTTTAAATCTATATTAGAATTGAGTGATTCATGTACAGTAGGATATGATGGCCTCCCAATATTTTATTAAGACATGTATCTATCTTCTTTGTACCCCTTTGCATAAAATTTTTAAGTTATCTCTAGAGTCAGGTACGTTTCCCTGCTATTGGAAAAATAGTTTTATACTGTCATTCTTTAAAAGTGGTTCGAGGGAAGATATTTCAAACTATAGAGGTATATCGATCCAATCTGTGATTCCGAAGATGTTTGACAAACTTATTACACAACAATTAATTTGGTCTTGTAAATATTTGGTGTGTGAGGAACAACATGGATTTTTTAAAGATAAATCTACCATGACTAATTTATTATGCTTTCAATCATATATAAGGAATGCGTGGGAAAGTGGAAGCCAGGTTGATGCAGTGTACGCCGACTTCGCTGAGGCATTTGACAGAGTTTGTCATAAAAGATTAATTAATAAATTAGCTCACCTTGGCTTCGGACCTGCAATAACGAAATGGATTTTTAGTTATTTAAGCGGGAGACAACAATTTGTAAAAATCAATGATGTTGTATCTAAACCAATTAGCGTTCTATCTGGTGTTCCGCAGGGTTCTCACTGCGGCCCGATTCTATTTTCATCGTTTATTAATGACATAGTTAATTGTATAAAACATTGTGAAGTATTATTGTTTGCGGATGACTTAAAATTATTCAGATCAGTTTCAAATACCCAAGACATTGAACTAATCCAAGAAGATCTTCAAAACTTAAACTACTGGTGTGCGAATAATTGTTTATTTTTAAACATTAGCAAATGCTATTATATACAATTTTATAGAAATAAGAGTACACACTCCCAGTATGTATTAAATGGCCAAGTATTAACACAAGTTAGCGTAATACGTGATCTTGGGGTTATATTTGATAGTAAACTCTCATTTGCTAATCACAGAGACAGTATTTGCCGTAAGTCACTTCAAACTCTAGGATTTATCAAAAAATTCGGCAAAGCATTTTCTACAGACACTATTAGGATGTTATATTGCTCCTTGGTAAGACCTATATTAGAGTATGCTACCTGTATCTGGTCGTCGCACTTTGATAATTCTATTTACCAGATTGAATGTATGCAAAATAAATTCTTACAACATACGTTTTATCGCACCAGATCACATGGCGAAATCTATAGTCGCAGTAGTATGCTTGCTCGTATTAACTTAAAATCATTGGAAGAGCGACGCATTATAATGGATCTATGTTTCTTGTACAAATTAGCTAATGGTTTGATAAATTGTGGTCATTTATTAGCACGCCTAAATTTTATTATACCATGTAATACACGTAGTAAGTTACTGTTTCGCGAGAATTTCTGCCCTACAAAGTATGGTAGAAATGAACCCATTAATAGAATGATGCGTTACTACAATAATATACATAAAGTTAATCCGAATCTTGATATGTTTAATATTCCAATTTCAACAGTTAAAAATAAATTAAATTGTATGACTCTTATTTAGCTCTGTTGTATTAAATTATGCTAAGTGTACTGTAATTTAAGTTTACTTGTTATCAATTTGTATATATATTTTTTTCCTTCTTTCTTGTTATATTTTGTTAAATAGGTGTACCGTTTGAATAAATAAGTAAATAAATAAATTTAGAGTAGGCGGCATTTTTTTTGGCCGGTTGCCCATACTGCTAATTGAATGATGGAATACATATAAGGTTATGGTAAACTATGTGTTAACAGTCAGTAGTGCCAATCTAATTTAAATTTCAAAGCCTACTCTAAATCATGTTTTGAACGTTCGTACGGATTATTATCTAAAGCAGTGGTTCCTAACCGGTGGCCCGCGAAATATTTTACGATTATTTATTTAAATATGTTGAAAGGTTTTAATTAACATTAGTGATGGGATTAATCGAAATATTTTAATAATCAATTTTTACATCCATTATTTTCAGTACTACTTATATAATGATCGATTTTTCCAAATATTCCGTTTACGCTAGTGATGGCATAATTCGAATAGTCATCATCGATTGTTTCGATTATACAAATAATAAATATTTTGAATATCACTCGAATGATTCACAATATGTCAGTATATTCTACACCCAGCGCATCAATAAATGCTAGTTTAGAAAAAAATCGTAATCATTCATAATGTAAACATCATTCATATTTGACCTACATCTTGTTTATTTTCATCATTATCAGATTAATGCTAAGTAATGGATTTCAGAATAAATCAGTGTTTTGCGCAGCTGGCGCATGAAGTAAAATTTTGAGTTTAGAAACGCGTGGTTTGGTCACTCTGCTAAGCGGAGCGACCCAACCAAATTTTCAGGCTTGTCTAAACTCGAAATTCTACTTCATGCTTATTAACCCATTATGTGCCATTGATGCATATACGCAACATTATTAATTTTATGACTTGAAAATGTATGAAGAAAAACGAAAATATTTTATTATTTAAATATCTTGATTATTACTCAATTAAATAAAATGTTTTCAGTGTATTTCTAACTTCACAATATTTCAGTGTTTTATACGCGTGGCGCATGAAGTAAAATTTCGAGTTTAGAAAAGCCCCGTGAAAATTTGTCTCGGGTCGCTGCGCGACCCTCGACAAATTTTCTACGCGGGGCTTTTCTAAACTCGAAATTTTACTTCATGCTTAGTCTGGGAGTGGAAATAACGTTCTAAACTTTATATTGCACGTTTTTATACAAAATCGACGATTGCCTTACATTTTCAGCGTATACATTATTTATATTTA
This sequence comes from Philonthus cognatus, assembly GCA_932526585.2. NCBI lineage: Eukaryota > Metazoa > Arthropoda > Insecta > Coleoptera > Staphylinidae > Philonthus > Philonthus cognatus. The sequence continues at coordinate 32,899,208 of OW052241.1, forward strand.
AAAAAAAATCATAGAATGTAATACAATAAGTCATTCGTAGAGTGTAGAATTTTACCTAAAATCCACTTTTAGAGTTAACTCTATAATTCCTCGGCCGTTAATAGGTTAATCTGGGAGTGGAAACATTCGTTAATAGCTTTAAATTTAACGCTTTTATAAACTCAATGGGTGCCTGAAAACTTACAGGGTATATATCGGGATATGTATACTTAAAAGAAAATATCCCTATTTGTAATAAATGGAAAAACACTTAATTCCTACACCTTTCAGTCTGTTAAAACCTTTTCAAATTAATAATACGGAAGCAGTTAATTGCTAGGTTTATTTAAAACTTTAATCGCCGCGGGACCAAAACGCAAATTTAACGCGGCACATAGTGAATGCCGCGGGGCGATCAACGAGTTAAATACAATTTTTTTTCTGTTAAATATTTGATCATCTTCTACTACCTGTATTTTTCTAGAATATAATGATAACGTATTTAATTACCATTTATTATTTCAGGTTTTTTCGTTTAATTTGATGATAAAACTGACATGTGGGATTTTCATACGATAAAAAGGGAATTTCATTTCATACATGACGAAACAAACGAAAAACCCTGTATTATAATTTTTTTAAAGATTAAATAAATAATGTCAACATTTTTGAGTTGAGCAAATGTAAACATGATTGAATAAAACGCACTTTGAATATTAAATTTGTATCGTCGATTTCATAAAAAAATCGATTTTAATTGATTTGCTCACTTCACTATCAAGTAATTAATTAAGACGAACACAGCCGGAATCGTAATTATTATCAAAATCTAAAAAGAGCAACGATAAAAAGTCGTCGTCGGCGTGTACTAAATACAGGCGCCACTCGTATGTAAACAATAAGGCCATAAACTAGCTCGGATATTAATTGCCAAATTGATTATTAATAACACATAATTAATTTCGTCACGAGTAAAGAAAAATACGCAAATCTCATCGGCTGAATCAACAACAAAGAATTTAATAGACATGTTTAAACACCAGTTTAAAGCGTGTAACGCACGGATGAATTATTTAACTTAAGCTAATAACAGTTACATATGACAACCTAATTTCAAAATTTAACAAGTGTTGTATATTATATTATGTAACAGAATAACTTAAGCCTATCTAAACTAGTCTGACTATCAGTTACTTAAATCGGATTAGTTGATGATTACTTAAGTATCTAGCGTCCAACTAAACCAAACCCTTCTGTAATTTTACTCGGGGTTAGGTTAGATGACAGGTTTTGACTGTCATAATTATATTTTATATAAATTAATGTTTTGTGGAATTGCTTTTATAGCTTAACCCATTAACGGCCGAGCAATTATAGAGTTAACTCTAAAAGTTGATTTTAGACTTAATGACTTATTGTATAACATACTGTGAATTTTTCTTTTAATTATACATATTGTATACGCTGTAAATGTAAGGCATTTGTCGATTTTGTATAAAAACATGCAATAAGAAGTTTAGAACAAGTATTTCCACTCCCAGACTAAGCATGAAGTAAAATTTCGAGTTTAGAAAAGCCCCGCGTAGAAAATTTGTCGAGGGTCGCGCCAGCGACCCGAGACAAATTTTCACGGGGCTTTTCTAAACTCGAAATTTTACTTTATGCGCCACGCGTGTAAAACACTGACATATTGTGAAGTTAGAAATACACTGAAAACATTTTTTTTAAATGAGTAATAATCGAGATATTTAAATAATAAAATACGTTATTCTTCATACATTTTCAAGTCAAGTCAAATAATATAATATATCAAATTAACTTATTAAGTAATTTAATTAACATAAAATTAATAATGTTGCGTATATGCATCAATGGCGCCTAATGGGTTAATTATAAAAAGTAACTGCATATATGTATTTACATAAGGCTCCGCACAAAAATTAAATTGATTAAAATCCGTTTGCATTGTTTGTTATAATTGTTTATTCTAGATGCTGTCCTCGTTTTCTCGTTTATTTACACAAGGGAATAATGTATTTTAACGGAAGCATATACACATTTAAATTGACCACAAAATAATTAAACAGCAAATAATTGCGATTGAAACGATAGTTTATCGTTCAAATCAAATCAACCACAAATCGATGTGATTTGAACGATAAACTACATAATTTCTTTAAATTTTTAATTTTTCAAGTTTAGCTTTGTGTTAATTTTTTGCAACCTGTCAAAATAAACACAACATTCAAAACATTTTTCATTATTTCAAAGGCGCTAACGTGAATACATTACATACATACATTAAATAGTACACATTTCTAAAATTTTCAAGAAATTGCAGATGGTACGTTAATTTCTTGGAGCAGTGTATTATTTTTAGGATATAAAACATTGTTTTTTTCCGAGAAATTAAGGTTTAATATTACATTAGCCCGTTCCGTCGGTATTGCTTGACTGACTCACAAATCTCGTTAAATGTGAACACAATTATATAAATATTTAATCTGACGATTTTATAGGGGGAATTATCGCAAGTACGCTTATTTTATTTAATAAAGGGAATATTAATCGCATAGAGTAAAATCTTGCTTTTATCTTTGATATAAAAAGTAACTACTTTTATGTTGGACAATTTTTAAGATTGCTTATCTAAAAATTTATTGTAATGGATTATTTTTTGTTTACTTTAAAAAGCGATACAAGTTTTTTTTGCCATTGAGATTTTCCCAGCGCTCTCACTTTTTTTTTCAACCCTTTGAATGCCAATATAACCCCCATATGCTTATTATGTATTATATTATGATTCGAATTGTTGAATTTAACGTACATGTTATTTCTTCACTTCTTTGAAATAAGTTTCACAAGTTAAATATGGAATTTAAACACTTTTACCTATAATTCTCAAACACTTTCCATTGTTGTCGTTATAAACTTCGTCCCGACGGGATCCGGAAACTAAAACAAAGTTGATTGGGGTAATAATTTCACCCTCACGGGCAGCTCTCACGTTTTTTCCGGCTCAGGTTAATCCGATGTGTACACTTAATAAAATTTCTTCCACGCGGCTTGTACGAAAGTTAATCAAGAAATTTGCTGCCGACAGTTATTACACAATAAAGTACACCATATTTTATAACCCTGGTGGTATTTTATAAGAAAGTTTACATTTTAAATATACATACTATAGAAAGGAATTTTAGAACAAACATCAATTGTTTTTAAACATATTTATTCATATTTCATCAAGATTTATTATTTTTATTAACATCAGCTCTTTAAAGAATTGTTGCTTAAGTATGTATTATTGCAGTGTTTCTGAAAGTAGGCGCCGCACAGTGGTCTGAAACTGAGCAAATTGCGACCAACCCCAATCTTTTTTTTTTATTTTGTGAGATATCAATTTGAAATTTAGTATGCTTATACTAAACACAAATTCGAGTAGCACGTAGCGTTACGCGACCAAACCAAATTTCGAGGCTATTCTAAACTCGAAATTTTACTTCATGCGCCACGCGCATAAAACACTAACCCAATGTAAAATTAATAAATACCCACTTTAAATTTATTTAAAGTAACAAAAGATGAGAAATGTATATTTCTTTAATACTTGGCAAACATTATTAATTACATTTTATTGTGTTTCTTTATTTCTTTATACAATATTTCGATTACTTCTTTTACATATTGGCTTAGCTTCAAAGTCTTTGGCGGGTCGAAAAGGCCCAGTTGTCGCCAACACCATTTTTTTTTTAAATGATTATTAGGGTGTCCCTGAAGTGTTTTTTCTTTCGAAAATGTGCCATAAAAGGAAAAAAAAATGAGGATCACGGCATTAATGTATACCTAAGCAACAATTGTATTACCTTTGTTTCTTATTTAATCAAATTACATTTTGTTTTCTACATATATTTGTTTTTTTTTTATTGGCCAACCAGATTTAGGATTTATTTTTCTTAGGTTCGAGGCTATTCAATAGGGCCAAAAACACAGAGAATTGGGACACCTATAAGGAAAAGCTTACGCAGTACATCAAAGAAATCCGAAAAGCCAAGAGACTTGTGAGGGAAGTTCTGCGAAGAGTTCATTGACACTCCGGCATGTTCGAGAATCCACAAAGTCCTGGCAAAGGATGGATGTGCTGCAAGAGAGGTAGGTTTCCTCAGAAAATCTGACGGAACCTATACTGAAACAAAGAAGGAAAGTCTTAAGGAACTATTAAAAGTCCACTTTCTAGCCTCAACAATCCTGTCAGAGGAGGGCAGGGCATACTCGACAATCCCGGCCAAAAGCGAAAAAAGACAGACCGAAATGATTGGAGGTTAGCCACAGAGGTGAAAAGACCAAGCAGAATCAGATGGGCCATAAGTAACCTGCTGCAGAAGGGCATAGAGGAGCTGGTGCCGCATCTGTCAAAGATCTTTAAAGCCTGTCTGGCATGAAAACACGTACCAAGGGCGTGGTAAAGTGTAAGGATAATCTACTTGCCTAAGGTAGACAGAATAGCAGATCTAACACCGAAGTCTTACAGACCCATCAGTATATCTTCATTCCTACTGAAAAAAATGGAGAGACTGGTCGACAGATACCTACGAGACGAGATACTGCGGAAAGATCCCCTCAGTAATCGTCAGTACCCTTACCAGCCAGGAAAGTCTACGGACTCGGCACTGGACGACCTAAACAGGCTCATCATAAAGTCAGGAGGACAAAGAAATACCTATGGTCACATTCCTAAATATAGAAGGGGCGTTCAACAATGTCACAACCAACTTGCTTATAGAGGCACAAGCAAGAAAATGCGTACCTTTAAGCCTCTACCAATAGATAAGGGCTGGCCCAGAGCAAACGACAATCATATCCACTCTAGGAGGGCACACCATTGAGGCTAGATCCGGCGGAGGCTGCCCGCAGGGAGGGGTACTACCTCCACAGCTTTGGACAACTCTAGTGGACGACTTACTAAGAAAACTGTCCGAAAAAGGCATCTACTGCCTAGGGTATGCGGATGACTTGGCCATAGTCATCAGAGGCCGGTTCGCAGGAGTTATCTCACAACGAACACAAAGGGCCCTAAACATAGTAGACAATTGGTGTCGACAGAAACGACTAACAGTTAATCCCGAAAAAAACGAAATTGTCGTGTTCACAAATAGAAGAGTGTTAGAAGGTCAAAGGCCACCAATGCTCGGGGGCACAAAAATTCCCTTTGTCAAGGAAGTGAAATACCTGGGAGTAATCTTCGACGACAAAATGACGTAGAGGACGCACATCACGAAAACCGCCAAAAAGGCTTCAATAGCATTGGGAAGGTGTCGAAGAATTTGCAAGAAAAACCCTAAAAATGACCCTATAGTTATATACAAGGGTGATCAGGCCCGTGATAACCTATGGGGCAGTAGTGTGGTGAACAAGGACGGAGCAGCAGGGGGTGATAAGGCTCCTTAACACACAAAAACTAGCATGTCTCAGTTTCACAGGAGCTCTAAACACTACCCCGACAGCAGCCCTAGAAATCATCCTGAACCTACCACCACTGCATATCTTCATACAAGGAGAGGTCGGGGTCGTAACATACAGACTACCGCAAGGATAGGCTCCCATAAACTGATCACACGGGAAAAAGTACCAAGGGCTAGAAGAAGAACTGAAAGCAAACCCTACAACAGGAATGCCAAGCGATGCCATGGTCTAGAAATATAATTTCGACAGAAAATACAACGTGATGATTCCGCAGAGGGAAGACTGGGTGGACGGCCCACCTACCAACGCGGAATCAAACTGGTATTCTGACGGCTCAGAGACAGATGAAGGAGTCGGAGCCGGAATATACAGCAGAAAACCCGAGACAAAGATTTCAGTCAGTCTGGCGAGGGACACCATAGTGTTCCAGGCAGAGGCGATCGCGGTTCACCTCTGCATTAGAGAAATAGCAAGGCAAGACAACAAAAGTCGATCAATAGCTATTTTCTCGGACAGCCAACCGCTGCTAAAGGCACTAAGCACCACACAGGTCGATTTCAAGCTAGTGTGGGACTGTGTAAGCTCTCTTAACAAATAAGCGGTCGCAAAAAAGAGCCAATGGTATAAGTGCCAGAACACAATGGTCATCAATGGAACGATTAAGCAGACGAACTGGCCAAACAAGGCTTGTCAAGCGCATTCACTGGCCCGGAATCCCCCTGCGGTATCGCAAAGACCGCAGTCAGGAAATCCATAACAAAATGAACGGAGACACAGACTCAAACTTGGTGGACGAACACACCAGGCCGGAGGCAGACGAAACAGTTTCTCAAAAAACAATCGCTGAATTTTAAGACCGATCTTCTCAACCAAGAGAGGAAAAGGGTTAAGGCTGTAGTACGTCTACTGACAGGACACTGTAGGCTCAACAAACACAAGCAAAATAGCCATTGTGAGGCTATAGCAAGGGTTAGATACCTATAGCTGGGCAACACTAAACCAAGCGCAGAGAGCTACAGCCAAGGCTCACTGTCAGGGCTTATGGGCTAATCAAAAAGGCGAAGCTCAAGCACGTCGTCTAAGATAGCAGAGATCCACAGTAGATCTGCAAAGGTCGCGGTGGTACAGGCCAAGAGGCCATCTTTACAACTATCTATCTAGGTTCTTTGATTATTTGGGTGTCCCTACTGTTTGTCATTACTATTGGTACATGATTGTCATGTTGCAATTGATTAATTATTTGACAGAAAAGTGGTAATAAAATGCCGAAAGTAATATTAATCTTTATGATAGAGTAATTAAGCACGTGGAAAACATAACCTCAAATGTATTTTGAAGGCAAAAGTCAGAATTACAACCAGAGTATCCAACATTATAAAAAAATTACCAGATCTAGTTGGCAAATTACAAAAAAAACGAATATATGTACCATTGGTGGACATAAAATGTTGGGACACGTAAAATTTGTTTAGTGTGTGTCAAACTTTAAACCTCTCATATACATATTTTTATTGTCACTCCATATTATAACCATTCTTTAAAAAACCTGACTTAACCGGTATAAATTTGGTTATTTTAAACCTTACCCAATTTTAAATTTGTCCCAACATTTTATGTCCACCATTCTCGCATTCACACATATTTTGATGTAATTTGTTGTTAATTAAAACTTTTGTTACAGGCCGCTATGTAGGCAGCAGACCGATAAAATTGCGAAAAAGCTGCTGGAAAAACAGGAGCGTGGAGGTCGTCAGAAAAAAAGAAAAGGAAAAAGCAGTTCTGCTGAGCATGTTGGCTTCCAATTCGGGACGCTGATTTCGTTAATTAATTATTCAACAGCTGTGTAAATATCAACCCATCTTTTGTTTTAATCATTTACTCACCAACTTCTCTAATACCTCATTTAAGTTTTATGTATTATAAGGATTCGTAAAATAAATTAAAACATTAGTTCTTTATTAACATATTATTGTAACATACGGTTTTTTCTCTAGCGTATCAATTAATTAATGTAAAGGTAGGCGACTTTTAAGGAAAGGTAAGTAATTATACGAACTAAAAGATAAAATGTAATTTAAAAGTAATAATGGAGATGATGAAGAAGTAATAGGATAGATAGTATCATGCGAAAAGTAAATATGAGGTTTTGTAACTAACACAAACTTCTTACTTCTTCCCCAAGACATTGATATATACAGGGAATTTTTCTTTTGAGTATACATATCTCGATAATTACACCGTTTTTTTAAATTTGCGGAAATTCGTTGTTTCAAAGCGGTTAATTTGAGGCTTTTAACGAGTGTTTTCCACTCCCAGACTAAGCATGAAGTAAAATTTCGAATTTAGAAAAGCCTAAGAATTTGGATTGGCCGCGTAGCGAAGCGGAGCGGCCAATCCAAATTAGGCTTTTCTAAACTCGAAATTTTACTTAATGCACCACGCCTACAAACACTGATTTACAGTGAAGTTTAAAAAACACACACATACAACACCAATTATAAGCAACCCAATATGCGTTAGAGTTATTGGGTTGCCTATAATCACTGTTTTAAACAATTGGTTCAGCGCAGAATTTGACTCATGCTTTATTCACATTCACATATTAGATTGCTAAGGCCGTATATTTTAAACTTTACGATATTTCAGTGTTTTATACGGGTGGCGCATGAAGTAAAATTTCGAGTTTAGAAAAGCCTAATTTGGATTGGCCGCTTCGCTTCGCTACGCGGCCAATCCAAATTTTTAGGCTTTTCTAAACTCGAAATTTTACATCATGCTTAGTCTGGGAGTGGAAAACCCTCGTTTAAAGATTCAATTTAAAATCTTCTAGAAAAACAACGAATGTCGTAAAATTTACAGTGTATGCATATGTATACCTAAAAGAAACTTCCATGAATAACGTTTTTTAAGTTTATAAAGATAATGACAAGGGGCTTCTAATACCTTTTCTTTCTTCCACTTATATTGACCTTTTCATTTTGTTCGAAATGATCATAAAAAGGATTCGATGAATATATAATAGGGTATCAAAAACAAGATGCAGGGTGAAAAAGGAAAGCCTTTCTTCACCTCCATATTTTTCAAAATCCTTCATTACATTCCCTTTTTACTTCCATATTGCTCAAAATCGTTTATTATATTTCTTCTTCGCCCCCATATTGTTCAAAATCCTTTATTACATTCCTTCTTCACCCCCATATTGTTTAAAATCCTTTATTACATTTCTTCTTCACCTTCATATTGTTCAACATTTTTTATTACATTCCTTCTTCACCCCCATATTGTTCAAAATTCTTTATTACATTCCTTCTTCACCCCCATATTGTTTAAAATTCTTTATTACATTCCTTCTTTACCCCTATATTGTTCAAAATCCTTTATTACATTTCTTCACCCCCATATTGTTTAAAATATTTTATTACAATGCTTCTTCACCTTTATATTGTTCAACATCCTTAATTACATTCCTTTTTCACCCCTATATTGTTCAAAATCCTTTATTACAATCCTTCTTTACCTCCATATTGTTCAACGTCTTTTATTACATTTCTTCTTTACGCCCATATTGTTTAAAATCCCATATTACATTATATCTTCACCTCCATATTGTTTAATATTCTTTATTACTCTCCTTCATCACCTTCTTCTTCACCACCACCCTTCTCATACTGATCCTTAAGATAATCAATGATATCCAGCAAAGAATCCTCAGAATCTTTAATCGGCAACGCCATAGGCTCCGGCGGAAGCAATTCCTGCTTATATCTAACGGTATTTCTTCCTCTCCAAATGGGCACAATTCCTGGGGGATTCGAACGGTCCTCTTCTTCCTCGGCCGGTTTTTGATCATCAGGCAAGGCCATGTCCTCGGCGCCGACGTAATCGAAAGCCGGGTCGCGCATGTTGATGTAAAAACCGTTCTGGATCCATTTTTCCTCGAAAGTGAAGACCCCCACGCCTATCGGGAGATTTTTTTCGAAACGCCCATGGAAGCGATAGCCGCAAGGGTAGGTCAGGATACCAGAGCCTTCCATTCTACCATTTTTCCAAATACCTAATGATTATAGAAACGAGCTAAAGAGATCTTGAATCAAAATTCAATAGTTTTAATCATTTAAGTCATTTTTTTTCATTATTATTTAATTAAGATCAAGTTACCATAATGTGAGATATTATCTTTTGCGTAAGTGTAGGTTCCTAGGCCGTGTCTCCAGCCTTTATACCATGCACCTTCATAAGTATCAGCATTGACATAATTGTAAAGCCCATCTCCGTGTTTGAAATCCTTCCTCCATCGCCCTATGTAGGTTGTTCCGTCAGGGTACAGCATTTTTCCAAAACCGTGTTTCAACCCTGAAATGATTTACACTTTCTACAACTCCACTTTTTGCTCTCTTTGCAGACAGAAATTATTCGACCAAACGCACAATATTTAACGATGATGAAGCAGTTTCATCTATTGATGTTTGAAGAAGTGAAATTATTTTTTAATATTAGGGAGCTTCATAATATTCTTTGTTGTATGTTTGTATTAAAACTTACCTTTTCTCCATTCTCCATCATATCTAGATCCATTTTGGAAGCAATACATCCCTTTGCCATGCCTTTTCCCACGCCTGTAACCACCTTCGTAGATGTCACCATTTGGCAATAAAGCACTTCCATTGCCATGTCTGTCCAAATTTTCATCACGCTCACCAACATATTCCTAATTTACATTCAACACGAATAAAATACTTTGACTCACTCTTTTTCGATGTTTAAGGTAAATATTGATGTATTCGAATATTTATTCGGACAGTTCTTTTTTTAATTTAACCCCATAACCTTAGTTATTCAGCCAGGAGCTAGAAATTTATATTTAGAAGATAACTTGAGATGTCTAGCAACTACTTTTCCAGTTTATTTGAAATTTAGCAGTTTTGCTGTAAAAAAATAAATATGAATGAAGTAGCATTTGTCCAAATAGTGGGGCGCATGATACATTGATTAAGAACTTTCGAAAGTAGATAAACTCCGTTTTTTTAATATGACCAAACTTAGGGTGTATTTACTGCGAACAGTTGCAGTCCTGCTTTAACAGTAGGGTATTTTAACATCAAATTTGGAGATGTTGGTTAGAGGGTAGACCTTCTCTCGTGTTCGCATCTATTCCTTTTGTGTGCCATTTACCAAATTAAGGAGTGCAGCACGCGACAGTCATGTACGATATTTGATTTTTCATAGTAATCATTTAAATCACTTATGTAATTGCAAATAACATGAATATATATTTTATGTTGCCAGAATTTAACTGTTTGTCTACAATATAAATACAGGAGAATTTTCTTGTAGGTAAACATGTGCATAAGCTGTAACTTTTCCGACATGCGTTGTTTTTTAAAAGAGTTCAATTTGAAGCTTTAAACGAGTGTTTTCCACTCCCAGACTAAGCATGAAGTAAAATTCCGAGTTTAGAAAAGTCCCGTGAAAATTTGTCGAGGGTCGCGCAGACAAATTTTTTGGGCTTTTCTAAACTCGAAATTTTACTTCATGCGCCACACGTACAAAACAAAAATACTGTGAATTTATGTATATTTGAATCTAAAATCAGTGTTTTTTTACGCGTGACGCATGAAGTAAAATTTCGAGTTTAGAAAAGCTCAGAAAATTTGAAATTTTACTTCATGCTTAGTCTGGGAGTGGAAAACACTAGTTTAAAGCTTTGAATTGAACTTTTTAGAAAAAAACAACGAATATCTAAATATTTAAAAACAATTATTTGAATTTAGAATACGTATACTTTAAAGAAAAACTCCCTGTATATACTCATATGGAATATCAAACTAAAAAGCGTTGTTTTTTAAAAGAGTTCGATTTGAAGCTTTAAACGAGTGTTTTCCACTCCCAGACTAAGCATGAAGTAAAATTTCGAGTTTAGAAATGCCTCGTGAAAATTTGTCTCGGGTCGCTTCTATTCTTAGTTCAGATTATTTTCTTTAAATATTTAGATATTCGTTGCTTTTTAAAAAAGTTCAAGTTGAAGCTTTAAACGAGTGTTTTCCACTCCCAGACAAAGCATGAAGTAAAATTTCGAGTTTAGAAAAGTCCCGTGAAAATTTGTCGAGGGTCGAGCAGCGACCAGAGACAAATTTTCTGGGCTTTTCTAAACTCGAAATTTTACTTCATGCGCCACGCGTATAAAACACTGATTTCAAGTGAGGTTCAAATATACATAAATTCACAATATTTTTATTTTGTATGTGTGGCGCATGAAGTAAAATTTCGAGTTTAGAAAAGCCCAGAAAATTTGTCTCTGGTCGCTGCGCGACCCTCGACAAATTTTCACGGGGCTTTTCTAAACTCGAAATTTTACTTCATGTTTTGTCTGGGAGTGGAAAACATTCGTTTAAAGCTTCAAATTGAACTTTTTTAAAAAGCAACGAATATCTTAATATTTAAAGAAAATAATCTGAACTAAGAATACGTATACTTTAAAGAATAACTCCCTAGATATAATAATATGAAATATCAAAGTAAAAAGGCATCTGTTTCGTTATACAGTTGTATGTATGTCGATAGAAATTAAAATCGTGAATATTTATTCACTTTACTTGTGTCTTCTGTAATTCAATACCCATAAAATTACCTCACAACATGCAGTCAAACGAAACAGAAAAACTCCCTGTATATACTCATATGGAATATCAAACTAAAATGCGTTGTTTTTTAAAAGAGTTCGATTTGAAGCTTTAAACGAGTGTTTTCCACTCCCAGACTAAGCATGAATTAAAATTTCGAGTTTAGAAAAGCCTCGTGAAAATTCGTCTCGGGTCGCGCAGCGACCCGAGACATATTTTCTGGGCTTTTCTAAACTCGAAATTTTACTTCATGCGCCACGCGTATAAAACACTGATTTCAAGTGAGGTTCAAATATACATAAATTCACAATATTTTTGTTTTGTACGTCTGGCGCATGAAGTAAAATTTCGAGTTTAGAAAAGCCCAGAAAATTTGTCTCGGGTCGCTGCGCGACCCTCGACAAATTTTCACGGGGCTTTTCTAAACTCGAAATTTTACTTCATGCTTAGTCTGGGAGTGGAATACACTCGTTTAAGGCTTTGAATTGAACTTTAAAAAAAAACAACGAATATCTAAATATTTAAAAAAAATTATTTGAATTTAGAATACGTATACTTTAAAGAAAAACTCCCTGTATATACTCATATGGAATATGAAACTAAAAAGCGTTGTTTTTTAAAAGAGTTCGATTTGAAGCTTTAAACGAGTGTTTTCGATTCCCACACAAAGCATGAAGTAAAATTTCGAGTTTAGAAAAGCCCCGTGAAAATTTGTCGAGGGTCGCGCAGCGACCCGAGACATATTTTCTGGGCTTTTCTAAACTCGTAATTTTACTTCATGCGTCACGCGTATAAAACACTGATTTCAAGTGAGGTTCAAATATACATAAATTCACAATATTTTTGTTTTGTACGTGTGGCGCATGAAGTAAAATTTCGAGTTTAGAAAAGCCCAGAAAATTTGTCTCGGGTCGCTGCGCGACCCTCGACAAATTTTCACGGGGCTTTTCTAAACTCGAAATTTTACTTCATGGTTTGTCTGGGAGTGGAAAACACTCGTTTAAAGCTTCAAATTGAACTTTTTTAAAAAGCAACGAATATCTAAATATTTAAAGAAAATAATCTGAACTAAGAATACGTATACTTTAAAGAATAACTCCCTAGATATACTCATATGAAATATCAAAGTAAATAGGCATCTGTTTCGTTATACAGTTGTATGTATGTCGATAGAAATTAAAATCGTGAATATTTATTCACTTTACTTGTGTCTTCTGTAATTCAATACCCATAAAATTACCTCACAACATGCAGTCAAACGAAGACTTACTTCTCGGCACCTGTCTACCTAAAAACAATGAAGTTTCTAAAACTCACAAAACAGAAACTTCGGACTCTAACCGGCTACATTACTGAACACCACAGCTTCCAGCATCATCTCGCCAAAATGGGAATCGCCATTGATGACCTTTGTCGAGGATGCAATGAAGAAGAAGAAGCAGCAAGACACATACTTCACAAGTGTCCAGCGCCGTCAAAAATAAGGAAGGTACTAAGAGAAGAAACCCCAAATCGCGAAGGTCCCGGATAGCAGTGGTCACCCGCATAAATTCTGGCAATTGCCGACAGTGCGGAGTGGGTGTAACCATCAGGTAAGGGGGGGGGGGGGGGGGGGGGGGTAGGTTGTATATCGACTTACCTTGATTTTTGAGATTCTGAAAATGGAATCGAGGTAAGCGTGTATGCGACGCACGAATCTAAAGTTTGTTGGTTAAGGCGACTTACCGTTTGGCCACAAATTAAATTTTAGGTTCTACTTTTGAGGTTATATATGGTCGTATTTTCGGCTAAATAAGCACATACCTATTACACACATGATGAAATTATCTCCAAAATGATGACGTAAATTATCCAATTTGTAGTGTTATCTTCATTAATTCAGTCAACATTACGATATTAATTTTACACTAAAATTGACGTCTACTGACGTTTATTTAAAATAATGGATATATAAATCAAGATCGATTAGTGAATCATAGGTATTCTAATTTACGATATAAAAAAATAGTATTAGAATGTAATAAATATTAACTGTTTACAAAAACTGTCATCGACATCTTTGGGAATGATGTAAAATATTATTGTTAATATTTAAATATTCAGGGGCTAGCTATTCCGTACACGCAAAGAGACTTATGCAATTAATTCTCTTGAAAAGTTTTCTCCTAATCTAACCTAACCTAGCAGTATGTAGAATAATTGAGGGGTCCAATGCAATAACCAGCCAAGTCCAGTTTTATAAAATGTTGAGGAGAGACAAAAAACTGTTTACATGCAAGAAAAAAAAAACATAATGATTATTATGCATGCAATTAACAATACACCAATGCACTGAAAATTATTTAAACCAGATTTTTGCATGCTATAACATAGAATTTTAAACTTTATAAGAATATTGAATGCTTAACCCATTTTCTCATAAAAATGGACTTGGCTGATTATTGCATTGGACACCTCAATTAAAGTGCGCAAAGAGATTTAAGCAATTTATTCTATTGCAAACCTTTCTCCTTACATAACCTAACCTACAAGTAAGTGGAATAGTCACCGTGCGCAAAGAGACTTACGCAGTTTATTCTATTAAACACCTTTCTCCCAACCTAATCTAGAAGTATGTGGAATAGTCAACATCTGCAAAGAGACATACGCAATTTATTCTATTGAAAACCTTTCTCCTAACCTAACCAAACCTAACCTAGAAGTATGTGAAATATTTAACTTGCGCAAAAAGACTTCCGCAATTTATTCTATTGCAAACCTTTCTCCTAACCTAACTTAAAAACATGTAAAATCGCCTAAGCATAATAAAATGTTTATCTGCATCTTATTATTTTATAAAAAAAATGTATGGCTATACTAAGCCCTAAATCAGATAATTTTGCTTGATTATGCGGTTCTATTAAATTATTTTAATTGTATTTAAATTTAGCTGTGTCGTACAAATTTAATTTTAGTAAAAACAGTGAATTAAATATAAAAGTAATATTTGTAGGTGTTATTATATATTGTTATATTATTTGTTAATATTGTATTATTGCAGTAAATATCCTAGTTATAGTACGAAGGCGCCATCTATTTTTTATATCATAAATTATAATACCTACGATTTAATAATCAATCTCGATTTATATATCCATTATTTTAAATAAACGTCAGTAGACGTCAATTCTAGCGTAAAACTAATATCGTGATATTGGCTGAATTAATGAAGATAACACTACAAATTGGATGAATTACGACCTTACTTTGGAGATAATTTCATCATGTGTGTAATTTATATCTCTAATGTGCTTATTTAGCCGAAAATACGACCATATATAACCTCAAAAGTGGAACTTAAAATTCGATATGCGGCCAAGCGGTAAGTCGCCTTAACCAACGAACTTTATATTCGTGCCTCCTATACACCTTTACCCTGATTCCATTTTCAGAATCTCAAAAATTATGGTAAATCGATATGCATTGAATCCATAACGCCAGTAATTAATAAGCACAAAACTTACTTTATGCAGCAGTTTATGATGTTTCTGTAAATTTAGAGATTTCAGCACAAAACTTTACAGTCCGCAATTAAATTGTCATTGCTATCAAACCTTAAAATATCGAAAGTGTAGACCTTTCAGAAAGATGAAAATCTGAAGTATCCGAAGGTACCCCATGTCTCAACCTGCTCCACTTTAGTAGAATACTTCAAAACATTAATTTGTTTGTAAATTGCGTAAAGAATTGCACTTTTAATGTTTTAAAATTCACAGACGTCTCAAAATACTTACCCCATAAGGATACTTTTCTTCACCTCCCTCACCTCCACCTTCACCAGGATTTTCTTCATCTTCATCATCAGACATGTTGTATTTCGAATGCAATAAAAGTCTCTTTTTGACTTATCTGCACCCAGATGTTTTGATCATTTTTTTAAAATTAAAACTCAGAAAATTTGTAAATTAGATAGAAGATCTATTTATTATGTAGATTTTTTTATAAATAATATATTTACTAACACTAATATACTATATTCATATATGGTAGAAAATAAAGTACAATGTTGTTTGATAAATACTTCTGCATTTTAATAAACGATTATATTTACTTAAGTCGAACAAAATATATGTACATGTTACAATAATAAAAAAAAAACAATATACACAATAATTTATATACACACATAAAATAGTCATGGATAGTAGTAAAATGGTCACATTTCACGTAAGTGCGACGACGATTGCACCACATTACAAAAACCCAAACGATAAAATTTTTATAAAATACAAAGTATTGCTTGTTTTTTTTTCTCTTAGTCACATTTTGAAAAAATATCACTTATCCATATTTTGGCAGCTCTACGCCCCCATCATACAAAAATCACTTCATTTTGAGTCTTCCAAAACCATCCCCTCCCTTGTTTATAAAAAAATCGCGCTAAAAACGACACGTACATTTATTTACTTTTTTTTAAAAAACACCTTTCTATTACAGTTCATTTATCATTACAACAGCAGTACCTATTACAATTACATCTCTTTAGGAAATAAAAAACACTATTGGCGTATTTAGTCGAAAAAACGGCACGGAATGAAGTGAATTGAAGTGAAGTGAGAAATAGACACATGGCTTTATTTATATATATTTAAATGAGTATTATGCGCGAGCGTTTTATTTTACCTTTATTTAGTTTCTTTAAATATTTCATTGATTTATGTATGTATACACCATCAAAGTACGCTATTCTAATGATTAATGGACCTACTTTTTTTATTTCATAAATATCGAACGTTTCGGCCCAAAACTACTGGAAATTCAAGCACCCAGAAAATCGGATTGTGTTGTGATTTAAAATGAAAAAGGGAAATTAATAATTAAAAACTGGCGGCATGTAGGAAGTTTCTCATTAAATATATTATTTTTATATACGTATTTATATATTTACACATCTATGTACTAAAAAATGGTTTCTTTAATTTAAATAAAATCTAAGAGTATTTTTTTTATGCAAATCACGTCAGTCAGTCCTATTGTGGTGCACTTGAACACCACAAATAAATAAGCGAATTAAAAAAGAAAGGAAATTTCATCTATGATATCCCATATAAAAAGCTTTTTTTCTTCTTTTTCTTGTTCTGATAATATTTACAAGTACTTATTTGTTAATCATATTGCCTTACATTTAAAAATTTTCTATATAAAGTATGTGCAAGTATTCTTTTTTTTATTTCTACACTGTAGAATCATTTTTTTAAGCCCCACCCTGTATTGATAGGCCTTGTTTTTGATTGCTTGTACACAATACAGTCTAATTGGACAGAGTTCATGGCATCTCGCTTTTTTTAATTTTTAAAATATCGCCATTTCTTTTAATTTTTATTAAAAAATATTCTTTTTTATTTCGGGGGTCCTTAACTTAGTTATGTACTTTAAGAACGACTAGGATTTTATTTGATGTTGTGTTTTTTTATGGCACATTTATGTTTCCGCGCGGAAGAATCACGATTCGTGTCGGTGTATTCTACCCTTTCTTTGGCCGCTCTTTCGCCTCTTGCGCTTCGTGTCCCTTTGGAAAGCCACGTTCCCGGGATCGTCCGCGAGCTGAGGATACTTGTGGATGCTGTGGATGTCCACCCCTTCGTATCCATCGACGTATCCATGCGAGATTAATTCTTCTTTCTCTTCCTCGGTCCAATCCCCTCTGCCTTGGAAACCGATTGCCACCAATTGCTTCTCCAACTCCCAAGCCCTTTCAACCGCTCTTTTATGCGCGTGTCTTAAAATTCTGTGCCTCTCCTGTTCCGGGTCGGCTCCGTATTTTATAATCACAACAGCGTCTGGATTGTGGAGCCTCAACTCTTTCCCAGCTGGTGAACCGTGCTCTGTAGTTTCGTGAGTCGACACATTGAACATTCCTCCTAATCTTCGCAACTCCTCCAAATCGTCCCTTATTTTTAAAACATTGTCTTTGACGAAATAGAAGACGTCTTGGTCGTGGATGCTGAAGTGGAGTTCGAGGAAGAAGGAATTGTTGAACACTGAAGTAACCACGTCTTGCACTACACCGTTAACACCTTCAACCACACTGACTAAAGCCCGTCCGCCTACTCGCGAGATTAACACTCCTTCGCCGAAAACGGCTTTTCTATAGGCCACTCTTGGAAGAAGGTTCCTTGTCTTTGGTTCCATTTTGAGGAGCGGTTTCGGGACGAAACCTAAATCTGAGAATTTTTCGTTTACCTGGAAGAAAATTACAAATTAATAACCAAGGAATTTTAAACTAAGGAAATAAATTATGAAAAGCTGGTCTATAAGGTACGATTCACGAGAGGTGTCCCATGGTTTCCTTGATTTGTAGTGCTTTCTGCACCAATACATGTAATACGAAAATAGTTTGATGTCATCAGATTACGTGTGTGAAAAGAGGCAGAAAACTTTATAATATGTCTGCTAAGGTTTTTAGATGGAACGTGCGAAAACGTATGTTCCGGTATGCAGCTTTAAAATTTTGAGGTTAAACGTCACATTTTGACAATGTCTTCGTAAAAGTAATTCTGCAAAAACCCAGCCACAATTCATTTAAATTAATGTGTTTAAGTATTATAATTCCAATTTCCACATCTACTAAATAGTTCAGGTATTTACAGAAATAAATAATACATTTATGTTGATTTTGTTTAAGCTAGATTTTAGTAGATTTGGCCAAAAGTCATCGGATTAATCTGTTAATACAGGGAATGTTTCTTTCAAGTATACATACAGGGAATTTTCTATTAGGTGTACATATGCATACGCTGTTTTTTAAAGGTTTCAGTTTGAAGCTTAAAACGAGTGTCTTCCACTCCCAGACTAAGCATGAAGTAAAATTTCGAGTTTAGAAAAGCCTGAAAATTTGGTTTGGCTGCGTAGCGCGAAGCGCGGAGCGGCCAAACCAAATTTTCAGGCTTTTCTAAACTCGAAATTTTACTTCATGCGCCACGCGTATTAAACACTGAAAGCACTGAAATATTGTGAACGAGTGAACTTCGCTTGAAATCAGTGTCTTATACGCGTGGCGCATGAAGTAAAATTTCGAGTTTAGAAAAGCCTGAAAATTTGGTTTGGTCGCTCCGCGCTTCGCGCTACGCGACCAAACCAAATTTTCAGGCTTTTCTAAACTCGAAATTTTACTTCATGCTTAACCTGGGAGTGGGCAACACTCGTTTAAACTTCAAATTGACCTCTTTTAAGAAAACAACGAACATTTAAAAATTAAGAACACGTAGTTGGGATATGTATACTCAAAAGAAAAAATCACAAGAAATTATGATTTAAAGCTCTTCTAAAAAAAATAACACTAATATACTCGCGACCTAAATAGTATGACATTATCATGTAATGTCAAAATTGGACACAACTAGAACAAATCGTTGCAGATACAACTGTCGACGTATTTTCTAAAAAATTTGAACCACACATTTAACATCAATGAGCCATAGGACATCTCTTCCGAATTCCACTATACGGTATCATCCAATAATCCATGCAAGGGTCGGACGATATATATCATCAGATATCTATCTCGATAATTATTATGATATATATCGATATTTGCACAAAACCATAATTTTGCACGTCGCCGGGTATTCCCTCGTTTGTTGAATGTTACCAGTTGAAATTTGTTTAATTAATTGAAGAATTGCTAATCCTTAATGCAACAACAGCGGCACTCGAGAGACATTTTTCATTATTTGGCTTGGTGCAATCAAAATTAAGATATAAATTGGGAAATTAGAAGGCTGCCAAACTTGTATTTTTATTTAAATATTGTAATTGTAAAAATGTTCCTGAAGATTGCAATTTAAACTAGATTTGAGAAAATGCTTCTATTCCTCAAACAAACATCATCAATTCTCGAAAAGTTATATAGCAATGATATAAATAGTGAATGAAATTGGTTTTACTTACTTTTTCAACAATACACTGAAGACCAGACATTACACCGAAATCAGGAGCCAATTGCCTTGAAGTGACGGTAGCTTGCGGTTTGTAGATCATCCTTCCCAGATACTCAGATCCCATCATGTTCTTGATATTATACCCATACAGTTGCAACCAGCTATTAAGATCCGTCATGTACTTAACATCACTCTTCGGATTGATAGGATCATTATTCTGGAATCTGTAGATGAATACGTCTGTGGGGGTGGTTAATTTTGTCGCCAGTTGCTCCCAAGCGGGAGTCATCCATTGTCCAACAACTGGATCATACAAGCGCTTGTTTAAATAAACAAGTTTTGTATTCGGATCGTAGATTCCACCGTGGAAATCAACAGGGAGGTAAAAGTCGGGATTGGTGTCTAAAATGATGCTTCCGAAAGGTGTTCGTTTCATTTCTTTGATTAAATTTCCGTTGATGTCAAACAAGGCTAAAGGCGAGCCGTTTTGATCGGAAGCCACGTAGAATCGTTGCTCGTTAGTCTCCACAGTTATAATAACATCTCGTTGATCGTAAAGGAAGCGGAAAGTCCGTCCAGATTTCGGGAAATGCACGTGCGTGAGCAAATCAGGCGTGCTCGGATTCGAGTATAAGTACTGCGTTACATTCCCCTTATCATCATTCCAGGAAATCAACCTACCCCTATCATCGTAATAGTACCAAGTTTGGAACTTATCGCGCTCGAAAGCGTGGATCAACTGCCCCCTGGAATTGTACCTATACTTCTGTTCTCCTCTCCTCACAACATACCCGCGATTGTCGTAATTGTTAAACTCGACATCCCCATATTGCACGACTCTATCTCCGCTATCATACCCTAAAGAAATCTTTTCTTTTTCCTTAATTACGCCAATCACGTTGCCGTTTTCATCGTAAACATATTTCCAATTGCTGGAGCCAACAACTTCCAAAACATGGCCATCAGCGTTGTATGTAACACGATCCAGACTAGTCGACCGCCCCACTAATAATTTCTGCGTTTTAATCCTATTCCTCGTATCGTATTCAACTTCCAACCTGAACACATCGAAGCTTTTAATGTTGATCAAAACTGATTTAATCCTGCCATGCTCATCATAATCTGTAATCGTAAAGAATTGCTTGCTGGTATCCTGCATAACCGATCGGTTAAACGTGTTACGGTAAATCCTCAAATCGCTAATTCCTTCGAGTATGCCTAGATTTTGATTATACTTCAATCTCAGTTGAGGGATTTCCTTTCCGTTAATATCAACATCAATCGCTGATAATCTCGCGTTACCATCGTATGAGTATTTGTAATGCGCGTTATCTAATCCGTTTTTATTGCTAAATTTCAATTTCTCCTCCTTCAAAACCCCAGCGTGGTATTTCAACTCGGTCTTAAGCTCGAAATTAGGTTCGATTATATCGATGCTCTTCACCAAACTAGTCGCTTCCTGGTAGACGTAATGCGTCGAGCTCAAGCCAGCCAAGGTGGTTTCCAATTTTCCAGTTGCGTCGTAAACATAGGCAACACGGCCCGATTGGTGTGGGTATACTTTAGCTAGAATCTGCCCATCATCGTTGTAAATTATTTCGTAAGGATGTCGGTTCATCGGGGAGAAGTATTGGTACTTGAAGAAGCCTAGTGATGTTTGCAGTGAGAAGGTGTGGATGTGGCCTCTGGGTGTTGTGAGGGATTGTAATGCGCCGGCTTCGTCATATTGAAGAAGGTAGTCGGAGCCTCTTGGTGTTGTTACTTTTAAAGGCTGTAATTGAAGAAAAAAATAAGGATATTATAATGAACATTTAGGAGAGTTTGAGTAAAGTTTGATTGAGATAAATTTACTTACCAAACTACTAAACATATCCTTGAAGGCGTAAATCATCGAAGACCCATCTCCATACTTGATTTCAAACAATCTTCCAGCTCTATCAAAACCGTACGTTTCGCTAATATCACCCCACTTCCAACTGGTCAATCTGCTGAATCTATCATACTCCAACTCGACCTCAGCGAAGAGTCCATTCGCTGGTCCCCATTTAACCGGCCTTGCTGTCCTATCGTAGGTAACGTTCAACAACTCCACCCTATCATCCAAAAACACCGAAACTGACGCGGAATCTCTATCGTATTCAAGCGTCAGAAGATTCTCCCCATTCACGCGTAATTTACGTCCAACTTGGGCCACTCCTTTCGGTGTTACATTCTTAGCCTTATTTTGCACTCTGCGTAGGAAGTACCTCCATTCGAAACGGTTGGCTAAATCACCTCCAATCTCAGAGCGTTGTTTAGCCGGAACTGGGTAACTTTCTCCTAAAAGCGGATCGATTTCCGCTAATACGCTGTAAGGAACTGTATCCGTGGATATGCTATGGCTCCAAGGTGTGTTGTATTCGACTCCACCATCAGGCAAGAGGATGATCTTCTGCTCGGCCTCGCCGACAATGCTCGAAACGCTGGAACCTTTAATCAGCATGCTAATTGGTTTCTTGTTGTTCTGCCCAACTTGCACAGTAGCGCCTTTAATGCTCAAATCAAATGATAAGCTAATGACTTTTCCTGTTGGGGTCACTGCGGAGGTCAACCTTCCAAACTCGTCGTAGTTGTAAACATAGCTCCTTCCACTGCTGTCCAATTTCGTTTTTAGCAACCCGGTGGGTCCGTGGTAGTCAAAGGTCACGTTGTAGTTGTCGGGAGTGCTTAATTCATGTAACATGCGCATGCGTGACATTCTCAGCCTGCATTTCTGCCCTTTGGTGTTCTCAATTGAATTCACCTGGCTCGAATAATCGCGGAGTAAAAATACTTTATTTCCTGCGGCGTCGGTTACCGTGCTCAATTTTCCATTGCTGGTGTTTACGTTGTACGTGAAGAGATAATTAGTTTCGCCGGTGAGGATGTTTTTAGTTGCGATATGTTGCCCGAAGCGGTTGAAAATGTAGATTTCTTGAGTTTCCGGTGAGAAGATTTCGTATTCTCTGGAAGCGCTCGAATCTGGAATACTCGCCATTACTGAGCGTATCCTGTAGTTGGCTTGATCACCTATGTGCACGTGCCCATCGGGGCTTACAGCTACGGTTGAGATTGTGTTGAATTTGGAGTTTGAGGCTAAGTAATGGTCGGCTTCGAAACAATCGCATCCACGCTCTAAGCAGTTGCATTTCGATTCAGCGCCTGCATACGGGGCGATTTTCCCATCTGTTCCGATTACCCTCACGCGGTTGATCCGTTGAGAATCGCTTTCCGCCACGTATAAATCTCCAGCTGCGCTGAAGGCGATACTCTGCGGCATCACCAGCGTGGCATGTGTGGCCAGCTCAATATCATATCCTGTTAGTGGCGAAGCGCAATGCAAGGGCCTTCCAGCGACAACTTTAACCCTCCCATCAGATGTTAGCTGAAGGATCATGTGATCATCTATAATGTGCAATGAGTTGTCGATTGGATTAATCGCTAATTCAGTCGGCCATCTCAAGTGGACTTCTTCTAAATTCAGAGTGCCTTCGCATGGAATTGGTTTCCAATGGGATTTGTGCATGTGGTTTCCGATTACCGTGGTTACGATACCATCGCGATCCACCATCCTGATGTTGGTACCATCTGCGAAATACACGACGTTATCGTTAGAAACCGCCACGCCTTTCGGGTAAGCCAATTTGGCGTCTCTTGCTAAGGCTCCGTCTCCACAATGCGCTTCGTCGCCAGGCAGGCAGCGTTCTCCAGATCCGACAACGGTTTCCCAGTTGTGATCAGGATCGGAATAATCTTCGGTGTTCCGCACTCTGATTATTTGGTGAGATTCTGGATCGGAGATGTAAAGGGTACCATCTAGTGGGCTTAAAGCCATGTGGTAACGATATGAAACGCGTGTTGCACTGAAATAAAATAGAATTATTATTTTATGTCATGATTAACTATTTTTAAGTTACATTAATACCGGTTACTAAAATAAACAATCTAAGTTAAGGAGCTAATCTAACTCAAGAAGTTGAACCTCCATCTAAGTTAGAATTCATGAAGTTAGATTGTGTCATGTGAAAGTTTATCAGATTATTTTCTTATGTTTATTGTAAATTACTTAGGTTGTTTTAATTGCCAGTTATTAAAGTAATCAACAACCAACTTAATGAAGGGTGAATAAAACTCAGTATCCGGAAATCAATTTTGTAACCTCGAACGAGTGTTTTCCACTCCTTGATTAAGCATGAAGTAAAAATCCAAATTTTCAGGTTTTTCTAAACTCGAAATTTTACTTCATGCGCCAGGCGTATAAAACACTGATTTGATGTGAAGTTTAAAATATACTGCTCAGGTTATTTTAGCTTACAATTCACAGGAGATTGATCAAAAAAGATCATCTACTCGATACCTACTAATTACTTGAAATGCTGGATTATCGCTTACATCTAATCTAAATCTAATCAACATTTTGTATTTCAACAAATCATAAATCCACCAAATTGGGCCGTGAGTCGATCTCAAAAATTTGAGAAACGCTGCACTAATGTGTAAATTAAGGGAAAATCAAAGTGTTTTCATTAAAAATAAATGTGAACTTACTTTAGTCTAACAACAGTTTTAACAGTTCCATCAGTAAGAATCTTCCTGACTAGATTGAAATCACCAACAAAAATGGATCCATCTGGAGCTGTTGCCAAAGCCACTGGAGCCAATAATCTTTGCTTGCTGGCTTGCCCTTCACAATCAGTGCATTCAAGCGGTCGCTGATGCCCATCGCCCATCGTTGTTAAAATAACCCTCGGTTTGTGTTTCAGGTAGATGTTAGAACCGTCACCTTTTTGTAGGATACCTATAAAACCAAATTATTTAAGCACCTAAATCTTTTTGATTCAAAAATCTGACATACCTTCGTGGAAATTGTATCTATGATGTATATCCAAATTCCATCCACCAACTTCTGAAATACTCATATCATGCCCGCTCAATTTCGTCGTCTGTACATCCCAGATGATATCCTTACAATCGGTGTATTGATACCCCACTTTTACAATCGCTGTGGTTACACCATAAACCCTCTGCCTGTACACGTTGAGTCTATTCCAAGCGTAGGTGAACTTAATAACGGGATCTGCTTCGAAGGTTTTCTCGAATAGAATCCCTTCGATTGTAATTCGCAAATGGATTAAGTTCAGGGTTGCTGGAATCGTTTCTGGTGTTAGCTGAAGTTGAATGGTTGATAAGTAACCAGCCGCGCGGGAACTGTGATAAACCAAATTCAATCCCGTTCCTGGTATTTGCAGGCTTTCCTGCACGACCTGCGATTCGGCCAAAATTGCGCTTTTATCGGGACACGCGCCTTGGAAGCCGTGTTTCCATGTGGCCAAAACCACCGGCATCATCGTGTCGAAGTCGTGTGCGGTGCATGGTTGTGGAAGTGGGAAAATACCTTTTTCCTCGCCCGTAGTCATCACTACGTTATCAATTATGACTACCTCGTTCCAAGGGACGAAAACTATATGGGATTGCGGGCGGAATGGGGATCTTCCGAATTGCAAGGTAACGGCACCCCCGCCGTTGACGAGCAAGTCGAACCAACCGTCGTCTCTTGTTAAAGTGAAGCCTTCCAAGGGCGTGCTTGTGCTCACGCGCACTCCCATCAAACCCATTCCCATTTGCGTTACTACTCTTCCTCGAACAACTGCAGAGCGGCTGTGGAAACACAAATAAATATTCAAATTTCTGTTGACGATTTGTTTAAATAAATTCAACTACATCCATTGTATATACACAATATAGTCATTCAACAGGTTTTGATAGAATATCATGATTTTCAATTAAGTGTGGAACATTTTTGGAAAGTGCTATTGATATCCTATGCACGCACTATGCTATCTCTCTATGCCAATTTAAAAATTGCATCGGGTGTCCAACAGGTACTAAAGTCCCGGGTGGCTGTGGAATCAAAGATGATTCTTACGATTCTTACTTCTAAATTATTGAATCTGACGTTTATAAAGTCATAACCGATTTCAGAGAAGTAAGAATTCTACAGCCACCCATGACTTCATTTTTCAAAACATTAAAAGTGCGATTCTTTACGTAATCTACAACAAATTTGTCTTACAAAGACTGAGTCAAACACTCATTGAAACAACTACTTCCAGTATTTTGGAAGTAATTGTTTCAATGAGTGTTTGATTTAGTCTTTGTAAGACAAATGTGTTGTAGATTGCGTAAAGAATCGCACTTTTAATGTTTTGAAGTATTCTACAACCAAATATTGACAATTTCATTCATACTTTAATACTTGTTGGACTCCCCATATTACAAAACATTAATAAAAGTGCGATTTTTTACGCAATCTACCACAAATTTGTCTTACAAAGACTAAATCCAACATTAATTCAAACCACTACTTCCCGAGCTGTTGTTTCAATGAGTGTTAAACTTAGTGTTTGTAAGACAAATTAGTTGAAGATTGTGTAAAGAATCACACTTTTGATGTTTTGAAGTGTTCTACATCTAAGTATTGGCAATTTAATTTATACTTATAATTGTATTACAATTTGTATTTTGGCATAGATGAGTTCGTCATTATATTTGACTATTATTTGAAAGGTCTTACTTCCAATGAGCATACCCACTGAATTAAGATTTGATCAACATTATAGCAACGTTTTATGTTGCTATAATTTTGATTAAACGATATGTGTTTGTTTTTTTCCTCAGGGGGACTCCTTCCAAATAGTATATATACAATGCGCACTCCTCAAAGAACGAAAGAACCAGTATTTAATAATTTATTAAATTGCGTTTTATATTATTAATTTAATTACTTTGTTGAATAACTATAAAAACATATGATAACAATTGGCGACAACGAAAATCAGCAAACAAAGCGAAACTAAAAAGTATTAGACAAACACAAGTGGACTTGTAAAAGTGAAAATAATCCAGGCACAAACATATCAATAATGAAAAAAGAATCCCTCCCATTTTTCCGTTTCGGACTAGGCCTTACCTCGTGTTGAAGTGATTCCAAAATACACTGAGTATAGCAGCAATAAATAAGAAAGCTCAATGTTAGCAAGTTTGATTTGTTAAAAGTTTTTTTTCTCAAAGACTCTTTTTTGCGTGATTCAAGCTTCAACGATAAAAACAGTGGTAGTAAGTAAGTTTTAAACATTTAATAAACTGGGGGATTGGTGTTCGAGAGACACGGGGCACAACAATGCATCTACAGTTTGTTTCCTTCTCATTTGATTAATGAAAATTAATAACAATAAAATATACGTACAGGGATTTTTATTTTTGAGTATCCTAAAGCAAATTAGTTCAGGTGCTGGGGTTTTTAAAAAAGGTAGGTTTTAAAATGTATTAACGTGAGATCAAACCTGAGCGGTTTTGACCTTTACAATGTATCAGTGGCTTAAACGCGTGGCGCATGAAGTAAAATTTCGAGTTTAGAAAAGCCTGAAAATTTGGTTTGGTCGCTCCGCGCTTCGCGCTACGCGACCAAACCAAATTTTCAGGCTTTTCTAAACTCGAAATTTTACTTCATGCTTAACCTGGGAGTGGAAACACTCGTTAGAAGCTTCAAATTTAACGTTTTTACAAAATCCACTAATGCCTGAACACGTACAGATTTTAACACTCCTTTTTATTTTAATTTAAATATGCATTTTCGTGCATACAAAATGTATTTCAAATTTAGAACATTTTAGGTAATCGCATTAAATTTGCAACTTCCAACTAGTGTTTCCACTCCTTGATCAAGCATGGAGTTTAGAAAAGCCTGCAAAGCCAAATCCAAAATTTCAGGCTTTTCTAAACTCGAAATTTTACTTCATGCGCCAGGCGTATACCCCACTGATTCAAAGTTAAGTTCAAACAGCACTCCATCAAAAAGATAAGCAAAACTATTGGATAATCAAATGAGAAAAAAACATACTATATTTATAAATATATAAATATTGTTTAACAGAGGTGAACATCAAGTTTAGTATTTTTTCTTCCTTCATAATACATTTATAGAAAAGAAAAAAAAACATAGTTGATATTAACGAAGGTAATTTCTTTGCTCGAAATTTCGCAAGACTCACCTTTCGTTGAAGGTCTCTTGTCTGGCGTAGTTTTGGAGGCTGCCTTCGTCGATGAGGAACTTCATTCTTTCGAAGAACGACGCCGTGATCGCAGGGGGCTGTTTCCTCAAGAGGATGTCGATTGGTTTGGGAGCCGAGACGCACAATTGACTGCCTCTGCATAAGCGGTTCGAACAGCATTCCGGGTCTTCGCAATCAACAAGACCATCTGAATTTTAAAGAAGATATTTGGTTAACTCAGGGAGACATAAAAAAAGTGTCTTTACAATCAAGAAGACCATCTGTATTTTGAAGAAGATATTGGGTTAATTCAGGGAGACTTCAAAAAAGTATCTTCACAATCAAGAAGACCATCTGCATTTTGAAGAAGATATTTGGGTAATTCAGGGAGACTTTAAAAAAAGTATCTTAACAATCAAGAAGACCATCTTTTTTTGAAGAAGATATTTGGTTAATTCAGGGAGACTTCAAAGAAGTATCTTCACAATTAAGAAGACCATCTGTATTTTAAAGAAGATATTTGGTTAATTCAGAGAGACTTCAAAAAAGTATCTTCACAATTAAGAAGACCATCTGTATTTTGAAGAAGATATTTGGTTAATTCATTTAGACTTCAAAAAAGTATCTTCACAATCAAGAAGACCATCTGTATTTTAAGGAACATATTTGGTTAATTCAGGGAGACTTTAAAAAAGTATCTTTACAATCAAGAAGACCATCTGTATTTTGAAGAAGATACTAGGTTAATTCAGGGAAATTTCAAAAAAGTATCTTCACAATCAAGAAGACTATCTGTATTTTGAAGAAGATATTTGGTTAATTCAAAGATACGTTAAAAAAGTATCTTCATATTCAAGAAGACCATCTGTATTTTAAAGAAGATATTTGGGTAATTCAGTGAGACCAAAAAAGTATCTTCACAATCAATAAGACCATCAGTATTTTAAAGAAAATATTTAATTAATTCAGGGAGACTTCAAAAAGTGTCTTCACAATCAAGAAGACCATCTGCATTTTGTAGAAGATATTTGGTTAATTCAGGGAGATTTTGAAACAGTTTTTTCACAATAAACAAGACCATCTGTATTTTAAAGAAGATATTTGGTTAATTCAAAGAGACTATAAAAAAAGTGTTTAGAAATATCGACAGAGAGCTGACGTTAGCTGATGATATCTATAAATGTGTCAAAGTCTGAAATGATATAGTTACAAAATGTGAAGAATTCTTCACTATGACTGACTAAGGTTCGATGCCAGTCCAGAAACTGCTGGTGTACTGAACTAGGGGCGGGTCCTGAGAGCAATTTTGGACGTGACAATTATTTTTGAAAAACAGTTTTTTGTTTAACTTTTTTTTAATTAAATTTATCAAATTCGACGATTTTTTGTTGAATTTGTCAATGTTGATGATTTTACTAACTATTGCCAATTTTTACGTATACAATAAGTGCATATTATCATGATTGTAATCGGAGTGTAACCAGGTAAAAGATAGTCTCGTTTTCTATGTCAATATTAGTATTTTTTTCAACATTTTGAAGATTATTACCATATTTTTATTAAATGAGCTACAGCTGGCAATTAGATTTGGAACTTATCCTAGTTACAAAATCTAATTGCAAATTGCAGTTCCCGAACTGATGAATTTGGTCGAACTAACTTAAAAGTTGAACTTAATTCATTACTTCAGAAACTACAGTTAGCAATTAGATTTTGTAACTTATCCTAGTTACAAAATCTAATTGGCAACTGCAATTTCTGAACTGATAAATTTGGTCCAACTAACTCAAAAGTTGGACCAAATTCATCAGATCAGAAACTGCATTTTGCAATTAGATTTTGTAACTTATCCCAGTTATAACACCGAATTGCCAACTACAGTTTGTGAACTGATGAATTTGATCTAAATATTTATTGCAAGTTGCCTAAGGATTGCCAACTTTAGTTTCTGAACTGATGAATTTGATCCAAATATTTAATGCAAGTTGCCTAAGAATTGCTAACTACAGTTTCTGAACTGATGAATTTGGTGAAAATATTTAATGCAAGTTGCATAAGGATAGATAGTGGTGTATATTAAATTCAGTTACCTTTATCATTGTCTCTGCTGTCGTTACAGTTCTGTTCCAAAAGCACGCTGCAGTCCGGTCCATCCCATCCGTTTTCGCACCTGCACTCCCAGGCTCCGTCGGAATTGAACCTGCACTGGCCGTGGCCCGAACAGCTATTCGGGCAACCTTCCATGGTGCAGTGTTTTCCGTTCCAGCCGGTCACGCAGAGGCAAGTGCCGTTCTTGCACTGCCCGTGCTCGTTGCAGCGCGGATCGCAGAGTTTCAGGTTGCACGCCTCACCGCCCCAACCTGGATCGCACTGACAAGCATCCGATACACAGTGTCCGTGTATGCCACAGTCTAGATCACATAATTCTAGAGAAAAAGAAACAAAAGTTAATCACCAAATATATCACTTCGCACTAGGCTTACAAATAGAGACATTCGATATTATGAGGTAAAATTGGAATTACAATACTAACGAGTGTCTATAAACTGTCGGCATCCCAGTAGGTGCTGACTTCAGAAACATACGTCAATATTTCTGCCTTAAAAAAAATCTGTTTCCGCCATTTCGTTACGAAAGGTTCAATGCATATCTTTGTAAAAGAACATTTGTAAAATATTATCTTATAACAACGCTGGAACCAAATTTACCTATTCTTTTGAATCCTTTCTACCATGTATCAAAATAGACATTCTCCGTCAATAAAACGACAATAAACTTATTACGTCAATTTTTAATTGTTTCAATGATGACACAAACGAGTGTCTTCCACTCCCAGACTAAGCATGAAGTAAAATTTCGAGTTTAGAAAAGCCTGAAAATTTGGCTCGGGCGCGTAGCGAAGCGGAGCGACCGAGCCAAATTAGGCTTTTCTAAACTCGAAATTTTACTTCATGCGCCACGCGTATAAAACACTAATTTAATGTGAAATGTTTTTCAACCGATTGACATGTAAAATAAGTTGATTATGTCAATTATCAATTGTTTAGGTGATTGGGAAAGTGCTATGATGGACACATCACTATTTTTTTTGAGTTGAGCTCCTGTTTCAGTTTCAATAAAAATAACGTTTTCTTTTATTTAAAAATTCACGGATTTAGTAACCCTCCCACGAGTAAGAATCATATTTGTGTAGAGTACTTACCTCTTGAGCAATCCTCTCCAGACCATTGCGGTTCGCAAGTACAAGTCTGCGTCTCAAGATCGAAAGTTCCGTGTCCGGAACAATCTGGAAGACATTGCAACGCGTCCTTATCCATCTGACCGCAATCCGGGCCCTTCCAGCCCTTCTTGCAAAGGCAGTTGCCTTCAACGCAATACCCATGTCCGGAACAAGTCGGATGCGGGCAATCCACTGGTTTTTCATAATAAAACAAAAACATTAATATCTTGTGCAAGGGTTAAAATTGGTGAGTTATACACAATTAGTGATGTTAGTAAAAGCGCGTCTTACCCTCTTCGCAAAATTTGCCTTTGTAACCGCGTACGCAAGCGCATTTCCCGTTAGAACAGTGCCCGTGGCCATTACAATCGGGCACCTCGCATTCGTCATGTCGCAACGAGCATTCTTTGCCCTTCCAGCCAGGGTTGCATTGGCATTCGCCGTTGATATATTCGCCTCTTTGGCTGCATAACACTGGGCATACACCTAATGGGGAAAGAACATTCGTTCACATGCTGTTATTTACTTTAGTTTTTTTGTTTGGGGATAAAAGATTGTTTTTTTGTTTGGGGATAAGGGATTGTTTTTTTCGTGTGGGGGGGGACTTACTTTCGCTGCAATCATCCCCTCCAAAACCAGGATTACACTGGCAGTGTCCCATTAAGCACTCGCCTTTTCCACTACAGCCGTTGGGACAGTTGTGGGTCATGTCGTCAGCGACGACTGCTATGAAAGTTACTTCTTGCGGGTCACCGTCGTCGTTGTAAAGGGACAAAAACCAATGACCTTGTTCCATGTAATGCGTCACCTCCTTTTTCACCGAAGACTAATGAAACAACATTTTCTATTTAGCAGAGCTGGATAGAATCTTCCAAAAAACGGATTGCAATTCTCTCATTCGCGAATCACGAATACAAATCATTTTAATATCATTAATTTTTTTGAAATAAATAACATTGACTAATTTTAATTTTAAATAAAACTAAGTAAAGCGAGTAATATCGATGATTTGAATCATCGCCTTTGTGAGGATTCGAATCATATCGGAGGATTTGAATCCTTTTAGGATTTAGAATTGTAACAAATCCGGATCACATATCCCATTTCACAAAGGGATTCGAAACACTCTTACGTCTTCTAAAAATCAACGATTTGAATAATGGTTCTCAAGTCCTACTCTGCTATTTAGATACTTCCACAAAATCTCGTTTTAAATTTTGTGAGTAGGTCAAAATTTAAAACGAGATTTGGTGGAAGTATCTAAATAGCAGAGTAGGACTTGAGAACCATTCATTATTCGAATCGTTGATTTTTAGAGGACGTAAGAGTGATTCGAATCCATTTGTAAAAAGGATATATGATCCGGATTTGTTACAATTTTAAATCCTAAAAATCATAATTTTCCGTAATCCCTTTATGTAGTTAATTCATTATTTAAACAAAACATAATTTTGTAAGTCTACTTTGAAAAAAAAAGAATTGCCTTTGGTTTAATTTTGAAAACTTACATGGGAGGCACGCGTCGTTCGTGCTTTGAATCCGCTAAGCACTTCTAAAATATGGTATTGGGTGTGAGTTGGAAGGGCGTTTCTTCTAGCATAGACCCCTATGCTGGCGCCGCGCGGTATGTTGTAATCAAACTTAACATACGCGGCTTCCGATTGGTAGAATTGCATATTCCAATAACCATAAGGTGGGATTTCCTTGGATAACCTTTGACCCAGCGCGATTTGTGAAAACGTGGTCCCGTCTGGAGGAAAAGACTGCGCCGGGAACGTCCTAGCCCCTGGATATAGATTAGTCTGGTTAGTGATGTGATCACACAATAAACAACATGTTAACGCATTTTAAGCAGCAAGCATTTCTTGTTATTGCCTAGTTACATTTAAAGAAACAAGTGAAGAAGGTGTTAAAAATGTGATGAACATTAAAAAAAATTGTACGAAAAGTGAGAGGATTCAGGGGTGTGCATGCAAAGTCAATGATGATGATCAACACGCGCTTGGTTAATGCGCCCAAGCCTTTTTTTTCGGAAAAACTCATCGCAATCCTACCTTCTAAAATCAAAATGGTGGGCGGGGGTGGAGTGAAATCCGCACAAGCAGTAGTGAAATCCTCAGAGGTTTCTGTAGTTGTGCTGATTTCAACAAAATCTGTTGTACTCTCGGAAGGAACAGAAACAGAACTACTTCCTGTAGTGAAAACCGTATCGTTTTGCGCTAGCAAATCGTACGTTTCCTGGATGTTGTCCGTGTAGTTAGCACCACCTAAACACGGACACGAACATTGGCACTGGCCCTCAAACGTAGACATTGCGCCGTTATCGCCTTTCTCGTTTTTATCTAATTCGCTGGGGCGTTGCATTAAAGCGGCGGGTTCGAACGGTTTTTGGGGGTTAATGCGGACATCTGGCGCTGCCCCGTCCGTAGGAACGGATAACGACAGGACGTAATGCGGGGAATGATCGCCCTCGGTCGCTATGGTCACATTAACGAGGACTCTTTTTGGTAGCGGATTAATCGGCGGCACTTCAATCATATTCACGTTAGTGTTAGCGAAATTAGACGGCTCATGCGGTTTTAGTAAAGACCCGTCGTCAACGGACAGGTTAAAATCTGTTAATTCCTTCGATGATACATCCTCAACTGATAAATGTTTATAATTTGCTGATACCTCATCGGAATACAACTTGCGATTTGATGATTTTATTATCTGCGGTAAATTTGAATACGTTACTTCCTCCCTTGATAAATTGTCATCTTCTGATCGCGGTGAAGGTGAATCCTGATTTGATGATGATTCATTTAAATACAAATTCCCTTCTACAAATTTCACAATTGTATCATCATGATCTACTAATATATCACTCCCCTTCTTTGATGTTACAACACTCCCTTCACGACCCAACAAAACATCACTTCCTTTCTTTAACGCAACATTACCTCCAATTAAATCTTCCGATTTATCCTCGTTTTCATCTAATTTCACAATCGATTTTTTTAAAGCATCATCATCAACATCAGAATTCATTTTATAAACAATCTTAGTTTTCATCGTTGTTGACAAAGGCGAGTTGTTTAGCTTGACAATCTCGACTTCTTCCTGTCCGTACGAATACACCGGGTAGTCGTGCTGGAGGATTTCAGGGCCTTCCAAGTCGGAGGGTTTCATGCTGTGGCTCTCATCGATCAGTATTTTCGCGTCACCCGCTTTCACGCTCGAGTTTTCCGTAGTGTGGGGCATTTTCGATTCTGTGCTCGTTTGCTGGGTGGATGAATTGGATTCAGAAGTCGCTTCTATAATTTCATCCGCCTGGACATCGCTTAAATTGATTGAATAATTATCCCCAATCATATGCACAGGATTTATACTTGAAGAGTGGTCTATATTACTTTGTTCTGATTGATTGTTTGAATTACTTAAATTAGGTAATGTCTCAATACTCGAAGTATTTAATGGGTTATTTGTCTCAGCATTTGTTAGTTGTAAAATCGAATGCACAACACTTGAAGTATGGGAAGAATCTAAACTTATTTTATCTCGAAGGTTACTACCATCAACAGCATCACCGGTAATATTTAATGAATTTTCATTAGTATTCTCAACAACAGAATCACCTATTTTTGCTTCACTACTGTCAACACTGAATATTTTCGCCTCACCATCCTTTAAACTACTTCTTAAAGCTAAAGCCACAGGGTTGTCATTGCTGTGGCTTTTATTCGAATAATCATCATTGCTGTTAATTTCCATTATTATCTCCTGACTAATTCTGGAAATATTTTCAAGTGGATCAAAATTTGTAGATCTTTGTTCCCCATTGGGTTCAATTTTATCCTCAGATATATCCCTACTAAGGATTGATGAGTGGTTCTCAAAAAGACTATGATTAACTCTAACAGTTTCAGTTGTTGTACTGTTGCTTTGTAAAAAAGTCTGAACTACTGCAGGGGAATCATCAATGTGTTTTTCATTACTTTTAGATTCATTTGTTTCGAGCGTTTTAAAATCTCCAACAAAAGGCATTTCTTCTGATTTTACATGATGAAATTCTTGACTATTGAGATCTATTGTATAATTTTTTGCATTTCCACCAACTTTGTTTGAATATTTTGTAGTAACATCAGCAGAAGCTTCTGTAGTTTTCTCTACTGAAGAATTTGTAGATAGGGTAGTTAAATCAGCAACAAAGATAGTTTTTTGAGGAGGATGATTGATGCTACGTCTAACATTTTTAGCGACCTCTTGAATCCTCTCTGTGGTTTTGAAATTAATCTCATCATCATCATGAAATGAAGCAGTAGTCTTAAAATATTTATTATCTTTCGACTGTAAATCAATTGTTATAACCTTATTAATTTCCAATAAAGGAGTAAGCTTCACCATTGTTGTTGACTCACTTATTGTGTAATCAGTCGAAGATTCTAGTTCAAACAATGAGGAAGTTATCCTTTCACCCCCATCATTTGATTTAAAAGTACTCTGCGTAGCTTCATCTTCTAATGTAAATTCACTATTATTCTCTTCAATACCTTTTTTAAGCTCCTCAGTATTTCCTTCTGTTGAAGCCGTGTTCTTACTACTTACATTATTATTTTCGTCAGTACCTTCTTTAAGCTCCTCAGTATTTCCTTCTGTTGAAGCCGTGTTCTTTAATTTTTCATCTTGCACTGTGCTGACCAATTTTAGATCTTCCTCAGCGTCTTGTGTTTTTATGAGACTACCAACAGTTGTAGGACTTTCTTTATTAGTGGTACTAAGAAAATCAACATGCAAAGGTGTACTATCTTCGGTAGCATGCTTCCTATTTACAACGGACAACACAGAAACATGCGGAGGAAGATGGTTAATCTCTCTACGCCGCCTAATATAGTTGGCATATTTACCTCCGGTGGAAGCCGGACGCGGCTTGCTCGATGTGGAGAGGTTTGTCTCCGAAGTGGTCGTTTTGGAAGGGGGCGCCACCTCCGGCGGTGGATTCTCGCCGACCAGCACGTTGCACGCCGTGCTGCTTTGATATGACCAATTTAACAGACTTGATGCTAAAAAAAGAAAAGACAACATAATTAAAACATTTAGATTGCTACTTGAAAGTCTTGGGCATGTGAACTCGAAGTAACGTTTAAGTTTCTTTAGTTACTTTGAGTTTCCATTGCCAATAGTTTGGAGTTCTCGTTGCCAAAAGTTTGGAGTTCCCATTGCCAAGAGTTTGGAGTTTCCATTGCCAAGAATTTGGAGTTCCCATTGTCAAGAATTTGGAGTTCCCATTGTCAAGAATTTGGAGTTCCTATTGCCAAGAGTTTGAAATTGAGATTGCTAAGAGTTTGGAGTATCCATTACCAAGAGTTTGGAGTAGCAGTAATTAATGAAACTTTAACTGGATCTTTTTTTCACATGAAGTGGTGTCGTGGTGCGATAATCTTACAACTGAAGATACGTTTTGTAGAACTTGTAATTGCCAAAACTTTAATTGCAGCGTGTGAAGCACCGAATGAATTAGGCCCAGTTGCACCAAAGACGTTGGACTCGAGTTTAAGCTGAACTTGAGTTCAAAATGACTTTTTATTGTTCTAATGTCATTTTGAACTTGAGTTGAGAGTTGAACTAGTTCAACGTGTCTGGTGCAACTGGCCCTTAATGTATTAAAAATCCATCTCCACACTTCTAACTCCAATTATACAAATTTGGCACTATTCCCCTTGGCTTCTAGGGTCCTCAATTAGTATTTGCGTTGAAGAACCTTAAATTAGAACTTTCTACTGAATAAACATTACGTAGTTTTTGCAATTGTAGAAACTTTAATTGGAACTAGCAATTAAAGACAATATAATTACAACTTGCAATTGAAGACAGTAACTTGGAATTGAAGAAAACCTAATTAGTACTTTAAGCTGAACGAATGCTAATTAAAAGTTGTACCTGAAGAAACTGTGATTAGAAATTTGTATATACCTGATATATAAGATAAAGCCGCTGTGAGCACAACTGACATCGCTATGAAGACGATCGCGGTGCACTTCCAACTGCATTTCGAGGCCAGACCTTTTCTGAAGTGGAATCTGCTCGCGGGCGGGAAGTGACTGGAATTCGGGCGGCGCAAGTTGTTCCGGACGGGCAAAACCGGCACCGGGGTGCCGTAGGGTAGTCCACACCTTTCCGCGTTCTTCATGTCCTTCGAAGGGCTACTGCAGGACGAGTTCGATTTGTAGTCCATCGCTGCTGATTTCGGATGATCTGCAAGTGTTAAGAACATTTATTCTATTTGAATATGTTTATCCATGCGGATTTAACAAAAGCAAACCCCAGTTACATAAACGACATTTATTTGGAAGTGATAAAGTGATAAATATTTTGTTACTTTTTGCGCAAATCGTGCAAAACATTGATTTACAATGATGACGTTGGCTTACATCGAGTAATGTCACGATTATCAACTGTCATAATAATATAAATGTTATTTGCATTATTGACTAAATATTTACCGATATTCGGGTAAATCGTCAAAAATACTCTACGAAATGTACTGGTTATTTGCTGGATTGAACGGTAAATTAAATGAAGCTATTTGTTCGGTATTTAGTGACCTTTTTTATCCGTATAAATGACCCCGTGTCTACTTAAATGAAACGCTAGTGCATTTAACATTTAACCAATTGTTTAAAACACTGATTATAGGCAACCCAATTGTATTAATGTATATTAGATTGCTGATGTAGTCGCAGTGACAACATGTGCACGCAGTTTTTTAGATAGTCATTACATTTTAGTTTTAAATGTTTTAATTTTAAAAAAAGTAAACAATATATTCTTGAAATGGGGAATATTTATTACTAATTTGAGTGATGTGACAACAATAGCAACCCAATACGCATTAATGGCACTGGGTTGCCTATAATCACTGATTTAAACAGTTGGTTCAAAGTGGAAATCGGATTCCGTGTTATTCTAATTAAAGAGTATAAATGTATGCGTTTTTAAACTTCACTGTAAATTACGGTTTTATACGCGTGGCGCATGAAGTAAAATTTTGAGTTTAGAAAAGCCTGAAAATTTGGATTTGCCAGCGCGACTCGCTTCGCTCGCGCGCCGGCCAATCCAAATTTTCAGGCTTTTCTAAACTCAAAATTTTACTTCATGCTTAATCAAGGATTGGAAAACCCTCGTTAAAGGCAAGTCATACAACGCTATTAATTTTCCATGCATTTGATGACTTTTACCCCCAAAACAAGGATATTGTTATTTATCAGGAAACGTTATAAGTGAAAAAGTAAGTAAAAATACCAAAGAGATGCGATTTTAAGTTTCGTACTTTGGCATTTACTAAATATTTAGGAAACCAAATTAATTTGAACTGTTCTATTTAGGAAATGTTAATGAGACCACACAGAGACGCAATCTGTACGGATAATCAAAAACCCATCACCAACAGATAAACAAAAGTCATGACCCTTTTCAAGTATAACCCCCCGCATTTTCTGAAGAACCCCTTACGCATCTCCCTTTATTTATTTTTTTTGTCTGAAATCGGAAAGTGTGAGAGCGTCCGACTAATTTATTCCACATCCATAGACCACCCGCGAAGGGCGTGCGTTTTTTCCGAAAAAAGAAAAGAGGGCCGCATTTATTTTGTCTCCCGTTGGGAAGGGGAGGCACTCTGCGTCAATGCTGATGGATTGATGGAAATTTCGAGGGTCACGCACGTGACGACGAAGAAAAAGAAAAAAGCGCGCACAATAGTGAAATTTTACAGAATCAATAATTTTTTTACAGATATGACAAATATTTTATTAATTTTCTGTACATTTTCCTAATATTTATTCCATTATGTGCTGAAAATTAATAAAATATTTGTCATATTATTACAATAATGGCTGGAAATTTAAATACTTAAATTCCCAGAGATAATTGTAATATGACAAATATTTTATTAATTTGTATTAATAGTGAAATATTTAATTAACTAAACTATTTACGCATGTTTGTTTTTTTTCATATTTTTGACAGTTGGTACTTTTTAGAGTTGACGTTTATTGAACATAATGTCCAATAGCATTTGTCAATAGTGACAGTTAACATTGGTAGACATTTAGTTTATAATAACACATGACATGATTTAATTTTTGACCCCGGGCGCAATTTTTCTTTACTGCGGCGCTAAATGCAATTGTTAGGACGCAAAAAATGGAATCAAGGT
This sequence comes from Philonthus cognatus, assembly GCA_932526585.2. Taxonomy (NCBI): domain Eukaryota; kingdom Metazoa; phylum Arthropoda; class Insecta; order Coleoptera; family Staphylinidae; genus Philonthus; species Philonthus cognatus. The sequence continues at coordinate 32,938,669 of OW052241.1, forward strand.
TTTTCTGCGAGACAGTTTTTCTAATCTACGAGACTTTTACGTTTATATATACAGAGAGTTTTATGTAACACCGAACATTTTCATAACGAGAATACTTCTTTTAAGTATACATATGCGTACATTGTACATTTTCCGACGCTCGATTTATTAAGAGAATTCAATTTGAAGCTTTAAATAAGTGTTTTCCACTCCCAGGCTAAGCATGAAGTAAAATTTCGAGTTTAGAAAAGCCTGAAAATTTGGTTTGGTCGCGTAGCGCGAAGCGCGGAGCGGCCAAATCAAATTTTCAGGCTTTTCTAAACTCGAAATTTTACTTCATGCGCCACCGGTACAAAACACTGATTCAATGTAAAGTTTAGCGGTGTGTTTTAAGCTTCGTAATATGTCAGTGTTTTGTACCGGTGGCGCATGAAGTAAAATTTCGAGTTTAGAAAAGCCTGAAAATTTGGTTTGGCCGCTCCGCGCTTCGCGCTACGCGACCAAACCAAATTTTCAGGCTTTTCTAAACTCGAAATTTTACTTCATGCTTAGTCTGGGAGTGGAAAACACTCGTTTAAAGTTTTAATTGAATTCTTTTAATAAACCGAGCGTCGAAAAATGTACATGTACATGAAATGCATATATATACTTAAAAGAAATATTCTATATACAGCGTGTAAACGAACTACTGTACAGGCTCTCTACCACATAAGGGGCAGCGTTTAAATAAACAATACCTGCATTTGAAATTACCATACTTTTAGTAGATAGCTCACAAATAATTATTAAAAATAATTAATAATAATAGGCCACATGTTTGTGGTATCTGGTATACGCGCACATTGCGTATTTTAAGAGAGATTCCACATAGACTGGTAGTTTTTAAACGATTTGGATATCGAATTACACCATCCAGAGAAAAGTGGGTCAGATTGTGAAGAATTATGACTATGTTATCGTTTTCATAAGTACCCATTGCTGACTAAATTCCGAATATTTTCTAAACGTGTTAATGAAATTCAATATTTTTCCTTATTAGGTTCACACTTCACTTTATCTCCACTCTTATTGAAATGTTTAGATAAGAGCGGCGAGGGTGGATGATTTTTAAACATAAAAATAGTTTGCTGTTTAGTCTATGGTGAAACTTATTCCATGAAACATCTACATTTTGTAACATGGCGCGATACGTTTATTCAAACATTGAATTGGCAGACATGTTTCTTATTTACGGTGAAACTCGGTGTAATTCCGCGGAAGCTGTAAGAATTTATCAAGAGCGATTTCCTGAACGACACTTACCACCGCCAAACCGATTTAGAAATTTGGAGGTGGTGACCGTCCAATGCGATATTTGCGAGCGGAAGATGAAATTTTGAATCTGTTGGAAGCGGATCCTGGTTTAAGTACCAGTATTATCGCCGCTCAGCTAAATGTATCGCACACATTTGTCAGCAGTGTTATACGAGACAATAATTTTTATCTGTATCACTACCAGTGTGTACAACATCTTCAACCCCATGATTTTCCCAAATGAATTGCATTTTGTCAATGGATTTTGGCACAAAATGTTCAAAATCCTAACTTTACCAAAGACATTTTAGTGACCGACGAATCGTGCTTTACGCGTAATGGAAGTTTTAATTTCCATAATATGCATGTTTATGCAATAAAAAATCCTCGTGTTACGCGTAGAACTCATTTCCAGCATCGCTTCTCCCTTAATATCTGGGCAGGTATTTTAAATGATCAATTAATTGGGCCATTTATGTTCCCATTTAATTTGAATGGAGAACGATATTTACGATTTTTGCAAGATGACCTTTTAGATCTTCCAGAAAATGTACCCTTAGCGGTTCTTAGAAGAATGTGGTATTTGCAAGATGGTGCGTCAGCTCACTATGAAAGGCGCGTTAGAAGATATTTGGACGTTCCAGGACGTTGGGTTGGTCGTGGAGGCCCTGTACCATGGCCTCCAAGAAGTCCGGATTTAAACCCCTTAGATTTTTTTCTTTGGGGATACTTTAAAAGTGAAGTCTACACTACGGAAATTGACAATGCTGAAATGCTGATACAACGAGTAAACGCCGCGGCTAATACCATTCGTGAAAAACCTCGTGAAATGTTTGCTACTGTTCGTGCAAATTGGATACGTAGAGCCCAAATGTGCATTGAGTGCGGCGGACGTAAATTTGAACACTTATTGTGATTTTTTTATACGTGACCCAGTTTCATCTAGTAATTCTAGACAGTGTGTGTGTGTAGTGCGTGCTAAGTGATTTATACGTCTCGCAGTAGTAACATTAAATAAACAATACCACAAATGAGTGACCTAGTTTCATCTAGTCATTCGAGACAGCGTGCGTGCGAAGTGATTTATGCGCCTCGCAGTAGTAAAAGTAAATAAAAAATACAACAACTTACGCATCCACGAAAAATATCATGAACACAGGTAACCAGAAGTTCTCAAAAAGTAAAAAATGCATGAAAAATTATGAAAAATCCAATATTTTTTTCCGATTTTATTTTTGCTGCAATTGGTGTCAAAATATTTTGTGTATACGCCCTTAAGAGGATGTACATTAGTTCGATTACACGCTGTATATATATATATATATATATATATATATATATATATATATATGAAAATGTTCGGTGTTACATAAAACTCTCTGTATATCTGATTTATAATGAAATTGCAAATGGAGATGCCATTTGTAAGATTTTGTTTTAATCATAATTTGGTTTTCTGGATTCTGGCATAGGGAATCCAGGAAAGCAAAGTATGATTAAAAAAAATCTATTTGTATAGTTTTCTGTGGTTTTAAGTCAATTAATATTTAATATTTATTTTTATTTAGTCTACTCTTTATTAAAAGTTGCTACAATATTTTTTAAAAGTATGAAAAGTATTTCCGTGGGATTAAAGTGCATGCACTTTCACTGTGATGCACATTCGCCGGACCAGATGTGTCATATTTCAAGTTTTTAAATCTAAATTGGTATTTCCTCTCCGGGCCTGTGATTTATCGTGCCATTTGACTGATTTATTATGCAAATCAGAACACCCACAAGGGCCTTTCGGGAAGGGTCCGAAACTAATGGGAACTTGGGCGAGGGAAGACGTCCACCAAGCGTGCTAAATTTATCGGAACAAACGGCCACATGTTAGTACTACAGGCAATAATTTGTCATAAAAACGTGTTCTTATTAAAAACATTTGGCCTCAATATTATTAGTAACAAAAATGTAGGTTGAAGAAAACTAAGATTAATTTATTATATTATTAAAATTAAACAAAATACTTCCTATAATGGGCGAAGCCAGGATTTTCACCAAAGAGATACTAAAATTAATTTAAATATTATAAAAATTCAATTATTGGAGTGTAATATTATTATTCAACATGAGTTTACAATCCTAAATTAAGTAAAATTTCGAGTTAAGAAAAGCCTGAAAATTTGGATTTCGGCGCTAAGCGAAGCGAAAATTTCGGAGGGAGTTATAAAAATTTCGTGGGGGAGGAGTTTAATAGTAAAAATATCGTTTTTTCTATTACAGGGCTGCTTTTACATACAAAAATTTAACATTTTAAACATTTCGGGGAGGGGGGTGGGGGGATTTGAACCCCCATATCCCGCGCTGGCTACGGCCTTGAGCTCGAGAAGTAGTTGTTTCAATGAATATTTGGAGACTTATCTCAATGAGACTACATTTTTGCAGAAAGACGATATTCATTTTTAATCGTTTTTATATTTTCCTTTAATTTTAGTAATTCGTGAATGAAAATCCGAACACCTGCCAATTCAGATGCGATTTGCTTTCATCTCCAGCGAAGCCCGAAGCAACAAAAACACTCTTCTTCTGTGAAACATTTGAAAAGGTGCGAAATCTGGCTTTATTTCAAACGACTATTATATTGGGATACGCGTAATCCGCACCCAAATGACCGCTGTTGACATTTTCAATAGGAAACGTCAATAGTCACCTTCAACAATGGCTCATACATTTCTGATTTTTGGACAAACGCCGTCGTCGGGTTCAATTGTTGCGAGGAATGCATGTGTGCACCGAAACTGATTTCGTGTATAGGTCATTAAATTTATTACCATTGCAATACGCATAATGTTGATTTAAATGTCACTGGATTGTACCGCTTGAATTATTTGTGTTTAAATTAAGTTCGTATTGTGTATAAGTGTGTCGTACAGATGTATGATACTGAAGAGCTTTTGTAAGTTAGATTGTATAAACAAACAAAACGTTTGAATAACAATTGTTTGATTTATCTTTCAATTGTGATTTTAAGGATCGGTTGCGGCAAAGATGAGTTTTTCAATGGCTCTAATGCCATTTAGAAATTCAATTTATCGATGCCTCGAAAATTATTATCATTTTTCCGTTCATAGATGAGCTCGGTTTTTTTTTGGAGTTTAAATTGATGCACAAAATAAAATGTAAAAACTTACATTTAAACACTATTTTTTTTTTATTAATATGACCAAACTTATTGTGTATTTACTGCGAACAGCTGCAGTCCTGCTTTAACAGTAGGGTATTTTAAACATCAAATTTTGAGATATTGGTAAATGATTATCAATGTGACAAATAAATCATAATTTGTCAAATAAACTGCCACGATGCCGAGATTTTTAAAAAAGAGAACGCAACTTGCAACTTTACAACACAGGGATTTTTTCTTTTAAGTATACTTTCACATATTCTACGTAAACATTTGTAAACTTATTGAAAATGTTATCAGAACTAAGCAGTATAATTTGAACTTCATTTTAAATCACTGTTTTATACGCGTGGCGCATGAAGTAAAATTTCGAGTTTAGAAAAGCCTGATTTGGCTTGGTCGCTTCGCTGCGCTACGCGACCAAGCCAAATATTCAGGCTTTTCTAAACTCGAAATTTTACTCTGGCTTAGTCTGGGAGTTAGAATTTTTAAAGTGAACGTTTTTAATAAGATCACGAATGTCTGAAAATTTGCATTGAAAAATCGTAACATGTGTACCTAAAAGAAAAAATCCTTGTATTTAGAACTTTTTTAAAATTTGAACATATAAATAGACAGATAATAAAGAAGACAAATATTCTTGAGCAAGGAATATTACCTGATCCTTCTATCCTACCTGATCCTCAGAGACACTTTATTAACCTGGTAGTAGATACAAATAATTTAAGGCGTGATAGGCAAATACATTTGTAATCGTAATCTTTGTGAGTTAATTGAATTGTCATATTAATGTCAGATTTCTCTTCACATAACCTACAAATTAAAAGTTGATTTGCAACATAACATGTGATCAATCTTGCCCTAACCTAAAACACAAACCAGCATCACACCACTAAATTCTTGAAGATGAAATTTGATTGATCATATTTAAAAAAAAAGATTATACACTCGACCGTAAAAAAAACGTGCCACTTGAAAATTCACGTTTTTTCGTGAATATTCAAACAGCCATAACTTCGGTCGATGTGGATGAAATTTGATGAATTTTTGAGTTTTTGGAACGCTTAAGTTTTCTCTTTAAGGACACATAAGTGGATATAACGAAATTTAAGCAATTCTGCATTTAAAAGTCCTACCAACAAAAAATGTTTAGAATGTTAAAAATGATAAAAGTTGAGAAGTTATACTGTGCCTAAAAAAAATCGTAGCTCTACTTTAAAAAAAGCGCAACAAAATTCCATCATTTTCCTTTGAAATAAGCGAAAAATCATGTCGATCCAATGATTTGGCTCGAAGTTATGGCAGTTTTTTTAAAAAGTGTATTTTGGGGCATAACATTGGCGGACAGGCATAAATCTGCTCGCAAACCTGTGACATTATGCGATTTGAAAAGCTTGAAGTTTTCTCTTTGAGGCATGTTAGTCAGATCTCTAAACATGCACATTTTACCCCCTTTCACCCCCTAAAGGCGATGAAACGTTTTTCACTTTAAAACTTTTAACTTTGTTAACTTGTACAATGCGCAAAAAAAATTGTGGCTTCAAGCAAGGGACATCCAGAATAAATTCAGTCCTTCTCCTTTAATATGCGCAAAAATTCAGATCGATAAATTGATTTGGAGTAAAGTTATGACAATTTGAGAAAAATTGATTTTTTCCCCAAACTCAATGAGCAGAAGTTAATTTTGGCCTGAAATAAGGCAAAAGCCTTACATAAACTTGCATTTCACCTCTACTGAAAAAACCTACTGCCAGGTTTGCGAGCAGAGTTATGCCTGCCGCCAAAGTTATGCCCCAAAATACACTTTTTAAAAAAACTGCCATAACTTCGAGCCAAATCATTGGATCGACATGAATTTTCGCTTATTTCAAAGGAAAATGATGGAATTTTGTTGCGCTCTTTTTGAAGTGGAGCTACGATTTTTTTTGGGCACAGTATAACTTCTCAACTTTTATCATTTCTAACATTCTGAACATTTTTTTGTTGGTAGGACTTTTAAATGCCGAAGTGCTTAAATTTCGTTATATCCACTTATGTGTCCTTAAAGAGAAAACTTTAGCGTTCCAAAAACTCAAAATTCATCAAATTTCATCCACATCGACCGAAGTTATGGCTGTTTGAATATTCACAAAAAAACGTGAATTTTCAAGTGGCGCGTTTTTTTTGCGGTCGAGTGTAGATGCGATGCGTGTATTTATGTATAATTAGTTGCCTGCATTAATGGTTTACAATTAAATGTATGCAACCAAATATACCCTACATACTTTTTTTTACATACGCTTGGAATGTTTAATTTAAATCAGAACATATCTATTTTTAACTTCATCTGAACAAAAGCACCATAAGCAGTGGCGGCTCGTCCATAAGGGCTGCGGGACTGCTGCCCCCCATATAAATTGACTGATAGTTATTGTCGACGTACCATCACAAAAGCACAACAAGCAGTGCCGGCTCGTCCATAAGGGCTGCGGAACTGCTGCCCCCCATATCAATTGACTGATAGTTATTTTCGACATACCATCGGTGGACACAAAATGTTGGGGCAAATCGAAAGTTAAGGGGAGCCAATGCTTATGGGAGAACTGGAATATAACTAAATTTATACAGGTTAAGTCAGTTTTTTTAAGTTTATAATATGGAGTGACAATAAAAATATGTAAATAAGAGGAAAAGAAAAGTCCAAAGTTTAACATACACTAAATAAATTTTACGTGTACCAACATTTTGTTTCCATCGTTGGTACATATTCTACTTACTTTTTAGTAATTTATTTTCAATTAGTAATGTATTTTGTAGATATGAACAAAAAGAAAAAATCCGTAAAATATCTAATAATTTAAATAGGTATCCAAATTACACACCCCGAAGTTTTAATAACAATTTTTTGCATGCAGTGTCAAGCTAAACAATTGCATACTATAGAATTATCTAAAATGAATGCATGAAGAAAATTACCATTAAAACTTCGGGATGTGTAATTTAGGTAACTATTTAAATTATTTATACATACAGGGAATTTTTCTTTTAAGTGTACATATTCCGATGCATGCGCTGTAAAATTTCAGGCAATTATTGCTTTTTTAAAAGCGTTCAATTTGAAGTTTTGACCGAGTGTTTCCACTCCCAGACTAAGCATGAAGTAAAATTTCGAGTTTAGAAAAGCCTGAAAATTTGGTTTGGTCGCGTAGCGCTACGCGCTACGCGACCAAACCAAATTTTCAGGCTTTTCTAAACTCGAAATTTTACTTCATGCGCCACGCGAATAAAACACTGAAATATTTAGAAATTAAAATACATACTGCTAAATCAGTTTTAAAAGTATACTGCTGAAGATTAAAAATATACTGCTAAAGAAGAATGTTTTGAATTTCACAATATTTTATTATTTTATACGCTTGGCGTATGAAGTAAAATTTCGAGTTTAGAAAAGCCTGAAAATGTTCAGGTTTTTCTAAACTCGAAATTTTACTTCATGCTTAATCAAGGAGTGGACACATTTGTTCGAAACTTCAAATTGAAAACTATGAATGCCTGAAAATGTACAACATTGAGATAAATACGTATTTTTCTTTTGCAGGTCGTGATCTAACAAGGGCTACAACACCCGAAAGAAGGAAATGCAGTAATGACCCAGGTATCTTTTGCTACATTTGTAGCAGCTTCACTTTGCAGAATCAAAGGCGCAACATCAATACCTTTGTCAAAAAGGTGTATCTTCCCTATTTTAAAGTACAACTTAAAGACTAAGACAAAAATTGGGCTCCTCACAAAGTGTAAAAAACCTGTGTTGAATCTTTGCGATCATGGTCTAAAGCAGTGGTCTCCAAACTACGGCCCGCGACTTGCATGAATCCGGCCCGCGATTGATTGTATTTTTTTTTGTAAATGTCATATTTTGAAATATTGTAACAATTGTTCCTTAAACTTTTCATAATTTTATAAAATTAATCGGATCTTGGCCGATTTTATTATGTAGAATTGTATTTGTGGCCCGCGAAGAAGATAGTTTGGAGACCCAGGGTCTAAAGGAAAGAATGCTTCACTTTGCAGAATCAAAGGCGCAACATCAATACCTGTGTCAAGAAGGTGTATCTTGCCTACTCTAAAGTACAACTTGAAGACCAAGACAAAAATTGGGCTCCTCACAAAGTGTGCAAAACCTGTGTTAAAACTTTGCGATCATGGTCTAAAGGAAAGAATGCTAAGCTGAAGTTTGGTGTGCCAATGTTTAGGAGAGAACCAACAAACCATTTGGATAACTGCTACGTCTGCCTTGTCAATGTAAAAGGTTTCAATAAGAAAAACAAACAACACCTACAATACCCAGATATGCCATCTGCGAGACGACCAGTTGAACACTATGAGGAAATACCTGTGCCTGTATTTACTGAGCTATTAGACATTGATGTTGAATCCCTCAGTTCACCTGCTTCAGACCGAATATACGCCATCTGATGCAGATTGTTATAACATTTCTGTGTTTAATCCACCTGAATTAAATGATCTGTTAAGAGATTTGTATTTGCCAAAGAAGTCTTTGAATTGTTGGCTTCCAGGCCGCAAGGAAAAGGACTACTCAGACCTGGCACTAAGCAAAAGAAAGGACTACTCAGACCTGGTAATAGGCAAAAAAAGGATTACTCAGACCAGGCACTGGTGTCCCCTTTCATTGTAACAGAAAAGCAGAACTGCGAAAGTACTTCCATTCAGATGGTCAACTTAATTATTGCAATGATACTGAGGGGCTTCTTCTCAATGTGGGTCTGCCTACATATGATAAGTGAATGGAGACTTTTTATTGCTACTGTCAATAAAAAGTCTCCATTCACTAAAAGGAGTTTGAAATGTGTGTTACTTCAGAACAGAAATATATGGTTCAATCTCAATAGGGCACCCTGTGAATGAAAGAAATAAAAGAAGAGTATGGCAACATCAAGATTGTTCTGCATAGTTTGGATTACTATGTTCATGGATGGTTAATTTGTGTTGATTTGAAAATGGTAAATTTTCTGTTGGGTCAGCAACGAGGTCACACCAAATACCCTTGTTTCCTGTGCTACTGGCACAGCAGGGCTACATTAGAACACTGGGTGAAAAATAACTGGCTACCAAGAATCAGTTTGATGCCTGGCGACAAAAACATCTAGAATGAGAGGTTGATAGGAATACAATTGTATTTCCCCCATGGCACATCAAGCTTGGGTTAATAAAGCAATTCGTCAAAGCTCTTGATTACACTGGAAACTGCTTCAGCTACATATGTTCAACCTTTACAAGACTCAGCGCCGAGAAAAAAAAGGCAGGAATATTTAATGGCCCTTAAATAAGAACACTCATCAGGGATCATGTTATAACAATGACTGCGGCAGAGCTTGGAATGCATTCGCTGATATGATACGAAAGAATAAGCATCAAGGTTCACTACTTCCATAGTCACTTGGCCGAACTTCCAGAGAACATGGGTCACGTGAGTGAAGACCAAGGTGAACGCTTTCATCAAGACATTAAAGTTATGGAAGAATGTTACCAAGGCCGATGGGACTCAAACATGATGGCAGATTACTGTTGGTCCTTGATGAGAGATATTTTACAAGCTGTACATCGGAGATCGTCAAAGAAGAGGTCGTTTATGCAGATGTCACATCACTATTGTGAATAAAGTTCACAATAGTGATGTGACATCTGCATAAGCGACCTCTTAATGCAGATGTCACATCACTATTGTGAATAAAGTTCACAATAGTGATGCGACATCTGCATAAGCGACCTCTTAATGCAGATGTCACATCACTATTGTGAATACCCTTTTTGTGCATATTTTACTTATCTTCCTTATCTTCACAATTCAATTCTTACATGGTAAAATTATGCAGTCACTTTCACAACTTTGTGCTACGGCTCATTAAATGTTTGTATCATTATTATTGTATATTGTACAAGCACCTTAAAACTGTTGGAATATTTTATGCCAGAAAAAGTGTGCTGACCAGTGTAAATAGAAAGTTTTAAGTTTGTTGTTATCAATTCTTTGAATAGAGTTTTAATTTCGTCTACGAGTATCTATTATTAAATGGCTGTAGTTTGAATATAATTTTAAACTCTATTACTAGATTTGTGGGTATTTTTAACAAATGTTCGGAGTAAAACAAAGCTAACCAAGTTAATCGTTTTATTCCATTTAAAATCAGACTATATCCAATTTTTCACTCGAGCTTCCCCGCAAATCCAACAATTAATCACTCAAACAAACACATCTCCTCCAATTAATCCTCCCGGGTCTTGAACCCCTTCGTATTTGAAATTAAACAAACCTTTTCGCAACATGTGCATGTGTGCACGCCCGAAGAGAAAGAGAGACGTTTCGACGTTTCGAACGCCGAAAAAGCCCACCCCCTCGATTTTAATTAAACCAACAAACGCAAGGACAATATTTTCCGAGGCCGCAGCGCCCGGAAAACAATCGCCGAGGGGGCGTATTGAAAAAATAAAGGAGGGTATTGTTTCGTTGTTTAATCCCTCGATGGCTTATAATGATAATAAATGTTATCGCGATTTAAATTCGCACTCTGGAGGGTGCGTCCGAAGAGCGCGCGTGTGTGTGTGTGCATTGTGCATACAAGGGGGTGTAATAGATTTTATTTAAATGGACAACTGGGCTTAATGAATTACCCTGGTAATGGGTTGCTGTTATTGTTATGGACGTGGACATGCAAAGAAGGATCTTTTGCGTGCTGATATGATTTTTTTTTAATTCGTGTAATTTTATGAATCAGATTACATTTGTTGTTTAAATTTAACGTTTCGTGTACGGAATCGGGCTGATTAAGTATATATTTTTACATAAAGACAATTTAACATAAAGAAAACATGAGTTTGTCAGTAGTTTGCAGAATATTTACAAAATATAAAAACGAATTAAAATTAATATCGACTTTCTGCAACATTTTTGTCTCATTGAGACAAGTCTCCAAATATTCATTGAAACAACTACTTCTCGAGCTAATACCCCGACAGATATTAAAATATACAATGAATATTTGAGTTATACGACAGCTCTACTGTTCTATTCATAATTTATATGCAAAATGCAACACCAGGTCAAATTATTCTCTCACCAAACTAAATGAAACAACAGGAAATTATTTTTTTCAATTTATTTCAATTTCCTGTTGTTTCATAGACAGGCGCCGAAGAAATCAGACGTTCAAAACATTTATAATACTTTTATAGTTTATCAGATTTTATCTTTTCACGTTTATAAAATTCCTGTTTCTTTCCCCCCTCTTTTAAAAAAATAATAAAAGGACTCCAAACGCATTAACGACGTTATTCCACCCTCAATTCTATTTTATAATCCGCATTTCTATGGTTATTGGGTACTTGATTTGTGAGGCCGATGGGCCCCCAGGTACTCGAGATTCCTTTTAGCAGATGCCAAAAATTTTCGAAGAAAAGCCCTTCGGGGCGAGGAAAAGAAAAAATGTTAATCTCCGCAACGCCATATGTCAGGCGGGCGACCCTCGCCGTAAAATGGGCCCTTTTAAATGTTCATCACCGAATAGCTTCACGTTTTGGCGAGGTGTATACGTAAATATGGGGAAATATGTTGGATTGTGTGAATGCAAAAGTCTGCCCTGTTTGCGAGGGTGCGTATTGTTATTTGCACGTTTAAAGATAGCTTTTGTGTAAAAATAGATTGCTGAAAATAAAGGAACAGAATTTTTCTTATGTATTCCAACAACATATAAATGAGTTCGATATTTGTTTTTGAGTTTCGTGAAGAGTATAATCATAAATAATTAACACTGTTGTATCCTTTCTTCACACTTTATTTTCTAATGGTTAGATATATATTTCAAGTGCTAAGCACTCATTTTCAATAACAAATGAGTTTCTTATTTCCAAATCCCCCTAAATCCACTTTAGATAGTTTCAAGTAATTTAATAGTTTTATACTTACTTAATGAATGATAAATAATTTAAATTGTAAACGATATCGTAGTCATTTGATTAAAGTAAATGTTTTCGAAATGATTTACACTATACAAGAAAAATGTCATTATTTTTATAAAATCACATTACTTTTTCTTAATTATTTTATCTGTTAATTTTCTGACATTCGTTGATTTTTAAAAGAGTTCAATTTGAAGCTTCAAACGAGTGTTTTTCACTCCCAGACTAAGCATGAAGTAAAATTTCGTGTTTAGAAAAGCCGCGTGAAAATTTGTCGACCCGAGGCAAATTTTCTATATAAAACACAGATTTTAAGTGAAGTTCGAATATACATAAATTTGACAATATAATAGTGTTTTATACGCTTGGCGCATGAAGTAAAATTTCGAGTTTAGAAAAGCCGAGAAAATTTGTCTCGGGTCGCTGCGCGACCCTCGACAAATTTTCACGGGGCTTTTCTAAACTCGAAATTTTACTTCATGCTTAGTCTGGGAGTGGAAAACAATTGTTAAAAGCTTTAAATTGAACTTATAAAAAAACAGGGAACATCTGCAATTGTATCAATTCCATGGTATGTCATTATTTTTATAAAATCCCATTACTTTTTCTTAATTATTTTAACTTAGAGAAAAGTAAAATTTAGAATTTTTCCCTCTACAAAAAATCGTTTGTATTTAGAATGATAAATAAGGGAGCCTAATGAGGAAAATCTTACTTTTATACTTTTTCTAGAAATATCAAAAAAACAATTGGATTTAGCTGCTTTTGGAAATAAATTTGGATTTAGGGGTTTTTGATATTATTTATTTCACTATAATTTATTATCTTTTATCAAAAGATGTGTAATTGTTTTACCTTTAAATCAATTGAAGTAAACTATATTTTTTCTTTTTGCGTCGAAATCTTTTTTTTTTTTTTTTTGGGTTTGGCTTTTGCCTGGCCTTAGTTATATAACTATTAGCCAACATCAATGTTTATTTTAACTATCTTTTCAGTTTGTAACTAATACTAGTATATAAATTTAACAGATATTTGGACGTCACAACACATTCGCACCACACCCAGGGTCACGACGAGAAATTATTTTTAAATAAAATCTCACCGTGCACGGGAATCGAACCCGTATTGTGGCTCGCCGAGCGATACAGCCCGGAGACGTTACCGCTCGGCCACCACCTGCCCAAATCTTTATTATTATTCATCAAATGCTATGGATTTTTTGCTTTATCAAAAGCTGTGTATATTTTTACCTCTAAAATGAATCAAGTAGGCAAAAAATGTGTATTTTTTATTGTTTCGACAAAAGTTGTGCTTTTTAAAAAGCTGTGTATATTTTTACCTCTACGATGAATTTGTGGAGAAAGATTAAATCAATGTAATTTTTATAAATATATCTCAATCTGCTACACGAGGAATCAAATCCAACTCTAAACTAATTGAATGTTGATGATAATTCAGAAGTGATTTTGTTTTAGTATTCCAACTAATCATATCTAGTTTAACTATTCCGTTCTTTTAGGAAATTCGCTTATCTCCTTTTATTTTTACACAAATACAAAACTCTTCGACAGGATATGCATTAATCATGGCACCAATTTAGATATTCACGCAATGATTTCTGATTAACATATCCCGGACATGGTACGTGATGTGAAAATTGTGCATTCGATAAGAATGAAACATTACGGATTCCAACAAGCGCGCTCGAGAAAATTTCAGAAGTGATTCACTTCTGAATATTTTATTTTGCACATCGCAATAAAAATTGTCGATTTTTTTTTATTATTTATAAAATATTATTAATATTCATTACCTGTCATTTTTTCGCTTTATTATACCCACTTAACAACCAGATTTAAGTACTGTTTCATCAACATTAAAACAACGTTTAATGTTGTTACAATTTTGATAAAACGTTATTTGTTTGTTTTGTGCTCAGTGGGAAATTTCCTGTTTGTTCATTTAGTTTGATGAAAGAATAATTTGACCTGATGTTACATGTTACAACAGTAAATCTGTTGTGTAACTCAAATATTCATTGATTAATTCAATATATGAGTCGTCTATTTACAGAAACCCCTAAATCCATTGTTTTAAAATGGATTCAAGGGTTTTTGGCAGGGTTGTTAAAAAACGTATTTTTTCATTTTAACTAAAACAAGCAGTTTTTTTTTTTACAAAACTTGTTTTTTCACTGAAACGGCGTTTGGAACATTACCAATTAAAATATGTTTAAAACGTGTTGAAAACATGTTTAAAACAGAACATACAGGGCATTTTTCTTTTGAGTATACATATCCCGATAATTAGATCGGTTTTTTTTTTAAATTTGCGTAAATTTGTTGTTTGAAAGCGGTTAATTTAAGGCTTTTACCGAGTGTTTTCCACTCCCAGACTAAGCATGAAGTAAAATTTCGAGTTTAGAAAAGCCTAAGAATTTGGATTGGCCGCGTAGCGAAGCGGAGCGGCCAATCCAAATTAGGCTTTTCTAAACTCGAAATTTTACTTCATGCGCCACGCTTAAAAACACTGATTTACAGTGAAGTTTTAAAAAAACACACATACAACAACGATTATAGGCAACCCAATATACGTTAGAGTTATTGGGTTGCCTATAGCCACTGTTTTAAACAATTTATGCAGCGCAGAATTTGACTCACGTTTTATTCACATCTACATATTAGATTTCTAAAGTAGTGTATTTTAAACTTTACGATATTTCAGTGTTTTATACGTGTGGCGCATGAAGTAAAATTTCGAGTTTAGAAAAGCCTAATTTGGATTGGCCGCTCCGCTTCGCTACGCGGCCAATCCAAATTTTCAGGCTTTTCTAAACTCGAAATTTTACTTCATGCTTAGTCTGGGAGTGGAAAACCCTCGTTTAAAGATTTAAATTGAAATCTTTTAAAAAACAACGAATGTCGTACCTGAAAGAAAAAACTCCTGTATTTAAAAATCACATTTATGCACACTCAGTTGTGATATTTTATTGTAATAAAATTTTATGTTTAATAATGTAATTAGAAATATCTTCAACAATTTAGCTAAAATTTAAAAACGCAAACAAAAAATCTTAATGAAGTAGTATAAAATATAATTTAGCAAATTTAAGATGATAAATAAAAAAATTAAACAAATTTAACCTATAAAACATGTTTTAAAAAAATTAAAGATTCAAAACATGTATAAAACAAAACCGTTTAAAACACGACGGCTGTTTTTAAACATGTCTAAAACACTGTTTTAAATCAAAGTGTTTTAAACACAACAACCCTGGTGTTTTGGAAATAAGCAACTCATATATCGATGTATTCGCTCAAAAAGTAGTTGTTTCAATGAAGTTCCCTGTACGTTAAAAATTGTATTTTATTATAGAAACAAATTATCAAATTTTTCCAATTCTTTTTTTGTGCAACTCTAAACAAAACGAAAATTCTGGACAATTTGAATACTGCTGGAAATCCTGTCACTGCCTAAGAGTTTTATTAAAAAAAGGACAAATCCTATCATTCCCATACAGTTTCGATAAAAAAGGATAAATTCATTAAAATGTAATTATAGACTATTACAAATTCTCTCATATTTTTACTTTCCCCCGTATGTAATACAAAGGGAAAGTATTGTTTTCGTGAAAATTTTCGAATCAAAAATTTTTGCGGAAATATCCGTTTTGAGGTCCCCTAAGTCGAATAAGACCATTTTTGAAAAATGTCTGTCTGTCTGTCTGTCTGTCTGTCTGTCTGTGTGCGCTGTACTGCAAAAACCGCTAAAGATATCGAGATGAAACTTGAAACTTAAGCTTTTTGTTACAATCGAAAGAACTGAAAAGCTTTTGGTGAAAATCAGAAAACCGGAAGTGGTACTTTACTCTTAGCGTTTTTCAGTTTTTTCTGATTTTTTCAATAAATGTTCATCAAACAAAAAATTCTTTCAAATAAAAGTTGTAGATAATAACAAAATGAAGATGTATTGTTTGCTTACTTTTTGTCATAGCACTCTTAGTTTTTGAGATATTTAATAAATAGGGTTTTTTTATCTAGTCATTGATTTGTGTCGGTGTGTGTGTTGATACAATTGGAAAATGTTTCAAATAAAAGTTGTAGGTAATAAAATATTAAATTTTTTGTATCTTCACTTTTTGTCATAGCACTCTTAGTTTTTGAGATATTCAATAAATAGTGTTTTTTATCTAGTCATTGGTTTGTGTCAGTATGTGTTGATCCAATTGAAAAATGTTTCAAATAAAAGTTGTAGTTATCAAAAAGTTGAAGACATTTTGAAAATAATAATGCTACAAATATTTTAAAAGTGATTTAATACGCAATTTACGGGGGAAAGTACTATGATGGACACATCACCATTTTTTTTATTATTATTAATAATTTATTGTTTAATTAGTAAGCAATGAACATTGAATGACTAATTTTAAGGTATTTCAAAGTCTAGAGACTTTATGTTTTATTTATCGCCTGAAATAAATAAAATATTTCATTAGTCAAACGGAAATTTATTGAATCAGGCGAGTGCGCGTAAAAGTTCGAGCGCTTTCCGAGAGATGGCGCCACGTATACCGAAATCGGGGGATAATCGCAAAAATGTTATGTAATTCCGCTTATGTTGTGTAATCGTTATGTTAATTTCGAACAGAATTAATGCATAATTAATGCATGGTCTATATATCGCAATAGGCATTGATTAGATAATTAAATTTTAAATAGAATATTCCAAGCGAAATATTTAAATTGATTAATTAGGTATTTAAAATATAATAAACTTGAAAAATAATAATATTTTTTAAAGAATATTGTTTTTTGATTAATTAAGGATTAAATATAATGAGCTGTGCACAATAATAATAATTTTAAAAGAATATTGTTTTTTTAACTGTTTTAACTTGGGTTAAAAAAGTTATATTCTTTAAAAAATGTTGTTATTTTGAACAGTTTATTATATTTAGCACATAATTAATCAAAAAACAATATTCTTTAAAAAATATTATTATTTTTCACAGTTTATTATATCTTTTGTTCCTAATTAATTAATTTAAGGTCTCGACTGACTTTTAGTACTTTAGAAAGTAATATGTTACAATACTCTTTGAAATACTAAAAGTCAGTCGTGACTGAATGCTAAAAACCTAAGTCAAAAGTGTAAAAAATAATCAGAAATGTAAGATATCTCTTCATATAAAAAATATCAAATAATAATGGGCAAATATGATTTATTGTGGATGATTTATTTTGGAATTGTGAAAGTATGATTTAAATTAAATGACTTCGTTTGCTTTAGGTATTCGATAGACTTTATATTGGATCACTAAGACGCAAATAGCCACTACTAGTTCAGTCTTAACTATCCAATATATTGTTTTTGGGCTTGGCTTTTGCCTGGTTTTAGTGATTATATCCAATGAATATCGAATACATGATACAAACCAAGTATTTTATTTTAATAAAAAATAATGTCCAAGTTGAGTTAGATTTCATGTTATAGCAGATATTTATATTTAAAAGTGTGAATATATATAATTTATAACAGTTAATTTGTAAATATGTCGATGTATATATGTTTTTTAACCCTTTCGGTCCTGACGGTGGCATTTGCCACTATTAAAATTTGGTAAACATAATGGGAATTTTTCTTTTAAATATACATAAATGTATGTAGGAGCTGTAACTTTTACGATTATCGTTTATTTTTTAAAATACTTTAATTTAAAGTCTTAAACGAGTTTTTTCCACTCCCAGATTAAGCATGAAGTAAAATTTCGAGTTTAGAAAAGCCAGAAAATTTGGTTTGTTGTTCTGGCTTTTCTCAACTCGAAATTTTACTTGATGCGCCACGCGTATAAAACAATGATTTTATATGAAGTTCAAAATATTTTACTAAAGCAGTATGCTAAAAAAGTGTATTCTGAACATCACATTACATCAGTGTTTAGTACGCGTGGCGCATGAAGTAAAATTTCGAGTTTAGAAAAGCCTGAAAATTTGGTTTGGTCGCTCCGCGCTTCGCGCTACGCGACCAAACCAAATTTTCAGGCTTTTCTAAACTCGAAATTTTACTTCATGCTTAGTCTGGGAGTGGAAAACACTCGTTTGAAAGTTTAATTTGAAATATTTGTAAAAAGAACGAATATATGAAGATTTACAGCGTATACAGTATATTGAGAAAAAGTTTTTTATTTTTTACGTGGTGAAACATATTTAACTATGATTTGAAAAAGAAAACACTTGGTTAAATTTTACTAATATTTTGTATATCTTGTCTATCTTGAAGAAGTTTTTTATCTTTTACACGGTAAAACATATATAACTATGATTTGAAAAAAAGAACGCTTGGTTAAATTTTACTAATATTGTGTTTTTTTATTCCAACTAGTTTGGACTGAGTCATTCTAAAAGAGTACCACTTAAGAATGACTTAAAGTCGAAACTAGTTGGAATAAAAAAACAAAATATTAGTGAAATTTAACCAAGTGTTTTTTTTTTCCAGATATGTACACTTAAAAGAAAAACTCTCTGTATATCTGAGATACTAATAATTAATATGTAGTGCACAATACATTTTGTTGGGCACCAGAAAATCTCCTGGGCTAAAAGGGTTAATCAGTCTTCCTGTAAAATTAATTCTGTTTGTTAATGTTTGTAAAGCAATAGAGATAAAGGGTGATTACGATATGTCATTAACGATTATTGGTATAAATTTAAAAATAATTCCTAGTTTCCATTCAATTGTATGGGGATTTAAATGAATAAAAGGCTATGTTATTGTGCTACTATCGAAAATTGATCAATTATTGTTAACTGCTAAAATGTCTTCTCATAAACATACAGTTCGTGTAAAAAATTGTGCATACGCGGGCTGAAAATCCTTCAATTTCAATTCGACTCTTGCAAAAAGTTGCCAAACATCACAAAGAACCGTGCAAAGGTGTATTGAAAGTTTAAAGAAAATTGGAATTATAAACAGGATACAACGAAATGAAAAACCAACCCGAATTCTTGAAAATATACATATCTGAATGTTTACAGAAAAGACTGTTAGATTTCATAAAAAAGCACAGCATATCCATCTTGTTTTGGCTAGATTTGGCAACTTGCCGTTATTCAAATAAATCTATAAAATAAATGGAACAACAACAATACCATCAATTTGGTACCCAAAGCTGCGAATCCTCCAATCTACTGAGTTGATTTTTTGTATTAAATTTTTAAATATCGTTACTTTCAGTAGTTTAATACTCTTCTTTAGGCACTGTTTAAATAATCGCTAAAAACATTAACTTAAAATAACGCGGGCCAAAAGTATCTATGATATTTTTAATTATTTGTTCTATTCGAGGCGCATCGAGCTCAGTAATAAGTGGATTTTATGTATCAAATTTTTAAATATCTTTGCTTTCAGTAGTTTAACAGTCTTTTTTAGACATTGTTTAAACAATTGCTAAAGACATTATTTCAAAATAACGCGGGCCAAACGTATCTATGGTTTTACTTATGACTTATGGTTTTACTTATGACTTATGATACTTACTTATGATATTTTTAATTATTTGTTCCATTCGAGGAGCATCGAGCCCAGCAATAAGAAGATTATTTCTATCAAATTTTTAAATATCTTTGCTTTCAGTAGTTTAATACTCTTCTTTAGACCTTATTTAAACAATTGCTAAAGACATTATTTCAAAATAACGCAGGCCAAAGGTATTTATGGTTATTTTAATTATTTGTTCTATCCGAGGCGCATCGAGCCCAGCAATAAGTTGATTTTTTGTATTAAATTTTTAAATATCTTTACTTTCAGTAGTTAAACACTCTTCTTTAGACATTGTTTAAATAATCGTTAAAAAAATTAACTGAAAATAACGCGGGCCAAAGGTACTTACGATATTTTTAATTATTTATTCCATTCGAGGCGCATCGAGCTCAACAATAAGTGGATTTTTTGTATCAAATTTTTAAATATCTTTGCTTTCAATAGTTTAATAATCTTCTTTAGACATTGTTTAAACAATTGCTAAAGACATTATTTCAAAATAACGCAGGCCAAAGGTATTTATGGTTATTTTAATTATTTGTTCTATCCGAGGCGCATCGAGCCCAGCAATAAGTTGATTTTTTGTATTAAATTTTTAAATATCTTTACTTTCAGTAGTTAAACACTCTTCTTTAGACATTGTTTAAATAATCGTTAAAAAAATTAACTCAAAATAACGCGGGCCAAAGGTACTTACGATATTTTTAATTATTTATTCCATTCGAGGCGCATCGAGCTCAACAATAAGTGGATTTTTTGTATCAAATTTTTAAATATCTTTGCTTTCAATAGTTTAATAATCTTCTTTAGACATTGTTTAAACAATTGCTAAAGACATTATTTCAAAATAACGCAGGCCAAAGGTATTTATGGTTTTTTAAATTATTTGTTTTATCTTTACTTTAAGTAGTTTAATACTCTTCTTTAGACATTGCTTTAATAATCCCTAAAAACATTAACTCAAAACGTGGGCCAAAGGTAGGTATGTGTACTTAAAAATGGTTGTAATAGAAAATCTTTTTTATATGAAAAGCAACAATCACAATGGACAAATGTTGCTTTGTAGGGTTTATTTAACTCATATTATATTTAAGAGGTTGCAAAATTAAAAAATGTCTCCTTATTTGTAACTAAAATTAATAATTAATTTCTAGCTGACCACGGTGGAGGCGCCGGGTTATTGCTGGAAATATTGCTAGCTTCGCAGACACGTTTTGTTCGATATTGTAAAAATATGCAACAAAACAAATGTTTTACTTTATCCAATTTGTAAATATGCATCCATCCATCCAAGAAAGTAGCACAATATGTATATAGTACAAAATAAATCTCTATTCGCAAATGGATAATTATAATAATTATAACGGCATTTGTTTGTTTATAAACAACGAAAATTATTCCATCGGCATGATTGAAAGGCATACTGAATACATAATGTGCAGAAGTTAAACAACACTATTCACATAACGGTAACGTTTGTTTAATGAAATGATTTGTAATAATGATAGTAAAGCGCTTAATTGCTGATAAATAACCGCAATAGAATTTAACATAAAGAAATATTAACATTGCCAATAGATGGCTTAGAACCAAATTTTAAGGCTTTTCTAAACTCGAAATTTTACTTCATGCACCACGCGTATAAAACACTGATTTAAAATAAAGTTCAAAATATACTGCTTAGGTTTGAAAAAATTGATTGATAAGGCTGATAAATGTTTAAAGTTCATCTTCACTTTTATATATATAAAAGTGCTTAGGTTTATCTCTTTTTAATTAATTTTACAAATGTTTTTATATTCCCACTGAGCAAATCCATTTAAGTAATGTTTCTCTAACATTAAAACAACGTTTAATGTTGCTACAATGTTGATATAACGTTATTTGTTTGTTTTTTTGCTCAGTGGGTTATATGTAATTTTAAATCGTCCTTAAGGTTTACAAAAATAGTTGGTAATTTAAATGAAAATCGATTTATGTCGGGTTTTACTATCGGCTGTTAAACCGACAAATAGTAACTATAATTACTTAAGTTATAAAACTAATACTACAATGAGATGAAATTAGCGGTTTTTATTTACCCAGTGCGTTACTGGTAGGTATTTAAAAACCCAATGTGGATTTAGGGCTTTTTAAAACCAACATCGATCTTACACACGTTTTAACAGCAGGATTAAGTTTGATTAGATGGCTAATTTCGGGCTGAAATATGCCTCTAATTATATACTAAAAGATGGCGACACTAGTTCAATTTTTGTAAAAATGGATTTAGGGGTTTTTGGAAACTGATTCTCCTAGTTATTTACCGAATAAAATCTAGTAATATTGAAATACATTCAAACAATCAATAAATTTGTATTAACATTGATGACATGGAAAATGTCTATTTTAATAGACAAATTAATTAATTCTTTGAATAAGATTTACCTTAAGTTGGCATAATCGGACATTAATAGAACTATTATAAAACTTATTAAATATATAGGTTTTAAATTTAAATTTACTTGGTTTGTTTTACTAATAAATTTATTATTCGACTAGTTTCGGCTTGATGCCATTTTCAAGAATCATTCATCATTCTTGAAAATTGGATCAACCTGAAACTAGTCGAAAAATAAATTTATTAGTAAAACAAACAAGTGAATTTAATATCTTGTGGTGGAGGCGGTTACTTTGTAAAACATTGTAAATATTTAAATAATTAACACTGATTACTTTTTTGTATTAACATTTTATTTTAAACTGTGACTAGTTTCGGCTCAACAGCGAGCCATTATCAAACTAACTCTAACTCTGAATTTAAATTAAAAACCTATATATTGGTAGACATATTTTACCAAGTGATCAATGAGGAACAAGTTAACGAAATATATTTAGTTAAATCTTAATTAAAACCGTATGCTATTGGCAAGAATGCAGTTTTTATTAAAAAAATAATTGTAAATATGAATTAAAATCGATTTAATTGAACAATTAAAATGTTTTATTCAGTAATACTCAATCACACCGTTTATTTATGAATTACCAATGCCAATTATGCGAGCGCATTGTTGTTTTAATATGAATAATTGTTGTTATTTCAAATATATCAAAACATATGGCATGCGCAACTTTCCGCGTGCCGATAGATGGGGCAACGCGGGCCATTTTCAGCAAGGAATTTCCGTTATGCAATTGAAATAGCGAAATCGGTATTTGTTGATGTTTATTAATTTCCGATAATAACAAATATTTGATGATATCTATCGAATATTCTGCAACAATGTTTATATTTATTAAATTATGATATTGTAAAACCTTAATTTCGGTTAATATTAAAAAAACAATACTTTACGCATTAACGAAGGAAAATAACAGAAAAATTTTATGAAATGCCTGCTAACTAAAAAAAAAAAAAAAAAATAAAAAAATTAAACAACGTTTTATCAGAATAACATAGACATGAAACGTTATTGTAAAAAAACAAATACAATTACATCAAAATAAAGAAAGCACTAATAACCTTTCTTTACAAAAGTGTGAAGAAAGGTTGTTAGTGCTTTAATTATCAATTAAATCTTTACGTAACTCACAAAATCAATTTAACGTATGATGTATTTGTTATTCTAATGAAATGTTGCTGATTTAATTTGAAATAACTATAGTAAAAATTCTTATTTAGGTGGTATTTATTTTTGATTAAATACCTTCTAATAACAAATATTTGCTGATATCTATCGAATATTCTGCAACAATGTTTATATTTATTAAATTATGATATTGTAAAACCTTAATTTAGATTAATATTAAAAAATCAATAATTTACGCATTTACGAAGGAATATAAAAGTAACATTTTATGAAATGCCTGCTAAGTTTAAAAATAAAAAAAATAAGCAACAATTCATCAGAATAACAAGCACATGAAACGTTTTTGTAGTAAAATACAATTACAATAACGTTTGATGTAATTGATAAATAAAGCACTAATAACCTTTGTTCACAAAAGTGTGAAGAAAGGTTATTAGTGCTTTATTTATCACTTAAATTTGATCTTCACGTAACTCACGCAATTAATTTAACGTTTGATGTATTTGTTATTCTGATGAAACGTTACTTATTTGATTTTCTTTTTTTCTTTTCTTTATTACGGGAGACCATTAAAATACAACAATATATACACAATAATCACAAAACAATACAAAAACAAACAAAAAAATGTACAAATGACTACAGTCAGAGACAGAAGTTACATCTAATAAAAGAGGACCAAATAAATAATTATATAAAGGACCCTAAGAGGAGTTAATCGATCTTAAAGAAAGTCTTTTAAAACGGTTCAACGAGACACCAAAAAAATCTATTGACTCGACATAAGAATTATTTTGAAATAACTTTCGTAAAAAATCTCATTTAGGGGGTATTTACTTTTTATTAAATACCTTCTAAGTTAAAAAAGAAAATAAGTAACGTTTTATCAGAATAACAAACACATGAAAAAAAAAATACAATTACAATATCGTTTGATGTACAGGGAATTTTTCTTTCAAGTTGAAATATATAATGTATTTCAATCCGTATGTATTTAAAGGTATTTGTTTTTTTTTTGAGTTGAGAACTTTGCTTTCCACTCCCAGACTAAGCATGAAGTAAAATTTCGAGTTTAGAAAAGCCTGAGCGATTGGATTATTTTTATTCATATGCATATGAACAAAAAAAAAACCTGCATATCCTTTACTTAACTGTGTGAAAAATATTATTACATATTTTTTGTTTCTTTTATGTTCAGTTTGAAGCTTTAAACGAGTGTTTTCCACTCCCAGACTAAGCATGAAGTAAAATTTCGAGTTTAGAAAAGCCTGAAAATTTGGTTTGGTCGAGTAGCGCGTAGCGCTACGAGACCAAACCAAATTTTCAGGCTTTTCTAAACTCGAAATTTTACTTCATGCACCACCCGTATAAAACATTGAAATACTGTGAACTTATAAATATACTGCTAGATTAGTATTTAAAAAAAACATCTACAGCAGGATTAAAAATATACTGCTGGACAAGAATATTCTGAATTTTACAATATTTCAATGTTTTATATGCGAGGCGCATGAAGTAAAATTTCGAGTTTAGAAAAGCCTGAAAATTTGGTTTGGTCTCGTAGCGCATAGCGCTACGCGCTACTCGACCAAACCAAATTTTCAGGCTTTTCCAAACTCGAAATTTTACTTCATGCTTAGTCTGGGAGTGGAAAACACTCGTTTTAAGCTTCAAATTGAACTTAAAAAAAATGTATGCATATGAATAAAAAAAAACCCTGCCTATCCTTTACTTAACTGTGTGTAAAATATTATTACATATTTTTAGTTTTTTTTTATGTTCAGTTTGAAGCTTTAAACGAGTGTTTTCCACTCCCAGACTAAGCATGAAGTAAAATTTCGAGTTTAGAAAAGCCTGAAAATTTGGTTTGGTCGAGTAGCGCGTAGCGCTACGAGACCAAACCAAATTTTCAGGCTTTTCTAAACTCGAAATTTTACTTCATGCGCCACCCGTATAAAACATTGAAATACTGTGAACTTACAAATATACTGCTAGATTAGTATTTAAAAAAAAACATCTACAGCAGGTTTAAAAATATACTGCTAGACCAGAATATTCTGAATTTTACAATATTTCAATGTTTTATACGCGAGGCGCATGAAGTAAAATTTCGAGTTTAGAAAAGCCTGAAAATTTGGTTTGGTCTCGTAGCGCTACGCGCTACTCGACCAAACTAAATTTTCAGGCTTTTCCAGAATATTCTGAATTTTACAATATTTCAATGTTTTATACGCGAGGCGCATGAAGTAAAATTTCGAGTTTAGAAAAGCCTGAAAATTTGGTTTGGTCTCGTAGCGCTACGCGCTACTCGACCAAACTAAATTTTCAGGCTTTTCTAAACTCGAAATTTTACTTCATGCTTAGTCTGGGAGTGGAAAACACTCGTTTAAAGCTAAAAAATGTATGTATATGAATAAAAAAAAACCCTGCCTATCCTTTACTTAACTGTGTGTAAAATATTATTACATATTTTTTGTTTAAGCTTCAAACGAGTGTCTTCCACTCCCAAACTAAGCATGAAGCAAAATTTCGAGTTTAGAAAAGCCTGAGCGTTTGGATTTGGACGCGAAGCGTCCAAATCCAAACTCAGGCTTTTTTAAACTCGAAATTTTACTTCATGCGCCACGCGTACAAAACACTGATTCAATATAAAGCTTAGCGGTGTGTTTAAAACTTCGTAATATGTCGGTGTTTTGTATCGGTGGCGCATGAAGTAAAATTTCGAGTTTAGAAAAGCCTGAAAATTTGGTTTGGCCGCTCCGCGCTTCGCGCTACGCGACCAAACCAAATTTGCAGGCTTTTCTAAACTCGAAATTTTACTTCATGCTTAGTCTGGGAGTGGAAAACACTCGGTCTACACTTAAAATTGAACTCATTGAAAGAACAACGAATGCCACAAAATGCACGAATCGAGATATGTATACTTGAAAGAAAAATTCCCTGTATTTGTAATTCTGATTAAATGTTGCTAATTTAGTTTTGAAATAAATATAGTAAAAGTTGATCTCATTCAGGAGGTATTTCCATTTTATGAAAATGCCATCTAAATATAAAAAATGAAGTAACGTTTTATCAGAATAATAAACACACGAAGAACAAATTATTGTAGAAAAAAAATACAATTACATTAACGTTTAAGAGGAAGTCGACCTAGATAGCGACTGACTTCCTCTTAAACGTTATTGTAATTGTATAAAATTTAGCATATTGTCATCTTAACTACATCCTTATTAAGGAATGAAATATTTTGAAAAAAATAGCTATACTTTAACGAAAACACAATCTATATGCCTGTCTCAATAAAACATTTCCTACTTTTACCGTTATTTCATAAAAAAATATCAAACATTAGCAAACTAGCGTAATCGCGTCTTAAATTTTATTTTTATCTGCAATATCTATAAACAAATTTTGGAAACTAAATCAGTCACATTGTAGAAAATTCCTTTGGGAAAATGTGTAATTTTTTCCATTAATTTCTATCGTATATATAATAAATTCACTGGGATATCGCGCGACATTGAATTTTTAAAAAAATTGGAAAATTTTATGCGCGACATCCTAGAGAGTTTATTTTAGTAAATAAATAAATTAAAAAAATTCACATACCTTTACAAAAAAATCTTTTACAATGTGATTGATTTAGTTTAAAGTAATTTTTTATAGATATTGCAAAAAATAATGTAATGTAAATAATTTAATTCTATTCACTATTTGAAATGGAATACCGGATAGTAAAGGACTTAACAATCTTTATGACAAAAATTGAGTGTTTTGCTAATACTTTATTTTTATTTTATTCATGCTAGTTGGTTAAAGTTTTAATAGTTGTTTCATTGGATATTTATTGTTTTAGTAGTTTTACTTCTTGAGAATGACGATAAGTCGAAACTAGTTGGAGAAAATTAAAAATAGGAGTGAAACAAGTGATTAATTAGAACCAAATTGACCATATTAGTACTATTATTAATTAAGACTTATTGTTTGCAGTTTTATTTAATTATCAATATTGTAAACAATATTTCTGGTTTCACAAACAGAATTCTGCTCGTTCGTGGACGAAACAGTGACCTGTATATGCACTTTGTGCATTCGTGTCACTGACGATGCCACTATGAAGCATTAGATGGCGTTAGCTATCGATATCCATTAATTGTAAACATGTTTCATCAAGTGGTTACTGAAAACACCAAATTGAAGATATTAGTAGTTTTATTAATTAAGACTTATTGTTTGCAGTTTATACGAACATTATCGTAATTTTTATATTTTATTGTATTTCTCATTTGCAATCAAAACAAGTGCATATGATACACACAGCAAACAATGTTGAAGATTGTGAGCATAATTTCTGAGGCTATCAATTTTCCTTTATTAATATTTAAGCGGTTTTTCGTAAACAAAATTAACATCAATACATGATAATAGAATATTTTAAGAAGATAAGATTTAGTACGGATTTCGATTTAATTTATTATCAATGGGATTATCATCTGCAAATATTGTGTTTTTAAGATAAATATGTTCGTATTTGTGTAGGCTAAAATATTGGATATGAATAAACACACTTAAAATGTTGAAGAAAACTTTGCACCCTTGTAAGAATCAGAAAATATCAGAAAATAATAAATAAACAATATTTTTACAGAATGCAAAACCAGCCATACACCCACTTTTTTGTTTCCTAGGTTTTGGTATCCCTAGATACAACTCGTCTTGGGTTACTATTTTAAAAATAAATTGACCTTCGAAACCCATCTTAATCCTTTTAAAATTAAGTTTGAAAAATCATGTCGAAAAAATCCCTGCTGCATTTCTGTTGCAAAAGCTGACATATTCGTATTTATGTAAACTAAAATATTGAATATGAATAAACACATTTGAAACGTTCTAAGAATCACAAAATATCAGAAAATAATGAACAAACAATATTCTCACAGAATTTTTCTATTTATAATTGAGTGACCCAGATGCAAAACCAACCATACACCCACTTTTTTGATTTTTATAATAATAATAATAATAATTTATTTTCATGTTGATACATAAGGTTTACATACGTCAGTGAATGGAACATAAATGCGGCTATTTCAAACTAACCGCTTGATAAGTAAAATTTAAATTAATAACTAGTAAAATAAATCAATATGTATATCATGCATTAGATAAATATAAGACATATAAAACCTAACATGAACTAACAGAAAATATATACGCAGTACACTTTGAGGAACACATTAAAATTCAGTTAATATTAAAAACATTAAAACACTATAAATCGTAAGATTGTAATGACCATAAATAACTGTTTTACCGATTAAAATCATGATTACAATATTCTTGCCAGTTATAGAAGGCGCCGTTTAATAATACATTTTTAACACATATTTTAAATTTATTTAGAGGGAGTTTGGAAATATGATCTGGCAACACATTAAAAAACTTGATGGAATAATAATTTGGCCCAAATCTAGAACGTTGAAGTCTTAAGGGATTGGGGCATAACTTGTCCCTAATTCTCGTGTTATGTCCATGATGTAACCTGTGGCAGGGATATTTTGCAATATGCTTTTTTACATACAATAGACAATAGAATTTTAGGTTTTGGTATCCCTAGATTCAACTCGTCTTAGGTTACAATTTTTAAAATAAATTAACCTTTGAAACTCATCTTAAACCTTTTAAATTGTAATTTGAAAAATCATGTTGAAAAAATCGTTGCTGCATTTCTCAGTTGCAAAAGCTGACATATTTTTTTAATTGCAAAACCTTCCAACATTTTACTTAGTTATACATACAGTTTTCTTGTCCCTGTTCGATACAATGCTCATTCAACACTATTTTAATTATTTCAAAAGACGCTTCAAAATCAGTTTTAGACATTTTGCTAAAAGAGTGTAGCCATGTATGGCTGGTTTTGCATCTGTGCGACTCAATTATACAGAAACATTGAATTTGTCAATAGTTTGCAGAATATTTACAAAATATAAAAACGAATTGAAATTAGTATCGACTTTCTGAATATAATTATAAATAGGCTTATTTACACTTGTAAATAAAACACTTTTTACTTTAACACAATAAAACACTTTTAACTTTGTTTGTATAACACAATTTATTTTTATGTGACTGCAGTTTCGGCAAATTCAGCTTGCCATTATCAAACATGAAGTTTTTACTTTGTTTAACCACTGAATCTTACATTTAATTGTGTGACTAGTTTCGACTATCTAGTAGTCATTCTCAAACTAAACTTTACTTTGAGAATGACTACTAGATAGTCGAAACTAGTCACACAATTAAATGTAAGATTCAGTGGTCAAACAAAATAAAAAGTGTTTTATTTACAAGTGTATTTAAGATGTACAACAAAGTGAACGCCTACAACACCAAACAGTCAATAGGTTTATTGTTTATGAATTAATTATTCTGTTGTAAAATGATTTTATTTCGTTAATAGAGGAATTTAAATTAACATTAGCATTGGAGATTGTAAATTTACTGACTATTTTCAATAAAATCGCTAAATTTGTTAACCAAAGCCGGTTTACCGCCAATTTATTGATTAATCAAAATATCGTTTATTAAGGGGTAAAAGTCATTACATACATGGAAAATCAATAACATTTAATGGATTATTTTTAACGAGAGTTTCCACTACTTGATTAAGCATGAAGTAACATTTCGAGTTTAGAAAAGCCTGAAAATTTGGATTTGCCGGGCGCTGAGCGAAGGTAGGCGCCAGGCAAATCTAAATTTTTAGGCTTTTTTAAACTGGAAATTGTACTTCATGCGCCAGGCGTATAAAACGATGATTTAATGTGGTGTTTAAAATTAAAAACACATAAGTGCATAATTTTTAATTAGAAGACGAAATCTGATATTTAGTTTGTTATCAACGATTTTCAGTGTTAATAATAAATAATTAGGTTTTAAACTTTGTTTATTTGTTGGTTATTCAGAATGTTTAAAATTTTTTGTATTAAATAATTAATTAGGTTTTAAACTTTGTTAATTTGTTGGTTATTCAGAATGTTTACAATATGTTGTATTAGTAAGGCATATTATATTATTATTAACTAATATGACATAAATAACATTTTTTTTAAATAAAATCGCTAAATTTATTTACCGATAGTTTATTGATGAATCAAAATATCGCTGTAAAAGGGGTAAAAGTCATTACCTGCATACAAAATCAATAACATTTAATGGAATTTTTAACGAGGGTTTCCATTACTTAATTAAGCATGATGTAAAATTTCGAGTTTAGAACAGCCTGAAAATTTGAATTTGCCTGAGCGAAGCGCCCGGCATATTCAAATTTTGAGGCTTTTTGAATTCGAAATTTTACTTCATGCGCCAGGCGTATAAAACACTTATTTAATGTGATGTTTAAAATTAATAACACCAAAGTGCATCATTTTTAATTAGAACACGAAATCTGATATTTAATATTTTATCAACAATTTCAGTGTTGACAATAAATAATTACTTACATTAAATATCACTATATTTATTATCTTTCAATGTCTATTGTAATATAGCCTCAATTGTTTTGCCACACTGTGGCTTCTTCAGGCGAAGAAATGGTCCCCATTTTCTTGCCTGAAGAAGCCACAATTGTAGCGAGATTACAGTAGACATTGAAAGACAATATAGTGATATTTAGTATAAGTGATTATGAACTTTTAACAATTATCAGCCTCATCGATCAAATAAACAAATAGGTTTTGAACTTTGTTAATTTGTTGGTTATTCGGAATGTTTACAATTTTTTGTATTAAATAATTAGGTTTTGAACTTTGGTAATTTATTGGTTATTTAGAATGTTTACAATTTTTTGTATAAGTAAGGCAGATTATATTATTATTAACTAATATGACATAAGAAAAAATAATTATGAAGAAAACCACAAACTTTAGGATCAGTTGCAAACGAGTTTTGAACTTGATTATTCCTCGAGCTATAATTCAAAATAACAATTACAAATGCTACTTTAAGGACAATATTAGAGCAAAATTGATATGCATCTCGTCTTTAACCCATTCACATACAAAGATGTATAAGAAACGTCAATTATTTTAATACGCAACGTCGATTTTGATGTGTCCGAGACGTCAGAAAGTCAAATAATCTAGGAACAAAGTGTTTGGAATAAAATCACTTGTGTTTTCAAAATAGCGAAAATCATTTACAATGTTATGATACAAGGGATAATTAACACATTTTTATGATACATTGACTTTTTCTTTAAGGTACACATATCCCGAGTTTTCGATGGAAATTTTCAGATGTTCGTTGCTTTTGTAACAGATTTAAATTTGAAGTTCCTAACGAGTGTTTCCAATCCCTAGCTAAGCATGAAGTAAAATTTCGAGTTTAGAAAAGCCTGAAAATTTGGTTTGGTCGCTCCGCTTCGCGGAGCGACCAAACCAAATTTTCAGGCTTTTCTAAACTCGAAATTTTACTTCATGCGCCACGCGTGTAAAACATTGATTTCAAGTGAAGTTCAAAATATACTGCTTAGATTTGATTTCATGTTAATTAATTTTACAAATGTTTTTTTATGGAATATGTAAAAGTATACTCAAAAGAAAAAAATCCCTGTATGAAAACAAATGTAATTTTAAATCATAAGTCAAGGGGTTAATGACAATGAAAAAATAGTTATATCCCTTACGTCACTTTTTAGTTTTATTGTGACGATCCTTTCTTCACTAATTTAGTGAAGAAAGGATATGAAACCGTTTATTACTATTTCACATAACTCAAAAAAACTGAATATAGTGTTTCATACTCTACATAATTCAATCAAACAATTAGTAGTCTTTAATGATTAATTGATGAAAATAAAGAAGAATCTAATAAAAGATAAATATAATAAAGAATCTAATAAATGATGAATAAAGTGAGTGATAAAAATAAGAAAGAATTAAACAATTTATGAAAATAATTATGAATAAAATAAGTGAAGGAAATTATGATAAAGAAGAAAAAACTAAAAACACCCACAGACAGGAAGCAAACACACAACACAAAAATTGATAATTTCGATTTAAATTGTAACATACCACACTACCCATAAAGTGCTAATCTCAACAAAATCCCTTTCAAGTGCACTAAATAACACAATAATTTATCCCGACAAACCCCCCTTAGATTAAGTTCACTATTTTTATTTAAATAATTTTTCCAATTCCACATCACTTAAACCACACTTCGAAAAAAATGCGTTTCGTGTCAAAAAAGGGTAAGCAAGTAAACTACTCAATTCAATAATACCGACTTTGACTGATAGTGTTTAAATCCAGAATGCGGTCCTGCTGGCACTTACATTGTATATGTTCATACATGTTTTCGTGTATATTCGCACTGTAATAATTTTCCTCGTAATTCCCGTTGAAAAACGCCATTTTTTTAAATTTTAACAACAAAACAAGCACGTATTTAAATTTTAATTCACATCACTGCTGTTGGTTAATTCTTTGCGCATCGCGGGAGCTTTTACGGTGATCCGCACCGAACGAGAGTCGGCGTTGAACTGATGCGTTCGCCATGAAGAGAGAGAGAGGGCCAGTGCGAGCGCTGAAGGGAATTTCGGCGGTGGTGGGGGTGAGTGAAAGGGATGGGGTTTTTAGGGGGGAGTTTTAGGGCTAAGATGTGTGTATTCTTGTTTGGGTCGCATCAATACGTTGATACCTTCAACCTTCGGCGTTTTGAGAGGGGGGCTTTATTTAAAATGACCATATGTTACGTGTTTCCTGGAGGAATTGGAAATACTGCTGGCGTACCTTCTTATACAAGCTTTCAGGCTCGGGGTAAATTCCAGCTTTGTTTGTTGTTTACTATTTGCCGAAGAAATAGTTGAGATGGATTGAATTTTTCCTTAAAAATTAATAAACATTTTCAGGAGAACGCAAACCTAGGATAAGGTAAGATTCACGAGAGGTGTCCCATGGTTTCCTTGATTCGTAGTGCTTTCTGCACTAATACATGTAATACAAAAATAGTTTGATGTCATTAGATTACGTTTGTGAAAAGAGACTGAAAACTTCATAATGTCTGCTATGGCTTTTAGATGGAACATGCGAAAACGTATGTTCTGGTATGCAGTGTGTACTGGTATGCAGCGTCTTCGTAAAACTAAATCTGCAAAAATCCAGCCACAAATCATTTTAATTAATGTGCAAAATCGTTTTAAATTTGAGTTTAAGTGGTATAATTCCAATTTTCACATCTACTAATTAGTTCAGGTATTTACAGAAATAAATAATGCATATATGTTGATTTTGTGTAAGCTCACACAAAAATGTTAGTTGAATTTTAAATTTGGAAAATAGTCATCGGATTAATCTGTTATTACAGGGAATTTTTCTTTTAAGTATACATAAAGTGAATTATATATTCGGTATACATATGCATACGCTCAAAGGGTTCAATTTGAAGCTTAAAACGAGTGTTATGCACTCCCAGACTAAGCATGAAGTAAAATTTCGAGTTTAGAAAAGCCTGACAATTTGGTTTGGTCGCGTAGCGCGAAGCGCGGAGCGGCCAAACCAAATTTTCAGGCTTTTCTAAACTCGAAATTTTACTTCATGCGCCACGCGTATTAAACACTGAAAGCACTGAAATATCGTGAACGAGTAAACTTCGCTTGAAATCAGTGTCTTGTACGCGTGGCGCATGAAGTAAAATTTCGAGTTTAGAAAAGCCTGAAAATTTGGTTTGGTCTCGTAGCGCTACGCGCTACTCGACCAAACCAAATTTTCAGGCTTTTCTAAACTCGAAATTTTACTTCATGCTCAGTCTGGGAGTGGAAAACACTCGTTTAAAGCTTCAAATTTACCTTAAATAAAAACTTATGTATATGAATAAAAAGACCTGCATATCCTGTACTTAACTGTGTGTAAAATATTATTACATATTTTTTGTTTAACC
This sequence comes from Philonthus cognatus, assembly GCA_932526585.2. NCBI lineage: Eukaryota > Metazoa > Arthropoda > Insecta > Coleoptera > Staphylinidae > Philonthus > Philonthus cognatus. The sequence goes on from OW052241.1 coordinate 32,973,112, forward strand.
TTCAAACGAGTGTCTTCCACTCCCAGACTAAGCATGAAGTAAAATTTCGAGTTTAGAAAAGCCTGAAAATTTGGTTTGGTCGCGTAGCGCGAAGCGACCAAACCAAATTTTCATGCTTTTCTAAACTCAAAATTTTACTTCATGCTTAAGTGGTATAATTCCAATTTTCACATCTACTAATTAGTTCAGGTATTTACAGAAATAAATAATGCATATATGTTGATTTTGTATAAGCTCACACAAAAATGTTAGTTGAATTGAATGCGCATTCAGATTTGGCAAATAGTCATCGGATTAATCTGTTATTACAGAGAATTTTTCTTTTAAGTATACATAAAGTGAATTATATATTAGGTATACATATGCATACCCTCAAAGGGTTCAATTTGAAGCTTAAAACGAGTGTTTTCCACTCCCAGACTAAGCATGAAGTAAAATTTCGAGTTTAGAAAAGCCTGACAATTTGGTTTGGTCGCGTAGCGCGAAGCGCGGAGCGGCCAAACCAAATTTTCAGGCTTTTCTAAACTCGAAATTTTACTTCATGCGCCACGCGTATTAAACACCGAAAGCACTGAAATATCGTGAACGAGTAAACTTCGCTTGAAATCAGTGTCTTGTACGCGTGGCGCATGAAGTAAAATTTCGAGTTTAGAAAAGCCTGAAAATTTGGTTTGGTCTCGTAGCGCTACGCGCTACTCGATCAAACCAAATTTTCAGGCTTTTCTAAACTCGAAATTTTACTTCATGCTCAGTCTGGGAGTGGAAAACATTCGTTTAAAGCTTCAAATTTAACTTAAAAAAAAACGTATGCATATGAATAAAAAAAAACCTGCATATCCTTTACTTAACTGTGTGTAAAATATTATTACATATTTTTTGTTTAATAAGTCAATTTGAAGTTTAAACGAGTGTTTTCCACTCTCAGACTAAGCATGAAGTAAAATTTCGAGTTTAGAAAAGCCTAAAAATTTGGTTTGGTTGCGTAGCGCGAAGCGCGGAGCGACCAAACCAAATTTTCAGGCTTTTCTAAACTCGAAATTTTACTTCATGCGCCACGCGTATTAAACACTGAAAGCAATGAAATATTGTGAACGAGTAAACTTCGCTTGAAATCAGTGTCTAATACGCGTGGCGCATGAAGTAAAATTTCGAGTTTAGAAAAGCCTGAAAATTTGGTTTGGTCGCTCCACGCTTCGCGCTACGCAACCAAACCAAATTTTCACGCTTTTCTAAACTCAAAATTTTACTTCATGCTTAGTCTGGGAGTGGAAAACACTCGTTTAAACTTCAAATTGACTTATTTTAAGAAAACAACGAGTATTTAAAAATCTACAACACGTAATTGGGATTAATATACTCAAATGAAGAAAGAAAAAAGACATGATGATTTAAGGTTGCGGTTTACTAGAGGGAGTCAGACTCTGGCCAGCATATTTTTAAAATATGTCAAAAACTGAGAAAAGTCCGTCTCTTGAATTACCTTTTTGTCAGCACAACATTTTCGGTATGAAAATGCACTTTTTTAGAATAATTTCCCTTTTTTAACACAATCATTCTTCACGTAAATTGACAATTCTAACGTAGCTTGTGATTATCAACATACACACACACTGTCAATCCGTGTTGAAAAATATCAAATTGTGCCAAAATAGGACAATTTATGTGAATAAAATGATCGCTTACATTTTTTTCTTCTTTTGACATAATTTGATATTTTCAACACAGAAAACAATTATCAGAGCATCAATTTTGGCCAACTATGGTATTTTAGGACAATTCCAGCTATTATAATACAAGTTAGGTTAGGTTAAATGACAAGTTATAGAGCCGGATTAGACACATCTTCAAGATACAATCTTTTAAAGCTTAACTAGTATTAAACCAGCAAACTTTAAGTTGGAAAAGTTATGATAGGTTAGGTTAGGTTTTAGTATCCTGGTATCTGGTATAGGGAGGAGTACGAGTTGCTGCACTGCACTTAGACCTCGTTGGGCCCATTGTACTGCCTCCCACGTTAGGTTAGGTTATATGACAAGTTAAATAAGATATGTTGGCTATAATCACTCCTTTCTCGGTATTTAGGCAACTACACACAAAATCACTTCTAGCGTTGTATTTTGACTGTTATGATATTTTGATATAAAGACGCGCAACACTTAGTTTGACTATTATAGCATTTTGAGTAAGCCCCGCAATCGACTGGTTTTTCTCAAAATTGTTCAACTTACTTAGTATTTTGATATTTTGACGTTATGTTACTTAGACCATTATGACTTTATTAAATGAGTTTTTTTAATTAACAAAGGGCTATTTTTTTAAATGATTATGATCTAAGTTACGTTTAAAAACACTACAATAAACTGACTATTGTGACTGTAAGTGACTCAATCAACTACCTTTGATTATGATGACATTTAAACGTCTAATACTCTGCCGACTGTATTTTGACTATTGTGATATTTTGAATGTAATTCACCAGTTCGACTGTCCTTTCACTATTACAGTATTTTCATATTATTCACTCGATCGGCTATATGTTGACTATTGTGACATTTTAACAGTAAACCATTAGTTCGATTGTATTTGACTATAACAGTATTTTCATATTATTCACATGATCGACTGTATGTTGACTATTGTGAAATTTTGACTGTGAGGCACTAGTTCTACTGTCTTTTGACTATGACAGTGTTTTTATATTATTCACTCTACCGACTGTATGTTGACTATTTTTACTGTAAGCCACTAGTTGGACTGACTTGACTATAATAGTATTTTCATACTAATCACTCGGTCCTCTGTATTTTCACTATTATGGCATTTTGACTGAGTCATTTGGTTGACTGTCTTGTGACTATTAAAGTATTTTCGTAATAATCACTCGATTGACAGTTTTTTCAACAATTATGACAATTTGACATTAAGTTAGTTAAGTTAATTAAGTAGTCTATTGACTATGGCAGTATTTTCACATTAAATCACTCTGCTGGGTGTATTTGGACCATTGCGATATTCTGATGTTATGTCACTTGGTCGATTATGACACTATTTTTAACAGTATTTTCATATTAATGACATGATCGACTGTATGTTGACTATTGTGAAATTTTGACTGTAAGGCACTAGTTCTACTGTCTTTTGACTATGACAGTGTTTTTATATTATTCACTCGACTGATTGTATGTTGACTATTTTTACTGTAAGCCACTAGTTGGACTGACTTGACTATAATAGTATTTTCATATTAATCAGTCGGTCCTCTGTATTTTCACTATAATGACATTTTGAGTGTGAGTCATTTGGTTGACTGTCTTGTGACTATTAAAGTATTTTCGTAATAATCACTCGATTGACAGTTTTTTCAACAGTTATGACAATTTTACATTAAGTTAGTTAAGTTAATTAAGTAGTCTATTGGCTATGACAGTATTTTCACATTAAATCACTCTGCTGGGTGTATTTGGACCATTGCGATATTCTGATGTTATGTCACTTGGTCGATTATGACACTATTTTTAACAGTATTTTCATATTAATCACATGATCGACTGTATGTTGACTATTGTGAAATTTTTACTGTAAGGCACTAGTTCTACTGTCTTTTGACTATGACAGTGTTTTTATATTATTCACTCGACCGACTGTATGTTGACTATTTTTACTGTAAGCCACTAGTTGGACTGTCTTGACTATAATAGTATTTTCATACTAATCACTCGGTCCTCTGTATTTTCACTATTATGACATTTTGACTGTGAGTCATTTGGTTGACTGTCTTGTGATTATTAAAGTATTTTCGTAATAATCACCCGATTGACAGTTTTTTCAACAGTTATGACAATTTGACATTAAGTTAGTTAAGTTAATTAAGTAGTCTATTGACTATGACAGTATTTTCACATTAAATCACTCTGCTGGGTGTATTTGGTCCATTGCGACATTCTGATGTTATGTCACTTGGTCGATTATGACACTATTTTTACATTAATCACTTTATTGACTGTATTTTGACAATTATGATATTTTGACTGTAAATCACTTGGTCGACTGTTCTTTTATTATGACTGAGTTTTTATATTAAATCACTTTCTTTACAGTACTTCGACTATTACGGCATTTTGACTTTAAGTCAACCGTCCTTTGTATTTGCACATTTAATCACTCTGTCGACAGTATTTTGACAATTATGATATTTTGACTATTGTGACATTTTGACAGTAAGTAACGAGTGCCTTCCACTCCCAGGTTAAGTATGAAGTAATGTGCTACCAGTATAAAACACCGATTTAATGGAAAATTGAAAATATAGATTACTTATTTAATTTAAAATTTGACTTAAATTTATGAAATTTGATGTGCCTAGGGCCTACTGCGGCCCTGCACCTAAGTGAAAAATAGAACCATTTCTTATACTTGTTTTTGTAGAAAAAATTTATGAAACTAAATACTAGTCGAATCCCATCGCAAAAAGCTATCTACGCCACTGCTTAGATGTATATAAAAATATTTGTCTTTAATGAATTTCAGCTACTGAAGCTACTAACTTGAGTTTCCACTCCTTGATTAAGCATGAAGTAAAATTTAGAGTTTAGAAGAGCCTGAAAATTTGGCTTGGTCGCTCCGCAGCAGCATAACTTCTCCCATAATCTGGAGCTTCTTTATACTGAGTGATAGATGTCACTGTAAGTACAGTTGTTTTATAAACTAGGGGCTTGTAGTCTAGATCTGTTGCGTGTCATTGGTCCACTCGATGTAGAATGTACTAAAATTTCTTAATTTGTGGCCGATGTATCTGCATTATTGGTACTACTTAAATTTCTCTGAATATCCCGAAAATTGTTAAATATTGGAGGCAAGTCATTTCTTTGAAAATGTTGTTCCTGTATTATATTTATTAATGGGTTCCATGTAGTTAGTAATCTTGTGCCATCATCTCGTTCATTGAGGCACAAAGGATGTTTTTCAATTTCTATGGCTTCCCGTACGATTCCTTCTCAAATTTGGTGATAGGACTAATAACCGAAGCATTTTCATAATCTATGTTATGGTCTGTATCAACTTTATGTTGCAATAATGAAGAATTTTGGTCCTGATTTTTTTATGGCTAATTTATTTTCTTCTCTTCTCACGTTAATACTTCTGTTGGTTTGGCCGAAATACATATACACATCTTTCAAACTATGTCTTACGATAAAACAACTTTTACGCGGCCCTGAAGACAAAATTCTCATTGAAAAATAAGGAATTTACAAAATTCCCTGTAAATACTGCCCTAAATGATATATCGGCCAAACCAACAGAAGAATTAACGAGAGAAGAGATGATCATCCCATATCATTCTTCTTGACTAATCAATGTTGAAAACGTCAAAATTCTGTCCAAATTCGAAATTATTAAATGATAAATTGGTTAATTTTTATTAAATCAATCGATTTTCAGTGTTTTATTTTTTTTAAATCATTGTGTGTTTGAATTTAAAATATCACATAGTTTTTGATACTATCAAGTTTTGAATTTCGTGAAAAGTATAATCAATCAGAAAAATTAACGAGAGAAGAGATGATCATCCCATATCATTCTTCTTGACTAATCAATGTTGAAAACGTCAAAATTCTATCCAAATTTGAAATTATTGAATGATAAATTGGTTTATTTTTATTAAATCAATCGATTTTCTGTGTTTTATTTTTTTTTTAAATCATTGTGTGTTTGAATTTAAAATATCACATAGTTTTTGATACTATCAAGTTTTGAATTTCGTGAAATTTGTAGTGTGAAGAAAGGATATAACGGTCTTACTTTAGTTTTGATACTAAATTAAGTGATTTAAGTAGTTTGAAAAGATCAAGTATTTCGAGTTTCAGCAAGCGAGTTTTTTTCACTTTTAATATGTCACTTTTAAATTATACGTAAATACTTCTTCAAACAATTGAACGTTGAAACATCAACTCCTCCTCGTATATTCAAACAAATCATTTTAGAACTCCCCCGAGACAGAGAGAGAGTTAGGGGGGTGGAATTAAGCCACTATATTACAAGCAATTATATCGACATTCGACACGACACGACACGACGCATGCCGTCAATTCTAATCCGAAGTTCAATAAAATTAATTGCGGGGAGGACTTACTTAGGGTACCGGTGGGTATGTACACATTCCCCGATGGTGTCCTCACAAGACACGAGGGCTCGAAGTCCTGACTTGGGTCGGCGGGCGGAGCGCTCGCCAACCGCCCGTTGAGTCGACTCATTGTTGGGTTCCTAGGGGGCACATCTGGCGGTCGAGTGGCGCTGTCTAATAGACAACCTGAAAGAAACAAAAAACGGACCATTATAAAGTTGAATCAAAATTAATTAAAGTGTACCAGCAAACAAGTATAAAGGAGGGAAAGAAGAGAATGTAAAGATGGAAGGGCAAAACATGGTTTTGGAAGAAGGAATTTAAGAATAAAAAAGAATTCACTTGGTTTGTTTTACTAGTAATTAATTATAATTTATTAGTAAAACAAACTAAGTGAATTCAATTCAAAACCTAATACATATGAAGACCCTAGAAGCCAAGGGATATAAGTGCAAATTTTACAAAATTGGAGGGACAAGTGTTTTTAGATACATTCAATCATTTGTTGGCAACAGGATATTACTGATATTGGTAAATAAAAGGTTATTCTCGTTTAATATAAGACATTGGGTGCAAATTTTCCCTAGTTTACTTTCTTTTCTCAACTTTCAATTTTTTTCCCCAAATCTATTTGTATGCACTTGTATCACTTGGCTTCTAGGGTCCTCATATATATATTTTTTGGTTGTTTACTGGCATAGGTTTAAGTATTCAGCCACCAACACTTGTTTTAATCAGATTTTATTAAAAGTAACTCTAATTAAACATGAATAAACAAAGGATACTCTTCACGCTAAGGGGTAGATCGAGGCGACAAACAGGTATAGGTTCATACCACAAAGTAATTACAACACAGGACAACACTTAAACTTTAATAGATATGATTATTACATGATAAAAGATAGAGCCAGTTCAGAACAAGATTTTAATGTTTAATTGTAGAACGAAATTAACAAAAAAACCTAATATTAGTAGAAATATTTTACCAAGTGATCAATAAAAAAAAAAGTTAATGATATAAAAAAGATAATTGAAGTTAGCGAAGAAAGAGGCATGGGCGTAGCCAGGATTATGACCAGGGGGCCACGAGGCAAATATTTTTTTTATCAGAGGTTTTGCAGAGATTTTGATTCTTGTTCTTCTAAAAAATCGCTCTAAATAATTTTAACGCAAACCAATCTTAATCACAATATGTAATCGACTCAGAATTTAATAAACGTCAAATAGGTGTAACTAGCATTTTTCTAAGTTGAACGTTACGTCATTTAGAGTTTGAAATGTACATATGGAAGTTAAATAAAGGTGTGAAGAAAGGTTATTGGAGCTTTATTCATCAATTAAAAACTGTGTGTATCTGGGACGTTTAAAATTTTTTTTCAACGTGTATTCTAATAATTATTAAAAATATTTTTTGTTCGTATTAAAATCAATAAAAGGGTACGAGTTTTTGATCCATGTTTTTTGTATATATTTTCGATATTTATCTGAAAAAAATCACAAAGTTTATTTATAATGTTAGAAGCAATGCTAGCAATTTATTTTCTTGAGGAAAAATGTATATCTATAATTTTTCCTCGAAAAATTAAAATGCTGGCGTTGTTTCTAACATCATAAATGAACTTTGTGATTTTTTTTAGAGTAATATCAAAAATATATTTAAAAAAAATGGATTAAAAATTCGCACACTTTTATTAATTTTAATAAAACCAACTAATATTTACAAAAAAACTAGAAAAGTTTACAGATAAACTTACCAATACTTAAGTAAATGTGAGCAACTAATTTCTAACATTATAAAGAAACTTTGTAATTGTTTTCAGAATTAACCATTTACCTCTATTTATGCAATAACGCAACATTATTAATTGTTATTAAAATATCGAACTAAATAAGTTAATTTGATACATTGTATTATTTGACCTGACTTGAGAATGTATGAAAAAATAAGTAAATATTTTGTTACTTAAATATTTTCATTACTACTCATTTTAAAAAAGGATTTTTCAGTGTATTTCTAACTTCAAAATATTTCAGTGTTTTATGTGTGTGGCGCATGAAGTAAAATTTCGAGTTTAGAAAAGCCTGAAAATTTGGTTTGGCCGCTCCGCTTCCCGGAGCAGCCAAACCAAATTTTAAGGCTTTTCTAAACTCGAAATTTTACTTCATGCTTAACCTGGGAGTGGAAACACTCGTTAAAATCGACGAATGTCTCAAAATTTACAGCGTATACATTATACATATTTAATACAAAAATTCCCAGTATGTAATTTAATAAGTAATTCATAGAAATCATGAAAAGAATAAGATTTTACCTAAAATCAACTTTTAGAGTTAACGTTATAATTGCTCGGCCGATAATGGGTTTAAAGAATAATATACAAAAAACTTGAAAATTCACAGATTAATTAAGCAATACTTAAAGCAATGTTAGCTGCTCATCATTTTTCATCAACTGTTTCCATTTAAAAAAATATCGAATGAAACATAATCCTGTAATAATCAATTTTCTTATCAAAAAAACAATTACCTCTGCCACATATGGGAAAATACAACAATAAAAAATATAAACAAAATACAAATCCAACAAAACAAAATACTAAAGGCACTATACAAATTAGAACACAGAACGAACACCAAAGTACTCTATTGGAAAACAAATGAACTAAACATACAAAATCTCATAACACTAAATAACATACTGTTATTGTATTAAATAAAAATCAACACGATAAAAACAAATATAACTCTACTACAAAATAAAGATATGCACAAATATGAAGCAAGAAGGAAATCAAATATTAGAACAGAACTCTTTAAGACAAAACAATATGCACATTTACTAACAACGGATACTATACAAAAATGTAACAAAATAGAAAAACACACACAGACTGAAATATCCTGCTTTTAAACTGAAAATTAAAAACCTACTAATACATAACAAAATATAAGGCAAAGTAAGAAAAAGTAAGTGACCAAAAAACCAGTCCAATACCAACAGCCCAAGACGGACCGATCTCACGGACTACTCTCTTGAGGTGAAGACAGGAGGAAGGAACTTCCACAGCCAGCGTTCAGAAGAAATATATTTAGTTTCTTTTAATTTTGAATGGTTGTTTTATGTAGTATTTTTAAAAAACAAAAGGGTGACCCAGATTGGACTCTCGGATTTGTTCTTTGAATGAAACACACGATATTTAAAAAATCCGAATTTTATTTTAATTAGTGTAAAGTATAGACTCTGCTGACATAATACCATTCTTTTAGAGAAGTTTTGCGTAACAAGTTCCAATAAATGCGGTTCGATTTCAGTAATTGTACGTCTGATGCTCTCCTTTAGTTCTGGAATCGTAGCAGGTTTGTTGACATAGACTCTTCCCTTCAAATGGCCCCAGAGGAAAAAGTCTAGTGGGGTTAGATCGCAAGACTTCGTTTGCCAATTGAAGTCGCCCCTCTGAGAGATAACATGACCAGGAAATTTGGTTTGAAGTAAAGTGGCTGTTTCCTCGTGACATGTGGCTCCATCTTGTTAAAACCGCATGTCATTTAAGTTCAAATCATTAGTTTCATGGAAGAAAAAGTTGTTTAGCATCTCCCGATAGCGTACACCGTTGACTGTAACAGCGCTACCGGCTTCGTTCTCAAAAAAGTTCCGACCAATGATTCCTGCAGCCCACAGTGCTCACTAAGCAGTGCATTTTTCTGGATGAATTGGATTTTCTTGAATAGCATGTGGATTTTCACTACCCCAGATGCGACAATTTTGCCGATTTACATTCCCATTCAAATGAAAATGGGCCTCATCACTCCATTTGATTTTCTTATAAAAATCAGCATCCACTTCTTTGTTTTGTGAAACCCAGTTCACAAATGTACGGCGTTTCTGGTGGTCCCTTGGTTTAAGTTCTTGGGCCAGTTGAATTTTAAACGCCTTTAATTGCAGGTCTTTTTTTTTAATTCGTTGAGTAGTGCCATATGAAAGATTCAATTGCTATGAACGGTGACGGATTGACGTGCTGCGTTCTTCTTGCACACTATCACGTATACGAGCAATATTTTTATCTGAACGACCTCTGCGTTGATAGTGAACTCTTGGTGTATTAATAACCGCACCACTTGTTCCAAATTTTTGCAATAGATCACGAATTGCACGCTCACTTAGAACATTATTACCTCCAAATACTGGTCGAAGTTTTCTTCAGGTAATCGTAACTAATCGCCTGTTTTCATAATAAACTTTCAAAATATTTACGCGTTGCTGCACTGTATACGGCGCCATCATGAATTTGCTATGTGCTTAGATACCAACTGTTAAAGTGCTTACTTCTAACATTCATAGAACGAAAATGGCGAGCAATTCAAATCCCAAAGCCCAATTTAGATCACCCTTTATATATTTCAAAATTGAAAATCAAACTTGTTCAATCCTAAATCAATGACTTTTTCAATAATCAATACACAGAGTTTTCAAAAAGTAACGTTTGGTAAATTTGCAGGAATTCGTAGTTTTTATAAAAGTAGTCAATTTGAAGCTTCTAACAAGTGTTTCCACATAATATATAAAATTACGAAAATTCGTATAAAATGCAAACAGTACGTCTTAATTAATAAGAAGCTTAAGACAATAAATACCCCTTAAGTTGTCTTATTAATTAAAACGTATTGTTTGCATTTTACACAAATTTTCGTAATTTTATATGTTATGTGGAAACACAAGTTAGTGTAGTAACGAGAGTGGTATGTAGCATATTACATATGAGCGGACATGCTGCGCACGAGCCGCGCAGCGGCGAGTGCAGTACTCCGCGAGTATGTAATTGCCATACCACTCGAGAAACGTACGATACTTAACCTACGCCCTAACAAAATAAACAATGAGCATTAAAGAACAACTTATTTATTGTAATAATTTTAATAGTACCATGACAATGATGGAAACTAAATTACTACTTAAATAATATACAGGGAATAAAGCTGTACATTTTCCGACATTCGTTGTTTTTTAAAAGAGTTCAATTTAAAGCTTTAAACGAGTGTTTTCCACTCCCAGACTAAGCATGAAGTAAAATTTCGAGTTTAGAAAAGCCCTGTGAAAATTTGTCGAGGGTCGCGCAGCGACCCGAGACAAATTTTCTGGGCTTTTCTAAACTCGAAATTTTACTTCATGCGCCACGCGTATAAAACACTGATTTCAAGTGAGGTTCAAATATACATAGACTTCACAATATTTTAGTGTTTTATACGCGTAGCGCATGAAGTAAAATTTCGAGTTTAGAAAAGCTGAGAACATTTTCACGGCGCTTTTCTAAACTCGAAATTTTACTTCATGCTTAGTCTATGAGTGAAAAACACTCGTTTAGAGCTTCAAATTGAACTCATAAAAAAAAAAACAACGAACAACTAAAGATTTAAAGAAAACAAGCTGAATTTGGAATACGTATACTTTAAATAAAAACTCTCCGTACATCAAAGAAATGTAATTTGGTTGTACGGTAAGCAATCAGCTGTTCAGCTGTCAGCACGTAATGTACTTGTCAAAGCTATTACGTGCATGTGTACGTAATGTCAATCATACTTGTCAAGATGACAGTGCAGTATGATGCGGTTACAAGATATGGCTTAGGTAAAGCTTCTAACGAGTGTTTTCACATAATATATAAAATTACGAAAGTTTGTGTAAAATGCAAACAATACGTTGACTACTTTTATGAAAACGACGAATTCCTTAAAGTGTGCAAACTATTAGAACCGTAAGCTTATTTTCTCGAATTCAAATAGTTTTGAATTTGAATTATTCTTAAGTGTTTCCACTTCCAGATTAAGCATGAAGAAGGCTGTACAAAAAATGCTCTGTACAATATTAATTTGTTGGAAAACACGTTTTAGCAATATGACCAAAATTTTATTCTTTCACCTCTATGGAATTTTAAGTGGTTTAGTCAACATTTTAGAGAATCTATACATTTTATTTTCTGAAATGTATTAGACGTATTTGTATTGTAGTTACACTAATGGATTGCTGAATTATTTTCTTTTGTAAATCAGTAATAAACATTCTTCTCATCTTAGTCATCAAATCTTGGAAACGTCTAGGGCCCAACCATTTCAAGAAACGCTAAAGAGATATCGCTTTACATTAATTCTCGGCCTGATGGGCGGTTAACTGGAACTAATTGCGAAGACCCATGCGGGAATTTTAATTAAAACCATAAAACACTGCGGTATAAAATTGGTTTCTTAAAAAAAAAAACAAGAAACTAACATTAAAGCTTAAATAACATGACATTTAGTAAATACTTCATGTAGGTATTTGGTTTGAGTCATGTGAAGGGATTAATAATAATAAAAACAGTAACACTATCTTCACTTCGCTTGAAATTAAAAAGTAAATGGTTATTATTATTTAAATATTTCCTATAGTGACGACTCAATGAATTATTATTTGTACATTTTTGATACCGTTGTAATTCATTTAAGCTTACTTATCTCTTAAATAGAGCATAACAGAGCATATTAACATAAAGTAAAATTGAATTTGCCATCCATGGACGCGTTTCGTGATTAATCTCTCATCAATATAGACTTTCAATACCAATAAAAAAGTAAGAATAAACAGAAAACTTACAGGAGTATTGAAGTGTGTCGTTGAAACATGTACAAAAAACTGAAGCAAGTGAAAATGAAAGGATGTTATTGATTAAAGGGATTAATCATTAGTATAATAAATTATTTATACAGCGAATTTTTATTTAAAATATGCATATGGATACGCTGTAAATTTTCGAACATTCATTGGTTTCTTTCAAAAAGTTCAATTTTAAGCTTTAAACGAGTGTTTTCCACTCCCAGATTAAGCATGAAGTAAAATTTCGAGTTTAGAAAAGCCTGAAAATTTGGTTTGGTCGCGTAGCGCGTAGCGCTACGCGACCAAACCAAATTTTCAGGCTTTTCTAAACTCGAAATTTTACTTCATGCGCCACGCGTATAAAACACCGATTTTAAATGAAGTTCAAAATATACTAGAAATGCAGTATGCTAAAGACGTACATTCTGAACTTCACATCAAATCAGTGTATTGCACGCGTGGCGCATGTAGTAACATTTCGAGTTTATAAAAGTTTATTTTCTATATTTACAAAAAATTTAATTATATACCGAAATTAAAATTGATTCTATTAAATGGCTATCGGCAATAGGTCTTTCAGCTTCGATTTTCATTTTTATTAGAACAGAGTATTCATTATAAGTATTTTATGATTTTTGTATTAAAATATTACAACTGTTAATAATAAAATTAATAAAAAAATCACATAAAAGATGCATTATAAATTAATGAACACCTTACGGTGAATAGAAAATTTCATAATTCATCCCACGAAGAAAACAGAACATCAGCGAAAGCCGCAAATCACACGTTACAGGTACATAATTCCACGTTATTATTTAATATCCAATATCGATTGAAGCCCACGCAGGGAATACCCTCACTCGCCCGCTCTGATCCGATTACCCACAATTTCCCATCGAGGATATATAAAGAAAAAGAAAGAAAAAAAAAAGCGCGTCGTGGAGGAGAGAGGAGAGAAAAAGAAATAAAAGTGTACCAAATCTTCTTTATGCTAATGGAAGATTCCGGTTTTCGTCCTCTCTCCTGCTATTCACATTCTTTCATCCTTTTAGTAATCTCCGAACATATGTTGGGAGGTGCACCCTCTGCTGGGTAATTAATTGACTTGATGCGAATGTGAGGTTGTAATCGTGGATAGATAGGGGTAAGGCGTGTGGTTTGTTGAAAAAAAAAAATGAGGATGCATTTTTATGGTTGAAATGCATGGGTCGATTTACGAGTTCCGTTTTCGGGGATTAAAGTGTAATTGGTTGAACATATGGTAGCCGGGTCTACCTTTGATATTTCAGCGCTCGTGATTATGAGGGGAAAAAATCTGTTCCGGCCTTTTTTTGTGGGCATTAATTTAATGTTTCTTTCTCTCTTTTAAGATGTCTGTTGTCTATCTTTTACCTACACTCATTGTTTGTTCAAATTTACCTCAAAAATCTCTTCTATCATTAAAATAGTCCACTTTCAAATTTTTCTAAGCTCTGAATTTTACTTCATACTTAATCAAGGAGTGGAAAATTACTTCTTAGAAGTTTCATTCACAAAAAGTACAAATAATGTTGGCTCAAAGTGGGTTCCTTGAGGAACCCCAGAAGTGAAGGAAGCTGGTTTCGAAATTCAAGTAAACTCTGTTTTTTTTTAATATGATCGATATTTGTTATTGAGTTTCGTGAAGAGTATAAGTGTTAATTTTTTAATATGATTATGAGGGGGAAAAAGAACTGTTCCTGCCTTTTTTGTGGGGATTCATTTAATGTTTCTTTCTCTCTTTCAAGATGTTTGTTGTCTATCTTTTATATAAACTCATTGTTTGTTTAAATTTACCTCAAAAATCACGTCTTTCGTTGAAATAGTCCGCTTCCAAGCTTTTCTAAACTTGTTGAAACGAGTAGATTTTATTTTTATTTGGTTCTTCGTTCAACGATTTTTTTTCTTTAAAAATGAGAAACACGGTATATGAAAAACTAGTCGAGTTATTTAACATTTCCTTTAGGAATGTTAAAATCTATTTAATTCTGTGTAAATTCAGTGAATTTTAAAATATGCTGATTTTGCACATATTATGTCCCAATTTTCTTTTTATTTCATGTCAACTGCAGTAATTTTTTTGTTTGTAAAAACGTTTTTTAATTATCTATAAAAAAAGTTAAAGATTAAATCCGTTGATTTTTCTACATTTTTAACATTTTCGCTGAATGCAACGGAATAGTTGTCAAAATGTATATGTATCAGAGCTGGGACGAATCATCGTAAAAGGGATTCGAATCACGAATCCGAATCACCTAATATGATTCGAATCACGAATACTCGAATAAAGGATTCGTAAGAGATAAATATGATTCGAATCAAAGATTCGAATCCTGTTTTTTTGAATCACGAATACAAATCCTTTAAGAATAAATTTGATTTTGTTATTTTTTTGCAACCATTAATATATAAACTGTAACCATTAATATATAAACTGTTACCAGCTGTTACCAGTTGTTTTAAGAAAAATATTCAAAACCTAATTATTTATTATTAACACTGAACATCGTTGATAACAGACTAAATATCTGATCCCCCTTTACTCCGATTAAGGATTTATTTGTGTGTTTTTGAACTTTACTTCAAATCAGTGTTTTGTACGCGTGGCGCATGAAGTAAAATTTCGAGTTTAGAAAAGCCCAAAAATTTGTCTCGGGTCGCTGCGCGACCCTCGACAAATTTTCACGGGGCTTTTCTAAACTCGAAATTTTACTTCATGCTTAGCCTGGGAGTGGAAACACACGCTTAAAACTTCAAATTGAACTCTATTATAAAATCGACGAATCCCTGAAAATTACGTTAATAAAATCACTGAATATCATTAAAACCGGGAAAGTCAGAAAAAAGTCATGGAATTATATTCAAATTGACCAAAACACTAACAAACAAGCCATATGATATTATTATATTTGTCGAAATCAGCAGGAAAATTACAAAACACGTAAATATTTATAAAATTAACTTAAATATTGACAAAAACAATGGAAACAATTTAAAAAATGGGGGTTTCTCACAAAAGAAAGTTATATTGAAAGGTCAGGGAAAAAAATCTTGAATCAGGGAATTGTTAGAAATATTCAACATTTCAGATTGTGGCTACCATGTCAGTTATACTTCAAATAATATTGAACAAAATTTTTAAAACTAGATTATTATCTTTAAAAACATTTTCAGTCATTTAATGTTCTTATCCAAAGCATTCAGTTTGAAGTTTCGAACGAGCGTTTCCACTCCCAGACTAAGCATGAAGTAAAATTTCGAGTATAGAAAAGCCCTGTGAAAATTTGTCGAGGGTCGCGCAGCGACCCGAGACAAATTTTCTGGGCTTTTCTAAACTCGAAATTTTACTTCATGCGCCACGCGTACAAAACAGTGATTTAACGAGAAATTTAAAAACACACAAGAGAAAATTTTAAAGTTAATCCTCACAATTATTTCGAATTATTTTTGACAATTCAAAACCTTTTGTAAGTATCCGAATCCTTTTATAAATATTCGAATCCTCTTATAAGGATTCGAATACCCACATTTGGATTCGAATACGAATCCTCTTGAAAAATGTAACGAATCCGGATCACGAATCCAGTTGAACTAAAGTATTTGAATGCCATTTTTGAATCCTTTAAAAGGATTCGAATGCTGAATGATTCGAATCCTGCCCAGCTCTGATATTAATAATATTCTAACGCTTGTTTTCACTCCTTGATTAAGCATGAAGTAAATATTTCGAGTTTAGAAAAGGCTGAAAATTTGGATTTGTCGGCGCGAGCGAAGCGAGGTGCCGACAAATCCAAATTTTCAGCCTTTTTCAAACTCGAAATATTTACTTTCTGCGCCCGGCGTATTAAACACTGATTTAGTGTGGAATTTTAAAAACACTATATTTATCTTAGCCAGAAGTAGTTAAAATACAAATCGTCGATTTCTAAAGTTGGAAAATATCAATCTCTAATTACTTTTTTTATTATTTTTGAATATTTTGTTAATAACACAAAATAATAAAAAAAGTAATTAGAGATTGATATTTTCCAACTTTAGAAATCGACGATTTGTATTTCAACTACTTCTGGCTAAGATAAATATAGTGTTTTTAAATTTCCACACTAAATCAGTGTTTAATACGCCGGGCGCAGAAAGTAAATATTTCGAGTTTGAAATAGGCTGAAAATTTGGATTTGTCGGCACCTCGCTTCGCTCGCGCCGACAAATCCAAATTTTCAGCCTTTTCTAAACTCGAAATATTTAGAGATTGATATTTTCCAACTTTAGAAATCGACGATTTGTATTTTAATTACTTCGGGCTACATTTATTTATATTCGAGTATTTGCAGTAAATTTAGTGAACACGACTATAGAAAAGTAAATCGAATATGAAGAGACTTTTTTCCAATTTTTGGTCAATTTTTTCATCTCATTGTCAATTTTCATGTAACTAAGTGGCCAATTTTACTAATTTAGATGCATATAATTTTTCTAAAAATTTTATCGTATTTCATTTGTACTGCATTAATTTATTTAGCAACAGCAAAGAACAAGATGGAGCAATGGCTTAGACCGCACAAGACCCAAGGCACAATGTATTCTTTAATTATATTAAATAAAAGTAATTAATATTACTTTTTGTATAAATTACATAAATTTGAATTTGGTTTTAAGATGAAGCAAATGCTCAGACCGCACAAGAATCAAGGCACAATGCATTCTTAAACGACATTAATAAAAGTAATCAATATTACTTTTTGTATAAATTACATAAATTTGCATGAATGTACACCGATTTGTTAATAGCATTATTCAACCGATTCATCTTCCAATTTCTAATTTCCAACCTAGAAAATTAATCGGCGTACGTGTCGAATTCCGCCTCCAATAATTCCTCCTCCAGCCTCGCACTAAACTTACACGATTTTTCTTGAAACTGCACCCGACACAAGAAAAAACAAACAAAAAAAAAAAACCGAATCGATTAACATTAGCATATCTATTTATTGCACAGAAATAAACCCCATTTATTTATCGTTCGCATGTGCGCGAATTTCTAATATAAATAAAACATTCGCTAAATATAGAGAAAGCCCAGATTGTTTCCAGTGATAACAAAAAGAGAAAAAAAAAACGAGGGCCGAATTGATTCGCCCTGTGCGGTGGTTTTAAAAATAAAACGCGAAAATTATGAATTACCAGTCGTTTTACGTAATGTATTGCGTAATTTATCGTACGCTGAACAATTTTTTTTTGCTTGGTAAATCGCCTGTTTTCATGTTGGAAAATAGGTTAATAACGCAACGGGAAAAAATAATCGGGACATTTATCCCTTCTGAGGGATTATGACAGGGCTCGTTTGTTCACTAATCAGTTTTTAATAAGTTACATCAGTGACAGTCGAGGCTTTCGTATCGTGATACATTTTATATACAACAATAACAATACACAGATCTCTTTGTAGGAATTATAACTTGCATACCCATACGTGTAATTTCTGTTTAAAAGTTGTTAAATCATAATTTTATTCTATGGCGTGAATAGGGATTGTAATTATAGCAGTGATAATATATTAGGCCACGAAAGTGGTATGCAGCATATTACATATGAGCGGATATGTTGCGCATGAGCCGCCCAGCGGCGAGTACAGTATTCCGTGAGTATGTAATTGCCATACCACTCGAGAAACGTACGATACTTTACCTACGCCCTAGCAAAATAAGCAATGAGGATGAAAGAGCAACTTATTTATTCAATAATTTTTTATAGTAACATGACATTAATGAAAACTAAATTACTACTTGATCAATATACATCAAAGAAATGTCATTTGGTTGTCCGGTAATCAATCAGCTGTTCAGCTGTCAGCATGTAATATACTTGCCAAAGCTATTACATGCATGTGTACGTAATGTCAATCATACGCGTCAAAATGATAGTGTGGTATGATGCGTATACTAGATAGGGCGTAGAAAAAATATATAACAGGTTTACCGATTGCATACCGGGTGGTGACTTGGCGGACGCAACATAGGAAATCGCATGTTAATTTTAAAGTGTTCAAATATTGGCTTCCCTATTTATTTTAGAGACAAAATGTATTTCACTTTTTTGTAGAGCGAAAAATACCAAATTTACTAATGTCTGTGTTTTATACGCATGGCGCACGAAGTAAAATTTCGAGTTTAGAAAAGCCCAGAAAAAAAAAGTTCGAATGTACATAAATTTGACAATATTATAGTGTTTTATACGCGTGGCGCATGAAGTAAAATTTCGAGTTTAGAAAAGCCCAGAAAATTTGTCTCGGGTCGCTGCGCGACCCTCGACAAATTTTCACGGGGCTTTTCTAAACTCGAAATTTTACTTCATGCTTAGTCTGGGAGTGGAAAACACTCGTTTAAAGCTTTAAATTGAACTCTTTTGAAAATCAACGAATGTCAGAAAATTAACAGCTAAAATAATTAAGAAAAAGTTATGTGATTTTATAAAAATCATGACATACCATGGAATTGATACAACAATTGCGGGTATTCCCTGTTTTTTTTAAGTTTAATTCAAAGCTTAAACAAGTGTTTTCCACTCCCAGACTAAGCATAAGGTAAAATTTCGAGTTTAGAAAAGCCCCGTGAAAATTTGTCTCGGGTCGCGCAGCGACCCGAGACAAATTTTCTGGGCTTTTCTAAACTCGAAATTTTGGTTCATGCGCCACGCGTATAAAACACTATAATATTGTCAAATTTATGTACATTCGAACTTCACTTAAAATCTGTGTTTTATTCGCGTGGCGCATGAAGTAAAATTTCGAGTTAGGAAAAGCCCCGTGTTGTTTCAATTCCATGGCATGTTATTATTTTTATAAAATCACATTATTTTTTCTTAATTATTTCAACTTAGAGAAACGTAAAGTGATAAACGTTAACACGAATGAATTAAGAATTTTGTCCTCTACAAAAAAGGTAAATACATTTTGATTCTAAAATAAATAGGGGAGCCAAAATTTGAACATTTCAAAATTTACATGGGATTTCCCATGTTGCGTCCGCCAAGTCAACACCCGGTATAGTGAACCTAGTGTTATTTTTGATTTATCCTTTATTATTAGAAAAGTTTGTTGTTCAAATATAAATAAAATAGTAGTAAGATATTTGAACCGCTTTGAGGATCCCTGATCTAGCGTAACACAAAAATAGACTTTATTTTAAACTTGTGTTAGGTTGAAAAAGGTTGGGTGATGTGTACAAATGATAAATAGCTTCATGAATGTTAGGGAAGCTAATTTCAAATTTGGGGCTTAGTAACTTTGTCACTGACTGTATGCTCATTTTAAAGATTTTGAACGCAATGCAATTTAATTATATCCTTTTCCTAATCTTTGTATTTTGTACAGCAGCAATGTTTTTTTTTTGGGGGGGGTTTGGCTTTTGCCTGGCTTTGGGAACTTGCCCATTAGCCAACATCAGGTATTTATATTTGTATTAATTGTTAAGATTACAATTTGTAGTATGCTATTATTTCATACGGACAAACACACATTCATACCACACCCAGGGTCACGACGAGAAATTATTTTTAAAGAAACTCTCGCCGTGCACGGAATGCGAACCCGAATTGTGGTTCGCCGAGCGATACAACCCGGCTACGTTACCTCTCGGCCATCACCTGCCCTAGCAGCAATGTAAAGGGTGGGCCATCTCTTGACTTTCATGACATTTGACATCTGATGTATGACAGCTTTTCAGTCTACAACACCCGGTTAACGAAATGGTACGCTATACGCTCGATGAACATTGAGAAATGTTAAAAATTTACTTTGAATGTAATTCGTGTATTGCAGAATCAGTCCGAAAATTGCGTACAAAATTCGGACGCAAATATGCACCAAATGCAAGTGTTCTAAAGAAATTTGTGCACAAAGTTCGTGAAACTGGTATGCTGGTGGACCGTACTAAAGTTCCACACGCTCGCCCACTACGGGCTACAGCAGCAATATTCTCGGGTGTACGAACCACCCGAGAATATTGCTGCTGTAGCCCGTAGTGGGCAAGTCAACCCGAGAACATCGACTCGTCATCGCTCTCAGCAATTGAGCATTAGTCGCACCACCTTGAGGCGTATTTTGCATAAAGACATCTGTTTATTCGCCTATAAGGTCCAAATAACACAGCAGTTGAAGAGAGTTGACCATCCACTTCGATACAACTTTGCTAATTAGGCCTTAGAGCAGCTGGAAGCCGATGGTGAATTTTGGCAAAAAAATGATCTTTTCCCATGAAGCCATTTTCACCTCGGGGGCTATGTAAACAAAACTGCAGGATTTGGGCATCGGAAAACCCACACGTGATCGTTGAGCAGCCAATGCATCCCGAACGAGTGACTGTATGGTGCGGATTATGGGCCGGCGGCATCATCGGCCCATTTTTCTTTGAATCTGGTGAAACGGTCAACGGAATCCGCTATAGGACCATTATAGCAAACTTTTTTTGGGAGCAAATTGCTGGCTTGGATGTGGGCAACATCTGGTTACAACAAGATGGGGCGACATGCCACACTAGCAACGAAACTATCGACTTATTCCGGTCAAAGTTTGAAAATCGTTTAATCAGCCGTCGTGGAGATCTGAATTGGCCAGCAAGGAGCTGCGATTTGACGCCCATGGACTTTTATCTCTGGGGTGCCGTTAAAGAACGTTGTTATGCCAACGATCCAGCAACGATTGACGATCTTAAAGTCAATATCCAAAATGCCATTGCTGAGATAGAACCGTAGACGTTGGAAAAAGTTCTGAAAAATTGCCAGCAAGGAACTGCGATTTGACGCCCATGGACTTTTATCTCTGGGGTACCGTTAATGAACGTTGTTATGCCAACGATCCAGCGACGATTGACGATCTTAAAGTCAATATCCAAAATGCCATTGCTGAGAACCGCAGACGTTGGAAAAAGTTCTGAAAAATTGGATCGAGAAAATGGACTATTGTAAGGCCAGCCGTGGCAGCGATTTGGCTGATGTCATATTCCATGCATATCCGGATACTCTTGGCTACAAAGATCATGAAATTCCATCTAGCCGTTCATGTTTTATTAACATTTTAAAAAGATTCCTTACGATGGCCCCCCTTTATTTCCAATAAAATATAATGCAATTAAAATCAGTCTAGATATTCATTGCTATTTTTTTTTGAATAAATTACAACACTCAGCATTATTTTTCTCCAAACAGTGATAAAAAAAAATAATTATTCGCGTTAATTTATGTGTTTTATGTGCATACGTATGTGTGTGTGTTGGCGTGATTACAAATTCTGAGCGAAACCCACGGGTTTATCCGAAGGATAGAGACTAATCCATGGAACGGTATTAAATAGTTTGGCTTCGATTAAACGGGCTCGCTTTTTTTTCCGCCCGGAGGCGAATAAGTAATTTTCCGGTGAATGGTGGCTTAATTAGATTTCGAGTTCGCACAAAAGAGGTGTCCAAACACCTTTTTTTCGCCATACTTTTATTTTATTCCCAAGAATAACCCGCCGAGCCGGGGGATTTTGTTTTCAAACATGCATGATGGACAGGCAAATTAAAAATTTGGAGATTAAGCGAATTTAACATATTATAAATTATACATATTTTTTTTTAAATTTACAAATCTAATCAAAACGTGCTCTTACTAACACCGAGGTATTTTCAAATTACACAATAAAACACTTTTAACTTTGATTGTACGAGGGGGATTCGTAAAATAAGGTTCCCATGATTTTTAATAATGGACAACTATATTTTTGTTCTTACGTCATTTTAAAGCTTAAAACTTATGCTATTTTTCTACATAATCGCTGTTTCTGTTCAAACACTATTGCAGACGATGCTTCAGTTTTTCTATCCTCATGTTATAGAATTCTGCCGCCAATCCTTTGAGGAATCGAATAACCTCTTCCTTGACTTCATTATCAGCATTGAAGCGTAAACCACCCAAGTATTCCTTTAATTTTGGGAATAAGTGATAATCACTTGGGGCTGGGTCGAGACTGTAGGGGGGGTGGGGCACAGCAGTCCAACCAAAATCTCTCAGCAGTTCTTGAGTTTGATGTGAGACATGAGGTCGAGCGTTGTCATGGAGAAGCCTAACACTACTGGACAATTTTCTTAATGTGTCGCAATATCTGTCGGAGTTTACTGTTGTTCCATGAGGCAAAAAGTCGACCAAAAGCAGGCCCTTCCTGTCCCAAAAGACGGTTGCCATGACTTTCCCAGTAGACTGTGTTTGTTTAAACTTCTTCGGCTTCGGCGAAGTTGAGTGACGCCATTCAAGTGATGTTTCGTCGCCTGTAACAATGGAATCCAAGAATTCGTCCTTGTTGTCTTCACATTGTTGCAGAAACTGCCGGGAAAAGTCGACCCGTTGCTTTTTGTGGTTTTCTGTGAGCATTCGCGGTACCTACCGTGCACACACTTTGTGGTAGCCTAATTTTTCGGTTAAAATCTTATGAATTATAGTGTTGGAAGTCTCAGAAATACGGAAAGCAAGTTCGTTAATGGTGATCCTCCGATCTTCAAGCAATATTCTCTCAGCTTTTTCGACAATTCCATCTGAAACTGAAGGCCATCCGCTCCTGTCTTGATCGTGAATTTCCGTGCGGCCACTGAATTCTCTGCACCATTTGCAAACATGTTGAACAGATATGCAATTTTCCCCATAAACTTCGATTAACTGACGATGAATGTCAATAGGTGAAATCCGTTTTGCACTTAAAAAAAGTATCACAGCGCGAATTTCGCATCTGGCGGTAACAGCCATAGGGAGCTTCATCTTCGAAGGCTGCTAGGCCGGCATTGAGCGATGTAGCGTGGCGGGAGAGGTGGGAATAGAGAGAGGGAGATTTGACAGTGTAAGACAGTGTTTTACATTTCTCCCAGCACGTCGCATTATTTCTCAGCAGCATAGGGAACCTTATCTTACGAATCCCCCTCGTATAACACTATTTTATTCAATGTGACAATATAAATTGATTGATTAAGTTACGTCAAGATCAAATGAATTTGACGATTAAACTACTAATAACCTTTCTTCACACGTTTATTTGAATTAAAAAATGTACATACATTTTGGACACAGAGTGACTATTATCAATGGATTAACACTGCTTTTGTCATTATCAAACATATTTCATAAGTGTTATAAAGACAAAGAATAACACTTTTTTATTTAATGTGACTGCAGTATCGACAAATTTAGCTTGTCATTATCAAATATGTTTCATAATGACAAGCTAAATTTGTCGAAAAGTCACATTAAATAAAATAGTGTTATACAAACAAAGTAAACAGTGTTTTATTCTGAAATTAACATGTAAAACGAAGTAGAAGCCTCCACAATACAGAATTTTTTGAGGTACGATTTACGAAAGGCGTCCCATGGTTTCCTTGATTTGTAGTGCTTTCTGCACCAATACATGTAATACGAAAATAGTTTGATGTTATCAGATTGCGTGTGTGAAAAGAGACAGAAAACTTTATATTATGTCTGCTATGGTTTTTAGATGGAATATGCGAAAACGTATGTTCCGGCATGCAGCTTTAAAATTATAAGGTTAAACGTCACATTTTGACAATATCTCCGTAAAACTAAATCTGCAAAAACCCAGCCACAAATCATTTTAATTAATGTGCTCAATCGTTTTAAATGTGAATTTAAGTGTCATCATTCCAATTTATATATCTACTAAATAGTTCAGGTATTAACAAAAATAAATAATGCATTTATGTTGTTTTTGTTTAAGCTTCAAAGAAAATGTTAGTTTAATCGAATGCGCATTCAGTAGATTTGGACAATAGTCATCGGATTAAACTGTTAATACGAGGATTTTTATTTTAAGTATACATACAGGGATTTTTCTATTAGATATACATATGCATACGCTTTAAAGAGTTCAATTTGAAGTTTAAAACGAGTATTTTCCACTCCCAGACTAAGCATGAAGTAAAATTTCGAGTTTAGAAAAGCCTGAAAATTTGGTTTGGTCGCGTAGCGCGAAGCGCGGAGCGGCCAAACCAAATTTTCAGGCTTTTCTAAACTCGAAATTTTACTTCATGCGCCACGCGTATTAAACACTGACAGTACTGAAATATTGTGAAAGATTAAACTTCGCTTGAAATCAATGTCGCGTGGCGCTTGAATCAAAATTTTGAATTTAGAAAAGCCTGAAAATTTGGTCTGGTCGCTCCGCGCTTCGCGCTACGCGACCAAACCAAATGTTCAGGTTTTTCTAAACTGAATATATACAGGAAATTTTCTATTAGGTATACATTTGCATACGCTTTTTTTAATGAGTTCAATTTGAAGCTTAAAACGAGTGTTTTCCACTCCCAGACTAAGCATGAAGTAAAATTTCGAGTTTAGAAAAGCCTGAAAATTTGGTTTGGTCGCGTGGCGCGAAGCGCGGAGCGGCCAAACCAAATTTTCAGGCTTTTCTAAACTCGAAATTTTACTTCATGCGCCACGCGTATTAAACACTGACAGCACTGAAATATTGTGAACGAGTGAAGTTCGCTTGAAATCAGTGTTTTATACGCGTGGCGCATGAAGTAAAATTTCGAGTTTAGAAAAGCCTGAAAATTTGGTTTGGTCGCTCCGCGCTTCGCGCTACGCGACCAAACCAAATTTTCAGGCTTTTCTAAACTCGAAATTTTACTTCATGCTTAACCTTGGAGTGGAAAACACTCGTTTAAACTTCAAATTGATCTCTTTTAAGAAAACAACGAATATTTAAAAATCTACAACACGTCATTGGGATATGTATACTCAAAATAAAAAAATCACAAGTAATTATGATTTAAAGCTTTTCTTAAAGGAAGAACAGTAATATACTCGCGACTTAAACAGTATGACATTGTCATGTAACGTCAAAATTTGACATAACTAGGAAAAATCGTTGCAGATACAACTGTCGACATACTCTAAAAAAAATTGAACGACAATTCCACATCAGGGAGTCATAGGACATCTCCCCCGAATCCCACTATACTGTGTTTTTTTTAAATTGTTTGCTTGGCTACATATTTTAGGTAATCACATGTAGCGAAAATACAGCGCGTTTTTTATTTTTATTTTTCTAAACTCGAAATTTTTCTTTTTGCCTAATCAAGTATTGAAAACACCCGTTTGTATCTTAAATTCGAACGATTTTATAAAAGCAACGAATAATTGAAAATGCATACATCAGGATATGTATACTTAAACGAAAAATTGCCTGTATGAGAAATTATTATTTAGTTCTTATGATTTAAGGGCAAATAAATTAAAAATATACATCGTTTCTGGGTAACCATTAAAATTAGATTTCAGAGATTAGAGATTTAAAAAGTGAGTTCCCGCCTTTCTTGACATGAAAAATTTCGATCTTCTTTTTTTTATAAATTAAATCCTCAAACAGAAACTCTGAAAGATTAAAGAGCCTGTTCGGAACTAGCGAGATGCTATCACCCCAGCGAGCAATTATAATCAAATTATAATTACTATCTTGTTATTCAAATGTGTAAAGGAGGGCAGTAACTGGCCCATTAAAATTAAAAATCGGTCCTTCGGAAAATTCTTCGAGCGAGAAAGGTACCGAAATTAATTAGGGTCCCCACACAGGCCAGCACACGTGTATCTCTTGAAGCCTACGCGTGTTTCGGATTCGTGCTCCTGATATTATACTAATTATACCGTATAGTATTACAATTACGCGTTCCACTGAAGATTTTATCGAGATAATAGTACATTCCGTGTGAAATTAGGATTAGGAGTAATTAAGGCCCCGTACATGCGGGAGAACAAATCGAGCGTGTACATTTGCATTCGTTATATTCTTAATCACTACTTACAAAATTGTTTCGTTTAAAGGAAATAATTAATTAATAAAAATTGAAATAAACACAGCCTCTATTGACAATTATTGCTATTAAATTATTTGAATTGAATAACCCTATTTTGTTCGAATAAATTATACTGTTCTCAAAATGATATGATTCGGAAACAAGGGTCGAACAACAGCCATTGTTGCTCTGCCGGTGTGTGCCGTGGCACCATCATGTTGAAACCATAAATACTGACGATTAATATTTCGTGTTTGTACTGAGTGCTAAAAAATATGTTCGCCATGTCAATGTAATTCTCACTTGTTACAGTAATGGTAACGCCATTTTGTTCGAAAAAATAGAGATCAATGATGCCTAATTTTCTTGTAAACTTCTGACAGTGAAATGCTATGAACAAAGGAATGCAAAGCCATCTAGCGCACGCTTCTCCTTTCTATAAGGAGAGTAATACCTTATCCAAAACCACTTGGTTCTCGTGTCCCACCCTGTAAAAACATAATTTACTTTTTTTACGCAGCTAAGGGAAAGGCTAGGCTCTCCGCCCAGCCCGTAGCTGGGCCCCTGATATATAGACAATTATTGCTATTAAATTATTTGAATCTTATTTTTTTTAACTAATTATTTAAACAATTTTCACCAAGTGTTAGCAAGAAATGAGTTCATTCTTGCTAACACTTGGTGAAACTTGTTTAAATAATTAGTTAAAAAATAATTGTCTATATATCAGGGGCGCAGCTACGGGCTGGGCGGAGAGCCTAGCCTTTCCCTTAGCTGCGTAAAAAAAGTAAATTATGTTTTTACAGGGTGGGGCACGAGAACCAAGTGGTTTTGGATAAGGTATTACTCTCCTTATAGAAAGGAGGGGCGTGCGCTAGATGGCTTTGCATTCCTTGGTTCATAGCATTTCACTGTCAGAAGTCAGTTACAAGAAAATTAGGCATCATTGATCTCTATTTTTTCGAACAAAATGGGGTTACCATTACTGTAACAAGTGAGAATTACATTGACATGGCGAACATATTTTTTATCACTCAGTACAAACACGGAATATTAATCGTCAGTATTTATGGTTTCAGCATGATGGTGCCACGGCACACACCGGCAGAGCAACAATGGCTGTTGTTCGACCCTTGTTTCCGAATCATATCATTTTGAGAACAGTATAATTTTTTCGAACAAAATAGGGTTACCATTACTGTAACAAGTAAGCATTACATTAACATGGTGAACACATTTCATCACTCAGTTACAAACACGGAATATTGATCGTCAGTATTTGTGGTTTCAGCTAGATGGTGCCACGGCACACACCGGTAGAGCAACAATGGCTGTTGTTCGACCCTTGTTTCCGAATCATATCATTTTGAGAACAGTATCATTTTTTCGAACAAAATTACTATTACTGTAACAAGTGAGCATTACACACATGGTGAACACATTTTTCATCACTCAGTTACAAACACGGAATATTGATCGTCAGTATTTGTAGTTTCAGCAAGATGGTGCCACGGCACACACCGGCAGAGCAACATTGGCTGTTGTTCGACTCTTGTTTCCGAATCATATCATTTTGAGATTTGATGACGTGTTATGGCCCCCTTGGAGCTCTGACTTGTTCATAGGTGATTTTTTCTATGAGAATATCTAAGACAACGTGTTTACAAGGAAAAGCCATATATATTGATAGACTTGAAAGAGGCGATCCGTTAGCAAATCACCCAAATCAAAAGAAATCTGCTAGAAAGAGTGGAGACCAATTTTCTTAAACGTCTTCAACTTGCATTGAAGAAAATTAGTCTCCGCTCTTTTCAGCAGGTCTCTGATTTCGATTATTTGCTAACGGATCGCCTCTTTCAGGTCTATCAATGTACGCGGCTTGTCATTGTAAACACGTTCTTTCATATATCCCCATAGAAGAAAGTTAACGAAAATGGCCATCACATGCCAGATTTAATTTTCCGAACGTGAACAATAATGAAATGCTATGTACTTACAAAGATTTTTTTACCAATAAATTTCTTCAACAGCAAAATCGAAAAATGTTATAATTATTCCAAAACCACTTGGTTCCTGTGCCCCACCCTGTATTACAAATAGAAAATGATTTATTTCTACATCATAGTAGTAAATAAAATTTACTACTATGATGTAGGAATAAATCATTTTCTATTTGTAACACAAACATAATTTACTTTTTTAAAATATTTTTATTAATATTATTATATTTACTAAATATACAACAAAAATAACTTAAACATCTTTATCTTCCTACAAAAGTAAAGGTACACATCCCAAGCAGTATATTTTGAACTTTGCATTAAATCAGTGTTTTATACGCGTGGCGCATGAAGTAAAATTTCGAGTTTAGAAAACCCTGAAAATTTGGATTTGCCGGCGCGCCTCGCTTCGCTCGCGCGCCGGCAAATCCAAATTTTCAGGCTTTTCTAAACTCGAAATTTTACTTCATGCTTAACCAAGGATTGGAATCACTTGTTAGAAGATTTGTTTACGAAAAGTGTAAATAATATTGGCCCAGAGTGGATTCCTCGAGGAACCCCAGATGATACGGAAACTGGATTGGAACTCGCGTCGCTCGCGAGCCGGCATATCCATTGTTTTAGGCTTTTCTTAACTCGAATTTTTACTTCATGCTTAACCAAGGAGTGGAAACCCTTGTTAGAAGTTTTGTTTACAAAAAGTATAAATAATATTGGCCCAGAGTGTATTCCTTGAGGAACCCCAGAAGCTTCGGAAACTGGTTTAGAACTCGCTTCGCTCGCGCGCCAGCAAATCCAAATTTTCAGGATTTTCAAAACTCGAAAGTTTGTTTTATGCTTAACCAAGGAGTGGAAACACTTGTTAGAAGTTTTGTTTACAAAAAGTATAAATAATATTGGCCCAGAGTGTATTCCTTAGGAAACCCCAGAAGCTTCGGAAACTGGTTTAGAACTCGCTTCGCTCGCGCGCCAGCAAATCCAAATTTTCAGGCTTTTCAAAACTTGAAAGTTTATTTTATGCTTAACCAAGGAGTGGAAACACTTGTTAGAAGTTTTGTTTACAAAAAGTATAAATAATATTGGCTCAGAGTGTATTCCTTAGGGAACCCAAGAAGCTTCGGAAACTGGTTTAGAACTCGCTTCGCTCGCGCGCCAGCAAATCAAAATTTTCAGGCTTTTCTAAACTCGCAATTTTACTTCATGCTTACCTAAGGTGTGATAAAACTTGTTAGAAGTTTTGTTTACAAAAAGTATAAACAATATTGGCCCAGAGTGTATTCCTTGAGGAACCCCAGAAGCTTCGGAAACTGGTTTAGAACTCGCTTCGCTCGCGCGCTAGCAAATCCAAGTTTTCAGGCTTTTCAAAACTCGAAAGTTTACTATATGCTTAACTAAGGAGTGGGCACACTTGTTAGAAGTTTTGCTTACAAAAGTATAAATAATATTGGCCCAGAGCAGATTCCTTGAGGAACCCCAGAAGCTACGGAAACTGGTTTAGAAATTAAGGCGAATGTTTTGAACTTTAATTTTTTCCATTGAAAATAACTTGAAAACTGTCGAAGGCGTATTTTTGTTTTTGGCATATTCTGAAAAAGCATCCATCCTAAATTCCATTAAGATTTTAGAAAGAAGTTCCATGTTGTGAATGTTTAAACTTTAATTACCTAAATATTTCCATAAATTCTACCTTCGACTTTTAATTGATAATATCTCGAAGACTGTCGATAGCGTATTTTTTGTTTTTTGCATACTCTGAAAGAGCGATGTCTTTTTAACATCTATACGAAATTCCATTAAGATTTCACAAATAATTTCCATGGTATAAATGTTTTAACGTTTAATTTCCCTAAATATTTCTATGCAATTCTACTTTTTCGACTTTCATTTGAAAATAACTCAAAAACCTTCGATGGCATATTTTTTCTTTTTCGCATATTCTGAAATAAGGATGTCATCTTAACATCAACACTAAATTCCAAGATTTCTCAAAGAATGTCCATGTTGTGAATGTTTTAAATTTTAATTTACCTAAATATTTCCATAAAATTCTAGCTTTTCGACTATGAATTAAAAAAATCTCGAAAACTGTTTTTTTTTGTTTTTTGCATATTATGAAAGATCTATGTCTCCTAATTATCCATACGAAATTCCATTAGGATTTCATAAATAATATCCATAGCGTAAATGTTTTAAACTCTAATTTCTCTAAATATTTCCATGAAATTCTAGCTTTTCGACTATGAATTAAAAAAATCTCGAAAACTGTTTTTTTTGTTTTTTGCATATTATGAAAGAGCTATGTCTCCTAATTATCCATACGAAATTCCATTAGGATTTCATAAATAATATCCATAGCGTAAATGTTTTAAACTTTAATTTCTCTAAATATTTCCATGAAATTCTAGCTTTTCGACTATGAATTAAAAAAATCTCGAAAACTGTTTTTTTTGTTTTTTGCATATTATGAAAGAGCCATGTCTCCTAATTATCCATACGAAATTCCATTAGGATTTCATAAATAATATCCATAGTGTAAATGTTTTAAACTTTAATTTCTCTAAATATTTCCATGAAATTCTACTTCTTCGAGTTTCAGTTGAAAATAACTCAAAAACTGCCGATGGCGTATATTTTGTTTTACACATATTCTGAAAGAACGATGTTTTTTTAACAGCAACAAAAAATTCCATGAAGATTTCTCAAAGAATTTCCATGTTGTGAATGTTTTAAATTTTAATTTACCTAAATATTTCCATAAAATTCCTCTTTTTGGCTATCAATTGAAAATGACTCGAACACTTTCAATGGCATATTTTTTGTTTTCCGCAAATTCGGAAAGAGCGATGATTTCTTAGCATACACACGAAATTCTATGAAGATATCACAAAGAGTTTTTTCATATATTTTTTTTTTTTTAATTTATTTGTAAAAGACATATGTTTTACATGTATTACAATTGTCAAAGGAGAAGAAAAACACTGATATAAAATACTTGATAATATAAACATGAAATACCATAAATTAAAATTACAATTAAAATTATTCACATATTTGAGGAGCTTACTTATAGTATGTCTTTAAAAGTGTCATGCAAAAAATCGCTTACTGAGAAATACGCCTTTTTAATTAGTAGTCGTTTTAACACATTCTTAAAAATATTTTGTTGCTTTATTTTTTTGAGGGAAACTGGTAGTTTATTATACAGCGTGAGACATCGATAATATGGTCCCTGTTCATAAAGATATGTATTGTGGAGTGGAACACTTATGCTATCTAAATTTCTAGTATTAGAGATAGAATTGTATGCTCGATTGGTTACAAACTTACTTTTATGTTTATGGACATAGAGGCAACAACTGTATATATATAAAGAGTAAAAAGTTAACAGATTCATCTCAATGAAAAGCGAACGACAACTTTTTCTAGGGCACGAGAAAGTTATTCTTCTGATTATTTGTTTTTGTAGCCTAAATATGCGAGCTGCATCACTGGATGCGCCCCATATAATAATTCCATACATAAGGTGGCTACTGATATGAGCGTGGTAAAATGTTAAAAGACCTCGTTGATTAACTGAGACCCTCATCGACAGTACTGCAAAACTAGCCGATCTTAGTTTGCCAGAGACCGTGTTTATATGTTCATGCCAACTTAGGGTAGGAGTCATGTTCACACCCAAAAACTTTTCCTGAACCAATTCTTTTATTTTAATATTGTCTGAGACTGGGATAGACATTTTTTGTTGTATTCGACTTCTCGAGTTTACAAATTGCATAAAGCCAGATTTGTCAGAATTTAACAACAGCTCATTTTCAGTACACCATGAGCGAAATATTTTAACTGCCTCACAAGATGTGGTATGTGCATTTTGAATAGAATTTTCCGTGATCACCAGGGATGTATCATCCGCATATTTGAAGACTTTCACATTTGACATATGTGAGAAAGCCAAGTCGAGGTCGTTCATGAAAATTATGAATAGGTATGGGGCTAGTATAGAACCCTGAGGTGTGCCGTGTTTAATAATTTCTCTTCTAGAGGAGTACTCGTGGTTGGCTGTATTTCCTAGATCGGATCGTATTTTAATAGTTTGGGTCCGTTCGTCGAGAAATGACCTAATAAGGTTGTGTGCATTATCGGATATGCCATATGCGGATAATTTCCTCAGCAACAAATTATGACTAATTGTGTCAAACGCCCTGGAGAGATCAAAGTAGAGAGTGAGTGCAACCTCATTTCTATCCAGGGCGCTGTACACATCGTTTAGGGAGTCAAACAGTGTATCAATAGTTGATTTGTTTCTGAGGAAACCCGACTGTGTATTGCGAAGCAAATTAAATTTTTTGAAATAACATTCTAGGCGTGTAAGAATAGCCTTTTCAAATATTTTTGAGAAGTATGAAAGAAGCGAGATAGGCCTGTAATTATTAATGTTGCGCTTATCTTTCTTTTTATACACTGGGCATATATTTGCTTCTTTAAGACACCCTGGGAAATTCGGATACTACGTCGAAAACTATGTACTTTTTATCCAATTTTTTTTTTCGATTTATGATTTTTAAATGGCTAAACAGCTTTTCATTTATGCGCCACCTGAGTTACTGAGTCACTGATTCACTGAGTCACTGATTCACTGAAATTTTTTATTTTTTGAAATAATAATAATACCATTTATTGTCCAACATGACAATTTTATAAAAGAAGTATAAGTATAAATGAAATTGCCAATTCTTGGTTGCAGAATACTTCAAACATTAAAAGTGCGATTCTTTTCGCAATCTACAACAAGTTAGTCTTACAAAGACTATATCAAACACTCATTGAAACAACTACTTCCCGGGCTAATACCCCGACGGACATTGAATTATACATGGGAAGTGTTTGCTGTTACATACAGTAACCTACTGCAAATGTAACAATTTGTGTCAAATTATTCAGGCCATCTATAGACGCGTTTCGAGATTTATCTCTCATCAGTATAGCTTTGCCATTCCCTCTAAACAATTTGACACCTTAGACTGGCGGTCACGTTACCGTTCAAACATAAGTATACATGAAATTGCCAACTCTTGGTTGCAGAATACTTCAAACATTAAAAGTGCGATTCTTTTCGCAATCTACAACAGCAAACACTTCCCATGTATAATTTAATGTCCGTCGGGGTATTAGCCCGGGAAGTAGTTGTTTCAATGAGTGTTTGATATAGTCTTCGTAAGACTAACTTGTTGTAGATTGCGAAAAGAATCGCACTTTTAATGTTTAAAGAAGAATAATATTTCAAACAAAACATGAAGAAATAACACAATAATTAATAAAATAGTAATTATATAATATAACACAACTTATCACAAAATATATCAACATAATATTGCATTGCACTTCTATACATAACAGGCACAGGCGCACGTTAATGAGTAAATTAAAGTTAGATTTTTAACATATACATATAAATTCAACTACTTTGTGTGTAAATAACATCACTCAAATTTGTAGAAATTCATCAACGGAACAATTTGTCCCATTAAAATAAGAAAGCACGGAGGGCCAGGCGCGAGGCGCCGCGACGCCGCTTCCTCTGCACTAATAACTACACCGACGTCTATTAATAGTGCGCGTCGTTATTAATGGTCGCCGTAAAATTGGGCGTTAAGCCGTTTTTGCTCAGTAATTAGTGCGTTGCGGATCACAATGGAATCGTTATTAGATCCTGCTGATTTAATTTTTCTTAATTACACACGGAGAGAAAGAATTTTTCGCGCGGGGGTAGCGAGGAATTAATTAATCGCGCTGAATATTCATCCAAGGACTTTCCACCAACAATAGTTTTTCTTTTTCTTTGCTCGTGTGTTAGCGCAAATTGAAATCATAAAAGCGAACAAGCGTGATTTAAATTAGTTCATTAGTTTTATAATTACATTTGCTTTTTTCTTATACCGGGTGATTTATTTAACCTGGAATAGCGTATATCTCGAAAAATATGCATTCATATTTTCGTGTGAAGAATCGGTTGGGTTCGGTTAGAATCGGCACAGAAAAAAATAATAGAATCCAAAGTTTAATATCACAATATACTTTTATATTTGCTTATAAAATAAGTATAGCATTAATAAGGACAAGTATTTTTTGGGTAATGAAACATTTCTCTCCACGTCCGGACTTCGTTCAAGACATTACGATAGCACTAATAAGTGCAATTATTTCACGCAAGAAGAAAAAAAAAAACTCTCCGCAACAGAACTAGAACTTGCAGCGCGCGATTGATCGTGTCTAAGGACTCTAAACCGAGATAAAAGTTGATTCATTAAAAGGAAATCAAAATTTGATCCATTAAAAATATTGCGCTAATGTTTCGCCATCTGTCTAATAATATTAATCTGCGGAAGGAGCGTTTGATTCCACTTTGATAATTCCGTTGAGTAGCCCTAAGTCGGAAAAGATGATCAATCCCGTCTGGACACGAAACTTCTTACTAAATTAATTTCTTCCCTCCGTCACGCTTTTTCCGCACGATTCTGATCGTTTGAGCGAGGTTAGCTTAATTTCAACAAATCTCGTCAGAAAAATCCTCTGTCTTGCATCGAGTGATTTTCCAATAAAAACTTAAGTTTTTAATTGTAATATATAAAATTATTATGTTATCAATTATGTTAACAACGAAATACTATGAAATAATTAAGAACTTTGTGAGACTGAAGAATTTTCAAAAATATTTTGTACTATTTTTCTTTCTTGACAAATATTTGCTGATTTAAAAACATTTTTAAGCAATACCTTTTTGAAATTTTATAAATTTAATGCTTACTTATTCCTGACTGTATACATTATTTTATAGTTTTCCTAAAAATGTTTTAAACAAAAGTTGTAGATAATGAAAAAACATGTTTTTACCCAAACACTTTTTTTTTTGATAATCACTCACAAATTGTTGCTTTATTAGTAACCTAAAAGTTTCAAACAAAAGTAAAAGAAAAATATAGCACAAAACTTTGTATAATCACTTTTCACCTCAGTTCTTTTGTTTATGGACTGGATACCAGGGCTGGGATGAATCCTCAAAAACAGGATTCGAATCACGAATCCGAATCACCTAATATGATTCGAATCACGAATACTCGGATAAAGGATTCGTAAGTGAAAAATATGATTCGAATCAAAGATTCGAATCCTCATTTTTGAATCACGGATACAAATCCTTTAAAAATAAATTTAAATCTATTATTTGCAACCAGTAATATTTTATTCCATCAGTTTCTATTAACAAAAATGTTCATTTACCGACTAAATATCTGATTATATAATGATTTTAATCAATGATGATATATGTGTTATTGAACTTCATTTTAAATCTGTGTTTTATATGCATGAATATTTAAATCACTAAATTATTCATATTTGAATATAAATATTTAAATTTTCGAATTATTCAAATATTTGTGAATGCATATTTGGTTACTTAACCATGAAAAATATCTAACGTTAATAGTATATTTTTAACTTCACTTAAAATCAGTGTTTTATACGCGTGGCGCATGAAGTAAAATTTCGAGTTTAGAAAAGCCCCGCGGGGCTTTTCTAAACTCGAAATATTACTTCATGCTTAGTCTGGGAGTGGACAACACTCGTTCTTAGAAGTTTCAAATTAAAGGATTACTCTAGATTACTAAGTTTATTACCATTTTAGAACGGCTACAGCTCGAAGGACCAACCATGGTCTTCGGAGACCGAAGGACTACAGGGAATCGAAGTTTATTCACAAGAAAACAACGAATATCTGAAGGTTTACAGCATAGATAGGAAAAAAAACATACAATTTTGAAAAAATATCGAAGTTGGGTTGGTTTTCAGTGCGTTTTTAACTTCACTTTAAATCAGTGTTTTATACGCGTGGCGCATGAAGTAAAATTTCGAGTTTAGAAAAGCCCCGTGAAAATTTGTCTCGGGTCGCTGCGCGACCCTCGACAAATTTTCTATGCGGGGCTTTTCTAAACTCGAAATTTTACTTCATGCTTAGTTTGGGAGTGGAGCGTCAAGATTTTCTACATGTCGAGATTTTTAATTTTTCTAGATTTATGTCGATTTATTCACAGTTTGTTGTTGTATTAAATGCAACTTTAATATTGAATAAAAACGGTTTTTTTTTGGGGAATAGAATATTCACCCATTAAGAGCCGAGGAAATTATAAAATTAACTCTAAAAGTTAATTTTAGGTAAAATTTTGCATCTTTTTCTATGATTTTAATGAATGATTTATTATATTACATACGTCGATTTTTTAAAAGAGGTAAATTTAAAATTCAAACGAGTGTTGTCCACTCCCAGACTAAGCATGAAGTAAAATTTCGAGTTTAGAAAAGCCCCGCGAAGAAAATTTGTCGAGGGTCGCGCAGCGACCCGAGACAAATTTTCGCGGGGCTTTTCTAAACTCGAAATTTTACTTCATGCGCCACGCGTATAAAACACTGATTTAAAGTGAAGTTAAAAATGCACTGAAAACCAAACCAACATCGATATTTTTTCAAAATTAGATGTTTTCTTTGCTATCCATGCCGTAAACCTTCAGATATTCGTTGTTTTCTTGTAAAAAACTTCGATTCCCTGTAGTCCTTCGGTCTCCGAAGACCATGGATGGTCCTTCGAGCTGTAGCCTTTGTAAAATGGTAATAAACTTAGTAATCTAGAGTGATCCTTCAATTTGAAACTTCTAAGAACGAGTGTTGTCCACTCCCAGACTAAGCATGAAGTAAAATTTCGAGTTTAGAAAAGCCCCGCGTAGAAGATTTGTCGAGGGTCGCGCAGCGACCCTTGATAAATTTTCACGGGGCTTTTCTAAACTCGAAATTTTACTTCATGCGCCACGCGTATAAAACACTGATTTTAAGTGAAGTTAAAAATATACTATTAACGTTAGATATGTTTCATGGTTAAGTAACCAAATATGCATTCACAAATATTTGAATTATTCAAAAATTTAAATATTTATATTCAAATATGAATAATTTAGTGATTTAAATATTCATATTAGAATATTTAACTATTTGAATTAATCGAATTCGAATCCCAACCTTAATAGCGATGATTCGAATTATTTAGGAGGATTTGAATCCGTGTATGAGGATTCGAACCTTTTTATAAGGATTCGATTCCGTTTATAAGAATTCGAATCTTTTTATAAGGATTCGGATCCTTTCATAAGAATTCAAATCCTTTTATAAGGATTCGAATCATCTACGTCTGGATTCGAATACGAATCCTTTTAAAAAAATGTAACGAATCCGGATCACGAATCCGTTTTTACTAAAGTATTCGAATACCTCTTTTGAATCCTCTAAAAGGATTCGAATCCGGGAATCGAATCTTGAATGATTCGAATCCTGTCCAGCTCTGCTGGATACTAAAAAATCTAGGAGATGAACAACTCACCGACTATAGCTTTCGACGTTTCAATCAAAAAATGTTTTAAACAAAAGTTGTAGCCAATGAAAAAGTAAACCACTTTTACTTAAATACTTTTCACCTCAGCTCTTTGGTTTTTGTTCAATAAACCGAGAAAGATTGATTGATATATTTTGCTAATCACTCATCAACTGTAGCTTTATTATTGATTCAATCAAACAAAGGTTTCAGGCAATGAAAAAATAAACAACTTTATGATCATGTATGAGTGTATGACAAATTTGTTGTAGATTGCGTAAAGAATTGCACTTCGATGTTTTGAAGTATTTTACAACCAAGAATTGGCAATTTTATTCATAGTTATGTAAAAGTGTATCACGTACCTAAATAATTAAAATCATTAAGTTTTGATATTTGACGTTAAATGTAATAACGGACGATTCCACTATGTTCTACACTTAACAATTTTGTTATTGTAATACATTAATTTATTCAAATAATTATGAAGTTTTAATATTTGAAGTACAAATTTTTATAAAGAAAACACTTAACTTGTTTATACAACTTTTATTGGTATAAAAATAAAAGATTAAAAAATGTGGTAAAATCATGTAAGTATTTTCTTTATATAAAATTGTAAATGTATCACGAAGTGAACGCCTTCAAGATTCAAGAATTAACAAATTGTGTTGACCATATTGCAAACATTCGTTTGAAATTGTTATTAATAATTATTTTCAAATTAACGAAGCAATAATTAGATAGAGGGAATGTGAAATGTTCAGGCTGAAATGCGCTGATAAAGATTAAGCGGATAATCAGGACGTTAGTCGTAATCCGGATCTATTTAATGGGGGCAATCATAGTTTGCGTAAAGAGGTCATTCTGAAAGCCCAAAAGGCATTCAGGCCCCATTCAGAAATTATCTCTCTGCGCACCAATAAAAGCGATAAACGCATTCAAATTTGATTATATGAAACATTTCCGCGTCATTGTGGAACAACAAAAATATATAAACAGCTAATTTTCCTTTTAGGAATACATATCACGATTTAAGGATGTAAGTTTTCAGACATTCTTTATTTTCGGAAAAGCTTTTAATTCAATTCTAACGAGTGTTTCTAATCCCAGACTAAGCATGAAGTAAAATTTCGAGTTTAGAAAAGCCTGAAAATTTGGTTTGGTCGCGTAGCGCGAAGCGCGGAGCGGCCAAACCAAATTTTCAGGCTTTTCTAAACTCGAAATTTTACTTCATGCGCCACGCGTATATAACACTGATTTTTAGTAAAGTTTAAAATATATTACTTAGGTTTGTTATCGTGTTTATTAATTTTACAAATGTTTATTTAGGATATGTAAAAGTATACTTAAAAGAAAAAAGTCTCTGTTGTACAAAAAAAGAACTTTAAAAGAATATTTATTAAATCTACCAAAATGTAATCAAAACTTAAAAATACCGCGTGATCGTTTAAAACATGATTTAAAGTAGGCTTAGAATTTTATATTAGATTGGCACCACTGACAGCACATAGTTTACCATAACCTCAAATTTATTCCATCATTCAATTAGCATTCTGGACAACCACACAAAAAAATACCGCCTACTCTAAATTAAACGATCGCACGGTAGAACTTTATTACTTAATAAAAATTATTATTATGTTTTTTTTGTTATCAAGAGAGATTATTGTTAAATTATTGTAAATAAGCAGTAGATGGTGTCCATGTTTTTTATTTTATGTTAATATGAACAAAATAAATATGTGTATAATATGTTTGTTACCAGATATGTCTATTCATTCTTCTTTAGAATCTTAAAACTATCTACCAACACCTACCAATTAACGAAATCAGTATATCTTCTTTATAATGCTATTAACCTCTAGACTATATGTATATGGAGAAATCACTATATCTTTGAATACATACAAAAAATCTTTACAAGAACTGCCTAATTTAAATAACGAACCCGACTTTTGTGTGAAACTGTAAAAGTTCCACCCACGGCAGAAAAAAAAGAAATAACAATAAACTCAAAACGAAAATAATTATTGTATTTTCTTTTCGAGGTAATCTAGGCATTGTTATAGTTATAAGGGTGCACGCGACGTGTTTAGATCTAATCGCGAACGAGGGTATTATTTACAGAGAGGAAAGTTTAACATGAAAAGGCAGGTTTTAAATTAGAAAGGAAAAAATAATAGAATAGCTAGAATGGTTACTACTGTGTGTGTGTGTGTGTGAGTATATTTCACTTTATATGATAATATTATATTTTACCACCCACACCGAACATCATGCAAATGCTGCCAGTGTGCGCCGACAGAGAAAAAATTTAATACAATACGACTGTTTCGATGTTTTTTTGTTTGTGTGCAACGTGCATTTTGTACTTAAATATAGATGTGTTTATTGAATACTCAAGTATTATTGAGATTAAAATTGTTAAGCTATAACTTATACCAGTAGCGTAGATAGGTTTTTCTGATGGGGGGGGGGGGGGGATTTGAATTAGTTCTCACACCAAAAACTGATTCCATTTCAATATATTTGTTACGATATCTTAAAATACACACTGATTTGATTTAATCGTTTAATTTGGCCGTAGCCAGAAAAAAAATCGGGCGGGTTTATTAAAATTTCAGGGGTTTAATGGTAAAAATATTGTTTTTACTTTTGCGTTTTTACATACAAAAAAGTACCATTTTTAAAAAAATTCAATTTCAGGGGCAGAAAAGTCCCGTGAAAATTTCGGGCTTTTCTAAACTCGAAATTTTACTTCATGCGCCACGCGTACAAAACACTGATGTGAAGTGAAGTTCAGAAACACAAATAATTAGGTTTTGAATATTTTTGTTAAAACAACTGGTTACGATATTTATATATTAATGTTTGCAAAAAAATAATAAAACCAAATGTATTCTTAAAGGATTTGTATTCGTGAAAACCTGGATTCGAATCTTTGATTTAAATCATATTTATCTCTTACGAATCCTTTATTCGAGTATTCGTGATTTGAATCATATTTATCTCTTACGAATCCTTTATTCGGGTATTCTCGATTCGAATCATATTAGGTAATACGAATTCGTGATTCGAATCCTTTTTACGAGGATTCGTCCCAGCTCTGGCAGGGAATATAACTAAATATACATTATTTGGCTCATGTCTGTATTCTAAATCTGCTATTATTAATCCTGGAATTCGTTACTTTCCGCCACTTTATAAATGCTTGCTCTGTCCTTACCCTAAATCCAGCATAAATCGCTTTCAAACAAGCGGATTAAAAAAAAGCTAAAATTACTTTCAGATTCCCACTTTCCCTTTAAAATCCAAGATTAAAAAATTTCCATTTTTATCGCCTGTAATTAACAAGTGAGAAATAAATACGGCTACCCCCTTTCCCTCGCTTTCCGAGAAGTTTGTCCTAATCTAAATAATTAACAAGTGAGAAAAAGAAGCAACAAGGACTCCTCCTCGTAATTATTTTTTAATCCGCCTGGCAATCCAAAACGGGAAAGACGAAAAGTTTTCATATTACCGTGGAACGAGATTATGTTTATTATATATATATATGTGAATAAAAAAAAAGAAATATATCGAAAGGGGAAGGGAGGGTGATATGAAAATATTATGAAAATAATAACGCGAGCAGTCTGATATATTGGAAATAGAGCGCGGTGCGGGAGGGTAGGTTTTTAAGATAATGAGTTGGAAAGAGACGGGGTGATGCCCTTACACGTCGATGCGATGTTCGTCATGGGGGTGGGTTTGAATATAAATCGACAGGGTAGGGCCATTGTATAAGATGCAAGCCGATGACGCGAGATTGGAAACTGATCAAGATGAATGAAGTGAACAATGAGCGTGGATGCCTCTTTTCCCCGGTTTTACCCTGTCCGAACGAACGGTCTGAATAATGAAATACTTTTCCTCAAAATTGCCTATTTCTAAAATATCTAACCATTTACTTATTAAACAGACCTTATAACGATATTTTTTCTTATGCATATCTACAGCCAGTGGCGTAGCAAAGTCAAATTGAATCATTTCACGAGTGTTTTCCACTTCCGGGTTAAGCATGAAATAAAATTTCTAGTTTAGAAAAGCCTCAAAATTTGGTGTGTAAACTAAGGAGAAGTAAGCCGTGCGAACAATAGACGGCGATAGGTTGCTATGCAGGTTACGAAGTAAAAATAGTGATTTGTTTACTTGTCTAGCTACATTATCTCCATGTTCAGACCAAAATAGGAATTGGTCAAGATACATTCCCAAAAATGTAACTGCTTCATTACTCTGAATACCTTGCTCGCGTGGCCGTTTTTTCTCATTTAAATTCAACCTATTGCTCGTAAACCAGGTATCAGCTTGAGATAGAGTAGCTGTATTTATGGTACTTGCGCTATTTAGATCCCGACCAGTTGCAATTAAAGTGGTGTCATCTGCAAAT
Source organism: Philonthus cognatus (assembly GCA_932526585.2). Taxonomy (NCBI): domain Eukaryota; kingdom Metazoa; phylum Arthropoda; class Insecta; order Coleoptera; family Staphylinidae; genus Philonthus; species Philonthus cognatus. Next base: position 33,015,552 of record OW052241.1, read on the forward strand.
TAGATCACCCTGCAACTATCAACGTGCATCATTGAAATCATTGATATAAATAAGAAAAAGTAACGGTCCGAGAATTAAGCCCTGAGGAACACCGCAATTTGTGGGCAATGGCTTTGAAAGGGTTCCACTACAAAAAAACGACCTGTTTTCTATTTGCCAAGTAACTTTCGAGAAGGTTTCGGCTGTTCCTATAAAAGTTATATAACCATAATTTTTCAATAATAATCTCATGTGGAACACAGTCAAACGCTTTACTTAGATCTAAAAATGAAGCAACTGTTGTTTGACCTATTTCAAAGGATTTGAGAATATGTTGAGTAAGATCTAATACTGCATTAACGGTGGATAGCCCTTGACGGAATCCGTACTGATTTTAATTAAAGCATAAATGCTGTAATTGGGATGTGTGTACTTAGAAAAATTCCCCGTAGAAGGAACGACAAACAAGAACGAACAGAAATTCCTACAACACAAACCTCAGTTAAATTGGACATTACACGTTGGATTAGTCACATTATTCAAAAAACTATGCGTTTTAAATGATAATAATTTCCTTTTGGTTCTGCGATAAATTGTAAGTGATCTACATGGATCTGTATCTCTGTATTTTTAGCATTTCAATTATTCTTTCACTTACTTTTAATGCAAACTTTTTGTCCACTATTGAAAATCCTGTATGTTTATTCCTTAAATAGTTTCATCACAGTTCGGATGAAATTTTGAGCATTTTTGTAATATTGGCGCATTTAATGTATTTTGACAGGCGTCATAAATATCCTGACGATAGTAACGCAAACTTAACATCCGACGTGCCAAACAATTAAAGATGTTCTGTTTCAATCATGATCTATTGATTGAAAACAGATAGAAGTTAATGACGTCAGGGTAGAAGGATAATGTGTTGACTATACCAATACGTATTTTTTTACAAAATTCTTTAGGCGCTTTGATAAAAATAAAAATAAATGGTCACGTTATGCATGGATCAACGATGGGTTTTATTAAAAAATGAGGGACAGAACTTAACATGCAACGCAATTAACTTAGCAGTTTGTATGATTTTGTTTCTTTTATTCAACTGATCTTTAAAATACAATTAAAAACATAAAATTCTAACTCCCCGCGGTTTCTGTTTCGGCCCACCTACTTGAAAGCCGTTCTTCAAAAGCCTTTATCGCCACACACACAAAAAGTGGACGGTCACTTCGATACAATGGCCCAAAACAGCAATAAATTATGACGGTAAACAATGCCCACCCTTTTGAATCATTGTCTATTCAGGTGGTGTCTGTGTGTGTGTCCCACCCCGTGTTATTTACTGGATCACGCTGTGAAAATGGTAAATAATTGGACACTAACTTCACTGTTTACGTTATTACTGGAATGCTAACAACGGCATTAGGATAATTAATTTAAATAAATATAGTACTAATTACAAAAGATTAACAGTTATGAATTCCTCATCTGAACGTATAAATAAAGATAATTGGTATTTTTTCAAACCCAACATAAGTAAGTTGACTATTTCCATTTGAAAACAATTGATTTATGGGTTTTTGGAAATAGGCGACTCAAGGGTTCAATATTATATTAAATATTAAATACTTATGTCGGGTTTCACCAACGTCAGTTAAATCGAAATAGTTATTTATAGAATAAAATCAGGTAACAGTTAAATATATGCCAAAAATATTAATCAATCCATATTTTTTCACATTGATGACATGCAAAATATCTATTTCAAATAAATTTAATCTTTGAATGAGATATAACTTACATTGGTGAAACCGGACATTACCATTGTTTTACCACTTGACAAAAATGACGTGCTCGAAAAAGTTTTTGGCGACACAGGACGGAAGTTTGGGATACGATCACGGTGCTTAGCAACGGCAGCAGTGGAAATTCTATTTGCATAACCAAAACGAAACTTCATATCGGCGTACTCCTCCTTGGGTATGTAAAAGACATTACAGAAAATGCGAACAAGGCACCTTATCCTACACACAAACAGACTTAAGCGGTCGATACGTTAAAAGTGATGTAGTAACTCCGCCTTGATTGAACGCTGCTTACATTATTAAAGATAGCGATGCGAAAGTATCAAAATATAAAGTTTCCCATAACTAGCTTATTTTTGAGAATCGGACAAGTGTTTATAGGAATTTTTTTGCTTAAAATGACCTCTAGAATACACCCCCCTAAGTGGCGGGAAAACGTCATGAATCACCCTGTATATATATATTTATATATATATATATATATATATATATATATATATATATATATATATATATATATAACTGGCTGGAGTTTTTTGGGCCGCTGCCAAGAACAATGCAGATACATCGGACACAAATCAAGAAATTTTAGCACCTTCTACATTGAGTGGACCAATAACACGCAGCAGATCTAGTCCCTAGTCCCTAGTTTACAAAACAAATGTACTGACAGTGAACGTGACATCTATCACACAGTGTACAAAAAAGCTCCTGAGGATGGCAAAAGTGATGCTGCCGAAACCTAGAGCGCAAATAAATAAATCAACGCGAGAAAGCAGCCCAAAAAACTTCAGCCAGTTATATTTTGCTCGCGAAAACCTAAAAATAATTATATATATATATATACAGAGAGTTTTATGTAACACCGAACATGCTTAAAACAAGAATTTTTCTTTTAGGTATACATAAACATACGTTGTACATTTGCTGATGCTCGGTTTGTTAAAAGAATTTAATTTGAACTTTTAACGAGTGTTTTCCACTCCCAGGCTAAGCATGAAGTAAAATTTCGAGTTTAGAAAAGCCTGAAAATTTGGTTTGGTCGCGTAGCGCGAAGCGCGGAGCGGCCAAACCAAATTTTCAGGCTTTTCTAAACTCGAAATTTTACTTCATGCGCCACCGGTACACTGATGCAATGTAAAGTTTTGCTGTGTGTTTCAAACTTCGTAATATGTCAGTGTTTTGTACAGGTGGCGCATGAAGTCAAATTTCGAGTTTAGAAAAGCCTGGAAATTTGGTTTGGCCGCTCCGCGCTTCGCGCTATGCGACCAAACCAAATTTTCAGGCTTTTCTAAACTCGAAATTTTACTTCATGCGCCACCGACCGGTACACTGATGCAATATAAAATTTAGCTGTGTGTTTCAAACTTGGTAATATGTCAGTGTTTTGTATCGGTGGCGCATGAAGTAAAATTTCGCTTCGCGCTACGCGACCAAACCAAATTTTCAGGCTTTTCTAAACTCGAAATTTTACTTCATGCGCCACCGGTACACTGATGCAATGTAAAGTTTAGCTGTGTGTTTCAAACTTGGTAATATGTCAGTGTTTTGTACCGGTGGCGCATGAAGTAAAATTTCGAGTTTAGAAAAACCTGAAAATTTGGTTTGGCTGCTCCGCGCTTCGCGCTACGCGACCAAACCAAATTTTCAGGCTTTTCTAAACTCGAAATTTTACTTCATACTTAGTCTGGGAGTGGAAGACACTCATTTCAAATTGAACTCATTAAAAAAAAAAACAACGGTTATCTAAAGATTTCTGGCATCTACGCTGTAATTGGGACAAGTATACTTGGAAGAAAAACTCCCTGTATGTATAAGTTGAGGCATTAATTTGCGATTGATTGTCTACAATTTGTAATGGTCATATAGGCAACCCAATTTACACATAACTTCAAAATTAAAGGTTTCTAATTGTATTAGATTAGATTATTGGGATTTTCTAAATTATTAGAGATATAAAGACGGTTAATATAGACAAAAGTTTCCATTTCTAATACAAAATAAAACTGCGTTGACAAATTTACCTAGCGTCATCTGTTTTCAAGATATGGTAATACAAGTGAAAATCTCGATAGGATTTTATTTTTGCTATAACTTTGTTATATAGATAGATAAATAGCTGAAATTTGAAATGTACTCTAAATGACATCCGAGATACACAACTAAATTAACAGATTTTATACTGGGTGTCCCATTTTAATGATACAACATAATTGCTCAATTTTGCTAATGGCAGCTAAATTGGATTTTTATACAATTGAATAAAGCAGAAAAATTGAGTTGAATATAATGTGTTTATATCTAATTTAAAAGGCAATTGTCTAATTCCATAAAATAAAACACCCTGTATAAAATCTGAATTTCTTCGTATTCTTAACGAATCATTTGGGCTAAGAACAAAATTTCAGCTCAATATCCCCTTTATTAACAAAGTTATAGTAAAAATAACATTTTATCGACTTTCAGATTTTTCATAATATCTTTAAAACAAATGCTAGATATAAATTATAGACTAATAGAAACACTAAACTGGTTAAATTAGATGAAAGTTTATGCTTTTGACTATAAGTAAAACTATATCAACAACATCTAGTATCATTTAAGTGGTCTAACTGCAAAACTCACATTCATATTTTTCAGATATTGCAGTAATTTTTTTTGCTGACATTTGACACATGATTTTGAACTACATTTTCTTGCTATATTCAATGGTGTAAAAATCCAATATGGTTGCCATTAGGAAAATTGAACTTTGTCGTCGTATCTTGAAAATAGAACGTTTGGATGTTATTTAGGGTACATTTTAAATTTTAGCTCATTAACTTACTAATTAAGTAATTAAACAACCCGTTTTAAACAATAGTTCATGTGTAATCTTGTGTTAGTTTTAATCGTTGGCTGCCGTACAAATAAAGTACGATTCACACTAAATTTAATCAATTAGCTCCGCAAATCATACTTGTTTCACTTCTAGATTTGACTTCCAGATAAAAACTCATCATGCAGGATTTTTTTTCTTTCTAGCATCTACATATCTCGATTTTTCTCTGTAAGTTTTCAGACATCTGTTGTTTTTACAAAAGCGTTCAATTTAATGCTTTTAACGAGTATTTCCAATCCCAGATTAAGCATGAAGTAAAATTTCGAGTTTAGAAAAGCCTGAAACTATTTAACAATAGTTCATGTGTAATCTTGTCTTAGTTTTAATCGTTGGCTGCCGTACAAATCAAGTACGATTCACACTAAATTTAATCAATTAGCTCCGCAAATCATACTTGCTTCACATCTAGATTTGACTTTCAGATAAAAACTCATCATGCAGGATTTTTTTCTTTCTAGCATATATATATATATATATATCTCGATTTTTCTCTGTAAGTTTTCATACATCCGTTGCTTTTACAAAAGCGTTCAATTTAATGCTTTTAACGAGTATTTCCAATCCCAAATTAAGCATGATGTAAAATATCGAGTTTAGAAAAGCCTGAAAATTTGGTTTGGTCACTCCGCGAAGCGGAGCGACCAAACCAAATTTTCAGACTTTTCTAAACTCGAAATTTTACTTCATGCGCCACGCGTATAAACACTGAAATGCCCTGAGGTACAAAATGTGCTGCTTGTGCTTGATCTTACGTTAATAGTTTTTACAAATATTTTTTTCATTTAACCAAAACTTTCAAAATTCTAGTGTCCAAAACAATTTGGTTTGGGATATGTATAGGAAGGAGTAGGTATACATAATAGAAAACATCTTTATATGTACATGATTGTTTAATGTTATCAAAAGCAAATTAAATTAAAGTTACTGTATATTATCAAACTGTTACAAAGGGTTAAATAAATGCAGAATATTTTCCTATTTAATTGAGGGGCTTATTGTAATAACATGACAAGTAAACAGAGCTAAGGTATTAGACTTTGAAATTTAGAAAAAAAAAAATGTGAAATTTACTACTATGGTGTTAAAAATTAATGGTAGATTGTTTGAAAAGTTTTAAAAGTCTCGGTTTGCATGCGAATATGAGCATAATGTAGCTATTTATAAAATTTCCAATTTGAAATTGCTAATGTATTTGGACCAACTTATTTAAATGTCCAATTAAAAATTGCACATTGCTAAATTTTTTGGTTGTGTTGCTTATCATGTTATTACAATAAGCTCTTCAATTAATAACTAATTAAAATTTCCAATTTGAAATTGCTGATTTATTTGAACCAACTCATTTAAATGTTCAATTAAAAATTGCACATTGCTAAATATATTTGTAATTTTAATATTGGTAGATGCTAGTCATTCAAATTAGCAGAACTCTATTGATACACTCTTAATGGTTATTAAAAACTCCTAGTGGGTTAAAGTTTTTAAGTATTTGCTGGGGTAAAACTTTAATAATTTAAATTATAACGCATCGCTCGCCCAGCGCCGTAAGTATATACAAGTTTTGCGTGTGCATATTTCGCGGGTAGCGCAACTTCCGTCTAAGTCAACAAAACTTTCCGGAATATGTATTTACAAGAAAAATTGAAAGCACACGACCATAAATCAAATACGATTTATGAATATATGAATATGAATATGTAATACGCTGCTGGGATCTTACCACATCTATATACACCACACACACACAGATGCATATAAATATATACGACTGAGGAAAGTGTGTGTGTTCCAGACTTGTATATCATCGTTATAATAAAAATATCACCGGGTTTCTCATTAATAGGGATTTATGGCAGTGATAACAAAAGTTCTATTAACTAGAAGGCCTACTAACCGTAAAACTTGGATGTGTGTGAGGAATGGAAATGGGGATATCTAGATGTGCTACATTAAATTTTGTCGGGAGAATTGTGTGTGTGTGAAAAATAATTGTAGTTTGTGCCAAGGGAGCAGTTGGAGCAAACTGCTTCTCCAGGCGCTTGAATTTTGAAGGCGTAAAATTAGGTTAGACGAAATAAACATTTGTACAATTTGTTAAGGTAAGATCAAACTTAAAATCAAACTGAGTTGGGTATGAATTATAAACGTATACTTCAAAGCAGTTTATTTTGAAATATAATTTAAGTCAGTGAATAATACGCGTGGCGTAAGAAGTAAAATTTCGAGTTAAGAAAAGCCTGAAAATTTGGTTTGGTCGCTCCGCTCCGCCTGAACATTTAGAGCGTATGCATTGGGATTTGTCTTGAAAAACTCACTGTATAATATATTTTAAACTTCATTTTTTTATATATGCAAGCTAACATAATGAATTAAACGCTCTTGTAATGCTTGTAATTGGTATTTATGAAAATTATAAGAATTCTGTTAGAAATTAACAGGTTTCATCATCAAATCAAGTAAAATTCAACACACTAAACTGGTTCCTCTTGAAGCCTGTGTTAAAATCAACACTTTCAAACAAATAGCCGTGTTTATAACGTGTAAACACGGACCTATCACCTGAAATACGTAAATTATCTTGCGTGCCATCACAAACAACTAATAACAATTTTTAAGCCCAGCCATATTCAATTAGTCGGGTTCCTCATTCCAATGCCCATTTACAGCAACACCGGCTATCGCGTACGCTCATCAGATTTATAATCCTGGTCCTTCTTCAGGATGGATAGATAAGGATATGTTTATGTGTAAGTTGGGATCTATTACATTTCCCAATTTCAATTTAAAACCGATCGAAAGCCGAAGGCGTGCGTATTTATTACAAGAAACTGTGATAAAATCTATTCGATCGCGGGATTAATGTATTTTAGTATCGATTAATTAAGTGTAATCACATGTGAGAATCACTTATTTTTTTAGATAATTTATGTTTAAAATTTATGCAAAGAGAAAAAGGAAATTCCCTTTTTGGAGGGATTTTTAACCATATGAGGGATAAAGGGAACATTTATATAAAAGAGGTTTCTTTAACCCTTGTAGCTCTAGAATTTTTCTGGTGCCTAGAAATATGTTCTTTACACTGCATATTATTTATTACTATCTCAGATATACAGAGAATTTTTCTTTTAAGTATACATATCTCAATATACTGTATACGCTGTAAATCTAGATATTTGTTGTTTTTAGAAATATGTCAAATTGAATTTTCAATCGATTATTTTTCATTCTCAGATTAAGCAAGAAGTAAAATTTTGAGCCGTAACTTTTCCGGTAATCGTTTGTTTTTTAAAATAGTGCAATTTGAACGAGTGTTTTCCACTCCCAGATTAAGCATGAAGTAAAATTTCGAGTTTAGAAAAGCCTGAAAATTTGGTTTAGTCGCGTAGCGCGCAGCGCTACGCGACTAAACCAAATTTTCAGGCTTTTCTAAACTCGAAATTTTACTTCATGCGCTACGCGTACTAAACACTGATGTAATATAATGTTTAAAATACACGTTTTTAGTATGCTGCTTCAGTAGAATATATTGAACTTCACCTAAAATCGGTGTTTAATACGCGGAGCGCATGAAGTAAAATTTCGAGTTTAGAAAAGCCTGAAAATTTGGTTTAGTCGCGTAGCGCTGCGCGCTACGCGACTAAACCAAATTTTCAGGCTTTTCTAAACTCGAAATTTTACTTCATGCTTAATCTGGGAGTGGAAAACACTCGTTCAAATTGCACTATTTTAAAAAACAAACGATTTGCACTATTTTAAAAATCAAACGATTATCGGAAAAGTTACGGCTAATCTATACATGTATGCATATTTAAAAGAAAAATTGAACGATTTTTTGAAATTAACGAATATCTGAAAATGGCTAGAGGTGCATTCGGGATTGGGATAATTGTATAGAGGTGTACCCGTGGTTTAGATAAGTATGAAAATTTAGTATTTAATAATCTAAAATTATTCTGATCTATAGCTAAAATGGATAATTTTAATTGCCTAAACTATAAGTGTTGTATACTTTAGTTAAAAATGAAATGTTCATTGGACGAACTTATATTAAATAATTCCGAACTCTATTTGTTATTTTGAACTGCATTTCAAAGTTGATTTTTTCCTGGAATTGGCACGCTTCCTCTATTGCGATAAACAAGACGTGTATTCAAAGGAATGTTTTGAGAAATGTTTGTGTAAGATTTAATAGAAAAAAATGGGGCGTGATTATTATTTTTTTTTTTTTTCAAGAAATATGAATGTTATGTTTAAATAGAGAGTTTATCAATGATAAACTCTCCATTTAAACATAACATTCATATTTCTTAAAACAAAAATAATAATCACGCCCCATTTTCTTCTATGAGATCTTACACAAACATTTCTCAAAACATTCCTTTGAATACACGTCTTGTTTATCGCAATAGACGAAGCGTGCGGTTGTTCATTTTCTGCCATTTATCTATTCACCATTCAGGTACAAAAAGATGCTCAATGTTTAACGAAAACAGCTGTTGCTACAATCCCTTAATTTTCGGAAAAATACCGCCATTGTTGGGCTGCGCCCGTATCTCGTTACAGAAACATTCTCTCAGATTTCTTTAGTTTTTGTTTCCTCCTCAATGGACAGTGTTATCTTATGCTTGCTAGGAGATCACATGACGATTTGAGTGAAGAGGAATGACGGTTGATTTTCTATGATATTCGATAAGATAGGAAAGTTTTAAGGTTTCACATAAAATTCTGGAGAATCAATGGGGTTTTTCAACTTCTGAAGAAACAAAATCGTGTTTCATCAAAAATTCATTGTTTTAATTAATGGTACTTATTCTTGTAAATCTTCTATATTAATATCAATATAAAGGTTTTTTATTCAAATTCACTTAGCTCGTTTTACTATATGTTTTATTAGTAAAACAAACCAAGTAAATTTAAATTAAAAACCTTTATATTAGTAGAAATGTTTTACTAAGTGATCAATGAGGAACAAGTTAACGCTATTTTAATATTAAACTTCTCATTCATATTGATCTCCTATACATATTAATAGCAATCTTCTTAGTTTTGTTGATCTTATTTATTTAATGGCTTTATTTATAGTAAGAATATATTACAGAGTTATTATTGTAGTACTACTACAATAATGTTCTTCCACTTACTACTGTTCTTCCACTTAATCTACTAGTAAAGTAATTACATTTAGTACGTGTGTAAAATTACAAAAATTAAAAGAATCTAAAATTGTATATACAGAGACTTTTATATAACACCGAACATTTTCATAAAATACGATTTGACACCTTTAATTTTTAGATTATGTGTAAATTGGGTTGCCTATATGACCATTACAAATTGTAGCTAATCAATTGCAATTAACCAAATTTTCAGGCTTTTCTAAACTCGAAATTTTACTTCATGCGCCACCGGTACAAAACACTGACATATTACGAAGATTAAAACAAACTGCTGAACTTTACATTGAATCAATGTTTTGTGCCGGTGGCGCATGAAGTAAAATTTCGAGTTTAGAAAAGCCTGAAAATTTGGTTTGGCCGCTCCGCGCTTCACGCTACGCGACCAAACCAAATTTTCGGGCAACGTTAAGTTAACTTAAAGACTCACATGAAAATCATGTTTATGGGAATTAGTATCGAGAGGGCAGTAAATAAAAGGTTATGCTTATATTGACTGTTGCAATAAACTTTTTGGTAAGGAATTGTTAAAGTGGCGCAAAATAAGTAATTTTAAATGTGAGGGTAAGTTTTTATAAATCTTATATATACTGCCTTTCAAAAAAATCAGAACACAAAGTATTTATTGGACGATTTTAATGAAATTTACAGAATTTGATCATGTAAATAAACTGCATCGATGATCAAAAAATCAATTGTTTTGGTTACTATTTAATGGTATTTTTCCTTGATTTCACCATTATGAAGAGCTGCTGATTTTTTAATGTAATTGCTTTTAATATCCAAGTAGCCTCTGAGTAGTTTGACGTTTCAGTTTGTAAAACATAAAAAGATGCCCCGTGTTCGTCGGCGTGCACAATATCATCATCTAAGTGAATTTGAAAGGGGTCGCATTATTGGAATGCGAGAAGCGGGTTTTTCGGTTCGTGCTATTGCTGAAAGGGTAGGCCGTAGTGTATCGGTGATCGTACGCTGCTGGTCTAGATGGTCCGAAGCTGGGGAGAATCGACGTAGACTTGTATCAGGACGTCCAAGAAGCACCACTGAGCGTGAAGATCGAGCTCTCCGTCTTACAACTTTAAGGGACAAATTTACAACGTCGCGGGCATAGGGAAATGACTGATTGGCTCTAAATGGCCAAAGAGTATCGATGGCTACTGTTTACAGAAGAATCCGCAGTTTTGGTGTAAGATCCTACCGTCCACAATTGTGTCTACCTCTTACTCCGCAGCATCGCAGAGCAAGACTTGATTGGTGCAGGGAAAGACAACATTGGACCCATGAATGGAATAACATTATCTTCAGCGATGAGTCTCGGTTCTGTTTATGGGCTCATGATGGTCGCAGAAGAGTGAGACGTCGACGCGGTGAACGCAGAATTTTACAATTAGCTGTTGAAAGACATACGGATCTTACACAGGGAGTTATGGTTTGGGGGGCGATAGCATATGGTAGTCGGTCTCCTTTAGTTTTTTTAGAAGCAAGTCTTAACGCGATTCGGTATATTGACAACATTTTACGGCCAGTGTTAGTGCCCTATGTAAATGGCTTGCAGAACCCCATTTTTCAGCAAGATAATGCTCGACCTCACACAGCGGCCATTACAAGACAGTTTTTTGATAGTGCCGAAATCAATTTGTTACCTTGGCCATCTCGTTCTCCTGATCTATCGCCAATAGAACATGTTTGGGATATGATAGGTGTTAGAATAAGTAACTTACAGCGCCCCGCTAACACTGTAATGGAACTTAGAGGTCAAATTATCGAAGTTTGGAATGAAATACCCCAAGTCGATATTGACAGCCTGATTTCTAGCATGCCTCGACGTGTTAATGAGTGTTTGGGAAATCGTGGAGGCCCAACACAATATTAAATTTTATTCATTTGTTTTTTTGTTTTTCAAGTTGACTTTGTGATCATCGATACAGTTCGTTTACATGGTCAAATTGTGTACATTTTATTAAAATCGTGCAATAAATACTTGGTGTTCTGATTTTTTGGAAGGCAGTATATATTGAACTTAAAACATCTTTCAATGAAAGCAGATGTATGCCAAAGTGAAGAAATTAATCCTCAAAATGTTTTGTACATCTGTTTGCCATACTATTTTATTGTAAAGATAGGGCGGGGATCGCGTGTTAATAATTTCGTTGTAAAAAGCACAGGAGTGAAAATACCGACGGTCAGACATTTTTAGACAATTGAGTGAATTCAATTTGTTAGAGACATGGTTAAATTTACGAATACCAAAGATGAGACGTGCGCAAGAGTTTTGCATTTTTTGGATTCTTTTTTTGTAATCGAGTCCAGGCACGCAACATAGACCACATCCGCGAAATTAAAATGGCTCACTACTAAAGTATCACAAAGATTTTTTTTTTGGTTTTTACAGTTAAATATTTTCTATTAGAGTATATCATTTTTAAATTGATAAATGCTCATGAGAACATTTACTAATATGTCTTTTAAATCGCAAGTCATTGTCAATGATTAATCCTAACCCTTCTATACATATTAATAGTAATTTTCGTCAATTTTGAGTTTTTCCCACATTATCAGTTTTTAAAGATAAATGAATCTTCTTAGTTACGCCAGTCTTTCAAATTCATATTCTCTTTTCATTTTCTCAATCTTATCACTCAGACTGAATGTCGTCTCTTATTTTATTTCAGTTTTAAGAGTTAATTTCAATGATCTTTACTTTTTGAGTCAATTCTTTTCGTCAGCCACTATTTTTGAAAATTTAAATTTATTTCTACCAATTACACAATGAAACAATTAACCCGTGCTTTCATTACCTAATTCTAAGAAATGCGAACCATTACGAATGATTTATCATCGGTAAATGTGTCAGTTTACGAAACGGCGGCGCGTTTTGTGTAAATCTCCTCGAGTGGACAATGGGGAGAGTTATTGGCGTTCAAAATGTCATAACAATAACACTGAAATTTATTTTGGACGACCATTGTTCGGTTCGGAGAGCCCAATAACTGGAAAAAAGTAAAAGTTTGTCGCCGGAGCAAAAAAATCCATCTTTATGGCAGCGTAATAAAATTATACATTCAACAGAAGGGTGTTTATATTTATGGGTGCTTGTATTTATTTTAGATTTTTTTGGCTGGTTGTAGAAGAAAATAATTATAAACTCGATGTTTGTGTTTATTTCAGGGTTGTTATGTTACAACAATTTGTTTTAAAACATTAGAAACAGCCGTCGTGTTATAAACGGTTTTGTTTTAGACATGTTTTAAATGTTAAATTCATTTAAAACACAATAAAAAAAAACAATAAAGAAAAAACATTTTAAACAAATTTAACGTTTTTGTTTACAACGTTTTTTTTATTATCTTAAATTAGTTAAACTAAATTTTATATTACTCTATTAAACATTTTTTCTTGATGTTTTAAAATTTTTATTAAATTATTGAAGATATTTCAAGTAACATTAATAAAAATACAATTTAAACATAATAAAATATCACAATTATGAATGCATTTTTGTGTTTATTTTAGGGTTGTTATGTTACAACAATTTGTTTTAAAACATTAGAAACAGCCGTCGTGTTTTAAACGGTTTTGTTTTAGACATGTTTTAAATGTTAAATTCATTTAAAACACAATAAAAAAACAATTAAAAAAAACATTTTAAACAAATTTAACGTTTTTGTTTACAACGTTTTTCTTATTATCTTAAATTAGTTAAACTAAATTTTATACTACTTTATTAAACATTTTTTCTTGATGTTTTTAAATTTATATTAAATTATTGAAGATATTTCAAGTAACATTAATAAAAATACAATTTTAACATAATAAAATATCACAATTATGAATGCATAAATGTGATTTAAAACGTGCTTTAAACATATTTAGCCTTATTAATAGAATTGCCGTTAATATCATTATAGTTTCATGCTATCTACTAGACGCATTTAAACACGATACAAACATTTTGTATTAATAGAGCAAAATCTACATGCTATTAGTTAGTTTTGAAATAATGATAAAATGAACGCAGGAACATTTCATTTTCATGTGTTCTAACTTCATTGTAATCAAGTAATTTAGAAGGTATGTTACACTGTTTTCTTTATGTGTGAGAAAATGTATTTCTTCTAATAAGTTATTAGATTGAAATTTATTTCTAACGAGTGTCTCCACTCCCAGACTAAGCATGAAGTAAAATTTCGAGTTTAGAAAAGCCTGAAAATTTGGTTTGGTCGCGTAGCGCGTAGCGCTACGCGGCCAAACCAAATTTTCAGGCTTTTCTAAACTCGAAATTTTACTTCATGCGCCACGCGTATAAAACACTGACTTCAAGTGAAGTTCAAAATATACTGATAAGGTTTATACATTTATGATTTATTTTAATATTAAATAAATTCTAAATAACCCTATTTTGTTATGACAATTGAGGTTATGTCTAAGACCTAAACAGCCCTAGTTTAGGTCTTATACATAACCTCAATTGTCATAGCAAAATGGAGTTATTTAGAATTTATTTAATTAAATTAAAAATTGTAAACTAACAATAGTAATCTAATAAAACGTTTTATTAATCCGAAAATGTCAATATCATCCTTACAACTGTGTTAATGCTGTATGTAAACGTCTATTAATAAGGCTGGTTATGTTTGAAACACGTTTTTAACATGTTTTAAACACGTTTTCAACATATTTTAAATACGCTTTTAATTGTTAGTGTTTTAAACACTGTTTAAGTAAAAAAACACGTTTTGTAAAAAAACTGTTTGTTTTAATTAAAACGAAAAAAACGTTTTTTAACAACCCTGGTTCATTAAGTTGGTTATAGAAATACATGTAAAGGAAGGATGTAAATAAAAGTGAAGTAAGGAATAAAAACAGTTTTTTCATTGTGATGTAAAGGAGAATTCATGAAAGGTGTCCTATGATTACAGATTTGAAATTTATGGTACAACTTTTCATCAAGGTATTTTCAACAACAGAAGCAAGGCTCTAGAATATTTCTCAGTTATAGCCTAAGTTTAATTTTCATGCAAATTTTTTGTTATTATTTTTTTTTTGGTATTATTATTTTTTTAATATAATTATTATGTTACCTATAGTTTTATTACTTTAATATTTTGTGAATATACTAACAAATTGCATATGTAATTGAACTTAAGTTTGTAAATTTCTTTTTAAGACATTATATCTGTTGGAAATAAATAGTTATTGTTATTATTGTTATACTGCAATTATTTCTGCTATTTTTGTGTGCTCAATTCCAACTTATGCTGAACTCTCTTAACTAGGGAATTCATATTATTATACTTATTTTAATTTGAACTGATATTTAGACAGGACACCTCTCGTAAATTGGACTATATATCTTGTTTCATTTAACAAGGCTAGTTTTTTTTCTTTTAAGACATTATATCTGTTGGAAATAATTGGTTATTGTTATTATTATTATATTACAATTATTTCTTCTATTTTTGTGTGCTCAATTCCAACTTATGCTAAACTCACTTACCTGGGGATTCATATTTTTATAGTTATATTAATTTGAACTGACATTTAGACAGGACACCTTTCGTAAATTGAACTATACACATATCTTGTTTCATTTAACAAGGCGAGTTTAATTTATCAAAAGTGAATTACGGTATCTAAATGGCATTATTTTTAAGTAATTCAGTTTATTAGTTGCACAAGTAAACTCAACAGAGATACAAATACAGGTATATTTCTTTTAAGTATACATATCCCGATGTATACTCTGTAAATGTTCAGGCATTCGTTGTTTTAATAAATGTGTCAATTTGAAACTTATAACGAGGCGTATAAAACACTGATTCAACGTGAAGTTCGAAATACAGGGTTTTCAAACTTAAGTCGGCACTATTGCTAACTTCGTTATTATTGGAACTACAAAGTCAGTTAAATAGGCAAACTAGTATCATATGTTCAATAAAAAAAACCTCTAGAGTGCCATGATTTATTCTTTTTTCAAATTTAAGTTAGCTACACACTTTAGGAATTGACATATAAAAAGTTAGACATAATAATTATAAGAGTTGCCAACCTAGAATATTTTCCATGGCACTCTAGAGATTTTTTTTACTAGAATATACAATAGTATTTTTTCCGCTGATTGCAATGATCAAAACGGAATAAGTATTGAACATCGTGTTCGCAAATTCTGTCAACATGTTTATTTTGCTATGGTTCAGTGCCCTACCTACACGCAATACTCATATTTTATCGCCTGTATTTAAATAATCCTTTGCAAAATGTCATTATCGTTCTTCCGAAAATCATAGAATTGTATACGGTGTTTGCGTTTTATGGTTCATGATAAATATTATCAGTTAATTACAATTTATTTCTTTATTCTCAATTTAGTTAGACTCGAAATCCTGTTCAAATGATTACAATCTCATGACCATAATACAGCGAACCTTCCGTTATCTCAACAATAAAATAAATCCTTCCTCACTTGAAAGCAAAGCCGATTCTCCAAATCCGGCGGGAAATCCAAAAACGTACTTTCTCCATCATTGTCTGAAACCTGAAGTTTTAATGCACGTGCATGGCTTTGTAAAAAAAAAGTGGGTGGGTGGGGTGAGACAAAGGAAAAACAAGTAGAGACAATGACAATAGTTTAGACTCCGGATCCCGGAAAAATTATTAGCGTCTATATTTAAAAGCGGGCCTGCTGTTTATAGCCCATCCGCCCACCCCTTGTGAAAATATCGCCGCCTGCCTTTTAAAAATAGTACCATCAATCACTGTGAAATATTAAATATAATAGCGGACTCAATAAATCCGGAGGGCCGAAACGATGTCTGAGAATAATTTATGGACGGACCGATAGGAATAGATCTTTAAGAAAAAAGTTACATACGAGTTTATTTCTTGAAACTTCTCACGTTTTCAGCTAAAACAAATAAAATCAGAAATGTTACTGAAAACAAATTTAAAACTGTAATAATTTTAATTCTGGATATTTAATTAGATTCAAAAATATTTCAAACCTTGACGAAAAATAAAAATATTACATATGTTTAATTAATTTCTCACTTAACAGAAAACATTAAACATATGTAATATTATTTAGTAAATAACACACTTGGTTAATATTTCACATTTTGTGAAATCTTAATAAAGTGTGTTATTTACTAAAAGTGTTGATATGGAATTTCACCAAGTAACAGCCTCAACTATTAAAATATGTAATATTTTTGTTTTTGGCCAAGTTTTTATAGATTACTTAAATTCCTTGTTAAATTTTAGTTTCATTACAGTTTAAATAATTAATTAAACTCGAAATGATTCTTCATGCTTAAGAGGGTGAATTTTTGCTGGTTGTGTGTTTTTGGGATACGAGATGGCGCAGAAATAACAAAATTACAGAAAGTAGTTTTGACTGTGTATTGGTTTATAGCGCCTGCCGAGTTTTATGTATCACAACGAATAATAAAAATGATGAGTGCCGAGCGTGTTCTTTGTTTGCTTACATAGCGCCGTACGAATGAATGAATGGGTATTGAATTACAGAAGACACAAGTAAACTGGATAATTATTCACGATTTTAATTTCTATCGACATATATACATCTGTATAACGAAACAGATGCCTCACCATTAATGATTTTAGTTTGATGATTTTAGTTTGATATTCCATATCTGAATTTAGAATTCGTATACTTTAAAGAAAAACTCCCTGTATATACTACAGGGAGTTTTTTCTTTAAGGTATACGTATTCTAAATTCAGATTATTTTCTTTAAATATTTAGATATTCGTTGTTTTTTAAAAGAGTTCAATTTGAAACTTTAAACGAGTGTTTTCCACTCCCAGACTGAGCATGAAGTAAAATTTCGAGTTTAGAAAAGCCCCGCGTAGAAAATTTGTCGAGGGTCGCGCAGCGACCCGAGACAAATTTTCACGGGGTTTTCCTAAACTTGCAATTTTACTTCATGCTTAGTCTGGGAGTGGAAGACACTCGTTAGTTTAAAATACATTACAACTGTTATGTATGTAAATATGTATCGTCGAATGGCCGTCTTCAGGGGTGATATGTAAGCAAATTATGGGTCCTAGGAGTTGTCAAATAAGTGAGTTACTCAAGTGTTTCCAAGGCACTCTTCACAAAACGCAAAAGATTAAAATGGGCGCCATTTTATATTTTCATATTTTTTGAAAATATATTTTTTTTTAAAAGAAAATCAAAAGTTAGCTAGCCCAGGAACCGGGTAAATGTTATAGTTATCTTAAAATAAAATATGTTACTAGATGTATCGTTAAAAAGTGCCTGTATAATGCCAAAGTTGTAAATGTCTAGATTCTATAGTTTTTGAATAAAAAAATAAAAATGAAATTTCAAAAAATTCGTTTTCTGACAATATCTCAAAAACGAAATAAGATATTTCAAATTTGTTTTTGGATTATTATCCCTAAATTACGCAACTTTGCCCCAATTTAACCATTTCTCTATTTCTTCAAATAAGCGAGACCCCCATACATTCTATTGAAATACGGACACCCTGTATAAAGGATTTATTTACTTTTAAGTAGATACATGTCCTGATGTATACGCTGTACATTTTTTTAATTCGTTGTTTTTATAAAATCGTTCAATAAGCCTCTATCGAGTGTTTCAAATCCTAGATTAAGGATGAAGTAAAATTTTGAGTTTAGAAAAGCCGGCAAATCCAAATTGTTAGGCTCTTCTAAACTCGAAACTTTACTTCATGCTTAACCAATGAGTGAAAACTCTCGGTAGAAGCAAATTGAACGCATACAAAAGCAACGAATGCCTGAACATTTAAAAAGTATGAACACATCAAGATATGTTCACCCAAAAGAAAAATATACTGTATGTCTGCTTTTCTTCGTATTTCTTACCTAGTTAATTGGAATGAGCTCTATCTAAATATACGTAGATATGCTTTTTTTAATATTTATCGAAACAATAGACCATTTACACTATAATAAACTGTTTGTGATGATAATAATTCCCTTCTTTTTGTAAATTATCATCAATAGTTTTTAAATGTCTGTGAAGCAATAAATATTAAGCCAATTTACATGCACACGTGATTAAGCGATACTCTTTACACTATCATTAGCAGTTAACTAGCTGAAGAAAAAAAGGGTTGTAATTTCCTCGCCAACATAAACATAACGGAAATTGTTGATGTAATTGAACAGATAGTAGATATACTCCCCCTCCCTTGTATAAAACCCAACCCTCCCATATGGGCCGATGATCTAGATCCCTCAAAGAATTACATCGATAAGCACTCTTAGTTAACGTTAAAGGAGGCCATAAAGTGTATCACCCGGTCGCAAGGGCGGAATATAAACATTAAAGCGATGCCCTTGAAAGATACGAAAAACACGCATTTGAAAAGCAAAAAAAAAATATAGCAAAGGGAGAACGAGATTAGCTTCACGTGTTTGTATAGGACGGCCGGTTTGGAAATAAGGCCTTAATCCCTGCATAAATAAATATTTCCACATTTTCGAGTTGGAATAGTTTAAGTTTATCTTGTAATAGGCTCGGGCAAATAAGGTTGGGTTCCTTGGGATTTATTTTGTTGCCATTGTTGGGGGTATCAATTGCGTAAATAGATTTTTGGCGTGCGGTCGAGTGTTGAGAGGAATACAGGGAAAAAAGCAGGTAAAGGTTTGCGTTTTTTTTTTTGTATGGGTGGATTTTATTAGCTCTCTGAAAATAAATTCAGGTTAAAACACAAATAAAAGTGGTATAAAAAAGTTAAGTGTTTTCTTTATATCAAAATTGAAAATGTACCACGAAGTGAACACCTCTAATATTCAAGAAAACACAAATAATTTAAGTGAGTTTCTGCATGTATTAAGTATGTTGAAATTTTGTGTGATCAATAATTCAGATGTGCGTTTAATTTGATATTTTGTGTGGTTTGCATTTCTTGATTAAAAGGTCGGAAATTCACATGTTATTTGGCCATAAGAACGAACAACGATTAATCTTCCACAATAATGAAAATAGATCTTTGAAACTTATACATATTGCACATTGAAGCTTTGCAAATAAATTGACACTATTCTTTTTTAAAAAAATTCTTAGATTATATATAAATCAAATAATGGAACACTCTTAAATGATCACATAAATCCGTGCAATACTTCCATAGAAAAAGAAAACATTATTTCTTCTTCATATTGCTTTAATTTATTGAAGTAATTATTATCAACATGTTGTATTAAATTGATTAATCTAAAATAAATGATAAATAAACTGAATCGTTGCTTACAAATCTCCATAAGAGCAATATACATTTTGATTATGCTTTTAATAAAAAGGGGGCAGCATCGTGCTATTTTAGTAATATCTTAGTAATATCCGAACTGTACAATCAAAACCAGAATCCTGAATTGAGGGGGCCAGAAATAAGTACAGACTAACTTACAGGAAGACTATTGAGTCTTGTAAACTGGAAACTAATAATGCTTTCATTAAAAATAACAACTTGCAATACTTCCATAGAAAACATTATTTCTTCTTCATATTGCTTTAATTTATTGAAGTAATTATTATCAACATGTTGTATTAAATTGATTAATCAAAAATAAATGATAAATAAAATGAATCGTTGTTTACAAATCTCCATAAGAGCAATGTACATTTTGATTATGCTTTTAATAAAAAGGGGGCAGCATCGTGCTATTTTAGTAATATCTTAGTAATATCCGAACTGTACAATCAAAACCAGAATCCTGAATTGAGGGGGGCCAGAAATAAGTACAGACTCACTTACAGGAGACTATTGAGTCTTGTAAACTGGAAACTAATAATGCTTTCATTAAAAATAACAACTTCAAACCAAAAGCCGTGTGATCTGTCATAAAATCAACGAGATCTTCTCATAAAAATAAGGCAAAATCTAGTAACAATTTCGTAGGAGAGTTTAACGATTTTTTTACTGAAGTCTCTACTAAAATTATGACTGCATTACCAAATCCTGATGTTGCCCCTATCATCTTAATGTGTAACAACCCTCCCAACTGTAGCCGATATTTTGAATTTACTACTATATCAACTAATACTGTACGGGATATTATAGGCAGGGTAAAAGTAAGGATATCTACGGGCTTCGTTGTGATGTTTTAAAGTCAATAGTAAATATAATTGCATCCCCTCTTACAAAACTTTTAAACAGGTGCATACAACATAATGTTTTCACGGAAGTATTAAAACAGGCTCTAGTCATACCCATTCATAAAAAAGGGGAATATAATGACCCAGATAACTTCCAGCCCATCTCACTACTTCCCGTATTCTCTAAAATCTTTGAGAACATTCTAGAACTACAACTACTTAAGTATTTTGAGAGCCAGAACCTGCTACTTAATGACCAGTTCGGCTTTAGGAAAGGAAGATCCACTTCTGATGCGATTCATAGATTGGTAGAACTAACAGCAGATGGTTTTGAAGAGGGATTGGTGTCAATAGCGAGCTTTCTGGACCTGTCGAAAGCATTTGACTGTGTCTCCCATAAAACACTTCTACGAAAACTGTATTTCTACAACATACATCTAAGTAATTGTAGATTGATATTGTCATATTTGTTAGGCCGGAGTCAGTGTGTCATACATAACTAAAATGTATCAGAACCACTGCCTCTCAAACATAGGGTTCCGCAGGGATCTATACTGGGGCCTCTATTATTCTTAATATACGTGAATGATCTACCACACTTAATTCGAAACGCGAAAATCATTTTATCTTAGAAAAAATATGCTACTAGATTCCTCATTAAAAATTGAGGATATTGTCAAAGTCCTAAATGTCCAGATTCAGTAATTTTTGAATAAAAAAATGAAAACGATTTTTCAAAAAATCAGTTGTTTGTTGATATCTCGAAAACAAAAAAAGATATTTCAATTTAACTGACTCTTTATCTCTATAAATAACTAAGATCCCTATACATTCTGCCGAAATACGGGTACTCTGTATAACATAGCATTAGAACATTTTTTATATTTTGAGTGAAATGTAAAATTTCGTTTCATTCGATCGTCAACTGAAATATTCGCCGATGTAAAATTTTCTGTGCCAGTGTGCAAAATTAATTACTAGGAAATTGTAGAACCGAACGTTCCTCTTTTTCCCTCGTTCATGTCGAAATGAAGTCTTGTGCATAAAGCATTAAATTGCCTTGTAACATGTAATAGCCGGTTAAGAGAAGGATTCCTCAATTAAAACTCGCATAAGTGGCAGGATTAAATAATTACACGCGAACCAGACTGTGAGCGTTCCAAGCACGCCCATCAATCCAAATTCTTCTCTTCAAAGCCTGATGAATAATATTTGACAAGCGAATTAATTTCATCCACGACTCAGCAGATAAGATGATGATGATTCTTGTTAATGGTGTATATTATTATTTTTCCTCTTAAGTAAACTTACATATCGTAAAGAAAATTGCTAGTGTCCATTTTAAAATCATACGTTTTGAGTTGGGTGTGCTTCAGTTGGGGTAAGCTCTGTTTTACACATGAAAAGTAGCGACATCATTTTATAACAATAAATTAAATACACTTGTTGAAGTTTGTGCAACATCTGCTGGTACATAATATCCTGAGAAAAAGAGGATTACTACTGTAAGAGGAGGGTTTCTCACCCTAGTGCTTTTTCACAAACACTGTTTCAAGAGGGTTTAATCCCTTTATGAACTATAAAGCACATATTAGCATTTTCTTAATGTCTCCTATATGGAAAAGGGATTTTGCACTTCAGTGGTTTCTTGTGAAGATTTATATGAAAACAAAAAAAATTGAAGAAAGAAAAATATGAATCGAATTAACCAATGAAGTAGGTCTAATATTATCATGTGTTTAGTTACTTTTGTTATTATTTTTAAAATATTTATACTTTATTTCCTGACGGTCAAATTTGGTTTGGTCGCGTATAAAATACTGACTTAAAGTAAAGTTCAAAATATACTGGTTAAGTTTGAGTTTGATCTTTAAACACTTTAATTTGATACATTTTATTAGTTAATCTAAGTTAAGAAAGACGGTAAAAATGAAGAAAATTTTGTTCTTGAAATATTTCGATTATTACTGATTTTAAAATTTTTCAATTTTGCAAGCGAACTTTACTTGAAATCACTGTCTAATACGCGTGGCGCATAAAGTAAAATTTCGAGTTTAGAAAAGCCCGCAAAATTTGGCTTGGTCGCTGCGCGACCAAGCCAAATTTTGCTCAGGGCTTTTCTAAACTCGAAATTTTACTTCATGCTTAGCCTGGTAGTGGAAAACACTCGTTTAAAGCCTCAAATTTAACACTTTTAAACAAACAACGAATTTCTTAAAATGTACTGCACATACTTGGGATATGTGTACTTAAAAGAAAAACTCCCGGTATTAATTCTCCTCGAGAAACTCGATAACAATTCCAATTAGTTAACTTATACAAACATCTGTTTCTCTCCCTTTAGAATAAACCTAATGAAATTCACACACCGCACAAACACACACACACAGGTGCAAAACCGTGGAAAATCCAGCGGATTCTCGCCCGTGAATGGGCATTTGACAAAGTTGAAAAATCCAAGCAGCGACACAAAAACATTCCGCACCTTTTCGAGTGTTGTCCGCCTGATAATTATATAAGGCAAAAGCCGGCCTCATGAATGAATCACGAGCTGCCACAAAGAGCGCTACCTTTCTTGGACCGTTACATAAGAGCGCGTAACAAATGCGTCTTTTACACAATTTTTTATTGTTGCTCTGTGTGTATTCGTGGCAGCACTCGAAAAGGTCCTCCTCGTTCTGGAATCGAGCAATTTCGTCGTGGAATTATAATAGTTCGGGAACTATGAATGAAAAGGTGGCGGCAAGCGCACAATAGGTGACAAATGTCTCGAGTTGTCGATTGTGCGGCAACAATATATTTACACAACGATAGACATTAACGTAAAGTTCCCCCTATTCAATTTCATAAGCGATGATTGGATAAAGAAATATTACGAGATTCTCTTGATGGTGATTAATCGACCAAAGGGAAACCAAATAAATTAGTACCTATTTTTTGCCTTCCTCTTGAGAACAACTTTTCGCCAATAACTAAATTATCAATCAATATACAGTTTGTATAGTTTAACGAGATGATTTAATCAACAATGATGGCAATGCAATAAATTTGAATGGGCCATTAGTTACACGGCAAATAGAAAAATCTAATAAAAACATCACATAAATCATTAATTATTTTGTTGCTGTCATTTCGAAACTGTATTTAGCTCCCCTTGCCTTTAATGGCATCATTAAAGCTTCATTATTAGATGTAAGAACATAGTTTGAGGAATTTAAATATTGCTTGAAACAATTAATAAAACAGCTGGATTCTAATAAGGATCTAAAGCTCTCCTTTAAAGTATATTGATGATGATCTTACTAGTGTAAACAGCTGGATGCTAGTAATGACCTAAAACTTTCTTTTAGGGGAGAGGATGTTACCGGTAATTTGGACTTAAAAGTGATATAGTAAGTAAGTGCTTTATTAATGTTAATACCTACGTTTACATTCGTCATATACAGAGGGTTTTATGTAACACCTAACATACGTTGTACAATTGCCGACACTCGGTTTATTGAAAGAATCTAATTTGAAGCTTTAAGTGTTTTCCATTCCCAGGCTAAGCATGAAGTAAAATTTCGAGTTTAGAGAAGCCTGAAAATTTGGTTTGGACGCGTAGCGCGAAGCGCGGAGCGGCCAAACCAAATTTTCAGGCTTTTCTAAACTCGAAATTTTACTTAATGCGCCACCGGTACTAAACACTAACGCAATGTAAAGTTTAGCGATGTGTTTTAAACTTCGTAATATGTCAGTGTTTTGTACCGGTGGCGCATGAAGTAAAATTTCGAGTTTAGAAAAGCCTGAAAATTTGGTTTGGCCGCTTCGCGCTACGCGACCAAACCAAATTTTCAGGCTTTTCTAAACTCGAAATTTTACTTCATGCTTAGTCTGGGAGTGGAACACACTCATTTCAAGTTTCAAATAGAACTTATTTAAAAAAAAAAACAACGGTTATCTAAAGATTTACGGCATATACGCTGTAAATGAGACATGTATACTTGAAAGAAAAACTCCCTGTGTGTGCAAGTTGAGGCATTAATTGCGACTGATTGGCTATAATTTGTAATGGTCATATAGGCAATCCAATTTACACATAACCTAAAAATTAAAGGTGTCTAATTGTGTTGTAAATGTTCGGTGTTACATAAAATTCTCTGTATGCGTATGTTATATAAACTTGCATACTTATGTATGAACTTACAAGTATTTTTTTAAAGTATACATTACATATCACGATATAAACGCTGTAAGTTTTCAGGAATTCGTTATTTTTATAAAAACGTTCAATATCAAGCGTCTAGCGAGTGTCTTCCATTCCCAGATTAAGCATGAAGTAAAATTTCGAGTTTAGAAAAGTCTGAAAATTTGGTTTGGTCGCGTAGCGCGTAGCGCTCCGCGACCAAACCAAATTTTCAGGCTTTTCTAAACTCGAAATTTTACTTCATGCGCCACGCGTATAAAATTGTAGTATATTTTGAATCCTGCTTAAGTGGTTCATATTTTTTTCTGCAGCCGTCCCGAAAATAAAACTTTCAGTATGATTTATTAAATCGAAAGTACCACTTTACACAAATCTTACCGAAAGTATTTTCGGGACAATTTTTCACTTTCGGGTCGATTTCTTTACTTTCGGGACGATTTTGGGTATCTATGTAGGCAATAACATCAACTTTATATTTAATTATGACAGCGCTTGTTTAATATAACATTCGTGTGGGTTTCCACTTTTCCATTCCAAAAAACGAAAATCAGTAGTGAAAGTGAGGCTGCAGAAAAAATATTGTAACACGATCCAAAAGTGATTATACGGGACTCTCGCGATTACAGAGAACTTGCACCAAAATGACGTCATTTTACTCCATACGGTTTGATAAATTCATCCCAATATGAGGTAATTTCAGTGCAACTTCTCACCGATGACAAATTGCATCGGTGCTGTGAATACGGGCCCAGGACTCGAATACGGTTCGTCCTGGAAACTTCCTAGTCATCCCGTAAAATACGCGTCTGTCAACTTGGCCCCCCCAACTCAAAATTTTCAAATAAAAATATTGCGCCTGAAAAGTCTTAACTTGCGCTCACTTGCGCCCAAATATTAAAACTTGCGCTGTTAAGGGTAGAAAGTTATAGCGATTTGAAAATAGGGGGGCTAAGTTGACGCCAGCCTCCCCATCTCGGAATTTTTAACTTTTTCTTTCTTTTCGAAAAATATATATTTCCACCATGATACGGCACTGGAATAAATATGCAAATATTATAGAAAATTACTGTTTTGGTTGTATAATGTATGCTTTTCGACGAAGAAGGACAGTGGTTGTGAGTTAAGTATGTTTATTGTATTACTCTTCTGTAGTTGCATGGAGATTATGGGAATACGCGCACAGGATTCGAGTATATATAAAATATGCCATAACTTTTTCACGAGAACTGATTTTGAAGAAATTTCGATGGCGCAAGTGAGCGCAACTTCTAAGCTTTGTGTACAATGCAATAAAACTTAAAAAATGTAAAGTGGGGGGGCTGGTACCCTCCTTTATTTCGTTTATAGGGGGTGTATTTTTGCAGCGCAACTTGTAAAATTAGGTGGTATCGACAGCACAAGTTCCATAGAATGTATTTATGAAAGAAAAAGTTAAAAATTCCGAGATGGGGGGGCTGGCGTCAACTTAGCCCCCCCTATTTTCAAATCGCTATAACTTTCTACCCTTAACAGCGCAAGTTTTAATATTTGGGCGCAAGTGAGCGCAAGTTAAGACCTTTCGGGCGCAATATTTTTTATTTGAAAATTTTGAGTTAGGGGGGGCCAAGTTGACAGACCCGTAAAATACCACTTTTAGAACTTGTTACGTAAAATACTATACTACTAATTTAGCAATATATTAATAATTTTACAACATTTCAGTGTTTTATACGCGTGGCGCATGAAGTAATATTTCGAGTATAGAAAAGCCTGAAATTTTGGTTTGGCCGCTCCGCGCTTCGCGCTACGCGACCAAATTGTCACGCTTTTCTAAACTTGAAATTTTACTTCATGCTTAATCTAGGAGTGGAAACTGTTTCAGAAGGCTCAAATTAAACTTTGGCACATTTATGCCAAGTATAAGTTACAATTATTCGTATTCATTGTGCGTAACAAAAAAAAAACAGGGAAGTCTAACTTTTCCAATACGTCAATCACTGAAAGCTCCATCAATGAAAAATCACCCTCGTGTAAAACTTTCAACTTCCCGCATTTAATACATCATTTATACACCCATTTTGTCACTTTTTAAAAGTGCTTTATTTTCGCACGAAGCGTTTCATTTTCTTTTTCTTTATTTTATAAATGCGAGTTCTAATCAAACGCAGTCGCTTCGTTTTCATTAAGGAAAACAAAATGGGAATCCGCGAAATGCCGTTTTCATCGCGTGGATCTCGGAGGGTGGGAGGGAGAGGAACGTAAATTGCACTTGAACTGCGTTGATGTAACGTTTCGCGATATCCATCCAACTTCTTACACTCGGGCATTTGTTTTGCACGGCCGTTTTTAATTCGCGAAGAAAATGAGTTCTTCGCGCGCGCAATAAATTGTCAATTACCGGCGTAATTGAGTTTTCATTCGGATGGTATTACAAAGGATGTAACGGTGATATATTTACTCTAACGCATAACATAATTTATTTTATTTTTAAAAGGCAGAAAACTGTCAAAATAAATATAATAATAATAATAAATTCTTTATTCACGGATTACCATTCTACAATAATAATACAAAATATAGTATATAAAAATAAATTATGAAATAAATACAATAAAATAGACAATAGATATAAACGCATTTACAAGCGAAATAATACTACATGTAAAAAATCAGGAAAGTGAGAATAGTCACAATAACACATTAAAATAATACATTTTAAAGTATTGTCAATAATTAAATAGGTACCAACACAGTAGCATTATATTAAAAATCATTTAATTTTAAAAGTTTACTACGGAGCTGTCCTAAAGTAACATTAAGGGACAACACCACTGTGACGGCTTCAAAAAAATCGATTTTTTGAAATCCATCTAGAAAAATCTAAAATACATTTAAGAATAGAATGCCGTTGGTTCCAGGTCGAAAAAATTATTATTTTCGGAGATATTAAATATTTTGTGGAGCGGTGCAGCGCTCCGTGACGCTCGGGGTCCCGCGCCGCCTCAGGTGGCGATAGTTAAAAAAATTTCAAGGCCAGTATAGGGATAGCGGTAGGTAAGGTAGTATTGGAGGCAATTACGCCAGTGTATGAAAATTTGAGCAGAGACGATTTGCTGCAGCGTTGTTTGGGCGGCTTTACGCAAAACAATAACGAAAGCTACAACAAATCAGTTTGGGCAATAGCCCCCAAGTGTCAGTCCGGGGGCAAAAAAATCATCGATATTGCTGCTGATATCACGGTATTATTATTCAACGATGGCCTGAGAAGCCTCATGAAAGTTATGGAGACGTTGGGGGTAACCATAGGCCCAAATTGTTTCAATTTTTGCGTTGAAACCGACGCAGCGCGGATCGAGCAGGCGGAGCGCTCGCTCACGGATGCTGCAAAAGAGGCAAGAGGAGCCTCTACAAGTTCGAGAAAAGATGCTGGGGACCTTGATTTGCTTCTTGAAGGCCAGCTATATGGTGCCGGAATCGCTGATTAGGTAAAAAAGTTGTTTTCCAATTTATCACATAAATTAACAAACTTCAAACTTTGAATGCGTTTTTCTCAAAACCACTTTTTTGAGTGCGACACGCAGCAGAAATCGAGCAATTTTTATCCGATCCACTTCAAATTTGGACTGAATCAATAAAACTAGTTTATCTAAAGAAGTACATAGGATTTTTTCGATATCTCAATAAATAAAAAAATTATAGCCTTTTTTCAACGAGAAACTTTGCTCGAAAATCGACCTTAAATTTCGAAAGCGTTCCTATTTTTTAAAAATCAATATTTTTTCAAATCCCTATGTACTTCTCTTCAAAATATCATATTATTAACGAAAAAACTCGATATTTTTTTTCAGATCGACTTTGAAGACAGTTCTGCTGCGTGCCGCGGATCACTGCAAAGGCAACAGCACCTGACGCGGGAGCTTCCCCAGCGCCACCATGAGGCGTGAAAAATTTGATTTTTTTATGTATCTTTAATAAACAACGATCAAAACAACAAAAAATTTTTGAAAATCTCTTTTTTTCCCCACAAAAAAAATTCTTGAAAAACGGCAAAAAAACAGGGGGTCACAGTGGTGTTGTCCCTTAAATAAATCCACATCTACAACATTGGAATTATGAAGCAGACGAGAAGTTGCAAAATGTTTCGCAT
Organism: Philonthus cognatus; assembly: GCA_932526585.2. Classification (NCBI taxonomy): domain Eukaryota; kingdom Metazoa; phylum Arthropoda; class Insecta; order Coleoptera; family Staphylinidae; genus Philonthus; species Philonthus cognatus. The sequence continues at coordinate 33,044,812 of OW052241.1, forward strand.
ATTCTGTTTTTTTAATTGGTATAAAAAAATTGTAATTGCTTCTAAGAGACCTAGATGGTACATGAATATTAATGTTGTTTAATAAAAATGGTGAATTAATATGACTATTTAATAGTTTATACACAAACATTGTACTATTAATAAAACGTCTTTGTTCTAATGTATGTAAACGGAATTTACTTAATAAATTAAGGTAGTCATCGCCCAAGCCAAATTTAAATAAACTAAATTTAACATCAATGGTTTAAAAGCAAAAATTATTAATTGCATTGGCCAATATTTTAGTTATTCAGATATATTGACTGGATATAAAATGCACTCTAATTATTATTATATCATTGGTTTGAAAGTAAAATAAATTAATTGGATTATAAAAATATTTCAGTTTTTTGGATATACTCGATATGAAATGGAATCTATTATTGTTTTAACAGTAAAAATTATTAATTGGATTGGTCAAATATCTCAGTTTTTCAGATTTATTCACTTGATATATTATGAACTCTAATTATTATTATATCATTGGTTAAAAAGTAAAAGTCATTAATTGAATTAGCAAAATATTCCAGTTATCAGGTATATTCACTCGACATAAAATGGACTATAATAATTATTATATTATTGGTTTAAAACTAAAAATCACTAATTGTGCTGGGTATTTGTAGGGCTTAATAATAATAATAATATAATATGTTAAATTAATCTACTAAACTCTTGTAATTTAACATACAGGGTCTTCATTTCCAAAAGAGCCACCCTAAATAACTCTGGATCTGATATACAGAGAGTTTTATGTAACACCGAACATTTTCATCCAATACAATTTGATACTTTTAATTTTTAAGTTATGTGTAAATTGTGTTGCCCATATGAATAAAGATTGTAGCCAATCAATCGCAGTTAATGCCTCAACTTGTACATACAGGGAATTTTTCTTTCAAGTATACACGTCACAATTACAGCGTATATACTATACATCTCTAGATACTCGTTGTTTTTCAACAGAGTTCAATTTGAAACTTAAATGAATGTGTTTCACTCCCAGACGAAGCATGAAGTAAAATTTCGAGTTTAGAAAAGCCTGAAAATTTGGTTTGGAGGCGTAGCGCGAAGCGCGGAGCGGCCAAGCCAAATTCTCAGGCTTTTCTAAACTCGAAATTTTACTTCATGCGCCACCGGTACAAAACACTGACATACTACGAAGTTTAATCCACACTGCTAAACTTTACATTGCATCAGTATTTTGTACTGGTGGCGCATGAAGTAAAATTTCGAGTTTAGAAAAGCCTGAAAATTTGGTTTGGCCGCTCCGCGCTTCGCGCTACGCGACCAAACCAAATTTTCAGGCTTTTCTAAACTCGAAATTTTACTTCATGCTTAGCCTGGGAGAGGAAAACATTCGTTTAAAGCTTCAAATCTTTGAATAAACCGAGCGTTCGGCAAATGCACAACGTATGCTTATGTATTCTTAAAAAATTATCGTTATGAAAATGTTCGGTGTTACATAAAACTCTCTGTAGATAGGGTTTTAAGAAAAAGCACGTCAATTTTGTTTTCAAGGGGGAACTTGAAAAATATTGCTGTTAGAATTAACTTTCACTCCCTCACCCCAGCCACCCCTACTTTATAATTTTAAATAGGACCCCCCCCCCTACTATTCAGCAAAACATAATTGAAATCAGTTCATTTGTTTCAAAAAGAGACGGTCTTCATTTCAAAACGAGCCAGTCTGAGTAACTCTGGATCTGAGGTAGAATGATATAATAATAATTTAACTTAAAAAACACTGTTTTGAATTTTAACTTTTACCCGCTCACCCCCAGCCACCCCACTTTATAATTTTAAACTATCCCTCATTTTGAAGGGCATAAATTAATACTGTATCCCCAATCTCCAAAAGTAAAACAAGTGAACTTATTTCAATAATTTTTTGTTTGCTTGGATAGTAATTTGCATGCCCTTTAAAAACGTAAATACCCTCCATGGTTTAACAATGAAATTATCCACCTTATTAAAGACAAAAATAATCTAAGAAAAAAATCTAAAGCAAACCCATTATCCTTAACGGCATTTAAGAAAGTAAGGGCACTCGTTAAAACTAAAATTAATTCCGCCTATAGAAATTATATTATACATATAGAATGTCAACTCACCACTACGAGTAATCCCAAACAATTCTGGTCTTACATCAATTCGAAAAAATCCAATCCATCGCGTATTCCATCAAAACTAGTATATGAAAATGAGACTTATGAAACACCCGTGGATATTGCCAATGGATTTCGTGATTACTTTGAATCAGTTTTTATATCACCCTCTGATACTGATACTGACATAACCACTATAGACCCCAGTAATATTCCCTTCTTCTTCTTCACTCCCACATCTGAAACAACTGTCTACACTCTATTAAAAAAAACTACCGAATAAATACTCCGCAGGTAATGGTGGGCTACCAGCATTTTTCCTAAAAGATTGTGCTACTGTTTTATGCCAACCGCTAACTCTCATTTTCAACTTGTCTATGAGGACTTCAGTATTTCCCAACAAACTAAAAATTGCATCAATTTGTTCCATACCTAAAATGTCTAATTATCTCAGTAATGTAACAAATTATCGTCCTATTGCCATACTATCCCATATTGCAAAAATATTTGAAAGAACAATATATGATCAAATTAATGCTCATGTGTCTCGGTATATATCACAGCAACAGCATGGTTTCGTTTTAAATCGATCCACTGTAACTAATTTATCTATTATTATACATGAAATAGCGGAATGTCTTGACTCAAAGGGTCAAATTGATGTAATTTATACGGACATGTCGAAGGCTTTCGACAGAGTTGATCATGAACTGTTATTAGCTAAACTTGATTCCTTTCTGTTTGGTAAAAGTGCATCCACACTTATTGGTTCCTATCTTAAAAATCGCGAATCATATGTTACCCTAAATAGTTTGAAATCCGACTCATACTTTCCACGTTCTGGTGTGCCGCAAGGGTCAATCTTGGGTCCATTGCTTTTTAATTTATTTATAAATGATCTTTCGAAATTGTTGACATGTGAACATCTATTATATGCTGACGATCTAAAAATTTACTCAACAATTGGTACCCTCGATGATTGCCTCCTCTTGCAAAACTGACTGGATAGTATCTCGAACTGGTGCACAGTTAATAAACTGAACTTAAATAGTGATAAATGTAAATTCATGTCTTTCACAAAAAAATCCAAACCCATTGTGTTTTCGTATCTAGTTAGTAATAAAACCCTCGAGCAAGTCAAATTCTTTAAAGATTTAGGTGTTATCTTCGATAATAATTTCACATTCAATCCCCATGTACAGTTCCTTACAAAGAGCGCATTTAGAGCACTAGGTTTTATGCATCGGAACTCAGCCAACTTACGTGATCTTAGTGCTTTAAAGGCGTTATTTAACGCTTACGTTCGGTCCAAGTTGGAATATGCGTCCTTAATATGGTTTCCGAAGAATCAACAGCAGATACGGCTTGTTGAAGGGGTTCAACGAACATTTTTTAAATTTCTCTACTTTAAAAGTGAAGGTTGCTACTCTATTAGAGGTTATAATCATATGTTGTTGGTTGAGAAATTTGACGTTGAATTACTTCACTGCCGACGCCTCAATGCAGGCATGGTTTTTTGCACAAGCTAATGCGTCACAAGATAGACTATTCTTGCCTATTGCAACTGGTGGGACTGTATATTCCAACTTTTAACAGTAGGCAAAAACTTACATTTATCATTTGCTCATTTCAAAATAACTTTGGATCAAAATCACCCGTACACATTGTCTGCAATATATTCAGTAGTTTGCCTGCCACTTGTGACATATTTCATGACTCATTAGAATCAATTTTGCTTTGTGTTAATTGTTAATTTAATATGTAACTTAAAAGTTAACATTTTATTGTTTAGGTTTATCATTTATTTTGTTTATTATTATTTGTTAAGTATCATATTATTCTATTATATTATTGTACATATTACCTTGTAATTAGGATTTTTCCTATTGTTTAATAAATATTACTATTATTATTATTAATAAAAATAAGGTATCGCGATGGGGGGTGTCATTTAAAATTATAAAGTTGGGGTGGCTGGGGGTTACGGGGTAAAAGTTAAAATTAAAAACACAGTGTTATTCAAGTTTAAGATTGGAAACAAAATTAACGTGTTTTTTCTTAAAACCCCATCTACGTGAGATCCAAAAATAATCAGGGTAGCTCCTTTTGAAACAAAGACCCTGTATTTCAGCTTAAAAGCAAAAGTAATTATCCGTAGAATTAGAATTTCCAACTACGAAATACCAAAATTAAATCAAGAATTAAATTCATAGATCTCTTTGATCTCCAATACCGCTTATTACCTTTCGGTCCTTACTCGAGTGGCCATTAAAAACCAATACATTTTCTTTTTTTAATACGTTGTACATCGCGGCGTGCGTTCATTATCGTCCTCTAGAAGGAATATAAAAGCATGTAAACACGGTTTAATGATCCCACATTGGTTCCAATATAATCATCATTAAGCACATAACCCTCCCACGAGGAGAGAGAGGGCACGCTAATGAAATATTTAACGTCGCATTTCGGGGCGTTATTTATTCCGGGCACCGATTTTATATATCATTTCTAGATCGAATTAACCCGGGGACCTCATTTACCAGAATTAATAGGATTATTATGGTAATTAGGCCAGCACATAGTGATTATCAATTATAAGGGGGGCATAAGAGGATTTTTAGGCAGATCAATAATTTTATCTGGATAATATATGATTATTTTTGATAGGAATAGGAGATTGTGAATGCAATAAAATAACTGATTTCTTTATCCCAAAGAAAGCTTCTAGTTAAGTGAAGCTTTTGGAGGCTTTTTTATGTCTCTTCACTTGATTGTACTTACACTCAAATAAAGAGGCATAAAATAGCCCCCAACAGTTTTATTTCACTCGGAGTTTTTATTTGTGACTCTTTAGTTCTTAGAGCAATCAGATTTAAGTCAGTTAATGATAAAAATATAATCTTCAACAAAATTAAGTGAGACATTAATGAAAGTTATAAAAAAAAATCTTTACATATTCATAAAAAAGCTGATGAAAGTTCTTCACTTCAGTGAAGTTGTATGAAAGGATTAAATACAGGGAATATTTCTTTTAAGTGCACATATGCCGATGATTACTCTGTAAATGTTCAGGCATTCGTTGTTTTTATAATAATGTTCAATTTAAAGCTACTAATAAGTGTTTCCACTCCTTGATTAAGCATGAAGTAAAATTTCGAGGTTATAGAAGCCTGAAAATTTGGATTGGCCGCGTAGCGAAGCGGAGCGGCCAATCCAAATTAGGCTTTTCTAAACTCGAAATTTTACTTCATGCGCCAAGCGTATAAAACACTGATTTAAAGTAAAGTTCAAAATACGGTGTTGTAACATATACATTTAGAAGTATATATCTTGAATTAATTTCTCATCTGGCACTTTGAAAATGGTCTAACAAACCGAAACTAGTCGGAATAAAGTTTTAATTTGTGAAACAATACCAAGTGTTTTTAATTTAAATTACTTTACATATTAGAAGTATATATTGAACTTCACTTGAGATCAGTTTTGTATACGCGTGGCGCATGAAGTAAAATTTCGAGTTTAGAAAAGCCTGAAAATTTGGATTGGTCGCTTCGCTTCGCTACGCAACCAATCCAAATTTTCAGGCTTTTCTAAACTCGAAACTTTACTGCATGCTTAATTAAGGATTTAAAACCCTTGTAAAAGGTAAGTCAATAAATACCAGAAGTATTATTTTTTGTATTTTTAATAATATTTACCTGTAAAATAAAAGTTAAAATTTGGTTAAAAAAACCTATGAATTTAGGCGAAAATTTTGTTTGAAAATTCAAAATCAAGTCGATTGTTTGCATGTGTGTTGAAGTTAATAATAATAATACTTCACATAAAATTAAAATATTTTAATTCTTATAACTATATTATTGAGCCTTAATATCAAATCTTTGAAAAACTCCATAAAATTAATAAATATATTCTTTACAAAATTAAAAAGAAATTAAACTGTTTAACATGTACAAGACTGCATTTACATGTAACTATACAGGGATTTTTTCTGTTAAGTATACACATCCCGATGCATACTTTGTAAATGTTCAAGCATTCGCTGTTTTAATGACAATGTTCAATTTGAAGCGTTAGGCAAGTGTCTTCCACTCCCAGGTTAAGCATGAAGTAAAGTTTCGAGCTTAGAAAAGCCTGAAAATTTGGATTGGCCGCGTAGCGAAGCGGAGCGGCCAATCCAAATTAGGCTTTTCTAAACTCGAAATTTTACTTCATGCGCAACGTGTATTAAACACTGAAAATACTGAAATATTGTGAACAAGTGAACGTCACTTGAAATGATGGCTTTATACGCGTGGCGCATGAAGTAAAATTTCGAGAAAAGCCTGAAAATCGTTCCGGATTTTTTACTTTATCTAGAGGTAAATACTCGATAAAGTAAAAAATCCTGATTCTAACAGTATAAAAAATGTATTTCGAGAAACAAAAATGTGACTTCGTGTAGCTTACCTTTCACATATAATTAGGGCAGGTGGTGGCTGAGCAGTAACGTCGCCGGACGGTATATCGCTCGGCGAGCCACAGACGGGGTTCGATTCCCGTGCACGGGGAGGTGTTATTTAAAAATAATATCTCGTCGTGACCCTGGGTGTTGTGTGAATGTGTTGTGACGTCCAAATATATAATTATATGTTATACTTAGTAATAAGTTAATATACAAATAAAATTGATGATGGCTAATAGTTTCGTAACTAAGGCCAGGCAAAAGCCAAAAAAAAACATATAATTAATTTGGGAGGGAGAGCAATTATCTTACAAAAACAGAAGGCGAAAATGGGAATATGCATATCATTCAACTGCATAACAAGATAAATTCAAATTCAAAACTATTTGAATTTGAGAAAATAAGATTATGCATCTTATAGTTTGCACATTTTAATCATAATATATAAAATTACGAAAAAACTATTCGTGAAAATGCAAACAATGTCTTAATTAATAAGACATATACTTTAATAGAGCGTTGTAACAAATCAAATTAAATAAGATTTTAAATATTTCATTGTATAATTCAATATCCGGAGGTGTATTTGCACGGGAAGTAGTTGTTTCAATGGATATTTATCGTCTTAAGTTGTCTTATTAATTAAGACATTGTTTGCATTTTCACGAATAGTTTTTTAGTAATTTTATATATTATATTCAACTGCATTTTTTACCCTGATTTTAAGATTTTATCATCACAGTAAAATTTTAGAAAAATTGACTCCCACATACAGATATACTTAAAAAAACTCCCTGTATGTTAAAAACGTAATTATTGGGCTGCATATTTTAGCAGTTGATAAAATTATTAATAAAACGCATCATCAAACAGCCTGATGCGTAATTTTCCTGCGATTTGTAATCGAAAATTTCATATCCGCTGTGAAATAGCCGGAAGTATTTTTTATCACCCGGCAAATATAATTATTATCCCGAGGAAGTCATTAAGCACAGACAGTTGCCATTTTCATTCACATGATAATTCCATTTGATTATAAATAGAATTATATAATTATAACCTTCGCGTTCAGTGCGATCCCTTTCATGCGTGTAATTGCAACACAACCGCATTTATATCAACCTATTTTTTTGTTCTCCATCAAATTTATTCGATTAACGGTAAATAATTGAATTCAATGCACTCACGTTGAAACGAGAATTTTATATTAATGTGACAACACGATTAGCTATATCCAGAATCAGCCTGATAGAGAGAGATACTTAGATCTTTATTCAGACCTTTACGAATACATTTATATTTAATTTATATACAGTTTTAAAAAAATAATAGGCTAGTCTGTCTGTGCAATCGACCTGCGGTCTTTCTGAAATAAGCTTAAATTTAAGTGTTGATGCTTTTATTGTTGCTTGACAATTGTAAAAATAAGCAGTTTATAGTATTTATAATATCTTTAATTAATTTCTGACTTAACCCGTGGTGAAACATTTTTAAATCTAATACTGGATGATTTAAATTAAATTTAAATTAAAACACTTGGTTTGTTTCACTTATATATATTTTGTCCGACTAGTTTCGACCATTGGTCATCTTCAAGGAGGATATTAACAAGAACATTCCTCCTTGAAGGTGACCAATGGTCGAAACTAGTCGGAGAAAATATAAATAAGTGAAACAAACCAAGTGTTTTAATTTAAATTTAATTTAAATTATCCAGTATTTATAATATTTGCAACATAATTTATAATTATTAAAAATCGAAAAATTGCGTCTGAAACCCATGTTTTGTAGATTTTGGGATGAAAATACCGATATTTTCAAAAATATAAAAAATGCACAGTCTTTCCCGTCAACAGTTCAAGCTGCTTATTTTTTTAATAAATAAGTGTTCAAACCTCCAGCTGGAATACAAAATTTCACGAACGAGAGCGTTTCAAACGAATTCTCAACCTTGCGCGCAAAATTAAAGCTTATTTTGTTTTAAATAATAATAATCTTTATTCTATGGACTTATTTACAAAATACATAGAAATATACATACAGGGAATTTTTCTTTTAAGTATATATATACATACGCTTTTTTGGAAATAGTTCAATTCGAAGCTTTAAAGAGTGTTTTCCACTCCCAGACTAAGCATGAAGTAAAATTTCGAGTTTAGAAAAGCCCTGAGCAAAATTTGGCTTGGTCGCGCAGCGACCAAGCCAAATTTTGCGGGCTTTTCTAACCTCGAAATTTTACTTCATGCGCCACGCGTATAAGACACTGATTTCAAGTGAAGTTCGCTTACTCACATTATTTGAAATTCGAATTATATTGAAAAACACTTGAACAAATTTTAAAATCAGTAATAATCGAAATATTTCAAAAACAAAATTATTTTAATTTTTACTTTCTTTCTTAAGTTAGATTAACTAATAAAATGTATCAAATTAACGTATTTAATGATCAAACTCAAACATAAGCAGTATATTTTGTACTTTACTTTAAGTCAGTGTTTTATACGCGTGGCGCATGAAGTAAAATTTCGAGTTTAGAAAAGCCCGCAAAATTTGGCTTGGTCGCGCAGCGACCAAGCCAAATTTTGCGGGCTTTTCTAAACTCGAAATTTTACTTCATGCTTAGTCTGGGAGTGGAAAACACTCTTTAAAGCTTCGAATTGAACTATTTCCAAAAAGCGTATGTATATGTATACTTAAAAGAAAAATTCCCTGTACGTATATTTGTATGTATATTATAAATAAGTCTATAGAATTTTTTTTTTCATGCTTAACCTGGGAAATTTTACTTTACTTCATGCTTAACCTGGGAATGGAAAACACTCGTTTCCAGCTTTAAATTGAACTCATTAAAATAAACAAGGAACATATGAAGATTGACAGCATATACGTTGTAATTGAAATATGTAAACTTAGAAGAAAAACTCCCGTTATATTAGTAATATAAATAATTGTATCAATGAGCGAAGAAGTAAACTCATCCGTTCTGACGCCCGCTTTAACAAAGAGTACTGTTAAATTGTAAAAACAATGGAGCATTTTGTACACGTACCAAATTTTCCCTACTCATTGTTTCTTGATATTAACAAGAACGATTGGTTATCCTAATTATTGGGCCCGTTGATCAAAATGTTCAACATTCAACAAGTTTGGATTTGTTCGCGATGTGTTGGTATCTAATGAACGGTAGGAGCGGTGGGTCTATTTTCTACGATTTCAAAAATCTCAAACACGTTGATGTTGACAGTCCGGTCATCATAGAATTCCCCAATAGGTGGCAGTCTGTTGTCTCTGATGATTATTTCTTCTGATGTTTTTTTTACGTTACTTCTAAGAATTCAAATAAAATCTATTCAAGCCTATAAATTTCTGTACCATATGCTCTCGACTGATATTCAATACCGACCCATTGATGGAAATCCGTTCTGAAAGGGGATTACACGAGCAGGTAGACCGTAAGTAGGTTAAATTATACGTTCGTGTATTTTTGGTCATTGGGGTAGTTCCTACGTCTTCGCCCCATTTACTGGGCACACCCATCTGATGGCTCCCTTAAAAGGGCGAAAATAATTTATAGCCCAAAGGGTCGCACGGTAATGTGCGGAGGCATTCAGCCGGCTCAACTCCTCCCATATCTTAAGCAACAATCCGCTTGCTCACTTAAATACTTTCAAAATGTTTGACGATTACATTCGACGTGTAAAAACCTATTAATATTTCTATTATGAAAATAGAAGTCTTTATATATTTGTTATGGGCAATTATCTAGTAAGAATATTTGTAAAAATACTAGTGGATTTTTATTGAGCTAATACTATACTGGGCGTTTGATTAGTGATAAATTTGATACTGCCGCTCAATCTGAGTGCTGCTATTAGTTGGAGTGTAAGTCACCTGTTAAAGTTATTTATATTAAATATCACTGTTGTCATTCCATGTCTATTGTAATCTCGCTAAAATTGTTTCGCCATACTGTGGCTTCTTCAGGCGAAAAAATGGTACACAACATTAGTCTGTTCGGGTATACATACACAAGGTTTATGAGTTTATAAGAGGGCAAGATTTTTTATCTATAAACTCATAAACCTTGTGTATATATACACAAACAGACTAATGTTGTATACCATTTCCCTGCCTGAAGGAGCCACAGTGTGGCGAAACAATTTGCAAGATTACAATAGACATTGAAAGACAATATAGTGATATTTAATATAAGTGATTATGAACTTTTAACAATTATCTACCTCTATTGATCGCAATTATGTTAAAGTTATGCCAATTATTAATGGTGGTAGTGAATATTTCACAAAATGAAACACTTTTTAACTTTGTGTAACTGAGACTTAATTTTCATTTTATAAGATTATTCGTTGAATTTCATCATTTTGTAATTCCCGCTCTTTCTCTTGTTCTTATTTTCAGATAGTTCATCGGCCATTGCTATAAAGTTATTGACGAAGTTTTTAAAAAGCGGGGAATTTGAATTTGCACGATTAACTTATATTAAATAGGGTTACCTTATTCTACACTAGAAGTTGAATGACATTTTTATTAGAGCTAATATAAATATATGCATATTAATGTTATGCAGTCTAGAACAATTCTCCTAAAGATAATACACCGGATATATTTATAAAATATGCATTTTCATTAGATTTATTTCATCTTAAATGTAATTTATTGTAAACATAATTTGTAATCATTACTCTTTCTATTTTATCAAAAGGTTCTATTATTGATAAGATTATTGATGTTACAATAAAATTGATTTTTTACTTCTCCCCATATGCAAAACAAAGGGAAAGTATTGTATTCGCGTAGTTTTTAAATCCAAAATGTTAGTGGATACATCCATTTTGAGGTCCCTGAGTTTATTTAGACCATTTTTGAAAAATGTCTGTCTGTCCTTCTGTATTTCGGTCCTTCTATTCTTCTATCCTTCTATCCTTCTGTCCTTCTGTCCTTCTGTCCTGTCCTTCTGTTCTTCTATCCTTTTGTCCTTCTGTCCTTTTGTCCTTTTGTTCTTTTGTCCTTCTGTCTTTCTGCCTTTTTATCCTTCTATCCTTCTGTCCTTTTGTCCTTCTGTCCTTCTGTCCTTCTGTCCTTCTGTCTTTTGAGGTCCCTGAGTTAATTAAAACCATTTTTGAAAAATGTCTGTCTGTCCTTCTGTCCTTATGTCTTTCGGTCCTTCTATTCTTCTATCCTTCTATCCTTCTGTCCTTCTGTCCTGTCCTTCTATCCTGTCCTTCTGTCCTATCCTTTTGTCCTTTTGTCCTTTTGTCCTTTTGTCCTTCTGTCTTTCTGCCTTTTTGTCCTTCTATCCTTCTGTCCTTTTGTCCTTCTGTCCTTCTGTCCTTCTGTCCTTCTGTCCTTCTGTCCTTCTGCCCTTCTGTCCTTCTGTCCTTCTGTCCTTCTATCCTTCTGTCCTTCTGTCCTTCTGTCCTTTTGTCTTTCTGTCCTTCAGTCCTTTGGTCCTTTTGTCCTTCTCTCCGTCTGTCCTTCTGTCCTTTGGTCCTTTTGTCCTTCTGTCCTTCTGTCCTTCTGTCCTGTCCTTCTGTCCTGTCCTTCTGTCCTGTCCTTCTGTCCTGTCCTTCTGTCCTGTCCTTCTGTCCTGTCCTTCTGTCCTGTCCTTCTGTCCTGTCCTTCTGTCCTGTCCTTCTGTCCTGTCCTTCTGTCCTGTCCTTCTGTCCTGTCCTTCTGTCCTGTCCTTCTGTCCTGTCCTTCTGTCCTGTCCTTCTGTCCTGTCCTTCTGTCCTGTCCTTCTGTCCTGTCCTTCTGTCCTGTCCTTCTGTCCTGTCCTTCTGTCCTGTCCTTCTGTCCTGTCCTTCTGTCCTGTCCTTCTGTCCTGTCCTTCTGTCCTGTCCTTCTGTCCTGTCCTTCTGTCCTGTCCTTCTGTCCTGTCCTTCTGTCCTGTCCTTCTGTCCTGTCCTTCTGTCCTGTCCTTCTGTCCTGTCCTTCTGTCCTGTCCTTCTGTCCTGTCCTTCTGTCCTGTCCTTCTGTCCTGTCCTTCTGTCCTGTCCTTCTGTCCTGTCCTTCTGTCCTGTCCTTCTGTCCTGTCCTTCTGTCCTGTCCTTCTGTCCTGTCCTTCTGTCCTGTCCTTCTGTCCTGTCCTTCTGTCCTGTCCTTCTGTTATTCTGCTGCTAAGAAGATACTATAAACTTAAGCTTTTTATTACAATAGTAGTATTCCATCAACTTTTGGTAAAAATGCGGAAACCGAAAGTGGTAATTTACTCGTAGCATTTTTTTAATTTTTTTTTTAATATTGATCATATATTATCAAGAAAAAAAATTTGCATTTAATATACATACACTTTTTGTTTTGTTTGAGAGACGCATTTTTGTCAATAACTCAAAAACTATCTACGGAGAGTTTTGATATATTTTTTTGATGTATTCTAAAAGGGCAACGTTTAGTTGATTTCCACACAAAATTTCATAACGATATCCTGAAAAATTCAAAAGTTATGAATGTCTGAAACCGAAATAACATTAAAAGTAGGATAAAATCACTGTACAATGTCGTTTTTTTTTGTAAATAACTCAGAAACTATCAATGGAGTATTTTGATAATTTAACATATTCTGATAGAACAATGTTTTCTTAATATCCTTATAAAATTTTATAAAGATCTAACATTAATTGTTGAAGTTATGATGTTTTTAAATTTTACAATCCATAAAATTTGATTAAAAAAAAAACGCACTTTTTGACAATCAGGCGGTAATAACTCAAAAGCCATCAATGGAGCTTATTCAAGTTTTTATATATTTTGAAAGAGCAATTTTCTTAATATCCACACAAAATTTTAGAAAGATCTAATGAAAACCATCAAAATTACGATCATTTTTACAATCCATAAAATTTGTACAAATATTGTTTTTGCTCTTACAGAGTAGCTTATACATACAAACATTTTGAACATTTTGGGGGGTGGCGTGGGGAGGCTTCAACCCCCACATTCTATCCCCAGGCTACGGCCTTGACTGTGAAAATGGTCTATATAATCAATCTGTCACAATAATCAGTAATGTCAAAATAGTCAATAATGTTAGTACTGTTAAAATGATCGATGTAATCGATCTGTCATAAGTAAGATTAAAATAATCAACATAATCGATACAATCAGAATATTCAATATAATCGATACTGTCGATATATTAGTAGTCTAACTGTAAAACACACATTCTCCACATTTTAAAGCTTTTGGCAAATTGCAAAAAACACGTGTACTTTAACATGGCGGACATAAAAAAACCTCCAACTCAACTTTCACAAAAAGTGGAGAATGTAAGTTATCCAGTTAGACCATTAGTATATTCAATACTGCCAAAATAGTTAATATAATCAATACAATGAAATGCTAGTCTACTTATAGTTAGTACTGTCATTAAAGTCAATATTATTTAATGATCAGTGCAGAGGTGTAGACGTTACAATTTTGCTCTGCAGAAAACACTAAAATATCGTGCTAATACAGTGCATTAAATAATAAAAAGTAAACCTACATAAAATAAATATCAGTGCCTAAGCAGAACACATATCAAAATGGGAATCACAAGAGCTCAAAAAGAAGAACTAGCTGATACGATGATGGAGTTACTTACACAGGAGGATTTTATGAATAAATTCGCAGATTTGGTCGTCTCCAAATTGAAATCGACATTCGCCGAGTTCGAAAGTCAAATTACTGATATAAAGAAGGAATTGTCTACGTTCAAAGAAGAAAAAATGGGAATAATAAATGAACTGGAACGTAACAACGATATACTCGCTCAACAAAACAAACAAAACAATTTACGCATTTACAGGATTCCGGAAACTGCAAATGAAAATACAGAAGAAAAAACAATGGAAATTATCAAAAAAAAAAAGCTGAAAAACGACTTGGAACCACAAAATATACAGAAATGCTATAGAGTAGGAAAGCAAATAAATGGAAAACTGCGCCCAGTTCTTTTAAAATGTGTAAATTACAAAGTCAAATCAAATATATATTCGAACAAATACAAATTAAAAGGAACGAATATCGTAATTCAAGAGGACCTTACTCCAGAAAGAGTTAAATTAGTGCGCGAATCGCTTAATAAATTTGGCAAATGGAGGTAAAATATTTGCGGTTTACAATCAAACGAAACTTAAAATAGTTTCGATAGAATGCATCAATAAAATATGCATTTAAGGTTTACTTATTATATTTATTATATGAGTAATATATAGTTTAGCACGCAAAGTTACAAGCTAAAATGTCATCCTATATTTTGCAGAGCAATAAACAGCTGATTGTAGTACTTTAGCAATATCACATTAGTTTTCCATGAACGGTATTGATATAGATCTTCCCAAAATCGTTGACAAAAATGTATGTACTTTAAAAGAATGTAATTTAAATATAAAAGAATTTACTAAACTCTCACATAATCTGAATATATTTCAAACTAATATAAGAATTATTGCAAATAATTTTGATAAACTTCAAACTTATCTACATATTTTAAACATAGATTTCGATATAATAATATTAACTGAAACGTGGAAATGTCATGACACTAAATATTTTCAGCTGGATGGTTATATGTTATACAGTAATAAAAGTCAATTAAACCAGAATGATGGAGTATTAATATATATTAAATCCAGTATTCCTCATTCTAATGTTGTGATTGAAATTAATGACTTCAAATTCATGAGATCGACTATTAAAATACATAATACAAATATTGCCATTACATCGGTCTATAGACCCCATACTTATACAATTCAAAATTTCATTAACTCTACCTTCATGATTTGGACTCATTTGGTTTTTCCCTTAACCCTTCATTTGTTAAACTGCCATTATTAATTGTGAATTTTGAATTTTTAAACTTTCAACACGAAATGACAATTTTGCCCAACCATGACATTTCAGGACATTTCTGAAAATTTATAATTTAATAAAATTGAGTTAGATTAGATGACAAGTTGCGATGAAACTAATGTTATTTTTCTAACCTAACCCCTTCCTGTTTCCATCACGACATTTTGATTATACGTGACGTATTTAAATTAAGGATCATTGTGAAATTACTGTGTCAATTGTATATTGACGATTAAGAAATGTTGTCTTAAAATCATTTAGCCTTTTGACTGTAATTTCATTATTATATGAATATTGTAACATTTTGACGGTAAAATATAAAAACGAATTAAAATTAATATCGACTTTCTGCAAAGTCTTTGCAGAAAGTCGATATTAATTTTAATTCGTTTTTATATTTTGTAAATATTCTGCAACCTATTGACAAACTCAATTTTTCTTTATGATAAATTGTCTTTATGTGATTTTGACTATTAAGATATTTTGATAGAATTTTATCACACTCGACTGTATTTTCATTATTATGACATTTTGATGGTATTTCATCATTAAATGACTATTGTAACATTTTGAAGGTAATTTCAACATTATGGTATTTTGATAGTATTTTACCATTAATTTTGGGGGGTGTTTTACTATAGAATTGTAATCGCTTTATTTATTATTAAATAACAAAATAGTGATGTGTCCAGCATAGGACTTTCCCCATCATCTAAACAATTGATAATTGACACACTAAACTTATTTCACTTGTCATTCGTTTAATGACCATTTCACATTAAATCAGCGTTTTGTGCGCGTGGCGCATGAAGTAAAATTTCGAGTTTAGAAAAGCGTAATTTGGCTCGGTCGCTCCGCTTCGCTACGCGCCCGAGCCAAATTTTCAGGCTTTTCTAAACTCGAAATTTTACTTCATGCTTAGTCTGGGAGTGGAAGACACTCGTTTGTTTCATCTTTACAACCATTAAAAATTAACGTAATAAGTTTACTGTCGTTTTATTGACGAAGAATGTATTGTTATAAGGGAATGTTAATATTGATACAAGTTAAAAAGAATTTAAAAGATAATAGCTAAATTACAGTCAATTTAATGATGAAATACTATCCATAATGTTGAAATTACCGTCAAAATGTATGACTATTGCAACATTTTAACGGTAATTTCAATATTATGGCATTTTGATAGCATTTTATCATTAAATTGACTGGAATTTAACTATTATCTTTTGAACCCTTTTTTCATTAATTTCACTACTAAGACATTTTGATAGAATTTTATCACAGTCGACTGTATTTTCATTATTATGACATTTTGATGGTATTTCATCATTAAATGACTATTGTAACATTTTGAAGGTAATTTCAACAATATGGTATTTTGATAGTATTTTACCATTAATTTTGGGGGGTGTTCTACTATAGAATTGTAATCGCTTTATTTATTATTAAATAACAAAATAGTGATGTGTCCAGCATAAGACTTTCCCCTTCATCTAAACAATTGATAATTGACATACTAAACTTATTTCACTTGTCATTCGTTTAAAGACCATTTCACATTAAATCAGCGTTTTGTGCGCGTGGCGCATGAAGTAAAATTTCGAGTTTAGAAAAGCCTAATTTGGCTCGGTCGCTCCGCTTCGCTACGCGCCCGAGCCAAATTTTCAGGCTTTTCTAAACTCGAAATTTTACTTCATGCTTAGTCTGGGAGTGGAATACACTCGTTTGATTCATCATTAAAACCATTACAAATTGACGTAATAAGTTTACTGTCGTTTTATTGACGAAGAATGTTCTGTACTGTTAAAACGGAATGTCAATTTTGATTCAAGTTAAAATGGGTTCAAAAGATAATAGTTAAATTCCAGTCAAATGATTAAATACTATCAAAATGCCATAATGTTGAAATTACCGTCAAAATGTTGCAATAGTCATACATTTTCACAGTAATTTTAACATTATGGCATTAGGATAGTATTTCATCATTAATTGACTGTAATTTAACTATTATCTTTTGAATTCTTATTAACTTGTATCAAAATTAACATTCCGTTTTAACAATACAGAACAATCTTCGTCAATAAAACGACAGTAAACTTATTACGTCAATTTTTAGTGTTTGTAATGTTAAAACAAACGAGTGTCTTCCACTCCCAGACTAAGCATGAAGTAAAATTTCGAGTTTAGAAAAGCCTGGAAATTTGGCTCGGGCGCGTAGCGAAGCGGAGCGACCGAGCCAAATTAGGCTTTTCTAAACTCGAAATTTTACTTCATGCGCCACGCGCACAAAACGCTGACTTAATGTGAAATTATCTTTAAACGATTGACGAGTGAAATACGTTTAGTATGCCAATTATCAATTGTTTTCAATTTGTTCAGGGAAAGTGCTATGATGGACACATCACTATTCTTTTTTATTTAATAATAAATACGGCGATTACAATTCTATAGTAAAACACCCCTCGAATCAAATCATTATCCCTTACAAATAACAATTGCATAATTCACCTTAAAATCAATGTTCTGTTACCCAGCCAGACTTAATATTTAATCCCCTCGAGCCTCGATAGTCGATCTAGCGTTCGTGACTCGGACATCTCGCTGCACTTTTCGAAATCGTACTTTTTAAATATTTGACGTGACTCGTGTCTCGCACTTAAGCCGCAATTACGCGCCGATTGGAAACGGCAATTTTCGAAAACAATAACTTCTGCGAAAATTATCCGGCCGCCAATGATGTTAATGACCACTTCTGCCCGGCGTGCACGTTATCGTTATATAAAATCCGATTGTCTGCTTATTAATTGATGGGCCGCTGCCACCATCGATATTTCCTTGATCCACTTTGTGCACTCGCCGCGCTTATAAATGCAGGATGCGTTTGGCAGGAAATCGCCACCGATTTTATGGGTTGATACTGTAATTATAAACGTTAACATTTGAAATTAGAGCTCGATTCAGTAGATATTTAGTTATGTCAAATCCTAAAACGTTAATAATACCACCTACGTTATTAAGTTAGGTTAGGTTAGGTTAGTATCCTAAAACGTTTATTGGTAACGTTTTTGGATACTAACCTGACCTAACTTTATAATGTATATGCTATTGGTAACGTATTAGGATACGACATAGAGCTAAATATCGACTGAATCGATTCAGTTGATATTCAGCTAGTTCGTATCTTAAAACGTTACCAATAACATGTACGTTATTAAACTAGGTTAGGTTACGTCAAAATCCTAAAACGTTAAGAATGACGTGTACGTATAAGGATAGGTCATACACGTTATTTGTAATGTTTTAGGTTACGACATACAGGTGACATTGACTGAATAGATTAATTCAAATAGTGACTCGTCGAATTTTGTTGTTGATGTCGTTTTCACGCTTATAAATGCAGGATCCGTATGGCAGGAAATCGCCACCAATTTTATGGGTTGATACTGTAATTATAAACGTTAACATTTGAAATTAGCGCTCGATTCAGTGGATATTTAGTTATGTCAAATCTTAAAACGTTAACAATTCCATCTACGTTATTAAGTTAGGTTAGGTTAGTATCTTAAAACGTTTATTGGTAACGTTTTTGGATACTAACCTGACCTAACTTTATAATGTATATGCTATTGGTAACGTATTAGGATACGACATAGAGCTAAATATCGACTGAATCGATTCAGTTGATATTCAGCTAGTTTGTATCTTAAAACGTTACCAATAACATGTACGTTATTAAACTAGGTTAGGTTACGTCAAAATCCTAAAACGTTAAGAATGACGTGTACGTTATTAAGTTAGGTCATACACGTTATTTGTAATGTTTTAGGTTACGACATACAGGTGATATTGACTGAATTGATTAATTGAAATAGTGACTCGTCGAATTTTGTTGTTGATGTCGTTTCCACGCTTATAAATGCAGGATGCGTTTGGCAGGAAATCGCCACCAATTTTATGGGTTGATACTGTAATTATAAACGTTAACATTTGAAATTAGAGCTCTATTCAGTAAGTATTTAGTTATTTCAAATCCCAAAACGTTAACAATACCATCTACGTTATTAAGTTAGGTTAGGTTAGGTTAGTATCTTAAAACGATTATTGGTAACGTTTTTGGATACTAACCTAACCTAACTTTATAATGTATATGTTATTGGTAACGTATTAGGATACGACATAGAGCTAAATATCGACTGAATCGATTCAGCTAGTTTGTATCTTAAAACGTTACCAATAACATGTATGTTATTAAATTAGGTTAGGTTACGTCGGCATCCTAAAACGTTACCAGTGACATGTACGTTATTAAGTTAGGCCATACACGTTATTTGTAATGTTTTAGGCTACGACATACAGCTGAATATTGACTAAATTGATTAATTGAAATAGTGACTTGTCGAATTTTGTTGTTTTGTCGTTTCCACGATATTTAATAATTTTTGCGTTTTTATTTATTCAAGACAAGTTTTGACATATCACGTCAGTTTTTAACATGGTATTTAAGATCCTCATTGTGATTTGTTTCCATTTTCGACAATTTTTCTTTGTAAGTCAACTATTATAACGACTTTTTGCTAGAAAAAGTATATCCAAATAAAAATGAAACCGTAAAAGATAATTACTTAAGCAACCTGGGTTGCCTATCTTAATGGCCTGACAGATGTGCTCATTTTATCGAGCTATGGACTGAAAACTGTAAGTAGAGGCCTAAATTATTTTACGGGGATATTGTCAGAGTTACTTGGAGCTTATCTGAATAGGTTTAGTAGCGAGCTGTGAAAAAAATCCAAAATAATCGAATCCCTCTCCTTTTAAGAATAATTTCCATAGAGTTTGAATGAACAACGAAGGCAACCCAGATAACCCACGCACATTCGCATAACGAAATTATTAATATACACATTTTGAATTTTCCATGTTGCCCTTGGCAATGAATCCATTCTAGAGAAGCACTAAATTTCCAAATGAATCATTCCCAAGCCGGCGGTGAGCTAATTTAATCCAGAGGTGAATATTCCGAAGTGTATTTATTGCTTTCTATACCCCGCCCGGCGCCTGCACGTGAGTTATTAAGGGCTCCTCCGGCAGCACAAAAGCAATTGGTAAATACAGACGTCGCTTATCGTTACCGGCAAAGTCACGCTAAATTCAAATCGAAAAAGATAATTCCACGGCGCGGCAAATGAATTATATTTAAACAAAAGCGATCGCGTGTCCCGCAGAAGACACCCAAGATGGCCGGAAGGTGGTAGATAGGGCGGACGGATGCGCGATAAGAAAACTGATAACGGGAATATATAAATATACGTAGCGAGATGGCTGGAATTATTGCGGAAGTGCGGCTGTCTGATTGTGAGTAGAGACACACGCAAAAACGCACACGTATACACACACCCTTCGTATACAAGAAAAAGGGGG
The DNA here is from genome assembly GCA_932526585.2 of Philonthus cognatus. Taxonomy (NCBI): domain Eukaryota; kingdom Metazoa; phylum Arthropoda; class Insecta; order Coleoptera; family Staphylinidae; genus Philonthus; species Philonthus cognatus. Next base: position 33,065,677 of record OW052241.1, read on the forward strand.
TGGATTTTGGAAAAAATCAAACACGCAATCCTTGGCTTTATTATGGAAATACACCTTCCCTGACTTATGATCAGAAAATGTAATGGATATTCAATCCGTCGTATTTTACGAGCAAAAAAAAAAGATGCAGTAACGGAAATAGCGGGGGCATTCTGTGAGGTTTTCCCCCCTTAGGGGGTCGGCCATTAAAAAAGAAAATGGTGTGACCGATTTGCAATTTCGAGGCTGGTGAAAAGCGCTCGTTCCACCTTCGGACGTTATTAATAATTCCGAGCGGGAAAGTCGTATTTCACGCCGGATGAAAACCCCCCCGTCCACCCCATCTTTCATGTAATTATGGCGTCTCGTAGATCACATTCTTTCATTTACTGAATTGCTTTTCATTATCGAGTCTAATTCTGAATTATTCATGCGTTTTTCGGGGCGCAGCGCGGTGAGTTGCATTTTCAATTTTATTATTCATTTATTCCAAGCACTTTTTTTATTCTCAGGAGGGCATAAATATTTTTTTATTGAAAATCGAAACATTCAAATTTATTTTATTTAAAATTCCCGCTTTTCTCAACCGCCAGGATTGGTAGCCATTGCTGTAACAGCATTGGTTAAACAAAACAACTAGCTAATAAACAATAGATGGCGATTTTAGTTGTTAGGGCTGCAGACTAGGAATGTTCGATATACAGGGGATTTTTCTTCTTTTAAGTATACATGCACATATTCTGATGCATACTCTATAATGATTTTTTATTGAAATATAAAATTACAGTTTTTTTTACAATTTTTTTTTACAGTTTTATATTTCTTAATAATAGCTTGTAGCCGAAACTAGTTGGAATAAATTCAAAAGTTAGTGAAACAAAGCAAGTGTTTGTGTTTGTGTTGTATCTCGAAAACTAATGTTGGTAAAAAAAATGGTGATGTGTCCATCAAAGCACTTTCCCGTAATTTAAATAAACAATTGACGATAATTGACGTACTAAATTTATATTACTTGTCAATTGGTTAAAGACCATTTCACATTAAATCTGTGTTCTGTACGCGTGGCGCATGAAGTAAAATTTCGAGTTTAGAAAAGCCTAATTTGGCTCGGTCGCTCCGCTTCGCTACGCGCCCGAGCCAAATTTTCAGGCTTTTCTAAACTCGAAATTTTACTTCATGCTCAGTCTGGGAGTGGAAAACACTCGTTTCACATTAAAAGAATTGATTATTGTTGTTATATTATCAAAGTTTTTGATTTGAAAATGTTCGCGAAAACACACTTTCCCTTTGTTTTGCATATGAGGGAAAGTAAAAATCTGATACAATTTTATTATTTAGTGTGAAATGTTTACTGTTTTCCTATTTATTTTAATAATTGAGAAAAATAGATTTAAAAACAAGTTAAAAATGAGCTAAGTTAGTGAAACAAAGCAAGTGTTTGTGTTTGTGTTGTATCTCGAAAACTAATGTTAATAACAAAAATGGTGATTTATTTATTTATTTATTTATTCCCAACAGAAATAATCCAATTACAGGGAAAATTTTAAAATATAACTATTATAACATATGAAAACTTAAACTAAATTATATATAAAGACTAATCTAAAAATATATTTATATATATATATATATATATATATATATATATATATATATATATATATACTGGTACATAACGATAATTATAAAAAATTAAAAACAAAAAAAAATTTTACGAACGGCTAATGGCCAGTTTACAATTGTGTGAAAATTCAAAAAGACTTGACATAAATACATCGACATAATCTTCAACACTATGGTAACAATTTAACATATTATGCATAGGTGATTGAGAAAAGTGAAGAGTATTAGGTTTTTTGCTGTAGAACGTTAACGAATTGCGTGTGATAAATCTAGGAGCATGAACGCAAAGTATGTTAAGGAAAAACGGATTGTCCAAATGGTAGTGCACATGTTTGTATAAAGTTAGTAGCAATATATATTTGTGACGCTGTATCATTGATGGCATCGAAAATTCATTAAGTAGCATGTCATAAGTGACAGTATCAAAAGGATACGGACCATGTTTAAAATAATATAGATACTTAAGGAATTTTCTCTGAACTTTTTCCAAGGAATGAATATGATAGCGATAGTAAGGGCTCCAAACAGGCGCACAATAATTAAGTTTGCTTAGAATGAATGAGTTAAATAATAGAATAATACTTTCCACATTATTAAATTATCTACAATTTCTTATAATAAAGCCTAACATTCTTAATGATGATTGAATCGTACTAGTGAGATGGGGCACAAAGCTCAAACGTTGGTCAAATATAACACCAAGATCAGACATCTCGGTTGTTCTGTTAATGAGATTGGCGTTAATTGTATAATTAAACATTACTGGATTTGACTTACGATAATATGATATGATGTTACATTTTTTTATATTAATACTAAGGCCATGCTTTACACACCAAGAATATAAATGATTAACGATATTCTGGAGTACAAAACAGTCTGAAATTGTATTTATTGTTCTAAACAGCTTAATATCGTCTGCATACATTAAAAATTCGCAGTTCAGTGCTTCAGTTATGGAGTTTATAAATATTATAAACAACAGTGGCCCAAGATTGGAACCCTGTGGAACACCACTAGTAGCAACATATGGTTGTGATTTATAGCCGTCAACTTCAACTATTTGCTGTCTATTATATAAATAAGACTTTATGACAGAAATAGTATTATCATTGATGTTGTGCATATTCAAAAATTTCACTATAATGTGGTGAGGCATGCAATCAAAGGCCTTCGAAATATCTGTGTAAATGACGTCAACTTGATTTTGTTGATCTAATTCAGATGATATTTTATGAGTCATATTAAGCAAGTTCCTCATGGGACTACGTTTCTTAACAAAACCATGTTGACTTGTTGATATATTTTGCTCTACACGGCTATAGATTTCGTCAGAAAGTATACATTCGAAAACCTTTGAAAAATTACTAAGAATGAAATTGGCCTGTAGTTTACCACATTTTGCCTACCTCCAGACTTATGTGTCCATCATAGCACTTTCCTGTCATTTAAATTAACAATTAACGATAATCGACATACTACATTTATATTACTTGTAGATTGGTTAAAGACCATTTCACATTAAATCTGTGTTCTGTACGCGTGGCGCATGAAGTAAAATTTCGAGTTTAGAAAAGCCTAATTTGGCTCGGTCGCTCCGCTTCGCTACGCGCCCGAGCCAAATTTTCAGGCTTTTCTAAACTCGAAATTTTACTTCATGCTTAGTCTGTGAGTGGAAAACACTCGTTTCACATTAAAAGAATTGATTATTGTTGTTATATTATCAAAGTTTTTGATTTGAAAATGTTCGCGAAAACAACACTTTCCCTTTGTTTTGCATATGAGGGAAAGTAAAAATCTGATACAATTTTATTATTTAGTGTGAAATGTTTACTGCTTTCCTATTTATTTTAATAATTGAGAAAAATAGATTTAAAACCAAGTTAATTATGAGCTAAGTTAGTGAAACAAAGCAAGTGTTTGTGTTTGTGTTGTATCTCGAAAACTAATGTTGATAAAAAAAAAATGGTGATGTGTCCATCATAGCACTTTCCCGTCATTTAAATAAACAGTTGACGATAATTGACATACTAAATTTATATTACTTGTCATTTGGTTTAAGACCATTTCACATTAAATCTGTGTTCTGTACGCGTGGCGCATGAAGTAAAATTTCGAGTTTAGAAAAGCCTAATTTGGCTCGGTCGCTCCGCTTCGCTACGCGCCCGAGCCAAATTTTCAGGCTTTTCTAAACTCGAAATTTTACTTCATGCTTAGTCTGGGAGTAGAAAACACTCGTTTCACATTAAAAGAATTGATTATTGATTATTCTTGTATTATTATCAAAGTTTTTGATTTGAAAATGTTCGCGAAAACAATACTTTCCCTTTGTTTTGCATATGAGGGAAAGTACAAATCTGATACAATTTTATTATTTAGTGTGAGATGTTTACTGTTTTTCTATCTATTTTAATAATTGAGAAAAATAGATTTAAAAAGAAGTTTAAAATGAGCTAAGTTGCATTATCATGTCGAACACAATTTAAAAAGTAACTTTTTTGAAACACCTACATAAAAAATACAAAACAATGTTTCTAATCATGTAAAATAACCACAAGGTTATCATATGCAATGATTTTAAAATACTTTGATACTGTATAAGACAATAAAAAAGCGACAGATGGACAGAGTGTCTCTATCTCTTATAGTTTCCGAGATTCATACAGAGAACATAAAAAACCTAACCCTGTATAATATATTCAAAAAGATAACATGTGACATAAAGTAAATGAACATCTAAATATGTACTAAAAGAACCGTTGGACAGGTTCACTAAAACTCTAAATTTTTATAATAAATTTAAAGTGATATCTTTTTACTTTCCCCCGTATGTAATACAAAGGGAAAGTATTGTTTTCGTGAAAATTTTCGACTCAAAAATTTTAGCGGAAATATCCGTTTTGAGATCCCCTGAGTCGAATAAGACCATTTTTGAAAAATGTCTGTCTGCTGTGTGTGTGTGTGTGTGTGTGTCTGTGTGCGCTGTACCGCAAACACCGCTAAAGATATCGAGATGAAACTTGAAACTTAAGCTTTTTGTTACAATCGGAAGAACTGAAAAGCTTTTGGTGAAAATCGGAAAACCGGAGGTGGTACTTTACTCATAGCGTTTTTCAGTTTTTTTCAGATTTTTTCAATAAATGTTCATCAAACAAAAAATTCTTTCAAATAAAAGTTGTAGATAATAATAAAATGAAGATGTATTGTTCATTTACTTTTTGTCATAGCACTCTTAGTTTTTGAGATATTTAATAAATAGTGTTTTTTATCTAGTCATTGGTTTGTGTCAGTATGTGTTGATCCAATTGAAAAATGTTTCAAATAAAAGGTGTAGTTATCAAAAAGTTAAAGACATTTTGAAAATAATAATGTTACAAATATTTTAAAAGTGATTTAATACGCAATTTACGGGGGAAAGTACTATGATGGACACATCGCCATTTTTACTTTCCCCCGTATGTAATACAAAGGGAAAGTATTGTTTTCGTGAAAATTTTCGAATCAAAAATTTTAGCGGAAATATCCGTTTTGAGGTCCCCTGGGTCGAATAAGACCATTTTTGAAAAATGTCTGTCTGTCTGTCTGTCTGTCTGTGTGCGCTGTACCGCAAAAACCGCTAAAGATATCGAGATGAAACTTGAAACTTAAGCTTTTTGTTACAATCGGAAGAACTGAAAAGCTTTTGGTGAAAATCGGAAAACCGGAAGTGGTACTTTACTCTTAGCGTTTTTCAGTTTTTTCAGATTTTTTCAATAAATGTTCATCAAACAAAAAATTCTTTCAAATAAAAGTTGTAGATAATAACAAAATAAAGATGTATTGTTCACTTACTTTTTGTCATAGCACTCTTAGTTTTTGAGATATTTAATAAATAGTGTTTTTTATCTAGTCATTGATTTGTGTCAGTGTGTGTGTTGATACAATTGGAAAATGTTTCAAATAAAAGTTGTAGGTAATAAAATATTAAAGATTTTTTGTATCTTCATTTTTTGTCATAGCACTCTTTTTTTTTTGAGATTTATCAATAAATAGTGTTTTTTATCTAGTCATTGGTTTGTGTCAGTATGTGTTGATCTAATTGAAAAATGTTTCAAATAAAAGTTGTAGTTATCAAAAGTTGAAGACATTTTGAAAATAATAATGCTACAAATATTTTAAAAGTGATTTAATACGCAATTTACGGGGGAAAGTACTATGATGGACACATCACCATTTTTTAAATAAGATTCATATTGTTATCAACAATTCTTTTTATTCTTTAGAAAGGCAATTTTGAATGAATTTATTTCTATAATCAAGAGACATTTTTTAAATGATTAATCAGGTTTTTATAAGATTATTATTTAAAAGATGTCTCTTGATTATAGAAATAAATTCAATCAAAATTGCCTTTAGAAAGATTAAAAAGAATTTATCTGAATTGCATTTATTTAAGATTAAAAGGAATCTATGTGAATTGCATTTATTTACGTAATTTAAAAAAAAAATACGAAAGCTGAAAACCATTCGGACGTTGATTATTTCATGAAATGCGATTTCCGATTATTTGCTGTTTGACACACACACACATTAACACACGTATGCGCTAAATTTCCATTTCGCACTGTGCCAATTCTTTTCGTCCTGAATATTCTATTACATGATTGTCCATTCCCGGATACGGGCATAATTGCCACTTTGTTCCAGTTTCTGGCCGATCCATACTGGAATCAATCAATGGTAATATTGTTAATGTGCCGAAGCCCCCTGATTTTATCAACATTCAGATGATGATGATATTTACTCATCGCGCTGTTTCCATTTTGGAAATGCCTGTTCGGCGCGGAATTTCCAGAAATGCAGCGGCCCGGAGTGTTTCAATTATGTATCCGTGTTAGGGCGCCGGTTGGCACGGATTTAAATTTATTAGTACTTGTTACTAGTTCAGAGTTGAATTGTAAATTATTTTAGTGTTTGCTAACAAATTTCTCTATTATTATTTGTTTACACTAATAGTGTGTTCTATTTTATAAAGTACCTCCCTCCCTCCTAACTGAATTCAATTATTTACGGCCTTTAAATAGACTTCATCATTGCATCATTTTTTCTACAGACCGCCATTGTGCAATTATAATACAAAATATAGTATACAGACAGTTTTTCTTTTAAATATACTTCTTCTTGTTGTGCCTTATCCGTTGCGGACGTTGGCAATCATCATGGTAATTCTGACTTTATTAGCAGCTTGTCGGAACAATTCAATGAATGTGAGACCGAACCATTGACGTAGGTTTTTGAGCCACGAGTATCTTCTTCGGCCTGGCCTCTTTTACCATCCACTTTGCCTTGTAGTATCAGCTGTAGGATTCGGTATTTGCTATTTCTCAGAATGTGACCGAAGTATTGAAGCATCCGCTGTTTAACTGTTATTGATACTTCCTTTAGCTTTTTCATTCTTCTGAGCACTTCCTCGTTGGTTATGTGCTGTGTGTATGATATTCGTAAGATACGGCGGTAAATCCACATCTCAAAGGCGTCTAACTTCTTCATTGTTGCATCTGTTAGTGTCCATGCCTCCGCCCCATAGAGCAACACAGAGAATATATAGCACCTTACCATTCGAACTTTGAGATCAAGACTTAAGTCGTTGCCACAGAAAAGGGTTCGCATTTTGTTGAACGCTGCTCGTGCCTCTTCTATTCTGCTGCGTATTTTTGAACTGCATGGTCCCATTTTTCGTTTATATATATATATATATATATATATATATATATATATATATATATCAGAGCTGGGCAGGATTCAAATCATTCAGGATTCGATTCCCGGATTCGAATCCTTTTAGAGGATTTAAAAGCGGTATTCGAATACTTTAGTGAAAACGGATTCGTGATCCGAATTCGTTACATTTTTTTAAAAGGATTCGTATTCGAATCCAGATGTAGATGATTCGAATCTTTATAAAAGGATTCGAATTATTATAAAAGGATTCGAATCCTTATACACGGATTCAAATCCTCCTAAATAATTCGAATCATCGCTATTAAGGCTGGGATTCGAATTCGATTAATTCAAATAGTTAAATATTCTAATAGGAATATTTAAATCACTAAATTATTCATATTTGAATTTTTTAATTTTCGAATAATTCAAATATTTGTGAATGCATATTTGGTTACTTAACCATGAAAAATATCCAACGTTAATAGTATATTTTTAACTTCACTTGAAATCAGTGTTTTATACGCGTGGCGCATGAAGTAAAATTTCGAGTTTAGAAAAGCCCCGTGAAAATTTGTCTCGGGTCGCTGCGCGACCCGAGATAAATTTTCTACTCGGAGCTTTGCTAAACTCGAAATTTTACTTCATGCTTAGTCTGGGAGTGGATAACACTCGTTCTTAGAAGTTTCAAATTGAAGGATTACTCTAGATTACTAAGTTTATTACTATTTTACAAAGGCTACAGCTCGAAGGACCAACCATGGTCTTCGGAGACCGAAGAACTACAGGGAATCGAAGTTTTTTTACAAGAAAACAACGAATATCTGAAGGTTTACAGCATGGATAGGAAAGAAATCATCTAATTTTGAAAAAATATCGAAGTTGGGTTGGTTTTCAGTGCATTTTTAACTTTACTTTAAATCAGTGTTTTATACGCGTGGCACATAAAGTAAAATTTCGAGTTTAGAAAAGCCCCGCGAAAATTTGTCTCGGGTCGCTGCGCGACCCTCGACAAATTTTGTACGCGGGGCTTTTCTAAACTCGAAATTTTACTTCATGCTTAGTCTGGGAGTGGACAACACTCGTTTGAATTTTAAATTTAACTCTTTTAAAAAATCGACGTACGTAATATAATAAATCATTCATTGAAATCATAGAAAAAGATGCAACATTTTACTTAAAATTAACTTTTTGAGTTAACTTTATAATTTGCTCGGCTCTTAATGGGTGAATATTCTATTCCTAAAAAAAACCGTTATTATTCAATATTAAAGTTGCATTTAATACAATAACAAACTGTGAATAAATCGACATAAATCTAGAAATATCGAAATTCTCGACATTTAGAAAATCTTGACGGTCCACTCCCAGACTAAGCATGAAGTAAAATTTCGAGTTTAGAAAAGCCCCGCGTAGAAAATTTGTCGAGGGTCGCGCAGCGACCCGAGACAAATTTTCACGGGGCTTTTCTAAACTCGAAATTTTACTTCATGCGCCACGCGTATAAAACACAGATTTAAAATGAAGTTCAATAACACATATATCATCATTAATTAAAATCATTATATAATCAGATATTTAGTCGGAAAATGAACATTTTGGTTAATAGAAACTGATGGAATAAAATATTACTGGTTACAAATAATAGATTCAAATTTATTTTTAAAGGATTTGTATTCGTGATTCAAAAATGAGGATTCGAATCTTTGATTCGAATCATATTTTTCACTTACGAATCCTTTATTTGAGAATTCGTGATTCGAATCATATTAGGTGATTCGGATTCGTGATTCGAATCCTGTTTTTGAGAATTCATCCCAGCTCTGATATATATATATATATATATATATATATATATATATATATATATATATACAGCGTGTAATCGAACTAATGTACATCCTCTAAAGGGCGTATACACAAAATATTTTGACACCAATTGCAGCAAAAATAAAATCGGAAAAATAATATTGGATTTTTCCTAATTTTTCTTGCATTTTTTACTTTTTGAGAACTTCTGGTTACCTGTGTTCATGATATTTTTCGTGGATGCGTAAGTTGTTGTACTTTTTATTTACTTTTACTACTGCGAGGCGCATAAATCACTTCGCACGCACGCGGTCTCGAATGACTAGATGAAACTAGGTCACTCATTTGTGGTATTGTTTATTTACTGTTACTACTGCGAGACGTATAAATCACTTAGCACGCACTACATACACACTGTCTAGAATTACTAGATGAAACTGGGTCACGTATAAAAAAATCACAATACGTGTTCAAATTGACGTCCGCCGCACTCAATGCACATTTGGGCTCTACGTATCCAATTTGCATGAACAGTAGTAAACATTTCACGAGGTTTTTCACGAATGGTATTAGCCGCGGCGTTTACTCGTTGTATCAGCATTTCAGCATTGTCAATTTCCGTAGTGTAGACTTCACTTTTAAAGTATCCCCAAAGAAAAAAATCTAAGGGGTTTAAATCCGGACTTCTTGGAGGCCATGGTACAGGGCCTCCACGACCAACCCAACGTCCTGGAAACTCATCATCCAAATATCTTCTAACGCGCCTTTCATAGTGAGCTGGCGCACCATCTTGCAAATACCACATTCTTCTAAGAACCGCTAAGGGTACATTTTCTAGAAGATCTAAAAGGTCATCTTGCAAATATCGTAAATATCGTTCTCCATTCAAATTAAATGGGAACATAAATGGCCCAATTAATTGATCATTTAAAATACCTGCCCAAATATTAAGAGAGAAGCGATGCTGGAAATGAGTTCTACGCGTAACACGAGGATTATCTATTGCATAAACATGAATATTATAGAAATAAAAACTTCCATTACGCGTAAAGCACGATTCGTCGGTCACTAAAATGTCTTTGGTAAAGTTAGGACTTTGAACATTTTGTGCCAAAATCCATTGACAAATTGCAATTCTTTTGGGAAAATCATGGGGTTGAAGATGTTGTACACGCTGGTAGTGATACGGATAAAAATTATTGTCTCGTATAACACTGCTGACAAATGTGTGCGATACATTTAGCTGAGCGGCGATAATACGGGTACTTAAACCAGGATCCGCTTCCATCAGATTCAAAATTTCATCTTCCGCTCGCAAATATCGCATTGGACGGTCACCACCTCCGACGGCTCCGGCGACGGGCGACGGGCTGCAAACTTCCAGTGTCGCGTGCTCTTTGTAATAAATTTCTAAATCGGTTTGGCGGTGGTAAGTGTCGTTCAGGAAATCGCTCTTGATAAATTCTTACAGCTTCCGCGGAATTACACCGAGTTTCACCGTAAATAAGAAACATGTCTGCCAATTCAATGTTTGAATAAACGTATCGCGCCATGTTACAAAATGTAGATGTTTCATGGAATAAGTTTCACCATAGACTAAACAGCAAACTATTTTTATGTTTAAAAATCATCCACTCGCCGCTCTTATCTAAACATTTCAATAAGAGTGGAGATAAAGTGAAGTGTGAACCTAATAAGGAAAAATATTGAACTTCATTAACACGTTTAGAAACTATTCGGAATTTAGTCAGCAATGGGTACTTATGAAAACGATAACATAGACATAATTCTTTACAATCTGACCTACTTTTCTCTGGATGGTGTAATTCGATATCCAAATCGTTTAAAAACTACCAGTTTATGTGGAATCTCTCTTAAAATACGCAATGTGCGCGTATACCAGATACCACAAACATGTGGCCTATTATTATTAATTATTTTTAATAATTATTTATGACCTATCTACTAAAGGTATGGTAATTTCAAATGCAGGTATTGTTTATTTAAACGCTGCCCCTTATGTGGTAGAGAGCCTGTACTGTAGTTCGTTTACACGCTATATATATACAGGGTGAGTCGGGAGGAGCGCACCAAACTCTAGGGGTGTACTATACACGTGAAAATAATGTAAAAAAACTAATTTGTTCTTATCCGATTTTCATTTGTTTTCAAGTTATGGCGTAATTAAAAATGTTCATCTAGCTCTTCACTTCTATCTGAATTTTAACATTATCAAAGTATGCCATGTTCGAGGCTTATAAACATTTGATAATTCTGACGTTTTGATGAACTGTCAGTGTACGGTGAACAGTAACTGAACGTTTAAGTTCGAATTAATGTGATTGCTAGTGTTGCAAAATGCCACATACTTATTCAAATTTAGAATATGCAAATATGGTGTTTGTATATGGTTTCTGTAATGGAAATGCTACAGCTGCTGTTGAAGAATATTGTGAACGTTTTCCACACCAAAGACATCCTGATAAAAACATATTTATTAGAGTTTTCAACAAATTGTGCGAGACTGGTAAGCTTCCCAGTTCTAACATAACATATGAGCGCGCTGCTCGACAAGGTTTTGTAGAAGTAGAAAATATTCTGCATCTAGTAGAAGAAGATGAAACTACTAGCTCACGGAGAATTGCCACTCAATTGGCAATTCCACAAAAAAGAGTGATGAACACGCTACACGAGCAAGGCTTATATCCTTATCACGTTCAGAGAGTACAGCACCTACAACCAGGGGATTACGCTAACCGTACGGAATTTTGTCGGTGGATAAATAATAATCATCGTAATGTATCGAGTATACTCTTTACGGATGAAGCTACATTTACCCGTGATGGCATTAACAACACTCGTAACTCTCATGTATGGTCTGATGAAAATCCCCACGCAACAGTCGAAAGCAATTTTCAACATCGGTTTTCTGTAAACGTGTGGTGTGGTATGGTTGACAGTTATTTAATCGGCCCTTTCATTTTGGAGAATCGTCTCACAGGAGGCAACTACCTCAATTTTTTACAAAATGAATTACAAAGCCTGCTAGAAGATGTTCCTATAAATATTAGAATGCAGATGTACTATCAGCACGATGGAGCTCCTGCACATGTCGCTCGTCAAGTCAAGCAACATATGGACGAACGTTTTCCAGGGCGTTGGATTGGTCGTGGAGGTCCTATTAATTGGCCTGCAAGATCTCCAGACCTCACACCACTAGATTTTTGTTTATGGGGCTGGATGAAAAATGAAGTCTACAAAATAAAAGTGGACACACGGGAATCACTAATTAGACGAATTGAGAATACTGCAGCCCATATAAAAGAAGAAAGAAATGAATCAATTGGGAGAGCAACAAACGCTCTTCGTAGACGAAGCAGAAAATGTTTAGAAGTCAATGGCGGTATTTTTGAACATTTGTTGAAAGAACGCTATGATTAAGAACATTTTTTTGTATAACTTGTTTATTTGTTAATATGCTATAACTTGAAAACAAATAAAAATCGGATAAGAACAAATAAGTTTTTTTACATTATTTTCACGTGTATAATACACTCCTAGAGTTTGGTGCGCTTCTCCCGACTCACCCAGTATATATATATATATATATATATATATATATATATATATATATATATATATTTATATATTTATATATTTATATATTTATATATATATATATATATATATATATATATATTTATATATTTATATATATAAATATATATATATATATATATATATATATATATATTCCTAGATATATATTATTTTCCACACGTTCTATTATCTCGTTGTTGATACTAAATATACATATCTAAATGACTGTAAATCTTCAGATATTCTTGTAAAGAGTTCAAATTAAAGCTTCAATCGAGTGTTTCCACTCACAAATTGCCTGAAAATCTTATTTTTCCATACTTACCCCTTATTAAATAGTGAATCCTCAGTAAAAAAAAAAACTGACAAAAATCCCAGCTATTCTTGATTTTTTTTAAAGTGTGCCATCTCGTACCCAAGAAACACACTAACAGCGAAAACTGGCCCTCTTAACGTAAAATTATTAAATTAGCGTTTTGTACCCGTGGTGCTTAAAGTAAAATTTCGAGTTTAATGAAGCCTGAAAATTTGGTTTCAAATCCAATTTCCCGGTCTAGTAGATCGGGAAATGTGGATTTCCGGTTATCAATAGCGTGCATGTAACGATACTTTCGAGCCGATATAAATATACTTTAACGAGATTATAAAATAACACAAAATATTTCGTTCAAGCAAAACTCTGTTTTATTGATTTCATTTCGAGGTGTTGAAAAGAGAACTCCAACAATTGTGTAATTGCCCTAATTTACATACTCACCCGCGTCCACAATCCCTCTCGAGAAAACAAAACAAAACATTAAAAACAAAGCACAAAAAGGTCGTAAACCGGGCGTTATCTAATTTGATTTGATTAAATCCTAATAACCCACGTTAGGCGTCAAAGAGGTGTGTAATAAAGAGATGTGGCATATTAATCATCTGCACGCCGGAGGGCTGCGACTCCATTCCTGATAATCCGCACTTTCAGTGTGTATGCGCATTATCGATAATACCACTGCACACAAACAATGTCATCAGCAATCCGATGTGCACACTCGTGTAGGTGCATATTGTTATTCAGCGGCCGCGCTTGTTTTATTTTGAACCATCCTTTGCCTTTTTTGTTTTTCGTTCATACCAAGAATGGTAATGACTCAACAATTGACGTGTGTTCCCTGATCAAGCCCCACGGGCGGTGCATACCAATTGACGGATTCTTTTGTTTCGGGAAAACCCCGAGAAGGAGTGCACGTTCCGTTGTTACCGCGAAGGGAGAGGGATGGATCTAGGTCACGTGGAAACTTTAAATCTTTGTAAATGTAGTTTAGGCAAAGTATTTGCTTGTATAGGAATCTCTTTTGAATTTTAAAAAATTTTTATTACGCATATAAAATAAAAACAAAAAAAAAAACAATTAGGTACTAGCGCATGTATTTAATCGTTTTTATTCTTATTTCACACTTTTCTTATGGTGAGAAAATTTGATTTTTTAAATGTGGTTTTCAGGATTTATGATAAACATACAGGAACATTTTGTTTTAAGTATTGTTGTATACATTGTAAAATATTTTAAATATTCTTAGCCAGAAATTGTTGTGTATGATAAAAACCCTCAAATTTAGAAGATTATTCCAGTCAAAAACAAGAAAAAAATGGGAAATGGAGTTGGTCACTTTCAAAATAAACGGCTCATGTACGGGCCGCGTTATGGATTTATGGATCACCCTGTAACAAAAAATTCGCCCATCTTGTAGATATCGTCAAAATAGCCAAAATGCATGTATTATATTTTTCTGTAGCTCGAATAGTTTTTGAATTACAATGTTTTTTTGTGAATTGTGCTTTTTTTGTATTTCGCAAAAGTTGCGAATAACTTAATAACTAATGATAGTACAGAAAAATTGTTGAAATGAAAGTTTTAGATAATACAATTTTGAGTAATTTTTCTATCTTCCAGTTTTTTTGTAGCAATCTTTTTTCTTGGAGAAAATTGACAGTTTGTTGAAAGATTCGTAAAAACTTATAATTTTCACATAATCGTAGGCTCACTTCTTAGAACTATTTATTGGAATTTGTGTATGTTTTTAAACTTCGTGATAAATCAGCGTTTTACGCGCATGGCGCATGAAGTAAAATTTCGAGTTTAGAAAAGCCTGAAAATTTGGTTTGGTCGCGTAGCGCTACGCGCTACGCGACCAAACCAAATTTGAAGGCTTTTCTAAACTCGAAATTTTACTTCATGCTTAGTCTGGGAGTGGAAAACATTCTTATATATAATATTGATAGCTTTGATAAACACTCACCTTCTTAATTAAAAAAAAACAATTGACATTGTATTTTAGATACTTTATGGATCACCCAGTGTAAAAACAAATACGCCCACCTTGTAGATCTCGTCGCAATAGCCATACATTAAGGCTATTGCGACGAGATCTACAAGGTGGGCGTATTTGTTTTTACACTGGGTGATCCATAAAGTATCTAAAAGACAATGTCAATTGTTTTTTTTTTTAATTAAGAAGGCGAGTGTTTATCAAAGCTATCAATATTATATATAAGAATGTTTTCCACTCCCAGACTAAGCATGAAGTAAAATTTCGAGTTTAGAAAAGCCTTAAAATTTGGTTTGGTCGCGTAGCGCGTAGCGCTACGCGACAAAACTAAATTTTCAGGCTTTTCTAAACTCGAAATTTTACTTCATGCGCCACACGTATAAAACACTAAAATATTGGGAAGTTAAAAATACACCGAATTTTTTTTTTAAAGAGGAATAATCGAAATACTTTTCTGTAGCTCGAATAGTTATTGAGTTATAACGTTTTTTTGTCAAAATTAAAAAATGTCGAGAATTTACGAGAGTGCGCTCCCTTTTTTTTTATTTCGCAAAAGTTGCAAATAACTCAATAACTAATAAGAATACAGCAAAATGGTTTAGATAAAAGTTTTAGGCATTAAAACTTCTGGACAATTTTTCTATCTTCGAGTTTTTTTCGTAACTGAGTGGTCTAACTGCAAAACTCAGATTCTCCACTTTTGAAAACTTTTAGTAAATTGCAAATAACACGTGTATTTTCTTAACTTTTTGTGAAAATTGAGTTGGTGGCTTTATTTATGTCCGTCATGTTGAAGACATGGCGGACATAAAAAAAACCACCAACTCAATTTTCACAAAATGTGGAGAATATGAGTTTTGCAGTTGGACCACTCAACTATCTTCTTTTTTAGAGAATAATGACAGTTTCTTAAAAGATTCTTAAGAACTTATAATTTTTAAAAATCATAGAAAAACAGAATTATTTCTTAGAATTTGTGTGTGTTTTATGTCTATCTTTAAATTACCAATTGTTTCCAGTAATATTACCGATAATATTACCCAATTTTAAATGACCGGTAATTTACCATCACTAATTGTATATTCATTTTAAAAAATGTTAACACTAAATTGTTATAAAATATTTCATTTGCGCAAAATTTATCTCTGGTCGCGGACCAGAATCATGAAGGCGCGGGCTCGATTTGCTCCGCAGGCCGTAGTTTGGAGACCGATGGGCACTGTTTGACGCAAAATGGAGGGTTATTGTAATTTTTACCATTATTTTTAATGTTCAATTTGTTTTAAATCTTTAGGTTGGAAATAAATTGCAATTAAATTGAATAATTTTTCATTTTTTTGTCAATTGTTAAATTCTGGATTTAAAATGCTCACCTTTAATTATATTACATGTTCCGGATTGAAAATACTCACCCGGTATGTAAACTATTGTATTAATGACATCATTCAATATAAATATTAAATACATGTCAATATTGTATCAATAATGAATGACATTGAATAACCCTTTCGTAGTTTCAAAATAATAATATGTAATATTTTTTGCATGTATTTACCCTAGTAGAAATTAAACATTTTTTTAATAACAATTGAATCAATAGTGTATCAATATGTATCATCTTCGTATAATAATTATTCAATATAGAATACAAATATATGTACAATATGTACACAATTACCAATTTATAACTTTCCCTATAACTTGTCACATGTAATACTATTAGTTGTTGAAATTTCCGGAAAGACATTATATTTAACAAAAGCTCAGTTGCCTAGCAATGGAACGAGAAGAAACTGTCTCTGAAAAAGACACGAGCTCGTAGAGCGAGTGACTTTTTCTGACAGTTTTATCAAGTTAAGGCAACTAAGCTTGAGTGTATAAAAATAAAGTCTTTCTCAACGAAAATTTCAAACAACGAGTGGTATTCAAATGATTATTTAATGAAATTAATTCTAATCTGAACCGTCTTGTTTTCTCATGTTACTTGTCCATAATTTTGAAATACTTGCCAGATCTGCTTGTAGTGTTTCTGCTGTCAATTCATAGTTGTGGACGGATATGAATTGTTTCCAAACAGGTCAAACCATTTGGATTCACCCAAATAGAATAAAAATTGTTGCTCAACATTTTTGATTTTCCTAATCTTTTTACCAGTTACTGCCCAATACTAGGTGAGTTCAAAACTATAGTAAGAAACATAGGCTTATACCTTTTTTTGGCGGATTTTAAGTTTGCTTCGTAACCGTTTTTCGGCCGAAAACAAGTTTTACGTAAATGTATATAATTATTTTATAGATATTAAGACATAATAAAAACCAAAATTATCAGAAAAATGCTCTAGATTTTTTAAAAGATAAAGGAGACGTAAATCCGCTGGTCAGCCCACGTTTCTACGTATATTAAAACCAATATCTTTTCTCAAGTAAAAAGGAATAAAGAATTCAGTTGAAAAGTATGCAGGTTTCTCTACACCACTCTGCGGATAAATAAAAGAAATCTAATTTAATAAAATCAAAGTAAGAAAACGTACGCGACCTAAGTAGTTTTTTTACTATACTTTTGAACTCACCTAGTATTGGGGAATAACTGGTAAAATAATTAGAAAAAACAAAAATGTTGAGCAACGGTGGTCTGGGTGATTTCGAATGGATTGACCCAAACATATTTATGGTTTTTAACCGTATTCTTGATCTGTGTTACTTCTGAAGCTATTCATTTTAAAATGAATGATTAAATATGACAGGTGACAGATTTACATACCCGATAAAATAATCGGTAAGACGAATTTGGAGAGACGAATTTGGAAAGACCACTGCGATAGCAATTGTTTTAACGGAAAGATCGGAATGACAACCAATCAAAATCCGTTATTTAGATTTGAATTAAATAATTGTATAAAGATTCAATTACTTTAAAAAAGTATTTAAATGTTTAACTCATTAACAATTATTTCAATCAGCAGTTAACACATTAACTGCCCAGCAATTATAGAGTTAAATCCAAAAGTTGATTTCAGGTACAATTTTGCACTTCTTTTTATAATTTCTATGAATGACTTGTTCAAATATAATCTGGGAATTTTTATTTTAAATATACATGATGTATACCCTGTAAATTTTTGGCGTTCGTCGAATTTTATAAAAGCGTCCAATGTAAAGTTTTGAACGAGTGTTTCCACTCCCAGATTAAGCATGAAGTAAAATTTCGAGTTTAGAAAAGCCTTAAAATTTGGTTTGGTCGCGTAACGCGTAGCGCTACGCGACCAAACCAAATTTTCAGGCTTTTCTAAACTCGAAATTTTACTTCATGCGCCACGCGTATAAAACACTAAAATATTGGGAAGTTAGAAATACACCGAAAAATACTTTTTTGTAAATGGGGAATAATCGAAATGTTTAAATAACAAAATATTTACATTTTTCTTCACACATTCTCAAATCAGGTCAAATAATACAATGTATCAAATTAGCTGATTTATTTAGTTATTTGATGAAATTAATAATGTTGCGTTATTGCATCAATGGCGCTTAGTGGGTTAATTGTAGATGCTTTCATATTTGGGTGTTAAAAGTATTTAATCATATTTTACCTAGTTTTTTTATTACTGGTAATTTTATTACCCTATCATCTTAATTGAAAAAGAAAGAAATACATTATAATATATTAAAATTTATAATATTTAAGTTTATTTAAAAATAATTTTTACTTCCCTTTATGACAAGGGCTATCAACCATAGGTCTTTCCGCCTAGTGCTATGTGTGTGGGTGTTTTTTTAAAGTCGATTTCAAGGTGGGAAAGTAGGATAATAGTAGATGTATTCATATAGGGTTCTAGGTGGGTATTTGTATTTTGGGATGATGTCGTGGTTTCTAGGGATGTACATTTTTTTAGGTGTTCATAATTTGACTTGTTGTATGCAAATCATTCTGCGAGAAATCAAAGTTTCTTTTTTGTTGGGGTAATTTGTGTTTTTTCTTAAAGGAGTTCATTGGATGGGTTGTGGAGGGGATTTTGAGGGTGCCGAAGTTTGGTAAGGGTACGAAGGAAGGTAATTTCAGCTACTTCGAGGTTGTTTATGGTAATTTTAATATCAATGAATTTATGTTTATTTGTTCGTAGAAATTTAAATTAAATAAACACAAAACGCAAAGGAAGAGAAGATGAATAAAAAAATATAATACGCAGGAAGTTTTGTAAAATTAAACGTCGACCTTCCGCGCCCGGATTATTATTTATGTAGGGCTTATAAATAATGTCGGCCTTTACACAGTTTTACCTCAAGAGAGAGAAAATGGTGTTAATAATTAAAACAGGATTATAAATTAAAATCCAGGCGCGCGTTTTTTTTAATCTTTTCACTCCGTACAATAAATTTATTTGTTGATGAAAACAAACTTTATAATTTCGTTTGTTTAAATAAACCATCTCGAATGAAATAAATGTCTTAAAAATATGCCATTCTTTAGTGTTTCAATCTTCCTTTTAGTTATTTTGTGTTAGTCATTATTTATTTATTTAACCCATTGGGCGCCATTGATGCATACACGCAACATTATTAATTTTATGTTAATTAAATTACTAAATAAGTTAATTTGATATATGATATTATTTGACTTGACTTAAAATGTAGGAAGGAAAACGTAAATATTTTGTTATTTAAATATCTCGATTATTACTCATTAAAAAAATGTTCTCAGTGTATTTCTAACTTCACAATATTTTAGTGTTTTATACGCGTGGCGCATGAAGTAAAATTTCGAGTTTAGAAAAGCCCCGTGAAAATTTGTCTCGGGTCGCTGCGCGACCCTCGACAAATTTTCTACGCGGGGCTTTTCAAAACTCGAAATTTTACTTCATGCTTAGTCTGGGAGTGAAAATACTCGTTCTAAACTTTATATTGCGCGTTTTTATACAAAATAGACGAACGCCTTACGTTTACATCGTATACATTATGTATATTTAAAAGAAATATTCACAGTATGTAATACAATAAGTCATTAGTAGAAATCATAAAAATAAGTGTAGAATTTTACCTAAAATCAACTTTTAGAGTTAAGTCTATAATTGCTCAGCCATTAATGGATTAACCAACAGCCAAAAAGGCCGATTACAATAATCAATTAGAAAAAAAAAGATAAAATATAGAATATACAATTATAACTATTACTAAATAGTACAATTTTTCATTTGCCTAAAATGATGTATAATACAATATTGTAGAACTAAACTAACTAAAACTAAGCTTATTATAAACTGCAATCCATGCGTGTGTTTTATTCCTTCCATTTCGTATCATATTTTTATTTGTTGATAGAAAAATATTTGCTAATATTGTTTGTTTATAAAGAGTGTCCCAATAAGAGTGCACGATTTAACTAACTAAAACTAAACTTATCATAAACTGCAATCCATGCGTGTGTTTTATTTCTTTCATTTCGTATCATGTTTTTATTTGTTGATAGAAAAATATTTGCTTATATTGTTTGTTTATAAAGATTGTCTCAATAAGAGTGCACGATTTAAATTTTGCGCCATTTTTTTTCTGTGTAAGTGGCAGCTCTGAAACTTGACAGCTGTCATCTACGATTGTTCCGATTATTAATTAGTGAGCGCTACACAAAGCAACGACGAGTTATCAATGTGGAAACCATTACAAAACTGGGGAAAGTTAAGGCGATGAGTCTTTAATTTGAACGGGTTCGCAAACAAACAAAATGTTCTAACTTGGGGCTCAGAAAATTCGCACGTGATCCAAGAGAAACAAATGCATCCTTAACGAGCCACTGTTTGTTGCGCGTTTTGGGCAGGCGGCGTGATTGGCTCCTATTTTTTTTTTAAATTGAGGCTGCCAATACAATGCGAGACTGGTTATTGAAAAAAATATCACCGCTGGCTCAAAAACTATAGGTTTTATTTTTAAATTAAATCGGACACTCTTATTAGGACACCCTTTATTTACTATCTCAAATCACGGCCGGATCATGACATAGGCAAATGTGCCAAATGTCTAGCGCCCTGTTTTTATGGGGGCCTGACCATACCTTTTATTTTACAATAATAAGTAAAAGTATAAGACATCGCTATACTCAGTTAAATAAAACTACCTTTGCCCATCTCCTCGATAATATTTCGAATAATTTGACAACTTGACGATAAAAATTACAAAAATGTTACTAAGATACATTTATATGTTTCTATGTACTTATAATATAATACACAGCCAAAGACAGTATTTTATAATTATTTTATTTGTACTCGTAAAATATTTGAATTAATTCAATTAGATTTCTTAATTTGATTCAATTACTTTTCTAATGAAACCGGCGCACACTGGTCGAAATGCTCATTCTAGCTGAACATCTCGCCGAAAATCAACTGTTTAGAAAACAGATTTTTTCTTAGAATATGGGTAGTTCAATGTCCAGAGGGTGCGCAGGTAAAGTCATAAACCCCTCCGACCTTTGGTCCAGTGGTCATCAGTACCCAAAGTGCATGCATCGTTTACGTCGTTTAGTTGTGAATTTTATGCGCTCCAAACGCCTACGTTTAATTGCTCTTTTTACATTTGTGTTTGGTGCAAAATATAATTTAAAGATGAATATATATTCTACTGGTATGTATACAACATATATTTGAATATTTTTGATATAACTTTAGTCAACATATAGATACACTAATTTAAATTAAGTAAAGAATCCTACAGTAAAATTTAGCAACGTTAAACTTGAAAAAGGTTCAAGTATACATTCTTGGCCTATCTTAGTAATGAATCTTTGTTTTTTATATATAATAACTAATTAGTTTATTATATAAATAACATTTAGCTGCCCGTTTATAAGCAGTGATATTTTTTTTAGGAAGGGTAACCATTTCTCGGCGGACATTATTCGATATTTGGCGCGCTCAAAAAACGCCAGAACAAAAAAATAAAGCAGTCTATCTCTTTGGGATTGATATAGTATCGCACATTGAAAATTTAGATTCATTGATACATAAAATAAATAATTTTACGGCACAATTGACAATGAAATGGCCAACCTCTCATATAACAATTTCAAATTTTGAAAATAAATATTCTACGTGGCTAAACGGAACCTCAACATGGATGCTCTAGAGGTCCGTATAAATCATTTGCAGAATTGACTGATGATGATAAAAATACAGTAGAGACAACAAAACGCCAGATTTTAAAAGATTTTAAATCACAATTAGGTTTACAAGTTGACGTAGTCAAACCAGGGTTTGGAACAACAAACGACGGCAATACTGCTAGTCGATTTTTTGAAAATTATAAATTAAGTGCACAAATAACAGGTTTGGACGAACATGCAATCAAAAGATTAAAAATAATTTTACAAGTTATTTTATACGGACAAGCAACACATGTTAATGCATTCCGGAAGTATCTGGAAGACACAGCAAATCTATGTGTAAAGTTGTATCCATGGTACTATATGCCTGGTAGTTTGCACAAACCATTAATTCACGGGGCGGACATAATTCAATCTGCAACGTTGCCAGTTGAGATGTTATCGGAAGAGGCATTAGAAGCTCGAATCAAAGACTTGCGGATGTAGTGTCACACTCAAAAATGTTCAAGAATGCAAACTATAACAGATCTTTTCCATACGCTGTTATATTCCTCTGATCCTCTGATATCAAGTTTGTCAAAAAAAAAACATATATTTCACGACCGCTTACCATTTAAAAAATTGACACAGCGGTGTTAAAGTTATTAGTAGAACCAGAACAAGCATCTTTACCAGAGGATTCTGACTCTGATAATTTCTGGCTTTAGTATAAATTGTTTGTAAGATGTACCTAGATTCTTCATACTGCTTGTATATATTGTATATTTTTATTTATAGATATGTTTGCAATTAATTTTTTTGTTTTTGTCTATTTGAATAATTATGCAATTAAATAAAACATGATTATAAAATTTGTATTGTTTATTTTTTAATAATATGAAGGGAAGGGGTTGTAATATAATTACTATTTTTAAATAAAAATTCTATCACAAATGTGCGAATAGTGAAATTATCCTTAAATTTTAATTTAACAATTTTTCGCTAAAAATAAAAATTAAAATGGGGGTGGTGAAGGGTAAAAGGGTAGAATTATTCAATATTAAGTAATTTATAATTTTATTCAAATATTTTCTTCGACTCTGAATAATTTAAACATGATTATAAAATTTTTATTGTTTATTTTTTAATAATTCGAAGGGAAGGGGTTGTAATATAATTACTATTTTTAAATAAAAATTCTATCACAAATGTGCGAATAGTGAAATTATCTTCAAATTTTAATTTAACAATTTTTCGCTAAAAATAAAAATTAAAATGGGGGTGGTGAAGGGTAAAAGGGTAGAATTATTCAATATTAAGTAATTTATAATGTTATTCAAATATTTTCTTCGACTCTGAATAATTTAAACGCTTTATAACGAAATATTCAGCTAGAATGAGCGTTTCGACCAGTATGCGGCGTAGGAATTTATTATAATAAATATATATATATTATATAAGTAATGTGTTTATATTTCTTTTTGCAGGCGAAATTTTATGAATTTCGATTACAGTATTAGTGACCATCAGCTCGAGCGTGTTACTGAAATAAGAGATCTTGGCGTGCTTTTCTCATCTAACCTTAATTTCTCTAAACACATTAACCTGATTTGCAATAAAAGCTTAACAATGTTGGGGTTCATTCGAAGGTTTACTGGTGACTTTAGTCCGAGTACAGTTATGAGATTGTACTTAGCACTCGTACGTCCACATCTAGAATATGGATCATCAGTATGGGCCCCATACACTGGTACAGCAATTAAAAAAATGGAAATGGTGCAGAGCAAATTTTTAAAACTTATGCAGTTTAGACTGGATGGCCCTAATTCAATCTTTAGCCATAGCCAGATGCTGATTAGATTAAATATTCAATCGTTGGCGGAGAGGAGAAAGTTTCTTGACATTGTGTTTTTATTTAAATTAGTTAATGGGATTTTGAATTGCGGCGAACTGTTGGAGATGTTAAATTTCAATATACCAAGAAATGCTCAGTCTAGACATAAACCCTTGTTTAGATTGGCATTTCACTCAACGAACTATGGGATGTTTAATCCCATGGATCGTATGATGCGTTACGCAAACCTACTGTCGCGTAGTAACGACTTTTTATTATTCACATCTTCACTGCCGCAGTTTAAAAACCGATTAAAGCGCATTAAGTTGACAAATTTCATACAATGACCAGTGATCATAATTATTTATATTTATCTTTTAATTCAATATTTTATTCCTACATGTTATTTATTGCTTTAATGTTGTTAATTTCAATTGTAAAAAGGTGAATTCCGTAAATAAAGAATAATAATAATAATATCATTACGAACAAAAATAAGACAATTAAAATTATTTTTATATATATCAGAATATTTTTAACTTCACAACATTTTTGTGTTTTATATGATTGGCGCATTAAGTAAAATTTTGATTGTAGAAAAGCCTGAAAATTTGGTTCAAAGTACATAACAATCATATTACAATAATGAAATGTGATAACATAAGGCGTCAAGTAGAAATGAAGAATTACATATTAGATATAATATTCATTATTACTGTACAGTTGTTTCTCGCAGAAGAAATCAATAAATGCTATTTTGAAATTCTTATTATTTTGTATAACTTTAATACTTTCATGTAAACTATTAAATAGTTTTATGCAGTTATAGTTTACATTTATTTTTCGGAAATCCGTCCCTGTCCCAAATGAAATCAAGTTTAAAAAAATACGTCATCTTATATAATTTCTTTATTGTTCAACCATTATGTGTCCATCCAGAGTTTCAATTATATCTTAAACATTTTTGAGCATTTTTGTTTTTAGTTCATCCAGAAATTTAATCTCATTAATGCCCGGTATTATAAACGATTAATAAATCATTAGATAACTATTTGTGGAGTAAATTTATTTACCTAGTAAACTAATGGGCAAATTAAATTGCGTATTATAAAGCAAACCTATCACATAAATAGCAATTCTAGAAATAAATAATTTAATTTGTAGATTACAGACCGAAATTATACATTTTCATTGTGGCCATAGCTGGAACCACCAATTTGTTAAATTGAATTGTCAATATTTTAAATTAAATTGTCAATCAAATTGGAAATTTAGTATCATTTCTTATATTTATGGAGAATAACCGTGGATTAGAACAGAATTACACAGAAAAAGAAAGCTTATTAGAAATTATAAAAGACTTAAACGAGTGTTCTCCACTCCCAGGCTAAGCATGAAGTAAAATTTCGAGTTTAGAAAAGCCTGAAAATTTGGTTTGGTCGCGTAGCGCGAAGCGCGGAGCGGCCAAACCAAATTTTCAGGCTTTTCTAAACTCGAAATTTTACTTCATGCGCCACGCGCACAAGACACTGATTTCAAGTGAAGTTCACTTGTTCACAATATTTCAGTGCTTTCAGTGTTAAACACGCGTGGCGCATGAAGTAAAATTTCGAGTATAGAAAAGCCTGAAAATTTGGTTTGGCCGCTCCGCGCTTCGCGCTACGCGACCAAACCAAATTTTCAGGCTTTTCTAAACTCGAAATTTTACTTCATGTTTAGTCTGGGAGTGGAAAACACTCGTTTAAAACTTTAAATGAAACTAATTTTAAAAAAGCATATGCATAAGTATAAAAATCTCTGGTTATGTCTGATTTGAAAAACTCTAGGTCTTTGACTCCTTAGAATGTCTTGTGGTTCGAATTAATCACTGTCAGATGATATAGTAGACATGATAACCGTAATGAAATTAATAAATACAAGTAATAGAATCTAAACTAATTATAATAATATAATACACTTTTGACTTTTAACTGTCAAATTATTTAGAGAAATAAATTTACTTGGTAAAAAAACAAAGACATAATTTACTGGGGAGTTGTATTAGCCAAATAAAGTTATTTTGTATTTATAATACCGAAATCTTTCGAATAAATTAATTTATTCCTAAAGTAAATTTTATTTAGGAAATAAAACGTTTTATAATACTGGGCATAAATGAAAAAGCTTCCAATTTTCTGTGACTTCTATTTAAAACAACCGGTCCTAATTTTCTAATTAAACTCTTTAAATATTCACCAATTAATTGATATTCACTATAAAATCAATAAATAAATTACTTTTGTATGAAAACAAAACACTTTCCAAAACTCGTATTTATTGTTATATAATTACAGGTCTCCAAAAAGTAAGACCTGTAATTATATAACAATTTTAATTTTCTTATTTAACTCCCTAACTGTTCATTAATTAATTTAAATTCATTAAGAAACCAATCAATAAATTACTTCTGTATACACCAAAATAACTTCTCAAAACTCGATGTTACGCACTCTTATTTATTGTCATGTAATAACAGGTCTTACTTTTAAAGAAACAAAACTCAACCATATTAATCAAGCCTCCAAATTTATAAATAATTCCCCGAAACTTCGAAAAGTAACTCCCACTTTATTAACGCCCAAGGGGGAAGAAAATAAAAATAGATATTTAATAACTTCACACACTATAACTTTCAATAACTCCCTTCCCCCTAAAATCCACTCGATATTCACACGTGTAAAAATTCCTTTATTATTAGCGTGTTGACAAATTTGAAAGCGACAGGGAAATGAAATTATTTCAAGACTTAAATTTAATGAGAAATTTGAAGTTATAATGTTTAACAGACATTATTTTTTCAAGTTACTATTTATATAAAGGGATTTTTTCTGTTGAGTATACACATCCCGATGTATACGCTGTACATTTTTATGCATTCGTTTATTTTATAAAAGCGTTAATTTAAAGTTTCTAACGAGTGTTTCCACTCCCAGGTTAAGCATGAAGTAAAATTTCGAGTTTAGAAAAGCCTGGAAATTTGGTTTGGTCGCGTAGCGCGTAGCGCTACGTGACCAAACCAAATTTTCAGGCTTTTCTAAACTCGAAATTTTACTTCATGCGCCACGCGTACGAAACACTGACATATTATAGAGTTTAAAACATACTGTTTTAGTTTGATGTAAAGTTGATACAATTTACAAATTTTATTTCGGCTCACTTAATTTTGCGCTTTCACAATTCGAGCAGATGGAGTAATTTGTTTTGAGATTTGTAGGTAAGAAAAAATCCCGGTATATTCAACATACTATACTATTTGTTTCAGGAAAGTGAACCATTTTCAAAAAGCCAAACAACTGAAGTTTGCTCTTTCAAAATTCGAGCAGATGGAGCAATTTGCTTTGAGATTTGTAGGTAAGAAAACATCCCGGTATAGTCAACATACTATACTATTTGTTTCAGGAAATTGAACCAACCTGAAGTTTGCTCTTTCAAAATTCGAGTAGATGGAGCAATTTGCTTTGAGATTTGTAGGTAAGAAAAAATCCTGGTATATTCAACATACTATATAATTTGTTTCAGGAAAGTGAACCATTTTGAAGAAGCCAAACAACTGAAGTGTGATCTTTCAAAATTCTAGCAGATGGAGCAATTTGTTTTGAGATTTGTAGGGAAGGAAAAATCCCGGTATATTCAACATACTATACTATTTGTTTCAGGAAAGTGAACCATTTTGATGAAACGAAACAACTAAAGTTTCACTTCTTTACTATGGTTCTATTACTATTTGTTTCAGGAAAGTGAACTATTTAAAAAAAAGAGAAGCAAATGAAAAATCACTTCTTTACAGTTGCTCCATTACTACTTTTTTCAAGAAAGTGAACCATTTTGAAGAAGTTAAACTACAGAAAATTCACTTCTTTACTATGGTTCTATTACTATTTGTTTCAGGAAAGTGAATAGTTTTGAAGAAGTGATACAAATATAAAAACCATAGTAAAGAAATGAAAACCGTAGTAAAGAAATTAAACTTTAGCATTTGAAAGTAAAGAAATGATGAAGTTTCATTTATTTACTACGGTTTTCATTTTTTTACTATGGTTTTTTTTTATCTGTAACACTTCCTCAAAACTATTCATTTTCTTGATACAAATAGTAATAGAACCATATTAAAAAAGTGAATTGAAGTAAACCATTTTGAAGAAGCGAAACAACTGACGTTTTACTTCTTTACTATAGTTCTATTACTATTTATTTCAGGAAAGTGAACTATATAAAAAAGTGAAGCAAATAAAAATTCACTTCTTTGCAGTTACTCTTCTACTATTGTTTCAAGAAAGTGAACCATTTTGAAGAAGTCAAACTACAGAAAATTCACTTCTTTACTATGGTTCTATTACTATTTGTTTCAGGAAAGTAAATTGCTTACTCATCTTTTAAAATCGGAGTGCCAATAAAATGCGAAACAACTGTCATTATTGATAATTTTTGGCCTAGAAATACATTTATAAATCGTTTCTTTTTTAAACAAAAAACGGCAAATTTTCAAGTATCACGACAGAGGCCATAGCAATTGATCACACCTCTATTACAAGAAAAGACAAAATATCGCTGATTCATTTTAATGTCAGATCAATAAATAATAAAATACTTAATATTGAAAATATGCTATTAAAACATAGCGAATGTGCACTCTTGTGTATTACAGAGCATTGGCAAACTGCCGATAACATAAAACGTATACATCTTGAGGACTTTAATTTATTAGCCTCATATTCAAGACCATCCCTTAAAAAATCTATGACATCATATGGAGGGGCAGCTTTGTTCACTCGTAATGGCTTTCAATGTCAACAACGGATGGATATACAGAAGTTGTCTACGTTGGAAAGTTTCGAATGTGCAGCGGCCGAATGGACATCTCAACGTAAAACCTATGTTTGTGTTGTAGTGTACCGTGCGCCTGGATCAAATAAAATATATAATTTTTTAATTAAGCTTGAACAATTATTAGTTAAACTGCTTTCCGAACAGGTTACCTATTACATCGCAGGTGACTTTAATATTGATATAAGTCAAGACACAACAGCATCTGGTAAATTTAAAAACCTGATTAATTCATTTAATGCAACATTTACAATCAAGAGCGCAACACGATTAACAAATTCTACACAAACCGCGTTAGATAACATCATTACCAATATGGTCGATGATGATTATGAAACTTCTATTTTCGATACGCATGTTTCAGATCATCGAGCCCAAAAAATTGAGTGGTCTCGAAATGCAAATAATAACAAAAATATAATTAAAAAAATCCGTAAATTAACTGCGTGAAATATACATAAGTTTGTAAATTTATTAAGTGTTCAAATAGACTGGAATAGAATTTATCTAGTCAATGGTGTTGATATAGCTTGGGCTAGTTTTTTGACATTATCAATGCGACATTGAACGCTACCTGTCCGTTGGTTTCTGTTAATAATAATAATAAAAATAAACACAATAAAAATAATAGAAACAATCCCAACATCATATACCATAAACAATTATTAGATTATTTGGGAACAGTCAGGCACTTCAATGATGATGCCAAGAACTTATACACTAAAGTAAAAAAAACAATATGACGAATTATTAGTACAACAAACGAAAAATTATATCAAAAAACGATTTGGAAAATAATTAATAAAATGTCAGGAAATGGCAATAAAAATAACGACAAACTTATTCATTTGCAGGGAAGAGAAAGTGAATTAAACAGCTACTTTAATAGAATAGCTACAACCGAAGCCAAGAAAATTCCAAATAACCCATTTGAATGTAAAATAAACTACGAAAGTAGTACGTTGTTCATTAAACCGGTAACGGAATATGAAGTATTTAATAAAATAAATTCGTTAAAAAATAAAAACTCATCCGGCTATGATGAAATCACGGCGAAATTGATTAAAAGTAGTGCATGTTTTCTAATGGGTCCCTTAACTCATTTGATAAACATCAGCTTTGAGAGTGAAATGTTTGCAGATTGTCTAAAAGAAGGCGTTATTTCGCCTATTTATAAAAAGGGCGATTCAGCTAATTTCGATAATTACAGACCAGTAACACTATTATCAGCATTTTCCAAAATAATTGAAATGTGTATAGCTGATCGAATTGTAGACTATTTTCAAAAGCATAACTTACTAGTAAATGCACAACATGGTTTCATGAAAAATAAATCGACAAACACGCCCATTTTTTGATTTCCTAACTGAAATTATGAAAGCGCTTGAAGATGCTAACATGCCCTTAGCAAAGCCTTTGACACCGTAAGCCAAGCAATCCTATTGGAAAAACTGGACCATTACGGTGTCAGAGGAGTTGGAAAAAACTTAATAATGTCATACTTGGAAAACAGAAGATACAGAACGAAAATAAATCAACTTTCTTGTGAAACTTTGACTACTAACATCGGAATTCCTCAGGGAAGTGTTCTAGGCCCGTTTCTTTTTATTATTTATGTCAACGACTTGCCTAATGTGATAAAGAATGATAGCTTTGTAACGTCATATGCCGACGACACGAATCTTCTTACCCGCGGTCTTAGTCAAACAGAACTTATACTAAATGCAAATAATACCTTCAAAATAGCGCAAGACTGGATGATACAAAATAAATTATTGATGAATAATGCAAAAACTAATCTGGTATTGTTCCAAGCCAAACGTAATAAAAATTCTCTGATAAATATATTATTAAATAATCAGTTATTGATGTAAAAGATGAAGCCAAAGTGTTAGGATTATTAATTGATAGACACTTAAATTGGCACTCCCATTGTGCGAAATTGGAAAATAAATTGAATATGGTATGTTATACTCTAAGAATGTTACGTCAGATAATAGATGTAGAAACGTTACTTCTCATATACAAAGCAAATTTTGAAAGTTTATTACGGTATGGAATAATACATTATGGTGGTTCTAGTGCTGCAAAAGCTTTATTTATCACGCAGAAACGAGCAATAAGAATAATTTTTAATTTGGGCTATAATGAAATATGTAGAGGAAGATTCAGAAGTAATAGTTTATTCACTTTCTCTGACCTATACCTATATGAACTTTTAGTTTTCAATTTAAAATATAAAGAAAAATTTTGCATGTATAATGCAAATCACTCATATGATACACGGAATTTAAAAACATATGCATTCATAAACTCTCATTATTTGAGTCGTCGGCTATATATGCCGCGTTGAGGATGTTTAATAAATTACCCGTGCATTTAAAAAATATCAACTCTAAAAACACATTTAAAACTAAATTAAAACAATATTTAATTGAACAAGAACACTACACAATTTTAGATTATTTAAATAGCGCGTAGCATTATAGCATATTCATTTAAAAACGTCTTTATTATATCAATATTATTATACTATTTGCACTTGTATATTCTTTATGTGTATCTATGTATCACTTATGTTTATTGACGCATTCAATTGGCAGCAGTACTTCTTTTAATATGTAATTTTTTGTGATTGTGATTTTAAATGAAGCATGTATCCATTTTTGAATAAAGACTATATATATAATATATAAATAGTTTTGAAGAAGTGATACAAATAAAACATCCATAGTAAAGATATGAAAACCGTAGTAAAGAAATGAAACTTTATCATTTGCAAGTAAAGAAATAATGAAGTTTCATTTATTAACTACGGTTTTCATTTCTTTACAATGGTTTTTTTTATTTGTATTACGTCTTCAAAACTATTCACTTTCCTGAAACAAATAGTAATAGAACCATAGTAAAGAAGTGCATTTTCTGTAGTTTGACTTCTTCAAAATGGTTCACTTTCTTATCACTATTTATTTTAGAAAAGTAAACCATTTTAAAGAAGTGAAACAACTGAAGTTTTACTGTTTTACTATGGTTCTATTAATATTTGTTTCCGGAACGTGAACAATTTTAAAGATGTGTAAGAAATGAAGTTTTACTTCTTTGCTATGGTTCTGCTAATTGATTCCGGAAAGTGAATTATTTTGAAGAAATAACACAAATAAAGTTTT
This sequence comes from Philonthus cognatus, assembly GCA_932526585.2. Taxonomy (NCBI): domain Eukaryota; kingdom Metazoa; phylum Arthropoda; class Insecta; order Coleoptera; family Staphylinidae; genus Philonthus; species Philonthus cognatus. Next base: position 33,097,635 of record OW052241.1, read on the forward strand.
ACTTCTTTATTTTGGTTCTATTACTATTTGTTTCTGGAAAGTGAACCATTTTGAAGAAGAGAAGCAAATAAGGTTTCACTTCTGTATTATGGTTCTATTACTATTTGTTTCAGGAAAGTGAATCATTTTGAAGAAATGAAACAAATTGAGTTTCACTCTTGACTGTTTTTTACTTTCCTGAAATAAATCAAGTATATTTTCTGTAAATATACTATGTTTAATAATTATCATATTAAGTGCGAAACTCATTTGAATGCACTCTTATTGAATGCATTTATTTGGAAATTATTGGAAAGGTTATAAATAGAAATGTTCAATAAAATCAAAAGTACTTACACAAAAAAAAACGATCCTGTGGTTAAAAATTGTTAATTATGATTTGGTACGTACCTGAAACAAAAGAAATAGAAATTGTAGTGTTTAATAAATAAGAAGAAAATACGTGTTTAACAATCAAAGTGTATTTATTTACTCTGCATAAAGCACAAACTAGTTTAATTCAGTAATAATTTTACAATAGATTTAGCAGAAATTTCAACAACTCGTCTCTCTTACTCTTTCTCCACCATAAATTCCACAGTAATTATTCCATCACAACTCTCCGAAATTGAAATTGCTTTCACGAAACTCCCCCGTTTATACATAATTCGGTCAGGACGAGGAGCGAGCTCGAACTAGAGAGATAGAGTGTCGGAGAACTTTAGAGTACACAAAAGTTTAGCTTTTTATTCGTCGGGTATAATCGTAAAACGCGTACACAATTGCACCTGTTCTAAACTCACGTTGTATCAACAAACTGGAGGTAAGGAGGATATGTTAATGAAACGTTTATTTGCGAATTATGTAATGTTTCTGTGTTGCTAGAGTGTGGGATGGTGTGAAAGACCGGAGGAGTTGTGAGAAAATTATGCCTTTTGTTTATTTTGTTGCAGTAGCAGGTGGGGAGTATATTGTGCAGTTTTGAGATGCTTTGTTTGTGTTGTTGCGAAATTCGAGACTTTAAATGAAATTTCTCGTGAAACGAAGGAATAATTATTATATTTGCATTTTTATTGCAATTATTTTACAAATGAAACACGATTTTAACTTTGTTTGTATAACTGAAGCTTTATTAAGTGACTATAGTTTCGATAACTTTTACTTGTCCTTTTCAAACTCAAAGACTTTGAGTTTGAAAATGATAAGTTAAAGTTGTTGAAACTATAGTCACTTAATAAAGCTTCAGTTATACAAACAAAGTTAAAATCGTGTTTCATTTGTGAATTATGATGTATAACGAAGTAGAAGACTCCACCGTTAGCAATTATTTTATTCTGAACTCCCACATATAAAGTCACCAATAACGCAAAGTACAGCATTTTTTCGGGGACATGCGTTTGGATTGAATAAATCTGGTTTTCTTAGTTTTCTATAAACGTTAACTCGACAAGCTCTATTAATAGTTAAGTGCACAGATAATTACAGGATACTCCCTTAAATATTTACTTCGAAGAAATTCAAGTAAATGGAATTACGTTGAGTGTATTGTTGACTTGTAGGTCACAGTGTGCGCATTAAATATTAAACTGCAGCCGAGAAACTCCGGAGTAATAGAAAAAAAGAACGGATGAGATAAATAAAATCTAGTCGCGTTTTAGCTTCCTAAGGCTAAAGAAAGACGTGAGCATCGATATTAACAGCTCTCTTTGCGAAACGACCTTGAAATATTTGATTTTACTAATTTAATCCTTTCGCTACGCAGTTTGAATTTCAAATGCGTGCCCCGTGTACGGAGCTCGAAAACACAATGCGTATCCGTACGTATTTCGTACCACAGGCTTACACCGGCACGGTATGTCCCACGAAAAAGAGCCCAAGCTGTAGCGGCCCTATTTTTGAAAATAAATAAAAGATATAAAACTGGGTGTTGATTGCTACAATCTGCCTGTAGCAGATTTTGTTCTAAGGCGGCGGAATGCAAAAAACAAACAAACAAAATTCACTGACTATAGAGGCTTCTACTTCGTTATACATTGTTGAACATAAATAAAACACTGTTTATCACTTTGTTTGTATAACAATTGGTTTATTTGGTGACTATAGTTTCGATACTACACGTATCATTATCAAACCGTTAGTAACAAAAAACCACAAAGGAACATTATTTATATTTGCAAATTTTCTAATAACAGCGTTAAAGAGGGGGGGTGTATTTAAGGTCAAGCTGGTCGTTAATTACGGGAATTTCCCGATTAGCGCGGGCTCTGTGAATCTCCAAAGACTCCAGGAGGTCCATCTTTCTACCCTTTTCGGCAAAGTGAATAACTGAAAGTACATCCTCGCCAAAAGAATGGTTATTTTCAATCAAATGTTTGGCGAAAGATGACTTATCAATTAATCTATGCCGAAAAGAGCAAAGATGCTCACTGAGTCTGGTCTTAAAATTACGACCAGATTGACCTATATACACTCCCTTACAATCATTACAGGTTAATTTATATATTCCTGATTTGTAAATACTTGGTATCTGAGTCTTATGGTTAAAAATATGATTTTTAATTTTTGTAAATGGTTTCATCGCTATATTTAATTTGTGTTTTGCTAAAATATTTTTAATTTTGTGAGTTATATTTCCAAAGTAAGTAAGGGAACGATATGTTGCATGTGTTTTAGGTTCGATTCCGGCATATATGTATTTTCTAATAAGTTTAATTTTGTATTGATTAACTATTTTATCCACTATTGACGTAGTATAGCCATTTGAAACGGCTATACTTTTAATAATATCTATTTCTTTTTTAAAAGTATAGCCGTTTCAAATGGCTGTGTAATAAGTAAATTGAACGGCAGGTTTTGACTGCCACAGCCTCCTCATGGCTGCGCCATGAAAGTTTGTTATCAAGACTTATACCTAAAAATTTTGCTGTAACTTCTCTAGACACATTTGATCGGAGAGAAAATGTAACATTGACCGTTTTGTTTTTATTTAGGGAGAGTTTGTTTACTCCAAACCAAGTACACACTTCGTTACTCATGGATATATGCTCGAGGGTTGCTCTTTCTATATCAGCTAATTCGTTTATGAATGAAGTATCATCAGCGAATTGAAAAATTCTGAGAGAATTTGATACGTATGATAGATCGTTTATATATATTAGAAAGAGCAAGGGCCCAGGCATAGATCCTTGGGGTAAACCAAAATTTACATATTCTGCAGTTGACGTGTTTTGGTTCACTATAACTATCTGTTGCCTTTGACAAAGGTATGAGTTAATTAGACGGCAGCTGCTTGGGTGAAAATTATAGGAATATAACTTTCGTAGAAGGATATCATGATCAATACAATCGAATGCCTTGCTAAGGTCCAAAAACGAGGATACTGTATTCGTTCCAGATTCAAAACTTTGAATTATTTCCTCTGCAAGGGCGACAACTGCATCAGACGTAGACCTCCCCCTACGAAAGCCATATTGTGTATCTGAAAAAAGATGTTGAGTTTCCATATAGTCAGTGATCTGCCTTTGTAGTATTTTTTCAAATACTTTAGATAGTATAGGTAATACTGCTATCGGTCTGTAATTACGTACATTATCTCTGTCACCTTTTTTGAAGATTAGAGTAATGCGTGCATTTTTCAATGCACTCGGGAAAATGTTATTAGCAATACATTTGTTGATTAATTTCGTTAATGGTGTAACAATAACGTTAACTACTCTTTTAAGAATGCCAGCTGTTAGACCAAATATATGAATTCTTGAGGTTGAGTATGGCATCTCTTACTTCTATAAAGCTGGTTTCCTGCAATATAAAGTGTTTACTGCTGTTACTGGGGATATTAAGCATGTAATTCATAGGAGTTTGCGTGTAATTAGGCAACTCTTGTGCCAGATCTTCCACAATACTTGCAAAGTATGAATTAAATGTATTAGGATTAATGTTGCATTCCGCATCACGTGATGTGGATTGTTTATTCTTAATTAGTGCCCAGAGCGCTTTCGGGCTGTTATCTGAGTTCTTTATAAATGATTCATTTGCATTTATTTTTGCGTTATTAATTGCTGTTCGATATTTTTTCCTATATTTTATATGATCATTTTTTAAAGCTATATTTTTAAGACTTGCTTCTTTAATTAGCAACATAGTCTCCCGCATATTACACAGATTAGAGTTGAACCACCTAACTGGACTATTTGAGCTATCATTTCGCTGTGAAACTTTTCTTTCTGCAAGAGAACGTTTGCAGTATTCTTGCAAAATATCTACAAATGTATTAAATTTTGATTCTGGGCTGTGTATATCACTAATGAGCATACTCCAATCGGTTGATTCGAGAAGTGCATACAATATATTTATGCCAGCCTCTGTAATAGGTCTTACCGTTTTTTGTATCTTGATATTTGGGATTATGTTCAATTTAATATTGACAAATGTGCCAATATGATCAGACATACCAGAGTCACAAGGGTATACTGCTATATCTGAGTGATACACGTTCGAGAAAACATTATCCAAACAATTCTGCTTACGCGTGTTAAATGCAATTGTACTTGTTAGGCTATGTGTTGAAAGGACGTCGCACAGGTTCGTGGATCGGGGATCTCGTGTGTTAAATTTTACGTTGAAATCTCCTCCGAGAAGAACATTTCTTTGGAAATCAATACTATCCAACAGTTCACCTAAGATAGACAAAACTAAATTAAAATCTCCATCTGGGGATCTGTATACACAAATAATTATCATATTATATAATGGCACAAATGATGCAGCTATCTCACAGTGTTTATCTACAGATAGATTGTTGAGTTTTGATAGTTCCTTGTAAGTTATCTGATTTTGAATTAGCTGCATCACTCCGCCATGTTGAAATTCGCGCCGAGTAATTAGTTGCCACTGAATAGTTCATAACCGATAAGTGCGGTATTTCCGACGCTCCAAGCCAATGCTCACTAATACATATAATATTTACATTACCATTTATTGCAAGAAACGCTTCCAGTTCATTTGATTTGTATCTTAAACTTTGGATATTGATAAAGTACACTTTTACTTCCGAAAAATGTGTAGTTGCTGCTTCGGGCTTGTTAAGTTGGTTTTGATGGCAGGCGGGCTCTTCTAAAAATATACCGGTCAAGTATAATTCCACTGGGCCAGTGTTTTGGGTCCATGAGAACATCATGGTATTTGAACTCTGCTCCAATTTTAAATGCTGGGGTGGGCATTGTAGAATTTATTTTCTCACAGGTAAAGTTGGTTGTTTTAATAATTTGTTTCACACGACCTCTCACTTCCTCTTCAGTGGTATTATTCTTTATTCGTTTAACAAATATCCATGTTCTCTTCGGCTCAGCTTTTAGGTTAGATATATTAGCCTCGCCAGTACAAATAATCACGTTCCTTTTAGCAGATTTGCGTTTTTGTTTGTATGTAACTGTGGTAAAACCTTGATCACTGGTATTCTCTTCTTGCTTTTCTGAAGATGTATTTTCCTGTGGTTGTTTGTTTATTATTTCCACCGCTGACGAAGTTAGGTTAAGCTTGTTGTTTACTGCAGGCAGCTGATGAGTCTCCGTGCGCAATTTGGCTGGCGCGCGCACCTCCGCTTTACTTGACGTTGACGTTGAATGAATGAGTAAATCCTTACTGGTTTCGGAATTGTTTGGTGCTTTTATGTTTTTTCCTGCTGTTTCGGTGGTTAGGAAACTGCCGGCTTTGAGACGTAGGTTGGCATTTTCTTCTTCTAGCCGCTTAACTTTTTCCTGAAGTAGTAGAGTTGTGAGTTTTAAGTCATTTACACGTTCTTTTAAGCAGATGTAGGCCTCTTTTTGGAAATTAAATTCTCCAGTGTTGTCGGGCGGACATGGGCTCACTCCGCCGCTTGTCACCGGAATTTCGCAACATGTTTTTACTGTCTTTGCACAACTAGGGTGGTAGTACGATTTGCAGATAGTACACTGTATTCCAGACCTAGCTATGGAGCCGCAGGCACATGATTTTATAATAGTAGCACAATATTTATCACAAGTTTCACAATTAACTTTCGCACTTCTAGCTTCACGACCGTTCTGTGGGTCGGCCCTACTATACCTTATACTTTCTCATATTGAGGACAATCTGGTGTGTCAATCATGCATTTCCCCATGTAGAGATTGGGAATACGCAGACATGAAATAACGCCAAATAAGTATCAAGAGATTGTAACGACTTATAATCACTGCAAAAGTTACAACTTTGTATAAATAAAATTCTGAATAACGTATTGATTTTTAATAAAGTGTATTTATTTTCACAAAAATTGTTCAATTCGGAAAACTTGGAAATTAACAGATTCGAAAAAACCGGCATTCTACTACGAACAAACAGAACTGTCAAACTCCCCACAATTAAAAATATCCACCAGACCATAGTTGTTTATCCAGTAAACTGGTGCATTAGCACCACTATTGGTCATACATTGATTAAAACAGAAAAACTATGTCTACTGGGACAGCACAAACATTCTAAAAACCATTGTTGTGTAAAAGCGTCGCCGGCTTCACCATGCATAAACTGTACATTTTCTGACATTCGTTGTTTTTTAAAAGAGTTCAATTTGAAGCTTTAAACGAGTGTTGTCCACTCCCAGACTAAGCATGAAGTAAAATTTCGAGTTTAGAAAAGCCCCGTGAAAATTTGTCGAGAGTCGCGCAGCGACCCGAGACAAATTTTCTGGGCTTTTCTAAACTCGAAATTTTACATCATGCGCCACGCGTATAAAACACTAAAATACTATGAAATTTATGTGTATTTGAACTTCACTTGAAATCAGTGTTTTATACGCGTGGCGCATGAAGTAAAATTTCGAGTTTAGAAAAGCCCAGAAATTTTGTCTCGGGTCGCTGCGCGACCCGAGACAAGTTTTCACGGGGCTTTTCTTAACTCGAAATTTTACTTCATGCTTAGTCTGGGAGTGGAACACACTTGTTTAAAGCTTCAAATCGAACTTTAAAAAAATTGAGCGCAAAGTATTAAAAAATCTATCTATAAAAGTACAGCGTCATTGTTCTCTCTCGCACAAACTAGGGTCTGCGGGGAAAGGGGCAGGGGAAAACATGGTAAGATCCAATTCTGTCATACCTTGTAACACATATGTGTTACACCCATGGACGTACCTTGGGTTAAGCCTACATCGCAGACTTACACTCAGCAAGAGGAACACAACAGTATTACCAACCCCTCGGTATATTGTCATTACACTAAAAAGGCAGTAACCCGAAAGCCCCCCCCCCAAGGCGGCAAATTTAAAACTTTGACAGCTGTCTGCATCTGAATATATCATATATATATCATATATATGACGTAAGACTTGTTTCCGCAAAATTTGTTCCTTGCCTTTTCACACAGGATCAAAAAAACACACACGGCGTATTCACCTGACCTAGCCCTGTGCGACTTGTTCCTGTTTTCGAGGACGAAGAAAAATATAAAATGGAAGCGTTTTAATGATGTGGAGGCGGTAAAAACAGCTTCGCAAAGGGCATTGCACGATATCAAAATTGAAGAGCTTGAAGAAGAGTCGGAAAAAAGACTTGACTAGTGCATCGCATCTAATGGAGAGTACTTTGAAGGTGACTGAAGGAATTTTGAAAAAAGTTAATAAATAAAGTTTTAAATTTTTCATTTAAATCATAAAAGGCAGTACAGAATTTTACCTAAAATCAATTTTTAGAATTACTTCTTTAATTGCTCGGCTGCTATTCTGCTAAGAAACTTAGAAAAATTTAAGTTTTATCTCTTCACGTTAAGAAATTGAGAAAAAATAGGAGTTTTATCTATTGACGTTAGAAAATTAAGAAAAAAATCTAGAGTTTTAGCTCTTTACGTTACGAATTTAGGAAACAACCATCTCTTCACAATAGGAAATTAGAAAAAATGCAAGAGTTTCTTCTTTCCGCGTTAAGAAATTAAGAACAAAATCAAGAGGTTTACTCTTTACATTAAGAAATTAAAAAAAAATCTAATTTCATCTCTTTATCTTTTCACGTTCGAAAATTAAGAACAAAATCAGGAGTTTTATCTCTTCACATTAAGAAATTTAGAAAAATTCTAATTTCATCTCTTTATGTTAATAAATTAAGAAAAAATCAAGAGTTGCATGTTTTCACGTTCGAAAATTAAGAACAAAATCAAGCGTTCTATCTCTTCACGTTAGGAATTTAAAAATCATCTCACACGAGTCGCAGTTCCTGAGCAATAATATTGTTTGTTATTATAATTGCTGTTTGTTACTTTTTTGGCCCCACTTTGTTCATACTTCATTCATTCATTATATACGTAACAATTTTAGATTTGCCATCATCATTACATTCATGAAACTACTATTGTTTGTTATTTACTATAATTTTGTTATGCTAAGTTTGCAATATTTATATTATTGTTATTTGTTGTTATTTGTTAGTTGTTAATTGTAATTAGATACTATTTTAGGACTTGTCCTGTCTGCATCTTATAATTTTCTCAAATAAATAAAATAAATAAATAAGAAATTAAGAAACATTTCAGAGTTAAAATTTTTCACGTTAAGAAATTAAGAAACTAATCAAGTTTTATATCTCCACATTAAGAAATTTAGAAAAATTCAGGTACCATCTCCTCACGCTAAGAAAAAATCAAGACTTTCATCTCTCACATTAGAAAAATAAGGAAAAAATTAAAAATAAAATCTCTTCACGTAAAGAATTTAAGAAATATTCAAGAGATAATAATAATTATATTGTAATCTTTATTTTCAAAAATATGCATACAAACAAAATGTTACATGTTAATGAGAACGAGTCTAATAAGCAGTTCAAAGTACCTTAATATAACATAAATACAAAAATAGGAGAAACTTTGCAAATATGAAACGATTCGGTTCTAGGAACTAAAGCACTATTTTTGTTTAAAGATGTATCTTTTCACTATAAGATGCATCTCTTCACTATAAGAAACTAGGAAAATTGCAAGTTTCATCTCCCCACGTTAAAAAATCAAAAAAATCAAGAGTTTTATCTCCTGTCATTGAGAAATTTGAAAAAATTCATGTTTTATCTCTTCACGTTAAAAAAATTAAAAAAACAAGACATTGCTCTCTTCACGTTTGAATTTTTTTTTTATTATTATTTGCAAAACACTTAGTTGTAGTTTACTATAATTACAATCTGATCACAAATGGATCAATGAGTAATATTTAGCTAACTTAATTTACTAAAGGTTTGAAAATGAATAAAAAAATCAAAAGTTTTATCTCTTCGCGTTAAGAATTTAACAAAAATTCAAAAGATGCATCTCTTCACAATCAGAAAAATAGGAAAAACGTAAGTTTTATCTCCCGACGTTACAAAATCAAGAGTGTTCTCTCCTTACATTGAGGAATTTCAGAAATTGAAATTCAAGTTTCATCTCTTCACTTTAAAAAAAGTAAGAAAAAATCAAGACATTGATCTCTTCACATTTGAACAAGAAGAAAAAATCAAAAATTTGATCTCTTTACGTTAAGAATTTTAGAATAATTTAACAGATGCATCTCTTCACGATAAGAAATTCAAGAGTTTCTTCATCTCTTCACGTGAGAAACTAAGAAATAAATCAAGAGTTTCATCTCTACACGTGAGAAACTAAGAATTAAATCAAGAGATCTCTTCACGTGAGAAACTAAGAAATATATCAAGAGTTTCATCTCTTCATATTTAGGAATTTAGAAAAATTCAAGTTTCATCTCTTCACGTTAAGAAATTGAGAAAAAATCAAGACTTTCACCTCTTCACGTTAGAAAATAAAGATAAAATCAAAAGTAACATCTCTTCAAGTTAGGAATTCAAGAAAAATTCAAGAGATGCATCTCAAAAAAAATTAAGAAAAATGTAAGAGTTTCATGGCCCCACGTTAAAAAATGAAGAAAAAAATCAAGAGTTTTATCTCCTCACATTGAGAAATTAAGAAAAATTCAAATTACATTTTTTCACGGTAAAAAAAATAAAAATAGAAAAAAATCAAGACATTCATTTCTTCACGTTGGAATATGATGAAAAAATCAAAAGTTCTATCTCTTTACGTTAAGAATTTAAGAAAAATTCAAGAGATGCATCTCTTCACGACAAGAAATTAGGAAAATTTAAGAGTTTCATCTCTTCACATTAAGGAATTTTGAAAAATTCGCGTTTAATCTCTTCACGTTGAGAAATTTTGAAAAAATCAAGAGGTGTATCTCTTCTCGTTAGAAAATCAGGAAAAAACCAAGAGTTTTATAACTTTATGCTAAAAAATTAAGAAAATATAAAGAGGTTAAGTTAAGAAATAAAAAAAAATCAGGAGATAAATCTCTTCACGATGAGAAATTAAGAAAAAAACAAGAGTTTCATCTCTGCACCTTAAGAAATTAGGAAAAGCATCAAGAATTTCATCTCTTCACATTATGAAATTAGGAAAAACATCAAGAATTTCATCTCTTCACATTAGGAAATTTAGAAAAATTCAAGTATCATCTTTTCAATAAGAAATTTAGAAAAAATCAAGAGTTGCATTTCTTCACGTTAAAAAATTAAGATAGAAATCAAGCGTTTCATCTCTCCACGTTAAGAATTTAAGAAAAAATCAGCTCTTCACGATAAGAAATTAAGAAAAATTTAAGAGTTTCATTTTTTCACGTAAAGAAATTAAGAAATAAATCAAGTTTCATCTCTTTACATTAGGAAATTTAGAAAAATTCAAGTTTCATCTTTTCACGTTCAAAATTTAGAAAAAATCAAGACTTTCATTTCTTCACGTTAGAAAATCTCCCTACGTTAAAAAATGAAGAAAAGAATCGAGAGTTCTACCTTCTTACATTGAGGAATTTAGAAAAATATAAGTTTCATTTTTTCACGTTAAAAAAAAATAGAAAAAAATGATGACATTTATCTCTTCACGATTAAAAACGAAGAAAAAATCAAAAGTTTCATCTCTTCACGTTAGAAAATTAGGAAAAAAATATCAAGTGTTCTATCCCTTTACGTTAAGAATTTATAAAATCTTCAAGACTGGTAACTCTTCAGGTTATGAAATTAAGAAAAAAAATAAGTTTTACTTCCTCACTTTCAGAAATTAGGAGAAAAATCGACCCTCTTTTCAATTCAACAATTAGCATAGTCTTAAGTTTATTAATTACTTGCATCACTGGAATTTACTCAATAACAAAATAATGAACCCTACTGAAATTAACGCATAATTAAAATTTCTTAATAAAAAACTAATCCCGAGATCAATTCCTGCTTAATTACATTTCCAGGCCCCGAAAAAGGAATTTATGAATGCAATAAGCGCCTAATGAAAACGCTTCATCATCCGCATAACATTGTAACAATGTCTACAAGATCTCGTTACACGATAATATCTCTGTAAGTGTTATTAAATATAGCACAATGGGAAAGAATAATTGTGGGGGACCACCCGCGGTATTAATAAAGTCGCGCACATTATGATTACTACTTGTTTAATCGATTGGATACGTTTTCGGTATATTACTTTTTTTGCTCGTTTCGTGTGTGTGTGTTGAAAAGGGGACGCAGCTGCACACCCTTGATAGAACACGCCATTATTAAAAATAACCCCCACGGTTTTTCGCATATACAATAGGATTTTCTGACACCTTTGTATCAGTCTGTATCTATATGGAAATATTTCTCATATATGGGATATTATAAAATGTAGTTTGAATTTCCCCGAAAGAACAAAAAAAAAATCAAGATCCAACAAGGACACTAATATAACTTTTATATATAAAAAAAATTATAAATAGTTTCTATAGATGTATTTCGATTAGATGTATAATTTCTGAATTTGTATTTCGATTAGATGCATAATTTCTGAATGCATATTTCAATTAGATGCACAATTGTGCGCATGCGTATTTCGATTAGATGCATAATTTCACGTACGCGTATTTCGATTAGATTCACAATTTCACGTACGCGGATTTCCAATGGATGGGAAGTTGTGCCTTACATCAATCACACAAGAGTTTTTCTAATACCCGCATAGGAAAATACATGTTAGCATATAAATATGTTTTGAATAGAGCAATAGCTCTATTATAAACCCATAGCCAGATGAATGACACACGAGTTGTTTAAAATTTAATTTAAACGTTCATGCCTGCCTGTAAGGGGGGTGGTATTAATTTATAGACGGAGGTGGTCTACCGAAGACTGCGGGGGCTGGCAGCGACGTCGAATTTCGCATTAAAGATTTAACCCGCTCGCTTCCGCTTCAGTTTATCAGGCCGACCAAAGAACGGAACTACTTTACATTCGGAAACTCGCATATATAAAAGGATAATATTATATGTGCACGAGGGAAATCCCCAAAGGCCGCACTCTCTCGCGCGCAGCGAAAAGCCCATTTTTATCCAGAGATGAAAATATTACACCCCGGCTTTTCATTATCAGAGGAAAAAACCGCTTTTAAACGAAAGTACGATTCAATACGTCCTTCTTTGTCGGGTCTGATAATCTTCGTCGAGTTTGATGATTTGATTCGATTCACCGCGAAATATAAATCCTAATCCCGGCATTGTTTGCCTCTTTTTTTCCGGACTCGTGCATTAGAGGGGGTGGCTCAAGATTATTCCAGACGTATAAATTTCAGAAATTATACCGGAGTAAAAAGTCACATTTGCCGCATTAATATCGTGCTGCGGCACACAAAGCTCGTTTGCCTCGCGTTTTCTTTCTATTTTTTTCTACATCGAGTCGTTGCCGCACTCCGCGATTCGATTTTAAATGACCCATTTATTTCGGATTCGGGGATAAAAACTGGGTTTTAATAACGCGCACAATTGATTTCCGGTATTTACTCGGAACGCGTAAGGGTGCAAATGTTCCAACCGAAATTGCGAATCGAAAATTGCTGTAATGAAAATAAGAAAATAATGTGCAAATTCGTTTGCGTTTCCTGTATGCGTATTCCGATGTTACGAAAAAAACACGAAATACGGACAAAACGCGAATTGTTTGCGTTTCCTGTATGCGTATTCCGAACACATGTCTATGCTACGGACAAAACACGAAATACGAACAAAACACGTTTTGTTTAGACAAAACGTGAATTGTCTAAGATTTTCAGACAATAGTCGAATAAAATTGCCTTTCTCTGTCAAATTTATTAAACATAAGCAGTACATTTCCTACTTCACAATACGTTCAGTGTTTTATACGCGTGGCGCATGAAGTAAAATTTCGAGTTTAGAAAAGCCTGAAAATTTGGTTTGGCCGCTCCGCTTCGCGGAGCGACCAAACCAAATTTTCAGGCTTTTCTAAACTCGAAATTTTACTTCATGCTTAACGTGGGAGTGGAAACACTCGTTCGAAACTTTAAATTAAACACAGTTCAGAAACGACGAAAGCCTAAAAATTACATCCTGATATGAATACGAATAGCCGTTAGATGTTGAGGTAATCTTGTTTAGAAAATTATAAGAAAATTATATGGAAATAAACCGACCTTTGTTACAAGTGTTAGCAAAGCGGTGATAGATATAACAATAGGTACGTCATATGTCAGTAATTTTGTTAAGAATTGGCGAGTGTCAGATGAGGTGAGTTGCTCGGATCACAGACACATAACATTCGATATTACGGGGTTACACCGGGTCACTGAAGTATACCGCAATCCCCGCAGAACAGACTGGGAAGCCTTCAAATCAAAGCTAGACCACAATCTGACGGGTATACTAGGAGCGGTAAGCAATAACTTAGAGCTCGAGATTATGGCAGAGCAAACTGCGGCAGCTATGATCTCGGCATACAACGACAACTGCCCTCTGATTGAGAGACGCATCAAGAGAAAACTCTTCAACGAAGCAAAGCGAACGGGCTCATGGGAGGCTTACAAGAACTCCCTAACCGAATACAACAAAGCACTAAGGAAAGCTCGAAGATCAACCTGGAGGAGACACTGTGAGGACATTGAAACTGTCCCAGACGGTGTCAGACTCTACAAGATTCTCTCGAAGAACCCCCAATGTGCGCTTCAAACTCTCGAACTCGATGACGGAGTGTATACAAAAAACGAGAAGGAAACCCTGAAAAACGAGAAGGAAACCCTGGGTGAACTTCTACGGGTACACTTCCCCGGAGGGGAAATCTATGATGGACCACTTAATGACTGGGTCAGCCAGGGACCTGATGCAACTGGCAACAGAACATCTAAGGAAGACTGGCAGGCTGCCAGGAGAGTGGTCACCTATGACAGAGTCAAATGGGCAATAAACTCATTTGAACCTTTTAAATCGCCAGGGCCTGATGGAATCCTACCCATCATGCTACAGAAGGGATCGGAACTACTGTGGCGAAGGCTTTGCGAGATCCTAAGGGCCAGCATGGCCCTACGATATTTGCCAAGAATATGGTGGCTTATCAGGGTGGTTTTCTTACCAAAGACCGGTAGAACAGACTATTCTCGTGCAAAATCGTACAGGCCCATCAGTCTCATGTCATTTGTACTGAAGACAATAGAAAAAATTATGGACAGGCATATTAGAGAGGGGGTACTGGTGACCTACCCACTATCCCAAGATCAATATGCCTACCTTCCAGGTAGATCAACAGAGACAGCTCTCAGCCGACTAACAAGGAGTGCCGAAGCTGCCCTGGAACACAAAGAAATTTTACTCGCTGCCTTCTTGGATATAGAAGGAGCAGTTGACAATACAGCCTTTAACTCTATAACTGCTGCCCTGAGAAAGCGGGGGTTGGAGGAAATTAGCTGCAGGTGGATAGACTGCATGCTAAGACAAAGGATGGTCTACACAACGTTCGCTGACCAGACACTAGCATCCAGGGTGGCCGGTGGTTGTCCGCAGGGAGGAGTTCTCTCACCCCTGCTGTGGAACCTGGTCATGGATGGCCTGCTAGTGGATCTCAGCAACGAGGGATACTCTTCCCTAGGATACGCGGATGATCTAGTCATACTCGTTGAGGGAAAATTTAACAACACGATCAGAGAGCGTATGCAACGTGCACTGAACGTGGTGAGCAAATGGTGTGCTAGAGAAGGACTTAAAGTCTCACCCTCGAAGACCACCCTAGTACCATTTACACGTAGGAGGAAACTGGCGGGCCTTGGACCGCTCTTTCTAAATGGTGGCAACCTGAAAATGTTGGGTGAGGTGAAGTACCTAGGAGTAATCTTTGACCCCAAACTGACCTGGACCCCTCAAATCTCAAAAATCAGACGCAAATCGGAAATTACCCTTGCGGTAATTAGACGAATGTACGACGACAATGGGGGCTCAGACCAGGAATGGTATACTGGCTGTACACCAGAGTGGTCAGACCCAATCAATCATGTATGCTGCTTTGGTATGGTGGCCTAAAGCTACACAGCATACAACCATACAAATACTCAGCAAGGTTCAAAAACTTGCTTGTATTAGCATAACGGGGGCTATGAGAACTACGCCCACTGCAGCCATGGAGACGGTTCTAGACCTCACACCACTTCATATTCTGATAGTGGGGGAGGCAAGACTGGCACTCTATAGGCTGCAATTATCATCGGTCAACGTAAGAGTTGATACCCCACACAGAAGACTCTTGACAGACATAGGGGGACCTCTCCTGCAAATGAGGTCGGATCATATGGTAGTCAGATATCTTGAAAATTCACTCTTTAAAGTCACTATTCCAGACCGCAACGAATGGAACGGCTTTAGGGAAGATATACACAAACAAAGTGTGATCTGGTACACGGACGGTTCTAAATCAACCACAGGTACTGGATCAGGAATCTATAATGAAAACATGAGGACAGGTTATGCTCAGCCATTGTGTAGCCTGGCATCAGTCTTTCAAGAGAAAACTTTTCAAGAGAGAACCAACATAGAGAAGGACTGTCGAAACAGGCAAATCTATATCATGTCCGATAGCCAGGCGGCACTGAAGGCTCTCCAGAGTCAAAAGACTTCATCCAAACTGGTATTGGAATACTTCAATACCCTGAATGACCTAGCGAGACAGAACAAGGTTACGCTTGTCTGGACGCCGGGTCACTCTGGTATTGCGGATAATGAAAAAGCTGACGAGCTAGCAAGGCAGGGAGCCACCATTTCATTTATGGGACCAGAACCTGCCTTGGGCATAACAAAAAAGTCGAGTCGCCTTGAAGTCAGGAAGTAGACTCGCAACAAACACAAGGAATACTGGGAAAACAGACCAGGCCTTAACCATAGTAAGGCCCTTATAAAAGGGCCTAACTCAAGCCAAGCTGCAGGACTACTAACATTGAGTAGGGCACAGCTGAAAACAACCATAGGGCTGCTCACAGGCCACATGACTGTTAAAGAGCATCTAAGGAAAATTGGGCTATACAACGGCGACACCAACTGTCGCCTCTGTAATACGGCACCGGAAACAGCAATGCACGTTCTGTGCAGGTGCAATGCGCTGGAGAGCAAAAGACGGCTCATATTTGGGAACAGACAAATGGAACCAAATGATTTCCACGCGCAACCTCTGAAGGACCTGCACAAGCTAGTGCAGGGCATCGAGTTCGGAATAGTTGCGTGAGTGTAATAATATTGGGGCAGTACAATAAGCCACCTAGGCTGCAGTGCATCCGGATCCGAAAGGAAGACGGCCCCCACAGGAAAAAAAAAAAAGAAAATTATAAATCATTAAATCAACGCCAAAAGCTTCAATTTTGTTTAGAAATAAACACGCTTTGAGATTCTGAAAGTTAGGTTAAAATATTTTAACTAGTTTTTCTCAAAAATCGTGTCAAAGTTTAGATTTAGTGAAAACATTGTTAGATTTTATGTAATCTCTTAGTATCAAAAATTATACAGCAATCATAAATTATTGAATCAAAGCACAAATGTTGCTTTAAAATTAACAAGCTTTCAGAATCTGGCGTTGGAGTTACAATATCTTAATTGTTTTTTCTTTGACTGCTGTCAAAGTTGAGATTTTAATTTATAAATCTTCAGATATTCATTGTTTTTGAAAAGTGGTATTGTTCTATACGCCTGACGCATGAAGTAAAATTTCGAGTATAGAAAAGCCTGAAATTTTACTTCATGCTTAATCTGGGAGTGGACTCACTCGTTATAAGCTTCAAATTAAATATTTAACTCTAACGATTGCATTTTTGCTTTTTAATTCTAAGAATTTTGTTTTTATTCAGTACTTTCGTAGTTATCAATACACAGTGTGTACTATTAGTGCGTTCTCGGAGGATATGTCGGCTTGCGTTAATGATAGAAAAAAGTGTCTTCACCGAAGTTGCCTGGTTTCAACAGCTGCATAACCTAAAATTATTGATATGTATACAGAGTGCGCTATAAAAACTCTAGCGGATACAACTTGCTTATTTTAAGTAGATCGCCCTGTATATCATTTGCTTTTTCAATTCCTTATAAAAACTGCATGTCATCCTATTAAAATATTCGGTCTACGTCGTACCGTTTCAAGGTTATTTGATATTTATGAAAAACAATTACGTTTGCAGTGGTTTCGTAAACCTAAATTATCTCTGAAACAAAATAAGATAAGGAATTGAAATTTTAGCCATTCTTTTAAGAATAGAGGGTGCTATCGGTTGCACTGCAAAGTTGTTGCGCTTACGTTATTTAGCTACAAAATAAAAATAGTTGAATTCTTATATTTTCAATCAAGTGTAACTTGATCTTTTTATAGGGAATCATATAATTTTTTTGACACCATACGACTCAAAATTTAATTCTCTTTCGATTTTGTTAATAATTATTATCCGTATGTGTAGGATCATTTTTTTTAAATATTTAGGAAACTGCGGATAAACATTATTAGTTTAATCGAAAAAGGATTCAATTTTGGGCCAAAAATTATATGGTTCCATTTAAACAAATTTATAAATTTATAATAAAAGTTATAAATTCAACTGTTTTCATTTCATAGCCAGATAGATGGCTATGAAATAAAAACAGTTGAATTTATACCTTTTTTTATAAATTTGTTTAAATGGAACCATATAATTTTTGGCCCAAAATTGAATCCTTTTTTGATTAAACTAATAATGTTTATCCGCAAGTTCCTAAATATTTAAAAAAATGATCCTACACATACGGATAATAATTATTAACAAAATCGAAAGAGAATTAAATTTTGAGTCGTATGGTGTCGAAAGCGCGAAAACTGAGAATTTTAATTTATCAATTTAAGACGACGAAAATGTCAGATTTCATCAAATCGAATCTTATTTTTGCCAAAATGATCTTTTCACATGATGTTGTCTTGGTATTTTTTTTTTTTAGGAGTATTTGACATTATTGACGTTAAGTAATTCAATCTTTATTAAACTTTTAACGCTTGTAATTTTGTCAACCATCGATTGATTTTGTTCTTTTTCAACTTTGGCACAAAGTTTATTCATTTCTCAACAATTCCTGTTGATTTTAACAAAATCCGACATTTCCTGTGTAATCGCAGATCGGAAGAAGAGAAAGTGTTGGCTTTTGAAATACATATTTTTTTCATTTAACTTTGAGCGTCTCTAATTTTATCAAAAATCGGTAAATTTTGTTTTTTTAACATGCGCAAATATTAATTTTTGAAGGAGCTCTGGTTTTGTATCTTACTTTTTTGACTTAGGTTTTCACCATTCAGTCACGACTGACTCCAAGAAGCTCTGGTGATTTCATCAAAATCGGACAAATTTTTTGATAATTTTAGATCCGGCAATGAAACTGACACCTTTGAATAATTTCAATTAAATTGAAAACATTTTACTAAGGTTTGAGCGTTCGTAATTTTGTCAAAAATCGTTTTCTTTTCAGAGATCGTTGATGATGTTGATTTCAACAAAATTAGACATTGGCTTCGTAATCTCAGATATGAAAAAAAACTGTTGGCTTTTAATAAACAGAGTATATTTAGAATATTGAAAATATCAATAATTATTGATATAATTTTCTTCACAAGTTGAAATGATTTTTTCGAATATACGGAGTGTTCCAAATTTTCTCGCTGCCTTACAACTTTGTTAATTTAAATGGGATACCCCGTATATTGTTAATGTTTTGATTTCATGTAAAAAATGAAACACTACGCTGGACGCCAGGACACACAGGGGAGGATGGCAACGAGAAAGCCGATGCTCTGGCAAAGATTGGATCACGCAGACCCTACATTGGACCAGAACCAATGCTACCGATTCCCAAAAAATCAATAAGACCAAGCGCAAAAGAGTGGACCCTAGAAAGACACACCGAGCGCTGGAAAAACCTGACAGGGCATAGACACAGTAAGGCCCTCAGACTCAGTAGAAACAACCTTAGAATAGTCAAAGGACTGGACACTGTACCCTAAGGAAGCACCTGCATAACATGAAACTGTTCACAGAAGATCCAATATGCAGACTATGCCTGGAAGAGGATGAAGACGCCTCACATGTACTATTCGAGTGCGAGGCACTTTCCACCTGGAGGGAAGCAAACCTTGTCCAAGGGAATCCAAACCACTTCCCGAAGGGAAAGATGATCGAAAGGCTGCTGGGACTAGCCAAGGAAACAGAGCTTTTTGATTAACTACGGTAACGGAAGAAGTACAATAAGCCACACGGCTGCGGTGCTAGGGCAGAAATAACCCTAACTTCCGTTTCCTGCCCCTAAAAAAAAAAATGAATGACAGTTTATTGACATAACCTTCGCAACTTGCGAATGTTATGTCAATAAGTCGTAATCGGTCGAAGTCGAATAATTTCGGAGTTATTAGATTTTTTTTTTCTCTTTTTAAACTAAATCAAAATTTACATTATGTTTTAACCTTATAGGACTTTCTCCACCAATAAAACAACAATCTATCAATTATCAATTATTTCAATGATGAAACGAGTGTCTTCCACTCCCAGATTAAGCATGAAGTAAAATTTCGAGTTTAGAAAAGCCTGAAAATTTGGCTTGGGCGCGTAGCGAAGCGGAGCGACCAAGCCAAATTAGGCTTTTCTAAACTCGAAATTTTACTTCATGCGCCACACACATTACACGCTGATTTAATATGAAAATGGTTTTCAACCAATTGACAAGTAAAATAAGTTTAATATGTCAATTATCAATTGTTAAAAGACGCAGAAAGTGCTGCTATGATGGAAACATCACCAGTTTTTATGACACCATCCGACTCAGAATTGAATTCTCTTCCGATTAAATTCATTATTTTCATCTGCACCCTTATAGGTTTTTAAGAAAATTATTTAACATCTACGTATAATAATTATTAACTTAAGCTTGTATTAGACGACACTATTTTCTTGTACAAGAAAATAGTATACTATTTTCTACCATGGTGTACCAAATAGAACATGTTCTATTTCTATTATACAAAACTGAAGAAGATTCGCGTTTGGTCATATTTTGTGTATTACATCATGATAGAAAATATTATACTATTTTCTTGTACAAAAAAATTAGTGTCGTCTAATACAAGCTTAAGTTAATAATTATTATACGTAGATGTTAAACAATTTTCTTAAAACAGATGAGAATTAAACAGATGAGAATTAAACAAAGGAGAATTTAATTTTCCCAACACAGGGAATTTTTCTTTAAGATATACATACAGGGAATTTTCTATAAGGTATACATATGCATACATTATTATCAAGAGTTCAATTTGAAGCTATAAACGAGTGTTATCCACTCCCAGACTAAGCATGAAGTAAAATTTCGAGTTTAGATAAGCCTGAAAATTTGGTTTGGTCGCGTAGCGCGAAGCGCGGAGCGGCCAAACCAAATTTTCAGGCTTTTCTAAACTCGAAATTTTACTTCATGCGCCACGCGTATTAAACACTGAAAGCAATGAAATATTGTGAACGGGTAAACTCCACTTGAAATCAGTCTCTTATACGCGTGGTACATAAAGTAAAATTTCGAATTTAGAAAAGCCTGAAATATAACTTCATGCTAAACCTGGAAGTAGAAATCACTCGTATAAACTTTGAATTGACCTCTTTTAAGAAAACAACGAATATTTAAAAATCTACAACACATAATTGTTATATGTATACTCAAAAGAAAACTCCAAGTATTTTTTATGTCTTTGCAATCTAATGTATTCACATGTAGTAAAAGTGCATTCAAAACTTCATCGTTTATTTCACCATTAAATAAAGTTTTAAAATTATATAAAATACCATTTGAAAAATTTGATTATTGATGTTGAACATACACAACATTGAAATATAATTCAGACTTATATCTCTAAATTTTATGAAAATGAAAATTTGAATTTTTAATTTTGTAAAGAAACAGAAATCAATCTATATATAGATTGATTTCTGTTACGTTATAACATAAAAAATAATTGAAACTTTACATTTTGGTAAAATTTACTGATATTAGTCTGAATTCTAAATTTCTACAACATTTTAATTCCTGCTTATATTGTAATCAATGAGATCCAAACGAATCAATATATTACAAAACCAAATACAAATAAAATAGCCTAGATATACTAACACATTATAATAATTTAATAAAAATATAAAATATAAAACAAAATGTAATTATCTCAATAAATATATTGTATACAGGAAATATTTCTTGTAAGTAAACGTATGCGTAAGCTGTAAGTCTTCAGATATTCATTGTTTTTGAAAAAAGGTAAAATTAGGGCTACGAAAGAGTGTTTTCCATACCCAGATTAAGCATGAAGTAAAATTTCGAGTTTAGAAATACTACAAAGTATACATTTTGAACAGATAAAACGCGAATTGCATAATATGCATGCCTAAAATAGGAAATTCCCCACACAGTTTCAATATTTCAAAAAAGAAATGCGCATACGTGAAATTATGCATCGAATCGAAATACGCGCACTTAAATTGACATGTTCTGCTTGTATTTTCTATATTTAGTTTTAGTAATTCAACTTAAATCATCCCCTACATATGATTTTAATTTAATAATTTCATATTATGCCAGATTGTAATATTTATAATAAAAAAATAGACCACCTTTACTCACTTCATTATTACAGTTAAATATTGCATACTTTAGAAAACCCACTAGCACAAGCTACAATTATTTTAATATACCCTCACAATTACTAAAACAATCAGATAAAACGCGAATTGCATAATATGCATGCTTAAAATAGGAAATTCCCCACACAGTTTCAATATTTCAAAAAAGAAATGCGCATACGTGAAATTATGCATCGAATCGAAATACGCGCACATAAATTGACATGTTCTGCTTGTATTTTTTATATTTAATGTTAGTAATTCAACTTAAATCATCCCCTACATATGATTTTAATTTAATAATTTCATATTATGCCAGATTGTAATATTTATAATAAAAAAATAGACCACCTTTACTCACTTCATTATTACAGTTAAATCTTGCATATTTTAGAAAACCCACTAGCACAAGCTACAATTATTTTAATATACCCTCACAATTACTAAAACAATTTGTAACTTTTTTTGCGTACAAACACACCGTGCGGCAGATGAGTTAGATTATTACCAGAGTACACATTATCTCCACTCTAGTATTACTCAAGAAAATTAGATGTTGAGCGTAAACGCGTAATTATACGCATTCCAGCGTGAAAAAGTCCAAAATTAAGCATTCAAGTCACGCAATCCGCGTTAGTGCTCTGTACATATTTTTTTTAACGGCACAATCGTAACACCGGGAAAATTCCGAATATTACAAAAGCGATTTAAGCGGTGTGATTAAATAAAGCGCCGGAGTTCGCATCGGGAAATAAAATTTAATATCGCGCCAAGTTTTAAATGGTTTGATTTATTTTACATGTGTGGATATGAGGGGTATTTTATTTCGACGCGATGTTTGTAAAATCATTCAATGGATTTAAATTGGGAAAGTGCAAAAATATAAAATATATGCGCGTATGCAAATACTTAACACAAGCAGCATATTCCTATGCAAGTATTGGAAATACGCGGGAGTATTTAAGCAAGTTTTGACGTGTGTATGTTTTAATTAGAAGATGCAGATGCATGTTTTCCGTCATTTTAACATATATGTAAGTATTTTATGTGTGAGTATTTTATGTCTGAGTTTTTCGATTAGATGGATAATTACAAGTTTTGGTTGAAGGCGTAGATAGGGAGGGGAATTGGGGGGATTCTAAACCCAAAATTTTACTTCATCCCGCGTATAAAACACTGATATCAAGTAAAATTTAAAGTATACTGCTAAATTGCTATACTAAAACAGTATATTTTTAACTTCACCTAAAACCAGTATTTATACGCGTGGCGCATGAAGTAAAATTTCAAGTTTAGAAGAGCCTAAAAACAAAATTTTCTAGCTTTTCTAAATTCAAAATTTTACTTCATCCGCCAATCGTACAACACACTGATTTTAAATGAACATCAGAGTATATTGCTAAATTAGTATACTAAAACAGTATATTTTTAACTTCACTTAATACCAGTGTTTTATACGCTTTTCTAAATTCGAAATTTTACTTCATGCTTAATCTAGGAGTGGAAAACACTCGTTTTAAGCCTCAAATTAAACTCCTAAAAAAAACAACAAATATGTGAACTTAAAAGAAAACATCCTTGTATGAAAATATTAGATAAAATGGATGTACTTTTTTTTAAATATTAAAGTAATACTTATACAGAGAATACGTAAAGTGGACGTTCCTTCTTTTTCTGCGAAAGAAGGAAAAATATAAATACGTAAAAAATTAATAAATGGCCGTATCTCTAAAGGCGGTGATTTATGAAAATCTGAAAGCATATTTAGGGCTTTATTGAATTTCGAATAAGCATATATGGAGGTATTTCTCGTCGTCGGGAACGGTGCGTTCTGAACGTCCTCCTTAAATTATGGCCCCTCATATACGAAGAGAAAAAAAATATGAAAGCGCTAGGACACTCTAAATACATATATAAATCAGTTCGGCTTATCCTTAAGGTTGAATTGAAAAAAAAAATGGGAAGAGAAAAGAAGGATATTAAGAAAGGAATTTATGCTCAAAAAATCTTTAGCAGCCTTTTGTAAAAAAATAAATTAATTATCATACCCAATCAATCAAAACGAATTTTAAACTAAATACAGATAAGATAATTGGGTAATTTAGGGCTTAATATCCATTATTAAGCCCTAAAACAACCAATTATCGGTTAACTTAACTCAATAAAGTGACACCTAACCAAACTTAAGGATATGACATTGAACCTAACCTTAATAAACAGTGATCTAACCTAACCTAACTTGAGGAGTGACATTGCACCTAATCTTGGACTTTTAAAATCCCCTCACTTCAACATTTAATGTCATCTACGAAATTATTGTTTGATCAATTGATTTTATTAATAAAACGTAAGAATTTCTTGTGTTTTTCATAATTAAATTATAAACTCAACACCAACAGTTGGCTGTTTTAGGGCTTAATAATGGATATTAGTAAATACAGAATACTGTTATAGGTTCTCTGTATTGAGATTGTTTTAATTTATCCAACACCCGGAAGGGTAAAAATTGGATTGCAAATATGAGTAAGCAGGGCATTTTTCTTTTAAGTAAGTATACATATGCATACCCTTTTTTTAAATAGTTCAATTTGAAATTTTAAACGAGTGTTTTCCACTACCAGGTTAAGTATGATGTAAAGTTTCGAGTTTAGAAAAGCCTAAAAATTTGGTTTGGTGGCTCCGCAAAGCGAAGTGACCAAACCAATTTTCAGGCTTTTGTAAACTCGAAATTTTACTTCATGCGCCAAGCGTATTAAACACTGAAAACTCTGAAATATTGTGAACAGGCGAACTTCACGGAGCGACCAAACCAAATGTTCAGGCTTTTCTAAACTTGAAATTTTACTTCATGCTTAGTCTGGGAGTGGAAAACACTCGTTTAAGCTTTGAATTAAACCCTTTAAAAAAACAACGAATGGCTGAAAATTTAAAGCACATAATTGGGGTATGTATACTTAAAAGAAAATCTCCCGGTATTAAATTTTGTTTACCTTTAAGTGAAAATTGACCACATTCCCATTGCAATTAAACTCCTTTGACATTTTTGAAAGAAAAAGAAACATTTTGATCACAATCACTTCTAAATAGTTATATTATAAATGTATAGTAGTCGGAGTTAAGGTTATGGAAAATTTTCGTCCACAGAAATCCGACTCCAACTTCACGACATAGATTTCCGACTCTGGCCAAAATGCCTTAACACTAAATCCACAGCTCCGACTCCACAGCCCTTGTTTCCAGTGTTATATTCCAATTACGCGGATAGGAAAATTAGTGTTTTGTCTGATGCACTTTTTTATTTCTAAATCGAACAACTACTTCCGAAACCTCGTAAGTCCCGATTTTGTAAAAATGTTCTCTCGTAAATCTGATATTAATATTTTATGAATATTAGTATAAACTATCTCCTCAAAATACCTATTCAAAATCGCTCATGATGAAGTTATACGTACAAAAAAAAAAAAAATCAGAAAGATTATGCAGCTTATTTAATAATTACCTAGTATTTTGTATCTCTTGCTAAATTTGATATTTTGGACTTACGATGTTTGGGATATATACGTGATAGATATACGCATTTCAAATCGGTATACAAGTCCAAGGAATTTTAATCGATATTCAATATCGATACTATTTTGGGATCAAAACATCCCTAGGTTGATTTAGTCTTTGTAAGACAAATTTGTTGTAGATTGCGTAAAGAATCGCACCTTTAATGTTTTAAAAATGCGATATTTTCTATTGACACTTATATTTTTGAGTGTATATTGCGAACACTTACATTTAAATAGAAAAATGCGCATTCCATATTTTATTGTCTGTATGCTTAATCTGGATACTTACGGAGGAAAATCCACGCTATTTAGCTATCAAAATGTATAAACAAGTAAATGCGCAGTAAATATTTTAATTTCTGTATGCTTAATACGAACAATTACATACAAATATACACGCTTTATTAAGCTATCAATAAATAGGCAAACACGCACTTTCTTTTTTTTAAATGCCTATTCTATGTTGGTCAATATTAACTACTGTAATTCTATTAACTTGAATTGGAGCTCGACCAGTTGAAGATCCATACATTTTAACAATATATACTATACGATTAACAACATAGTTAATAAAATTTGATACTCTATTATCTTTAATCACAGGAAGATCTATGCTTTATTGAACTATTAAAATGTGCCTATCGGCGAGCCACAGACCGGGTTCGATTCCCGTGCACGGGGAGTTGTTATTTAAAAATAATAACTCGTCGTGTCCCTGGGTGTGGTATGTTTCGTGACGTCCAAATATATGTCAAATTAAATAATATAAAATCATCGTTAGTGGCTAAATGGTATAAAACCTATGCCAAATAAACAAACAAAAAAAAAAACAAAAAAATTTGCCTAGTTCTGTGATGTAAAAAATTTTGAATTTTAATTTCTGCAAGCGTTATATGAATACAGGAAGAGAAGGAAATCAAACTGTGTTTTATTATTGAATTAAATTCTCTATAAATTTAAGTTAATTAATTGGATTTGAAATAATGTTAATAAAACGATTATTTCCCAAACAGCGATTCAGCAAACGTTTTGGGAATATCGTGAAAATTAGTAAAGAAAGGAAATCAAACTGTGTTTTATTATTAAATTAAATTCAATATGAATTTAAGATTTATTAATTTTATTGGGTTTGAAATAATTTCTATAAAAAAAATATTTCCTAAGCAGCGGTTTAGCAAACGTTTCTGGGAATATCGTGGAAACGGACCGGGGTCCTAAATTATCCCTCTCGCTGTGGGTGTCACTTTATGGATTTTCCGATTTACGTCAACGCAAGATGACGGTCTGCAGTGCATCCCCCAATACAGGGCCGACCGCAAACCCCCGTTTTTTCCCCTTCCGTCTTCCGGATGATAGATACACCCCGCTTCTCCGGGTTAATCCCCCGGGGAATCCCCGAGATAACGGTTAATGGTATCATCGCGCTTCTGCGGAGATTTGCACTATTTAAATTTTTTTGCACTTCGGGGACAATGAGGGTGCGAGTCCATCAGCCCGGGAGAATTTCATTTTCGATTGACGTTGATATCGTTTCGTGGATTAAGGGTTGCTGCGCCCTGTCTGGTCGGTACACTTGTTTTGATTTATGGACGGATCACTTAAAACAATCATGTTTCGTTGTTGAGTAGTGGTAATAGCGAAAAACTTAATTTGAAACTTTTAGCAAGTGTTTCCACCAGGGCTACGAACCAGACTCAACCGAAAACTGGAAAAACACGTTATTTTTTCGAATCGAAAACCGGGAAAATACGTTATTTTTTCGAAAAGAAAACCAAAGCTGAACTGATAAAAAATATCGGATTATTTTGGTTCAACCACGCATCTGAACACTTATTTAATTCTACAACAGTTTCTACTTTTTTGCAATTTTTAAATCAAAACCGTGTGCAGAAATATTGGTTTCGAGGTCCTCACTCGATTAAGACAATTTCTGATTTTTCTTGTCGTAGAAATGTTAGATTTCGTTAGGCTTTGAAATAAAGTTAATTTTCGTTCCACCTAAGCTTTCTTTTTGAGAAAAAAAATTACAGAATCAACTAAATCTGAAAAAAATAGTCAACATCAAAGAATAAACTTATTCAAAAATTAGTAAACGTTGACTGGTTGCAATCGCAGTTTAAATATCTCCACTGGATTTTCCAAAATATCAACTATTTTGCTGAAAATTGTTGGAGAAAAACAAATCGACTTTGTTTTAAATCAGCAGAAGCGGTCTTTTCGTACATTTCAGTTTTTCTGGTATAATGCCATTTTTGTCTTTTCTGACGTAAACATCGCGATTTTAAAGCAAAATGTCGATTTCGTCAACGTCAGATCAACATAAATATTGTTGTAGATTGCGAAAAGAATCGCACTATTAATGTTTGAAGTGTTCTGCAACCAAGAATTGGCAATTTCATTTATACTTATGTTTGAACGGTAACGTGACCGCCAGTCTAAGGTGTCAAATTGTTTAGAGGGAATGGCAAAGCTATACTGATGAGAGATAAATCTCGAAACGCGTCTATAGATGGCCTGAATAATTTGATCCAAATTGTTACATTTGCAGTAGGTTACTGTATGTAACAGCAAACACTTGTTGTATAATTCAATGTCCGTCGGGGTATTAGCCCGGGAAGTAGTTGTTTCAATGAGTGTTTGATATAGTCTTTGTAAGACTAACTTGTTGTAGATTGCGAAAAGAATCGCACTTTTAATGTATAAATATTGACGTAAAACGCCGGTAATTGTCAATTTAGTTAATACAGTCAATGTTTTCAAATGACAGTCAATAAATGGTAGTAATTAAAAGATTACGTCTGCCACTTTAGTTTTCCTCCGTAGGTCCTGATTTAACCGCCAAAATGGCTGGAAAATTTAAAATAACCTAACTTAAAATGGAAAGATCAATGATCGGAGTATCCCCACAACACCATATTGTGGGGATACTCCGATCATTGATCTTTCCATTTTAAGTTAGGTTATTTTAAATTATCCTGCCGTTTTGGTGGTTAAAGTTAAGGTTTCCGCCCCATATGAAAAGACAGGCAGAATACATTAGTCATGTACTTTCCTTTTCAGGCATGTCGGAATTTTGCTTTTAAAGATTTGGCTGAGTTTTCCATACGCTGTCCAAGCCAGATTGGTTCTCCTGTGCAGTTCATAAGTCTGGTTATCTCTGGATATTCTGATTTTATTAATGTGGAATGTGTGGTTCAAATTTTTTAGAGAATATGACGACAGTTGTATCTGCAACGATTTTTCCTAGTTGTGGTAAATTTTGACATTACATGACAATGTCATATTGTTTAGGTCGCGAGTATATTAGTGTTCTTTCTTTTAGACCATCTAATAGATGGTCGTGTTATTGTTTTTCTTTATGACCCCTGCGACACGTATTTTGATAGTTGTGACATATTTTAAATTAACGAGTGTCTTCTACTCCCAGACTAAGCATGAAGTAAAATTTAGAGTTTAGAAAAGCCCCGCGTAGAAAATTTGTCGAGGGTCGCGCAGCGACCCGAGACAAATTTTCACGGGGCTTTTCTAAACTCGAAATTTTACTTCATGCGCCACGCGTATAAACCACTGATTTAAAGTAAAGTTAAAAATACATACTGCTGTGCAACAGTAAATACACAATAACAGTATTGGGTTGCCTATAATAAATGTTTGAAACAATTGATTCAATGCGTTTGATCGCGTTTTATTCAGGTAAATATAGGAGGTATGTATTCAGATACAATTTCATTGTAAACCTATATTTAAAATTAACCATTAAATTACCTAGATTTGTATATTATAAACAAGTTCATGAAAAATTCTACAAAACGAGAGCTGCATCACATCTCTAGCTCAGTTTAGAGACCAGTAATCGTAATATAAAAATTTAATGATTGAGAAAATATACTATTAGATGCCAAAAACAATAACATGTCCATCTAATAGATGGTCGTGTTATTGTTTTTCTCTTTATGAGAAAGAATATTTTAAACTAACGAGTGTCTTCCACTCCCAGACTAAGTATGAAGTAAAATTTCGAGTTTAGTAAAGCCCCGCGTAGAAAATTTGTCGAGGGTCGCGCAGCGACCCGAGACAAATTTTCACGGGGCTTTTCTAAACTCGAAATTTTACTTCATGCGCCACGCGTATAAACCACTGATTTAAAGTAAAGTTGAAAATACACACAGCTGTGCAACAGTAAATGATTTAATATTATTTACGAAATACACATACATATCGTCACTTTGGCAGCAACCCAATACACAATAACAGTATTGGGTTGCCTATAATCAATGTTTGAAATAATTGATTCACTGCGTTTGATCGCGTTTTATTCAGGTAAATAAAGGGTCCGCCAATAAGCGCGCTCGATCTTTGACGGCTGATGGCGGCCATGTTGTTTGAGGTAGAGTTGTCAAACCTAGTTGTTATTATTCAGTATATCTTCACAAATTACCTTGAACCAATTCAGCCGCGAGCAACATGTGCAAATCATTAAAATGTATTACGAAAATCAATCATCGGTTCGGGCAACGTTTCGCGCGCTCCGCCAATTTTACGGTGCAATTGGTCGTCCTGCTGAGTCGACTATCCGTCGTTTGATAAACAAATTCGAGGCAACCGGTTCGGTGAACAATAAGCCAACACCGACGCGTCGTCGAAACGTCCGATCTGCCGCGAATGTCGCCGCTGTGCACGATAGTGTGCGTGAAAATCCGCGACAGTCAATTTCACGTCGCGCACAGGAACTCAGCCTTTCGGAAACATCACTTCGCCGAATCTTGCATCTGGATTTGGGCATGCATCCGTACAAGATCCAGCTGACACAAGAGCTCAAAATAAACGACCATAGACAGCGCCGTATCTTCGCTGATTGGGCTTTAGAGCAGTTGGAAGTCGACCCCGAGTTTGGTCGCAAAATCATCTTCAGCGATGAGGCACATTTTTGGATGAATGTCAACAAGCAGATTTGCCGTTATTGGGCCGAGAACAATCCACAGGTCCACCAGGTCGCAATGCACCCAGCAAAGGTAACTGTTTGGTGTGGATTTTGGGCCGGAGGCATCATCGGGCCGTATTTCTTCGAGAACGACGATGGTGTGGCCATCACGGTAAACGGCGAACGATACAGATCCATGATAACGAACATTTTCTGGCATGAAATCGACAATATGGATGTCGAGGATATGTGGTTTCAGCAGGACGGCGCTACGAGCCACACAGCGCGCGCCACAATGGATCTTCTGCACGAGCGCTTCGGATGAATGGTTATCTCGCGCGGAGGCGACATCAACTGGCCACCGAGATCGTGCGATTTAACCCCACTAGACTATTTCTTGTGGGGTTTTCTTAAATCGCATGTCTACGCAAACCAACCACAAAACACTGATGACCTCAAAGTCAACATACGCCACGCCATCGATGAAATTCAGCCCGATTTGTGCGCCAGAGTCATTGAAAATTGGACTTCTCGTATGCGCGCCACCAAGCAAAGCTGAGGTGGCCATTTGAACGATATTATTTTCCATACATATTGCCTTCGAATACTCTTTCAAACAAAAAATAAATTTCATTTATACCTCTCACACAACTTGCTTTATTTTATTTTAAAGATCGAGCGCGCTTATTGGCGGACCCTTTATAAATGGTATGCATTTAGATACAATTTCATTGTTAACCTATATTTAAAATTAACCATTAAATCACCTGCATTTGTACATCATAAAAAAGTTCATGAAAAATGCTACAAAATGAAACCTGCATCACATCTCTACCTCAATTTTGAGACTAGTAATCGTAATTTCAAAATTTTGTGGTTGAGACAATATATTATTAGATGCCAAAACTACTAGATGGTAGTGTTATTATTTTTCTCTTTATGACACTTGCGACACGCATTTTGATAGCTGTGACATATTTTAAACTAACGAGTGTCTTGCACTCCCAGACTAAGCATGAAGTAAAATTTCGAGTTTAGAAAAGCCCCGCGTAGAAAATTTGTCGAGGGTCGCGCAGCGACCCGAGACAAATTTTCACGGGGCTTTTCTAAACTCGAAATTTTACTTCATGCCCCACGCGTATAAACCACTAATTTAAAGTAAAGTTGAAAATACACACCGCTGTGCAACAGTAAACGATTTAATATTATTTACGAAATACACATACATATCGTCACTTTATCAGCAACCCAATACACAATAACAGTATTGGGTTGCCTATAATCAATGTTTGAAACAACTGATTCAATGCGTTTGATCGCGATTTATTCAGGTAAATATAGGGGGTATGTATTCAGATACAATTACACTGTAAACCTATATTTAAAATCAACCATTAAACTACCAACATTTCTAACATTCATTACACAATCTAAGCTTATTCCTCAGTGTAAATACGTACTCCTTTCTTTCTCTCTGTATCTCTGTCTCTCCTTCTCTCTCTATCTCTGTCTCTCCTTCTCTCTCTATCTCTGTCTCTCCTTCTCTCTCTATCTCTCCTTCTCTCTTAAAATAGAGTCGAACGTACAATGAGAAATAAATAAATGGTGATTACGTGACTATTAAAAGCGGCCCAGGGAAAATAAATTCGAGCTTGCACAAAGGGAGGCGAAAGCGCCGAAGAGAGGGAAAAAGAAGGAAAGAAAAAAATGATAATAATTGCAGGCGCACAATTCTATTAAAATTAAAGAAAAAAAAACTCCAAAGGGAAAACCAAGATGGGTTATTTACATATAATAAATAAGCGAGGCGCTGTTTTATTCAGGACGCGACCGATACGGGCTTTGTGTTCGGCAGCACTTCCTTTTTGTTTTTTTTTTGTTCAGCTTGAAAATAAACCGTGCGATTTCAATCTCGCTGTTTGTGATGCAGTGTAGTTCGGTATTGATCAGAAAAGAGAAAAAATGTAAACCATTTTTTTTAATTAATAACTAGCGAAGTATTCAGCGTACCTCGGGTAATTATTTACCTCAATCTTGTATTAGGTAGGAATTTATGACTGCCCGGCGCATTCAAAACTTTCGCAGCCTACCTCCACCCCTAGGGGTGTTATATTTTGTTTAGAGGTCATTAGTAATTTGTGTAGCAAGTTTGGTTGCTCCAGAGTGAATAGAGAATGTCCATATATACATACATAGAAGGAAATATAAAAACGAATTAAATTTATTATCGACTTTCTGCAAAATTTTTGTCTCATTGAGACAAGTCTCCAAATATATATTGAAACAACAAAAAACAATTGACAAACATTCTGCAGAAAGTCGATATTAATTTTAAGTCGTTTTTTATGTTTTGTAAATATTCTGCAAACTATTGACAAACTCAATTTTTCTTCATGTTAAATTGTCTTTACATAGAGGGATTTTTTCTGTTAAGTATAAAAGGTGTTTTTTTTTAGAGGTATAAAACTTCTTTTTCAAATAAAACACATAAAAATTAATAAAACAACCGATGTTTTGGCTTTAATAGGTAACCAATGTAATGGCATTTAATGTTTAAAATAATTTCAGGCATGTGATAACCACAATTACGTCCTAAATAAACCATTCAATTGGTTGAATTTTTCATAACTTTTTTTAATGTAGCCGCGCTAATATCTCCAAATACGCGCCGAATGTTGACCTCTAAGTCATTTCTGGTTTATCAGCATAGACCAGTAATTTGATACAGCCTCTCGAAAAGTAGTCCAATAGGGTCAAATCACACGATCTAGGCGGCCAATTAACAGGCCCATGTCTCGAAATAATTTGATCACCAAACATGTCTCCCAACAATGTGAGGGTTTGACGCGCGGTGTGGCAAGTTGCGCCGTCCTGTTGAAACCATTTAGTTCTCAACAGATTTGCATTGACGGTAGGGATCAAAAAATTTCGAATCATCGACCTCTAGTGCTCGCCATTGACAGTAACATTGGCTCTGTCTTTGTTTAAAAAAGTAGGGGCCAATAATGCCTCCAGCATGAAATCCACATCACACGGTAATTGTTAATGGTTGAAACGGGGTCGTGATAATTTCGCTCCAGAACCAAAAATTTATTAAAATCACTAAACATTATTTGGCAGTAAAAATCAGTAACTGGATGAAGTGTTCTATAGGTTTGACGCACAAAGCGCGCATTGTGGAAATACATTTTCACAATTTGTAATCGTTGCTCGACTGTGAGCTTCGGCATGATAACTTGCCAAAGCTTACTGAACAAAATTGACACCAACAGCTTCCCATTCTGACATTGGTTTGACAGATATCTATCATTGAAGTTCCTCTAAAACAAACACCCTTTACAACCCTATGCACACTCTCTAAATGTTCAGGTATTGGTTGTTTTTATAGAAGTGGTTAATTTAATACTTCTAAAGATTATATTTACTACTTGATTAAACATGGAGCAAAATTTCGAGTTTAGAAAAGCCTGAACATATCGTTTGGTCGCGTAGTGCTACGCAACCCAACCAAATTTTAAGGAGTTGGACCGAAAACCAAAAACTAACGAGTGTCTTCCACTGCCAGACTAAGCATGAAGTAAAATTTCGAGTTTAGAAAAGCCTCGCGTAGAAAATTTGTCGAGGGTCGCGCAGCGACCCGAGACAAATTTTCACGGGGCTTTTCTAAACTCGAAATTTTACTTCATGCGCCACGCATATCAAACACTGATTTAAAGTAAAGTTGAAAATACACACCGCTGTGCAACAGTAAATGATTTAATATTATTTACGAAATACACATGCATATAGTCACTTTGGCAGCAACCTATTACACAATAACACTATTGGGTTGCCTATAATCAATGTTTGAAACAATTGATTCAATGCGTTTGATCGCGTTTTATTCAGGTAAATATAGGGTGCATGTATTCAGATACAAAAACATTGTAAACCTATATTTAAAATCAACCATTAAACTACCTACATTTCTAACATTCATTACACAATCTAAGCTCATTCCTCAGTGTAAATACGTACTTCTCTCTTTCTATATATTGCTTTACCATACTGCTTTAGCGATATGTTTCAAACTTCACAATACTTCAGTTTTTTTATACGCGTGGCACATAAAGTAAAATTCCGAGTTTAGAACAGCCTGAAAATTTGGTTTGGTCACTCCGCTTCGCTACACGACCAAACCAAATTTTCAGGCTTCCCTAAACTCGGAATTTTACTTTATGCTGAATCAAGGAGCGGAAACACTCGTTCGAAACTGCAAACCGAATTCTTTCAAAGAAAGCAATGATTGCCGAAAATTTTACAGCGCAGGCATCGGAATAGTAACCCTTAAAAGAACAATCCCTATATATTGCTGATGATTTTAATATTTTTGGTTTATTACAATAAATTATTGTTATTATGTGATTTATTCTGTTTTCTTATAAAATACAGACTGTTTTAGGATGAGTGCCTAAAGTAACACGATTCTAATATTTTGGGTTTAATTCAATTAATTATTTTTATTATGTGATTTAATCTGTTTTCTTGTAAAATACAGACTGTTTTAGGATGAGTGCTTAAAGTAACACTTTATAAGGGTTTCTTTAGCGGTTCATTACGGCGATCCGTTATCTCTGAGGTGCAGGCGTCCGGTTTTATGTGTATACACCCTGTATGTAGGACGATGTCGTTAACATCCCCCCTTCCCTTCCCTCCACCACCCCCTCAAACTCTTCGACTTCTCCTCCACTTAGTCTTTCCACTGCGTGCTACATGCAACCAAGCCCTTTAATGCTATCAGAGAGAGGTGGAAATGTAAAAAGCCCGCACTAAACTTGGCGAGCTTAAAGCTGTGCGCCATCTGATAACGGCTGGAGTGCGGTAAATGGGAGAGAGGCATGTCTCCACTAGCTACCTGCACTTGCACATACAGGCAGTGGATTATAAAATAAATGCAGGTAGTGATTTGAACGATGTAATGAAAATGGATTTGGATTAAAATAGATGTTTTTAAAATTAAACTTTTATAAAAAAAATATAGTACATACAGAAATAATATAAGACAAGATACTTTCCAGAGAATATTGTAGAATTAAGTGTACTATGGCTTCTTTGCACTTTATCTATTGTATTTACTTATTATCCTAAAATAGTCTACAGTAAAAGTAGAAGAAAACCCCTACATAAAAGATTGTACTTAGATTACAGAAAAGATAGCAGTAAAATACAAAACAGTAGATATACCTAAAAGATAAGATAGAATAAAATGTGGTCAGTCAAAATAAAAGATATTGTTTTCAAGTAAAATTTATTCTACTATCTTTTCTACTACTATCTTGTCTGTAACATTTTCTTCTACTGTAAAAGCATCCCATTATAATCTTTTCTATACCCTATTATTCTTCCACTATCTTGTCTGTACGCATAACTTATAGATAAGACAGTAATCGTTGATTACGGAGAAGCAGTAGAAACATGCTACAGAACTATTTCCTTACACTATATTTACTGTATCTACTTATTATTTGAAACTTGTCTATCGTTATAGTATTAGAAAACTTCTACATAAAAGATTGTACTAAGATTACAGAAAAGACAGTAGGAACAAACAAAATAGTGGATATAACCTAAAGATAAGATAGTATAAAATATGGTCAGTCAAAATAGAAGATATTGTTGTCAACCAAGATAAAACAAAATTATAGATAAGATAGTAGTCGTTGAATACGGAGAAACAGTAGAAACGAAACATGCTACAGAACTATTTCCTTACACTATACCTACTGTATCTACGTTTATTTGGAACTTGTCTACAGTTAAGGTAATATAATAATAATAATAATAATAATAATCTTTATTTTATACAAATACACAAAATACATTCTGGTATAATGTAAAAATAGTGTCACATAAAACAGTATTCTCTACAATTTAAAATTTAAAATTAAAGAAGTCTTCAATGCTGTATGGATCTATCTTACAGATTAAATCATAAATTAAATGTTTATATGATACATGATTCTGTTCTTGTTGGATATGTCTAGGCAGGTGATTATAGAAACGCAAACTGGCATATTGGACTCCTTTTTGGGTAAATGAATGATTTAATTTCGGGTATCGCATGTTTAGTTTATTTCGTGTGTTAAAATTGTGTCCCATTTCATGGTTATTAAATCTGTCTTTATATTTCCCCAGAAATAGGAGACATTCGTAGATATAGATCCCTACGGCTGTCAAGATATTTAGTTTAGAGAATTTAGTTCTACATGATTCTCTAGGTTTTAATTGAAGAATTATTCGCAAAACACGTTTTTGGATAACCAAGACTCTATTTAATTCTGACGTGCCACCCCAGTGAATAAAGCCAATCCTCATTATTGGCTCAAAATTGGCAAAATATACTGTTTTTACCAATTTTGTATCCACATTTTTAGCAAGGACACGCAACATGTAACAGCTACTACTTAACCTATGACAAATAGCATCTATGTGATGTTTCCACCTTAGGCCAGCATCAACATATACCCCGAGCACTTTTGATGACGTTGTTAAGTCATAATTTGACTTGTTAATGTGCATTGTATTTGGATTTTCGTTTCGTTTATTAATGTGAAATAGGACGCATTGTGTCTTATCTTTATTTAATAGCAACCTGTTTTCGTTAAACCAATTTTCTAAGTATGCTAGGATGCTAGTTGCATTTTCTTTTAGCTCTAGATAGTCATGGCCTCGAACTGCCACATTTGTATCGTCTGCGTAGTTTATGACAGCACATTTGTTATTGGTCACTTCATTAAACAAATCATTTATAAATAATATAAATAACAACGGCCCTAAAACACTGCCTTGAGGAAGTCCTAATGTTATATTTAGAGGCGCGGATTCAAAATGTTTGTTGTCATGAGTTATTTTTACGATTTGTTGTCTGTCTGATAGGTAAGACCTAAGCAATGTATTTGCTGTACCTCGTATTCCATATGAGTTCAGCTTATCTAATAGGCGGTCATGCGATACACTGTCAAATGCTTTAGACATGTCCAGGAAAATACCGCATACTAGTTCATTATTATCCAGCGCATCATATATAATCTTAGTGCAATCAAAGAGTGCTGTGTTTATATTTTTCCTTTTTACGAACCCGTGTTGCTGGTTGCTCAGAATATTATGTTTTTCGATGAAACTTATCAGTCTTTTGGCTATTGCATGCTCAAAAATTTTTGAAAATGACGGAAGAAGACTGATAGGCCTGTAGTTACACAGAGAATTTACCTTTCCCTTTTTATAAATTGGTTTAATCAGCGCTACCTTCATTTCTTTTGGGAATACTCCTTCCTCAAATGTAGCATTTATTACATGGCACAGGGGCCCTGCAACAATATGAATAACAGTTTTTATTAGACAAACTGGGATGTCGTCTACGCCACTACTTTTTTTGTTTTTTAATGAATGAATGAATATTTATTAACTCTGATTCTTCTATTGGATTTAAGAACATAGTGTGCTGGTTATTTATAATACTATTATTTTTTGTGTTATTTAGACGTTTTAATGTTTTATTGATTGTATCCTGTGCATCATTTACAAATAAATGATTAAAATTTGTTACAATTTCGTTTAGATTTCCTTCCGGAAGTGTATGATTATGATCGTTAGCAGTTAATTCTTTCACAACTTGCCAGCTAGTTTTACTTTTATTGTCTGATTGAATTATTATGTTTGAGTAATAATTGCGTTTTTGTAATTGAAGTAGTTGGTTAAACAGTTGTTTAGAAGATTTTAAAATTGGTTTAAATTTTGGATCATATGTTGCGATGGTCTCAAATAACAAAATATTATTTTTAAGTTGTTGAAGTTCAGGGTTCTTATAAATAATTCGTTTGTTATGTACTTTTCTACACTTCTACATAAAAGATTGTACTTCACAGAAAAGATAGTAGAAAAAAACAAAATAGTGGATATACCTTACCGATAACAAAGTATGGTCTGTCAAAATACAAGATATTGTTTTCAAACAAGATAATACACATAACTAATAGATAAGATAGTAGTCGGTGATTACGGAGAAACTAAAACCATGTTATAGAAATGATTCTAGAAAAAACAGCACATAACTATCATCTTTTCTAAACGAATTTTCTCTTACTATCTTATCTATGAGCATATTTTTCTACTGTAAAAGCATCTAACTTTTATCTTTTCTATAAGCATTTTGTTCTACTATCTTATATACAGAGAGTTTTATGTAACACCGAACATTTTCATAAGGAGAATTTTTTAAGTATACATAAGCATACGTTGTGCATGCTCCGACGCTCGGTTTATTAAAAGATTTGAAGCTAAAACGAGTGTTTTCCACTCCCAGGCTAAGCATGAAGTAAAATTTCGAGTTTAGAAAAGCCTGAAAATTTGGTTTGGCTGCGTAGCGCGAAGCGCGGAGCGGCCAAACCAAATTTTCAGGCTTTTCTAAACTCGAAATTTTACTTCATGCGCCGCCGGTACAAAACACTGATGCAATGTAAAGTTTAGCGGTGTGTTTTAAACTCCGTCTGTCAGTGTTTTGTACCGGTGGCGCATGAAGTAAAATTTCGAGTTTAGAAAAGCCTGAAAATTTGGTTTGGCCGCTCCGCGCTTCGCGCTACGCGACCAAACCAAATTTTCAGGCTTTTCTAAACTCGAAATTTTAGTTCATGCTTAGTCTGGGAGTGGAACACACTCATTTTAAGTTTTAAATTGAACTCTGTTAATAACAACGAGTATCTGAAGATTTACGGCATGTACGCTATAATTGGGACATGTATACTTGAATGAAAAACTCCCTGTATGTACAAGTTAAGGCATTAATTGCGATTGATTGGCTACAATTTTTAATAGTCATATAGGCGAATCAATTTACACACAACTTTAAAATTAAAGGTGTCATATTGCATTGGATGCAAATGTTCGGTGTTACATAAAACTCTCTGTATAAGCATTTTCTTCTACTGCAAAAGCATCTAAATATAATCTTTTCTATGCAAATTTTTTCTCCTACTCTCTTTTCTGTAACATTTTCTTCTACTGTAAAAGCATCCCACTATAATCTTTTCTATACGCATTTTTTCTTCTACTATCATGTCTGTGCGCATTTTCTTCTACTGAAAAAGAATCTGTTTTATCTTTTCTATACGCATTTTATGCTACTATCTTAACTGTAAGCACTTTTTTATACTATAAAAGCATCCAACTATTATCTTGTCTATAAGAATTTTCATCTACTATATGTCTGTAACCAATTTTCTTCTACTTTAATAGTAATCCATTTTTTCTAGCAGAAAAAGATTACATTTCTTTTATGCGTCGTATTGTATTTACAAGATGCATTGCGTTCAAATTTCTGTTTAATGTCACAGTAGACAAGTATTTTTGTTTTATATAAAATGAAACGTACTTATTACAACGGCATGGGTTTATTATTACTTTGATAGTGGAAATCCGTCTGTGTGCATTTGCATATTTCGCGACAGGTAGTCGATAAAGCCGCGGCCGAATTGAAAATGCTGTAGCCATTGTGGCCGTCCGGCGGTCTATTTACGAACGATGGTCTAACTTTCGTGCTTTCACGGGATTATAATATTAGAGTTTCCTTTGAAAAGGAGGAAGAGATCCAGCCCGCAGAGAAGCCATTTGCATTTCTAGCGGGATTCCGCGCGCTTTGTGCCGGAGTATCTATTATGACGAGTGAATGGCTGGAGAATACTTACATTGCTCACTAACAAGTCTCTCTCGCTCACTCGCTCGTCCGCCTTGATCAATTGCACAACTTTTCCGTCCTTCATTACCATATCGGATGGCACGGCACACTCTGCTCGACTCTAATGATATATAGTATAGTGCTAGTTGTTTCCAAACTTTGCTGCCTGCCGAAAGTGGGAATGGAACTAAAACTGCTGGTAATGAAGCGGATTGATCGATTTAACACCA
This sequence comes from Philonthus cognatus, assembly GCA_932526585.2. NCBI lineage: Eukaryota > Metazoa > Arthropoda > Insecta > Coleoptera > Staphylinidae > Philonthus > Philonthus cognatus. The sequence goes on from OW052241.1 coordinate 33,138,018, forward strand.
TGGGGAACGGTGTAATGTTCTTTAAACACGGATGCACTACACCATAATCAAAAAAATTGGGGAATTAAAATCGAAATCTTACTGTACATAAAGAGTTTACATCAATTCATTAATTTGCATCTCGACAAATCAATATTCTAAAAAATTAATAATTAATAAATGCTGTATTTTCTTATAAATATTCCACTCAACTCATTAATCTCTACCCCGAGGAACTATTATTCTACCAATTATGAATAAATGTGTTTATTTAATGAATATTTAAAATACAACTGGATATTCTAAATCCAGCAGCACCAACAATGAAAAAATGTTTTTTTTTGTTTCACTGAAAAATTTCGACGTGTTAATCTAACGCACCGCGAATATTTATCTCTTGAATCGTGTGATTAGGCAGGGGCAATGGCGTTCGCAATTTATGCGTTAAATTTGTCCGCGTCAAACGTGGATATATTTTGGATGGTCGCGAACACAAAAAACCCCCGAATGTAACTCCTGATAAATGGACCTTTATCATGTAAATGTTGATTTTCTTTTAAATTTTGATAATAATACAAAAAAAAAACATTACAGAAACAATGACAGCATTATCCGTTTGACTAAAAATATGTGTGTGACAAACAGAAACAAAAAAAATAAAGATTTGTTCAAAACGTCAGTTCAATAAGAATAGAAGAGAAAAATATCATTCTATACAGAGGGATTTAGAACAAATGTAACAAAAACATTGTGCTGCTGATTTGTGAAGTTATCTATCAAAAAAATCAAATATGTTGATCAATCTTGATAAAAATTGTGAAACTTGTCGCTAAGAAAAATGATGAGTAAATTTTCACAATTTCTTTGAATTTTACTATCGAAATATCGATTCGATAAATATCGTAAGTTGGTGGAAACACTCGTAAGTCAATCAATAAAAAACGTTTTAACTTTCTTTGTATAACACTATTTACATAAAATCAACTTTTAGAGTTTACTCAATAATTGGTCGTCTGTTAATAATAACACTATTTATTTGCATTAAATATTCTCCTAAATAACTTATAAGATGGTACCTATCTAAATACATTTATTGTTACACCCTCTCCTGCACTAATCCCGGCGATTGTAAAAACTAAGGGATTATTCCCTGCGGAAAACAAGTCGCGTTCCCAGATTAGTCTTAGCGATAAGAACCGGGATCCGATTAGGGAGTCCCGAAATGAAAACGTGCATCACAAAGGAATAGCAATTTCCCACCCCATATGCATCTGTGATTTAATAACTCGGATCCCGTGCACGCGTGTACGGACATAATCAGTTATCGATTCTCTAATTATTATATGTCATCGAGGGGTTGGAGGGCTTATACTAGTATCAGGGGGTGGCTTAGATCACAGAGGCGTTCTTACGAGAAATTGAAACATTCGGGGATCAATCGTGATCCTTATATTAATTATAGATTGTAATTAATAGAGTAATGAGAACAGTTTATCTCTACCCTCCTGCAGTTTTCCTCAATATTTTTACTCTCGTGGACATTTTTCCAACCAAGAAAAATTAGCGGGCTTACCTTTGTAGTGATGTAAGTTATAATTTACGCTGGTAATTACCACTGATAATTTATTGTATAATAAATAAAGGTGCAACTAAAGTATTAGGGACAGTCAATAAAAGCAAACAACAAGACGTGTATGATGATGACTGTAGAATTGCAGTGGAAGAAAAAAAAAGAGAAGCAAGGTTGAAAATACTCAATAGGAACACAAGGCAAAACACGCGACCACTACAACAGGATAAAGCTAAGAGCCTACAGACTATGGTTAGGTTAGGTTTCAATGGTAACAGTTAGACCGCTCACTTAGGCCCAAAGGGCCTCTTGTGATACCATAAGGGTAAAAAGGAGTCAGATCTCCCCTCCCTCCCTACCTATACAAACCAATCCGAGCACCTAATGAACCAAATCAGATTTATCACATCTAGAGGTTTGAGGTCCGCTAGTCCATTCGCATAGTGCCAAGGTACTTGATTCTTTTCCCTTCAAGAGCAGGGCATTGTTCCAGATAGTGGAGTACCATCTCTTCCTCCTCCACATCTAGGTATCCTCTGCAAAAGTCATTGTGCTCAAGACCCATCTTTTGTGCATGTCTGCCTAGGAGGCAGTGGCCCGTGAGGATGCCTACCGCCTTCTTTATGTCGATTCTGCTAACTGCAATTAATCTGTTGCAGTTTATAGTATCCCATATAGGCCATAGCTGCCTTGTTAAGAGATGCGTATCTTCTTCTCTCCACCTATGGTTGACCGATGCTATCATTTGGTGCCTAAGTAGTCTCTTGCATTCCACAAGAAAAATGTGGGTGGAGAGTTCAGTAGACAGGTCCTTCATTCTTGCCCCCTTCCTTGCAAGGTGGTCGGCAATTGAATTCCCCCTGACATCACTGTGACTAGGTACCCCATGAGTCCCACGTCACAGTTATTTGCAAGCCTATTTAGCGATTTTTTACAGTCTCTGACCACCTTCGAGGTGCAGTACGGACTATTCAGTATCTTAATGGCGGCTTGGCTATCAGTAATGAACCTGATGCGGTTTCCCTGGAGGTCATTTTTGTCGATCCAGTCCACTGCCACTCGGATGGCCATGACCTCTGCCTGAAGAATGTTACAGTGGTTTGGGAGTCTAAAAGACTTTTTTGAGTTTGAAATCTTGTGAGCAGATTTTTCCCCCTATTCTGTTTTCAGACTTGGAACCATCCGTAAAGAGCCTGACGTCCTTGCCTTGAACCATCTTGCCCTCTAACCATTTGGTTTCGTCCGGGATGGAAGTGGAGGACTTATTTTCAAAATTAGGTTCTGGGGTGCAGCTGTCAGTCTTCAGGGGAATATCGAAAAGCTCATTCAGGATCCCTCCATGGCCCTGTTTGCTAGTGCTCCATACTGCAACTGAGTTGATTCTGATCGCTGTGGTAGCCCCCGTTATGAGCGATTCGGCGGCTCTCTGAGCCTTGCCCAGTGCAGCTTGGCGGATCCTTTTGTCCAGGGTAGTCCACCAGACTACGGCTCCGTAGAGCATAATAGGTTCTTAAGGATTGTTTATTTTAAAGCAAAATTAGTGCTTTCGAATTTGATTCAATAATTCACGATTGTTTTATAATTTCTTAAACAAGATTACATCGAAATCTAACGGTGTCTTCACTAAATCTCAACTTTGACAAGATTTTTCAGAAAAACTAGTTGATATATTTCAACGCCACTTTCAGAATCTTAAAACATGTTTATTTTAAGGCAAAATTGGAGCTTTTGAAGTTGATTTAATAATTTATCATTTTCATCGTTCAATTTGAAGTTTCGAACGAGTGTTTCCACTCCAAGGTTAAGCATGAAGTAAAATTTCGAGTTTATAAAAGCCTGAAAATATGCTTTGGTGAATTCATAGAGTTTAAAATTAACACGCGAATGCCTGAGAAAATGTTAAAATATGATTTCTTTTGGGTGATCAGCCGCAATAAAAAAAAGAAAACATACATTCAGTGTTTCCGGTCATTTCCAGCGTGCACTACTTTATTTTGTATCCGGGCGAGTTTACTTGTTCAAACGCAATAAATCGCTTTGGAAATAGCTCGGGATCAAGTCTCTCCCTCATGCCGCCGCTGTCTTTTCTTTTATTTGGAAAAGTTGGGGGCGGCCCCATGATTTTTATTGCTTTCCGGGTGATTTCCCGTTAATGCGTGATGCCCTTTTTATTAAACGAACTTTACCTTTCATGCCGTGGCTACGTGCAAAAGGTAAATAGCCGTTCTGGGGATATACCCAAGATAAATTAATAGCGGGGGGAGGGTTAATAAGGTTAAGGCCTTAATTTAATATCACCCTACTGGGTTGACAAATAAATTGTTTACTAATTATGATACGATTATTAAGTGTATTTCCTAAAGTTATCTAGCAAACGCCACAAAGCTAAATAAAATAAAATAATTAAGATATCAAGATAACTTAATGTATATTTCAAATAATATACGAATGGATTGGTGTATACCAGGGGTATTCAACCTTTTGTAATACGCGAGCTACTTTAACATACCAAGTTATTTGGCGATCGACAGGTTATAGGTAGTAAAAACAAATTGAAAAAAGTATATATTTTAAGTATACCTTTAAATGTATTGTAAATTGCTGGAATTTTGAAAGAGCGAGATTTGGTTAACATTGATTAATCGTAATCTGTATATTTCCAACTTCACAATATGCTCAGTGTTTTATACGCGTGGCGCATGAAGTAAAATTTCGAGTTTAGAAAAGCCTGAAAATTTGGTTTGGTCGCCCCGCTTCGCGGAGCGACCAAACCAAATTTTCAGGCTTTTCTACACTCGAAATTTTACTTCATGCTTAAACAAGGAGTGAAAACTCTCGTTAAGGTTGCGGTTTACTAGAGTGAGACAGACTTTTTCCAGCCGTTACCTAGAGTGAGAGAGACTATATTACTATTCCCAGCATTAAAAGATAAACGTAACGTATATTGATTTTTTTTTTTTAATGAATGTTGAGCTAACTTAATGCAGAATTTACGGACACCCTTGATTTTTACGTAGCACAAGTCTTTGTTGCCTAAAACAGAATAAATAAATTACGGAAAAAAAGCTATTTCCAGGATTTTTTTACAAAAAACTAAATATCTTAATCATTTTAAATTGGTGACATTAAAATCCTACAAGTTTCAGCATTATTTTGATGTACCATGCAATATGGTCCCGTAATCAGAACATCGATGGTGCTGGAACTAATTACTACCCAAAACGTTGGATTTTACCTATCATAAATCGCAACCTTAAAGGCAAGCTATTGAACGCCTAAATTATTCTCCTTGTATTTAATGAGTTTCACCCTTCAAAATAAGTATATTTTTATTTACCAATACATTATCAGAATTTGATTCAGACATTTACTAAATTACTGGTAGGAAATTTAAAAAGCGGTGAATTAACAATTCCTAGCATAGACTAATTTAATTAACTAATAATTACTTAGTATTTATTGTTTCGAGTATGTTGTTACGCCCTGTGTAGTTTTACGGCAAAAGGGGCTTCGGAACGGAGTGAGTAATATTCAACCAGAGTGTGCCTTATAAGGGTTTCCCCCGTTTAATTTATTCGGAAGCCTTATAAGAAATGTTCAAGTTGCCTCCGAATTGCGGTTGAAACTTTCCGCCCCTTCTGCACTCCACACCACCCTACAACCAAATTTCATATTCCTACAAAAAAGGATAATATAACTTGAGTTTATGCTGAATTATATCATCGCCTTGAAAAAAAAAAGATAATGTGTATTTAGTTGCCTACTTATATATGCTTAGAATATGCAACTAAAGATACAGTGGATAGTTTGTGTGTATTGGTATAAGCAACCAAATATACAATAAATCTCCCGATGCTATCACATGCTACTTTCAACGAAAGTTGCCTACATCTAGGCAACCAAATATACAATAACTATAACGGCCGATTCACAATCAAAACGGAAACGAGAATGAGCCCCTTCTGCACCCCATACCACAGTACAACCAAATTTCATATTCCTGCAAAAAAGGATAATATAACTTAGGTTTATGTTGAACTTTATCATCGCCTTGAAAAGAAAGAATTATGTGTATTTAGTTGCCTGCATTTAGGCAACCAAACATACAATAACTATAAAGGCCGATTCACAATCAAAACGGGAACGAGAACAGAAACGGAAACGAGAACGAGAAGCTCAGCTTCACAATAAAACGGGAACTGACCGGGAAGTACTAGGGACATATTATGTCCTTTGATGTTTTATTCTGAAGTTTGCAGTGTTTGTTTATACAAACGTAACCTGCTTATTTTATCATTTTATCCAAATTAGTTTATCCAAAATAATTATTATCCAAATTATGAATTTTTCTAGTGGTGATCTGCAGCTATGAATCTTTTTAAAATAGCGTATCGCTATATGAATGCACTATTCCACTAACAAAATTAATATTCCCTTATTAATAATTTGATCGGTTTTAAAACCTCCAAGATAACATACTGCAGGATTCTAAACAAAGACAACCTCTAACGCTGTAACGGCGTTCGATTTGTATCGTATGTTCAATTAAAAAAAACCTCTAAAGTGCCATGGAAAATATTATAGTTTTTCAACTCTAAAATTACATATGACAATTATTATGTCTGACGTTTTATATGTCAATTCCTAAAGCATGTAGCCAACTGAAATTTACAAAAAAAAAGATTAAATCATAGCACTCTAGAGTTCTTTTTATTGAACATACAATATAATGGCGATAGCGCCTGCTCGGCAAATACGTGCAGTGCTTGGCTTAAAAATAAAATAATAAAATTCGTTGTCTTTTAAAAGAGTTCCATTTGAAGCTTAAAACGAGTGTGTTCTACTCCCAGACTAAGCATGAAGTAAAATTTCGAGTTTAGAAAAGCCCCGTGAAAATTTGTCGAGGGTCGCGCAGCGACCCGAGACAAATTTTCTGGGCTTTTCTAAACTCGAAATTTTACTTCATGCGCCACGCTAATAAAACACTGATTTCAAGTGAAGTTCGAATATTCATAAATTTTACAAAATTTGAGTGTTATATACACGTGGCGCATGAAGTAAAATTTCAAGTTTAGAAAAGCACAGACAAATGTTCACGGGGCTTTTCTAAACTCGAAATTTTACTTCATGCTTAGTCTGGGAGTGGAAAACACTCATCTAAAGCTTCAAATTGACCTTAAAAGAAACAAGGAATAGCGCCCGAGAATAGGAAAGAAGTTGACGCTTCCCGTTCTGGTTCCCGTGCGCTTCCCGTTCTCGGGCATTGTGCATGTTTAGATGTAAACCCGTTTCCGTTCTCGTTCTCGTTCCCGTTTTGATGGTGAATAGGCCTGTATGCTTCACTTGCTGAATTCAACTAAAATTTGCTTAAGTCTAGGCAACCATACATATTTGATCGCAAAAAATACACGCAGTTGCACTTCTCTATCGTTCGTCATTTAACAGCAAATTACAGCATATGGTGTCATTTGCTGTTAAATGACGAATCATATAGAAGTGAAACTCCATTATTTTTTACGTTACACTAAATTTAGAGTGGCGACATTTGTAAATTCGACGCCGATTGAACATAGAATGTGTAATACAAGAAAGAAGCAGAGCGATATAAAACCGTATAACATTTTTAGAGATAGAATAACTTTCAAATAAAGTTTAGCGCCACTTCTATTTATTCGTCATTCAACGATTCATCTAAAGTTGTCAAGGTCTAGGCACCCAAATAAACAATAAATCATTCATATTCTAAAATAAAATGTGTGTTTTAATAGTTAATAGTATTGTATAAGAATCGTGTGCAAGATTATAATGATTACTTCTTTTGGATTAATTGAAATTAATTAAATTGAGGGATTAAGCGCGGGGCGAGTTTTACTTTTAATTGCGGCGGTAATTTCGCCCGCCCGAGCGCGATAACGCTATTAGTTATTATCGTTATAAAGTTATATTTGAATTCCGCAAATGGCCGGCGGCGTTTCCTGAATGTTTTATAAGTTTGTATTAAAACTTACCCGGATCGGGATTCGCTAATGAGCAGCAAATTATTTTCCATAACACAAATTATACTTTGCAACTATTTCAATAATTTCACTATGGGAAATATTGAGTGTTTTTCTTTTTAATTTCACATCTCGCCAGTTATCAGAGGAGAATTAGTTTCTAAATCTGCTACACAGATTCAATAATTGTTTAATAATTGTCTAAAACGAGTGTATTCCACTCCCAGATTAAGCATGAAGTAAAATTTCGAGTTTAGAAAAGCCTGAAAATTTGGTTTGGTCGCGGAGCGCGAAGCGCGGAGCGGCCAAACCAAATTTTCAGGCTTTTCTAAACTCGAAATTTTACTTCATGCACCACGCGTTTTAAACAATGAAAGCACTGAAACATTGTGAACGAGTAAAATTCGCTTGAAATCGGTGTCTTATACGCATGCTTAACCTGGGAGTGGAAAACACTCGCTTAAACTTCAAATTGATCTTTTTTAAGAAAACAACCAATATTTAAAAATCTACAACACGTAATTGGGATATGAATACCTTAATCAACATTTTTTCCTTTTGCATTTTAATAATAAGTTATTTTTCTACCTGAATCATGATAAATAATTAATGTATTGTTTTGTAATAATTTTCCGAAAAAAAAATTATTAGATTTTGAGGAAATCTAATCTGAACTGTTGACAGGATTTTTCAGAAGAAACAGTTGAGATATTATAACCCCAACTTCAGGTTCTTAAGGATTGTTTATTTTATAGCAAAATTAGTGCTTTTGAAGTTGATTCAATAATTCATAATCGTTTTATAATTTCTTAAACAAGATTACATCAAAATCTAACGACGTCTTCACTAAATCTCAACTTTGACAAGATTTTTGAGAAAAACTAGTTGATATCTTTCAACGCCACTTTCAGAATCTTAAAACACGTTTATTTTCATTCAAAATTGGAGCTTTTAAAATCAAATAATTAAATGCATTATAAATACAAACGACAAGAGCAAATTTATAATTCTGCCGCTAAGGTTATGTTTGTATACAAACTCACGGAACTTACGTAAGTCAATCTACGCATGCCCTTATACTAAAATGTGATTAATATAGAACATTTCGTACAAGAATTTAGTATCGTCCCATGTTCTCTATTACACGGTGTTACAAAACTGGATCCAATTTTTTTGTCTCAAGAATTAGTATAGTGGAATATATTAAAAAAATTGGATCTAGATTAAATAATTGTCTAATACTTTTAAAATTAAATAATTAAATGCATTGTAAATACAAACAACAAGAAAGGAGATTTATAATTCTGCCGCTAGGGTTATGTTTGTATACAAACTCACGGAACTTACGTAAATCAATCTGCACATGCCCTTATACTAAAATGGGATTAGTATAGAACATTTCGTACAAGAATTTAGTATCGTCCTATGTTCTCTATTACACGGTGTTACAAAACTGGATCCAATTTTTTTGTCTCAAGAATTATTATAGTGGAATATATTTAAAAAATTGGATCCAGATTAAATTTTAAATACAAACAACAAGAAAGGAGATTTATAATTCTGCCGCTAAGGTTATGTTTGTATACAAACTCACGGAACTTACGTAAATCAATCTGCACATGCCCTTATACTAAAATGGGATAAGTATAGAACATTTCGTACAAGAATTTAGTAACGTCCTATGTTCTCTATTACACGGTGTTACAAAACTGGATCCAATTTTTTTGTCTCAAGAATTATTATAGTGGAATATATTAAAAAAATTGGATCCAGATTAAATAATTGTCTAATACTTTTAAAATTAAATAATTAAATGCATTGTTAATAGAACCGACAAGACAGGAGATTTATAATTCTGCCGCTAAGGTTATGTTTGTATACAAACTCACGAAGCTCACGTGAATCAATCTGCGCACGCCTTGATATTAAAATGGGAAGAAAATATAACATTTCGTACAAGAATTTACTATTGTCCCATGTTCTGTATTACACGGTGTTAAAAAATTGGATTCAATTTTTTAGTGTCAAGAGTTAGTATAGTGGAATATAGTTAAAAAATTGGATCCAAATCAAATAATTGTCTAAAGCTTGTATAAGACGACACAATTTTCTTGTACAAGAAAATAGTATACTATTTTCTATCATGGCGTAATACACAAAATATGACCAAACGCGAATCTTATACAGTTTTGTATAAAAGAAATAGGACATGCTCTATTTGGTACACCATGATAGAAAATAGTATACCATACCATTTTGCACAAGAAAATATTGTCGTCTAATACAAGCTTAATACTTTTAAAATCAAACAATTAAATGCGTTGTAAATACAAACGACAAGAAAGGAGATTTACAATTCTCCGTTGAGGTTATGTTTGTATACGAACTCATGGAACTCATGTGAATCAATCTGCGCATGCCTTCATACTAAAATGGGATGAAAATAGAATATTGCGTACAAGAATTTAGTACTGATTGTAGGGCGGCTGAGGGGGTGTACCCCGAGCAACACCACTAGCTCCTCGACTACCATATTGTTAAGATCGAATGTATATAAGTGTAAATAAACGCGTTACTGTGAACTCTGTTCGCTTTCTTGAGAACCACCCCCGTGAGCCCACCATCAGCGTTCACAAGTATTGTCCTATGTTTTATATTACATAGTGTTCAAAAATTGGATTCAATTTGTTTGTCTTAAGAACTAGTATAGTATAATATAGTTAAAAAATGGAATCCAATTTTTGTGTGCCAAGAATAAGGAAAACAAACACATATGCGCTCGCAGATAGAACGCTTGCGTTTAAAAACCGACTGATCGCTTATATAAAATGAATTACACCATTATTTACGACTTAAGCTTCAAAACCTGCAATATTGTTAATACAAGCGTGTACTCGTATGTGTAGTTTAGAGAAAATATAATTCAACCAAACGTAATAAAGCAAGGTGATTCTCGTTAAAAGGGATATACATGATGTATAAGAGTACTCACACCTAGGGGGATGGCGGAAAGGAGCCAATCAGTACAGGAAGAGGCAATCTATATGCTGGGCCGGTAATAACTGCAGAGGTTCCCGTGTCTCGGGAGTGTAATCACGGCAGATTAGTTACCGTGAGGAAGAGCGCGGCGTAATAAAAGAGCGAAACAGATAATAATAGCCGGGAGATAATGGAAGAACGATGGCGATAATAAAAGTCTGCACATGGAACGGCACCTATGCGTCTTTGAAAACCATTACAGCGAGACGTTTTGAAACATCGCCAGGCATTACACGCACACATGCTCGGATTAGAGGACCTCGGGATATATTTCTACTCGTTTTCAGATAGTTTGTTGACACTGAAAAAAAGTTTTACACTATCTCCCCTCCTTCGGTTGCGTGTATAAATTCTTTATCTTAATCAATTACTGATAAAGAATACAAGAAAATTAGGGTGCTGGTATTACAAGACATTTCCTTTATGTAAAGTCAGATTATTTAAATATGTACACTACAAATAATAAGATTTAATCATAAAGTCTATAATACATTATAATTATGGTAAGAAAGTAATTTTTACAATTTTATAAAGAATCTACTAAGCAATGGATAATGAGATGGCTGAGCTGCGGTTGGGTGACCAGTAGTGGGAGCCAGCACAATGGGCCTAATGAGGTCTAAGTGCAGTGCAGCAATGCGCACTCCCCCCTATACCAGATAGCAGCTACCAGAAGCAATGAATAACGTTATTGTAGTTATTTAAAAATTGTAGGATCGTATTTTCTATTAACTCCTATCAAACACTTATTTGTTTAGGTAGTATTCAGTATTATTTACATACAGAGTTGTATGTAACACTGAACATTTTCATAACGAGAATTTTTCTTTGAAGTATCCATATGCATACGTTGCACATTTTCCGATGCTCAGTTTATTAAATGAATTGAATTTGAAGCTTTAAGCGAGTGTTTTCCACTCCCAGGCTAAGCATGAAGTAAAATTTAGAGTTTAGAAAAGCCTGAAAATTTGGTTTGGTCACGTAGCGCAAAGCGCGGAGCGGCCAAACCAAATTTGTAGGCTTTTCTAAACTCTAAATTTTACGTCATGCGCCATTGGTACAAAACACTGACATATTACGAAGTTTAAAACACACCGCTAAACTTTACATTGAATCAGTGTTTTGTATCGGTGGCGCATGAAGTAAAATTTCGAGTTTAGAAAAGCCTGAAAATTTGGTTTGGCCGCTCCGCGCTTCGCGCTACGCAGCCAAACCAAATTTTCAGGCTTTTCTAAACTCGAAATTTTACTTCATGCTTAGCCTGGGAGTGGAAAACACTCGCTTAAAGCTTCAAATTAAAGTCTTTTAATAAACCGAGCATCGAAAAATATGCAACGTATGCATATGGATACTTAAAACAAAAATTATCGCTATGAAAATGTTCGGTGTTACATAAAACTCTCTGTATATTACAGCAATATTACTAAATATTATCCAAACATAAGATGAGAGCATCTCTCTTTTACGATCTACTCTTGTACCGATAATAGGCTTTAATATTACGGTATATTACCTAAACATATGAGAAAACGTTATTTCACTATTTTATCTTATGTTTGAGTAACATACGATAATATTATTAAATGTTACAGTATATCACCTATGATATACGCTAATATTACAGTAGATTACTCAAATATAAGACGGTATTGTCTTATTTTGTGTTTAGTTAATATACGGTAATATTACAGAATATTACGGGGAAGTATACGAAAATATCACCAAGTGGTACCCAAACATGAGTTGACATCTTAAAAGAGTGATTAGTAGGAGTTCATAGAAAAAATATACTGTAATATTACAGCATACGAGGGTTGCCTTTTATATTTCGGGATTGGGCAACCCTAGTGCTGCAATCTGGCAACTGAGAGCTCTATCGTAAAGTTTGACGTTTTTGAGGTTATACGTACTCAGAACGCTTTGACATATGAGCGTTATTTGTGTCGTTTACACTAACTTAAAAGATTTATCTCAGCCAAAGAATAGAATTAAATCGTGAACATTTTCTTGCGATTATTTTTTACAACTTTCGACGTGGATTAACTCAACAACAGTGCATGGATGAACTTAATTCAATTTGTGGCGATGAAGCTCCATCAAGGACCAGTGTTTATCGATGGTATGGTGAATTCAACCGAGGTCGTAGTTCACTCCAAGACGAATTTCGTGGAGGTCGTCCAAAATCAGTTGTTGTTCCGGAAACCATTGATGCTGTGCGCAAACAAATATTGCAAGATCGTCATGTGACCTATCGTGAGATTGAGACAACCTTAGGCATTAGTGGGACCAGCATACATTCAATATTGCATGAACATATGACTGTCAAAAAAATGTGTTCGCGTTGGATCCCACACAATTTGTCAATCGCTCAAAAAAAGGCTCGTGTCAATTGGTGCAAAGCAATGCTCAAAAAATACGATTGTGGTGCTTCGAAACACGTCTATGACATCGTGACAGGTGATAAATCATGGATTTACGCGTATGAGCCCGAAAGTAAACAGCAGTCGATCGTATGGATGTTTCAAGATGAGCCAAATCCAACAAAAGTTGTTCGCGCACGAAGCACTTCCAAGCAAATGGTCGCCTGTTTTTTTCGAAAAAACTGGACATGTCGCAACCGTACCACTAGAACAACGCAGAACAGTCAATTCTGAGTGGTACACAACCATTTGTTTGCCAGTTGTCATCCAAGAAATCAGGAAAACCAACCGCCGAAAACGGATCACTCTTCACCACGACAATGCGAGCTCTCACACATCGGCCCAAACAACTGCATTTTTGAGCACGCAAAACATTGATTTGATGAGTCATCCGCCATATAGTCCTGACTTGGCACCGAATGACTTCTTTTTATTCCCATCCGTAAAAAATAAAATGAGAGGTCAACGTTTTTCGACACCTGAAGAAGCGGTTGATGCGTTCAGAATGCATGTTTTGGAGATACCTCAATCAGAGTGGCAAAAGTGCTTCAACAATTGGTTCAAACGCATGCAAATGTGTATAGATCTTAATGGGGAATATTTTGAAAAACAATAAAGCGATTTTCAATGATTAATATTTATTTTTGTTCTCTAATCCCGAAATATAAAAGGCAACCCTCGTATTACCGTTAGTATACGAAAATATCAAGTGGTACCCAAACATAAGATGATATCTTAAAAGAGTGATTAGTAGAAGTTCATAGAAAAAACGATCGTATATTATCTGTAATTAGTGATGTAAAAGTACCGGTAATTTAAAATTGGGTAATATTCTCGGTAATATTACAGAAAACTGTAGAAAAAGTAGATCATGCGCGTTATAATTCTACGCGCGCAGACTCTTACGTCGCTACTAGAATTGCCGCTCTACTGTATTGGCTCGTAGACGAAATAGAAATATATTTAAAAATGATAGTATTGTATTTTATAATGTAAACCAATTTTCTTTTACAAAAAGTAAAGTTTTTTGTTTTACTTTAATTGTCTTTATTTTATAGATCATCAATAAAACGGGGCAACCCCTTAAGATGCAAACGCGATGAATGTTAATAAATGTGAGGCTTTTACGGCCCGACCTGGATGGAAAACTTCGACCCCCTCCGGGGAGATAACGGCGCAAACTTTTACACTTAAGAACGGTATCAGATGCCATATTATTTGCGCGCAATAATAATAAAAATTAACGGAAAGTGCGCCCCCTTCCTAACAACTACGAAAACGCTTCCTTCCCGCGCAATAACCCGAGACGGGGGCCTTAATTTTTATCGCTAACGATCCGTGCTGCGAGTTTCGAAAAAAAGCAACAGAAAGACAGAATAAAAGAAAACTATCTTCTAAATTATCATCATAAATTACCAACAATGTTAGAGTTGACTTCAGATAAATATTTTTTAATAATTTAAGGGATTTGCAAACTTTTGTTTCAATTGAGAGGCTCACTGGAAAAGTAATACAAGTGACATTAATTAAGGCGCATTGTTTGCATTTTACACGAAAAACATTTTCGTAATTTCATAAATAATTTAAGGTGTGTAAACTATAAGAAGCGTAAGCTTATTTTTCTAATTAAAGTGACATGAGATTTATTTGTGTGAATTGGAGATAAAGTTTAACTTTTATAGAAAAATCTGTGGACGTCTAATCAATAATATGTATATCACATTGAGAAATACACATATTCAATTGTACTACTTTTTCCATCACTAAATATCAATCACATTAATAGATATCTGTACTTTAATTTTTAAGAAAATAGCACTTATACTATTTTTCCACTGAGCCGCTTAAATGTTTATGTTTTAAACACCTATACTGAATAAAAAAAAATGATGACGATAAAAAAATACTTTCGCACTCTTTAAACCTATTTCATTATCTTTCCCAAATATATATGTTTTTAATTATATAGTTTTTTGTTGCTCATAAAACCAAATTAAAATGTCTCTCTTCATTTACCTTACACATACACAACTTCTAATTAAAATAACAATACCTCTGCAGCGAAGAAAACGGCCGCCTGAATATTTCACGATGTTGAATTTTCCAACTTCTCCTCCTCCACCACCTCCTCCTACGCCGCTTTCGGATAATGAATGGGCCCTTAATTGAAATGCGCCAGAATTAATATGTCCTCTCGACATATCGGAAAAACCCACGTATAATGAAAGCAGCCCCCTTTATACCCCCTTACTTATACCTTTACCCTCCTTTCCCCCGAATGTAATTAATTACTTATTAAATCTTGAAATTACATCTGAAGATGTCCATTCAATTTCCCACTAAAGAGTTAACTGAAATGAAATCCCAATAGCGGGCTCTTCCTGAACTTACGCAAGCCCTTCTTTCACTACAGCTCTTTGATTAAATATTACCGTGTTTTAATTACGATTCATTTTTGTGTACAGTAAAATAATTACTAAGGTGCATAAAAAGGTTTTGAATTGAAGTATAATAGGCGTATAGTATACGACATTGCGTATTGCAGTATTATTACAACAGTATATTACCAGTAATATACAGTAATCTTTTGGTATATTATCTAAGCAAAAGAGCGTAAAATAGTGTTTTTCTCATCTATTACTTGGGCGATATACGAGGGGTGATCAAAAAGTAAGGTTACGAAGCCTGCAATGAAACTTGTACATTGTGTAACCTTACTTTTTAATCACGCCTCGTACATGCAGAGTATATTACAAATTGTGATGTTAGTGGTAAATTACGTTGGTAATTACCACAGGTAATTTACGGTATATTACCCAGCTGTTTGGGTAAACTTGGTGACATTCTTACGTGCACATGCGTAATAAATGAATAAAGCTATTTGCTGTTACATAATGATAATAAGTATTGAAGTGGTGGTTCACATCAAATCAGCGCTGTACACGCGTGGCGCATGAAGTAAAATTTCGAGTTTAGAAAAGCCTGAAAATTTGGATTTGCCGAGGCGCGACTCGCTTCGCTCGCGCACCCCGGCAAATCCAAATTTTCAGGCTTTTCTAAACTCGAAATTTTACTTCTTGCTTAATCTGGGACTGGAAAACACTCGTTAAAGGCAAGTTATTAAATTTAATACCATTCATTTCCATGTAATTTTGATTTACTAGTAATATACAGTAATCTTTTCGTGTATTATCTAAGCAAACGAGCGTAAAATAGTGTTTTTCTCATCTATTACTTGGGTGATATAGGAGGGGTGATCAAAAAGTAAGGTTACGAAGCCTGCATTGAAACTTGTTCATTTTGTAACCTTACTTTTTAATCACCCCTCGTACATGCAGAGTATATTACAGATTGTGATCTTAGTGATGTTTAATTTCCGTTGGTAATTACCACAGGTAATTTACGGTATATTACCCAGCTATTTCGGTAAACTTGGTGACATTCTTACGTGCACATGCGTAATAAATGAAAAAAGCTATTTGCTGTTACATAATGATAATAAGTATTGAAGTGGTGGTTCACATCAAATCGGCGTTGTACACGCGTGGCGCATGAAGTAAAATTTCGAGTTTAGAAAAGCCTGAAAATTTGGATTTGCCGGGGCGCGACTCGCTTCGCTTTCAGGCTTTTCTAAACTCGAAATTTTACTTCATGCTTAATGTGGGAGTGGAAAACACTCGTTAAAAGCAAGTTATTAAATGAAATACCATTCATTTCCATGTAATTTTGATTTACTAGTAATATAGAGTAATCTTTTTGTATATTATCTGAGCAAAAGAGCGTAAACGAGTGTTTTTCTCACCAATTACTTGGATAATATACGAGGAGTAATTAAAAAGTGAGGTTACGAAGCCTGCAATGAAATGTGTACATTTTGTAACCTTACTTTTTCACCACCCCTCGTACATGCAGAGTATATTACAGATTGTGATGTTAGTGGTAATTTACGTTGATAATTACCACAGGTAATTTACGGTATTTACCCAGCCGTTTCGGTAAACTTGGTAACATTCTACGTAATAAATGAAAAAAGCTGAACAAATCCTTTTCCAGAAAAAATACCATTTCATTTTTATTTGCTGTTACATAATAATAATAATTATTATTGAAGTGGTGGTTCACATCAAATCGGTGTTGCACACGCGTGGCGCATGAAGTAAAATTTCGAGTTTAGAAAAGCCTGAAAATTTGGATTTGTCGGGGCGCGACTCGCTTCGTTCGCGCGCCCCGGCAAATCCAAATTTTCAGGCATTTCTAAACTCGAAAGTTTACTTCATGCTTAATCTGGGAGTGGAAAACACTCGCTAGAGCCAAATTATTAATTTTAATTGCATTCATTTTCCATCTAATTTTGAATTATAAAGATTTTTACCATTTTATATTTGGTGTATCAATTTCGACCGATTTTGTTGATATTAAAAATGTTGACGATTTCAGTAAGCAGCTTTGTCAAATTTACGAATATTACTTTTGTTTCAAATCAGTTTTGATGATTTGTGTGTGGTTATATTTTACGTAAACTTCTTAATTTTTGATATATTTTTATATTACTTCGAACTGTGTAATAGGTTTGTTGAGAATGTTTGTTTTTAGTTAGTAAAAATCTTTATAATTCAAAATTAATTTAATAGTTGAGGCTGTTACTTGGTGAAATTCCATATCAACACTTTTAGTAAATAACACGCGTGGTTAAGATTTCACTGTTTATTGATTGATACTGCAACAATTGTTTCGCCACACAGTGGCTTCATCAGGCAGATGAAATTATTCATCTGCCTGATGGAGCGACTGTGTGGCGAAACAATTGTTGCAGTGTCAATCAATAAACAGTGAAATCTTAACCAAGTGTGTTATTTACTAAAAGAATTCAAAATTACATGAAAATGAATGGTATTTAATTCAATAACTTGCCTTTAACGAGTGTTTTCCACTCCCAGATGCATGAAGCATGAAGTAAAATTTCGAGTTTAGAAAAGCCTGAAAATTTGGTTTGGTCGTGTAGCGCGTAGCGCTACGCGACCAAACCAAATTTTCAGGCTTTTCTAAACTCGAAATTTTAGTTCATGCGCCACGCGTATAAAACACCGATTTAACGTGAAATTTAAAATTTATTGATCACTTATATAATTTAAAATTTTTGATTAAAATTTATAAAATTTCCGATCTTCGATGACGCCTATTTTTGTAATTGATTTTGTAGAATTTTAGAAAAGTACATTTATGAAACTAAATACTAAGTCAGATGCTCCCTCTCGCAAAAAGCTATCTAGGCCACTGCTAACTATGATTGAACTCTTAACGAACGATTCAGATTAAATAAAATCTGAATCCTAAAGCGGAATTAATAGAAATCCAATCAGACAAATCAGTTTCAGGCTCATTCGGAGTATTACTTTTTTTGATTCTCCTCGTTTTCTTTTTTGTTGGGGTTTAAAGCAAATGTGCACACTATAATTGCGAGTGTGTGACGTGCTCGAAATATCCGAAGAGATAATCGCGTTATCGGCTCCGCTCACCTGGGAAATACAGTTTTATCAATCACCGGGAACTTTAATGAATCCGAAAACTCGGAGGGCGAACACGCGCCGCAATTAGTTCCGCGATGGCGCCTATTTATTAAACTTTGCGCGCCCGACATCGCAAAACGCGAATCATTCGAAATGTTAATTGAAATTTTAAATTAAACAATTTGCACACAAATTACTTGATAATAGAGTAAATATATTTAAAATAATAATTTCCGAATGAGCGTTTATTATTCTTATTTTTTTTACTAATTACATATTACGATTGTTGATGTAAATTTTCACACATTCGTTGTTTTACTAAAAATTTTTAATTTGATGCCTCTAACGAGTGTTTCCAATCCCAGATTAAGCATGAAGTAAAATTTCGAGTTTAGAAAAGCCTGAAAATTTGGTTTGGTCGCTCCGCGAAGCGGAGCGACCAAACCAAATTTTCAGGCTTTTCTAAACTCGAAATTTTACTTCATGCGCCACGCGTATAAAACACTGATTTAAAGTGAAGTTCAAAAAATACTGCACAAGTTTAATCACATGTTCATTAATTTTACTACTGTTTAAATGGAACATGTAAAAGTATACTTAGAAGCGCCTATTATGCCACAATCTATTTTTATATAATTGGTGGATGCGCCGGGTCCACGACTTGTAATCTGTTATAGTTATCTGCCACAGCGCAAAAAACAAACAAATAACGTTATATCAACATTGTAGCAACAATAAACGTCGTTTTAATGTTGATTACACATTACTCTAGTGAATTTGCTCAGTGGGCCTATTTTTGATTTTATTTAAAAAAATACTAAATGCGCCAGAAACACTGCATATTATCATTGTTGTTTTAACACTTATAAATTAACAAAGTCCCTTTGAAAATCAGAGAGACCAGCATCGGGGTATTGTTAAATAAATTTCAAAGTGTGACATAGACATCAGCATTAATTACACTCGGACAGAATGTGTAAATGATTGACTAGTGGGCATTTATGATCACAATGAGTGCTTCCATTTATGCGTCGGCGATCCTTTTGTGCGGTATTAATCAAATGTACGGTGGACAATTCATAATGGAAACGCGGGTGCATAATTGATTCGAATATTTTCTTGTCGATTCAAAATTTTAGAGGAAATTAGATACGTTCGCCAATAATTTTTCCCTTTTCCCAGCCGCACAAACTCTGGGTAATGTAATAATAAGATTTGTTGAGGGGGAGGCTGAAACGAGAATCTATTGGCTTGCTGGTTTTTTATAGGTTTTTAATGTGCTTCGAGTTCATTCGTACTTAATTTACTTCCTGTTGTTACTTTTTATGCACCTCTTAAATAAAAAAAAAAAAATGCTAGAATGAATATTCTTTGTAGATCAACATATGATGTAATAAATAATGTTGCACATAAAAAAATGACATTAATGTATGTGAATATTGTGACAAATAAAATTGTACGATTCTTTAAATTTATTTCATATATTACACAATTATATGTAATTTTTGCAATAGTTCATACATATCAAAAAAAATTTGTAATAATTTGTAATAATGAAATATTACAGTGAAATATCTATGTAATCATTCTGAAATGTCTGTTCAATTTAAAAATGTCATAATTTTTGCATTAGTTCATACATTTTAGAAATATTTTGTTATAATTTGTAATAATGGAATATTACAGTGAAATATGTATGCAATCATTCTGAAATGTCTGTTCAAATTAAAACACGATTACTTCAAAACATGTTCATCTAAAACTATGCTCTTTATGCTCTATGGTCTTTTATAAAAAAAGTAATTATAATAATCAAAACTATGCTCGTTATACTCTATGGTCTTTTATAAAAAATCCGCATAGGTTTTAAATCCTTGCATTTCTCATTAAGGTTACAATGTAAATTTGGATTTACCGGGGCCCGACTCGCTTCGCTCGTGTGCCCCGGCAAATCCAAATTTGTAGGCTTTTCTAAACTCGAAATTTGACTTAATGCTTAATCTGGGAATGGAAAAGACTCGTTAAAGGCAAGTTATTAAATTAAATATCATTCATTTCCAAGAAATTTTGAATATTACAGTGAAATATGTATGTAATCATTCTGAACTGTCTGTTCATATTAAAAATCTCATAATTTTTGCATTAGTTCATACATATCAGAAATATTTTGTAATAATTGAATATTACAGTGAAATATGTATGTAATCATTCTGAAATTCCTTTGAAAATGGTCTAGCAAACCGAAACTAGTCGGAATAAAGTTTTAATTTGTGAAACTATACCAAGTGTTAACTTTACATAATCTGAAATGTCTGTTAAAATTAAAACATGATTACTTCAAAACATGTTCATGTAAAACTATGCTCTTTATGCTCAATGGTCTTTTATAAAAAAAAGTAATAAAAATAAACAAAACTATGCTCTTTATGCTCTATGGTCTTTTATCAAAAAATCCGCATTGGTTTTAAATGCTTGCATTTCTCATTAAGGTTACAATGTAATGTTGCAGGAAGATTATAATAAAATCATAGAGAGATTAGACATTTTTTACTCTCTGCAAGGTTACTGAATTGTTTCTCTGTGAAATAATGCAACATTACAGTGTAATATGTACTCAATATTTCTGAAATATTAATGTGCAAGCTGCAAACGATACGATTATTTAATAATATTTTTATGATAAAACGCGTAATAATCAAAACTACGTTCAGTCTTTCGTAACAAATGTGTGCTTGTTATCTCCGAAGCAGAAGATAAGTAAAAGTTCCGACCCCGGCGCGGTCATAATTTAATAAACAGCCGAGTGGAGCGCGCGTTGTTATTTTAAAACTGCCCGGGGATTCCTCTCGCAAAGTTCGTTATTGAATCCCGGCATGCATCAACACATTCGGCGTCGTAATTATTTCGGAGTTTAGAGCCGCGGCCCGCTTCCGGGTCTGAGGGTGCGTACTTCCGGCATCCAGCCGATGTTCGACCGCCATCTGAGAACCGGGTGCCGAGAGCTGCCCTCCGCTCGCAACGAAAAGGACGAATTAATCGGATTTGGAACCATGAAGCCGTGTAAAGACAGACCCGTCCGCCTCGATAATTGTCCCCCGCCTAACTCGCTTGAATATTTTAATTTCAATTTCAATTTTAATTTTAATTTCCAAGCACAACTTCCAGATAATCCTTTATGTGAACCCTCTCACATGCACAACTATACATTTCCTCTGCTCGTTTTTTTTTTTTAATTACGGCTTCCTCGCTTCCCCCTTTTCCGCAAAACCCGGGCGCGGATTCTATTTTTCTCTTCTTCTTGCGGGATGAATTATTCACGGGCGGGCGATTCGCGCGCGCATTCCTTTCATTCGCTCATCCAAATTATCACTTTGTGCCATAATCCTGCAGATATTTCATGCAACCGCCTGGGGATCTCACAATGAGGCTATTACCTTGCTCAAAGTACTTTTTAATATTACAATTAAATCCGAATTCGAAAGTTTTATGCTTTAATCCTTTTCGGTGTGGGAGATTTTGTTGAATTAATCTTTAGTTAAATTTAATCAATTTTCTGAAGAGAAAGTGTGTGAAAGAGAGAGAGAGAGAGAGAGAGAGAGAGAGAGAGAGAGAGAGAGAGAGAGAGATAGATAGAGAGAGAGAGAGAGAGAGAGAAAAAAAGAGAGAGAGAAAAAGAGAGAGAGGGAGAGATAGCGAGAGAAAGAGAAAGGGAGAGAGAGAGAGAGAGAGCGAGAGCGCGAGAGAGAGAAAAAGAGAAAGAGAGGGCATACTAATACAACCTAAAATCTCCAATGCCTGAAGTATCAAGACAGGCCTACTGTATTTAGTAATAAGACACGCCTACTGTGTTAAATATTAAGACACGCCTACTGTATTTATTACTAAGACACGTCCATTAACCTGAGTCATAAGACACGACTACTTTTTTGAGGTTTACGACAGGCCTACTGTCTTGAGAATAAAGATATGCAAACTACCTTGAGTAATAAGACACGCTCATTGTTGTTTTAAATCATGAAATACGCCTACAGTATTGAAAAATAAAACAAAGTAGTTGTGTCTTATTTTTTAATATTGTAGGTGTGTTTTATGGCTTAAAACTATAGGCGTGTCTTATTACTTAAGGCAGTGGGCAAATCTTAATTCTTAAGACAGTAGGCGTTCGTATTACTCAAACCAGTAGGCGCGTCTCATGACTCAAGATAATATGAGTGGCTTAATACAAAAACAGTAGGCGTGTTTGAGTAATAAGACACGCCTACTGCCTTGAGCCATAAGGCACTCCTACTGTTATGAGTTGAAAGATACGCCCACTGCCTTGAACCACAAGGCACTCCTACTGTTATAAGGCACGCCTATTATTTTGGCGCGCCTACTATTTTGGCACGCCTACTATTTTGAGTAGTATTACTGGTCTTGAGTAGAGAGAGCACGCGAACTTAATAATAAAACATGCCTATTAGTTTGAGTAATTAGAAACGCCTACTGCTTTGAGTAATAATCAACGCCTACTGCTTTGAGTAATAAGAAACGCCCACTGCTTTGAGTATTAATAAACGCCTACTGCTTTGAGTTATAAGAAACGTCTTTTACTTTGAGCAATAATAAACGCTTACTGTTTTGAGTAATAAGAAACGTTATTGCTTTGAGTAATAATAAAAGCCTACTGCTTTGAGTAATAATAAACGCCTACTGCTTTGAGTAATAAGAAACGCCTACTGCTTTGAGCAATAATAAACACTTATTGTTTTAAGTAATAGGAAATGCCTACTACTTTGAGTAATAATAATCGCCTACTGCTTTGAGTAATAATAAACTCCATGTGTGTGAAGCTGGCAATATTTACAGCAATAACCCGGCGCATCCGCCATCCACCAAAAACGACATACTTAAATCGAAATAAATAGTTTTAAAATACCTTTAAGATAAATTTTTAACAAAGCAATCATTGCGACATAAGTAACTTGTGGATTTTTAAGCTAACCTTAGAAAATGTAAAAAAGAGGTCGTCTGACGCGACAAAATATTTATTTAACCAATTTTCTAGATCGAAATTCATGACTTTCGTTTTTGTACATGCTTACTAATAACACTATTGTTTATGCCTAGCAAGAATTTTTCACTTGATACATATATCAATTTTTAATTTCTGGGCTTAACTTAGCAAATTGCGCAAATCGGCAAAATACCTTTAGGGTAAATTTCTAACAAAGCAATCATTGCGACATACGTAACTTGTGGATTTCTAAGCTAACCTTAGAAAATGTAAAAAAAGAGGTCGTCTGACAAAATATTTATTTTAACAATTTTCTAGATCGAAATTCCTGACTTTCGTTATCGTACATGCTTTCTAATAACACTATTGTTTATGCCCAGCAAGCATTTTTCACTTAGGATATGTAACTTTTCAATTTCTGGGCTTAACTTAGCAAATTGCTATTAAACGGCAATCTCTCGTAAGAAATAAATTATTTTAACAATCTTCAATTGTACATGCTTTCTTATGACACTATCGTTCATTCGCAGCAAGAATTTTCTACCTGGGATATGTAACTTTTCAATTTCTGGGCCTAACTTAGCAAATTAAAAAAAACGGCAATCTCTCGTAAGAAATAAATTATTTTAACAAATTTCCAGATCGACAAACCTTATTTTAAAAAGTTAAGCCCAGAAATTGAAAAGTTACATATCTCAGTTTAAAAATTCTTGCTGCGCATGAACGATAGTGTTATAAGAAAGCATGTACGATAAAGAAAATAAGGTTTGTCGATCTGGAAAATTGTTAAAATAATTTATTTCTTACGAGAGATTGCCGTTTTTTGCAATTTGCTAAGTTAAGCCCAGAAATTGAAAAGTTACGTATCCTAAGTGAAAAATTCTTGCTGGGCATAAACAATAGTGTTATTAGAAAGCATGTACAATAACGAAAGTTAGGAATTTCGATCTAGAAAATTGTTAAAATTAATATTTTGTCGCGTCAGACGACCTCTTTTTTTACATTTTCTAAGTTTAGCTTAAAAATCCACAAGTTACTTATGTCGCAATGATTGCTTTGTAAGAAATGTACCCCTAAAATACCTTATTTTAAAACTGTTTATTTCGATTTAGACATGTCGTTTTTGGTGGGTGGTGGATGCGCCGGGTTATTGCTGAAAATATTGCCAGCTTCACACACATATAAACTCCCACTTATTTGAGTAATAAGAAACACCTACTGCCTTGAGTAATAAAAAACACCTACTGCTTTGAGTGATAAGAAACGCCTACTGCTTTGAGTAATAATAAACGCCTACTGATTTGAGTAATAATAAACGCCTACTGCTTTGAGTCATAAGAAAAACTTACTGCTTTGAGTAATAATAAACTCCCACTTATTTGAGTAATAAGAAACACCTACTGCCTTGAGTAATAATAAACACCTACTGCTTTGAGTAATAATAAACAATTACTGCTTTGAGTAATAAAAAACACCTACTGCTTTGAGTAATAAGAAACGCCTACTGCTTTGAGTAATAATAAACGCCTACTGCTTTGAGTAATAACAAACACCTACTGTTTTGAGTAATAATAAATGCCGACTGCTTTGAGTAAAAATAAACGCCTACTGCTTTGAGTAATAAGAAACACCTACTGCTCTGAGTAATAATGAACTCTTACTGCTTTGAGTAATAAGAAACACCTACTGTTTTGAGTAATAATAAACATCCACTGTTTTTTGTAATAAGAATCGCCTACTACTTTAAGTAACAATAAGTGCCAACTGCTTTAAGTGATAAGAAACGTTACTGCTGTGAGTAATAATAAACGCCTACTGCTTTGAGTTATAAGAAACGCCTACTACTTTGAGTAATACAACACGTATACTGTTTTAAGTGATAAAACACGCCTACTATCTTAGGTAATAAAACACGCCTACAGTCTTGAGTAATAAGACACGCCTACTGTATTGAGAACTAAGAGATTCTTACAGGTTACTAGCTTTTATTAAACAAATGTAAATATTTCGAGTTTATAAAAGCCCGAAATATTTACTTCATGATTAAACAAGGACAAAAAGCCTTGTTGCGTAAATTACATAAACCTATTTTCAGTTTTATGTTTTTAACAATGTATTTCTTTATAATATATTTTATTAAAGACAGAATATAGCTCAAACTATGTATATTTGTGTAATTTTATTATGGCCTATCTGATATTAGTTGCAGTCCGGTGAATAAAAATAAAGTAGGTAAATAAAACACACCTACTTGTGAGTGTTTGTGTAAAAATTAAGACAAGCATATATTTGTTTAAAATATGACAAAATTGAAGAAAAATGATAATAGTCATAAGTACAATTTTATTTGTTACAGTATTTGACACATAAATATCGTTAATGGCAGACTGAATATCAGGTTTCATGTTTTTCTAAATAAATATGACGTAAGTATTTTTGAACTTAAATTGAAATAAATGTTATATATACCTAGGGCATGAAGTAAATATTTCGAGTTTAGAAAACCCTGAACATTTGGATTTGCCGGCCTCTGCGCGCCCGGCAAATCCAAATTTTCAGGCTTTTCTAAACTTGAAATATTTACTTCATGCTTAAACGAGAAGTGGAAAACTCGTTACGTAAACAACAGAAACTTATATTCAATCTTGTGTCTTTCAACAATTGATTTATTTGTAATATATTTTATTTAACACGAATATATCTCAAACTAAGTATACATATTCGTGTAATTTTATGATGGCCTGTCTGATATCAGTTCTATGCCGGTAAATGGTGCCATAAATCAATTTATCCCCGGAAATGCAGTTTAATACAAAAACTCCACCCTGAAAACAGAAAAAAAAACACACACACATAAAACTGGCAAAAATACGCATTTCACGGTGGGGTGAATACATGAATATTGTCACGAGATATTCAGGAAAGGGCCGGTTAAACAACGTATCATATTTAACAAAGTTTTCTTATTTCGGTTTCGGGTTTCGATCTATCCCGTCCCTATCTATCTGTCCGAGCGAGTTTTATTCGGGAGGAGAGCGAAGAAAAAAAAAAGAACGCGCTGGGCAATAAATTTTAACATCGCTTCCTGTGTATTCAAATGCGGTGTATATCATGCACATACACGGTTTCAGGGGTGAATCGTAAAGAAGTTTTGAAACAAGTGGAATTAATGGGCAATCGGGGAATTCAAAGAAAAAAAAAGATAAAGGAATATATTTGATGTACACAAACAAATATAGTTATTAAAATAAAGTACTCCAAGAGTTTAAATGCCGTGCGGTCGTTTAAATTATGATTAAGAGTTTTTCTTGTGCGGTTGCCCAGCATAATTATTGAATGATGGAATGAATTTGAGGTGATGGTAAAGTATATGTAAACAGTCAGTAATGCCAATCAAAATTAAAATTCAAAGCCTACTCTAAATCATGTTTTAAACGATCGCACCGTATCATCAGTATAAAGAAAAGAGGCATTAAGTACTATTATAAAAAAGACTCGACTACTATTGTGATAAATAAAACACGCCTACTATTGAAAAAAAAGACCCACCCACTACTGAGAAAACTAAGACACGCCGACTATTGCAAAAAAATAAGATGCGCCTGCCATTGAGAAAAATAAGTAGTGTAAATTTTTCAGCAATCGCAATATATTTAAAAGGAGTAGGATTTGATTAATGTATCGTATGTTATATTATGGGGTCGGTGGGTCGTGTGGCCTCTGGGCCTTCCGAAATTACCTCGACCTAAAAGATCTTTCAGAATTGCATCAGTCGTCTGACACATCTTAATGAGGTGGTATTTCAGAGGACAGTGTCCGGTTAGAAGGCCGGTTATGAGCGTTAGGTTGCCCTTACTTAGCCTAAGAAACTGTTTGGCTCTTACGGCGGAGAAGGCGATAAACCTTTTCGCCTGAATTAAGCCAAGTGTGTTTCTCAGGTGAGCACTTTTGGCAGCATCTCACCACTTCTGGATCATTCCTTTGATGCGGAGTTTAGTTATTTTACTATAGGGTTCTGGTCCAACAAATGGAGTTTTGGAGCCTTCTTTGGCAAGGCTGTCGGCAATTTCATTACCTTTGATTCCTGCATGACCTGGAACCCAGAGCAGTTTAACTTTGTTGTTCCTGGCCAGCTGCTTTAGGGATAGTTTGCACTCCCAAACAGATTTAGACTTACATGCAAGTGATTTTATTGGCTTTAATGCAGGCTGACTGTCTGAGCATATGCATATCCTCTTTTTGTTGTAGCCCCTTTCTAAACATACTTGGGCGCATGTGTTCAAGGCCTAGATTTCTGCCTGGAATATCGATGGGGACCGTCCCAAGGCCCTCGATGACATGAATTGAGGGCCAGTAATACAGATTTTGACTCCATTTTCAGTTTTAGATCCGTCAGTAAACCAAACTATCCAGGAGCCTTGTAGATGCTTGACTTTCGCTGCAACATTATGGCGGCCTTAGACAGCCACTTCAATCGTTGTATCGAAGTCGTAGACATGCAGTCTTTGGGCATGTATACCGTTTTTTTTATTATGGCAGCCTTGGATACCCACTTCAATCGCTGTATAGAAGTTGTAGATATGTTGTCTTTGGGCATGTATGCCGCTCTATCACACACAGTGCTGAGGATTTTTAGGTGCCCATTAAAATGTCCCCCTTTTCACGTGCAGATGCAGAGTGAGGGTTAGCATAGCCTCCATTGCTTCAGTAGGGCAAGAGCTCATAGCCCTTATGATTGGCAAACATTCCAGCCCTTGAACCTTGTTGAGCTTTGTTTGGGTTGTATTCTCCGTTGTCTTTGTCTACCAGACAACGGAACCATACTTGATTATTGGTCTTATCACCTTTATAAAAAGCCAATATATCATCTTGGGGTGTAAACCCCATCTTCTGCCAAATAGTCTACGGCAAGCTCATGTTGCCCTTATTGCTTTGGCAGTGATGTCTACATGGGTTTTCCAGTTTAGCCTCTGGCCAGAGGTAAGGCTGTGTTGGAAAACCCAATGAGTGTTCCATTCATTAAAACATTATTGTAACATTTGTTTGAAGAAAAACTCACTAAGTACTCAGGAAATATCAATGTAATATAGAGTAGGTATACATTGATTACATTTAGTGATATTTCTCAAAACTATCCATCTCAATGTACCGAATAAGTTTCAGAGAATTTGTTTTCTTTAATCTATCAAATTACGTTCTTATTTAAGACCAAGATTGCACTTCGAGACGAATATCCGCTGGAGTGCAATCCTGCATCTTAAAAACGAGAAACTCGAGTGTTTCCAATTAAAATTATCATTCATAAATCGTCCGTTTGAAGCGGTAGTGAAATAAAAACCGCCCCTTCCTCCGGCCCCCCATTAAAATCCCGCCTCACGCGGCACGGGCGGCGGCATTAAAGACAAATTTGTATTTAACAGGATCGCGCAATTTATGTACTGCTTATTTCGCACTTTTATTATCTCCCTTTCGCGTCAGCTGAAAATACGGGAACTTCGAGTGCTGCGGATTTAATAATAAAAAATTTAATTTACGTTTCGTCGCAAAACATTTTCGCCGCGAGAATCACATCGGCATATAATTAATTTTATCTAATATAAAATAAACGCGTGAATTATATGAGGATTAACCCTTTCAGTCATGGAATTTTTTTGGTGTCCAAAAACATGTTTTGTACACTGCGTATTATTTATTACTCTCTTTATCTTTTAAGTGTACATATCTCAATATACTGTATTCGCTGTAAATCTTCAGATATTCGTCGTTTTTACAAATATTTCAACTTGAACTTTCAAACGAGTGTTTTTCACTCTTAGATTAAGCATGAAGTAAAATTTCGAGTTTAGAAATGCCTGAAAATTTAATTTAATCGCGTAGCATGAGCTGTAACTTTTCCAATAATCGTATGTTTTTTAAAATACTTTAATTTGAAGTCTTGAACGTGGGTTTTCCACTCCCAGATTAAGCATGAAGTAAAATTTAGAGTTTAGAAAAGCCTGAAAATTTGGTTTGGTCGCGTAGCGCGCAGTGCGGAGCGGCCAAACCAAAATTTCAGGCTTTTCTAAACTCGAAATTTTACTTCATGCGCCACGCTTACTAAACACTGATGTGATGTGATGTTCAGAATACACATTTTTAGCATACTGCTTTAGAAGAATATTTTGAATTTCACCTAAAATCAGTAAAAATACGCGTGGCGCATGAAGTAAAATTTCGAGTTTAGAAAGCCTGAAAATTTGGTTTGGTCGCTCCGCGCTTCGCGCTACGCGACCAAACCAAATTTTCAGGCTTTTCTAAACTCGAAATTTTACTTCATGCTTAATCTGGGTGTGGAAAACACTCGTTTAAACTTCAAATTAAACTATTTTACAAAAACATTCGATTATTGGAAAAGTTACAGCTCATGCATAGATTTTATGAATGTATATTAAATAGAAAAACAAATGCCACCGTTATTGCTGAAAGGGTTAAAGTTTATGTATGTTGATTTTTGAAAAATTATCTAAAGCTCAGTTTATCTAGTATATCCTTTGAGAGTTGAAAATGCCGTAAAAATTAAGAGCTTTTCTTTTAATTAGTTTTCGTTTCAGCACTTAATTTAGTACAAACATGATTTCTAACATAATTGAATGAAATGCACAAACATTTTACTCTTTAACGATTTACTTAGTTAAAACAAGTTCATTTTATTTTTATTTCACTCAAAAATTTGTTTCACACTGTCAATTAATTAAATAAATAAATAATATTGTCATTTTTGCTAACAATAAGCGAGACTTCGTGCTCAAAATGCGCATATAGCCTAGAATAATGAACATGTAAGTAAGGAATAATTCAATTAAAACAACTTCACGTGACTACGAGTAAAAAGAAAAATATAGTTTAGCACTACAAACTACTAAGGCCCATTCACACCGACGGATTAACGTTAAATCATCTACTAATTATTGATCAAAATTCTAGAATATAAGAATGTTACAAATTTGTAAGATATCCTAAACATGTCTCTTTTATCAATATGCAACTGTGTAAAAAATTTGTATATACAATTGTTGTGTTGTTAAGAAGTACTAATCACTGATTAAGTTAATTGACTTAGGTGCAAATGGGCATAAGTAACTTAAAATTTTGTATTGTACCCTTGTTACACTAAGATAATTATAAGTTTTTTCGAGACGAAGACAATTTTTTAACTCAATTATTGCGAATTAATAAAATTACACTTTACAATATTTTCTATTTTATTTGTACCAAAAAGTAGTGAAAAAAAAAAAAAAATTGAGCCACGCAAAGAAAACGAGGTATCCCCACGAGACGACATCGCAACTCACGCCCGATTTCCGAATCACTTTGCAAATTCTCCTTCTCTCAGTTCTTCCACCGTCTCCCAATACCCATCCTCGGTTTCTCCTTATTTGATATATCGAAGCGAATAATGATGTACGTTTGTGAAAGAAAAAAGGGATAATCGTCTTCGAACGGGCTCCGATAATCAAAGCGAATACCGTCCTCTGTCCCCAATCTCCCGATACTTTCATCTTTTTCCCGTCGCGAAAGAAAGAAACTTAGTTCTTAAATTTAGTTTCGGGGCGGGGGGGAGGCACCCGGAATTGGGAACGCGCTGGGGCGAGAACCGGAGGAATCCATGCGGGCGGGATTGTCTCCGGTCAATCTAACAACCCGGACTTTTGTGAAATAAAAGTTGCGCCACCCGGAAATCGATACGCGTGTTGTGGTGAATTAATAAGTTTCTGCCGCTCGGTAATCATGGACGCGCGCGAATAAATAAGCTAGGTCGCATCGGAAATTTGCATGTTCTTATCTTGGATTAATTGATGTGGTGGGAATTGCACACTCGGCACGCATCAAATAGGCCGTAGGCCAGTTAAGTTC
Organism: Philonthus cognatus; assembly: GCA_932526585.2. Classification (NCBI taxonomy): domain Eukaryota; kingdom Metazoa; phylum Arthropoda; class Insecta; order Coleoptera; family Staphylinidae; genus Philonthus; species Philonthus cognatus. Next base: position 33,169,418 of record OW052241.1, read on the forward strand.
ATAATTAACCAATCGTCGGTACACAAGGTAGAAACAACTTTTGAAAACTATCAATCAAACGCTAAGAATAACACAGGTCTACAGTGAATTTGGTGACGGAACGCCTAATTCGGTTTTTAAGAATACTTGTCATGCTGATCGTAACTGACTTAATTTTTCCATGATCATATATGTAGTTTATAAGATATGAGAAGCAAAATGTTATAATTGTTTGTATTCATTACTATTTATTTCAATATTGGACACAGACTTGGTGTGCTCAGGTTTTTACCTTGCGGTGTATACCTTTCGAGCGTCCGTCTAAGGCCTGGTGGATCACCGCCATATCTGCGAACCACTGTCCGCCGGAGACCAACCCACATGTGGACTGGAGGGACGAGTAGACACCCCTGGGCTATTCAAGCCCCACCCCGACTTCTCATTTAGCGGCGACAAGCACCAGGGCTGAGTCAACCCCGCCTTGTGTAAGTTAGCCCTATCCAAGATAGGGACACAAAGGCTACCTCAAGAAGGTCTACAGCTCCAACTTGGACAATCGTCCCTTCTAAACATCCATCGTCCGAAGACTCAGGTCTGCCCCAGACGTCTCCTGTTTAGGTGCTATATTGGACACAGACACAGAGCTTCGATTTCTTTGTCTAAGATTTATCAGGACAGTCTCGCATGATTCTCTAGTCATAATCAGCCATCATGTGTTCATCCTAACGGCCTTGGTACCTTGCTTCAATATTTTTTTTGGTCTTTGTGGAACCTCTTCCATTGTTCCTCACTGTAACAGCCAAGGCTTTCGAGAATTTTTTTCTAATGGCTGTGAAGGTGGTGGACATGATTGCTCATATTACTCCAGGGTTTGGTAACATTCCAACATGCTTTGCACCAGTTCAGATTTTTTTCAGATTGACAAAAGAAATCCAGGCTAACAATTTTAAAAGATTCATGGAAAGCTCTAAATTATTGTCTTTGATTAAAGCCTGATCTAAAGTTGGTCAAAAATACCACCTTTTACTTTCTCCTTAATTTAACGAGAGAATTGAAGGGAAATATAACTTAAATATTTTGTCTATAGCTTTTACGAACCGTCTCGTCGGACCTAGTTTTATAAGCAATGGAGACAAATTTATTCTATTTCTAATGACCAATAGTAGGTTTGTAGTAATCTGCTTTCCAATGGTCAAATTTATTCTATCTCTAATGAGTAATAGTGGGTTTGTAGTAATTTGTTTTCCATTGGTCAATGTTCTTCTTTCAGGCCAGTTTATTTGACTCTAGTTTGCGTTTTTATCCCTGCTATCCCACAAGCAAAGTAAATATATAAACTTTATATGAGTGTTTTGCTATCCCAATGAAAAATTATCTTTTTTCGATGTACTCACTTTCTTAAATATCCGTTACACAAGGAGTTTTTCTTTTAAGTATACATATCCTAATTCAACACTTTTATAAATAATATTATCGATGCCTTTGAAAACGGTCATATTGTAGTAAGTAAGCTGTTAGATCTGAGTAAAGCCTTCGATTGCGTCTCACGAGAAATTCTGTTAAGAAAGTTATATTTTTATAACTTTAGTTCGGATAGCTGTAAGTGGTCACTGTCATCTTACTTATCTAATAGAAGCCAAATTGTGTGGTTTAATAATCATATCTTAGAACACCGTATAATCAAGCATGGGGTAGCCCAAGGATCAATTCTGGGTCCTCTTTTTTTTCTAATATATATATATAAATGATCATCCCTCCCAGTGTTCCAACGTGTCTACAGCTCTATATGCTGATCACAAGACATTAGAATCTGTAATTGAAATAGGAAACAGCAGGTTCAACTGCAACAAACTGAAACTAAATGCCGACAAGACAATAGAAATAACATTTTCATTAAAACGTAATGAAGCAGTAGAAAAAATGTCTGTAAAGTTTGTAGGTGCAGTAACAGACACACATCTGATATAGGACTTGGCTTAAAATTAGCACAGAATGTGTATTTATTGAGAAATTGAAAAAACATGTTAATAAATGAATATTACCTGTATACAGACGCATATAGCGTATGGCATTACATTGTGGGGTCACTCTCCAATAATGTTGGAGATATTAAGACTACAGCAGCAAGCCATTCGCGTTGTTTCTGGCCTAGGATATAAGGATGACTGTGGAGATAAATTTAAACAACTTAGAATTATTACTGTACCATATTTATATATCCTAGAGTGTTTGGTATATATTAGAAACGACTTAAATAAATACATGTGTAGAAAATAAGGACTGTCATATGTATTAAGCGCGTGAGAGAAATCACCTACGTCTTGATAAATTTCATCTATCTAAGGCCAAAACTGGTCAAAGATATTACGGCATCATATTTTTTAACTTGTTAGCAGATAATATTGTATTGAGTCAATAGGGGTTCTGTGAAAAAATTATATTTGGGCGAAATTAATTCAATATTCGACGCTAAGAATTTACAAAAGTCATATAAAAAAAAAATTACAATTTATAAGTAGAGAGAAAGATGTGATGAGATAGTTTTCGTTTGTAATCAAAAAGCGAGCACACTGAACCTTAAAAATAACAAACAAATTCAAGGATAAAAGCGAGCAAATCCTGCAGAACAAAATCATGTGCAAGCGGGGGAATCACGGTGACGCGCGAGCGCTTCGTATCCTTATATGGCGATACGTTTTTATCTCGGCTCTCATTGGTGAGGGGGCGCGAGCCGCGGTAAACACGAGAGTAACGACGTCACAGAAGGGGTAAGACCACTGATAAAACCATCGCGAAACAGGGAAAGGGGAGCTTTTACCATGAGAATTCGAGCTAAGAGGTTGCGAGCGAGAGGGCCAAGAGCCGAAGTAACGTCAGAAATGTGTGAGCTTTTTGCTATGAGAACTCGGGGTAAGAGGTTGCGAGCGAGAGAGTCGAAAGCTAAAGTAACAAAGTCAGGGGGAAATGATCTTTTTTCCACGAAAGCCCGAACATGGAAGTTGTAAGCGAGAAAATACAGATCCGAAGTGACCAAATTAGGAAACAAAAGGTAAATTGGAAATCTTTATAAGTGATTAGAATACAGTGTTAGGAAGTGATTAGAATACAATGTTAGAAAAAAGGAACGCCGAATTAGTGTCGCGAACCTGTTTCTTTCCGTTTAAGAGAAATTAAGGAAAAAGCCAAATTAAAGTCGCGAACCATGTCTCTTAACGTTTAAGAAATATGTAGGAGAAATAGGTATTAAAAGAGAGAATCAGGTGTGAGATGAGTTTCGTGGGTTTTCCCATCTCTTTAGTTGAATGACAGGTCTGAAATTTGCTCCCACACGTAGTCAGATACATTTTTTTTTTGAGTAAAGAGTGCGCACGATTTGTAATTTAAAAAAGCATCTGTTTTTATAAATTGAGATATAATTTTTATTGAATAAAGTTCGCATTTGTTACTTCCTGATTTTATTTCTTGTCCACACACAATCCTGATCATAATGAATAAGAAAGAAAGAACAGCAAACGATAATACATAACTTGTTAAGTAAATAAAAGGGTTACTACATACACAATACAACGTACAATTAAAAATACAAATTAAAAATTTGTACAGCACCGGGGGGTCGAACCATTACAATATCTAGCAACTAGAAGTGAAAGAATTTAAAATGTGGTCTAAAAATTACCTTGTAAAAGAAGCTTTTTATTCTTTTAATGAATATTTTCCAAATACCAATTACTAGTCTTATTCTATGCTGTGATATTTAATCTGCTCTTTTAATTTTATTTTTAACAACTTTTAATAACTTATAGGTTCAGTTATGTTAGTCGGAATTGTGTATACTCTATTTTTTTAAATTCTACGTTTTCTTTAAAGTTATTTATTTTGTATTTGTTAATTTGCCTCATAATGATTTTACTTTATATTTTGTTTTATTTTGTTTGTAAAATATCCCTTATAAGATGTAAATATATGATTTTAATATGTACAATTATTACTGACTTGTGTAAAACTTAAACAGTTATCAGCACCAATAAATATATATTCTATTCTATTTTATATTCTTATTACAGTAGTAAGTCTTCGGATATTCATTTTTTTTTAGAAGAGTTCATTTTGAAGCTTTAAACGATTGTTTTCCACTCCCAGGTTAAGCATGAAGTAAAATTTCGAGTTTAGAAAAGCTTTAAAATTTGGTTTGGTCACCAAACCAAATTTTCAGGCTTTTCTAAACTCGAAATTTTACTTCATGCGCCACGCGTATAAAACACTAATTTCAATTAAAGTTTAAAATATACTATTAAGAGTATGAATGTTTCAAATGTATGTATTCGAATAGTCATTCGAAACAAATTCATATATTTGAATATTCGAATACTTAAATATTTCAATATTCAAATATGTGGATAATTAAAATATTCATATTTGAATATTCGAATAGTTAGATAGTTTAATATTCAAATATGTGAAAAATTAAAATATTTATAGTTAAACATTTGACTATATGAATTATTAGTATTCGTATCCCAGCCTTAGTTTTAATGCTATTTTCTATTATAATTTGCTTTTTAAATTTTTTAGAGTTACTGGCTTTAAATAATCCCATTTTATAAAGCAGTTGCAAAAATATTTATAACTAACTTTTAATATAAAAACAAATTAAAATTAAAATCGACTTTCTGAAAAAATTTTGTATCATTGAGACAAGTCTCCAAATATTCATTGAAACAACTACTTCTCGAGCTAATACCCCTTAGTTCAAATATTAACTAAGTTACATTTTTTAGAGTCAGTGGATCTAAGTATTCCTATTTTATAGAGTTATAGCAGTTGCATAAATATTTATGCAACTACCTCTTAGCATTGTATTCGAATCCCAGCCTTAGTTTTAATGCTATTTTCTATTATAATTTGCTTTTTAAATTTTTTAGAGTCACTGGCTCTAAATAATCCCATTTTATAAAGCAGTTGCAAAAATATTTATAATTCACTTTTAATAAAAAAAACAAATTCAAATTAAAATCGACTTTCTGAAAAAAAAATTGTCTTATTGAGACAAGTCTCCAAATATTCATTGAAACAACTACTTCTCCAGCTAATACCCCTCTCTTAGTTCAAATATTAACTATGTTAAATTGTTCGGAGTCAGTGGATCTAAGTAATCCCATTTTATAGAGTTATAGCAGTTGCATGATTATTTATGCAACTACCTCTTAGCATTTATTAAAATTTAAAAAAAAAAACTAATATATTTCTATTTAAAGCGATCTTAGCCCTATCCAATATATTCGTTTTATGGCAGCATATTTTTCTTTTCATTAGTGATCTTTTAATAAGAGTGAGTAATTATAATTGAAACATTAAGGTAATAAAGTCCCGCCCTAATAATAGTCGCACTAATCTCTACTACGAATAGTTACAATCGTCATAACTCGTATGGCATTACTATCCTCGTAAATCAAACACCATACTGCACCTCCCCCCCAAAAAAAGAAACCCCATATTATTGCGCACAGATGCAGCCTTGCATCCTAAACAGGAGCACATAACAAATGCTAGTAGAAGGATAGGGGGAATTCAAAATCAAATTTCCCTAAAACACACGCTGATGATAAATTCCGCGATATCGAGATCAGAGCAGCGACATATTGTATCATGTTATATACCATTGTATTCGCGATAGGTATTATTGATGATCGTTATCGGTCGTCTCTGGGGAGTGTTTGGTGTAAGTCATAGCCTCGGCCAGACATCCTATATCCTATTAGTGGGATGATCCCTCCAGGTTCACTACTCCTGTCCAGCGACGGCTTTTATCGAACCGGGGGGCGCTCTTCCCCGCGCGCCCCGCTATATCGCATTAGGGAGGCTGCCTAACATGAACTAATGCGACTTCACAACTATCCCACCCTTCCTGCGGTCTTAATTTCGACCATTATTTAGTGTTGATACCGGCCATTATGCTAAAGTCTGTTCATCCACTTTTTTTTCTAGTAAAATACAGCACATTACACTGAAAACAGAACTTTCAAACATGCTACCGAGTTACATCTTCTAATACTAGTGTGTTAAAATGAAAGTACATAGTTATAACCATTTTATAGAATATTTAGCACTTAATAGAGAAATAAAGAAAGAGCAAAACCGTTGGATTTAGTGCGATTTAAAGGTGGGGGTTTATCACCAGCGATTTTTAGCTCCTTGCGCTGTACATCGGCAATCATATACTCTCTGAGCTATATACTGGCAATTGGACGCACTAGCAGTTGTACTCTGGCAATCTTAGGAACTGTAAGCTGTACACCGACAATCTTAGCTTCTATGAGCT